>OY979713.1:41047053-42473375 GCA_963855925.1 Inga laurina
AAAATTTTAAGATTATAATTTTGGATAAATTTGAGTTTTATTAATATAAGGCTATAGGAATGTAGAGGATAATTAATAGTTAATTTTAATCAAGTTACTTTTGTTACTTAGTTAGCATATAATTTTATAATGAAATCTTTACATAACTAATTTATGAATAATTCTATATTAGGCTTTTTAACCGATTAAATTTAGGTTAAATAATTTATTTGGATTATTGGAGGTATTCTTGAGGTTTTAATCGGTTTAGATTTTTTTAGGATGATGATTTATAATTTAGCCATTTTATAAATTGATTATTGTAGATTAATTTTTGGCGTATATTTGAGCTCTTGGATTAGAAGCTTGTGATTATAATTTTGCTTTGGCGAGAGGTAACCACTTTCCACTTATTATCTGTGTTGATATGCTGTTTGTGAGTATTTTGATATTTACTCCAATGAGTAAAGGTTTATTGTGATTGAGAAAGTTTTCATTATATTGTGAAGTATTTTGATATAAAATAACTTTGTGGAATTTTATGATTTGAAATGAGAAAATTATGTATATATTCGGGAAAATCCCATTGAAATAATTATTGATAAATTATTGTGATAATGGGTTTGGGATAAGATGGAGTATGTTATTTTACCACGTGGTATAGCCTCCATTGGTGCACGATGGTTGGCTGTTTATTGTCCCACCAGTTTCAATGAGGGACTGCCCCACCAGTTTCAATGAGGGGCTGCGACACCGAAAGACCCATGGTCCGGGGCACGTGTTTTGAGGGTTTGGCCGATCCTCATCGCGTGACCGGTGAGCTTTTTGAGTGGCCAGTTACATGGTTAGTAACTTAGCCCATGGGTCTAGTCGCGTGGAAATAAGGCGGTTCGGTTGGATTGATGGGAGGTAATGGGAATTGTAATAAGAAATTTATGTATAAAACCGTGATATTGAATTTTTATAAATTGCTATATAAATTGTTCCACTTAGCACCTCATGAACACATGTTAGCATGTGTAATGAGTCGGATAGCTGGTTACTGAGGCTTTTGTCTCACCCCGTTAATTTAACATTTTTCAGGTGATAATTCCCTTACTGGAATGTCGGGAGGAGCTCCTGAGGCATAGATATATTTCTATATATATCTGTACAGCCTCTTGTAGTTTATTATGTGTTGAATGAATGTACATTGCCACTTATTAGGGACCTTATTTTGTAAACTCTAAATTCCTCTTCGTACTCTGTTTATCATATAAAGTTGGGTGACCTTGGTTTTGAAATGAAAATGTTTGATATGATAACCGTAGGGACTTAAATCTTTTATTACCATGGTAGAGTTCTCAAATAGATACTTGAACTCTTTTCTACCATGGTAATGACTTCAATCTTTTATTACCATGGTAGAGTTTTCAAATAATAGTTACTTGAACTCTTTTCTACCATGGTAACGACTTCAATCTTTTATTACCATGGTAGAGTTTTCAAATAGTTACTTGAACTCTTTTCTACCATGGTAATCTTTCTTTCTTTCAAAAAAAAAAATGAAATGAGTAATTTTTTAAAAATAATTATGCAAATAGTTAATAATTGTAACATCCTAATTTTTATATAATTATAATTTAGAAATAATTATGAAATTAATAGTAATTTTTGGATAAAAAGAAAAGAGGAATTTAGTTAAAATATATATATTTTAAAATATATATATATATATATATTTAAATAAATTAATAATTATAAATAACTAAATATTATAAAAATAGAATAATATATATATATATATATATATATATATATATTAAAAGAAAGAAAAGTGTGGGCGCCCGTTGGCGCCCACCACATTGAAAAAACGGGGGAGGCACACAAAGTGCCTCCCACCATTTAATTAACAAGCAAAAATCCCCCCCGCACGTTGCGCGGGAGTAACATCTATAACTTTTAACTCACAAACAGACTTTATATGCATTCACTTCTATTACATTCATAAATCATGTACATGCTCTAAATTAATACAAAACAATTTTAATACAACTTTCTTAAATATTCCTCATTCATACATCATTAACCGCTAATCAGCATCTATGGTCACAAAATACATACCAAAACCATACATAATTTTTACTTTGTGCATATATGATTCAGCACCAACAAAAATTCCTCCCCGCTTTGCATAGGTGCATCAACTATATCACATATAAGCATAGCCCGACCTTCCACTCATCCAATGTGATCAACACAAAACTAATTAAACTTATATCAGCTACAAGCATCTCATTAAAACACATCTTCCAAAAAAATTGGTACAGCAATCAATCTCAAAATATTTAATCAAAACTCAGATGGATTACAATGAAAATATACACCTATTTATACTAATAATTCAAACATTAAAATAAGAAAAATAACCCTAGATTTCAACATTGATGTGCCTCAACCAACTCCTTCAGTCACCTACCTAAGCTGTCAGCCACTGTTCAACAGTCATGCCTTACGTCATTCATGCTCTGTTTCTTTTCTGTTTCAAAAATTCAAACGGCCATCTACAAAACACCTACACATACAGCAAACAAAGAAGGGGAAGAAGTTCCACCCAAATTACATGTGTCCACCAAAAAACCACCAACATCTAAAAAAATCTATCTATCATTTGTCTTTTACAACTACTGCATCAACTTTT
This sequence comes from Inga laurina, assembly GCA_963855925.1. NCBI lineage: Eukaryota > Viridiplantae > Streptophyta > Magnoliopsida > Fabales > Fabaceae > Inga > Inga laurina. The sequence continues at coordinate 41,049,713 of OY979713.1, forward strand.
AAAAAAACATCCATTAACAAAAAGTTTGCCCCACAACACAAAACATTTCTAATTGTATTATGGTGACATCATCTAATGAATATTGCTCTATCTTTCTAAATATCTCTCTGCAAACCACATTGGTAATTGTATTTTTTGATGATTACTCCCATGTATAAGAATTTTCAACTTGCATGAGATATATGATTTCCAAGACACTAAGTGACTAAAAAAATAATTTCTGTCCACCTCTTACAGGCCTATTAAAAAACTGAGTTAAACCTACAAACAAAAACCTGAAATTTGAACCACAAATACAATAAATAGCAATGAGGGCATAAATAATGATCATGTTTTAAGTAGCTATTAGAAAAGCATGTATTCAGTAAATGAAATAGAATCGTATTCTGCCATGTACTTTCCTATTAATCATGATAAAGTATGAAGCTATATACGTTTGAAAATAATTCAGCATCATTTAATCACAGACACTAATATTAAAAGGCATAAAAACATGTATAGAAACCAAAGGATAACTCTATATTGCATTGACAACAGGTACAGCAATGTCGTAGCAGCAAAAATGTTTTAAAACAACGTTCTAAATCCCAACATCTGCCCCATCATATATGAAAGAGTCCATCTAAATACCAACATTGACTTACTACGAAAATATCTCTTCAATATGGATTAATCAAAATGAAATTAGAATTCATGTTTTTTTCAGCCTATAGAATGTAGACCTTATATAGGCTAAAGAAGTAAGGGTTAGTTATGAAATAGAAGCCTCATCTACCATGTATTATCCTATTTTTCATGAGAAAGTATGAAGCAATATTAGTTTGAAAATAATCAAACATGATTTCACCACTACACCAATGTTAAAAGGCAGATAAAACATGCATAGATGACAAAGTATGATTCTGTATTCGAAGTAGAACAGGTATACCAGTCTAATAGCAGCTTATATGTTGAAAAAATGTTCAAACTGAAAAAGTGAGGAAGTGTAATAGGTAGAACAGTTATACCACCATGCTGGGACAGAAATGAGTGTTGAATATATATGAAAACTTGAAATTAAAGCAAATATCCTTTATGAGCATTTTTAGACTGCAACTTACACGAGACAAATCAATCACCAAAGTTGCAACAATTGCTCTTTGAAAACCCTTGGGCCTAAAGTTTTCCCTATCATTACGGTATTTCTCATTCAACATAATATTATAATCCTTAAATAATATATCTACAACTTTACTTATGTAGTTGAACTCATGCCAAACATATTAGCATTTCAGTCACAATGGACATAGAGAACAGTGCAAGTCAGATTAAGTCCACTTTGACATACATCATTGTGTCTATCCTGTCAGTAATATGAAGAAGAAACTGAGTTGCCAAAACCAATAAAAATCTTCCACTACGAAACATGTCTGCAACATATTTTAAAATATATTAGTCCAAGATTTTCTCAATATACTACATCCTATAAAATATATTATGAGTACACCTGCAAGCCTATTAAAATATTGAGCTGAACTTACAATTGAAGAATTTATTTAACTAAGGCATAAACCTGTTTATTTAAAAGAACAGAACTCATAAAATCCCATCATAGAAGCTGAAAACAAAACGAAGAATGACTCTATATTGCATTTACAACAGGTACAAAAGTGTCATAGTAGCAGGAATGTTGTAGAAAAACGTTGTAAATACCAACATCTGACCCTTCATACATGAAAGAGTCCATCTAAATATCAACATTAAGTTACTGGAAAAAAATCTCATCAATAGGATTAATCAAAATGAAGTCAGAATTCATGTTTTTCTCAGCCTGTAGAATGTAGACCTTATAGAGGCTAAAAAAGTAAAGGTGTTGAAATAGAAGCCTCATTACCTTGTATTATCCTATTTTCCATGAGAAAGCATGAAGCAATATCAGTTTGAAAATAATTAAATATGATTTCACCACTAGCACCAATATTGAAAGGCAAATAAAACATGTATAGATGACAAAGTATGACAAAGTATGACTCTGTATTGGAGGTAGAACAGGTATACCAGTCTAATAGCAGCTTATATGTTGAAAAACAACATTCAAACTGAAAAAGTGAGGGAGTCTAATAGGTAGAACAGGTATACCACCATGCTGGGACAGAAATGAGTGTTGAATATATATGGCACAACTTGAAATTAAAGCAAATCTCCTTCATGAGCATTTTCAGACTCCAACTTACATGAGACAAATCAATTAGCAAACTTGCATCAATTGCCCTTTGAAAATCGTTGAACCTAGATTTTTTTCTATCATTACGGTATTTCTCATTCAACATAATATTATAATCCTTAAAGAATATATCTACAACTTTACTTATCTAGCTGACCTCATACCAAACATATTAAAATTCAGTCACAGTGGAGACAGAGTACAATGCAAGTTAGATTAAGTCCACTTTGACATACATCATTGTGTCTATCCTGTCAGTAACATGTAAAAGCTACTGAGTGGTTAAAACCAATAAAAATCTTCCACTATGAAACATATCTGCAACATATTTTAAAATATATTAGTCCAAGATTTTCCCAAGATACTACATCCTATAAAATATATTATGAATATCCATCTCGATCTTAATGAAACATGCCAGCAGCTAAGGATAACAGCCATGATAATATTGCAACAAACGTAAAAGAAATCATGTGTCAGTGGTACAAATCTACAAACATTAAACAATTAACTTCTCAATACAGACGTGTAAGCAAAAAAAAACAGATAAATCCTTTACATGAAAAATAAATTGAGAAAAATATGCACAATTTGTGTGTCAACAACTGTACCTGAAGAGGAAATTTGGAAATTTGAAAAATAAATCCTTTGTACGATGATTCTTTTGTGCCACAATTACTATGAACTTGGAAGCATCAGCGTCTCCAAGATGTTGATAGGCCTATTAATAAGAGAATTTTATCAACTAAAGGCTATCATTCCGATGGAAACAATGTGTATTATCACAGTATCCATATGTCATAAGAAAAACAGTACCATGATAATTATCACAGAAACAAAAAATTATATCTAATAGCCCTAACACAAATTGAAATATAGATAATACAAGAGAAAGAGTTAGGTTCCAGTAAAACCTTAATTATTTGGTCCAGCTCAATGTTCAAAACCTGATTAAATTGCGATTCACTAACCCATCCCTAAAAATAAAACACAGATCAGAAAATAAAGAGCTAAATAAAACGTAATTAGAATGAGAAGAAACAAAATGTGAGTCCATACTAATGCTTAGAAATTTTTAGAAGAGCCAAAATGTGAGTCCATATTAATGCTTAGTGAATTTGGTTGTCGTCTATGACCTCTTAAAACTTTGCAACAGGTTAAATTGAAAGCCAAAAAAAGGATTCCAATTACACATTTGGTCAATTAACATACACACAAAGGGAAATTAATCAGCACATGAAAACTTTGCGTGTTTCTATAGAAGGAGAAAGAGCATAAATAATACATTTGTGTCTTATGATACAGGTTCTATGGAAACAATTTATGTTGTACTCTCGAGTCTCCTCTAGTTGAGAGGATAGAAACTGTCATCTATTCCATGTCTAGCATCAACATACACTTATCATGCAGAGAAACTATCGAACAAAGTCATTAACATAAATTGTGACAAATGAAAGGGAAAGCATCGACGGATCCAGACTTCCAAGGGAAAATTATAAACAACTACCTAAAAGTAAGAGGAAAATGAATTGGGCCCCAAAGTTAAAAACTGACGAACATATCTTCCTGTGATAGCAGAGACCCTCGGAGACGTGCACCACAGTTCTAACTTCGAAACCTGTCCTCCAAAACTCTCGATCAACCTTCACCAGCACTCTCGGCTCAGTCTTGTGAGGATCTACAACATCAAGCCTTAGATCGTGCAGAACCATTTCCCGAAAATAGACATATAGACGAAACAGTATAAGATGATGGATGAAGAAAAAGTGAACCATCTGAAAATCGCAAGCAAAGAAGAAGAAAAAAGGGGATCCTTTCTTCATTACCCATATGATGGCTTGATCTTCTATCCACAGCATTTTTCTGGCTTCTGGAAGAAAGACATCACTTCCGACTAGGAAAAAAGCAGTTGCCGAGCTCAGATCTGGAATGAAGGCCAACTCCAAGCAAAAGTCAGAGACATGATATTTTAAACTCATTGTACATCCACAAATCATTTGGTATATATCGATGAAGGTTCTTTCCTCTTTCTTGATCGAAGCCATCTCACTCGCCACCCAGATCCGATACTCCAAAAACTCTCGATTCTTCCTATGTGAATTCATCGGCATATTACCGAACAACAATCATAGTGATTAAACTCACACACCCTAACACCTCACGCACACACTCAACCGGTCAGAAAAAATGGAGATAGACTCCGATCAGAAACATAGACGGAGCTCCAAGATGAGCTCTAACTGGGGAGGAAAGTGGCGCTCTTGAAAGCAGCATATAAATTTATCCTAGTGTATCTCATTAAAACCAAGTTATCCATAACTGAGTCATTTCCACTTTGCCGCAGAAAATTCACAAAAAAAAGAAAAGAAAAGAAAGGCTGCACACGAAGATAATTTAAAAAAAAACAGGGGAAGTAGCATAGAAATAGACAGATTATATGCCTTTCTTACCGTAACCTTTGATTTTGCGAACTGTAAGCACTGAGGAGTAATGATGAAGCAGGGAAGATTGGCGGATGTCCAAATCGTATGCCTATGTTGAAGGGAAACATTGAATCTGTTCAACTTGTGCATACAGCAGTTCTGGTTGGAAAATGCAGACTGCTCTGTTTCAAAAATCATAAAGAAACAGATTTTGGTGTTTTCCGCCATAGCCATAAGGTTTTCAGGAATAGCAAGTGCTACTGCCAGTGATTTCAAATCCACTATCTCAGTACGGTAGGAGATCGGCTCTTCTTACTTCAAAAGGTTAGATGCACGGAGCAGCATTCTACTTTTGCATGAGCTTTCTTAGAACTTGATGGTGATATGCACGGTTGCTTTCAACACATTGAAATTGTGCCTGAGGAAGAAGGAATAAGGAGAGCATTTGAGGATTTAAGAAGGTGAAAAAAATTTAGCAGAGAGAGAGATAGAAAAAAATGATGGCTATAACAGGGGACATTCAAATTTCAAAATTTAAAATTTGAAAAAATGCGGGAGATGAAATGCACCAAACTGAGCCCTAACATCACTTAAAAAAAACACTGTTCTTAAGAACAGTACCTTATTCTCCTATTCCTCTTAAGAATATATTGATGATTGTGGGCATACGCCCACAATCATTAAATGAAAACTAGGGAAGGCACGCAGTGTCTTCCGCAGTTTTCAAAGAGGAAGGGGATTATAAATACCCCCTCTCCCCCGTCCTCACTCCACACACCTCAAGTATGGAGAAAGGCGTAAAGTGAAGCATTAGTAGGAATATTTTCATATCTTTGGAGATCAATAAGGTACTCAATATTACTTCTTATCTCAGAATTATTTTTATAGAAATATTCTAAATAATTTTCTCTTTCTGATGGTAATAATTTTATGATGATTAGAGAAAATTTTCAGATTATGATTTTGGATAAATTTGAGTTTTGTTAACATGATGCTGCAGGAATGTAGAGGATAATTAATAGTTAATTTTAATCGAGTTACTTTTGTTACTTAATTAGCATATAATTTTATAATGAAACCTTTACATAACTAATTTATGAATAATTCTATATTAGGCTTTTTAACCGATTAAATTTAGGTTAAATAATTTATTTGGATTATTGGAGGTATTCTTGAGGTTTTAATCGGTTTAGATTTTTTTTTTAGGATGATGATTTATAATTTAGCCATTTTATAAATTGATTATTGTAGATTGATTTTTGGCGTATATTTGAGCTCTTGGATTAGAAGCTTGTGATTATAATTTTGCTTTGGCGAGAGGTAACCACTTTCCACTTATTATCTGTGTTGATATGCTGTTTGTGAGTATTTTGATATTTACTCCAATGAGTAAAGGTTTATTATGATTGAGAAAGTTTTCATTATATTGTGAAGTATTTTGATATAAAATAGCTTTGTGGAATTTTATGATTTGAAATGAGAAAATTATGTATATATTCGGGAAAATCCCATTGAAATAATTATTGTGATAATGGGTTTGGGATAAGATGGAGTATGTTATTTTACCACGTGGTATAGCCTCCATTGGTGCACGATGGTTGGCTGTTTATTGTCCCACCAGTTTCAATGAGGGACTGCCCCACCAGTTTCAATGAGGGGCTGCGACACCGAAAGACCCATGGTCCGGGGCACGTGTTTTGAGGGTTTGGCCGATCCTCATCGCGTGACCGGTGAGCTTTTTGAGTGGCCAGTTACATGGTTAGTAACTTAGCCCATGGGTCTAGTCGCGTGGAAATAAGGCGGTTCGGTTGGATTGATGGGAGGTAATGGGAATTGTAATAAGAAATTTATGTATAAAACCGTGATATTGAATTTTTATAAATTGCTATATAAATTGTTCCACTTAGCACCTCATGAACGCATGTTAGCATGTGTAATGAGTCGGATAGCTGGTTACTGAGGCTTTTGTCTCACCCCGTTAATTTAACATTTTTCAGGTGATAATTCCCTTACTGGAATGTCGGGAGGAGCTCCTGAGGCATAGATATATTTCTATAGCCTCTTGTAGTTTATTATGTGTTGAATGAATGTACATTGCCACTTATTAGGGACCTTATTTTGTAAACTCTAAATTCCTCTTCGTACTCTGTTTATCTTATAAAGTTGGGTGACCTTGGTTTTGAAATGGAAATGTTTGATATGGCAACTGTAGAGACTTAAATCTTTTATTACCATGGTAGAGTTTTCAAATAAGTTGCTTGAACTATTTTCTACCATGATAATGACTTAAATCTTTTATTACCATGGTAGAGTTTCCAAATAGTTACTTGAATTCTTTTCTACCATGGTAATGACTTAAATCTTTTATTACCATAGTAGACTTTGCAAATAGTTACTTGAAAATAATTATGAAATTAATAGTTATTTGATACCAAGTTGTGAGATCCTCTCCTTAATAATAATATAATACTAACTTATCTTTAAAAAATTACTCATTTCATTTTTTTTTTGAAAGAAAGAAAGATTACCATGGTAGAAAAGAGTTCAAGTAACTATTTGAAAACTCTACCATGGTAATAAAAGATTGAAGTCGTTACCATGGTAGAAAAGAGTTCAAGTAACTATTATTTGAAAACTCTACCATGGTAATAAAAGATTGAAGTCATTACCATGGTAGAAAAGAGTTCAAGTATCTATTTGAGAACTCTACCATGGTAATAAAAGATTTAAGTCCCTACGGTTATCATATCAAACATTTTCATTTCAAAACCAAGGTCACCCAACTTTATATGATAAACAGAGTACGAAGAGGAATTTAGAGTTTACAAAATAAGGTCCCTAATAAGTGGCAATGTACATTCATTCAACACATAATAAACTACAAGAGGCTGTACAGATATATATAGAAATATATCTATGCCTCAGGAGCTCCTCCCGACATTCCAGCAAGGGAATTATCACCTGAAAAATGTTAAATTAACGGGGTGAGACAAAAGCCTCAGTAACCAGCTATCCGACTCATTACACATGCTAACATGTGTTCATGAGGTGCTAAGTGGAACAATTTATATAACAATTTATAAAAATTCAATATCATAAATTTCTTATTACAATTCCCATTGCCTCCCATCAATCCAACCGAACCGCCTTATTTCCACGCGACTAGACCCATGGGCTAAGTTACTAACCATGTGACTGGCCACTCAAAAAGCTTACCGGTCACGCGATGAGGATCGGCCAAACCCTCAAAACACGTGCCCCGGACCATGGGTCTTTCGGTGTCGCAGCCCCTCATTGAAACTGGTGGGGCAGTCCCTCATTGAAACTGGTGGGACAATAAACAGCCAACCATCGTGCACCAATGGAGGCTATACCACGTGGTAAAATAACATACTCCATCTTATCCCAAACCCATTATCACGATAATTTATCAATAATTATTTCAATGGGATTTTCCCGAATATATACATAATTTTCTCATTTCAAATCATAAAATTCCACAAAGCTATTTTATATCAAAATACTTCACAATATAATGAAAACTTTCTCAATCACAATAAACCTTTACTCATTGGAGTAAATATCAAAATACTCACAAACAGCATATCAACACAGATAATAAGTGGAAAGTGGTTACCTCTCGCCAAAGCAAAATTATAATCACAAGCTTCTAATCCAAGAGCTCAAATATACGCCAAAAATCAATCTACAATAATCAATTTATAAAATCGCTAAATTATAAATCATCATCCTAAAAAAAATCTAAACCGATTAAAACCTCAAGAATACCTCTAATAATCCAAATAAATTATTTAACCTAAATTTAATCGGTTAAAAAGCCTAATATAGAATTATTCATAGATTAGTTATGTAAAGATTTCATTAAAAAATTATATGCTAATTAAGTAACAAAAGTAACTTGATTAAAATTAACTATTAATTATCCTCTACATTCCTATAGCCTTATATTAACAAAACTCAAATTCATCCAAAATCATAATCTTAAAATTTTCTCTAATCATCATAAAATTATTACCATAAGAAAGAGAAAATTATTTAGGACATTTTCATAAAAATAATTCTAAGATGAGAAGTAATATTGAGTACCTTATCGATCTTCAAAGATGTGAAAATACTCCTACTAATGCTTCACTTTACGCCTTTCTCCACACTTGAGGTGTGTGGAGTGAGGACGGGGGAGAGGGGGTATTTATAATCCCCCTCCTCTTTGAAAACTGCGGAAGACACTGCGTGCCTTCCCCAGTTTTCATTTAATGATTGTGGGCGTATGCCCACAATCATTAATTAAATGGTGGGAGGCACTTTGTGTGCCTCCCCCGTTTTTTCAATGTGGTCGGCGCCAACGGGCGCCCACACTTTTCTTTCTTTTAATATATATATATATATATTATTTTATTCTATTTTTATAATATTTATTTATTTATAATTATTAATTTATATATATATATTATTTTAAAAATATATTTTAACTAAATTCTTCTTTTCTTTTTACCTAAAAATTATTATTAATTTCATAATTATAATTATATAAAAATTAGGATGTTACAATTCTCCCCACCTAAATAGAATTTTGTCCCCAAAATTCGATTTAAATAATGTACAAAAAAAATACAGTCAGAAATAAACAAGTATAATTGCAACTTAAGCAAACAAGTTAGGAAAATCACGACGCATTCTTTCTTCAGTCTCCCAAGTCACATCTCCAGGTGTCATACCCTTCCAAAAGACTTTCACCAATCGGATGGTCTTTTTCCGCAGTTGTTTGTTTTGGACATCTAAAATCCTCTCTGGTTCTGCTATATAAGTTAAGTTTTCTCTCAACTCAACTTCCTCAGGCTTAATGACATGAGACGGATCTGGACGATACTTCTTCAATTGTGATACGTGGAATACGTTGTGCACATTAGACAAGTGCGGAGGTAAGGCGATTCGATAAGCTACTGACCCAATCCGCTCCAAAATCTCGTATGGTCCAATGAATCGGGGAGTCAACTTCTTTGCTTTAATAGACCTTCCAATGCCCGTTATGGGTGAAACCTTTAGGAAAACATGATCTCCTTCATTAAATTCCAATGGTCTCCTTCGACGATCCGCATAACTCTTCTGTCGGCTCTGAGCTGTCAACAATTTCTGTCGTATCATTTCAATCTTTCGCGAAGTTTGGTCCACCAAATCTGGTCCAATAATGGTTCTTTCACTCAATTCGGTCCAACATAATGGCGATCTACACCTCCGACCATATAAAGCCTCGAAAGGTGCCATTTGAATACTGGAATGGTAGCTATTATTATATGCAAATTCTGCCAATGGCAAGTGCTTATCCCAACTACCTGGGAGCTCGATGGCGCATGCTCTCAACATGTCTTCGAGTGTCTGAATAGTTCTCTCGGTTTGACCATCTGTTTGAGGATGATAAGCGGTACTGTACTTTAACTTTGTCCCCATGGCTTCTTGCAGGGATTTCCAAAAGTTTGAAGTGAACCTTGGATCACGATCCGATATGATACTTTCTGGCACTCCATGCATACGAACAATCTCTTCAATGTACAGCTCAGCCAATTTCTCTAACGAGTAGTCCACTCTGATCGGTAAAAAGTGTGCTGACTTGGTTAATCGGTCTACGATCACCCAAATAGCATTGTAAGTGTTCCGAATTTGTGGTAGACCTATAATAAAGTCTATGGAAATGCTATCCCATTTCCATTTAGGGATATCCAGGTTCTGAAGTAGTCCTGAGGGTTTCTGGTGCTCGATCTTGACTTTCTGACACGTTAAACACTTCAGGACAAATTCGGTCACATCTCTTTTCATCTTTGGCCACCAATACTGTTGCTTCAAATCATTATACATCTTGGTGATTCCCGGATGCATAGCGTACCTGCTCCGATGAGCTTCTTCCAAAATGGTTTTCTTGATTTCATCGTTGTTGGGAACACAAATTTTCTTCTTGTATCTCAAGATATTCATATTCCCAATATCATAATCTAAAACATTATCATGTTCTAGTTCTTCTCGAATTCTTTTTAGCTGGTCATCTTTCATCTGGGCGTCTCTCAGGTCCTGATAAAATCCATATTCACCAAGGACTGTATTTAAAGTAGCCCTTCTTGGATCTGGGACTACATGGATATCTCTTAATCCATTTAGCCAACTTTGTTCTTCTAAGCTCATTTGAAACAAGTGTATTGACTTTCGACTTAAAGCATCTGCAACCACGTTAGCCTTGCCAGGATGATACTTTAACTCGAAGTCATAATCCTTCAGAAATTCCATCCATCGACGTTGTCTGTTATTAAACTCCTTCTGATCAACAAGATACTTCAGACTCTTATGGTCACTGAATACTTCGAATTGAGACCCATACAAATAATGCCTCCAAATCTTCAGAGCAAACACCACAGCTGCTAATTCTAAGTCATGAGTTGGGTAACTCTCCTCATGAGGTCTCAATTGTCTAGAAGCATATGCAACGACTTTGCCTTCTTGCATCAACACGCAACCCAGCCCCTTGAAGGAAGCGTCCGTGTATATTATGTATGGACAACAAGGATCAGGAAGGGTAAGCACAGGGGCTGTAGTCAACTTCACCTTCAACTCTTGAAAAGCAGCTTCACACTTATCAGTCCATATATACGGTCGATCTTTCTTGGTCAACTTGGTAAGAGGCATGGCAATTTGAGAGAATCCTTTAATGAATCTCCTGTAGTAGCCAGCCAATCCTAAAAAGCTTCTTACTTCAGTCACCGACTTTGGAGCTTCCCATTTCAACACGGCATCTACTTTACTAGGATCAACGGCTACCCCTTCAGCTGACACCACGTGGCCAAGGAAATTCACTTCCTTAAGCCAAAACTCACACTTACTCAATTTAGCGTACAGCTGGTGATCCCTCAATATACGCAATGCAATATGTAAATGCTCTCGATGCTCCTCCTCATTCTTAGAATAAATGAGAATATCGTCAATAAAGACAATAATGAATCGATCTAAGTATGGCATAAAAATCCGGTTCATATAATCCATGAAGACGGCTGGAGCATTGGTTAACCCAAAAGGCATAACCAAAAACTCATAATGCCCATAGCGAGTCCGGAAAGCAGTCTTTGAGATGTCCTCAGCCTTAACTCTAAGCTGGTGGTAACCCGATCTTAAGTCGATCTTAGAGAACACTGCGGCTCCCTTAAGCTGATCTAGTAAATCATCAATCCTAGGTAATGGATATTTATTCTTAATTGTGACCTTATTCAGCTGTCTATAGTCAATGCACAACCTCATACTTCCATCTTTTGACAAACAACATTGGTGAACCCCAAGGAGAGACACTTGGTCGAATGAAGCCTTTCTCGAGCAACTCTTCTAGTTGTTTCTTCAATTCTACCAACTCTGATGGTGACATCCGATAAGGAGCCTTAGAAATTGGGGTTGTACTTGGCACCAAATCAATGGTAAACTCGACCTCTCGCTTCGGAGGCAGTCCAGATATCTCTTCTGGAAATACCTCAGGATATTCTTTTACTACATTGATATGATCGATCCCAACTTCTCTATCCACATTGATAGAGAAGAAAACTATATAGGCTTGACAACCCTTTCTGATACACTTATCTGCTCGAGATGTTGACAACAACATCGGGACTATAGGGGCTTCTACGGATATGGTATTCATGGCGTAAGTGGCCACCTTCTTCTTACAATGAAGTATGGCATCATTGTCCACTAGCCAATCCATACCGATAATAGCATCTATGCCTTTTAGTGGCAGACATACTAAATTCACTATGGAATCTCGGTTTTCAAACTGAAGGGTGATACCCACACAAGCATGTGCGGTCATAACAACAGCTCTAAAGATAGTCTCCAAACTCTCGATCCAAGCTTTAGCCTTCAATGGATCTAAATTTTCATGAAACTTTTCAGGATCATGATGATGAATATCTTTCCATACCTTATTAATAGCTAATTCCTCAGGATTGGGTTGTGATGATCCCTCACCCCCAACATTCTTCCTATGACCTTCATAATTAGTTCGTTTTTCCGTTATGCTTTTATACTAGGTTCAGGAGCCTCATGATCTTTTGGCTTGGGAATGATCCCTTCTTCTCTTATCTTCTTTTGAAGATCTCCCTCAAACTATTGAAATCGTGCATCCATAGCTGTTAATAATTTATCCAAAAGAGTCTCGTTTTCCTGAGACAACTGTGGTTCAACATTTTTTGGAAGTGGCTCAACGTTGGAGACAGTCTTTCTTGTATTAACCATTTTCTCCCCACCTAAGGCTGAAACCCTATAATAATTAGGATACAACCTATAGCAATACAAAAACACAGGGAGGTTATGTGTGAAAGAATATATTGCCGCTAAAGCTCTGATACCAAGTTGTGAGATCCTCTCCTTAATAATAATATAATACTAACTTATCTTTAAAAAATTACTCATTTCATTTTTTTTTTTAAAAAAGAAAGATTACCATGGTAGAAAAGAGTTCAAGTAACTATTTGAAAACTCTACCATGGTAATAAAAGATTGAAGTCGTTACCATGGTAGAAAAGAGTTCAAGTAACTATTATTTGAAAACTCTACCATGGTAATAAAAGATTGAAGTCATTACCATGGTAGAAAAGAGTTCAAGTATCTATTTGAGAACTCTACCATGGTAATAAAAGATTTAAGTCCCTACGGTTATCATATCAAACATTTTCATTTCAAAACCAAGGTCACCCAACTTTATATGATAAACAGAGTACGAAGAGGAATTTAGAGTTTACAAAATAAGGTCCCTAATAAGTGGCAATGTACATTCATTCAACACATAATAAACTACAAGAGGCTGTACAGATATATATAGAAATATATCTATGCCTCAGGAGCTCCTCCCGACATTCCAGCAAGGGAATTATCACCTGAAAAATGTTAAATTAACGGGGTGAGACAAAAGCCTCAGTAACCAGCTATCCGACTCATTACACATGCTAACATGTGTTCATGAGGTGCTAAGTGGAACAATTTATATAACAATTTATAAAAATTCAATATCATAAATTTCTTATTACAATTCCCATTGCCTCCCATCAATCCAACCGAACCGCCTTATTTCCACGCGACTAGACCCATGGGCTAAGTTACTAACCATGTGACTGGCCACTCAAAAAGCTTACCGGTCACGCGATGAGGATCGGCCAAACCCTCAAAACACGTGCCCCGGACCATGGGTCTTTCGGTGTCGCAGCCCCTCATTGAAACTGGTGGGGCAGTCCCTCATTGAAACTGGTGGGACAATAAACAGCCAACCATCGTGCACCAATGGAGGCTATACCACGTGGTAAAATAACATACTCCATCTTATCCCAAACCCATTATCACGATAATTTATCAATAATTATTTCAATGGGATTTTCCCGAATATATACATAATTTTCTCATTTCAAATCATAAAATTCCACAAAGCTATTTTATATCAAAATACTTCACAATATAATGAAAACTTTCTCAATCACAATAAACCTTTACTCATTGGAGTAAATATCAAAATACTCACAAACAGCATATCAACACAGATAATAAGTGGAAAGTGGTTACCTCTCGCCAAAGCAAAATTATAATCACAAGCTTCTAATCCAAGAGCTCAAATATACGCCAAAAATCAATCTACAATAATCAATTTATAAAATCGCTAAATTATAAATCATCATCCTAAAAAAAATCTAAACCGATTAAAACCTCAAGAATACCTCTAATAATCCAAATAAATTATTTAACCTAAATTTAATCGGTTAAAAAGCCTAATATAGAATTATTCATAGATTAGTTATGTAAAGATTTCATTAAAAAATTATATGCTAATTAAGTAACAAAAGTAACTTGATTAAAATTAACTATTAATTATCCTCTACATTCCTATAGCCTTATATTAACAAAACTCAAATTCATCCAAAATCATAATCTTAAAATTTTCTCTAATCATCATAAAATTATTACCATAAGAAAGAGAAAATTATTTAGGACATTTTCATAAAAATAATTCTAAGATGAGAAGTAATATTGAGTACCTTATCGATCTTCAAAGATGTGAAAATACTCCTACTAATGCTTCACTTTACGCCTTTCTCCACACTTGAGGTGTGTGGAGTGAGGACGGGGGAGAGGGGGTATTTATAATCCCCCTCCTCTTTGAAAACTGCGGAAGACACTGCGTGCCTTCCCCAGTTTTCATTTAATGATTGTGGGCGTATGCCCACAATCATTAATTAAATGGTGGGAGGCACTTTGTGTGCCTCCCCCGTTTTTTCAATGTGGTCGGCGCCAACGGGCGCCCACACTTTTCTTTCTTTTAATATATATATATATATATTATTTTATTCTATTTTTATAATATTTATTTATTTATAATTATTAATTTATATATATATATTATTTTAAAAATATATTTTAACTAAATTCTTCTTTTCTTTTTACCTAAAAATTATTATTAATTTCATAATTATAATTATATAAAAATTAGGATGTTACAATTCTCCCCACCTAAATAGAATTTTGTCCCCAAAATTCGATTTAAATAATGTACAAAAAAAATACAGTCAGAAATAAACAAGTATAATTGCAACTTAAGCAAACAAGTTAGGAAAATCACGACGCATTCTTTCTTCAGTCTCCCAAGTCACATCTCCAGGTGTCATACCCTTCCAAAAGACTTTCACCAATCGGATGGTCTTTTTCCGCAGTTGTTTGTTTTGGACATCTAAAATCCTCTCTGGTTCTGCTATATAAGTTAAGTTTTCTCTCAACTCAACTTCCTCAGGCTTAATGACATGAGACGGATCTGGACGATACTTCTTCAATTGTGATACGTGGAATACGTTGTGCACATTAGACAAGTGCGGAGGTAAGGCGATTCGATAAGCTACTGACCCAATCCGCTCCAAAATCTCGTATGGTCCAATGAATCGGGGAGTCAACTTCTTTGCTTTAATAGACCTTCCAAATCTTTTATTTCCAAATCTTCCAAACCCTCAAAACACGTGCTCCGGACCATGGGTCTTTCGGTGTCGCAGCCCCTCATTGAAACTGGTGGGGCAGTCCCTCATTGAAACTGGTGGGGCAGTCCCTCATTGAAACTGGTGGGACAATAAACAGCCAACCATCGTGCACCAATGGAGGCTATACCACGTGGTAAAATAACATACTCCATCTTATCCCAAACCCATTATCACAATAATTTATCAATAATTATTTCAATGGGATTTTCCCGAATATATACATAATTTTCTCATTTCAAATCATAAAATTCCACAAAGCTATTTTATATCAAAATACTTCACAATATAATGAAAACTTTCTCAATCATAATAAACCTTTACTCATTGGAGTAAATATCAAAATACTCACAAACAGCATATCAACACAGATAATAAGTGGAAAGTGGTTACATCTCGCCAAAGCAAAATTATAATCACAAGCTTCTAATCCAAGAGCTCAAATATACGCCAAAAATCAATCTACAATAATCAATTTATAAAATCGCTAAATTATAAATCATCATCCTAAAAAAAATCTAAACCGATTAAAACCTCAAGAATACCTCTAATAATCCAAATAAATTATTTAACCTAAATTTAATCGGTTAAAAAGCCTAATATAGAATTATTAATAGATTAGTTATGTAAAGATTTCATTAAAAAATTATATGCTAATTAAGTAACAAAAGTAACTTGATTAAAATTAACTATTAATTATCCTCTACATTCCTATAGCCTTATATTAACAAAACTCAAATTCATCCAAAATCATAATCTTAAAATTTTCTCTAATCATCATAAAATTATTACCATAAGAAAGAGAAAATTATTTAGGACATTTTCATAAAAATAATTCTAAGATGAGAAGTAATATTGAGTACCTTATCGATCTTCAAAGATGTGAAAATACTCCTACTAATGCTTCACTTTACGCCTTTCTCCACACTTGAGGTGTGTGGAGTGAGGACGGGGGAGAGGGGGTATTTATAATCCCCCTCCTCTTTGAAAACTGCGGAAGACACTGCGTGCCTTCCCCAGTTTTCATTTAATGATTGTGGGCGTATGCCCACAATCATTAATTAAATGGTGGGAGGCACTTTGTGTGCCTCCCCCGTTTTTTCAATGTGGTGGGCGCCAACGGGCGCCCACACTTTTCTTTCTTTTAATATATATATATATATATATATATTATTTTATTCTATTTTTATAATATTTATTTATTTATAATTATTAATTTATATATATATATTATTTTAAAAATATATTTTAACTAAATTCTTCTTTTCTTTTTACCTAAAAATTATTATTAATTTCATAATTATAATTATATAAAAATTAGGATGTTACAATTATTTAAATAATATATATCTAAATAATAGTTCAAGTAACTATTATTTAAATTCAATATCACGGTTTTATACATAAATTTCTTATTACAATTCCCATTACCTCCCATCAATCCAACCGAACCGCCTTATTTCCACGCGACTAGACCCATGGGCTAAGTTACTAACCATGTAACTGGCCACTCAAAAAGCTCACCGGTCACGCGATGAGGATCGGCCAAACCCTCAAAACACGTGCCCCGGACCATGGGTCTTTCGGTGTCGCAGCCCCTCATTGAAACTGGTGGGGCAGTCCCTCATTGAAACTGGTGGGACAATAAACAGCCAACCATCGTGCACCAATGGAGGCTATACCACGTGGTAATAAAATTAATAATAATTATAATTATATAATTTAACCCACTACCACAAAATGCTGAACCACAGTTGTCTCAGGAAAATAAGACTCTTTTAGATAAATTATTGACAGCTATGGATGCACGATTTCAACAGTTCGAGGGAGATCTTCGAAAGAAGATAAGAGAAGAGGGGAGCATTCCAAAGCCAAAAGATCATGAGGCTCCTGAGCCCAGTATAGAAGCATCACGAAAAAACGAGCCAGTCGGCTCAACTAATTATGAAGGTCCTAGGAAGAATGTTGGGGGTAAGGGATCATCACAACACAATCCTGAAGAATTAGCTATTAATAAGGTATGGAAAGATATTCATCATCATGATCCTGAAAAGTTTCATGAAAATTTAGATCCACTGAAGGCTGAAGCTTGGATCGAGAGTTTGGAAACTATCTTTAGAGCTGTTGTTATGACCGCACATGCTTGTGTGGGTATTACCCTTCAGTTTGAAAACCGAGATTCTATAGTGAATTTAGTATGTCTGCCACTAAAAGGCATAGATGCTATTATCGGTATGGATTGGCTAGTGGACAATGATGCCATACTTCATTGTAAGAAGAAGGTGGCCACTTACGCCATGAATACCATATCCGTAGAAGCCCCTATAGTCCCGATGTTGTTGTCAACATCTCGAGCAGATAAGTGTATCAGAAAGGGTTGTCAAGCCTATATAGTTTTCTTCTCTATCAATGTGGATAGAGAAGTTGGGATCGATCATATCAATGTAGTAAAAGAATATCCTGAGGTATTTCCAGAAGAGATATCTGGACTGCCTCCGGAGCGAGAGGTCGAGTTCACCATTGATTTGGTGCCAAGTACAACCCCAATTTCTAAGGCCCCTTATCGGATGTCACCATCAGAGTTGGCAGAATTGAAGAAACAACTAGAAGAGTTGCTCGAGAAAGGCTTCATTCGACCAAGTGTCTCTCCCTGGGGTTCACCAGTGTTGTTTGTCAAAAAGAAAGATGGAAGGATGAGGTTGTGCATTGACTATAGACAGCTGAATAAGGTCACAATTAAGAATAAATATCCATTACCTAGGATTGATGATTTACTAGATCAGCTTAAAGGAGCCGTAGTGTTCTCTAAGATCGACTTAAGATCGGGTTACCACCAGCTTAGAGTTAAGGCTGAAGACATCCCAAAGACTGCTTTCCGGACTCGCTATGGGCATTATGAGTTTTTGGTTATACCTTTCGGGTTAACCAATGCTCCAGCCGTCTTCATGGATTATATGAACCGGATTTTTATGCCATACTTAGATCGATTCATTATTGTCTTTATTGACGATATTCTCATTTATTCTAAGAATGAGGAGGAGCATCGAGAGCATTTACATATTGCATTGCGTATATTGAAGGATCACCAGTTGTACGCTAAATTGAGTAAGTGTGAGTTTTGGCTTAAGGAAGTGAATTTCCTTGGCCACGTGGTGTCAGCTGAAGGGGTAGCCGTTGATCCTAGTAAAGTAGATGCCGTGTTGAAATGGGAAGCCCCAAAGTCGGTGACTGAAGTAAGAAGCTTTTTAGGATTGGCTGGCTACTACAGGAGATTCATTAAAGGATTCTCTCAAATTGCCATGCCTCTTACCAAGTTGACCAAGAAAGATCGACCGTATATATGGACTGATAAGTGTGAAGCTGCTTTTCAAGAGCTGAAGGTGAAGTTGACTACAGCCCCTGTGCTTACCCTTCCTGATCCTTGTTGTCCATACATAGTGTACACGGACGCTTCCTTTAAAGGGCTGGGTTGCGTGTTGATGCAAGAAGGTAAAGTCGTTGCATATGCTTCTAGACAATTGAGACCTCATGAGGAGAATTACCCAACTCATGACTTAGAATTGGCAGCTGTGGTGTTTGCTGTGAAGATTTGGAGGCATTATTTGTATGGGTCTCAATTTGAAGTATTCAGTGACCATAAGAGTCTGAAGTATCTTGTTGATCAGAAGGAGTTGAATAACAGACAACGTCGATGGATGGAATTCCTGAAGGATTATGACTTCGAGTTAAAGTATCATCCTGGCAAGGCTAACGTGGTTGCAGATGCTTTAAGTCGAAAGTCAATACACTTGTTTCAAATGAGCTTAGAAGAACAAAGTTGGCTAAATGGATTAAGAGATATCCATGTAGTCCCAGATCCAAGAAGGGCTACTTTAAATGCAGTCCTTGGTGGATATGGATTTTATCAGGACCTGAGAGACGCCCAGATGAAAGATGATCAGCTAAAAAGAATTCGAGAAGAACTAGAACATGATAATGTTTTCGATTATGATATTGGGAATACAGATATCTTGAGATACAAGAAGAAAATTTGTGTTCCCAACAACGATGAAATCAAGAAAACCATTTTGGAAGAAGCTCATCGGAGCAGGTACGCTATGCATCCAGGAATCACCAAGATGTATAATGACTTAAAGCAACAATATTGGTGGCCAAAGATGAAAAGAGATGTGACCGAATTTGTCCTAAAGTGTTTAACATGTCAGAAAGACAAGATCGAGCACCAGAAACCCCCAGGACTACTTCAGAACCTGGATATCCCTAAATGGAAATGGGATAGCATTTCTATAGACTTTATTACAGGTCTACTACAAATTCGGAACACTTACAATGCTATTTGGGTGATCGTAGACCGATTAACCAAGTCAGCACACTTTCTACCGATCAGAGTGGACTACTCGTTAGAGAAATTGGCTGAGCTGTACATTAAAGAGATTGTTCGTATGCATGGAGTGCCAGAAAGTATCATATCGGATCGTGATCCAAGGTTCACTTCAAACTTTTGGAAATCCCTGCAAGAGGCCATGGGGACAAAGTTAAAGTACAGTACCGCTTATCATCCTCGGACAGATGGTCAAACCGAGAGAACTATTCAAACATTCGAAGACATGTTGAGAGCATGCGCCATCGAGCTCTCAGGTAGTTGGGACGAGCACTTGCCATTGGCAGAATTTGCATATAATAATAGCTACCATTCCAGTATTCAAATGGCACCTTTTGAGGCTTTATATGGTCGGAGGTGTAGATCGCCATTGTGTTGGACTGAATTGAGTGAAAGAACCATTATTGGACCAGATTTGGTGGACCAAACATCCCGAAAGATTGAAATGATACGACAGAAATTGTTGACAGCTCAGAGCCGACAGAAGAGTTATGCGGATCGTCGAAGGAGACCATTGGAATTAAATAAAGGAGATCATGTTTTCCTAAAGGTTTCACCCATAACGGGCATTGGAAGGTCCATTAAAGCAAAGAAATTGACTCCCCGATTCATTGGACCATATGAGATTTTGGAGCGAATTGGGTCAGTAGCTTATCGAATCGCTTTACCTCCGCACTTGTCTAATGTGCACAACGTATTCCACGTATCACAATTGAAAAAGTATCGTCCAGATCCGTCTCATGTCATTAAGCCTGAGGAAGTTGAGTTGAGAGAAAACTTAACTTATATAGCAGAACCAGAGAGGATTTTAGATGTCCAAAACAAACAACTGCGGAAAAAGACCATCCGATTGGTGAAAGTCTTTTGGAAGGGTATGACACCTGGAGATGTGACTTGGGAGACTGAAGAAAGAATGCGTCGTGATTTTCCTAACTTATTTTCTTAAGTTGCAATTATACTTGTTTATTTCTGATTGTATTTTTTTCGAATTTTGGGGACAAAATTCTATTTAGGTGGGGAGAATTGTAACATCCTAATTTTTATATAATTATAATTATGAAATTAATAATAATTTTTAGGTAAAAAGAAAAGAAGAATTTAGTTAAAATATATTTTTAAAATAATATATATATAAATTAATAATTATAAATAAATAAATATTATAAAAATAGAATAAAATAATATATATATATATATATATATTAAAAGAAAGAAAAGTGTGGGCGCCCGTTGGCGCCCACCACATTGAAAAAACGGGGGAGGCACACAAAGTGCCTCCCACCATTTAATTAATGATTGTGGGCATACGCCCACAATCATTAAATGAAAACTGGGGAAGGCACGCAGTGTCTTCCGCAGTTTTCAAAGAGGAGGGGGATTATAAATACCCCCTCTCCCCCGTCCTCACTCCACACACCTCAAGTGTGGAGAAAGGCGTAAAGTGAAGCATTAGTAGGAGTATTTTCACATCTTTGAAGATCGATAAGGTACTCAATATTACTTCTCATCTTAGAATTATTTTTATGAAAATGTCCTAAATAATTTTCTCTTTCTTATGGTAATAATTTTATGATGATTAGAGAAAATTTTAAGATTATGATTTTGGATGAATTTGAGTTTTGTTAATATAAGGCTATAGGAATGTAGAGGATAATTAATAGTTAATTTTAATCAAGTTACTTTTGTTACTTAATTAGCATATAATTTTTTAATGAAATCTTTACATAACTAATCTATGAATAATTCTATATTAGGCTTTTTAACCGATTAAATTTAGGTTAAATAATTTATTTGGATTATTAGAGGTATTCTTGAGGTTTTAATCGGTTTAGATTTTTTTTAGGATGATGATTTATAATTTAGCGATTTTATAAATTGATTATTGTAGATTGATTTTTGGCGTATATTTGAGCTCTTGGATTAGAAGCTTGTGATTATAATTTTGCTTTGGCGAGAGGTAACCACTTTCCACTTATTATCTGTGTTGATATGCTGTTTGTGAGTATTTTGATATTTACTCCAATGAGTAAAGGTTTATTGTGATTGAGAAAGTTTTCATTATATTGTGAAGTATTTTGATATAAAATAGCTTTGTGGAATTTTATGATTTGAAATGAGAAAATTATGTATATATTCGGGAAAATCCCATTGAAATAATTATTGATAAATTATCGTGATAATGGGTTTGGGATAAGATGGAGTATGTTATTTTACCACGTGGTATAGCCTCCATTGGTGCACGATGGTTGGCTGTTTATTGTCCCACCAGTTTCAATGAGGGACTGCCCCACCAGTTTCAATGAGGGGCTGCGACACCGAAAGACCCATGGTCCGGGGCACGTGTTTTGAGGGTTTGGCCGATCCTCATCGCGTGACCGGTGAGCTTTTTGAGTGGCCAGTTACATGGTTAGTAACTTAGCCCATGGGTCTAGTCGCGTGGAAATAAGGCGGTTCGGTTGGATTGATGGGAGGTAATGGGAATTGTAATAAGAAATTTATGTATAAAACCGTGATATTGAATTTTTATAAATTGCTATATAAATTGTTCCACTTAGCACCTCATGAACACATGTTAGCATGTGTAATGAGTCGGATAGCTGGTTACTGAGGCTTTTGTCTCACCCCGTTAATTTAACATTTTTCAGGTGATAATTCCCTTGCTGGAATGTCGGGAGGAGCTCCTGAGGCATAGATATATTTCTATATATATCTGTACAGCCTCTTGTAGTTTATTATGTGTTGAATGAATGTGCATTGCCACTTATTAGGGACCTTATTTTGTAAACTCTAAATTCCTCTTCGTACTCTGTTTATCTTATAAAGTTGGGTGACCTTGGTTTTGAAATGGAAATGTTTGATATGGCAACTGTAGGGACTTAAATCTTTTATTACCATGGTAGAGTTTTCAAATAAGTTACTTGAACTCTTTTCTACCATGGTAATGACTTAAATCGATTATTACCATGGTAGAGTTTCCAAATAGTTACTTGAATTCTTTTCTACCATGGTAATGACTTCAATCTTTTATTACTATGGTAGACTTTGCAAATAGTTACTTGAACTCTTTTCTACCATGGTAATCTTTCTTTCTTTTAAAAAAAATGATGAAATGAGTAATTCTTAAAGATAAGTTAATATTTTCTTTAGGATGATGATTTATAATTTAGCCATTTTATAAATTGATTATTGTAGATTCATTTTTGGCGTATATTTGAGCTCTTGGATTAGAAGCTTGTGATTATAATTTTGCTTTGGCGAGAGGTAACCACTTTCCACTTATTATCTGTGTTGATATGCTGTTTGTGAGTATTTTGATATTTACTCCAATGAGTAAAGGTTTATTGTGATTGAGAAAGTTTTCATTATATTGTGAAGTATTTTGATATAAAATAGCTTTGTGGAATTTTATGATTTGAAATGAGAAAATTATGTATATATTCGGGAAAATCCCATTGAAATAATTATTGATAAATTATCGTGATAATGGGTTTGGGATAAGATGGAGTATGTTATTTTACCACGTGGTATAGCCTCCATTGGTGCACGATGGTTGGCTGTTTATTGTCCCACCAGTTTCAATGAGGGACTGCCCCACCAGTTTCAATGAGGGGCTGCGACACCGAAAGACCCATGGTCCGGGGCACGTGTTTTGAGGGTTTGGCCGATCCTCATCGCGTGACCGGTGAGCTTTTTGAGTGGCCAGTTACATGGTTAGTAACTTAGCCCATGGGTCTAGTCGCGTGGAAATAAGGCGGTTCGGTTGGATTGATGGGAGGTAATGGGAATTGTAATAAGAAATTTATGTATAAAACCGTGATATTGAATTTTTATAAATTGCTATATAAATTGTTCCACTTAGCACCTCATGAACACATGTTAGCATGTGTAATGAGTCGGATAGCTGGTTACTGAGGCTTTTGTCTCACCCCGTTAATTTAACATTTTTCAGGTGATAATTCCCTTGCTGGAATGTCGGGAGGAGCTCCTGAGGCATAGATATATTTCTATATATATCTGTACAGCCTCTTGTAGTTTATTATGTGTTGAATGAATGTGCATTGCCACTTATTAGGGACCTTATTTTGTAAACTCTAAATTCCTCTTCGTACTCTGTTTATCTTATAAAGTTGGGTGACCTTGGTTTTGAAATGGAAATGTTTGATATGGCAACTGTAGGGACTTAAATCTTTTATTACCATGGTAGAGTTTTCAAATAAGTTACTTGAACTCTTTTCTACCATGGTAATGACTTAAATCGATTATTACCATGGTAGAGTTTCCAAATAGTTACTTGAATTCTTTTCTACCATGGTAATGACTTAAATCTTTTATTATCATGGTAGACTTTGCAAATAGTTACTTGAACTCTTTTCTACCATGGTAATCTTTCTTTCTTTTAAAAAAAATGATGATGAAATGAGTAATTCTTAAAGATAAGTTAATATTATATTATTATTAAGGAGAGGATCTCACAACTTGGTATCAGAGCTTTAGTGGCAATATATTCTTTCACACATAACCTCCCTGTGTTTTTGTATTGCTATAGGTTGTATCCTAATTATTATAGGGTTTCATCCTTAGGTGGGGAGAAAATGGTTAATACAAGAAAGACTGTCTCTAACGTTGAGCCACTTCCAAAAAATGTTGAACCACAGTTGTCTCAGGAAAACGAGACTCTTTTGGATAAATTATTAACAGCTATGGATGCACGATTTCAATAGTTTGAGGGAGATCTTTAAAAGAAGATAAGAAAAGAGGGGAGCATTCCAAAGCCAAAAGATCATGAGGCACCTGAACCTAGTATAGAAGCATCACGGAAAAACGAGCCAGTCGGCTCAACTAATTATGAAGGTCCTAGGAAGAATGTTGGGGGTGAGGGATCATCACAACACAATCCTGAAGAATTAGCTATTAAGAAGATATGGAAAGATATTCATCATCATGATCCTGAAAAGTTTCATGAAAATTTAGATCCACTGAAGGCTGAAGCTTGGATCGAGAGTTTGGAAACTATCTTTAGAGCTGTTGTTATGACCGCACATGCTTGTGTGGGTATTACCCTTCGGTTTGAAAACCGAGATTCTATAGTGAATTTAGTATGTCTGCCACTAAAAGGCATAGATGCTATTATCGGTATGGATTGGCTAGTGGACAATGATGCCATATTTCATTGTAAGAAGAAGGTGGCCACTTACGCCATGAATACCATATCCGTAGAAGCCCCTTTTTGTCCCGATGTTGTTGTCAACAGCTTGAGTGGATAAGTGTATCAAAAAGGGTTGTCAAGCCTATATAGTTTTCTTCTCTATCAATGTGGATAGAGAAGTTGGGATCGATCATATCAATGTAGTAAAAGAATATCCTGAGGTATTTCCAGAAGAGATATCTGGACTGCCTCTGAAGCGAGAAGTCGAGTTCACCATTGATTTGGTGCCAAGTACAACCCCAATTTCTAAGGCCCCTTATCGGATGTCACCATCAGAGTTGGCAGAATTGAAGAAACAACTAGAAGAGTTGCTCGAGAAAGGCTTCATTCGACCAAGTGTCTCTCCCTGGGGTTCACCAGTGTTGTTTGTCAAAAAGAAAGATGGAAGTATGAGGTTGTGCATTGACTATAGACAGCTGAATAAGGTCACAATTAAGAATAAATATCCATTACCTAGGATTGATGATTTACTAGATCAGCTTAAGGGAGCCGTAGTGTTCTCTAAGATCGACTTAAGATCGGGTTACCACCAGCTTAGAGTTAAGGCTGAGGACATCTCAAAGACTGCTTTCCGGACTCGCTATGGGCATTATGAGTTTTTGGTTATGCCTTTCGGGTTAACCAATGCTCCAGCCGTCTTCATGGATTATATGAACCGGATTTTTATGCCATACCTAGATCGATTCATTATTGTCTTTATTGACGATATTCTCATTTATTCTAAGAATGAGGAGGAGCATCGAGAGCATTTACATATTGCATTGCGTATATTAAGGGATCACCAGCTGTACGCTAAATTGAGTAAGTGTGAGTTTTGGCTTAAGGAAGTGAATTTCCTTGGCCACGTGGTGTCAGCTGAAGGGGTAGCCGTTGACCCTAGTAAAGTAGATGCCGTGTTGAAATGGGAAGCTCCAAAGTCGGTGACTGAAGTAAGAAGCTTTTTAGGATTGGCTGGCTACTACAGGAGATTCATTAAAGGATTCTCTCAAATTGCCATGCCTCTTACCAAGTTGACCAAGAAAGATCGACCGTATATATGGACTGACAAGTGTGAAGCTGCTTTTCAAGAGTTGAAGGTGAAGTTGACTACAGCCCCTGTGCTTACCCT
This sequence comes from Inga laurina, assembly GCA_963855925.1. NCBI lineage: Eukaryota > Viridiplantae > Streptophyta > Magnoliopsida > Fabales > Fabaceae > Inga > Inga laurina. The sequence goes on from OY979713.1 coordinate 41,076,085, forward strand.
TCCTGATCCTTGTTGTCCATACATAGTGTACACGGACGCTTCCTTCAAGGGGCTGGGTTGCGTGTTGATGCAAGAAGGCAAAGTCGTTGCATATGCTTCTAGACAATTGAGACCTCATGAGGAGAATTACCCAACTCATGACTTAGAATTGGCAGCTGTGGTGTTTGCTCTGAAGATTTGGAGGCATTATTTGTATGGGTCTCAATTTGAAGTATTCAGTGACCATAAGAGTCTGAAGTATCTTGTTGATCAGAAGGAGTTGAATAACAGACAACGTCGATGGATGGAATTCCTGAAGGATTATGACTTCGAGTTAAAGTATCATCCTGGCAAGGCTAACGTGGTTGCAGATGCTTTAAGTCGAAAGTCAATACACTTGTTTCAAATGAGCTTAGAAGAACAAAGTTGGCTAAATGGATTAAGAATTACTCATTTCATCATTTTTTTTTAAAAGAAAGAAAGATTACCATGGTAGAAAAGAGTTCAAGTAACTATTTGCAAAGTCTACCATAGTAATAAAAGATTGAAGTCATTACCATGGTAGAAAAGAATTCAAGTAACTATTTGGAAACTCTACCATGGTAATAAAAGATTTAAGTCAATATATTCTTTCACACATAACCTCCCTGTGTTTTTGTATTGCTATAGGTTGTATCCTAATTATTATGGGGTTTCATCCTTAGGTGGGGAGAAAATGGTTAATACAAGAAAGACTGTCTCCAACGTTGAGCCACTTCCAAAAAATGTTGAACCACAGTTGTCTCAGGAAAACGAGACTCTTTTGGATAAATTATTAACAGCTATGGATGCACGATTTCAACAGTTCGAAGGAGATCTTCGAAAGAAGATAAGAAAAGAGGGGAGCATTCCAAAGCCAAAAGATCATGAGGCACCTGAACCTAGTATAGAAGCATCACGGAAAAACGAGCCAGTCGGCTCAACTAATTATGAAGGTCCTAGGAAGAATATTGGGGGTGAGGGATCATCACAACCCAATCCTGAAGAATTAGCTATTAATAAGGTATGGAAAGATATTCATCATCATGATCCTGAAAAGTTTCATGGAGATTTAGATCCGCTGAAGGCTGAAGCTTGGATCGAGAGTTTGGAGACTATCTTTAGAGCTGTTGTGATAACCGCACATGCTTGTGTGGGTATTACCCTTCGGTTTGAAAACCGAGATTCTATAGTGAATTTAGTATGTCTGCCACTAAAAGGCATAGATGCTATTATCGGTATGGATTGGCTAGTGGACAATGATGCCATACTTCATTGTAAGAAGAAGGTGGCCACTTACGCCATGAATACCATATCCGTAGAAGCCCCTATAGTCCCGATGTTGTTGTCAACATCTCGAGCAGATAAGTGTATCAGAAAGGGGTGTCAAGCCTATATAGTTTTCTTCTCTATCAATGTGGATAGAGAAGTTGGGATCGATCATATCAATGTAGTAAAAGAATATCCTAAGGTATTTCCAGAAGAGATATCTGGACTGCCTCCGAAGCGAGAGGTCGAGTTCACCATTGATTTGGTGCCAAGTACAACCCCAATTTCTAAGGCCCCTTATCGGATGTCACCATCAGAGTTGGCAGAATTGAAGAAACAACTAGAAGAGTTGCTCGAGAAAGGCTTCATTCGACCAAGTGTCTCTCCTTGGGGTTCACCAGTGTTGTTTGTCAAAAAGAAAGATGGAAGTATGAGGTTGTGCATTGACTATAGACAGCTGAATAAGGTCACAATTAAGAATAAATATCCATTACCTAGGATTGATGATTTACTAGATCAGCTTAAGGGAGTCGTAGTGTTCTCTAAGATCGACTTAAGATCGGGTTACCACCAGCTTAGAGTTAAGGCTGAGGACATCTCAAAGACTGCTTTCCGGACTCGCTATGGGCATTATGAGTTTTTGGTTATGCCTTTTAGGTTAACCAATGCTCCAGCCGTCTTCATGGATTATATGAACCGGATTTTTATGCCATACCTAGATCGATTCATTATTGTCTTTATTGACGATATTCTCATTTATTCTAAGAATGAGGAGGAGCATCGAGAGCATTTACATATTGCATTGCGTATATTGAGGGATCACCAGCTGTACGCTAAATTGAGTAAGTGTGAGTTTTGGCTTAAGGAAGTGAATTTCCTTGGCCACGTGGTGTCAGCTGAAGGGGTAGCCGTTGATCCTAGTAAAGTAGATGCCGTGTTGAAATGGGAAGCTCCAAAGTCGGTGACTGAAGTAAGAAGCTTTTTAGGATTGGCTGGCTACTACAGGAGATTCATTAAAGGATTCTCTCAAATTGCCATGCCTCTTACCAAGTTGATCAAGAAAGATCGACCGTATATATGGACCGATAAGTGTGAAGCTTCTTTTCAAGAGTTGAAGGTGAAGTTGACTACAACCCCTGTGCTTACCCTTCCTGATCCTTGTTGTCCATACATAGTATACACGGACGCTTCCTTCAAGGGGCTAGGTTGCATGTTGATGCAAGAAGGCAAAGTCGTTGCATATACTTCTAGACAATTGAGACCTCATGAGGAGAATTACCCAACTCATGACCTAGAATTGGCAGCTGTGGTGTTTGCTCTGAAGATTTGGAGGCATTATTTGTATGGGTCTCAATTCGAAGTATTCAGCGACCATAAGAGTCTGAAGTATCTTGTTGATCAGAAGGAGTTGAATAACAGACAACGTCGATGGATGGAATTCCTGAAGGATTATGACTTCGAGTTAAAGTATCATCCTAGCAAGGCTAACGTGGTTGCAGATGCTTTAAGTCGAAAGTCAATACACTTGTTTCAAATGAGCTTAGAAGAACAAAGTTGGCTAAATGGATTAACAGATATCCATGTAGTCCCAGATCCAAGAAAGGCTACTTTAAATGCAGTCCTTGGTGAATATGGATTTTATCAGGACCTGAGAGACGCCCAGATGAAAGATGATCAGCTAAAAAGAATTCGAGAAGAACTAGAACATGATAATGTTTTAGATTATGATATTGGGAATACAGATATCTTGAGATACAAGAAGAAAATTTGTGTTCCCAACAATGATGAAATCAAGAAAACCATTTTGGAAGAAGCTCATCGGAGCAGGTACGCTATGCATCCGGGAATCACCAAGATGTATAATGACTTGAAGCAACAGTATTGGTGGCCAAAGATGAAAAGAGATGTGACCGAATTTGTCCTGAAGTGTTTGACGTGTCAAAAAGTCAAGATCGAGCACCAGAAACCCTCAGGACTACTCCAGAACCTAGATATCCCTAAATGGAAATGGGATAGCATTTCTATGGACTTTATTACAGGTCTACCACAAATTCGGAACACTTACAATGCTATTTGGGTGATCGTAGACCGATTAACCAAGTCAGCACACTTTTTACCGATCAGAGTGGACTACTCGTTAGAGAAATTGGCTGAGCTGTACATTGAAGAGATTGTTCGTATGCATGGAGTGCCAGGAAGTATCATATCGGATCGTGATTCAAGGTTCACTTCAAACTTTTGGAAATCCCTGCAAGAAGCCATGGGGACAAAGTTAAAGTACAGTACCGCTTATCATCCTCAAACAGATGGTCAAACCGAGAGAACTATTCAGACACTCGAAGACATGTTGAGAGCATGCGCCATCGAGTTCTCAGGTAATTGGGACGAGCACTTGCCATTGGCAGAATTTGCATATAATAATAGCTACCATTCCAGTATTCAAATGGCACCTTTTGAGGCTTTATATGGTCGGAGGTGTAGATCGCCATTATGTTGGACCGAATTGAGTGAAAGAACCATTATTGGACCAGATTTGGTGGACCAAACTTCGCGAAAGATTGAAATGATACGACAGAAATTGTTGACAGCTCAGAGCCGACAGAAGAGTTATGCGGATCGTCGAAGGAGACCATTGGAATTTAATGAAGGAGATCATGTTTTCCTAAAGGTTTCACCCATAACGGGCATTGGAAGGTCTATTAAAGCAAAGAAGTTGACTCCCCGATTCATTGGACCATACGAGATTTTGGAGCGGATTGGGTCAGTAGCTTATCGAATCGCCTTACCTCCGCACTTGTCTAATGTGCACAACGTATTCCACGTATCACAATTGAAGAAGTATCGTCCAGATCCGTCTCATGTCATTAAGCCTGAGGAAGTTGAGTTGAGAGAAAACTTAACTTATATAGCAGAACCAGAGAGGATTTTAGATGTCCAAAACAAACAACTGCGGAAAAAGACCATCCGATTGGTGAAAGTCTTTTGGAAGGGTATGACACCTGGAGATGTGACTTGGGAGACTGAAGAAAGAATGCGTCGTGATTTTCCTAACTTGTTTGCTTAAGTTGCAATTATACTTGTTTATTTCTGACTGTATTTTTTTTGTACATTATTTAAATCGAATTTTGGGGACAAAATTCTATTTAGGTGGGGAGAATTGTAACATCCTAATTTTTATATAATTATAATTATGAAATTAATAATAATTTTTAGGTAAAAAGAAAAGAAGAATTTAGTTAAAATATATTTTTAAAATAATATATATATAAATTAATAATTATAAATAAATAAATATTATAAAAATAGAATAAAATAATATATATATATATATATTAAAAGAAAGAAAAGTGTGGGCGCCCGTTGGCGCCCACCACATTGAAAAAACGGGGGAGGCACACAAAGTGCCTCCCACCATTTAATTAATGATTGTGGGCATACGCCCACAATCATTAAATGAAAACTGGGGAAGGCACGCAGTGTCTTCCGCAGTTTTCAAAGAGGAGGGGGATTATAAATACCCCCTCTCCCCCGTCCTCACTCCACACACCTCAAGTGTGGAGAAAGGCGTAAAGTGAAGCATTAGTAGGAGTATTTTCACATCTTTGAAGATCGATAAGGTACTCAATATTACTTCTCATCTTAGAATTATTTTTATGAAAATGTCCTAAATAATTTTCTCTTTCTTATGGTAATAATTTTATGATGATTAGAGAAAATTTTAAGATTATGATTTTGGATGAATTTGAGTTTTGTTAATATAAGGCTATAGGAATGTAGAGGATAATTAATAGTTAATTTTAATCAAGTTACTTTTGTTACTTAATTAGCATATAATTTTTTAATGAAATCTTTACATAACTAATCTATGAATAATTCTATATTAGGCTTTTTAACCGATTAAATTTAGGTTAAATAATTTATTTGGATTATTAGAGGTATTCTTGAGGTTTTAATCGGTTTAGATTTTTTTTAGGATGATGATTTATAATTTAGCGATTTTATAAATTGATTATTGTAGATTGATTTTTGGCGTATATTTGAGCTCTTGGATTAGAAGCTTGTGATTATAATTTTGCTTTGGCGAGAGGTAACCACTTTCCACTTATTATCTGTGTTGATATGCTGTTTGTGAGTATTTTGATATTTACTCCAATGAGTAAAGGTTTATTGTGATTGAGAAAGTTTTCATTATATTGTGAAGTATTTTGATATAAAATAGCTTTGTGGAATTTTATGATTTGAAATGAGAAAATTATGTATATATTCGGGAAAATCCCATTGAAATAATTATTGATAAATTATCGTGATAATGGGTTTGGGATAAGATGGAGTATGTTATTTTACCACGTGGTATAGCCTCCATTGGTGCACGATGGTTGGCTGTTTATTGTCCCACCAGTTTCAATGAGGGACTGCCCCACCAGTTTCAATGAGGGGCTGCGACACCGAAAGACCCATGGTCCGGGGCACGTGTTTTGAGGGTTTGGCCGATCCTCATCGCGTGACCGGTGAGCTTTTTGAGTGGCCAGTTACATGGTTAGTAACTTAGCCCATGGGTCTAGTCGCGTGGAAATAAGGCGGTTCGGTTGGATTGATGGGAGGTAATGGGAATTGTAATAAGAAATTTATGTATAAAACCGTGATATTGAATTTTTATAAATTGCTATATAAATTGTTCCACTTAGCACCTCATGAACACATGTTAGCATGTGTAATGAGTCGGATAGCTGGTTACTGAGGCTTTTGTCTCACCCCGTTAATTTAACATTTTTCAGGTGATAATTCCCTTGCTGGAATGTCGGGAGGAGCTCCTGAGGCATAGATATATTTCTATATATATCTGTACAGCCTCTTGTAGTTTATTATGTGTTGAATGAATGTGCATTGCCACTTATTAGGGACCTTATTTTGTAAACTCTAAATTCCTCTTCGTACTCTGTTTATCTTATAAAGTTGGGTGACCTTGGTTTTGAAATGGAAATGTTTGATATGGCAACTGTAGGGACTTAAATCTTTTATTACCATGGTAGAGTTTTCAAATAAGTTACTTGAACTCTTTTCTACCATGGTAATGACTTAAATCTTTTATTACCATGGTAGAGTTTCCAAATAGTTACTTGAATTCTTTTCTACCATGGTAATGACTTCAATCTTTTATTACTATGGTAGACTTTGCAAATAGTTACTTGAACTCTTTTCTACCATGGTAATCTTTCTTTCTTTTAAAAAAAAATGATGAAATGAGTAATTCTTAAAGATAAGTTAATATTATATTATTATTAAGGAGAGGATCTCACAGTTTTCACAGCATAATGAGGTTGGACTATTCATCATCATCATCACCTTCATCCCTTCCTTCTTTAAAAATGGCGGAAGCTTGAGATCAAAAAAATCCCACCACCTTTCTTCCATCTTCTTCTTCCTTCTATCTTACTTCTCATCCCACAAATCTTTCACCATCTCAAAGCTTCACTCTCCACCATTGCAAAAACTGAATCTGCAGATTATAAGAAGAGATTTGCGATCTGAAAACGTTAGAGAGAGTGAGCTGAAAACGTGAGAGAGAGAGAAATAGAAGAGGGGCATATGTGTAATTTGACTTTAGAAAATAATATCAGAAAAGTCCCTAAGAACTTTTCAGATATTTCAGTTTTTTTTGGGACTTTTCTGATAATATTTTACTTCGACAGTGATTTTCCCAAAAACTTACTTATAAAAATAAGCAACCCAAAAGCGATAAAGTATATTATATGATAAAAAGGACGGGAGCACATTATAGTGTGTCCTCTCTATTTGCTTTTGCTGTCATCACACGTAAGCTAATACGTCAGCTAATCTGTCCCTCTCCATCCCTGTCTATCTGTATCGATGCACATGGCCATGTTTTGTGTTAAAAGTGATTTGAATGCACTTTTATAACACGTGACTTATATTTGAATACACTTTTATAAAAGAAAGGGTTAGTTTTTACAGAGAATAATAAATACCTTTTTGATAAATTAATTACTTAATGCTATTATGAAGATATGTTATATATAATGGAAGATATTTTTCACACAACGGAAAATTGTTTACATAAAATAGAAAATCGTTTGCACGCTTGATAGCAATCAACAATTAATTTACCCTAAAGATATTTTTGGACAATTCTCCCTAATTTTTATAACTTATTGTTTTTTATAACTCACAAGTTGTAAAATGTGGCTTTAGGGATAACTTGACTTTCAAGTATTTAAACCCAAATTAAGTGATTTTGGGTTGACAAAATCAATACAAACAAGTCCTTTGTAATCAAGTATCCCAGCTTTTTTCTTTACTAAAAGAAGTACTCTCTCAGTTTTTAATATACAACACGTTTAAAAAGTTGGTAATTGTCTCAAATATAAATATTTATTTTTTTATTTTTTTATAATTTATCTTTATTGACATTCTCACATCAATAATCAAAGAGAAGAGAGCATGAGAGAATTAAAGAAAATAACTAAGATATTTTAAAAAATACATGTCATATTAATTAATTTAATTTCTTAATTTAATCTTTTTTCTTATGCACGAATTTCTTAATCCAGTTAAAAATGTTTTATATTAAAGAGATGAAGGTATATTTGTTTTAATTTCATACCCACGCATAATATGTCAAGGCCAAGGCTTAACCCTGAAAACCCATCCAAATATGGCGGGGTAACTTGCTGTCTACAAGTATAAGGACCAAAATACAAGCTTATTTGACAGAAAAGATCAAGGAATGGAAATCTGGAAGGTCATATGCGCATCTTAGAAACTCGTTCATATATTTCAAGAATTTACAATTTTAAAGCTCCCACTCCTCCGCACAGAGGTTTCAAATTTAACCACTCCTCCACACAAAAAATTTGAGTATTGTCATCCTTCAACTCATATGAGCAATCCAATTTCAGAAAAGTCAGGATAAGCATAAGCCAAAGGGTAGACAAACGAAAACAGAGGGTCTTCATCACTCCGGACTCCGGAGAACAATTTACATAACCAAACACCATGTCATAAATTCGTACTAAACTCAAACATCGTCAAAAGAATCCAATCCGTGGTTCCGAGCATTTTTGGGGTTAATGTTACTTTTTGGTTTTATTCTGGGGCCACTACCTTGCATTTTATAAAGGATGGCTTTTAAAAGGTATTAAAATTCGGATTGTATTGAACTGATCAGGGTATTAGGTTAAGGGTTAGTGGGTCAAACATGGGCTAAATCAAGACCAAACCGATAAAAAATTGAAGATTTTAGTTTTATAGTATGAAATTCTAAAGAAAAATTTTTTTAAAAAAATTGGAACCCGGACTGGATTGAGAACAGGACCGGTCTACCGGCCTGTTTCCGGGCTGGACCGGCCGGTCCGGTCCAGGTTCAGGTGTTAAGTTTATGTTGGGCTGAGCCTAATGCAAGGACTTTGAGTTTGTTGGGCCGTAGGGCATTGAATAACCACAAAAATGGCTGCTCTCACACTTGTCAGTTGTCCATTGTCGAAGGCCCTTTTGGTTTTTTCCTTAAAAGACTAAAAAAAAAAATTTGTCGCTGGTTTTCGAGCTTTTGTTGATATCCCTGTACAAGGGTTAACACTAACAAAATAACTGATTTTTCCGAGGGGAGCTTCTCGAAGCTCGGCTCATACAAAAATGTCGTTTGTTCCGAGCTCCCCTAATAAACGACTCAGAACCCAAGACCAGGAGGATTCCGATCATAACCACCACCTACCACCTTCATTCGAGGGCGACCAGCTTGATTCTTGTGGAATTTGCTACGCGGACCATGGCTCTTCAATTAGAGGTGAAATTGATTGTTGCAATCACTTTTTTTGCTTCGTCTGCATCATGGAATGGTCCAAGCATGAGTCCCGATGCCCCCTATGTCGTCAAAGATTCTCCACTGTTCGCCGCCCCCCTAAGCCCGGCATCTTCCCTTCCTCGCGTCTCGTTAAAGTCCCAATTCGTGACCAGGTTTCACACCTTCCTCGAGTGTCCATTTCCCCCTCTTTAATTTACTAATTTATTTCCATATTACTCCCGTATTAAGTTTTTGCCAATTTATTCTGTTGTCGACAAGTGTGGTCGTGTTAATTTAGTCATTGTTTGTTGTATATGGATTTTCTGCTATTATTGCATCATGTTGGTGATTTCTGCTATATTGTGTAACTTGCTAAATATTAGAGAGCTAAACTTTAGTTAATATCTCTTGTAGGTTTACCACGTTCATGGAAATATCACAACAGGTCCTACGGATCCTTATGCTGAAACTAGGTGTAGTGTCTGTAATGGTGGGGAAGATGAAACTTATCTTCTACTATGTGATCTTTGTGATACTGCTTCTCATACATATTGTGTTGGCCTTGGATATGTTGTGCCTGAAGGTGATTGGTTTTGCCAAGATTGTACTGTTTCCAGGTCAATTAATGACAATCACAATGTAAACTATCAATGTGACATGCCCACAGCTGAATCAAGTTTAACAATCCTTGATATTGTGAGAGAAGTCAGAGAACCAAACAGCCAGATGGTCCAAAGATCAAGACCGTCTCCTCTTGTTACCCCTTTACCTGATAGGGTCAGTAGAAGCAAAGAAAGGAGTTGTGACATAAGTGTTGCCCCTTTACCGGAGAGGGTGAATAGAAACAAAGATAGAAATCGTGACATAAGTGCTCGGACATTGCGCAAATGTCGTAACGTGCAGCTTAATATACAAGCTTTGCGTCAAAATTGGAATGCCTTGAGAAATGGCTCATTAAGGTTCTCTTCAACTCCTTCTGAATCTGTTGTCAGGCATGATAAACAACAGAACACTGATTCCTTACCTCGTGGAAAGTCAGATCAACTACAGTCTTCAGCTTCCACAAGTCTTCAGCAATCTATAATTCAAAGTGGTCCTTTTAATAACAAATTGGATGAGAGTGGCTCAGAGGATGTGAACAAGGCTTGGAAGATGCTGGAGAGAGCAAGGATGATGGAAAAGACTAATAATCACAAGGGCAGCATCCTTCCACAGGGATCAGGTCACCCTTCAAGAGTTGTAGGACCTAGAAAAGCACCAGGAATTCATTGTAGCGAACAAGGATTGAAGATTCATCAATCAGGAAGATCCACTGGAAACGAGAAGCGATACAGCTTTTCTAGTTTCAATAAGGATATGAACAATTGCCGGCCTCTAGAGTCGGGAGGGAAAAAGCATAGTGGGGTCAAACATAAGGTGACAACACCAAATGTTAGAGACCAAGCTTCTCATTTAGAAGAATGCTGTGAACCTTCATTGCCTAGTAAAATGCCAAGTAGCATTCTATGTGTTCCTAGACATGAAAATGGGGAGAGAAATTTTTCTAAGGAACAAAATTTAGTAACTTCAGTGGGTTCTGCTCCTTCTGATGGCATGATTGGAAGTGTGTCTTCCTCAAGCAGGGATGAAGGTGAAAAAAAGCGATTGTCTAGAAGTTTTGGGCATGTAAACGCACAAGACAGTGAAGATGCTAAAAATGAGATCAAGTCTCTTGTCAAGCTCAACCTGAAAATCCTCAGTAAAGATAAACGACTAGGTATTTTTGCCCTATTGATCTTTTAACAGTCACATGATCATTGTTGATTGAAAATTTTACACTATTTCATTTTACAGTAGCTAGAGCAAACAGTGGTCTAAGTTTTGCTTGACTGCTGTGGTAGCTTTCCCGTGCTGCCACTTCATTCTTTCTTTCGAAATTTAAATTTACATCATTTCTCTTTTAGGCCTTGATACATGTGTGTTTTAAACGGTGACTCCCTTAAATCAGAGTCTCACATTGAAGAAGATATTGTTGACGCAGGTGTTGAAGCATTCAAGGAAATTGCTAGGCACTCAACCCACGCTATCTTAGCTGCCTGTCAATCGGAGCACGAAAAGCTGGGGGCAAGCTTCTGGAGCTCATGCAGTCACGGGGGCGATCATGAGCATTTGCATAAGTCTACCTTAATGCGTAATTGTTGCCGACAATGTTTTTACATGTTTGTCAAGACTGTGGTCAGCTCCACTATGATGGAGATGGTAGGTGGGGGTGGATCTTCATCTTCCTGAGGCAATCTCATGGTAAGGCTTTTTGTTTGCCAATCCCCCGACAGCGCTAGGAGAAATTTTTTACTCTAGTTCCTGATGTTCATATGAAACAATTGTGATTTAGACATTTAGTCTTAATGTAAATTCACAGGCCTCACAAGTAATGGTTGAATCTCAACTGTTGCAGGCCACTATCACATGCCCTATACAGCACCTAAAATCCTCCCACCCACCCCCCGGCGCGGGGGGATTCAAGCATTGAGCTACTTTATAGGCCATAGCTCAAGCAACTGTATGTACTCAGTACTAGTATATCTGTTTTTTTATTATTAAATCGAACTGTAATGTAAGCAAGCACCGGCAATTTAAGCTAGTTTTGGGAAGATTATGAAGTTTACATTTACACGTGGCTAAGAGCTTTCGATTCTGTTGAGGGAAAATTAATCTTTTGATCATTATAATTTTGACTTGATTATAACTCAATCTTTTCACTTTAACTTGACATAACTCACTTCCTATAATTTTGACTTTGTTGTGACTCAGTCCTTCAACTTAAATCACTGCAACTCAGTTTTTATAGTTTTAACCATTTTATATTTTAGTCCTTGACTAAAGTATAAAATGTTTAAAACTATAGGGACTGGGTTATAGTGAGTTAAAGAACTCAGTTAAAATTATAAAGACTGAGTTATGTCGAGTCAAAATGTAGAGGCTGCTGAGTTACAACAAAAAGATTAATTTTTCCGTCTGTTCATGTCGTTAAGTTTCTCGGGCCCGGCTTGTGTGGCCCAGTCTTCAGGCATGGGTTCCATAAACGGAGGCCCAAGTTGGGCGACGTAATATATTTTGTGTTGAAAGAAATGAAGACGTGATGGCAGGGGTGGGGCCGCGGAGGAAGGGGGCACGTGAGGGAGCCACGTCAGAAATAGGAGAGGGGCCCAGTGGGTGGCAGATTTTTGAATGACCCATGAAGGACAGGTCAGTTGAGAAGGGAAAGCACATGCCCCCACAAAGTTATGTAATTTATGTAAAAATTGGGAGGGTAGGGGGGTGCATTGTTTGTATGCGGGTGGGTCCCAGTACTCACCCCCACGTGACAACTTCACGGAGTGAAAGCGACACGCACCGCCATCCCAACCTGCACCTACTCTTATGGCACGTGCCTTCACGTCCCTTCGCTTCTCTCCACTCCATTCCACTTTCCTCCTTCCCCCCACCACTCCTTTTCCTCCCTTTCTTTTAATTAATATCTTCATTTCAATATATGAAATATCTGTACTATTTTGGCAAAAAACAAATACCATTTTAGACCCCTTTTTCTTTCGCTCCGGCCCAAGGGTTTATTTTTATCCCTGCTGTACAACCCCGTCCAATATATAGTGCTTTTTTTTAAAGTTAACTTATTTTAAGTGATTTTGTATTATCCAAAATAAATATTTAAAAACAAGGTTTTTTGATAATAATAATAATTGGTTGGCTGGGAGGAAGGCATCCAATTATGAGCGTTTGATTCTGAAATGTGTTGTCTTTTCTTTTGTTGGGCGGGACAACAAGGCGTATCTTCTTTTTTTAAATAAAAAGAAATAAATAACTTTGATTTAGAAAATTTAATCGTGTATTTCGTTAAGAAAAAATGATCAGAAGAAATGAACAATAATTTGACAGGAATAATTCTGCAAGAAAGAAGAAATGAATAATAATAATAATAATAAATCTAGAATTGAGGTGTGGGGCTGCAAAGAAGACGTGAGGGAACAGGAGGATGGGGGAAGCGCACGCGAGGCTGGAGAGGATGGGCGCACGTGAGAGGATGCGGCCTTAGTCACGTGCGATGCGTAACATGCTCACGTCTTCATAACAGACTCCCTTCGCTCTCTCTCTCTCTCTCATATCAAATCATTTATTCACTCGTTTTTTGGTGGGTCCCACCCTCACGTCAGTTTGTCCATAAAGCCGATTCCATATTGCGTCCCTCACATGCCTCGCCCTTATCCCTCTACCCCCCCCCCCCCCAATCTTTTCCTTTACTGGAGAAATTGGCCAAAACAGCTATGCTGGAGTAAAATTAGTAAGAATGACACGTGTTTAAATATTATTGCTCCTTCTAAAATATGTGCTCAGCTTAACATTCAAATATTTTCAGATAGCCTAATATTATAAAATTCTTCTAAGCTCTAATGTAATATATTATTTGGTTTGAACTTTGAAGGATTTCTATTGATAATTGGCAGGGTAAACTATATCTGAAAATCTCAACTCTGTGAAATTATTATGATCTAATTTTTATAACATAATAATTTTTCAAATTACTTGGCTCCTCAAATTTACATCATTCATATATTTTCGTTTAAGCTAAGGGATTGACTTTTAAATTTTAAAGAATATTATTGGCAAGAACTAGTTAAAAATAAATTATGAAAAAAAATACACATGTGCTGATTCAATTGAAAACAAGGGTACTAATAGACTTAACACCAACAAATAAATTGTTGGTTAAAGTACTAAGCGAGCTCATTTCATAAGGATGAAAACACAATTCCAAGCTTATTGAAATAGAATTGACAAAAACCCCTAATCAAACTTAAAAAAACATAAAGGCTTAACAATTTTAATTTTCTTCCTAAACTAGCCCAAATCTGCGCCATGCACAAGTGAGAAGTTGGGTATTTATTAATATGTTGTTATGTAAAAAATCACTTAGATTTTAAAAAAATATTTTGCAGTATGAACTACACTATGATCTATATAGAGATATATATGGATAGAGAGGTGATGCTATGGCAATTTTGACTTTTGTTTCTCAACATGTACATAAAATACTTAAAACTATTTAATATAAAAAGTCATAATTAATTTATTAGAATCTCTATATTTTCTATTGAGTAGATATCCTAAATTAGTAAATATTATATATCCACCTTCCCCATAATCACTTTACAAAATATTATCTTACTACATTCCCATTATCTATATTCATGTAAAACATTTTAGCTTTGTCAAGAAGCTGGGAGCTTCTACTCATGAGTCTTTATCAACTGAAATTGGTTATTCATTTAGGTAGAGATGAAGGGCATTTGAGGTACCTATATGGATCATTAAAATATTAAATTAAATATTTATTAAAAATTCTGTATCTATCTCCCCTATTATTAATTTATAAAATATTGTGTAACTATCTTTTCTATTATCTATCTTTTATAACCGCTTTTCATTATAATTCTTTTTTATGTTAGTATTTTGAGCCTACCATTTTACAAATGTATCGGTCAGATAGATACTTACTGCTTTACTTTTATATACTGCTTTATATAAAAAGTGGTAATTAATTTATTGAAAATTAGAATCCCTATATTTTTTATTGAGTAGAAGAACTAAATTAGTAAATATTACTACTCTATTTTTATATAGTTAAGATTAACTAGTTTTTTAGGACGAATCCTAAATTAGTTGGACGAATTATCTGGTTAAGGGTTTAAGGTTAATTAGAAGTTGCTTTTCCCCAGTGGTTGCTTAATTAAGACTTGAAAGGGAGGGCAGAGGGGGGATAACCAAGTATTGGTGGGGCCCAGGAGAAAGGTTTGGTGAGTTGGCCACGTGAACCCCAGAAGGTGGAGTCGAGGTGCTCAACCCCGCTTTTTGGTCACGTGATGCAATGCGGATTGCCCGGAGATTCTGACACGCGTCCCCACACTTATGACTCACGCCTCCTAATTCCATTCATTGACTTCCCCAAAAAAACACAATCTAATATGCATACTCTGAACATTCACCATTAACCCTAAACTTAATTTATAAAATCAAACCAATCCCTTGCACAAATCCCAGCTGGAAAACCACACACAAGGTGATTTATAGTAATTACTCTTTTTTTTATTAAATTTGTAATAATATTATATAAATGCGGTATGTGAAGGTTAATGCTATTTTGAAAAGAAAAGGGGTGTTGAATTTATGAGTGAATTAAAAATTTAAAATAGTGTGGGTTGGCTAAAATAAAAGAAATAAAAAAGTGGGGATTAGGTAAGAAGTGGAGGAGAGGGTGAGGAAATAAAAAAAAGAGAATTGTTAACTGATCCCTAAACTGATTCCTCAAAGAGAATGTCGAAGCCTTGTTTCCCTACTCACCATTTTCTAATTCTGTCCTATTCCGCTATTTACGCTCCCCCTTTTGCTTTTCTCCAAACACCTTATCTTCTCTGTATCCTTCCTTGGATCTAACATATCTCTTTTTCGGTTTTCACAAACAATTTTAATCAACAAGTGAATCGCGCTGTTGATTATAGCTAGGGTTCCATCTTAAGACTTTGAGGGTCTGCTTGGTGTGAGGGATTTGGAGGGGAAGGGAGGGGAGAAAAAAATTTTATGAGTTGAATTTTAAAAGATTGAAGAAGTGAGGTAATAAAATTTTAATAAAGAGAATATATAAGATAAAAATGTAATAAAAAATAATTAAAAATTTTTAACCCCACTTTTCTAATATTTTTAAATCCAACTCAAAAAAATTTTCCCTCCGCTCCGCTCCCCTCAGACCAAACAAGCCCTGAGGGTCAATATTTCTCACTTTTCTCAATAAATACACTTTTCAAAATTTAAATTTATACTATCCTTCTTACTTTACTTTATATATAAGATATAGTCAATTTTGTCTCTTAAGTTTATAATTTTTTTTAATGAGATTTTTCATCAAGGGCTAGTATCCAAATGGTAAAAAGTGATGTTAGAGAAATCGACATATATTTTTTTAAAATTACAGGGCAAGATCTAATGGCATGAGGTCATAAGAAGATTAAGTGTTTGTTTGGGATAACTTATTTTTAGGTAACAAGTGCTTATAAATCATGATTTATGGTATATAAGGTAAGTATGTGAGAGGAGTTTTATCTCGACTTACATAATAAGTACTTATTATTAAAAAATCAGTTAATCCAAATATGCTTTAAACCTTATAACCATTCACTTAGAATTTTTTTTTCATATCACTATACTACAAAGCAATCGTTTGAAATAGCTTATTTTTGGGTAATAAGTGTTTATAAATCATGATTCACGGTATACGAGGTAAGTATGTAAGAGAAATTTTATCTCAGCTTACATAATAAACATTTATATTCAAAAAATAAGTGTTCCCAAACATACACAATTTACGCAAGCCGAGAAAAAACTCATCTCACATATTTACCTCGTATACCGTGAATCACGAATTATAAACATTTATTGCTCAAAAATAAGCTCTTACAAACAAGCACATGGATTGTTTATGAGTAACGAATTTATCCAACTCTGATAGCCTTTTGCAAGTTGCAACATAGCCATCTATGTCCTACCATTTAGGGCTGGAGATAGGATTATTTTTTAAATCATTTTGTTCAAAATTTAATTTAATTGATAAATTAATCCTTCCATCTTTCTTATTGTGCCAGCCAATCAGCCACCGCTTTTATGTTGTCGTTTCTACGTTAATCATGACAAGAACTAGTCCTTTTTTTTTTTTAATAGGAGAGTAGGAAGAAATAGACGCTTTAAATTTAAAGGTGTCTCGATATAAATTTACGTATCGGAGCTGATGTGTTAGTACAAATCAATTGAGCTGTTTCGTATTCCCCCAATAATTCGAACAAGCAGCAAAAAAGAATAACAATAAAAAGAGAAGCTAGTGATTGGAATTTGCATTAGAAAAGTAGCAATTCATACTATAAATTAAGAAATAGTTGATGGACTGGTGATCGAGAAAGTGCATTGCATTTGAATGAGTGTCACGTTCTGTGCAGCATCTTTCTTATTTAATGAGATATATTAAAGGGATTAAAGAAAAAGGATTTTGTAATTAATTCATGTTATTAGTAGAAACGTAGAATAATACGAGAGAAAGAGCACCTCACTCATACACTTTATTAATCAGGCTAATTCATTTTATTTTATGGTATCTTTTGACACTGTTTTATATATGTTTTCCAACCCTGTACATGAACCTGGTGTTGCTTTCTCTTTCCGGTGTTCTGGAATCTTTGCTTTAATCTAATATTGATTGTATTAAACTGAACCCTTTCCTTTAATTTAATACCGCTCCAGTGGATTAGAATGATATTTTATGAGTCTCTTACGGGAAAAAAGAAAAACGTTTTATGAGCTAATAAAGGTGAATCTAATAGGTAAAAAGTTAATTCTTGACCTGCAAAGTTATATGTTTAAATTTCGTTGTCTATGTGAAGACCATATTAATGAATAATCTGTAAGTATTTTTGTAAGAGCTCTATGTGTTTGAAGACATATCCTAACCCTAATGAATTTATGAAATCAACTAACCTAAACCTTTTTATGATTAAAAAAAAAAGAATGATAATTGGTGACTATTTATCGGTGTTTCTTCGAGCTGAGGCAAAATTTTCACAGCTGTATGTGTAAGCTAATATACGTACGCTTCTCTTAATTAAACTTTGTTTTCTATAAGACATGTGTCTTACGTAATTGTATAAAGAGTCAAACATTTCCAATCAATGTGTTGGGATTTGTTGTCGCGTATGCATCATCCTTAGATATAATTTTGGATCCAAACGCCACTTGGGTTTTATTGTTGTTATTTTTTCGAGTAACTTGGAGGTTCAGTTTAAATATTTTATTTCCTCACATCCTAATTATAAGATAAAATTGATTTTTTTGAAAAAATTAAGAAAGTCAATTAAATTACTTTAGAGTATTTATATTTTTAGTATCTTTAGATTATATACTAGTTTATTAGTCAAATTAATTAGTTTGGAGAAAAAAATAAAAATATACATATTCTAAAGTAATTTAATTGGCTTCCTTAATTTCTCCAAAAAAATTAACTTTATTTTATACTTAGGACCGGAGGGAGTATTAGATAATATATGAAATTTTCAAATCGTGCGTTCACGTACAACTATTCCAATGTTAGCTACTCTAGCTCATCTCTCAGAAATATATATGAATGCCTTCCTTATTAACACGATCGAGCTGATCTGTGTTCTATGTTTAAACCGAATAGCCTTTGATGTTTGTAACGTACTGAAATTTTTGCCGATATATAAATTAAAAGAGTATGTATAATTAAATTGTCCAGATCAGATGTGTGGGAAGAAGAGAGAAGAAATACAGTTTGATATCAATACATGAAAAAACGGTGAATCTACGTGGTACTCCAGGTCTAAGGACACCTTGTTACAAGGAATAAATAATGTGCTTGTTCAATTGGAGCCTTTAAAAAAAAAACTTTTCAATCTGATTTACAATATATAGGTTATTATATAAGAAAAATTTTAACTCAATTTATGTGAATAAACACTTTCAAAGACCCCAAATGTAATCCCAAATACGACTAATTAATTCTTTACCAACGTGTGTTTGGTTGGTGGAGATAAAATTTAGTTGATGGATGATGAATTTCCGGCGCTCAATTTTTTAACGTAAGCCGTAAGGATTAAATCTTGTTGCCGTTGACGGTTGACACCCAGTGTATGTGGATCTGGTTTGAAGAAGTGAAAGATGAGAGCCAATAAATAAATCAATAATTTGATAATATAATTTTTTTTTTTTTTTTGATCGGAATAATTTGATAATATAATGGAAAGTGTTTATTTGGGGAGTTAAAGTTAAACAGAGGTGGTGAGGGTATAGACAATAGTAGAAGTGCACGTGAGTTGGGGGGTCAACTCACGTGGCCCCATCCATTACCACAGAAATGTGCAACGACGGGCACGAAAGCGAAGCCTGATGCCTTCTCCACGTCCCTCTCTCTCTTTTAAACTTATTTTTCTGTTTTTATTTTTCCACTTGCCAATTTTATATTACCTCATCTCCTTACTATAAAAATTATTTAAATTTTTTGAAGAAATTAAAAAATTTAAATAAATTACTTTTAAACATTTTTATACTAAACTAATTTATTTGACATATAAACTATTATATATACAATTTGTCCTATAATTAAGTTACTTTTTTAATTTCCTTAATCTCTCCGAAACTATTATCTGAATCTTATATTAAAGATAAGAAAAAAATATTTATTTCCGCAGAAGTGTTCACTATATACGTTCCTTAACGAAATATGGTCGTCACAGTTGCATATTGATGTTTTATTTTTAAATGGGAGCAAACTGAGTATCATGCGAAATACGCCCAACGTGCAAGCTTCTATAAGTGCTAATAAATAGTTTGTGGTAAAAAAAATTTAATGAATATGATCGGGAGGCTTGCTAAAAAAAGATTTTATTGACAATTTAATTGTCAAATAAGATTTGAGAAACTATCTATACACAAAGGAAAGATTTTTACATACGTAGGGAAGATTAATTTTTGCACATGTATAGGGAAGAATATTGCACTTAGGGAAGATGTTCTGCTCACAGGGAAAGATATTTTGCACACTCGGAAGATGTTCTGCACGTGAAGGTTCTATATGATAAATAAGTCTCCAATGAGGTATTTTTTCACAATTTTCCCTAATCTAAATTCCTGAATTAAGTAATGTTAATGTTATAATGCAATGGCCAAAAAAAGTTAATGTTATCATCTAATAGTTAATATATAATAGCTCGAGTCATGTGAAAAAACTCAATTGATGGATCAAATTTCTAATAAATACAGATATAACAGGGTAAACTGTGTTAATGCATGGCACGCTACTTACCACACTCTAATGAGGTTTTAGGTTTGATTACTAGATTAGATCTAGTAGAAAGGGTTAGTCTCTTATAACATAGGGAACTAAGGTTTAAATTCCCGTTGGGAGAGATGTTCACATGTAGAGCTGTTTGGTACTAGGGATTTGAAGAGGAAGAAGATTTTTTATGACTTGGATTTTAAAAAGTTAGAGAAGCGAGATTAAAATTTTTTTAATTAATCTTCATTCATATAATTTTATAACCCCACTTTCCACTTTCTTCAATTTTTTTAAATTTAATTCATAAAAAATTTTCCTCCCCTCCCCTCCACTTTTCTCATGCCAAACAAACCCTTAATGCCTAATAGCGCTTAAAATATGACTATCTCTAGAGGATACTTGCCTTGAGGCGGAAAGGGGGGGCTTTTGAGCTATTATGTTTACATGCGCGTAGTTAAATCTACTGTAATAAAAAATATTAACAATTTTAAAAAATAGACCCGGGGGGTGGATGAAAAGACAAGATGGAAGGAAGTGGCGACAAGGCCCTATAGATGCTGCCCTACGCTTTTGTGAGTTTGTCCATTTTCTTGACATCTTCCAAGCCTAATTTTACTCCTGTTTTCTTGAAGAGAAAATTAGCATGAGGTTTAAGAAATAAATGGAATCGGGAAAAAGTCTCACAATAGGTGGGTATCATATAACAATAAATACTATTTTGATAATTATATATTTTTTTCCTTTTAAGCCCCTTGTCTTCCTCCAACATCAGAAATTACCGGGTTAATGTAATTTTTTGTCCTTTAAATTTGTGCTCATTATGATTTTGGTCCATCGAGTTTTATTCTGTTTAAAACATTGATCTCTAGAAGATTATAACTTAATAAAAATTTGGATCATTTTGTCCCTATAAAAACCAAAACTTATGATTTAAAATTTAAGACACGAAAGATAATATTAACCTTTCATTATTTAACATTCTTTTGTAAGAAGGAATATATATTAAAAAAGGGAAGAAGCCAGGGAAGGAGGGGGGTGTTGTGGCTGCCAAGTTGGGTATTGTGGACGGCAAGTGGAGGCGGTGATATGTGTACGGGGAAGAGGCACATGTTCATTTGGCCACACCTACTTTTGTGATAATATATATTCAGCTTTCAAAAATTGACTACAACAAATGTAACCAATTACGTGTATGTATATAAAATAGTGGAATAATTGAGAGGAGGATTAGAGAAGGGAGGAGGAGGAATATGTGAAAGTGTAAAGGGGCGGGGAAAAAGACGGAGAGAGACATATATTGTCGGAGGAAATAAAAGAGGAATACTATTTTATGACGTAATGAATAAATTAATGTGGGGGGGTTTAAATAAAATAATGAAAAGGAGTGGGAGGGGCAATCATCATCAAAGATTACGATTAAGTAATACTAATTAATTAACGTAGAGAAGGGCAGAGGAAGGTGCTGCTTCCCCCAGATTGACCTCCTCGAAAACTCACATGCTTGCAGTGTTATCTAATCTGGACCGAACTGGCCGAATCAGTCTGGAAACCGGTAACCTGGGCACTAAACCAGTCCTGTTTTGGTGACCTGGTCCGGGTTAAAAAAATTTTTAAAAATCTTTTTTTTTTTTTAAAATTTTCTTTCAGAATTTCATACTATAAATTTAAAATATTTCATTTTTTATCGGTTTGGTCCCGGTTTAGCTTCGATTTAACTTTGATCTGACCTACTGACTCTTAACCTAATACCCCAACTAATTCACTGACTAATCCGAATTTAATTATCTTCCTTGCATCTCTGAGATCACCAGTACAAATCGACGGAGGTGAAGAATAATTAACTGTGGCCACTGGCCCCAGTCTTTTGAGCGGCACGTGACGTGGCTTCACAACATCCTCGGTCTCGCCTCTGCTATTCACATCCCCTGACACCACACAGTGATTAAAAGAGGGAGGAGTGAGTAATAAGGGGATAATCAGCTCGGGAATCGCGCTCTAATCATGAGCTTCCCCTCTTAATTATATTATTATGCTGTTTTTTTCCTTTTATTTCTTTTTAGTTTAAATCGGACGTCAATAAGTACTGTTTTCGAGTCAACTCCCTGACTCATATTAACCTCACCTCACGTGACCCTCTCTCTCTCTCTCTCACATTTCACAAAGCAAAAGCACACCCACACGATGTATCAAAAAAAAAAAAGCACACCCACACGTCCCTGAACTCGCCATTCCCATCATCAACCACCTTCCGTCCTTTTCCTCCTTCTTCTCCCCTCTCCCCTCCAGTTTACCCACCCCCTTCTCCTTTTTTCTTTTTTAAAAAAATTTAAAATTACTGATTTTTTTTTATTACTAAATGTATCTCAAATTTATTTGAGATTTAACATTTAAGAGCACCCTGTATCATTCATATATTGTATATATAAATCTTCTTTTAACTATGCCCAACCTATTCTCAATTATGTGCAAAACATAAAACAGTTACCCACGGATAAATATACCATGTTCATAGCAAAAAAAGAGTTACATCCAGGGAAGACAAATCATAGACATTCGTTTGTTATTTAATATAAGATATATTTATCTAATTTAATTAAATTAAGGATGCTAATTCAATTAGTTAATAGCACATGTATTTTCTAAAACACTATAGTATTTTTCCTTAATTCTTTTATTTCCCCTTATCATTGATTATTATAGAAGGAGTATTAATAGGGGTAAATTAATAAAATATTAATAAATATAAAAACTATATCTTATATTTAATCTCAAAATCTACTCCCCTATCGTGTATTAATTACGAACAGAGGAGTAACCTGAGTTCTTGGGTATCTTGGTTTGTACCGAAGCAATCCTGTTTGCCCACATTTAGTGGTCCATGATGCCTCTCAAACTGAACTGCTTCAGTTAGGAAAATACACACACACATGTGCATCCGCATTTAAAAAAATTTAAATTTTCCTCTCATAGCACCCAATTCTCAAGATGTGAAAATTAAGTGACATTTTTTAATTTTAAATTATTAATAATTATTTCAGCTACAAGAAAATAAAAGTGGCTTTTTTTATTTTTCCTTCACGTATTGAAATTTCATCCTTGCATATTTCATATTTTCAGGGAAAACCCTTTTAAATTATATTAGTTTTTTACCACAAAAGATGCCCTTCCTTCAGAGGGGATCATGGAACCTTAAAAAATTCAAGGAAAGAAAACAACAAATGAAATAGATAAGAATGGGGATTGGCGAAGAAAAATAAAAATGATAATTATAGTATGGGGATCGCCGAAACATAAACATCACATAACATCATGCAGCATGACGGTATTGGCCTAAACGGCAACGTGTCGCATCGGAATAAACCGTTTATTTATTATTTTATCGCATAAAACGGCGTTAGCCGCCGCAACGACATCCCTAACGGAGTTTACCTTCACGGAGATGGAGAGTTCAGTTGAATTGAAAGCCAAAACACAGAATGCAAGAAACTCTTCTGCTATAAAAAGATCTTTCACCCCAACACCCCCAAAGAGAAGGGGGGAGAGAGAGAGAGAGAGAGAGAACAGAGTCCAGAGTCCAGACCTGAAGGCCACCGTCCTCACAGATCAAACGATTCCAAAACAGAAAGTGACAGATTGGTTCCTTTTTTAATAAAGTATACCGATATTTTCCCTTCCTCCTCATCCTCCTCCTCCTTTGATTCTTCTGTCCTCCCATCTCACTGCCCACTCCGGTTTCTGTCTTCTAATTCTTGCCAGCTTCAGGTAAGCCTCTAATAACTTTTGCTATACACGTTTTCTGCTATTTATCTTTTTTTATTACTGCTGTGTGTATGAATAAAGAATAGTACCTGCTTATGTAATTCGAATGCCTCAGCCTTGTCCTCAGGATCCTTTGTATTTTTTAGTTTTTGTCCTGTTTGTTATGGTGCTGAAGTTTCGAAAGTTCCCTTGATTGTTGCGTCTGGGTAGTTAATATATGTTTCCCTGGTTCCTTTTTGTTATTTTTTTCTCAAAAGCTGAATTATGCTACTGTGAGTTTTCTGTGGCAAACACGATCAGAATGAAGTGGTACAATTTATGGTTAATTAATTGTGATTCTGATTTTTCAGATTCTGAGAAATCTGTGAGTATGGATGATTTTCTTGTAGTGTCATGTACGTGATGATCTCTTTCCTCCGAACAGCTCATGGATAGACAGACATTTAGAACATAGAGAAAAGGAATGCGTATCTGATCTTCAGCCTGGGGTGCGTAATTATCAAGACAAGACGTACAATAATTAAAACCAGAAGAAAAAAGAAGGAAAGATCTCTGTGGATTTCGGATCTGAGAATCGCCTGCGTCATATTGATCCAAGCTTCAACTTCGGAATCACGTTCCGTTTCCGAATTTCGGAGAATTCAGTTTAAGCTTAGCTGAATTGTGAGAGAATTTAGCTTCTAAGACACAAATAATTCAAAATTCCGTTGAATCACCGGCGAGAGAAGGTTTTGAAACAGCTTTGGATGCATGGAGCTCCCTCAAGCGCGTTCCTTCGGAACCGAAGGTAGTTCATCAAAATTCTTGGAACGGATGTTCTTCATCTTCATCTTTAACCTCCTCCTAATTTTTTTGAAGTGAGACTTTCATTTTCTCATTCTCTCTGTTATTGTTTTTGTTTTTGTTTTTGATTTTTTTTTGCTTCCTTGCGTTGTTGCAGCAAGAAAACCGACGCATGACTTTCTGTCACTGTACAGTCATTCAAATGCCCCGCAAGATCCAAGGCCACCATCTCAAGGTGTTTCCATTTTTCTTTCAGGGAGTTTTAGTGATTATCGAAAATTTGTTGACTGTGAATGTGAATTTATTGTTATTTGTTATTGTGATTGGTATTGCATGCATCATGATAAAAAAGAAAAGAAATAAAAAGAATTTTTAGTAATTATCCATCACGGTTGTTGTTCGTGCACGTGACTGCGGTTGAATCATGGATCTGGGCCATGAATCTACTGGGCCACTTATTTTCTTTTAAAAAAATATTCATTAATATATTTTCTACGTCGTGAGGCTTTCACATCAAATTGAAAAGTAGCAATCACCAAGTATTTAGCACCGTCGGATTACATGGGGGACTTGGTGATGGTAGGTCCCCGTTTGCACTTGACTTGATTCAGAGATGGTTTGACGTCTCTCTCGTCAGGCCTTCAAGTGAAGTAAGGAAAAATGGCTTTCTTGTATACGCCTTTTTTCTCTCTCCCCATTCTTGAATTTACAGCATACAAATGTTTCACCGTCGTCACCGAGAACTGAAAAATGATCGAAAATGAAAGATATGGAATTTTGGATATGTATATAACCATATGTATGTCTTTCATTTCGGCCCGTTATATCTTTTTTCTTCAAAGCGAAAGGTTTGTCTTTTTCGGCTGAAATGGATAGTTTTAGTTTTGGCATTGCCTTTAATGTCCTTCCAAAGCTGGGTTTTGCTTTTTCGTCACACCGCGCATTTATGGCCTTTTTCTGTTTCTTCTTTTAATCTTTAGTATTATTATCGAACATAATTGATATATTCAATGCAAGTTTGTTCACTTCATTCTAATAATGGAGTCATGTACGTGTTTATCTTTGGAAGACTACCGAAGAATTCAAGTGCTACTGGGAACCTTCTTTGATAGTATATTCTGTGATATTGTTGATAAAAACTGAGGAGGCTAATTTAACAGTTGCAATATTTAGTTACCGGTCGTTGGTTCCTGCTCTGATACGGGTCATTTAATGTTGTAATAAATTAAATAACAAAAAAACAAACGACCTTCTTTGTGGTCCTGCTAGAAGTGAAAACGAAGTATCGTCCATTATTATTACCATTATTATTCAAGCCTTCACAGTTCGTTTAGCCTTTTCATTCACGTTCTTCTGTTCTTGGTAAAACGTATCGTTAAACTTAAATCTGAACAGCATCTTTTCGGCTTTCTCATGTGTGAACAGGAAGTTACCTGAAAACGCATGATTTCTTGCAGCCACTAGAACGTGTTGAGAAGAAAGCAAGCACTAAAGAAGAAGCATCGGATGAGATATCATCAGTGGTTCAGAAGCCGCCGCCACCTGCACCATTTCCACAACCATGTGTTGAGCACATCCTACCTGGAGGCATTGGGACTTACAGTATCAGCCACATTTCGTATTTTAGTAATCACAGGGTTCCAAAGCCGGAGGCTTCCCTTTTCACTGTTTCTCAAGCTTGTGAAGCAAGTTCAGATAGAAACGAGGAGAATTCTAACTGCAGTTCATATACTGGAAGTGGTTTCACTTTGTGGGAAGAGTCTGCCGTTCAGAAGGGAAAGACAGGGAAGGAGAATGACGTGGGAGAGAAACCCGTTATAGCAGGTAATAACAGTTAATTCTAATTTGTTTCATTTATAACTACCTTCTGCATGTGCATGAGCCAGAAAGATATTGACGTTAAGACAAACTTGAAAATATATAATTACGTGTTAAAATGGTAATTGTAATGCGACAATCTCAACTTCTCAGTATCGTGTTGACTTCAATGGTTCTAACTTGCTGCTTTAATATCTTCCGCCAGAGTGTGGGGCCAAGGCAGGGCAGTGGTCGATGACTGAGAGAGCATCTCAGTCGTTTGTTAAGAATAATCAGAATAGCTTCAATTCTATCACTTCCACTCAGTAAGTTAAACACTCGTCTGTGTGTGACTCTTGCCACTGCTAGATCATTATACGCAAGCTAGTTTCTTCTTTTTTTAAAAATGAGTTACTTGCGTGTTTGTTTTGATTTCTGGGTATCAATTCAACAGGAAAACTGGGCAGAAGAACCAGAGTTTTATTGATATGATAAAATCCGCCAAGGATTGTTCTCAGGATGAGGAGCTAGACAATGAAGACGCATTCATTTTTAAGAAAGGATCCTCAAACACCCAAAGAGGTAACTCTGCTTAGAAACATTTCGGTATGTATATATATTGTTCATGCTATGATCCTCCATTACGCTCACTCTAAGTAGGAGAGTATATTTCGCGGAACTAATCATGGTATGATTGAGAATACCGTGCAATTACTTCTCACGCAAGAAACCTTAGACATTTTCCATCTTACCTCTTATTTTGGCCTTCTTAATCAATTTTGGTCTGCGTTGGGGTCTTTGAAATGTGTTGAACCGGGGTTAAACTATGTTATTATTTGCAGGCGAATTGAGAGTGACAGTGGATGGGAAAAGTTCTGATCAAAGGCCAAACACACCACGGTCGAAACATTCTGCAACAGAGCAGCGTAGAAGGAGCAAAATTAATGACAGGTAAGTATTACTTACCATGTATCAATCCTTTGAGTCAACTGTTACAACTTCCTCTGGCTGATAATGAAATTGCATAGACCTTTCTACATACATAAAACCTCAATATAAGAAGTGCACCAATACCAAATTTACCTCTTTCCTGTATACGAAGTTGAGGGTTAAAAGTTGTGGAAGATGATGAGAGCTTTTCAATTGTTTTGTCTATTTTGTCTGGTTGTGACTTATAACATCTGTCAGAGAAGTATTTTATAAGATAAGATTAGAATATATTTAATTGATTGGTACTGGGGCACAATGTTGATGGATCATGGATCAGGACTGATACTGTTGCTCAAAATTGATATACCCTTTTGAATTAACAATGCAGATTCCAGATGTTGAGAGCGCTTATTCCACATAGTGACCAGAAAAGAGACAAAGCATCTTTTCTGTTGGAGGTAAATTCGTATGCTTTGAAGGGACATCTTATTAGTTGAATTGTTAAATTACTAAACCACAGTTTATCTGAATTATTTGCAGGTCATTGAGTACATTCAATTTTTACAAGAAAAGGTTCAAAAGCACGAAGGTTCATACCAAGTGTGGAATCAAGAGAAAGAAAAATTGACTCCATGGGTAACTATTATACTTCCTATGGCTAAAGAAGTGAATTGATTTGACTGTGATCTCTTCCCATGTAAAACTGATTTTCCTTCTTCAATTTTAATCAGAGGAATAATCAAAGGCCTTCAGAAAGCTATGATGATCAATCTCGGGTAATAAATAGTGGGTCAGGTCCTTCTTCAATATTACTATTCCCTTCGAAGATGGAGGAGGAAAATTTTAGCATCTCCCCAACAGTCACTGGCGGCACGAAGAATGTAGCTGGTACTAGTTCTGCAACTACATTGAAGGCCATGAATCAACATCCTGGAATAACCAATAAGGCCATGCCAATTCCTAACTCTTCACAGCCAAATTTCTTCAATCCTGGCCAAAGTGGCGGTCCAGGTAGATTGGCGTCTCAGCTCACACACAGGCTAATATCAGATGCTGAAAACACCATATATAAACCCTTAGGACTGTCTCAGACTCACTCTTCTGCTACAGGGGTGACTGCTGCCAGTGATAAGCTAAAAGAGAAAGATCTCACTATTGAAAGCGGCGCCATTAGCCTGTCAAGTGTGTACTCAAAAGGGTGAGAAACTGTTGAATTTCTCTTAATTTGATTTTTTTTTTTAATTTTTTAAGAAAAAATTATAGCTTTATTTCTTCTCAACTATTTTCAAGTTGTTCATAATGCATGCATGCAAACAAAATAGAGCTGTGGTAGGTTACTTAAAAAGCTACAATGTGCAAAAATAAGGGCTAGTACCATGAAGTCAGAGATTTCTTCTGCTTCTGATCATATTTTCATTCTTGATTTTTTTTTTTGGGTCAGCTGAACTCTATTTCTTCCAAAGGCCCAACTTAAAACATAGTTATTAGGTTGCCATATTGCAATCTTTGGAATCATAGAATTTTGATTTCTAATTCATTAAATGGAATCTTTTACGTTGGACAGGTTGTTGGATTCACTAACACAGGCGCTGAAGAATTCAGGAGTGGATTTGTCACAGGCTAGCATTTCAGTCCAAATTGAGCTTGGTAAGCAAGCAAACATTAGACCAATTGGAGCAACTTCTGGGGTTAAGGTATAATCACCCTGCATTTACCCTTTATTACCAAGGCTTCATATTGTAGAGTTCTGGTAAACTCTTGTCTAATATTTCAATCATTTTGCTATAGGATGAAGTTGCTTCTAGCAACCAAGGGATGAAGCGCTCTAGAGTTTGTAGCGTAGAGGAGACTGACCTAGCAGTAAAGAAGCTAAAGACAACCAGAAGTTGATTCAACTGTCACATTCGTTCGTTCCTTACTATACATTTTATTCAAATTTTGGCCACTTTTTTTTCCTTTCTTCTACGATTAATTTTTGAAGGGGTCATGATTCAAGTCTGCTTCTGCTGGCATCTTATCAGCAAGAAGGGTTGAGGTCGACTGTACATGCATTGTCCTAGTTTTGTTGGGGGACCTTTAGATTCTCCCCAACAAAATAATATGAATAATTTAGTTCCTAAATTATTTAATTATAGAGGCTTCCATTCTAATTGAGAAGCTGTTTCTTTTTATACCAAGGCTTTTCCTTTCATGTAAAGTTTGTATTATTAACTCTTGGTCCTTTCTATGTTGTTTTTTTTTTTTCTAACACTGGTCGTGTGGTCTAAAAGTACTTCTTTATAATCTAGAGGATAATGTAACCTATTGCTCTGTTTCTTCTGAATATTTGTGTCAGGCCCTTTCTTTATTCCTTAAAGAATTATAAAAAATTCATACTTTTCGTGCAATACACCTTTAGCTCAAACTTAAGAAAAACGAAGGGAATAAACAAAGTGACACTAGTTCTTGGTGGATTCCATTTAGCTTTAAGCTCTAGTCCATCTTGTGAATTCTTTTATTTGGGTAGATTCAAACGTTCAGTGAAAAAATATATAGATATAACATGGTGAACTTACTGTGACCGGAGAGTAACAATTATTATTCTTTTTACTGAAACCTGTAAAAATCAGACATGAAAAGAAGACATCAAACTTTTACATTCTTCATTGTTGTCTTGACTGTGACCTGAGAGTAACAACCATGTTGAATCCTCTTGCTAATATTTTATTGTACCGCATTGAATGCAGAAACATTGGATCAGCTGCCACAGACTGTATTAATAATTGAACATATGATGCCATTTTTATCTGTTTTCATTTTGAAGGTGGTGGTCCATTCTATTCCGGAGAACCTCATCTTCTGCTGCAGTGACATGGGGTCAGGCGTCCCATAAACTTGTGACAGAAACACGTGTGTGTGTGTGTGTTCTAACAAATATAATATGACCCTTCTGTACTTCTCAGGGACACTTGTTTCTTCATCAGTTCTTGGGTGGAAAAAGCTTTCTACGGTCTTGTTTTAATTAAAAACTTTATCTTTTTCAATGAAATCTGAGAATTGTTAAATTCTATTTTTGGTTTACATTGTGGATCCATGACTTGAGGAGAGGTGGCATAGTGAGAGAAAGAAGTAAAAATGTGACTACCAAACTCAAAACATAAGCTTACTTCAGAATTAAAAATATTAGTTCTTAATGGTACTTGTGATTGACCTAGTGACAACAGTCCAAATCTAGGAGTTAAGAAGTCAAACAAAATGCTTGGATTAGAACTTAAAGCATTGATTATGTAAAATGCAAGGAATACAATGCCTAGTAGAAGCACAGAGCACCAACTACGAAGATTATCAACCATTGCAGGTGCAGATGCAGATTTATGACTAACCAAAGAATCAATCACTTTAAGCACAAGCATTTGGCTCAACCAGAGCCAGCAGCTTGTATAGATGCTATGTTACAAGTGGCTTCTTGGATCCTTCAACCTATTTAATTTGATTAATTAACCCTGTGATCTTGAAACTTTCGTGAGAGCTTTCTTGGGATCTTCTTCAGCTTTCTATATTCTTCTTTTCCCCCAAAGACAATCCTAGATTTCTCCAACTTATAAGACTATTGTTAAATAATTAATTAATTAATTAAAATTAATGACCCTGTGATCATTTGGCTTATCAACAAAGCAATGTTTGGAGAGCAGTTGCCATCAGTCCAGGCTGGGTATACCATGACTCAATTTGGTCAAATTCCAATTCAAACAAGATACTTCCAACCTTTCTCTTCAGCATTTTAGGCCGAAGGAAAAAAAAAATTAAAAAAGAAAACTTTTTTGAAGTTTAATTTATTTGAATAATAGAATGGATTAAAGCCTAACTCGGAAATCTTCCATTAGATCCATAGGAATAAAGAAAGTGGAGGTGTCTGCGCCTTGGTAGTTGTCAAAGAAGACATAGTTTTCTGTAAGAATCCTTCAAGTGGTGATCCACTTCTGAAAAAGGCGAAGCATAAAACTTACCACTTTCATGTTTTTGGCCATCAAATGTTCAAATAAAAACAAAAACGATATTGATAATGTACACGAATTATTTTTGACCATTGTGCGCCTCGCAACACGACCTTCTCTATAATATAATTTCAATGTGCACTTATGAATAGTTAAACGCCCCAATCATGTATTTTCTTTTACTTCATAAAATTTGGGTCGCCATCATTCCATCACCATTAAGGGGGAAAATCATCTTTAAATAATTAATTATTAACAATACCTGTGCGCTGGTAATGCTCCATCACCTGTGTTTTGAACGAGAAAATACTGTACACTTTTCTATCGTTCATAATTTTAAAAAATATCTTGATCAGACTTGATTTCGCTTTTATTTTGTTGATTTTTTTAATCAATTTTTATCTAAGCGGTTCAATATTGTTAATTACGCCTGTTTTCATTTTGTAATAGGACAATTTCTTCAACAAATTCTACCTCAGATAGTAATTAATTAATTAATTCAAGGATAATGGATGCTTGTTAAGACTATATAATATAAATAGGACCTCGACAATTTCTTTACAACGAAGCATCTTCCAAAGACCATATAGTTCGACAGCATATAATTACGGGAATAAACCAAGAGAAAAAACAGCTCCCAATGGGACCACTTCAAACTTTTTCTGATTGGTTTGTTTTTATCCAAACCTCAACCTGATCCTTGTCAAATCATATTTCAGACTACATAATACATAATTTATATTAGGCAAAGGCAAAATAATGTGGACTAACAGGTAAGCTTCCAAGAACTGCTGCAAGTTCCATTAATCCAAATCTGTATAAGAATCTCTCTCCCCCTTTCCCGTGTACAAAGCAAGTTTAATAAGCTCTCGCCCCGCAATGTCAGGGTAGCTTCTATACATGAATTTGATAGGATTATTTGCAATATATATAAATATATAAACGATTTCCCGACTGCTGCTTCACTTGTTGACCTCCCTGAGCTTTTTCTAATTCAAGTTCTTATCATCCCAAATTCAAGTTCAATTGCCCCTTGTAAGACGAAAAAGCTGTCATCTTGGCTACGAGCCTGAGACTGTGAAGATCAGTATCCGTGGCAGAAAATCTAAGTGCAGCAGGAAGAGCCAGAGACAGAGGCAAATCCTATTATTTTTCCAAATACATTCTCATGTACTACTAAATGGATCATCTTCTGAGTGTTCTAAGCATTCCTCAGGATTGGCATAAAAATAATCCTCCTCTTTTGGCCTGTCAGGTATTACTATTCTTTTGCTTGGGCTGCCCATGCGACTGGCATGAGCTCTCTTCACAGCTGAGGAGAATTCATCCCAGTTTAATACTCCATTATGGTACTGATCGATCAAATCAACCAGGAGCTTTCTGTCCAATAAAATTGTCTTCTTGAACCCAAGATATCTGCAAAAACATCGGAGGGTACCGTCATTTCACTAAACTCGTTCATATGAAATCAAGAAGATAACTGACACTTTCCAATATGCTTCAGAACAGAACCAAATTGTCAGCAGAAATGTACCTCCGATGACCTTCAACAACTTTGGCCATATTTCCATCATAAGTGGGGACGAAGATATCACTCTCTAATGAGACGAGATAATCCAATGCTGCCATCTGAGATGAATGATTTTGGAAGAACTGAAGGTCAGATGGCTCCAACAGTGTCTCCTTCCTTACCTGTTTCAACAAAACCCAAATGCAAACAGTTAGAAAGGGGAAGCACAGACTAACAGGGATTTGCTCCTTGACTTTTCAAGTACTCACCAATCTTGGATACTCCTTTGCAAGACTTGCCATTCGCCTTTGCCCGCCATATATTTCCCCAGCTGCAATGTAGATCTGAATGTTCTGATCAATGTCAAGGGCCCTAAGCGTAAGGGCTGTTTCCTCTGGTGTTAAAGGACACAAACCGTCTTTTCTTTTCAAATCAGAATTAATTACTTTTTCTTTCCACCAAGGATAAGCATATCTGCCAAAGAACAAGGAACAGCGTTATGAGGCATGCATGTATAAATATACTTTCAATATCCACAGTGAATACTTAATACAAAAAAAATTGAAAATTAAAGAACAAACTGAACAGTGCAGATCGACTGACCTCATTCTTGTCAACTCTTCCACCTCGTCACTGTTGCAACCTTGAGTACACCCAGAAAATGCCAGCATATCCATCTCATACCTCAAATGAAGTACCAGGAATGGACCATTTTGCCGCAGAAGCCTGATCACCTTTCTACCCAACTCCTCTATTTGAGAAGTAAATCTCAGGGCACTAAAATTAACTCGACAACGCAGTTTTTGAATATCTAAGGGTTGACCGTTATTGGCCAATCGAGCATCAGTTCGATTCAAATGGACAACTTTATACTTTTGTATCAAAGGTAGAATCTGAAAGAATCAACATGTTGATTGATTTTAGTTAGCAAACAAGAAAATTTAAAATAACATAACCAAGAGACCAAATAAGAAAGCTACAAGCACAACCTAAGTTGAGGTTTCTTAAGTAAAGGGAAAGCTAAGAACGTTGTCATCTTCTGGATTTCATCCACAAAGATAATGAAAACTGACCTGGTTCTTATAGTATGACATATCAGACCAGCTAATTGGTGGCATGCTGTAATGTAAACCCTGTTCCACTCTCAGCTTAAGTCTTGGGGGCAACTCTTTTAATATCCGCACCTCATCTCTCAAGGAAGTAATAAAATGATCCACATCGAATATATCTTGGAACTCACTGCAAAAAGAAGTTGTGAGCAGTCATTAGGATAACCTAGTTTAGAAACAATGGGCAGAAAACCAACCCTCCTAGTAACATTGACCAGACAATTGTCCAGTCATATACCAATTTGAGATTAAAAACACACCTGGGATCAGCCCAGAAGGAGGCCTTGTCCAGTTCAGGTACAATAAGAGTTACATTCAAATATCTTGCGATTGCTACCATGTCACAAATCTGTACAGCATACACATTAATGGGTCAGTAACTGTCAAAGGTAAGATGGCAATATATTTTAGTTGCACCAACAAGGAAATGTCAATCACGGGTCAACCACTCACCGCAGATCGCATTTGGTTCAGCCCTCCATTGCATGAGACCATCAGGTAACCGTTATTTTTATAAACTCCTGGATACAAGCAGGATTTTTAGAAATAACTTTAGGGGAATAAACAAGAATAAGTAACATGAAAAAGGAAAAATACGCATGCCAAATCAAAAAGAAAAACTGCAGAAAGAAAAGGGAGGGCGGGGAGACTATTTGTAAAATAAATTACTAAGGACGTGATTAAATTTCCAGGACAAACATCTATCTCACAGCAGTAGGAACTGGGATGTATAATTCAATCAAGTTGCCAAAAGAAACAACCAAAGAAGTGCAGGGAATATAAATGAATAGCTTCGACTTTAGCAATGCATCAATTCTTTAAAACTCGCACATTTCCATCCATACAGATGGCATCAGAGGAAAGGAAAGTTGAGAATTGAAAAACCATACAAAACTGTTTCCAAAGTATATTCATCAAAACCGACCATAAAATCTAACCGTGCCAAACAGTATTAAGATCTACGACAAGAGTTGAAATTAGTGCAATTATGGAAGTTTCAACCAACAAGAACAACTGCTCTAACGTGAACCGTCCCCCAGCGAGAAATTTGATGAAAAAGATTACTCACTCTTTGGCGGGAGAACTCTGACAGAGGTAGAAGGCAACTCGGCATCCATCACAACAGCCGCAGACTCGTGTGTAAAACAAGAAGGCCAGCCCTTCAAAACTCTTGGCCCCCACATATCACCCAACGCTGTTAACTGAACGATGCACGTCCATAGTAAAACCGAAGTCGTAGCACGTATCATCCACAGCTTCATTTTCGACCTTGAAGACACGGCCATGGAATTTTTCAGCTTCTCCACCCTATTCTCCCCTAATGTCTTCAATCCCATCAGGCCTCCTCTAAGCTTATCTCTCTTCTCTCCAAAACCGTCGCACTTCTTTTCAGTCCTTTCGGTCCTGCACATCTCAACCCAATGCCTTCACACCAGTTAACCCCACCGACTAAAAACCAACCAAATCCAGCTTAAATACAAGTTTTCTCCCCTTCTTTAACAAAAATATGGGCACAATTTTCTCTAAATTCGCTCACTGCAGGACCCAGAAAAGAAAGGGAAAAAAAAAATATGAGATGGAATTGGAAAACTCCGAATGTAGATTAAATCAACCGAAGTCTGTTTTGTTTTTCCCCTTTTCCAACTTCGTCCAGTCGGAATCTCAAAGATCCGAGCCTGCCAAAAATAGTTCCGGATGACGACTATATATGGCTGAGGACACTTAAACCGCTAATGCAAACAAAAATTTCCCACGCACTCAATAATTTCGAGTCCGAGAAGCACACCGCAAGCCTTAACTCCGAGGTGCATTATCAACACCTGGCCTAAAGATTTGAGTAATGAGCGAAGTCCCTCGGCAGAAAAGCCCAGCCGCACTAATCAGGCACGGAACCGCACAAGGAAACGACAAGATCTTTCCCAATTGGGCAACCCCACAAGCTCAAAGGTCCTCAGTAAACCGGTACGATCGCCGGGCACTCGCGGCTCGAATGGCCGGCGAGTAACCGGGCGCAAGGACAATTATTATTAGGGGATATGAGTGCGAAGCAGAGAGACTCGTAAAAAAGAATAAAAAGGCGAGAAAGGAACCGAATAAAAACGCGTCACGAGAGAGAGGAGAGAGATCGCAAAACTGACATACATTCACACTCACACGCGCGTTCGCACGCAAACACGAGCATATACAAAGAGATGCGAGCCGCGAGAAACCCACACCTACACCGGTTGGGCTTAGGACTAACCCTGGTTACGGTGTTTGCCTGTTTGGGTTAAGCTGCTCGATCCAACGATCATAAATGCCCATCTTATGCTCGGCCCACAACAATTCCTTTCTCTCTCACACGTGTTTCCCATCCATTCGCCCTCCTTTGCCGCGTGGCGATATTTCATTGCCGACTTTATGTAGCGAATGTGGGAGCCGTTGGATCTCCAGACCAGGAATCTAGTTATCGACGCCGACAATATATCGCGATATTTTCCACGGTTTTTCCTGTTACGGGTCAACTCTTACTATCTCGACTGAATCCCTCGTAATTAATTGCTCTTAGTAGGTAATATGGCTGTTTAGCCTTCAGGATGTGAATTGTGAAGAAATAGGGTTAAGACTTAAGAGGCAATTTTGGGGCTCCAAAACATGTCAATGTAGACATTTCATGATGAAGTTAAATGCAAATAAATAAAATGTGACCAACACATAAATGACGGCAAGGAAGGTGGAATTATAGTTGCCAAAATAGGAGAGGTAGGAGTCTTCGAGATTTGAATCTTCATTTCCCTGCTTTTGTAAATTATAATTTCGTCCTCAAATTTTACTAGGCGAAGCAATTTTCGGAGGGTTAAAAAAAAAAAAAAGAGCCTAAATCTTACCGCGACAATCAGGAAAGTGACATGTCACCACCGCCGTCTAGAATTGCGTCGGCTGTTGCCGTGTGAGAGAGGGGATGTATGAGTATGGGTCAAAAACGGTCCATTGTTTTAGACCGTGGGATCTGGTTTGAGGACAGGTGTCAGCAATAGAGTCGTATTCAAGCACCAATGGCATATGAATGATCAATCACACGGTCCTCAACCAGCAGTGTACCGCACCACCGCCTCCGTACGAAGCTGGGTCCTACCAGGGGTGGCTTTTGAACAAGAGAGGGTGGTGTGGAGTGTGTGATGCACGGTCTGAGTGGAGCGTGGGCTTGCGTGGAGGAGCAAGTGCGAGGGGGTTGGTTAAAGATAAAGACGTACCGTAGCCACGTAGGATGGAAGAAATACTTCCTTTTCAAATCCTGTTCGCATCTTATTTATAAATAATTTTTTCTTTAATTATGTAAAATAAATCGGTAATTAAAAATAATAAATGCGTAAAAAATGTCATAATTTTTTATCATATAAACCCTTATTTATGAAAATAGTATATGAGAGATAATAGATAAAAAGTATAAGAGATAATGAATATAAGATATAAGAGGGAATGAGTATTTAATAAGAGTAAAATAGGAAAAATAATCTTACATTTTCACACAAAAAGTGAAAGTTTCTTATAAAATGGATCAACCTTATGAGAGAGAAAATTTCTTATAAATAGGATTGGAGAGAGTATAGGTTAAGGAGCAATATTTTTGTTTCAAAATTGTCAGGGGCGATTTTGTCAATTTTTTTCTGAAAGTTTTAAATCTACTTTTAAAAAAATGAATTAAATGATACATTAATTTTTGGGATAAATTTGTACATTAA
This sequence comes from Inga laurina, assembly GCA_963855925.1. NCBI lineage: Eukaryota > Viridiplantae > Streptophyta > Magnoliopsida > Fabales > Fabaceae > Inga > Inga laurina. The sequence goes on from OY979713.1 coordinate 41,113,597, forward strand.
TAAAATTGACGTAGATAACATGTAGACTGCCAATTTAGCATATTTAATCAACTAACGATTAAAATTAACTGGAATAATAGTTAGGACAAAATTGCTCCTTTTTTCTATACTTTTGGGGTAAAATTGCCCCTCATTGATAACTCCCAGTCCCAGACCCTTAAATATAAGAGTTGGATAAAAGATTTATTTTGATCATAAATATAATATTTCAATTTATTTTATCTCACAAATTTATAATTCTCCCCTCCAAAAAATGTTCCTATTAATTGCATAAATTAAGAGGGTTTCTACCATTTTTTCCCCTCGGTTTCTAGCTATTAAAGGTTAGTTACAATGCACATGATTAAAAAATAATTTATAAAAACTTACATACATTTATTATAAATAATTAACTTAAATAATTTCATTCACAACTATAAATTTAGTTATCTAACATATAAAGGGTTGGTGGAAATAAGTCAAATAATCATATTGGTGATGAGTTGGATAGATAGGGTCAACATGGACATGGGACCAGATTCAACTCTGGACAAATATTTCAAATTTTACTCATATTTCATACAGAAGTGTCACTGCTTTTTTTTTTTTTTTGGGGTCTAAAAGTATCACTTCTGTTTCGACATATACAAGAACACACACACACACATATGATGCACATGGAGTATTAAAGAGTGATGAGTGTGAATATTTAATATTTGCAAGCATTGATATTCTCACCGTTTGCATCAAATCATGACTAAGTCGGGTAGAAGTAGAATAGACGATTCGTAGCATGTGCATTGGGATAAAATAACAGACACACGAACAATGCCACAATGTAATATGAACGAAGATGTGTCAAACAAGTCAAGAGAGAACTAACACAAATGTGGGAAAATCATATTAGAGCAGGAACGTTAAAAAGAACAACAGCAAAAATGCGAGAGCCACGATTTAACGTGAGAGGTATACATATAAGATCCAGGGTAGCCTATAAGGCATGCACCTCATTTATTTTAAGTCTAGTTTTTGAAGTAATTCACATTTCCATCGTTATCATAGGATCTGATTCACGGCACAAGTAGCGTATTAATCGATCAGCATTAATTAGGTCCATAGCATTCAAGTTCACTTTTCTTCCCATTGCAATCAGTCCAGCTCATTCTAGATATAATTCAGCTCCACAACACAGCGATTACGTTGTACATTTATTTTCTTCGATTCATTTCTATATTCATTAATTGCATCTATATTGAATTCATATACTTCCATCCACTTTGGAGAATTCTTAATTAAAAAAAATTTAAGCACCTGCATATTTTGAAAAGTCAAATTTCAGGTATTTAAAATCAACAACTCTATATACATTTTCTCTAGTTCTTATTAAAAGGTATTTTAATTTTTAAGAGAAATATGTGTTCTTTATTGTGAGTCATTATTAGGTTAGGTATTAAGTACTACCTCCGGTCCTACTTATAAGACAAAGTTGATTTTTTTTTTGGAGAAATTAAGGAAGATAAATAAGTTACTTAATCATATAATATGTTATGTATTCTTAGATTATATATTAATTTATTAGTTAAACTAATTAGTTTAAAGAAAAAAATAAAAAAATAAAAACTCTAAATTAATTTAATTAGCTTCCTTAATTTCTCTAAAAAAATCAACTTTGTCTTATAATTAAAACCGAAGGGAGCATATTTTTTCAAAGATTTTTGGTATTTAAAATATCATTAGTTAATTATAACTTTTGTGACTTTTAAGATGTAATTCGTGATGACGTTGAATATGAATAAATCATAGAAATTATATTTTATTTTTAGATAAAATTAACGATAATGAGTTAATTACTCTTTATTCATTTTGCATAGGATGGTTAATACTTCATTAAAAGTATTATTGGTTTCATATAAGTTCGAAACTCTTAAATGCTCAATGAAAATTAAATTAAAAATTGATCTGATGAACTGATGGTTTCGTAAAAATTTATCCGATCAATTTAAATAGTTTTATGGAAGAAAGAGATAATTATTGAGTAGACAATGTGTTTGTTTGGGATAACTTATTTTTAGGTAAAAAGTGCTTATAAATCATGATTTACTGCATACAAGGTAAGTATATGAGAGAAGTTTTATCTCGATTTACGTAATAAGTATTTATTCACCTCAATAAACATTATCAAACACACACAATAATCAACTCGACAACAGAATGAGATTGTCGAGAGGAGAAAGAGTACAACAGTAATGAACATAGTTAAGATGTGGGGGTGGGTATAGAGTATAGACAAAACCATCAATTTGGTTTTGCTAAAATGCCTGATCCTTATCTGCCATATATTTGACCCACGTTTGAAAACAACTACTTTTGTATGCATTGATTAATAATATATAAAAAGATTAGGACAGGTACTGAACCATTTCCGAGAGGGAAAATAATGGGGAATATGGAAATAATGAATTGAGGGCAGGTAGGACCGTCATGAGAGGGGAGTGGTAACCGGGTTGGGGTTGGAACATCTAATCCCCCAAATGAGCCATTTAATCAAACAACGTAAGGTGTGGTGGCGGTGTAATAGTATTATATTATATATATATATATAGCCATTTTTCCATGTGGTTGATAAAAACAAAAATTAAGATATGGGGTGGGTATAGACAGGAGGATATAGGAACCGGTCCCTACTAAGCTTTCTTTCTTTTACTTAGTAGAGAGAACTCGCAAGATTTAAATCATTCAGATATGGTTTTAGATAATTCATATTTGTCTTTTTTTTAAATGATGATTTTTGTAGGAAAAAAATCATACTTTGAAAGAATAAGAGTTAGAAAATCACATTTATTTTAGATTTTATACCAATTAAAATAATTTTTTTAAAAAAATATTAACTTTTTAAAACTCAGATATAGACCGTCCAGATCTAATGCTCCCTACTTAACTTTCTGCTTATTAGTGAAACCGTTCTTCCATATGTGAATGTGAAGCTATATGATAATGACATTGGTGGATGCGGAATGATTAAGTGCCTTCTATGTGAGAAGAATTTTATCTCAACTTATGTGAATATACTTCTTAAACAAACCCTAGCTAAGACAATTATACATATTAACCGCCTCCATGTTCCTGCGGTTCATGAATCAAAGGGATATATACCTAAAGCCCTCCGAAACGCTGCCTTATCCATTTCATCCTTTATATTCACTTTGATGGTTCACACATTCATATATGTACGTGCCTTTATATTTATATATACGAACCATGCATGTTTTAAATTTAATATACATTTTCCTAAAAATAGGTTAGGGAAAGTCATTAGACGACTTGGAGCATTATCTATCCCCAAGTGTATATCGACTTTGACTTTTCTTTTTAATCAAACAAAATATTCAAATATGTATAAGCTAGCTATATAATTAATCTTTGGCGCTTAACTTGTAATTTCTTCCCTCTCTCTCTCTCTCTCTTTTTAATTTGACATATGATATAATAAAAAAGGACTATATATATATATATATATATATATATAATTCCAAGCCAATCATCATCTTCAAATTTTTTTCTTCATTATCCAAACAATAGACACACACACATATAATTCCCTATTTGTTATATATTTCTCACCATTATTCAACCATTTATATGTCATCTTGGCCGCAATTCTTTCAAGTTTGAACAAATCCTTTTATGTGTGTTTGTCTCTCTCTCTCTATATATTGTTTCCTTGTTATAACCTTGATTTTCCCTCCTCGTAAGATTATTATTTTTATTTAAAAAATTATGCATGCAATTTATGAATATTTAGATTATTAAATTTTTAAATAAAATTATGAATACTACAAAGTTTCTTATACACTACGTGATCACAGTCGTACCAGATTCGAACCAGCAACCTGTTAGTGAGTGGGAGATACCCAAACCATCAGGGTTCGGAACTACAGTAATGCCTACTGGTAAAGTTTCTTGCAGACTAGTAGATGATTTATAGAACTTGCTATTACATGATTATATTATCCAGAAAAACAAGTAGTGTATACGATTAGTAATACTATTGGAGGGTATTATTTTACAGAAATATAAAAAATTACATTTAAATTTAGACTATATATGATGTAAATATGTTGTCAATATCAAATGTAAAAACTTAAATACATCATAGTATTCAAAAGTCATGAAGCAGCTTACATAACCTATAGCGACTTAATAATTTCATATTACTTTTGTGTGTCTCTTTTCTACACAGAACTTTCTCGTTGACTAATCATTCTGAATAAAATTAATAATGGACAATAAATTAGCAAAATGGCGGGGAACTATGAGGTCTGGAAAGAGATCATGATTTGAGATGCTTTGTTTGACAATAATACATAAATGCATTTTATTTTATTTTTTAATATCAAAACGTCTGTTTCATTTTTTTCTTTCAAAAAATACAATGCCGATAGTTAGTAGCACTCCGTGTTTATTATTCAAAGAGGGCATATGTTTTGAAGGAACAAGTCAATCTCTGCTTAATTTCAGATCCCCCGGTTTTCATTGACTAATTAACGTAAGGAACAGATTATTACTTTTTTTTCTTCAAATTATGGGAAAATAACGGTAAAAAAAAAATAAAGAAAAAAAAGAGTCATGGGATTCTAGCTTATGATAATAAAACACCATGATTAGTCTAATAATTACAAAATGTGAGCCTTTAACTTTAGTGAATGTGAAGAGACTCATATTTTACCAATAAAAAAGCACCTTGACTTGACCACACAGGTTTAATTTAAAAAACTTTTTGTTGTTAATTGAATTTTCATTGTAAAATTCCCTCAGAGATGTTCATAAATACAACACATCAGAAAAAGTTCGCATTCACTCCCTCTCTCAAAGGAAAAGTAGATAAAGGTAAAAAAAAAAAAAAAAAAGTGAACGATAAAGTGAAACATCAACTCTTAAAAAGAATTGGTCACATGATTTATGCATCCGCAGTTGGATGAGATGTGGATTAAAGATGCAATTAATAAGTAAAAGGTGGTCGAAAAAGAAAGTGAAAAAAAAAAAAGGAGTCAAATTGTTAGCTCACAGCAGAATATTCCAAATTATCAGAAAAGACTTGATAAATAAAACAGGGCATGTTAAAATCTTCAAGGGAAACGTACAAACACATAAAAACAAAGCTACACTTGTAAACAAGGAAGATCATTGTCTGTGGGGAAAAATATAAAAAGAATAAAGCAATCAAGTATAGAACTTTTTCTGTTTTAGATAAGGATTTATCTTTTTTATAATAATAAAAAAGCAAGCTTCTTGTACAAAGAGAAAGAAAGGGAATAATAAGCAGGTAGATCTAGATCAAATGGATCGATCCAGTGAGTTTCTCGGGAACACTTGAAAACTTGTGGGGCAAGCTAGAATAAAGAATCTAATCAAAAGAAGACCACTTCTTGAATTAAACTTAACTCGAAAGCCCAATTATTAATTGAAAAAAAAAAAAAACAGAAGAAGAAAGCGGCATTAAATTTAGAGATTTCTGATGATGATGATGATGTGATGAACTTACCAGCATGCTTGTCTTGGACGTCACTGAAGAGCTGGGAAACAAAAAAACTAATACTAACCTCACAAATCACAAGCTCTTCCTGTTTATTATAATATCAACATCCTAGTTTTGGAAACTAGAAATTTTGATTTTTAAAATGCAATTCTTTACATGCATGTTGGTTATCATCATTATATTTCGATTTCTTTACCAAAACAAACAGTAATGTAAAACAGATTAGACTTATGCATATGAAAAATACATATTCTAAAATTTATGCATCCACATGGTATAAATAAAGCCTTGTTTCTGTGTTGCAAGAAGAAATGGTGAAATCATATGAAACCTAATCATAGAGTGTATTGTGCCATTCCTTGAAGACACACTTCATGATGAATATTCTCCACAATGTTGTCACCACTTGTACGATTTATCTTTCTTATCATCCTGCTGATTCAATCAAGTTTTAATATACAATAATAATACTATATATACTATCAAAGGAAAGTCAGTTCCAGAGAATCATGAACTAAGCTATAGAGTATAGACAGAACCATGGATATGTCAATGACAATACCCCTGAAGAATTAGACTTGTTATTTGAATTAAAGGTTACATGGGAATTCATAATCACAGACGGAGGTTATGTTGTAAGCATTTGTCTTCTTACGATTGCACATCAGCATTTCTCTGGCGTGCAATCTTAACATCTTTTTGGGCCTTAAATTTGAAAATTCATTAAATATACTCTATTTGTGATTAGAGACTTGATTAATTTTCACTTTTATTTATCTGTACAATAGAGTGAGCCATTTATCAAGTCGTCGTGAAGAGGAACATTCAGTTCAAACTGAATTCATTCAATAGTGGAATTATCAACATAATCATTCAATTTATTCAAACTACTCGTTAAGTCCAAATCACGATCGATGTCTCCAGTCATCTGAAAGACCAGAAATGTTGTTGGCAACTGTAGAATCCAGATCAATATTTGGCTTCTAAGACTATTCGAAGTGACAACAGATAAATTGCAATGTTTTGTTGCATACATCATATAGATTTTGCTATTAACAGGTTAACTGATTCATCATCACTGTCTTCCATAATCTCCCAGAAGTACTACATCTAAGTCTTGCTCCCTTGTAGTTTCGTTCTTTTTCACTTGTTCTATCCCTTTGATTAGAGGCCGATCCAACATTTGGTGACTCTGTTTCTTGTCTAGTCGATTTGTGTTTGGCATCCTCATGTACTGCTTCTGATGGCTAAGGATATTATGAAACAGGGCAGTTGAATAAGACAAGTGAAAAATCAGTACATCTATAACATCCAATTTTGTTTTTTCTAGGGTAGATAAATTCTCTTAGTGGTGTTGCCAAAATACTTTACCAAAATTATTTTTAATTTGAACATTTTATACGCACCCGATACTTCACGTAAATGGACTGCACAGAATAATTGTTGAAAATTGAAACTATCATGGATGCTGATGGTAGCAATCCCAATTACAATTTGAACAACTTCCATGATCATATCACGTTGGGGAAAATTCCTTCAACTTCTAATGCCTAAATAACCAAGGATTCTCAGTCTCAAGGATAAGAAATGACTCTCCCCGATACTATATAAATAACAAATCAATGATATCTGATAGAACCAACTATGAGTGATAACATAATTGCATGGTTTCTTCCGACTATACAGAGTAAACAATTCTGTATCAAAACGATCAAGGCCAGAAGCAATGTCTTAACTCGAACAATAAAAACAAAATGTTCAAGCTACAAGACAAATTACTTACGGTGCAATATGATTGTGCACAAGTGTAAACTATATTTCCCAGAGCTTCCTTTCCTTCATGCAAGGGGACAAAGCTCGTATCTTAATTTTGAAATCTCCTGCAATAAAGGATGAGAAAGTATTAATTCACAAGTATGTAAATAAAAGAACTAGAAATTGATATTGAATACAAAATAATACCGAGGCAAGAACGCCAACCCAGAATCTAGTAGGCGACAATCTGGTATATCATATTACAATTTCATCCAAATAAGACAACGATAATCAGTGGCTTTCTCGTCTTTGTCTCTACCCAGGTTTGCTTCATCAGCAAACTCAGGTCATTATACCAAACACTTGGATAGCTTCTATCAACATTTTTTTTCCAGTTTTAGCAAATGACTAGTGATAGTAATAGTGATTCACGGCTTCTTTGGAAACTTGGGATGAGAATGACACTACCTTGACACTAGAAAGAACATGAGTGGCTTGTTTTAGATAAGCTCCTCATACCAAGAGTGAAGTTTATTTTAGTGCATTAATCTAATCTGTTAATTTGCAGAGTCATAACGCAACAAATATTGTTACGTGTTTCCTCCACATAAGTTTTCTCATCCATAAATATCCTGTGATCCATCTTTCTTCGTCCTGGGGATCATCTTTAGACAGTACAGTACCCAGTTTTCTTCTCGAATATTTATTCAAATCCGTAAGGTCATGTGGAGGGAAACAGGTCATCAGTCGCACCTAGAATTTTTAGGATCTGTCAACTTCTCTAACGTTACACATCATCTTCTGAATATGTTTATGTGCATTTAATTGTAGGTGTGTAAGATTTTAAGCGCCAAGCATTTATGGGTGGTAAAAGCTTTGTCTAAAAACAATGCAGTAATCAATGATCGTTCACTGTGTACTCAAATCTGTGTCACTGATTTGTCCCTCTCTGTCTCAGCAACTTTTATTCTCAACAAGATCATGTTTTTAATCATTATACGAGCGTGAGGGCACAGACAGCGTATAACATTCAGTCCCCAGACACAAACACAAGATCGACAAGTACATATATATAGGACTCCATATATATATATATGAGAGAATAAAGTTTCAGACCGTTTGATCGTCGCATATCAGAATAAAAAAGGTTCTGTGGTTCATCAATATCTATATATAATTATATATAGCCATCATAACAGAAACAGTACGCACAGATGATCGAGGACAGGGGGAAAACACAGAACCGAGGGAGTTTAATATAACCAGAGTGGAAAATTGAATTAATGCCAACCCCCCTAATGACCACCACATGGATTCGCGCGTACTCTGTCCATTACTTCCAGGGTTACAGTGATATTTTGTTTATAAAATTATGTCGTCATTATTTGCTTTCTCATATTTCATTCATCATATTTATTTATATTAAACAAACTTCGAGGCTTGTAATAAGATTTTAGGGAAAATCCCAAAAAAATACAATCAAAATATGCAAATCCCAAATCAATGCGCCGAAATTGTGAAATGCCGATTCAGTGCTGGGTTGGCAAAAAGAGGATTTTGCCTTTTAGCCCTCCCTCTCGCCACTTCAGAATAACAATACAAGACTCTTAATTAACAACTTTAAATTCTTGATTAACAACTCTAGTTTTTTCTTTATACTTTCACAATAACAACACCATATTCTACATTAACAATTCTCATTTCTTGTTTCATAACTTCATAATTTAAGCTTCAGAGACAATAACAACACATCTTTCTTCATTAACAATATCGTATTGTACATTAACAATACTATATTTTTTTAGATACAAAGATATGAAAGAATAAAGCGGAGTTATTAGTCAAGAATCTGGAGTTGTTAATTAAGATTTTTGTGTTGTTATTCTGAATTGGCGAGAAGGAGGGTTGAAGGGCAAAATCGTCTTTTCGCATACCTAGCATTGTCATCCGTACTGATATAGCACTGAATTGAGATTTTATAATTTCGGCGTACTGATGTGGGATTTACATATTTTGATGGTATTTTTAGAGATTTTCCCAAGATTTTATCACACGTAACCAAAAAAATAAAAAATAATAAGGGGGAAGGAGATAACTATAGGGAAAATTTATGAGCACGAACTCCACGCTATCAAAATTAAATCTCATCCATCTTATCCCACATTGACTAGTTCTTTTATTGTTTCTTGTATTAAATATAAGATAAAGTTGGCTTTCTTAAAGAGATAAAAGAAACTAATTAAATTATTTTAGATTATTTATATTTATATTTTTCTCTCCAAACTAATGAATTTGACTAATAAACTAATATATAATCTAAGAATACACAACATATAATATGATTAAGTAATTTATTTAGTTTCTTTAATCTTCCAAAAAAACATCAATTCTGTGTTATATTTAAAATTGGAAGGAGTTTAAGAACTTGATCGATTTTTACCTATGCGTGTGGGGTTTGCACAGCCTATCGTTACAACAACTTGATGGTATTATTAATTTAACATAATGAATGTTGGTTCCAACTTCCAAAGCATGGAAGCAGTTGGAATATTAAGCGTATTGATTCGTGACGGATGTCCTTCAACTGTCCAAAATAAGTGGAATTAATTAACACTTGATTATCAACAATTGCTTTCTCACCTTCATTAGCACGTAAGAAGTAGTTGTAGACCCCAATGAAATAAATTTTGGTTATATATATATGTAACCAATGTCTAGCTATTTAAATGCAAGATTAATAATATTGATTACGATGATCACACAGTCATCATCAAGTTGTGAGCTGTGCATAAGAAGCAGAAGCAGTCAACATCTAATTCCCTCTCGCATGTGCACACATTGATTCTTAGCCTGCAATATTCGAGGTTTCGTGTTCAAACATATCTATCTTCTCAGGCATGTCCTTCCTCGGAACCAAAGAATATAAAAAAAATTCAAAAACCCTTCAGGGGCCGCTTCTGCTGTCAGCTTCATATATTCTGCACCAAGCTGGGCTCACTGCTATAATAACATTATTTAATGGTCAATTATTGACACTGTTCAAACGGGGATAATATTTAGTGTGTGTTTGGTTATAGCTTTTGCGTGTCCTTGAGCCTGATAGGGCATATAAAAACCCAATTGCCAGCAGTGTTTTTTTTTTTTTTTTTTTGCATGTTTGGTTGACAAAGTGAGGGATTGAACTTTTGGGAATCTGACCACTGTACACCCACGATTGGCAAAAGCTCAATGTTGGAGCTTTTATTAAAAGTTCAACCAAATTTAGTTGCACCCATTACCCAGTATACTATCAGACTGATTGCAATTTTACCCTTAATATACTTTTTCAGCTCCAAAAATTACTTTAAAATATTTTTTTGGTGTTTTTAACCCCTTAAAATATTTTTTCAGCTGTACCTAGTGTGTTATCATAATGATTGCAATTTTACCTTTAATATACTTTTTCAGCTTCAAAAATTATTTTGAAATATTTTTTAGTGCTTTTAACCCTTTAAAATAATATTTCAGCTGTACCCAATCTTAGGAGGCTGACTACAATTTTACCTTTAATGTATTACAAAAATGAGACAAGTCCAATTGACAATCCAAACATAAATCACAATACACAATCTAACTTTTATCAAAAATCATATTAAAAAAGTTCAATTGACAATTGTCATTCCAAACACACCCATGGTTGGCTGATGGAACAAAACCATATGAATGTTAGATTGGGACCGTATGAGATATATATATATATATAGAAGAAGCTAAGGGTGTGTGTGTGTGTGTGTGTGTGTGTGTGTGTGTGTGGAATTCCTATGAGGTATCAGAGGATGAATATTTCATTTAAGAGAGTTCTGATAGATAACAAGTAAGTAGTATAAACTTGTTTCTATTTCTTATAGTGGAATTTGTACTTGCATGTTGTTTATTTGTTGTGAAACTTTTTTATGGTCACATTTTTTTCTTTGGGACCTAATACAGTGATTCTCCAATAGTATTACTATTTGAAACTTGAGAGATGAAGCTTACTAGGGGTTAATGGTGACCTGAAAAATAGGACAGGTTTGTGTATGAAAACGATAATGATCAATAGAGGGAGTGCATGATCACGAGGGGAGGCCATGCATGAGAGGGACGTGACAGTGAGATGAAAAGGGGGTTGTTGGGTTGTATTTGTAAGCAACGATAATATGTAAAAATGGCGTGCAAATATTGATCACGAGAGATCTTATTTTGTAAGATTTAAAACAACAGGACAACCAAGTGTGTTGTTGTCATGTGGGTAGATAGAATTGGGGCAAAAAAACTAGTGACATTAATTAACAACACCACTACACAACATCATTCTTCACAGTAACTATGCCTTGCGTGTTATATATCTCTATATATGTCGTCTCTTTTCATGGGGTTTATCTATTTTCCCTTTCACTTTATTTAATTAATGTTCATGCGACAACAAAAAAGTCAGGACTTTCCAGGAAAATTGTATCCATTTTTTTAAAAAAAAAAATAAAACAAGAAGAAAATTAACACAAGGAGGTGGGGGCAGGAAAGTTGAATTCCAAAAGACGTTTCTTGGAGTAGAAATGGTATATTACTATATTGGTAGTAGGGTCACCATACGGGTGAGAAAAATTCACAGTGAACAAATCCTGAACCAGTGGCTTCAATCGTGTCGTTGTGTGTACATGGAGAAGACGAAAAACTGACCATTGGATCCGTGGGATACTGAGTGGGGAGCATAGTAAAATCTCTACTAGTCGTAATATTTTTATTGAAACGTGTTTTCCATGAATGAGTTATTTTAAACAAGTGTTTGGATTGTATGTATTCATCATTATTCTTTCGAAAGGATAATATAATTAAAGGAAAGGAGGGTTTTGATCGGTGACTCGTAATCAAATAGAGACTAGAAAATTGAGTTTTGAGATTGGTGATATGTGAAAGAGGAGGTCTTGTCCAAGTGGGTTTTGTCAACAAGGACTGGTTGAGTTTGAGTTCATGGAAAATCTACCATTTTGATTTTCCTGCAAGTCACTCATTTCAAGCTTGTCCAATCTGATGCTACAACCTTTTTTTTCCCCCGTGACGTACACCTTTTACTATAAAAGCGTAAAAAAGACGAGCCCAGGGTTACATCTTACAAGTGCAAAATACAGAGAAGCACAATGCGCATATAGTTAAGGCAAAATCACACACACGCAGAGGGGTAAGTGATACGAAGTTGACCCCAAAAAAACAAAAGTTGTTGACAATTAAAAATCCTCACACATCCCTTACCCAATCCCTAATTGAATACGAGGATAGAGAAACTTTTAAACCGGAAATGTCAATTTAAAATCTCAAGAAATGAATGTAATTATTAGAAAGTCTCATAATAAGTGAATAAAATGAGCTTGTTGTCTTTTACCATCGCCAAACTTATAATTACACGCTATTTAATTATTGTGAGACATTTTAGTAATTATATTAACTCAATTCTTGATGCTGATTTTTTACTTGTAAATGTCCAGGATTAGAGAAGTGGGGCCAGGGAAAGTTGGGCTTAGGGGGCAGGGAGAGGCCCAAATAGGGAGAAAGCGATGGGATGAAAGAAGACAGGAAATCTTTTCCAATCTAGAGGATTGTGAAAGCTGCACACAGTTGAAAAACTTCCTGTGGTTTTTTGGTTGATCATCCAAATTCGTACTTAGTTTAGTTAAACAATTAATTAATCTCAGATATAGAAAAAGGTCAAGAAAATACTGATTAAATTTCAAAATCTTAAATTAACGATTTTCTATTAAAATGAATTGTCATTTGCCACACAAGTTTGGTTAATACTTGTGTTTTTGTAGGCAACAAGACTAAGTTGAGATGTTGAAGTTTAAGTAGTATTTTCTTATATTTTTTCCTATATTATTTAATGCTTCACTGATTTATAATAAATAGGGAGAATGATGGAAAATTGTTCTCGAAATTGGGAAATGACAGATAGGTTTTTTTTTTTACCAAAAATGGATTAGAAAATGTCAAAACTGGATAATGAATTCCCAACTTTGTCGATTTCGAAATCACCCATCAATCATTTTCCAATTTTAAGACCACTTTTCCGTCATTTTCCCTAATAAATACTCCCTCTGATTCTAATTATAAGAGTTCAATAACCGAATTGAGCGGTTTAAGAAAAAAGCTAAAAGTATGTATGAAATAAATTTTTTTCCAAGTATGCCCTTATTTATAATGGGGCAAGTAAGAAAGAAATAGAGTAAATATAGGTATCATCAACCTTTTAATGAATGCAATGCATATAATTAATGAAGGGCTAAGATGAGAAAAAGTAATTAAATGTTTAGACAACTGTTATTGGACTCTTATAAAAAGAATCAAGGAAATTCAAATTTTGGATTCTTATAAAAAGAATGGGAGGGAGTAACATATAAAATATTTAAGTTGGACATGCTTGAAGCCATGTTCATTGCTCTCCATTTCCTTCCTATCCTTTTTATTCGTTGTAATAATATTTTTATAAAATATTAAATGTGAATCATTAGATTTTGATCTAATAATCATAAAGAGGATAAGGGATGGGAGCAGACAAGACAAGAAAATAAGAGAAGCCAAATTCATTAGAGAGAGGCACTTGTGAGACAAAAAAGAATAAATATTACAAAAAAATGTATAAATATTTTATGAATTATATTATGTAGATCGATTCAACTATATTTGAGTTGAAGCGGCCGGTTGAATACTAAGTAAGATATTGCATTTTGCCCTTACAAGCATTTGTATGTATTGAATTATATGTATTATAGTAATTAATGTATGGGGGTGTAAATGAATGAGAAGGGTGAGAGTATGAGGAGGATAGATGTGGACAAGTACCAGAAGAAGACCTAATGGGATATTCTGCCCACCACCGTCCCATGTGCATGTGGCCTTGTCCCCCCTCTCTCGAGCCACCACCTGCACCATTCTCTTCCACTAACCCCTTCAACCCTCATGTGTGAGGCAACAGTAGATTTTCAGTTACCCCTAAAAACAAAATTGGAAATAGGCCTTTGTAATATGCATTCATATGTACTCTACACAGTGATACATAAATTTGATGAAATAAAAAGAAAAATAAACTAAAGAGAATGCGCCTGAGTCACGATGATATGACCCGCGTAGTTCAGACCTGAGTGATTAGATGTGTTGTGAGTTGAGAGCCATTTGTAACTTTGGTGGTTTCCGTGGCCAAACACCGACCCCTCTTGTTCACGGAAGTGGCACGCTCTATTTCTCTTGGCCTTCAGTCTTCAACTATTATAACAAGTCAATGGACGGCTCTGAAACTTACTTCCTTTTACACTGTTACTCCTATATTCAACTCAACAATTAACTTCCAACTTACTACGTCGGTGTTTCTATGTGTTGTGTATTAACGTCATCTGACTTCTACTATCTGAACTTTTCTCCTGTTGTTAGGATTGCATTAAATGATGCCCAGACACCATGAAAATGAAATAGAATAAAAGAGCAGGGACTAGCTGAAAAGTAATTAGCAGGGGCGAAGGGTGATTAGTGCTTCTGACCAAAAGAAAAAGAAAAAGAGTTCGAGTGATGATTGTTTAGCCTCTCTACGTGTGACAGTCTCTAATGGTGTGTTTGCTTTTGACGAAACCCCTACCCTTCCCCCTCCTCTTTCATCAAAACCAAACACACCCTAAAGAGATTTATCTTTGGTGTTGGCCTGCCACATAAGCATTACACTCTTCTTTTCATCACTAGGTGAGTGTTTGGGAAACTATAAAACTATGGTTTCAGAAGACATTTTTCACTGGTCGAAGTAAAACTGTTCTTACATCTTACCTCGTAAATTGTAAGAGCTATTGTCTGAAAGTTAATCCAAACATGCACTATAAGTTTGCATTTAAATTAGCTTTTGAATAATAGCTTTTACGATTTACGAGGTAAATATATTAGAAAAGCTTTATCTCGTTTTGTTGAAAATGACTTCTAAAATCACGGTTTTAGTGCTCGTTTGGAATAACTTATTTTTGGGCAATAAGTGCTTATAAATCGTAATTCACGGTATACGAGGTAAGTATGTGAGAGGAGTTTTATCTCGGTTTACGTAATAAGGACTTATTGTCTAAAAATAAGCCCAACCAAACACACAGTGATTTACAAACACTCTCTAGGTTGTGTCCCATTTTGTGTCGTTGGTGGGTATTATGGGGTTGACACTTGATGTCTGTGGCCATTGCTGCTATTTTACTTGTGTTAAGCCATTGTCAGGTGCCATTTGCATACAACATTTTTGGGGGAGACAGGTACTAAGTAATAAAGGGGCGGGGGGATGAAATTAGTGCAGTGATTAGTTGTTGAAGGAAGAGAGGGCAAGTAGGAACATGGTGGCCACACAATCATAACGGAAGCAGAGGGATGATGATGATGACGTGTCAAGAACCCAACACATGCATCTCCTCCTAAAATGGTGCTTGTCTTCCATGTTAAGTTGGTTTCTCTTACCTCACTCTTCCACACTTCCACTTCACTTCATCCCCTCTGTTCGCCACATTCTCCCTCTGTGGTCCTCCCTCTCATTCCCTGCCTTATCCACCACATCTCCCTTTCAACTAATAACATCAATACACTTACTATACCCGCCTTTTAAAATAACTTTTTTATTCATCATATACACCCCACTTTGTAGATTATTATTACTTGTATTAAAACTAAAGCCGACAAAATGGGCCAAGTCCATTGGGCCGGTCCTTTTATGCCTTAAATTTATAAGGGTTGAGTATCAAATTTTTGCTTAAAAAATGAAAGCGGGCCTAAAAGGGCTGGTCCTGTAAGGTCACGGGCCGGCCCTTTAAGCCCTATATGTGTTTTTTTATTTTTTAAAAATATTAATATGATAATATTATTATTGATTTTTTATATTTTGTTAATGATGTTGCATATATATTGTTGATATTAACTTTTTTAGAATTAAGTTTCATAAGAATATATTGTATTAATAATCATAAAAATTAAAAACTTATAAAAAATATTTCTTATTTCATAAGTATTCTTATCAATTTTGTATTTTTTGACTTATTTTCTGGTGATTATTTTATTTATATCTTGTGTTGTTTATTTTATTGACAACTTACACTTTTCAAGATATATTTAGAAGAAATATTTTTTATTTTGTTAAATTTTCTTGTTAATTATTTGTAATTGTGGTATATAGACAATAGTTTACCTTTGATTACGACTTAATGACCATTTTTGTTTGTTGCATGATGCATACCGTTTACACTCTAATTTTTGACAATATTTATGTGTTAAATTAGAAATTCCATTGTTGTAGTTTTTTTTTTTAAAAAAATAAAATTTGTTCAATTTTGAGAAAATATTTTCATGCCCTGTGGGCCGGCCCTGACCCTTATGCTTTCGGGTTGGGCTTTAAAAAATAGCAATTTTTCTTACCCCGGGCCTAAAAGGGCCAACCCTTTTAGACTCTGGACCATCAAGGATCAATCCTGTAGGACTAGGCCAACCCTGATTCCCAACTTTAATTAAAACTTACTAAGACAACATTTGAAATATGACGTTGTACTATTTCTTCATATTTTTTAATATGGACAGAATTGAAAATATATTTTATTTTCAAACAAAGTTAATAAGTCAACCTTCTCAACCACTTCATTGAAGTGAGATAATAATTCGATGCCACTTATGTAATATGTAAAGCATGCATGTGGTTCTCACGGTCCCTTAAGGGCCATTATGCAAGAAATTGATGGTTTCTCATATAAGCTATTTAATGTTTATTTGGGATAATTTATTTCTTATTTATAAATATTTATAAATTATGATTTACGGTATATAAGATAAATATGTGAGAAAAATTTTATCTCAATTTACATAATAAATACTTATATAAAAAAAAATGCTATCCCAAATATAATTTTAACGAGTCATTCTAAATTTCAACCCCACTGCATACAGTGAGACTTGAAGTTTAACACAGTGATCGACTGTACTTTTAAATAAGGATAAAATTAAAAAAATTTATTTTAAGACTAAATTAATGAATTAACAATCTCTTTTACCTTGTAATCCTTTAATTTTATTTATAAGATATGATCAGCACGTTTCACACAGATTAAAAAGAATTTTAAACTCTATTAACTATGTGAGAAGAAAATCAACACAATCATAAATTAGGATAAAAAATTTACATTCCTATAAAAAAATTTAATAACATATCTTGTAAATAGGATAAAAAAACTCTTTTTTCTCCATCTTATAAATAGAAGTCAACCCCAAATAAGTTGGTTAGTGGGAAAATTTCAGAAAAATATAATTAACAATAGGAAAAAAATAAATTGGTGCTATAAATTTATAAAATTTTATATCAGAAGTGAAGTAGGAATTTCTAATTTTGATTAAATGATCAAATTGCCCTTAGCTCAGTTGTGAAAAGTGAAGCTATTAATATAGAACTTGATGTTATTATTGACCCCTGAAACTAGTGTGCTCAAAATTATCCTTGGTTTTTGGGATATGAAGTTGTGAAACATGAAAGTAAAATCGTTAATGTAAAATATGATATTATTAATATAGATATAGATGCTGTTATTGACCCCTGAAACTTATACCTTCAAAGTTATCCCTGATTTTTGGGATATGAAATTGTAAAACATGAAAGTAAAATCGTTAATGTAAAATATGATATTATTAATATCGATACAAATGTTGTTATTAACTCCTAAAACTTGTGAACTGAATTATGAATTAAGGGTATTTTGATCATTTGATTAGAATAGAAAATCCCATATTCCCTACTTCACGTATGATTTAAGAGTTAATAAATTCAATGCACTAATTTATCTTTTTATGTTTTTAATTATATTTTTTTGAAATTTCGTCTGGGTGAGAGGTGTTCTGAGAAATGAGTATTAGAAAAATATGGTTGTACCCCGTGTGAGATGGAAAAGACGCAGGGCGTGTTTGTGATAGCGTTTTGAACAGTTAAAACGCACTTATTACGCAAGCCGAGAAAAAACTCCTCTCACATACTTACCTCGTATACCGTAAATCATGAATTATAAGCACGTTTTGGATAAAAATAAATTCTTCCAAACGAGCACGCAAATTTAGATTAAAGAAGGAGCAGCGACGTTGGAGCGAGGGTTTAAATGGAAATAAATGCCCCATTATCGTGACGTGATGGCTTATCTGAACCCTAAACCCTTCCACTCTGCGTACTCACCCTCCAATCGTATTATTATCCGTAGGCCGGTCAGCGACCCGCCAGATTTTCTCCACGCATTTAAACCCGCCTAGATTTTTTACCCCAACTCTAGACCCAATTTTAAATTAGAAAAACTACGGCAACTTCTATATCAGACGTCTGGACAAATAGTAGTAACATCTTATGAAAAATTGAAACGAACCAAACACTATGCATGTTTAAATGAAGGTCGCGGTATATTATTGATGGATGATGGATATGGTTGCTTGAGATTCAGATCCTCTGACCCTAAATTCATAGAATTAGTTAAAGGGGTTGGATCAGGTTGGGGTGGAAGAAGAAAGGAAAATCAAATGAAATGGAGCAATAACAACTGTAGATGCGGCACCTAATATTTAAGGACGGCCACAAGCAGTGATGGAAGAGAGAGAGAATCAATGCACATGTGCTTCTCAACGTGTTACTGTTGCTTAATGGCATAGTTTAGACAGTGACTTCCTCACCAAAAACACACTATATGGTGTGTGTGTGTGTCTGTGAGATTTGCCCCACAGTAACACTGTGATCTTGTATTCTTGTACCTACGACTCAATTTTCTTGGTGTGGATTTGGGGTGTGAGAGAATATTTCTGTTATAGCAGTTGGCCAACTCACGCCCCCACTAACCCATACCCCTACATTATTATTATACCCTGCTTTTGCATCTCTCCATTTCGTGCTATTCTCATTTCTATTATTATTACAACGCATTCACATCAAAACCTTATTAGTCCACCCACCATATGCAAGACTTAATTTATAGCTCTACACTATAATTAAGTTTTACATTTAGAGTTGGAGATAGGGTAATTCTTCATAATAAAAATCATTTTGTGTTTATAATTACAAACGCGTATTTAATGCTGGAGACTGGGTTGCATTTGTATCATCATCTTGAAATTTGAAACAAGTAACAATATACTTCCCGTCCCATGCAAATCACCATGCACTCCTCAATAGTACTTATGTGTACATTTTGCACAAATTGATTTTTTTTTTTTGAATTACAAAGACAAGAGAAAAGATTCTTGAGATCACTACGGGCCTTTACAATAGATTGCATACATAGAAAATACTAGTGAAGCTAAATACTAGTTGAGATCAGCTAACATTTGAATTGCACAAAAGTCTGGTGGGTGTGCCAAAATTGATTTTTGAAACTAGGCACCGACTCATTGTTCGTTTGACATAAAAATGCAACTAGACGGGGGGAGTAAATGACCATTTTCTTAACATAATTTAAGAATTCTATATAGTGGTACTGGCAACATTGAAATCCGACGAATCAGGTTCAGATGGTACAGCACCACCAGTTACGGAGGCCAGATACATCGTACATGCGCTATTCATTTGCGGATTACATTTCCGCTCCAGTGCTCCCATTCCCCTTTTTTTTTTTTTTTTTTTGCCAAGCAGTGCTCCCATTTCCACATCTTACCAATAATATCCCTCTACGTGGCACTCCCTCCACCACTCCTCCCTCATTCCCCCCCAACTCTAGTGGTCCCCACTATATGCCCCCTCCGATTCTGTAACAAATAAAAAAGGGCATTTTAGAATATTTGTATTTGCAAAATCTCTTCGTCGCCGTCTCTCCTCCGTCCACGTGTACCTCTCGACGGCTCTTCCCCCCTCTCCCGTCTCCGTTACCCCCGTACGGTCCAACCCATTTCTCCTCGTCAACTTGTCTTAGAAATTTCCACGTCACACCTCGCTCCTAGAATCGACTGAGGTCGGCTAGTGGGGTTTATTTATATATTTTGATTTTTCGATAATCTATTCGGGGGCAGCCAGTGTAGTTGTACCGAGCCCCTAGGGAGTTTTCCGTCAATTGAGTAGGAAAATAGTAGAAATAGAAGATAGATACAGTTGTACAGGGATATTTGTCAGATCAGAACTGGGAAGTAAGAAAACTCTTTTCTCTACTTCTCCTCACTCTCTCCCACTTCCAAATGAACACACACGCATGCAACACTGACACGCGGGAAGACACCTCTCTCTCAATTCTCCATTGTCCCTCTCTCTCCGTAATCTCTATCCTTCACGCAATATTCAGCCGTGAAATTTAGGCGCAGAGTTTCAAGGCGCGCCAAATTTTTCATCGATTTCCCTCCACTCTAACTCTTGACCTCGAACTTGTCATAGTTTCTTTTCTTGCCGGACAAAGGGGCCGCGATTTGCGACCAAATGCAGGAAATACATTCTATCGGGGGTGGTAGATTTTTCGACGCCGGTGGCGGTGGAGCTGGCGGCGGGGACAGGAGAGTGAGGCCGCACCACCACCAGAACCACCAGGCCTTGAAGTGCCCAAGGTGTGACTCCCTCAACACCAAGTTCTGTTACTATAACAATTACAATCTATCTCAACCCCGCTATTTCTGCAAGAGCTGCCGGCGGTACTGGACCAAAGGCGGCGTCCTCCGCAACGTCCCCGTCGGCGGTGGATGTCGTAAATCCAAGCGTTCCAAGCCCAAAACCTCATCCTCTGCAGAACGTCCTCTCACGCCGACACGACCACCGGCGCAGCCGCCGCCGCCGCAGGAAAACCGAAAGTCGAGCTCTCATTCCAGCAGCGAAAGCTCCAGCCTCGCCGCCACCGCTGCCTCTGAAGCGGTATCAGCGCCTTCGTCGTTGAACCGTGAGCTGTTAACCAATCAGGCTACGAACCCTAATTCGGAGTCTGGATTGATGGAGCAAGGAGGGGACTGCGGTATTTTCTCGGAGATAGGGAGCTTTACAAACTTGATCACCTCAACAAGCGAAGCATTGTCGTTCGGATTCGGGAATATTCCGGAGCCGACGTCATTTCGGTTCGGTACTACCACTCAACAAGAAGGGATGTCCGGGAATGAGTTATTATCCGGCGAGTGGCAGCAGGCACAACAGAAAGAGACGGGGATGAGTGACATGATTTCTCAGCAGGAGCTGAAGTTGCCGGAACTCATGCCTGGGTCGTTGCTTGACCCGACGGTGCCGTTGGATTTGTCGGCGTTGCAGGGTAAGAACGAGACCGGTGGTTTGGGACCGTTGGATTGGCAGGGAGGCGCAGAGCAAGGTTTGTTTGATCTGCCTAACACCGTAGATCATTCTTACTGGAGTCACGCTCACTGGGCTGATCAAGAAAATCCCAGTCTCTTTCATCTTCCTTGAAAAGCTTCCGTCCAAAAGCTTCAAGTCCCTCACCTTTTTCTCCTCTTAATTTTGTTTTTTAAAAAACTGAAAAGGAAGCAAAGGAAATTTGAAATGAATTTAAAAAAAAAAGGAGCCGAAGCGGAAAGGATTCGACCGTATTATGAGATGTTAAACCTTGTTTTTTTATGGTTTCTAATTTTTCTTGTGAAGATGTTTGGGGGTTGATGTTAGTGATGTGCATGTACAACTAACTCGTATGGCAGGATTTGCTCTCCGTTTTTTTTTTTTTTGCCCCAGAATTTCTGGGTTTTATGGTTACATATATGTATGAGAATGATGAAACTTGATGATGAGAAAAATAGAGAAAACAAATTATAGTGTGTTTTTATTGAAATTTAGGTGGTGGTTTATGGAACATTGAGATGAGATTTTTAACACTCGACAAAGTAGAGTTTGATGGTTATGAGGAGGGACGTTGAAGAAGACTGGGGACGTCATCATGGGGATTGAATGTTGAAAACGACGGCAATAATGGCGATCATCTCTCCCGGTGGTGCCCTGCACGGCGTATGATATAAAAATAAAAGGAGGAGGAAGAGTTGGGTGGCACGCGCGATCATGAGATCCACGTGGCGAAAGTGACAGGAGAGCCAATGAGGGCAGAGACGACACGTGGGTATACGTGACATGACACAGTGGATCACACAACTATGAAGAACTCACCCAAGTGGAAGAGCGGTTGCCCCCACAAATGGGGATTGAAGGATGTGAAAAGGCCGAATGGGGGTGGAGGGCGGCGCCGCTCTCCCGGCCGACGCTGACGCCAAGTTGCATTAAATACAGTGGCCCCGAACTATATAATTCTCAATTGGCCGGCATATATATTCAAATGCCTAATCTCTCCAAAACTAACTCCTCAACTACCCTATGTATCAACTAGCAATTAATCTCCATTCATACTGATCATCTATTCAATTCAAAAATATTGGCAGTTTATAGGTGTATTTGGAAGAGTTTAAATTTGAGAAATAAGTCTTTATTACGTAAGTTGAGAAAAAACTCTTCTCACATATTTACCTCGTATATCGTGAATCATGAATTATAAACACTTATTGTCTAAAAATAAACTCTTCCAAATGAACATTATGAATGAGAGTCCATGCCTGCGAATAAACGAGCATATCGTAATCGGATCACAGATTATAATAATTAAAAACAAAAAAGAGACTTGAACAGAGCCATGTCTGCTTCGAAATGAGTTGCACATTATTGCCTGTCAGATTAGGCGAAACGATGAACAGTTCAGTGTGACCTGCAACTTACAGAGGCTAAGTCTTAAACGTGCCCAACACGGCAGCCATGTTGCCGACACAAACATGTTGGTCCTTGCCTTTGTTCGTATAATCCTTTCAACAAACACAGTTTTGTTTTCTTGGGCCTGTATGTAAATTTGGATTGAAGGTGACAACTTTTTCCTCTTACTGACCCCGACACTGCAGGTTGGATCATCTTCGTTCAGAGCTTTCTCTAGAAACAAGCTATGAAGGTCGATTTTAATATTTTCAAGAATTAGAAGAGAGACAGTGGGGTGTTTTCGTAATTTCACCTACGGACTTTTTAATATCGGCTTGCAGCTTGCTAACTTGGAGATGAAAATGAGGCATTTTTCAAAACTGTATAGTGTGTCTCTAGTCTCTTCCAAGTGTGGACTCCCCCTGGATCAGCATTCTACTACCATTCTATAATTGTATTCATTCACATCAGCACGAAAATCGTACGTGTTTAGGAAAGTGAAGCAAGCATTTTCTTTACACATTGTGGATCCACGAACTACACCTAGGCACCTTTACAAGAATCAATATTTTCTATATCTGTCTCATTGCTTCGTTTCGTAAATCTTTGCCCTGTTTTTAATTTCTGGTACGTTCGCATTAATGGTAAGAGATCTCTCTCTCCATGTGGAATAGAGCTAGTGGAAGAGATGGTTCATTAATCTTATATTAAAATAAATTATGCTTCGCGATGAAGGGAAAGAAGAGAGGGAGAATTTTATAAAGTCACCAAAAGTCTCAATAACAAATGAATAGCATGAGCTTGTCATTATTTCTTGCATTAGAACTTGACATTACATATTATTCACTTATAGCATTTGTTCGCGATTACAATTTTTAATTCGGGCATCATGGTGATTCTTCTAAGAAAATAATCTACTCTCCTCCCCCTTGAGTATGAGCTTTTGGAGTTTGGGCTATAAATCCGTGAGTGAAGCCCATCTTGTTATGAGGTGCCTTAACATTGTTAGCATAACTTACAATAGTGTTTTAAGATTTTTCAATCCAAACCTTTCAATTAAAAACTTTCTCTATAGCTCATGCACTTCGATTTCGTTGTTAATATTTCGGTGGGTTTTAGTTTAACATAAGGAATAATTATTGTAGTTCATTGAATTTTTAAAATTATTATGGTAGGTATTACTATGGCTTTATGATATTTTCAATTTTGTCTTGGATCTTGGAAGTTTGACACTATTCTGTCAGGTGTATAGTTTTTAACCAAGTTGCAAATATGGAGGGCCATTTGATTCGATCACATTATACCCTGCAGTACAATGTAATGCGATATAATGGTAATATAATGCAATACTAATTACAGGGGTAGTGTTTGGTTTGATTTTTAAGCAAGATGTAATGAGTTAATATTTTAACAATTATTTAAAATTAATATATTACACAAAGTCTATTTTACCCTTAACATAATCTTTATAGAAAAAATAGTTAAGAGTCGGCAGCAACAGAGATGGAGGGGGAAGAGGTAGTGGCGGTAGCAACGATGGGAGTGACGGTAGAGAAGGAGGTAGTAGTGATGGTGGTGGGCAGGCGGCGACGGCGGTGGCGGAGGAGGTGGCGGCGGTGGGCGGCGATAGGCGTGGAAGAGGAGGTGATGGCGGTGATGGCAACGATGGGGGTGGCGGCTGTAGCAGTGGAGGAGGAGTAGGTAGTGGCGGCGGCAGTGGGTGGAGGTGACAGCGATGGAAGAGATGGTAATGGCGGTGATAGTTGTGGTGTAATGTGACAAGTGAAATGAGATAAGTGAAACAAAGACACGGGAAATTTAAGAGTAAATTGGAATTTTTAAACTATGCAATTGGATGATAATGGGGATTCATAGGAGGGAGATATGAATGAGGATTACCAATTTTTTTGTAATCATCATTACCATAGTAAACCTTATTACTATGGTAAAGAACAACCAAACAATCTTATTTTGATAATACAATCATGATTACCATTACATGTATGTAATAGGGTTGAACCAAACGGGCTTGGAGTATTTTTTTTTTTTTAAATCCAGGTTGCATCCGAGAATTCTCATGGATTTATGTTACGTTTTAATAATTTACAAAAGATTGTTTTTGTGTTGACTCTATCCAAAATCAAGATTATTGTTCAAAACGGAGACGTTCATCCTGTTATGATAAAAACACATCGTGTTCAAATCTTTTACTCTTTTACAAAAGGTCCCATCCTTTGGGAGCAAAATACTGAATCTCACTTTGTATTTTGCAACATTAACAAGGCTCCTTTTCCTGCCAGTTATTGTGAGTTGACAACGTTCTTCTAGCCATAATACAACACATTTTTTCCCCCATAATTTGTTGTACTCCATCCGGTTCTTAATATAAGATATATTTATTTTATTTGATTAGACTAAGAAAGTTGGTTAATATGACATATAATTTTTGAAACACCCTAGTCATTTTTTTTAATTCCTTCATTCTCTCTCCTCCTTGATTATTATTGAGGGAGTATCAATAAGGGTTAATTAAGAAACAATTGACAAATATAAAAATTATATTTTATATTTAGGACCAATATCAACTTCCCAAATATTCAACGAGATAATACTTGGATAGAGGATGGCCAGGTTCAATCAACCGTATTTTGCTAAACAAACTTGCTCTTTTGTCCTTATTTTTCCTCTACAGTAGTAAAGTAGTTTAAGGAAAAAAACATTGGCAATTCATCAACCTGGCATCAAACTTTTCTCTAAGGTGTGCAAAAAGCCTGCTATTTAACTTGCTATAATGACATGGTCTTTCTTCAGTCAAACTTGCAATTACTAGAAATTTGTTAGGCCTGTTCATTTTCAGTAACTTTCTAAACGGAGATCACGATTAACACGTGTTCAAAGTGACTTTTTCTCTTGCTTTTCTTTCTTGACTAATGAAAATCTTTCTAATGATGAATGGGAGTGGCAATTCCTAGCAAACTATGCCCTTTTCCCATATTCTCTCCTCTTGTCTTGTAAAAACCAGGACAAACAGAGCCAGCACAAAAGTTTATTGATGAAACATCACTATGATCAGCGTGTCACCAAAAAGAAATGATAAAAAAAATATTTAATAATTCAAGGGGGGAAGGAAAATTGAAAGAAAAGAATGAACAACTAACTAATCAGAATCTACAACACTGAAAACGCAGAAACCTGAACTTGTGTTTGCTCAGACGCATACTCTCTGACTTTGGCAGTTGCACTGGGCTGCCCATCCATTCCCAACCTAACCTATAGTTCACAATCAACAACATTAGACATTATATTGTTCCATTCTTAAAAACCTAATAAATAGTTGCACACCACTAACAAACATCAACTTACACTGGGAATGCAAAGGAACCTGTACTGCCTTCAGATTGATTAGAGTCCCTTGATCCAGAAGACACCACTGCTCGATCTTCAACCTTAGTGATGTTGTCTCTCTTTTGCTGTCTACTCATGTATATGATGCCTGATTCATCGTCCTAAAACAAAGTCATAGTAACATGTGGATATGGTTTTTTTTGGGACATTCCAGCAATAGAACAGATTCATGCATGGTGGAGTTGGAAATGGAAATGCACCTGCTTGTTATAAGAGCTTGAAGGGCATTGGTTTACATTTGGTCTATCGTCATGTGTGCTCTGTTGACTAACTTCTTCTTCTTCTTCACCATAGTTAAGCTGTTTTTCCAATTTCACAAAGGAAAACAGATCAAAGAATTCAACTTTTTTATACCATTCGTTTTTGTTATCGAAAAGCACAAATGGGTAACGGCTAATGTACCTTGCGATTCACAGGCCTTGAATTTCTGGAACTCCCATCAATACCAATTGGAGGTTGAGACTTAACGCACTTGCCATCTCTTATAACATCGAATGCTCCATCTTCTCTGAAGCAGAACACAATATAGTCTTCATCTGCAAAGTTTGACCAGCTTGAATCATCATTCACCGTGTTGTGTCCAACTGAAGCCTCCTTTTTATCTTTTTCTCTTCGATTATTCTTTGTCTCTTTCTTTTTGCTGTATTTTTTGCTCGCTCTTGACAACCTGTTGTCACAAACATGATTGACTCGATTGTCCATTCCAGGTGACGAAGCTGGTTCATCATCTGCATATAGTTGAGAAAAACCAATGTTAAAAGTGAAACTTTTTAATTTTTCTTTTGAAGATATATATCTTGAAGAGTTGCACTTTATACTAATAGGATTCAATTACCTAAAGTCAAGAAACAAGAAGCCCAGTCCCTAACTCTCCACCTGACAAACCTCGCTATCGTCCATGTTGTGTACATGTTTGTGACGTGTTGTGCTGCTTAGGAGATCAGACAATTGTGTTTTGAGAAATGAAGGGTAGAGGGGGGGACAGAGAGAGAGAGAGAGAGAGAGAGTAAGGGATTGAGGTTGGAAGGAGAAGGGGGAAATTGGCATTTGAATTTGAAAAAGGAAGAATGATGGTCAAGGGAGTTACAGTGTTCATCACATAATAATAATAATGAGTCAGTTATGGTTCCACACATAAAAAGATGAGAAATTTGTGGACATTTATATTTTGACAACCGTCCATGATTATGTTCATTTGGAGCACCAAAATCTGAGTCACCACCCTTTATTCTTTCATTGAAATTCGCATAGACTAAAAAAAAAAGGGATTACATTCTTCTTGCAACAAATGATTTCAGTACAATGATCACAGCATTTAAGTTTAATGTTTAGCTAATTAGAGGTGTTTTTTCTTGTTATGGAAAGCATTTTTGGCAGAACAAGGATAGAGGGGAGAAAGAAAGATTGGCATAAACGTGGGGAAAAATTTCAAGTCAAAGTGGGAGATGTGGAGTGTATTCCATGTTAAAAAAAATAAATCGATTAAGGGAGAAAGAAATTAAACAAATGAATAATCAAAGCAAAAATACAAATAGATTCAAATGAACAGAAGGGGAAATTGCTTACAAGGAAGAGAAGCGAAAGATGTATGTGATGAGCTTACAATAACGTCTGCCACCAACATAGGGATTGGGAGAGAAGAAGAAATTTCAGGAGATGAATGGTGATAGAGAGATCATATGCAAAATTTGAGTTGTAAAAATTTATGGTAGATTCATGATAGGGCAATATTTAAATAATGGAGAGTAAAAACTCATTAAATCAATATTTATTATGATTCCAAATTTTCGTACAAATTTTAAATGCAACGTTCGAATTCAAACTCATTGACAAACACATTATACCGTAAGAGCAATTTTAGAATTTCTTCTTCAGGCTAATGCGACAAACTAAATTTGTTGTTTTGCATTCTTACTTTTCTACTTTACATATATTTCTTCTTATTATTCTTTTGAAATTTGTTTATTAAGGAAAAATTTTTCCTTAAGTCATATGATTTCTCTTGTGTTAATTTTTGTTTTAGCTTTGATGATTTAAAAGTTCGTATTAAGTTCTTATACTTCATAATTTTTTAAAATTTCATTCCTTGCTATTGATTTTCTTTTCGTCAAAATTTTATGCGATTGATTAGATTAATCAAATTTAGTTAAATACCCCAGGGGAATGTTAAAAAAGTTTGACGACAAATACCACACAACCGGGGGAAGAAGATGCAGAAGCTATATTCCATGTTGCGTAGTTACAGATCCCACAAATCCACAACTGAATAAACGTAAATATACTTTTTTTTCATCCCTTAATGTAAATATAAGAGTTAAATAATTAATTTATAAATATTAAAATAATTAGTTAAGTCGGTTATTTATAAGAAACATGTTTTAGTCTTCTTAAATTATCCTTTTTAATCATGTGTTATACTTAAATCATCCCTAGATAAATAACCCCTTAATGTGTGCAGTCAATCAAGGTGATTTGAAAAAAATATATATATATAAATTTCGGAGTATATTTAGGACAAATAAAATCATTGTCTATCTAACACTTATATTTAAGATGGAAGGAATATTAAATTTCTCAATGCGAATTCTCATTGGAGATGAATTCGGTCCAAAATGACACATTTCTCCCACCGACAGAAGATAAACCATTCATTCATTAACAACCCATTAATATAGAGATTATATCTGTGCTAACCGCTAAACTATGGCCTGTTAATAACAATATTATTGTGGTTATATACTTACCGGACCTCTTTCTTTGTTCCTTAAACATTGCTGCTCCGATTCCCAAAAGAAACAGACACAAACTCTTCTGCTTTTCGCCTCTTAAAATAGAGAGCAAAGCTCTTAACCAAAGCCGTCAAAAAAAGTTGAGAGTTGTGAGTTGACAGACACAGTGCAGGCAACCAAGATTTATGAAGGACTGATATAGTCAGCTAATACCACTGAATAAAGCTGACCTGCACAAGAATGCAAAGTATACACAAGTTTGGAGAAAGGAGGAAAATGGTTTCCATTCGATTACATTACTATTTGAAGGAGCAGATAAATTATTACAAGAATTACTAAAGAACAAATAATTCTACAATTTGGGGGATCAGAATTCCCCATCAGCAAAAAATGGATTATCCCACGTCTCTTCACCTAGCACATTTGAGCTTTCTAGTGTATAAGAAATCATTCTTTTCTCTTTCAAATCGCTGATTGAAAAGGGAAAAAGAAGAAAACAAACTCTAAAAGTCAAAATTTTCTACTTCTGACTCTACAATGCTGTCTGCAACCACAGATCAAGAGTCCAAAATATCTGAGACTGCATAGTCCATCATCACTCATGAGAAGTAGCACATTTCAACTTGTAGCACAATCTTGAAGATAAGGGTGAATCTGATTTATGTACCTGTCCCAAAGTTGCTTATACCTGTCAATAGCCACCCTCAGCCATGGCTTCATGTTCCCGTTATAGTGAATAACTGCTGCACTTTCAATCAGGCGGTTGTCAATATTTAGGTCATAACCTAATCCCATAACATGCCATCTCCTGTCAAGTGGCTCTGTCAGACCATAGAAACTTAGAAGACCAGGAGGAAGGGTACCTACTCTCCACAATGTGCCATCTGCATTCTGCTCCTGCCAATAGTGATATCTTGCAGTCACGTTTGCTTTCCTCCATGCAACCAAGTCGAAAATGTTCATGCCAAATGCCCATCCACAAGCCTGGGGATCAAACTTTGAGCTTATAATTGGATTTGAGAAGTTGAGATATTTGTAGTAACGGTGAAATGCTTCGAGACAAGTTTCAACTGCACCATTCACATTTCCGTGCAAATCCAAGGAGAAGAGCAGGGTCAGATCCTTCTGGACAACAACATCATCGTCTAGGAAAACAACCTTCTCCAGTTGTGGATAGATCTCAGGGATGTAAAATCGGAGATGGTTCAGTAAGGACAAATACTTAGGGTTCCTCATTTTTGGTTCAACTTCATTCACATCTCGATAACCCCCAAAATAGAAGGCCCGTGAATCTGCACTAAGAAGCTGCTTGACGATAGGAGAATATGACGCATTCAACCAAGTAAACTCCTCAATGTTCCGCACTTCTATAGTGGCCCCTTTAAAGTCATTACTGAGGAACCATGATTGCATTGCCCCATAATTGACACCATTGGTAACAAGGTGGAAGACCAACTGTTTTGGATGGTCTGCATTGGAGACGGTTGAGTTAACAACTACAGATGTGGCCAAGACATTATCTGAAAATATGCAAAAATGATACAGATTGTTATCCATGAGCCGTGGGGAGTTTCTCTTCTCATGTGAGAGTTCTTGCAGGGATGGCTTCTTTAACCAGTCAGACATAAGTTTGATATTTAGGCAGTGAAGACTCTTGGGTAGAGCTTCAGCCGCTAGCTGACCAAATACAGTACTTTGAACTATTGCCGCATTTGCACGCTCTTCAAGAGCTTGAATATGTGATTTCATTGTCATGATTGTGGTTGCAATATCATAATGGAGATCTTGTGCCTTAAATATTAGAGAAGATAGGCTTGTGATGATTGGTTCAGCTTCTTCCAGTGTCACTGGCTTCCCTGTCATAGCAGCCCTTGAAAGCAAAAGCTGGCAGCTCCTGATCTTGGAGCTGAGCTCCCAGGCTAGGTGAAGGCTATTGTGCTCTTTGGCAATAATTACATACGCCTTAGCCAAAGTCATTTGCTCAGCTAACTGCCGTGAATATGAGGTTGCACTTAATATTTCTTCTGTAAAATTCAGACTCCTCCTAGTGACATGTCCACCTCGTGCATATCTCTCCTGAAAAAGACAGTTACGTGTTCTGTAAATATTAAGAATGGAGGGGAGAAGGCACTAATTTAGTAATTTAACGAACACTAGACACATCAGCAGAGAGAGATACTAATCATTCATTCGTATGGACTGCAAAAAACAAAGTTTCAACAATTTGATTATGAAGGCATAATAATTACAAGAGGCCTCTTGAGTGTTGACACCCTTTCTTTTCCACCCCATAGATTATGAAGGCATTATAAATCATGTTTACCACTTCATAGTGCTGCTTCAAATGACCAAGCATTGAACACTGCTGTAAAATGTCATCCAGTAGATTGAGCAAGCAATTCTATTGTCATGGCATTTATTGATATAGAAGCCAATCGGTAAATTTGGCCATTTATCCAAAAAAAAGAAATAATTTGGCCAAAAAATTAAAGAAAAAAAGCATATCACAGACTTTCTGGTAAGGACTCAAACTGGTTTAAAGAATAAAGGAAAGGGTTGAATCTATTAAGAAAAAATGACAAGAAGAAGAGCATTACAATATTGTTCATGATGAGGGGGGGAACCTAAAAAATTTGTTTTCCGAATAACTTCATAATTGCAACATCATATTGAAATGAAAATCAACTGTGCAACTTAAACAATAAAACGGAAACAATAATTGACACCCCTGAGAAGACTTGGATGGGTAACAGATTACTATTGAAGGAAAGAGAAGGGCGGAATGCCTATTGAAAGCAGGTGACTAACTTTCATGACAGAAGAAATGAAGGATGACAACCAGTGTGGAGGTGGCGATAGCATGAAAAATTAAAAACTCCTGTGGACTGGGTATTATCAATAGTGCGGTTTGCCGAGTCTAAACATATTTCCGTTTCAACTACACATGTTTTCCATTATTTTTCGCAGGGTCTAAAAGATAGATCATACTATTCATGGTTTATGAAGACTACGGTCTGCTAAAGATTTTATATTATATAAATATATATATATATATATATATATATATATATATTGATGATAATTAGGAATTGCAAGTATGTTTCTTTAACCACCTTCTGAGGTAACAAACACAAATGCTAGAGGGTACCCATGTACAACAAAATTTGAATTTTCACGCAAAATAAAAGTTGTGGAACAGGAAAGAGAACCAATGAGTAAGCCAAGGCACTCAAACAGCATGCACTTCCTCCTTCAATCATTATGGTGTTCTAAGATCAAATGAGCACCCACTGATCTTACCTGGACAGGATATTCGACCTGATCTTCTTCATGATTGTGTTGTACAACAAACAAAACCAGGCCTGCTATACAGAATAGGCCGAGAAGCACCCAGATCCAATAAGAAAACCTCCGTCGAACCGGGCGCCGATACTCGGCCGCCCGTCGTCGCATTTTTCAATGATCCCGTCCACAATTCACCGCCAAATCAGGAAATAAGACCGAGCCAAGTTTCATATCAGATCAAAAATTCATCGTATAGAAAGTTTTTTATGGTTTTGGTGCACTAGGCGATAACGCCAATATTCACCTTCACCTTCATCATCTGAGTAAGCACAACTTGATTTTGCCTTAGTAAGCCAAATGATTCAGACAACTCTTCCAAGCCACTGAATAATGACAATTTAAACACAAGGTAGTAAATTGTTAGACTCAGCTCGAGACAAGTCATTTACCAGATCATGCATCACAAATAACTTTAGAATTTTCTAAATTGATGATAATGTAAAGATATTAGTGAACAGAATGCCAATACACAACAAATCCAACATTGCACAACTAAACAACCCAAAGCATTTAAGTGGCTGGCAATCAAAATGAAAAGGGCGCCAGTATAATAGCCGATTACACACCATTGAAACAAAAACTAGTAATCCA
Organism: Inga laurina; assembly: GCA_963855925.1. Taxonomy (NCBI): domain Eukaryota; kingdom Viridiplantae; phylum Streptophyta; class Magnoliopsida; order Fabales; family Fabaceae; genus Inga; species Inga laurina. Next base: position 41,146,601 of record OY979713.1, read on the forward strand.
AGTGTTTTTTAAAGAAAAAAGAGTAAATCCAATCTCTGTTCAAAAGGATCAATATCCAAACGATTACTGTGTCCAAAAAAAATATTCAAACGATTACACGACCAGATTCAAATCCAAATTAATATGAAAAATTTCAAACAAAGCAAGAAATGTTGTCACAGCATCCGACACAGGGTTGGCAACCACGCAGGAAACAGATGACGCGGGGAACAAATTCAATTCAAATCTGGATTCAAAGCCAGGTTGAATAAATCAATATCACCGGATTTTGGGAGTAGATAAAGCCCTAGGATTCGAACCTTCTTCAACACTTGCCCGAGAAAAACCACGCAGGGCTGACAACTGTGAACGGCATCCGACGGCGAGCTCGACCAAGTGCGGATACGTGTTCGTCGCCGAAGAAAAATGCATCCGCTGCTTCTTACTAGACGGGATCGTGTTTTATTTTTTTTATTTTTTTGCGAGATCGTGTTTTCGCTGTTTTGTTTAGTCGGGTTATATTAATTTCAGTTGGTAAATTTTATATACTTATTTAATATGCAACATACTTATATCAAATTTTTTTATATTCATTATATCAACTTCTTTAATCATAAGCGACTATTTCTTCCATTTTTATATAGGTTTATAATTAAATGATAATAATTTAAAAATAAAACAAATATTCACATATAATTAAAAAAACTTTACAAAATGAAAGTAAAAAACTTGATTTAAGTATTTTCTTTATTAAATATATATACTATAAATGACATTTAAAAATTATAAAGTTAATTGGGAAGGAGCTCATTAAAGAATCAAAGAAGTTTTTTTTATACTCAACTTTTTCTTACTAAGTAAGATTTTTTATAAAAATTTTCTTAAGACTTCCTACAATGTTAAATGTACTTTTATAATCAAATTTTCCTTTCTCGTTTTCATTCTTTCAAAAAATTTTCAACCAATTAAATGGGACATTAACAGTGAAATGAGAAAAGTATAACTGAAGTAAAACTGATTTAAAAAAAATAAAAGTGTGTAAAATAAATTCTCGCACATAATTTTATAATTTTGTACTACTATTTTATTCTTTCTCTCACAGCATTCCATCCATGCTATAAATGATATGTTTATATATAGATTAAAGTTTTGTTACACATTTATGTGTTAGAAATTTAGTGAAGGTGAAGTGAAATGAAAACAGTGGAGAGAATAGAACCACGGATTAAGGGCCTGTTTGGGTTAATATTGGATAGGCACGTTCACGTAAATCAAGGTAAAAATTTTCTCACATATTTACTTTATATATCATGAATTAAATCAGAAAAATAGTTTTTATCGCTAACCCGAAAAAAAACTAAATATGCGTGTGTAGTGTACAAAGCTCACTCCAATGAAATCGTGGGCTTTGCTTTTAACCCCTCTTTTTTGGGACAGCTTTGCTTTTACCGAATGACTATAAAAAACATAAAGAAAGAAAAACAAAGAGGCTATGAATATGACGAAGCATACGAAGGAAGCAACAGCCTGTGAAACCACGTGATGACCAGAACCTCGACAGTCCTCCACATGTTTTAATTGGATCACAAGGTCCAACTTTTTTATATTAGCCCATTAAACAAGCCCAACAATTAATTGGTACTTTGGCCCACTCGTACCCATCACACACCACAATCACAATTAAGCATTATTTTTTCTTTTTTTTGGGTGAAAAAAATACGCACCACCATATACCACTATAATCCATTGATGTTTACGTTAGATGGGTAACCAATAAATCTACTTGTTAAATGTAATATTAGTATCATTAACTCCAACCTTCTTGTGAAAACCAGGTCATATGTATTTCACTACTATCCATAGATAGATACCATTCAACAAATCACGCACTTACCCTTCACATTTACGTGCATATATTATATAATATTTCCTTCGGTCCTAAATATAGGACACAGTTTATAGTGCAATCGGAGGTAGTACTCCCCTAACCATTATTTGAAATATGGCTTCAGATATATAACGCATGCAGCTTGTAATTTATATACAGAACATATAAGACAGCAACTCCAACACTTTCTTTCTTCAACTCATTCACTGACGGCGGGAAGCATCCATGAGGGAAGCAACGGGCAAGATGGAGGCTGATGGGTCGTCGTTGCTTCCTCGTCTTCGGCACCACCCCTTGCTCCTACGAGCTCTCTGTACCAAATGAACATGCGTAATATTAATTTATACTACGAACTAACCAAATCTTATATTAAGCACAAGAGATGGTAATATTAATGAGTAATAAATGTTCATCATTTCGTGTCCTTCAACACTCGGAGGTTGTTTAAGGAAGGACACTTACCCAATATTGGAGGGTGGTAATTGTGGTTGTACGAGGGCATCATCATTTCCTTCATCATTGTGCTTTTCCTCACGTGCCTTTTGGGCCATGGTCTTCTCTTTCTCTTTTATCTATCCATTTCATCACCCACAACATCTCATGACGTAAACATACATACCTCATATAACTGTGTATGCTCCAAAACCACACATCAATTTCATAGCTTTCGAAACGGAACATGTTAATTAATTACGTACCTTCTTGGCCAGCAAGTTGTTTTGTTCCTGCAGCTTCTTATCCTGCTTATAGTAAAACACCAGTATTATTATTATTATTATAGTCTGAGACCTCAACAACTTCATTATAAATACGTCTAGCAAGTTAAATATAGTTTTTGAAACGTGGTCTGCACTTTCAGAATGCAGGTAAGGGGCCGGTGCTTAATATAAGATTGCACTATATATAAACTAGATCTTATTTTAATGATGAGAGGTAGTATATAATAAGGCTCACCTTTTTCTGACACTCAGAAATTGATTCATACATGAGTTGGTTCTGCAAGGTGAAACGCTTGAATATAATCTCAGTACATATATATGACATATATATTGTGAATAATAATAAAGGAGGGTGTTTAGTTAATGTGTACACGACTTGAGTCGCACGTACCTTGCGCGATCTGACGTGTTTGATAGCACTGTCTAGTTGATGCTCCAAATTCTGAAGCTCTTTGAGACTTAGGCCTTCCAGATCTTGTCCGATATAATGCCTAGCAAAACAAGAACAAGAAGCTGTGATGAGCTGCTTTATTTGTTACGTCTCTTCATATTTACTTCCTCCGGTTATACATGTAAGATCTAATTGATTTTTTTTTTAGAAATTAAAAAAACTAAATAAATTACTTAAACATGACATATGTTATTTATTATTAAATTATATATCAGTTTATAAGCTAAAAAAATTAGTTTGAAGAAAAAAATGATAAAAATAAATATTTTAAAGTAATTTATTTAACTTCCTTAATCTCTCAGAAAAATCCAGCTAAGTGAGTTCTTAATCACTTACTTTTGATTTCTTTGCAGGACCTCCATCCTAGCCTTAAGCTTTGCGTGCTCTAGAGTCCAGTTTTCCTAACACCACCAAGATATATTATATATATAACATTCACATCTTGTATATCATTATATATATCACAACTACTGTGTTACAGGGACGTTTCATATTCAGTAGATCTTTTAATTCCAGTACAAAGGAAGAGATTATTCAACCTGAATATTTCTGCGGCTAGCACCAAACAATAAGAATACATGTATCTCTACGCTTCTAAAAGCAGTCAATTGAAAATGGGATGCTAGATATATTGGAGAGATTGAAGACAAGGAAAGTTTGAGCTTTTGCTTGTTGGGTAAAATAAAAAATTAATGGATGAAGAATCTTAGTTTCCAAAGAGCACAAGCTCTTAATTAGTAGCATCAGGATCCTTAAAAAGGCTCAAAATGTGTTCAGCATACTTTAAACTAATTAAGCCTAAAGTTCATTCTTCTCCATTATTCTTATTCCATTCTTGATCTTAGCCAAAAGACCCAACAAGGTATAATGCTATATAATCTTATTCTAATTTCATATTCATCTCACAACTTAAAGAGAACATTCATTGAGCGAACAACCCTGATTCGGGTATAGAAGGATGTTTTTTGTAGAGCCCCAAGTACCTAATTTTACACTTGATCATTATTCCCTCCTACTACCTCTAGGATGCAGCCTAATTAATTTGGGTAAATTAAGAAAATGAAATAAATTAGTTAATTTCAACATATATGACATGATTTCCCTAAAATATCCATGTAAAACATTAAATTACCTATATCAGTTCATTTAGGTAAATTAGTTTGGAGGGGAAACAATTACATAAAAGAAAAAATGAATTCAAACCTTATATTTTAGAACAAATTTAAACCCGACTAGTTTTTATATTAGGGACCGAAGATAATAATAAGTGAAAAGAGGGCTTTATAAAGATTTGCCTTTACGTCAGTTCATGCCAATGAGGAAATTAGATTAACCAAAAGAATGAGTGGAGAGGGGTTAGATTTAGAAGAGGGAAGAAGACGTACAGTTGGTGAACGATCAGGTGCAGCTAGCTGCCTTTCTGCATATGAATACCTCTCATAGCGTTCAATAATTTTTTCCATGCTGTTCACCAAATAAATTAACAGTAACAAGCCAAATATTAGAGTGTGTGTGTGTGTAGACGACACACGCTATCATTTGGAATTATAAACCACACTGTGAAGAACATGATAAATGAATTAAATTTGATTATGAATACAAGATTGCTTCATCGCTTTTCAATTTTATCCTAATTCTCAAGTCCACAGACTGATGATGTTAAATTCAAATCCTCATACTTGCAAGCAATCTATACGCTGTGGAATGAGATGTATATATACACTCGGGATATCAATATTTCCTATGGTTATAATATAGATAATTTATAGTATTTCATCTTTGGATCGGAACCAAAGTTCTTAATCTCAACAATTACAAATGCTTCTTTCCTGCAAATCACCATGCAGTGCTTCCCACATACAGTTTTGCCTTGTTCTGTCAAAAAAGATAACAATCCTCTACTCACATTATTTCTTACACATTTGCATTTAATCCTTACACAAAGACATGTTACATCGCTTCTTAGAATCTTTGAAACAATTTTTCTTTTTGGTTCGGTGGCATATATATGAGGAAGTTATAGTATAAAAAGAAAATCAATAACCAAAAAAAAAAATATATACAGTATTATAAAAAGAAAATAAGGAGCTGATCATGTTTTCAACTAACTTCTCAATAACCCTCAACAATATACTTTCATGGCTGAATGTTCAGCCTCCTTCCGACTATAGGCTTTTTACTAGTTAGTCCTGGTAAAGCCCCCAGACGGCGTATTTTTTTGAAACGAGGCCCTCTGTAACGCGACATAAAGACTCCTCTTTTTTTAATTTCATAAACCTAAATTCAAACTAAACTAAACTAAATGGGAAATATGATAAATCAAACGAAATCTACTAATTATATCAATATCCGAACCTTATTGTATATATAAAACAAAAAAAAGGAGGTTTTTTCTTGATTTGTTCTACAGAAATCGAACCCCCCCAATTTGAATTCATAATTGGAAGTTCCTACGACATAATAGATCGGTGACTCTTGAAACAAAAAACAGATCTGAGTGGAATTTTTCTTATCACAACACAGGTGTTGGAATATGTAATGTAATATATATGATAGACGTAAATTTAGGTTTCTATATGATAAATGTACAAATGAGCATCTTATCTTTGAGCAAGGAATCCTCATTTGACGGATTAACAATACATATACTCTGACTGAAATATACAAAGTCTTATTTTGGAAGATCCAAGAAATTCTAGGGCTTGGATGAAACTTTGTAATTCTTTTTCGTCTTTTTTTTTTAGTTGACATATACTCAAGTAATCTCTTAAAATGAGGATGATGCGTCACGAAAGGTCAGGATAGCTCAGCTAGTAGAGCAGAGGACTGAAAATCCTCGTGTCACCAGTTCAAATCTGGTTCCTGGGACATGATTAATTTGTATGAGTATCTATTCCACAAATTCATTAAACTGAATATGGGTCAACAAACATATTTCTTAGTAGTCTAGATCATCATACATGTTTATCCATCTAGGTGTCTAGAGATATACTCTTTCTAGATGAGATGAATAAAGAATATATGTATGTTCTGTGTATATATAAAGTATGTAAAAAAATGAATTCTTCCATTTTTTTTTTCTGCACTCCAAAAAAGAATGTTAATACTTCTTAAATAATATTTGAAAGGTTAAATTAGTTGGTTTTGGTTGCAAAACCCAAAAGTCTAGGCTAGGGAAATTTAGGGGTAGAACTAGCAAAAATGAATCTCAAATCCATTACAAATAGAATCCGACCCCTTCTATGATAAACGTAATAAGTATAAATTATCACTTCACTGTCCACTGCCCCAGTCTCTTTTCTCTATCACTTTTCTATTTCTTTAATTCCTTCTCTTCCTTTCTTCTTCCTAACTTGCAGACATGTGTATAAAAGCCTACAACACTTTAACTACATAGCTTATTAAATGTCCATTGCTTGTTTTGAATAGTGATTGAAACCTTTAAAATCATATTTTCAATCGTGATGTACAGTATACAAAGTAAATATGTGAAAGGAGGTTTATCTCAAGTTACGTGAATAAACACTTTTAGAGTGTCCAACAGTGATTGATCTCTCAATTATTATTATCATTTATATTGGCATAAGGTATTCACAAGTATATATAGTAAAATGCAGATTGCTAACTTAATTGATTACCTGCTTAAACTTTCAGCTTATGAGATACATAGCTTTTCCTATAAATGAATTAATTAGTTGATGATAGAATCTAATTGAGGAAGTGATGTTTTACATGATAATTCTCTCAATCCATTGCACTTGATAATTGCATTATTGACATCACAATCTCTTATTGGCACAAAATTTTTAAAATATTAACCTTAATCATTGACTTAAAAACTCTTGGCACTAAACCTTCTCCCCTCCTAATTAATACCAGAATGAATTATTGATTAATTAATAATTAATTTAAACGGTTAAACATATATTACTTGCTAAAAACAAGTAATTTACAACTTTATATAGCTCATAGTGATGATCTATGAATGGGGAGAAAAATATCAACCTATAAGTGTATTTACTCTACATCTTCTGGTAGCGACATGTCTAGATCGATCGCACTGAAGCTTGACTGGTTTTTCAATTTCCACGTCTCATAAGGAATTGAAAATATATGTATATATAATCTCTCTTCATCTTCATTCAGCTGAACTAATCACAAGTATCCTTTCAAAAAGTTCAATAACTTTGATCTTCCCTTTATGCATAGATATATGAAGAATACATCTAATATTAAGCACGTGACAAAGTAAAGTATGTTTTTTGTCAAATTAAATAGTGCCTTCAGTCCTTAATATAAGGCTCATATATTGATTTTTTTAGAGAAATTAATGAAGATAAATAAATTACTTTAAGTATTTTTATTTATCTTTTTTATATCAAATTAATTTGTCTGACTTTTGAACTAATATATGATCAAATAATACATGACATATGATATGATAAATAACTTATCTAATCTCTTTAAATTAAAAAAAAATCAATGGAATCTTATATTAAGCATCAAAGCTAGCATGTGTTATTCTATCTTTACTGCATAAGAAATTAAATAATCAAAAGCTAGCATGTGTTATTCTATCTTTACTGCATAAGAAATTAAATAATCAATAGACGATCCCTAAAATATTGTCAGATTCAGTTTGCCTGCAAGGTACTTTACTGTCTTATATTTTTACAATGATAATTATTTCTAACTACTGAATCAGATTTGAGAAAGTTTACATTCACATAAAAAGTCACAGTTTTGTAAAATGATTATTTAAAGTTTTCCAATTTAAAAATTTCTAAAACCTAGGCCTACGCATGTAATTTCCCCTCAAACAGTAAAAACACACTAGTAAAAGGATAATTCAAATAGGTATCTAGGAATCATGAAGGAAATTAGGTTCCGTGGTGTACGGACGGTGCAAAAATTCAATGGTGATGTCTATCTATGCGAGTGTGATTTAGTGTGAGCGGGAGTAGCAGCAGCAGCAACACATGTGAATATTATATATATACGAATCACATAAAAGTAATTGATGTCCCTTCAACTTCGACTGGCGTCACTAAGGGAAAAAAATTATGTCTTTTCTGCTTTTTTCCACTGCTTTGTGCGGTTGTGCCTGTAATTTTGACTCTGTCACTGTGTGTTTGTGCGTTCCACGCTGCTCTTATTAATCTTAAAATAATACTATCTTTTCGGAAGAAGATTTGTTTGTATTTACAGAGAAATCACAAATGTTAAGAAAAATGAGTTTTCATGACAGCAGCTGCAGCACCAATGAGCAGTCGCATTGAAAGACAAGCTTATATACCTAATCTAGGAGTATCTGTGTGTGCGTCCGTACTCTACCCCAAATACCCCAAATCCATATACCAACGTAAATGCCCGTCTTTCTTTTTGTGTGTCTGAAACACATATGATAAACAATATAAAAGAAATTGTTTTTCTTTTGAGGTTTGCATCAAAGTGTATATATGTTAATTTGCAGCTCAGCAGCTGCATGATGCCTGGCATCTACGCAAGAGACAAAAGACGATGTTGCCAAGAAAATCCAATGACAGCGGACACATACATACGCATACACTCATGAAATTAAGGGTTGGTAATTGCTCCATGAGAATTAATATATATGAATGAATGAATGAATTGATAACGTACGTAAACACAGAAGAGTAAAGATGAGAGCATTATAGGTAGGGTTAAGTGGGTTAGGGTAAGTACCAGGGGTCGCTGGAGTAGTGAGAGAGCTTGCCCTTGGTGGAGAAGACGATGAGAGCAACCTCGGCGTCACAAAGGACAGAGATTTCATGGGCTTTCTTCTGCAAACCAGATCTCCTCTTTGAGAAAGTCACTTGTCTGTTGATCTTGTTCTCGATCCTCTTTAGCTGTACTCTTCCCCTCCCCATGAATATGATCTCTCTCTCCAACAATTCTATTCTCTCTGAAACACAAATCTAGCTAATCAACCAACACACACGTACGCATATATAGAGTACTCTATATATCTTGTGTGTTTGTGTACATATATATATACATACACACACAAATCCATATATATATATATTGACCCACCTTAAGTATCGCTGTTTCTTTCTTCGTGACTGTGTGTTCCGTCTCGATCACGTTGTTGAGTTAGAGAGAGAGGGAGGGAGGGAGGGAGAAAATGTTGATGAAGTTGAAGATTTGTGTTGAAGGTTAAGACGAAGTTGGGATGAATAAAAATAGTTAAATCAAGAGAGGAAAAGACCAAAAAGGAGGGAGGAAACCGCAGTGGTTTTGGAAAACCGGATTACTTTTGGGATGGTAGCGTTGTCTAATAGAGATTGGCTCTACGTTCTGTCATGACAGTCCGTTACTATCGGGGCCCCACTCCTCGGTCCTCTTTTTATCTTCTTACTTAGTTGTTATTAGTCACTATAAAATCACTAAATTATTACTATTCCTACTAATTACTAATTGCTTACTTGCTCCACTTGCTTCTCTCCCCCGCTTGTCCTCTTTTTTATGTCTAAAACACTTCACTTTTGAAAAAAATAAAACACTTCTTCACTGCTATTCTTACTTCCTTGATTTGTTCGATTTGTTTATTTTAAGTAGTTTTATGTTAAACGAAATTAATATGTAAGAGATTTTTTATTGTACAAGGCATGAAAATGCTTTTTTGAAAACTAATTCAAACACCATCAAGACGATGAGGCCTCAGGTGAGGGGTATCTTCATTGATTTCTCTCTCCGTTTACTCTCTATTGAGTGTATACATTTTTAGATCAACTTTCAATGATTGAGATTTAATAATATGTAAATAATATCATTATAATAAAAATTTACCATAGTAAATATCAACCATTGAAAGTTGATTTAAAGGTAAATACACTCAATGAAGAGGGAAATCAATCAAGACACCTCTTTTCCATGAGACCTCCACCGCTCCACATATATCAAGCGGCCCTCCTCTAAATTTACTTATTGGATATATTCATAGAAGGCTTCAACTTCACTTGACCTCATTAATTAATATGTTCTTGCATTTAAAATATTATTAAATGGTGCATAAAATTATAAGACAAAGAAGTAGACCCCAACAGTGTAATAATTTGAGAAAATAATATCATTGTTTGGGTTAATGCAATTTAATTGAATTTTGGTTTTGGTCTTTATATTATTACCTATTTGACTTTGATCCTTATAGTTTCATAGAAACTTTGTCTAGGTTTAAGTATAAGAACTAAATCCAAAATTCGTTAAAAATAGAGGTCAGCAATTAAACTTAGACTGCATCTTTGTAAAACTATATAGACTAAAATGAATTATTTGAAACTATGAGACCAAAAAAAAAATTGATCAAATGGTGAAAATTAACGATGATATTGATCCTTTAATTTTAATTAAACTATAAATTATAATTTTTTTTTGTGATCTTGAGGTATTACACGAGCTTTCCTTATTTCTTTCTACTTTTCTTCCTTTATTTTAAGAAATATTCCATCATTTTTCTGACACTTTAACTACTAAATTTAGCATGCAAAATGATTACATTTGAAGAAAGAATTAAAAAATGGAAGCAAGAGCCAGGAATAACTATCATAGTTTCACATGTGCATCTACATTCTTCTTCGGAAAATTACCAGTGAAGAACTTTTTGAATTGAGTTAAATAGGGATCAAAACGACATGAAGAAATATTAATTAAAAACTCAGAAAGAATGGTGTAGTTACATACGCCTTTTTTGAATTGCGTCAATGGGAATCAATTTTTTTATTTTATAAAAATTATAAAATTCACACTAATCAAATGAACCAAACTGATCCATTCAATCAAATTAATCACACATTCTATTCACAAGCATACGGAAATTTCGCAGTACTATTTTTTTCGTCGAGTTAATGATTTAATTAGCAAGCGATGATGTGCATGTTGCAGAAGACAAATTAAATACTTTCAAGAGTTATTTATATAAAGGGGGAAGTCCGTGGAGAACAAGTGGGGGGATGAAAGGACCGATTCAGAGTTATTTATTGACTAATGGAAATTATTTCAGATGATTTAATTAAGATTAAATTTAACGTAAATATTAATAATATATCAAATGAATAATCAAATGCTTACCGTTTTGTCACTCAGGACTTTGGCTTGATAGTTTAACATTGATTCGGCCACTAGGCTGAGATTGGCTGGAATTTGTTAAAAGAAAAAGATGTGAACATGCGATACCAAAACAATGACACGGTTGAATTATTTAAGGCATCCACTAATTCAACATCGCACTTTCTATACTCATTTTTTGTATTTTGTTAAATACATAGCCTCTCACAACTACATGATATCTGTTTGCATATTCTGTAAGTTAACCACACATGTTTTTTTGTTCATACTATATATTTTTTCTTACCTAAATAATATAAGAGATAGTTGACTGGTTTAAGTTTATTGAAAAATTAATTAGGTTAGTTATTACATAAAACGCAGAGAATTTGTTACTTGTAAATATTAATTAAATACTACATTTGATATAGTAGAGTGTAAACCTTTTTTTGGATGAAAAAAGGGTATAAACTCTATATGTTGATACTTTTAACAATTTACCGCATCAAATTACGAATGTCAGAAGTTAGAGTCAATGGGGTGGCAAAAAAACGAAGTTGTTAGAGTTATTGGCTATAATTGTTCATTTAATATGAATTATTGTAAATATTAAATGCGAACGACATTATTAATATGCTAATAGCCTAATAGTGCGTGAACGTGAGTTATTTTTTAATAGGGGCATTTGGTACCATTAAATATTTTTTAATACCAAACTGTGGACGAACTTTATACTTTTAACCCAATGCTTAACTCTTTGTTAACGTTGACTGGATTTAAAATGGAAAGAAGAAATGTTTGAACTCAAATGGTGACATGGCAAGGTGGCATTGCTGACGTGGATGGCATAATAATAAATACTCCATCCGATCCTAATTATAATATAAAGTTGACTTTTTTTGGAGAAATTAAGGAAGCCAGTTAAATTACTTTAAATTATTTTTATTTTTATTTTTTTCTCTAAACTAATTAATTTGACTAATAAACTGATATATAATATAAAGATACTAAAAATATAAAAACTCTAAAGTAATTTAACTGACTTCCTTAATTTCTCCAAAAAAATTAATTTTATCTTATAATTAGGATCGGAGGGAGTAGTTGATAAAAAAAATGAAACGAAAGAAATACAAAAGAAAAAGGGACGAGGGAGGAAGGAGATTTGAGTGGAGAAGAATTTGAGGTGGAAGAACTGTGAAGGAGAGAGGTAATGACGATAGCCTTGGGTCACACCACCTGGAGTCGTCCACTGGATTTCTGGTGAGACAGCCATTACCGAGGTCCTCGCCGGAGCCGGCGAGTAGTTTTCGCCGGCAAAAAGATCCACTGACTCTCCTGCAAGGGGAAAAGATTAAAACTCAATTAAGAATTTTGGGGGAAAATTGAAAATGCTCCATTTCAGTTCGTATGCTAAGCAAGGGCTTTGGTTGAGAGAGAGATCAAAATTTTTCAGAAAAATGAGGGAAGAATAACCAGATGCGATTTCTCCGTTGATGAAAATGCCGACGAGTACACAAGACAAGGATGAAGCAAGGTTCAGATTCCAGGTCGAAATAAAACAGAGATGCTATGTTTTTTACTTCCTGTTTCGAAGCGGGGTATAAAAAACATGAGGTTTTTAAAGAGTGATTTCATTGTATGAACAAAATGCTGAGGAATTATACAGACCCGGATGAGAGGCAAAGCAACGCAACTGATTCTTCACTCAACCTTCACCCTTCTCTCTTCAATGGTGATGAGTTGTCTCTTCAAACGGTATGATTGGAGGAAGAAAATCACACATGTGCGCCGTGTGGGCCCCACAAACACTGCCCTGAGTTGTGACCCATTTTGTGAAAAAAAAAAAACTTAACGGTGCCGGGTATTCTTTTCAGTTGGTAAAATTACAACTTTGCTATTTCTTTTAATTAAACAGTAAAGAAATGGAATCGAAGGCAGTCAAAGCACGGGAAACAAAACATTGTGTGAAAGTGTGTCAGCAGTCAGAATCTGATAACCGGTGAAGTGTCCGGAGCAGATAAAGACGTACGTAACTTATAATTCATGGACAAAATAATCGATGGTTTACGTAATTTGAAGCAAATGCTTGATTTTGCAAGGGTTATTAATCTGATCATAACTAAAGTTCACTTCCGAAAGTCTTGATTCTTAATATTAAAAATATTTTAAGTTAATTATTCATAAAAATAAGTGAGTTTATTTCCTTAAATATTCATTTTAATCATTTATATTGAAACTATTTTTTTTAAGAAAAAACTCAAACAGAGTATATATTCATCAGATCTCGCGGACACCATAGGCTTGCCAATATGATACAGAATATAGATTCATTATAAATATTATTACCTTGTTCTGTATTATATGGTTTAATAATGTGTTTGGATTGATGTTTAGAGAATAGTTTCTGGAGAAAAAGTGGAGAATAGTTTTTAGAGAATAGAATATGAGGAAAAAGTAATTTTAATAAAATGAGAGTGTTTGGATATTATAATTAGAATAACTTTTTTTATGGCCAAATTACTAAAAGGACATTAACTTTTGCAGTTATTACATATAAAAAATAAGATTATATTTTATGTATTATTTAAGGGTTAAGGTTCAAATTTAACAGCTACCTGAGGAGAGTATAGTACAAATAAATTATAGAAGATGTAAAAATAATAATGAACAATTAAAAAGAATGTAAATTTAACAAAACTGTTAAATTTGACCTAACAATATTAAATCATAATTCATAAGAGAAGAAAACCCTTAACTACATTAAAAAGGATGTATCTTAACCCATTATTTAACATTAAATTTCATAATTAATAAAAAAAAATGAAATAAGTTTATCTATATGTAATGTTAATTAACTTAACTAATTTTTCTAATATAATCAAGTGAGCTAAATAGGTTTTATATTAAGGATAGGGGGAAGCATTAAAATTTTAAAATTCTTTAAAAAAGAATAGATAAATGAGAGAGAATGTCGAAATTCTTTAAAAAAAATAGATGAGAGAGAGAGAGTGACGTGGGGTTCACAAATATAAAAGATACCAATGAGAGAGGAGAGGTGGGACCCATATCATGAAAAAAACAAAAAAAAAACAAAGATTATGCCAAAACCATAATTTTGGCAAGAAAAAGGATTATAGGAAAAAATGTGGTGTTTGGGTATTTTTTTTACAAAATCATGGTTTTACCCCAAAAGGACTTTTTTTTTCTCTATCAACTCTGGATTAACTTTTAAAGAATAGCTTTTAAGATTTACGAGGTAAATATATGAGAGGAGTTTTGTCTCGATTTACAAAAAAAAAGGCTTTTAAAACTATGATTTGGGGCTTACCCAAACACACACTAAGACAAAGTCAAAATATTAAATATGAATGGCTTGAGGGTAGGGGTGTTCAAATCCGAGACCGAGATCCCCCACTCCCGGTCCCCGTCTCGGTTTTTGGCCGGGATGCAAATTGCATATTGGTTTCGGTCTCGGTTTGGTCCCGGTCCTGGTAATCCCGGAACGGGATAGGGACCAAACCGGGAAATCTTGATTTTTTTTAAAAAATTAAAATATATTATTACATTAGTTAAATTTTCTATAATATAGTATTTAAAGTGATTATTTAACACTTAATTAGGCCATAATAATCACATAAATTGATTTAGAATTAAAGAATAACATTTATTATTATTATTATTATTATTATTATTATCACCACCACATTCATCATTTTCGTTGTTATCTTTATATATTATATAGTTAATATTAGTATCACGATATATATAGTTTAACTTTAACTAAATATGTAATACACATTTTATTAAATGATAATTTAATTTATGAGATAAAAAAGTACAAAAATACAAGAATAACTTAGTTTTTAAGAAAAAAAATTTTAAAAAAAACTGGACCGAGACTGGACCGGGATCACAAGGTGTGTACTCGGTCCCGGATCCAATAGATCCCGGTCCCGGTTTTCCCAGTCCCGGTCCCGCCTAGGATAGGAAATTCTCAAGATCCAAATGCTCGGAACCAGACCCAAACAACCGGGATCGGGACACTTTGAACATCCCTACTTGAGGGGTCCACACCACCGATATCCACCAAGAGAAATTAAAAGGGAAAGCTAATATTCATGTGATATCTAGATAAAATATAGCAATTTCGTCAAGTGTCGATAAATAGTAGATATGCGTTCCATCAAAGTTCATATAGATATACTCAGTTACTGGCAAAAAAAAAAAAAAAAAGATATATTCAGTTAAAAAAAAATCCAAATAAAAAATACAGTAATTTAATTTCTGTGGTTTTGAGTTTGACGTTTGAGTGTATAAATATAATGTATGTACTTTATACATGGGTCCCAAATTGAAATTGGGCCATATTTAGATGCTTCATATACACCACCCTCTGTGGTCCGTTATACGTATCTATGACTAGTACGAGTATTCCTATGTCCATTTCCTACCCTTGCTTATGGCAAAAAAATTTCCTGCCCTTGCTGTGTAACTGTATGATTGCAATCTGCAAGGATCCAAAAAAATTCATAATGCGTACATATCTAATGTAAAACAATTACGTCATTTTAGGATATTTATCTTTGCCATAAGCAATCCATGTTAAAAAAAAAATAACCAAAAAAAAAGTTTATCTCGTTCAAAATGTTGAGGGGCTAAATCCTCTCGTGTTATTACCATATATGATTCTGGTAATATGGGCTTTAACAGTTTAATATGGTATTCCCTTTAGTCTTGAATATCTTAAATTCAAGTTAATGTGAATATAGAAAATGATTTTAAAAAAACTGTTGTAAGACCAATAATACTTAAATTTAACCTAGTAAAATAGATAGCAATATAAAAAAAGTGCAATCACTTGTCTCTTATTGTCCTCAACTTCTTAACATCGATATATACATTTTTATATATTTATATATTAACATATGAATTAAAATTTACATAAGGTATAAGTTACTATATTCTAAACACTAGGTTTCATTTAAGACTTGATATGCAATAAAGTGTCTGTTTGGATTAGCGGTAGAAGCTGCTTTTCTAACATAATTTACGGTATATAAGGTAAATTTGTGAGAAAAATCTTGTCTTAACTTATATAAACATATCTTTTCACCGCCAACACAAATAGGTTCAGAGTAAAAAAAAATCGGCCGAATTAAGTAACCCCACACTGAAGAATTGTTACGGATCTGATTGGTTGTCTCAATAAAATATTGGAAAGTTATGTCCAAACACTGTCCCTAGCTCACCCTTCTTAGTCCGCAATCCTTATCTACAAGACATCAACACCAACCTTGCTGCATCTTTCCTAGGGAAAAAAACAGGGGTCCAATTATGATTAAAACACGCACAGAAGCATTTGGCGATTAGTGTAAGCTTAACCTACTGTTGACCACTAATCAGCTATTATATTTCCTGATTCGGCACATGATTAGCTCCTAAATAATCGTGATCGTGATGAAGAGTACTTTAGAGATTAATCAGGGGGGTGGGTCCCATCCGACCGCCTTTATATCTGAGCAGTTAAGCAAAGGGACATACTTACATAAAAGAAGGGTAGACGGGATTGGAGTGTGTTTCATTGTTTTAGTGTGTAGGACTTGTCTTGTACTGTCTGGGGGGGGGGGGGGGTAAAGTAAATATATGGGAAAAGTGTGGTGGCCAGTTATAATATGAGAGCTAACCGAACAGGCAATTAGGGCTTTGCAAATTTAATCTCTTTCATATCAAATCAAATTTAACTACAAGTTACGTATGTGAGTCTAACTATTAACCCTAAAACTTAATCTTGACTTTAGTCACTCTCTCCCTCATCATCATATCAACGACTTCTTCGATCTTCTGGAATTTGGCCGGCATCCGTGCTCCATACGCCATCTTACGACTTTTATGGTGATAAAATGCTTGGCCTTTAATTTATGGCCGATGACTTTTCATAGATTGGGAGCTCCCCCTTAATTGGGAGATTGAGAAATTTCGCTTGTAATATTATGCTATTAATACCTGCTCTCTAATTAAATAAAATATGCCACGGCCTTATCACTATCATCAAATTCTTAATATATATTTGTTTGTTGAAATTTATTTAACTAGGGATCATCATCATGGTCGTCATTTCTTTATACTTCACATCCCAACAATTATTTCAAGTTTTGTAGTGAACTATATTAAGAGAAATGTAATGGAATCAAAATTATTCTAATCAAGAGGAGATTCTGTGTGCGCGCATATATATGAGGAAACAGTTTAACTTATTAGCTTGTTTGGTATTAACATTCTAGGTTTTTTATTTTTTGGCTAGAACTATGGTAACTCATGCCTTAATTATACCATTTACAGTGAGTTTGAACTCATAATCTTAGTGCATATCTGAAAAACCTCTAAACCATAGTTTTAGAAGTTCTTTTCCGTGAGTTATGATAAAAGTCATTTCACATACTTGCTTCGTAAATCATAAAAATATTTTTAAAAAATTAAAACAATCAGACACTCACGCTTTTTTTTTAAAAAAAAAAACAACTGCTCTAAGGGAGGTGATGGCATCACTCAGGCACAAGACCCTGAGAATTATTGAGGGATTTTGATATTCAAATGAGCCTAGATTCTCAAAAGAATATCTATTATTTGTTGCTTTAACTTACCAAACAGCTTAGAGCGTTCGATTTCTCCCAATGCTTTAGATATATAAAACGGTTCTAAATGTAGATGCCATATAATTTTTTTAAAATCTAATTCTAGTTGTAATGCTTTAATTCACTTTGTCTCCTATATTTATAATTTTTTTTTCCAACTTTCCTATTAATTATAAATATTTAGTGGTGTAAGCGTTTGTTGGGTATAAAATGGGAATAGAAAAAGAAACAGGAATGCAAAAACTCTTTCCATAAACATAAGAATCTTTCCTCTCAACTATTACACCAAGTACAATTTAAAATACTCATTCCTCAACTCTCTCCTTTGATAAAATCCCTTTTGTAACCAACACTTGTAAAAATAACAATTAGAGCGGGCCAAATAAATTCATTAGGTTTGGAGTCTTTTTCGTCGGTCTTTTTTCCCCCACCTCATTTTGTATGGAAAGTGGTGATATAGAAAATTATATTATTCATGAATCTAGACTTGGATAGCCGGTTCGGCTCTGAAACCGACGAACCGACTAGTAAACCAGTTCAATTCAGCACCTGGTCCAATTCACTATTTTTTAAATAAAAAAAATTCTTTAGAATTTTATCTTAATAACCCTAAAATCTTTAATTTCTCACAGGTTTAACCCCGGGTTAATTCTGATTTAACCCCGATCTGACCCTTAACCTAGTATCCCTACCGATTCAATGCCTAGTCTGAGTTCATGAACCTTGGAAAATGGAAATGAATAGTAGCTTTTCCTCCATCCACAGAAACCACAACTTTTTTTTTGAACAATCACAGAAACCACAACTTGATATCCCAAAAACATAAAAAATAAAAGTTATATATATATATAAAGTGGAGGTTTGATTGAATATGTGCATATTTTAGTCGAAGATGTTATATAGCTTTCGGCTTTGAATGAAGCTTTTTACAGTAAGAAGGACGCAGGCGAGAGTTCGAGACATATAATCAATAATTGAGGTTCCTGGTTGAGGGTGTTGTACGATTATAGTAGTCACTAATCTGGAAATAAAGTTAAAAGCTCACTATATTTCTTCATTTTTCTTTTTCCACTCCCTTTTCCAGCTAAGTAACACTTACTTATTTCATTTATATATTTAACCTCTCAATCATATACAAAACAAATCGTCTCTTGAGATCTTAATTTCATATATCATCTTTGTCATATATACTTACTTGCTGCCTAGCTAGCTATTTACTTCAATTCCACTTCTCTTGGTCATTGAGAGGTTTAATTTTCATCCCTACAGTTTGCTCTGGAAATTTCATACTTATTATATTATCACTGCATCATTATTTTAAATGGCCCGTTGAAGATTACAATTGAATTTTTAAATATGCATCTGATCAATGAAAAAGAAGCAAATTTTTATTTTTCAACACTAAATAAATAATATTAAAATAATTTTTTTCAAATTATTTATATTTAATAGAATAACCCCCTACTATGTGTATTCGTGAAGATATTCTAGTCTAGAAAAATAAATTTAGGAATCCAAAACCCCATGAGTGTTTTTTGTTAGGTACAAGTATCCTCATATTAAGGAAATCATGTTTGAACATTATTGAGCTCTAAATGTAAATACATCTTCTAGCAATTCAAATCTTAATCCGTCATCTTATAAGCGACTAACTCCTTTTATTAGACCCAAACTCCATTGGTAAACCCCGAAGTTTTTTAAGTTTTTGACATGCTGTGAGAACTAAGGCCCAAAACAAATATAGGTCTTTTATGAATTTTATTGTAGGCCGATCAACTTTTTTTTATTACACCATGGGCATTAACTAATGGTTGGCCCAACTTACTTAGGACTCAGATCACACCAATTCATGACGGAGTGCAATAATAATTAAACTGTTGATTAACTCTTCCCCAGATGGTTCCGACTTGGATTGAGTTTACGGGACGGGAGTTGCCTGTTGCGCCTTCGGTGATGTGTCCCTGCCGCCTCTCAATTTTGACGCACTTCCCAATTTTTTTTTGTGTTTTTTTTTTATTATTAGATTCTATATGAAATTAGTGATATTTTGATATTTTATAACATAAAAAAAAAAAAAAACTAAGGTCAGTTTTTTATGATTAGTTTGTATAAGATATCAAAATATTATCAATTTCATATAGAATCTAATTATCAAAAGAATCATGAAAAAAACATTTAGGAAGTACTCCAAAATTGAGGGGCAGCAAGGGGTGTATTATCAAAGTCGCAGCAGGCACAGCGTGCCTGGAAGGGATTAGTTTAGTTTTTTTGTTTTTACCGACAGAAGAGACTAGTTTAGTGACTCATTTGGTTACATTACAAATAATTACTTTTGTATTTTACAAAATAAAACTCATCCCTCATATTTACTTTGTCAAACACAGAATCACTCAAAATAATCTAATACAGTACCTTCATTAAGCTGAACTAAAATATGAAAAGTCTTTTGGTGGGGTTTAATTTGCGCACCTTCATTATGTGGTGGATACAACTAGGCATACATAAAATCAAAATTAAAGACCTATTCATATTCTACAAAAGTTAAATGCACAGACAGGTGCATGCATATTCTCAAAACAGCACATATCAACACACACACACATAATATATCCATTAATTAGGATCGTCTCGGGGAGTTTGGCCAAATAATTAAAGCACCCACCCAGGCAAGAATCCATGAACGTTCAAGGCTGCTCCTCCAACATTTACTTCTTCCCCTCCCACCTGATTATATCTGCTTTCATTCCACAAAACACACATTCATTATGCATTTATATATATTCTTATTATTATTAATATGAGGATCCATATATATACTCCTCCAGTCCATAATATAAGATATATTTGAGGAGTTGATCTTGATTCTAGATATAAGATAAAGTGTGGATATTTGTCAATCTTTTCCTAATTTACTCTTATTGATGCCCCCTCAATAATAATCGAGGAAGAGAGGGAAGGAGGGAATTAAGGAAGATGACTATGTTGTTTTAAAAAATAAATGTTATATTAATTAACTCAACTAACTTCCTTAATCTAATTAAATTAGATAAATATGTCTTATATTAAGGACGGAAAGAGTACTGATATATATCTGCAGAAACCAAAAGACCATGAAATATCACCAGAGAGAGCACACACACATAGTTTTATATATACCCGATTTGCAAATTGGGATTAACTGGCAAAGGCTGGAAAAATGCTTCAGAATGAGCAGGAAAGCGAGTGAAATGGATGGCCTCAGACCCTCCTCCATCTGCCCAACCCATTCTTAGAGGAACTTGCGAGTTGCTTCTTTCTTCTAACTGTACGTACATGTTTCCATGTTTCAACCATTTCAATTTTTTAGGCCAAAACTTTTCAAAGCAAGCTAGGTGTGTGTGCGCGCGCGCGCGCGCAGTTTTTGTTTCAGTTTTTGAATCAAACGGAGATGTTGTGGCCTTTTCTGAGAATTTATGTTCATACCTTACTCCTCAAAGCTTTATTAGTTTCCCCCAGCTCTTTCTCCTGCATGTGCATTTAGTCAATTGGTATAATCCAAGTACGATGATGTTATTTTGGTTTTCATTATTGCTTGCTATAATCTGAGAATGAATAGTGTAAGTCAAATTTTGGAGAAAGGAACACATATATATATACCCGGTTCTGAAGATCAGCAAGCTGGTCAAGCATATACTGAGTCTGAGAAACAAGTAAAGACTACAAGTTAAATTATACTACCACGTTCAAATTAAAATAAATATCCCAAGAAACCAGGATTAATTTGAATCAAATAAAAAGGTGAAATTGCAGTTTCAATACTATTCCAGGAAAGTTACTTCAAGTAGTAAATGACGCCAGAAATCAGCTCATAATCAGCAGAGATAGATGTCTAAAAACTCATAGGCATAAAGGTTATGTATACATATGATCGTAGAACTAAATATAGCGGCGAAGAAAGTTCACAGTTTCAATTTTAACACGTAACCAATTAAGTCGTGTGTGTGTGTGTGTTCTTGCGTGGGAGTAAAACTACCAAAAGCTTGCTTATAAGTTTCTTATTTCAAATGTGACATATGAATAATTTTGACATTAATGTCTTGATAGCTAATCAGCTCTATAAAAGGAGAAAAATAAAATTTCTTAAAAAACACATGCAGATGAAATAGAAATCATGGCCCTTGTGTGTGTGTGTACCTTGGTGGACCTGATATTCTTCAGTGATGCCTCAACTTGATTCTCAAGCTGCTCCAGCTCCTTTGTATTCATTTGGGCCAGATCTTCCCCAAGAAAGTTCCTTTATATATAAGTGACATAAATTTGAAACCACTCAAAAGTTTACATTTTGTGAATTCAACGTTACATATATATTCATATAGAGAGTCCTTAAGTTACCTCTGTGAACGTTGCAGGACTTCGACCCTTGCTTTAAGTCTCAAGTATTCCTGATAGCTGCTCTGCTAAATGACACGCTTGATATATCATATTCTTTTCCTTTAATTTAAAGTCATTGTTTAAGTTAATCGCTCTTGAATAAAAGATAATCGTATTATATTTTAGAAACTGTTGCCAGTGGGCTGTGTTTTATATATATAGCTGACTGCTTCTATATATAAAGAATCAACTTCAAACATATATACTGATAATAGATACTCCCTCCGGTTCTAATTATAAGATAAAGTTGACTTTTTTGAAGAAATTAAGGAAGTCAATTAAATTGTTTTAGAGTATTTATATTTATATTTTTTTTTCTAAACTAATTACTTTGACTAATAAACTAATATATAATTTAAGAATACTAAAAATATAAACACTCTAAAGTAATTTAACTGGCTTCCTTAATTTCTCCAAAAAAATCAACTTTATCTTATAATTAGGACTGAAGAGAGTATCTAGGGTTGGTAGTGATGCTTTATTTGAATGGATGTGATGTTTTCTCAAAATACGAAATTAAGCATGAGTAATTCTCCTTCTGTTCATAATATGAGTTATTTTTAAAAGAATGTCTTGATCTATGATATAAGTTATTTAGAGAGTAATTAATATTTATTTGTCAATTTTACCTATGTGATTAATACTTAAATATGATTTTTTTGTATGATGTCTCTCATTTGAAATCTTATTTATTATGAGTAAAATTGAAAAAAAAAATCAATTTTAAATATATCTAATAAATTAACTATCAGTTTTTTAATTATGATGAATTAACTAAAATGCCTTATATATATATATGTGCCAACTGAATGCTTTATATTATGATTGAGCGGAGTAACTAATATAATTAAAAACTAGCTAGAAGCCTATAGAAGGGGAAACTATCAGTTATTAGACTAGTCAAAACTCTATAACCTAGTATGAGGGAGTAGATTGAGTTATGGAAAACCTGGGTGTCACTGATTGGCTGGCTGGAATCCAGTGCACCATAGCTGGACTTCTGGTACTTCTCCAGGGTTTTCATCATGCTGTCACAAATATTGGGCAACAAGCATAATATAATAATATAATAGGATCTTCTATCTCCCAAGGACTACTTGTAGCTTTTTTTTAGAAAAAATATTTATTACAAAAGATAAGGAAGCACTGGATTTTATAGTAGTGAGCAAATACTTATGAGAGATTTTTTTAATTATTATTGTTATTACTTCCTACTGCAAAAAATCCCAACAAGAAGTTCATCAGCAAAATCAAAGATGAAAAGGAAAAAAATAATATAATCTAATCATGAAATTTCTTAATCCAAAAATAATGTAAATAGCGCATGTAGAGTTAGTTAAGAGAGTTTGGGGGAGCATTTGGGCCTCCAAAAGCTCAATTGGTGCCCAAATCCCAATTGGCAATTGGGAAAAAAAAGAGTGTTTGGTGTCCCCAATTGCCAATTGAGCTTATGATGATCAAAATAGCTAACCTCGACATTGGAGCTTTTACTGATTTAGCTTTTAGAGAGGGTGAGAATGATTAAAATATTTTTTCAATCGTGTCCATTGTGCTATCAGACTGATTGCAATTTTACCCTTAATGTACTTTTTCGGATACAAAAATTAATTTCAACTATTTTTTTGTTCTATTAACCCTTAAAATATTTTTTCAGCTGTACCTAGTGTGTTATCAGACTGATTGCAATTTTATCATTAATATACTTTTTCAGTTCCAAAAATTATTTTAAACTATTTTTTTATGCTTTTAACCCTTTAAAATATTTTTCTATCAATTCTCTCTTATTATTATCACAAAAGTCACTTATACTTAAGTCAATTCAAATAAGTTTTACTTTTGTAAAAGCCATTTATACAATTGCTATTCCAAACATTAATCACATTACACAATTGGGTTTTTACCAAAAATAAAATTACCAAAAGTTAATTTGATAAACTCTATTTTTTCTATCGTTGTTCCAAACACACACATCAAAGATTATCAAATTAGCTTATCATGTACAAATCATAAGTAGTTGAAAGTTTCTCCAAAACCATGGCATGGTGGCATTCACGCACCAGACAAAAGTACAAAAAAATGAGATGTCTAAGTGAACGAACAATAAAAAATTATGAATAATCCACAAAGTCAACATTTGTGAACCTAATCAGCATCAACAATGTTCTGAACACTGTACTTTACATGTGAAACAAGATAAGAAACAAGCTTTCTCCTCATTATTGCACACGAGCAGTAAGAAAAACTAGTATTGTGATAACCAAGAGACTACTTTTTTTTTTTTTTTTTTTTGACTCTACAGCAAGCCAAAACCGGCTATTCCCTAACGGTTTTTAAGAATTATAAGCTCATTTGCAGCTTTACAAGTTCACCGGCATCTCTCTCTCTCAAATCAAGTCTTAAATTACGGTGTACAGTGCAGGTTTCCACATCAAACATCCCATCTCTGCGCCAAAATCATAACAGTGAAACCTAATGCCTGCTCCTATGGTTGTCAGGGCTAGCTTTTGCTTCTACCTCATGGGTAGAAGAAGATACCCACCTACGTGTCTTCTTGATGAAAACAATTTTGCGAGAAATTATTGGAATCTAGCAAGTCTAGAGCTCATTTTTATGGACGATCCAAAAAATTAGAGCCCCTTAATTTGAAAGGGAACAAAACGAAAATAAAATAATTTTTCATACGGTTCTTTATTGTTAAGGATTTGCCCTAGCTCAAGGTGTATAATTGTATATATTAGTGCTTCCAAAGGAACTTGTTGACATGGAAAAACATTTCCCCCCCTTATTTTGTGATCGTTCTTTCTGTTATTTAGGTCAGAGAGAGTGAAAAATGTTTCAGATCTTGGCATGAAGAGGTGGAAATGAAAACACCACTTTTTTCGGAGCTTATTGTTCTGGAAAACAAATAATACATGAAGAAGTAGAAGAAATACCACTTTTATTTCACCAGTTTGTTTTATTCTGGAAAACGAAAACAGTCAGAAGACTGAAACCTTCACACCAGTTCACCCTTGATACAATTTTGGGAGACGAAAAAAGAAGTATGAGAGATCCCTTTTGTTTTTTCCGCCCTTAACCAATATGAACATATTAGAACCTATATAGGTTCATCAGGAAAATAAAGCAGAGATCTTGCACAGAACTAGGGAAGCCAGGTAATAAATACTCCACATACCACACAAATAAAACCCACAACAGAAAATGCTTATTGTTCTCATGGACAGAGAAACAATGATAAAACACAGATATATGTATATATATATATAAGAGAAACGCACGCGCACGCACACACCTGGAGCCACTATTGAACTCATAGAGCTTGCCACGATTGGAGAAGATGATGAGGGCAACCTCAGCATCACAGAGGACAGAGAGCTCATAAGCTTTCTTGAGAATCCCATTTCTTCTCTTGGCGAATGAAACTTGCCTATTGATTTTGTTCTCTATTCTCTTCAGCTCTACTCTGCCTCTTCCCATCTTTCTTTCTCTTCTCTCTCTCTCTCAAAAATGCAATATTTCTTCTTCTCTCTTTCCAGTATTGGTTAAGAGATGAGAATACTTTCTTAAATGGGCTCAGCATCTAGACTACAAAAAGGGTTAAAAACAATAGTGGTGAATAACAAATAAAAGTGGAAACCCCCACCTGAAAAAGGCTCCTCCTTACTGGTTTAGGGTTTTAGACTCTGGTTTTCATCTCTGTGCCACGCAATGTCACAAATTTGTACATGTTTGTTCTACTTTTCAAAAAAACGCAATAAATTGGGTCTGTACTTTCTACATTTCTGATTCCTCATCACAATCATCATCTCTCTAAAGTTGCCTGTGTTTGTTTCTTAGTATGTATTATGTATTAAATATTAATTAAAGGTTAAGTTGATCATTCTTTGTTCAGTGTTTCCCATCTATATCTATCCGCAAGGATGAAACTGAACCGTACCAAATATAACCTCTAAACTGGATTAAATGTACGTAGTTATTGTCCCACGTCAGATTCGAGGAATGCATTTAGCAAGCCTTGCCTTTTCAGGGTTATTAATTGCTTCATTGCCATACTTTATGCTCACTACGTGGCTGTTTGGTATGGGGGGAGGGGAGGGATAGTGAGTAGAGGGTGTATTTTTTGAGTTGGACTTAAAAAATTAAAGAAGTGGGGTTAAAATTTTTTAATTAATTTGTCTTACTCTTTTATCTTACATTTTTCGTTTATTAAAATTTTATAACTCCATTATTCCAATTTTTTTAATTCAACTCATAAAAATTTTCCCTAACCTTCAACTAGTGGCTTGGACAAGTGAAAATGTTTGAGAAGTAACTACTTATTACAAGTGACAAATCCTTACATAATAATCTCATCAAAATGATTTAAGCTAGCTAGCCTGCTTATATATAACTGGATCACTGAGCGAAATGCTTGGGAGATAATCCATCCATGTGATACTGTAGAGTTTGCATATAAATGGAAAGTTAAATTCATCAGAGAAGCATTAATAAGTTGACTGTGAGTTCTTACTTGACTTGAACTGGAAATCCCCCTGATGATTGCTTCTTCTATATATATATATATATATATCACTAAAGACTATATTGCTATCTTTGCCATGGAATCTATTTTGATTCCTATATTAGCATGAAAGAGTACATATCCTGTGAGGTCGATCGCTTGAGGAAGAAATGGTTTGATTTGGACACAGTTCAAGAATGCAACCATCTATAGCAAAAACTGACACTGATTAGAGTTATCGTCGCACATATAGTTCATGTCTCGTTGCATATATATATATATATATTAAGCAAGTCGTGTAATGAGCACACCTCAATACTTGAAGTGAATAAATATCTTAGAAATAATATTTTCAAATAAGTTCATTTCTGAGAGTTAGAAATCAAATGGATGGTGAAGAAGCGTGCATAATACATGTTGCAGTTAGGGGAACAGGACAAGAAGAAAACCAACGGTTAAAGCAGTTAATTTGGTAAAGGAGCGAGTTTGGGGGTTAAGCGATGTGTCTATTTTTGTACGAACTACGAAGGCATCTGAAAGGAAGAGTTAGTCTGAGTGAAGGGCTACGTGTCGACTTCTGTGTTCATGCTAGCTGCTTCCAATTCCATTTACATCAGTCTCTGCTGTATCGTTTACATATATATATATATATATATATATATATATTCTTTTTTTTTTATTTATGGGTGAAAACAAGAAGAGAAAATGGCTGAAGCTGTATCTATTGTGGCTCTTTGCGGACATGGATCCTCCCCTATATATATGCCCTCCTCTCCATAATATCTATATACCTTAGAGCATCTTGTCTCTTTTTCCTCTTTCTTTACCATCCTTTTTTCTAATTTAATTTCCTCCAATATTTATTCCTTCATCGCTATTATTGGATCACATCAAATATATTTAACAACGTTGGTTGTCTATATTGGAAGAGTCAATTTGATGAAATCTACCATTAGGTTATATACCTTTATTCTAATGTTTGTGTAATTAATATAGGACTATTATTTATGTATTCCAATGTTCTCCTTACTTCCTTTTCCTTCTTCTTTTCTTTCCTTTTTGTTTTTTCTTCTTCTTGTTTTTTTTTCTGGGCTTGTTCTTTTTTTTTTAAGTTTCAGAAACCTCAGGTTCACAATATATTCCATCAAAATGACTCGAGTTAATTTGATGGAATCTACCATTAAGTTATATACATTCATTTTAATATTTGTATAATCAATATAGGATTATTATTTATGTTTTCCAATAATCTAGAGCAGGGTTTTGGGTTCTTTTTTGAAGAAAGATTCGAAGACTTCACCTTTAAGAGAGAAGATGGAGTTGTAAAGAGGGTAGAAACCTTTTTACCAAAAAAAAAAAAAAAGAAAAAGATGGTGGACACTGTGTGAGATGACATTGACAGGGTGGGGGCCACGTTTTCATTCATAAAAGCCCCCCTCCCCCCACCTTGTCAGCCTCACCAACACTATTTAATCATTGCTTAATGAAAATTCTCGTGTAGGATGAATTATAACGCTTCAGTTTTCTTGCATGTTTTGTTGAGAGTCTGTTTGTAATTGTCTCTGCTGTGGACTGTATTCTGTGTAATTTTGCCTTTTCTTAGTATGGAATGAAAATTATGTTTTCTGGCCAGAAAAAAAAAATCATTGCTTAATTAAACACTTTTCTATAATTTTTATAACATATAAATAATTAAATTGCTAGTTTAAAATTCAAATTAGTTAAAGATAATAAATTTGTAAAAATACAACTTTTTTTAATATCTTTATTTGTATAGAGTGAGGGTGGGGATGATACTATAATATAACGAGGCTAAATTATATTTTTAATAAGTTTTGATTTTAATATTTATATTTGTAACGAGTTGTGGTTTTGATCCATATGTGTAAGTTATATCAGTCATGATTAGAGGTCCATCTTAACTTATATAATGGAGTTAACGAGAAATCAATGAAGTTAACATCACTTAATTCATATCCACCATCTTATTGAACCATAGGGACCAGAGTATATGTATATATGGATGAAAAACAACAAAAAGAAAATCACTAAACCAAAATCAAATAAACTCATTAAAAGCATACGAATCTTGAGTGGGTTTAACCTTGTAATTTATTTGTGTACATGTTTGAATGAAGGGTTAAAAGGTAATTTTACCCTAAAATTTTTTTGGGGAGCAGTTTTACTCTACCTGTTATCCCAGTTAATTTTGATTGTTAATTGACCAAATATGCCAAATTGAATGTCCACATATCATTCGCGTTATTTTTGTTAAGGTGCAAATTTACTCAAGAAGTCCATGTGTCATCTATTTTATTTTATTTTTTAAAATTAGATTTAAAACATTCGAGGCAAATTTACACCTTAAAAAAATGACACGGATAACATATACATTGTCAACTTAATACATTTGATTAACTGATAATTAAAATTAATTGAGATAACGATAAAGATAAAATAACCTTCTTTTTAACACTTTTAAAATAAAATTACCCAAAAAAAAACTTCCAAAACAAAATTTTCCATTACTCTCTGACATAAAACTGCCTTAGGCAAAGGGAACAAAATTGCCTTTTAATCTTATACGAATAAAATAATAGCTTAGCGAGGACAATGGACCCCAAAAAGATTGAGATCAAGCCTAGTGGTGGTGGGCCCACTTTAATGGGGCAGCACGGAATAGACGCTTCATCAAAGCAGCCTCAGTTGTGGGGTCCCTTCTCCCTGCAGTCATCGATGCAACCCTCTCCTCTGAATTTTCCACAGGATGAGTCGACATGCCTCCTTCTGCTTCATATCTATCTCTCTAACTCCTCTTATTATAATTTACAACATACAAACTCTTGTTTTAAGCTCCATTATACTTGCAAATATAATTTTTAATTAGTTCCATCTAGCTATCATATGAATATAATAATGGGTAGATCCTTCTGTACAAGCTAAGAGCTTATTTGAGAAAGTGGTGAAAAAATTAGTTCACGTCAGTTAAGACAAAATTCATTTCAAATATTTATCTCATATATTATAAATCACATTAAAAAATTAGTTTCTATCACTAATCTAAACGAATATTGAAAAATGGTGCGGAGCTTGACTCCTATCTTAAATTATTAATGTTGAGAGAGTGAGAGAGATAGAGCATATGCTTCTGAGCTTCTTCTCCTTCGCCTGCCAGTCATATACAAGGGGTTCATGTCGTTATTGTCGATATTCTCAGGCATCCACGTGATTCCTATCTCTTCCCTCTTCATCACATCACTTTATTTCTGCCCAATCCACTGTTCCTCCCTTTCCTACCCACTATTTGATTAATTAATTTAATTCCAACGTATATATATTTCACGTCTACATTTAATAAACAAACTCCATAAATAACGCACTTGCTTATGTTGCCCTCTGAATAATAATAATATGATAATTAAATAATGACCAGGGCTAGCTTCAACTAACAGATCAGCCTCCGACAATATCTCCAGATATCTGTTTGGATTAATAATATAAGTTATTTTTTTCAACATGATTTACAGTCTATAAAATAAATATATGAGATGAGTTTTTTATCAATTTACGTGAATATACTTTTCCAATACTAATTCAAAATGGCGCTTAGTATATACTATATAGTGTATTATTTTGGGAATGAATGAATGAATAGTATAGAATGGGAAGAGAATTAATAGAGGACAAGTCTGAACTTGTTGGATTTGGCTGCCTTCAATGATATTGCGTAATGGAAGCAAAGACAACGTGCGTACACTAACGCCATCTATGAACAACAACTTGGGAAGACAAGACGAGGATTGTTAGGTCCTCAAAACTCACCCACATGAACAAACAGCGCCCCCCTTTTGGACCAAATTAAATGAGACCCCCCATTATTCATTTATTCACACTAATCACCCACCCATGCCCACTAATTTTGTCATCATTTGTTCTAAAACGAGAACCCCCCGTGCTGGACAGCCACAAACACACTTATAATTATATACATATTTGCTTCACTGTTTTTTTTTTAATGGTTATCTAATTGTGTTAGATTTAAGCATTGATTCAAATTGGGAGTAGTTTTTCTAAAGGTGTTTTTTGCAATTAAAGGGATTTACCTATAAGGAAGATAATATAAATTCAAATCTAGAAAATCTCACTTATTGAGAAAAGAGAAAATTCTCTGTACATTAAATCTCGAAATTAGAAAACCCTATCCAGGTCCTATATTCAGGATATAAGAGTAATGCCTATATACACACACACTTTAAGTAATGGGAATTGGGTTGTGGACAATGCATGTATCACATTGAAAGCGAATGGATCAATTATGGGTGGGTGATGAATGAGAGGAGACACAAAACGTTGAAAAAACAAAGTGCATTCACACCCACACTACTTATTAGGAACTTGCAGCAACAATTGTGTCTGTGGAATATTGCCTGCCTTTCTATTCAGACCCACGGGTCTTTCCACAAAACCATTTGCATGCCCCCTAGCCTACCCTATTTCACCCCTATTTTCATAAACATTTTATCAAAATGAATTCAAACAATTTTCGTTGACTTATCATGATCAGCCACCCTCATATTCAAAATGTCAACTTAAGTTACAATTGACTAGACTATATCTTATCTTTTTTTTTTTTTTTTAAGTATAAGTATTTTCTTATTAGAGGTAATTCTATTTAAGACACAGTTGAGTCTCCTTATTTATCTTGCCAAATAGGATATACATGATTTTTATTTGAAAACAGAAAAGTTGATCACTTAATAAGTGGCATCAGTCGCATCATTCTCTTGTTGGATCAGTTCCACTATTATTGGGCTCTTCTTTGATTACATGACCCCGAAAGAGCCCAATTGACTTCAATTATCCAAATTGTTTTATCCAAATCCCGGTGTGTGCGTTGGGGGGGGGGGGATTGCTAGCAAACCATTGTGATCGAGTCACGTATTGAGGTGTAATTAATGGCAAGTGTAGAGGGCGTAATGATTTGTTTGGATAGTCGAAAACTTGATTGAAACAGCACAAACGTATATGAGGGGGCATTATTATTATTATATATTCAAATCAAAACACGCAACCAAAAAAGCTCAATACCAACCCACTCTATTATTCCCATATCTCCCCAGACATCACACAACACGTAATAAGCAAGTTCCAAAACCTTAACAAAGAAAAGGCCACATCAAACCCCACGACGAGATTAATCATTGTACACTTTTTCAACAAACACAGCCACACTATATAACTTTTCTTTCTTAATTTCCTCATCAAAAGTGAGAAAGTAAAAGTCTTTGTCCCCCTCCGTTCACTTTGTTCAATCCAAACTCAACTTTTGTTATCCTCACGCGTATCCCATATATTTTATCGTAAGTATCCTACACGACAAACTCTGACCCATGATTTTTCTCAAACCACAAGTTAATTAAATATATTATCTATTTATATATAATACATAGTCATGATTATATTATTGAACTTTAATTTGGAGGAGGACCACTGTCCATCATGTACAGTGATGGATCGAGCAGACAGACTCTATTGCGACATCGATCTCATTAAGTTCAATGAATGAATAAGTCCAACGTTTTTGGAGTGTTTTGGATTGCCAATTGACTGCACATACTCAATTATCAAACACTGATGAATATATATAATAATCTGTTGAATTATATATGTAATTAATGGTCCAACCAAAACACCAAACTCAATAGCCTAACTATTAATATTTGTGTCATTGTCTTCTTGTGTGCAGGTGAAGATGGGGCCTCCAATGCCACCCCTTCAAAAATGGCAAAATTGTAGTGATGTCTTGCCAAACATTGAATTTGTTTCCTCCTAATCAATCTCAGTGGGGTTTCTAATAATTAATTCCAAGAGTAAATTTTTCTTAAGCTGGTTGGGAAGTTTCAACCAATTCACTTAAATCGCTCGTTTTGAAACATATATTATTGCAGAGAGAAGGAAAGGGGTCTGAGTTGGAGGGAGCAAATTAAAGACACGGTGTAATAAATCACAATCAAGCTTAATTAATTGTGTGTTTTAAAAGTTGATTAAACCCATATCTCTCTAATAAATTCATAAGGTTGAGAAGAGAAGAGAGACCGGTAGGTTAATTATTAGATGACAAACAGAAAGCAGCAAGTGAAATGAAGAGAAAAAACAGAAGGGGAAAAGGGAGAAAGTACATGCACTGTTTCCGTTTGGGCTCTCACTTTTGGTCAAATATGAAATAATGAAGCAGGTGGGTCCATGGATGGAATTCCCTCCCACAACATCACAGAGGCCAGATTTAATTAAGAAACAATTAACCAAAAAATTAACAGGGGTGGGAGTTAAAGAAGAGATTATATAAATAGGTTTTAACTCATCTTGGATGGAAAAGAAATCTTACCTAATAAATGGTATATGTGTGTGACATGCTATATAACTATTACATATCTGTCTCAGATGTATCTCCTGACTGATAGATTAAGCAAGCAAGTCATCATGTAGAAATTTAACACTGATGATGTGTGCGCGCGCGCGCGCTCGCACTGTAAAAAAAAAAGGTGTGTGAAACAGAGAAGAGAGAGAATGTGGTTAAGGTTGAAGGAGGAAGGGACAAAAAAGTGAACGAAATCAAGAAAAGGGGTAGAGAAATCTGAAACTGGTCTGTGTGGGGGCAAATAATGGAGAAAAGAGGCAAATAATTTGGATGATACCCTAAAAATGAAAGGTCGGGGGGACCATGCAAAGATGAGTGGTTGGATTTGAGGACAGCTTTGTTCATGGGGAAGTGTCTGGTTACTATTACACCTTTCATAGTCTCATCATCGTCAAACATTTATCTTATATTTGGATGGAAAGTAAATTAGAGAGAAAGAATATCAGGAAGGAAAATTCTCAAAAATAATATTTTTTTTCCTTCCTCGTATATTCCCTCTCCCAATTTTCTCCTCATTTTTTTCTCTATCCAGACATAGAGTTATTCATCTTACTTGTTGTAATCACTGCCCTTCCCACCACCATTGTCTAGAGTCGGGAATTCGGACCTAGCCCGTTTAGACCTGAACCCTTCAAGGGTCGGACTTATGATTTAGAGGCTAAAAAAAGAAACAGGCCTAAAAGGGCCGGCCCTGCAGCCCTGAGGGCCGGCCCTTTTAGACCCGTTTAATATTTTTTTAAAATAAATTAATAAATATAATATCATTATATCAAATTATCAATATGAGAGACACCTAAGTATCTAGTAGAGTATTAATAACAGGCAAACACTTATTAATTGGTTTGATTTATTTTATTTTCTACAATGATTTATTAATATAAACTTTAAAAAATAGGTTAATTTGGACATTAGATGATTATTTTAACTAAAAATTTATGAGTTTTAAAAATAAAGTATCTCAATTTAAAGCAAAATAATAAATAAATTGTAAAACTTGAAAAAGAAATTTTTTTAAAATTAAAATGAATTTAAGCTCGTTTAGGCTCGAGCCCATGAAAGGCCAATCCTGTAGAGCCAAGGGCCTAAAAAATATTACAATTTTTAATAAATGGGCCTAAATGGACCGGCCCGTTCAAGTTCGAGCCCATAAAGAGCCGGCCCGTATTACCGGCTCTACCGTTGTCATGTTACTTTTTACATTGCCACAAAGCTTCACTTATAAGTTGTAAGTAATTAAAGGTCCATGATCTCATCCAGTCATGGTAAGTGACGCTACCACTGGCCAGGAAACCTACTGCGAACTAATCTTCATGCGTTGAACAAATTTAGTTGAGAAAGATTTGTCGTTATCTGTCTCTTGTATATCAAAAGATGTTCTTGATATACACGTTTCATCAAAAAGTCTAGTTGTTATATCATTACTAGTCTCATGCCCTCTTTGTTATCAAATGCACCACCAGCCTTTAATATGAAACTCACTCTGTAGTACAAAAAGTAAGTTTGATAGATATTAAGCTTTGGAGGGAGTATATGACACAAGCTTTTATCAATATTGATGCATATGGATAAAAACACTAATAAAAAAGTAGATCGCCTGATAAATACCTTTGCTTTTCCATTTTAACCACAGATGCTTCACTTGATTGGAAAAATGGAGACTCGTAATTGGTTTAATAGTGCCTTTGAGTATTTCTAAGGGTAATTTTTCAAAAACAAAAAAAGGAATATCATTAAATATTCATTGAACTCTATTGATAATTGATAATAAAAAATAGTGGGATATTTTTAGACCTTATATGTTGACATATCACAGAAAAGAAGACATCAACAGATAAGAAGCACATAATTTTGATATATTTTATAAGGAAAAAAATGTGAAAATGTGGTATTTGTACAGATGACGTGTCAATCTATATAATTAATAATGGGATTTGATTGGGATTTTTTGTCGATTTCTTATAAGAAAGGAGGGCACGCTAAAGGAGAGTGTTCATCTCTCTATTCAACTTCGATTAAATGAGAATGCCCCCAAAGCGGGTTGCGGGCCCTGCCCCATTTGCCCGTATTAATATCGATTGTTGCTATGTCACTCTCTATCCAAGGAGCGTGAATTGACGCGCACATGAGTATTAAATGCAAATGCTACCACGTGCCACCAAAATGAGTGTCGGTTAGGAGCTTGTTGTGTAGTGGGGCCTGTCTGTAAAATCCCAGCATAATTGGTTTGACGGTGCATGGATATTCCTTACACCTCACCTACACTTTATACTTCCTCCGTCTTATCGACGTGGTGGCCTGGTGGGTTTGATTATGTGTGTGTTTAGGATTCCTTTTAGCCTAATTGAATATCATAAACTCAATTGTTAATTGAGAACTTAAATTTTAAATGTTTAAAGAGACCAATTGACAATTAAACTTTTACCTAACATTTAGATTCCTAATCGGCAATTGAGCTTATGGTATGCAATTGGCCTTAAAGAGGGTCCCAAACACACACAAAGCCTAATTGGTGAAAGCTCAATTGGGAGAAACTAGAGAATAAAGTTTTTGTTAAAAGCTAATGGCATTTTATGTTAGATTGGGTTGTCTGGAAATTAGTTATATGATATTAGTTTTTCTCATAAAATGTTTTTTAAATAGTACGTAGTATCAAAACATATTTTTTAAGTGTTTTTAACCCCTTAAAATATTTTTCTAATTGTACCCACTACCTAATGTGCTATCAGACTAATTATAATTTTACCCACTTTCTAGTTGTACCCACTCAAAAAATATTTTTTGAGTGTTTTTAACCCATTAAAATATTTTTTTGGCTGTATCCAGTGTATTATCAGACTTATTACAATTTTACCTTTGATGTACCTTTTTAACTCCAAAAATTACTTTAAAATATTTTTTGGTGCTTTTAACTCTTTAAAATAATTTTTTAGTTGTACCCAGTCTTAGAAGACTGACTACAATTTTACCTTTAATGTATTTTTTTTAGTAGTAAAGAGCACCCAAAACTTAGAATACTGATTTATTGATTTTCACCCACTCTAAAATATTTTTCCAGTTGCACCTAATATTTTAAAGTGATTTTTAAATATTTACTTTATTTTTTAAATTTTTTTTCACCCACTTTCTCTTACCATTATCACAAAAACTTTTATACTTAAACCAATCTAAACAAGCTTTTTATTTTTGTAAAAGCCCAATTGACAATATTCAATTTAAACATAAATCACATTACACAATTTGGCTTTTACCAAAAATAATATTACAAGAAGCCCAATTGCCAATTACTATTCCAAATCCACACTATAACTTCTCTATTTAATTTATTTTTTATTTTTTACTCATATAAAATTTGATTATGCCTCGCCGGTCACGCTTTAATTTTTTCTTTTTTGGCTAGAAAAGGGGGAAAAAATCATGGAAGTACTTAATAACTAAGAAACTATGAATGGACATTGGCCAAAAAGATAAAAAGAAACTATCAATGGACATTAATTCTAGTGAAAAATTCTAGTGAAAGGAATTTTTCGTCGCCTAAGTACTGATATGTCTCAAATTTGAATTGTATAGATAAAAAAATTGTTTTTAAAAAATTAACTCTTTATTTTTTTTAGACAATACTCAACAACAAAACCAATGAACCCCGATTAGGAAGCTGAAGGGCGGAAATTAAGTCTTTATTGAATTTGATTGAACTCGAATATAACTCACTCATGTAATCATATCAAAAAGCAACAGCCAAGAAACTCAATTTTCTCCTTCTCCATCTTGCATTCCATGTTTTCCACAAGAATATTCCCTATCCTTATCTTTCAAACTTGGAGGGGGACCAACTAAGATTAACTAATTATTATAAGTACATTTACAAACCATGGATTGAACAGAAAAAACTCAAAAAGAGCTTGCGTGATGTGACTTCACGATAGTGTAAAACCTCATTTTCTTCTCTCAAAGAAGACTTTTAATATCAACCAGCAGTTTTTTAATATTTATTACTTTCTCAAATAAATTTTTTATGTATTAAAAATGAAAATTATGGCTTAATATGTATTAAAAATCTGTCAAGGACCATGAAAAGTCTCCGAAAAATATACTCCACGCATGCACACGTGGAGTCCATTTCAGTTCCTACATTTATCTCTTGCGAAAAATAAAATTACCTTTTCCATCTATAGAGACTGTAGTTCATCAGTTCCTAAAGCAATTTTTCAATAATAAGAATAGAAAAAACACTCATATATTTCAAGTAAAAAAATTAAATATAGAGATATCAAGAAATTCAATTTTTTATAAATAAATACCTTATAATTTTAGTTTTCTTCTCAATGGATATTCCCCCCCCCAAAACAAAGGAGTTTTTTAACCTGAAGTTTTGCTGCCGTGGGGGATTTATTAATAGGGTTAATGGGAAAAATTATCCTTAACCTTTTTTTAAAAATGCACCCACCACCATAATTTTTTTTTTTTTTTGTGCAAAAGTAACTATGCACTTTTAAAAATGGTGTAAAAGTAACCATAAATTTTTTAAAAAGGGGCAAAAGTGACACTACCATTAACGGTCGTTTATTCAAAAGTTTTCAAGGGGAAAAAATATCCATAAACTTTTCTCAAGAGTGCACTCACCACCATAACTTTTTTTTGGGTGCAAAAATAATCATAAACTTTCAAAAATGGGGCAAAAGTGATAGCTATCTTACTGGATTCAAATATAATCTTTTGATTGTTCTAAGTCTAGGAAAAAAACACATCGACTTGTCCACAATAATTTTTCCAAGCCAAAAATTGAAAAACACATCTTCAATGAAGATGACATCGCTATCCTGCTCTTATCGACATGCAGTAAATGAAATTGTTGAGATCCTTCCCCCATCAACAATTTTGACAAATGCATTTACGACAACGTGGATATCAACAATTCCATTTACGTCATGTCGGTGAGAGCAAGATGATGACGTCATCTTCATTGAAGATCAATTTTTCAATTTTTGGTTTGGAAAAATCATGATGGACAAATTGAGGTGCTGTTTTCCTGGACTTAGAATAATCAAAAGATGACATTTGAACACAGTCAGAGAACCGTCACTTTGCCCCATTTTTGAAAGTTTATGGTTACTTTTGCACCAAAAAAAATTTATGGTGGTGAGTGCACTTTTAAGAAAAGTTTATGGGTATTTTTGCCCCTTAAAAATTTTTGAGTAAACGGCCGCTAACGGTACTGTGACTTTTACCCATTTTTTTGAAAGCTCATAATTATTTTTACACAAAAAAAAATTTAGTGATGAATACACTTTTAAAAGAAATTTAAGGTTAGTTACACCCTTAACCCTTATTAATACTCATTGTTAAAACGAAGCGAAAAGGCAGTAAAAAAAAGCTCTTGAAAATGCACTCTGGTTCGTCCTCTCTCTCTCTAAAAATAGAAACAGCGAGCTCTTCCATATTTCCATGGAGTTTGGGGAATACTCTGAAACCCATTTCAGTTTAATCCTGCCCCTGCCTCATCCCCATTTCGCAATTCAAGTACACTTCTACTACTATTCATTCTTGCTTTAGCCATCCACTCGTCTGCCTTTCTCTCTCTCACTTTCATCTTTTCCTCTTTCTTTCTCACTCACTCTCTGAATTGTGTTTTTTTCCTCCTCCATTCAGTCATTTGCTTAAGCCGAGTCTGTCTTCCTTACATTGAGCAAATAAACCTGTTTCTTAACTTCTTCTCCTTTCATATCACGTGGCCGTCTGACTTCTGAGTCTTCTGTCCTTTATTGGGTAGGCTTCTTTGATGTTTCTCTGGTTATCTGGGCTTTGAGTTCTTTATTCAATCTATCTTATCTTCCAGAAATCAATCAAATAACTTCAAGAAGTCGTGGCTTTAGGGTGTCTTAAATTTGTCTGCTTTTCTATGTTTATGTCTGGTTTAGCATTCATGGCTCCATAATTATTGTTGGCTTTTGCTCTGTTGGAGCTAAGCGAATCCAAGTTCAAGCTGAATTTTTGGCTAGCAAAGTGGGCTTATTTCTTGTTTTCATGAAATGGAGTCTTGGAGGTATGATTCTGAAGAGAAAGGGTTTGTGTCTAACGATACACTCTCACCTCCTAATACACTTTCCAGAAGTAAAGGTTCCATCTTGGGATGGGAATTGAAGAGCCCATCTGGTATTTCCAGCGATATGTTATCCTCGGTTCAACCAAACCTAGGAAATCAAGGTTTTGAGGAAATGGGTTTTCCAGAAATGGCGGGGAAACAATTGTCCGATGATCCAATTAGCAGTGTGTC
Organism: Inga laurina; assembly: GCA_963855925.1. Taxonomy (NCBI): domain Eukaryota; kingdom Viridiplantae; phylum Streptophyta; class Magnoliopsida; order Fabales; family Fabaceae; genus Inga; species Inga laurina. The sequence goes on from OY979713.1 coordinate 41,185,937, forward strand.
CAACAGAAAGCTCGAAGGTGGTCCTTTTATGGCTGCTGCCGCCCCAATTGCGATTTCTGGAGTTGAGGACTCAAATTCGAAGCTTTCTAACTCCGTGGTTGAATCTAACGGTCGAGATTCGCTCATTGACTTGAAGCTGGGACGATTTGGCGATCCCAGAGAAGCCATGGATTCACCATTCTCCAAAGGAACCCCTATTTTGTCTTCTTCAGAATCATCGGCTCCGACCAAGAGAGTACGAGGTTCGGGTGTTCATTCACAAACGGCGTACTGTCAAGTTTTTGGATGTAATAAAGATCTGAGCGGTTCTAAAGACTACCACAAGAGGCACAAAGTTTGTGAGGTTCATTCCAAAACTGCCAAAGTTATAGTCAACAGCATCGAACAGCGATTTTGTCAGCAATGTAGTAGGTTGGTCGATTTTTCAAGCTTTCAACTTTCGATTTGAGCTTATGTTATTGAATGCTTTGTTTCCTCCTGTTTTTCGTTCTGTCTGCCATTTTTCTTGTTCAAATTCTCCTCCTTACTGTTTTTTCACAAGTACTTGGTATTTTCAGTATTGGGAAATTTTGGGTGTATATGCCCAATTCTTATGTTCCTAATGAAAAATATTGGCTGCCTCACTTGTTACATGAAGAAGCCAGGCCTAATCATTGTTGGGGGTGTGTTACTTTTCATCAATCGGAGGAAACTATGTCTTATGATTATGTTTAGTAACTTTGTGATTTTTTTATCCTGTCAGCTTTACCACTTCGTATGTTACAAGATGAATGATGAATAGGCTTGTGAAAAGATGCCATGTTGTAATGATTTATAGCAGGGGTATAATGTTTGGTTATTCTAGGTTTCACTTGCTGGCTGAATTTGATGATGGCAAGCGCAGCTGTCGCAAACGCCTAGCAGGCCATAATGAGCGCCGGCGAAAGCCACAAGTTGGTATTCACTCTGGAAAGGCTGGAAGATTGCTTCATTCATATAGTGGTAATAATTACACGTTTTGAACTCTTCCCTTTTTTTGCCCTTGAAGCCATTCCTCCATCCTTGTTCTTCCTTAAAATTCTCACTTCGTATATTACTTCATTGCTCTTTCTAATTATATTCTGTGTATGATAAATGATGCAGTTTTTTAAAATTATGTTCTATTTCCTTTCCATTGGGGGTATATTCAAGGATATGCTGATTAATCTGATGGTTACTCTTCTTTACTACTTCCGCTTCTTTCTTTTTGTCCCTATTGTTTCAAAGTGTTTATTTTTTCATCAATATTCACACATTAGTCCCTAGAGTAATGCTTTGGATGCTATTTTTGGTCCATTGTCTGTATCAGCAGATAAATTTGCAATCTTACTGATATAGTCTGGATTCTTTGTTCACGTGATGGATGTGAACCATAAATTACTTATTCAACCAGAACAATCACTCAATCCATCCTCTGCAGGATATTTTAAGTTTAGTGCCATTTTCCTCACGGGAATTAAGTTATCTTCTTATGATCCAAGCATATCACAGTACTAAACAAAGTGCAGTTTAATATTTAAACACTCTGATTTCCAGTGATTTTGGGGGTAAGACTGCGTATATCTATCCTTCTCCAGACCCCACTTGGCGGGAAACCTTATACACTGGGACTCTGATTTCCAATGGTTAATTAAAAGTAGCGTTGACCTCAAAGTTTAAGAATGCATAAAATAGCTGCTGCTCACTTGTACCTAATAGAAGGATACAATATTCTGCAGTCATCTTATGTTTAGCTGAGTTGTGTCCTCTGAAATTTAATGAAGATCATGTGGTTTTGCTTTGCAGATAGCAGATTCCAGAGCACCATGCTAACAACTGCATCTTTTATCTGCCAAGAGATACTTCCGACGGGGACTTTGCGGTCTGATAAATATGGAACAAATGACTGGTGGAGGCCGATAAAGAACGAAGATGGGGCTAATTTTAGGCATCTTCCTGCTGTTCCTATTACAAATGGACACCCTCAGTCAAGATCTCTATTCCCTCCATATACCGAAAGACAGTTTCCTTTTCTTCATGAAAATGTCGCCACGTCCAGTACAGGAAGCATCTTTTGTGAGAACAACAGTCAATATCCTCCACCTCCTCCTGCCATGGGTCCAAATTCTGGGGCACAATCTTTGTTCCAAGACACTTCCTTAAGAAGTGAGGACTTCAATGTTTATGATACTACGTCGACGATTCAGGGACTATCGGGAGTTTCAGACTCTGGCTGTGCTCTCTCTCTTCTGTCATCTCAATCCCAGAACTCTTCAAGCCACTCATCAGGAATCCCCATGGCTCGCCCCTTGGTCGTTCCAGGTGGTAGCCATAGTAATTACAGCCAGAGTCAGCTCACCAACAAGATCATAGGAATTAGCTCCCAGGCTTCGACTACAAGCGCAGGAGTTTCCGATAGGTTTCGATCCGAGATGAATCCTGCTGCCACTGATGGAAGTCATCTTAGTCCCGTGCTGATATCAGACAATAGTAATATTCTCCATTTTGAAATGGCAGATGGGATGTTCCAAGGGCCTGGTTTTGTGAACATGAAAGATGGTCTTTCCTGTGAAGATGGCCCGACTATTGACTTGCTTCAACTTTCATCACAGCTTCAGCGAGTTGAGCATCAGAGGCAATCTTCGTCGCAGGTGAGGCAAGATAATGATTCTACTCTGGATGAGGTTAGTGATTCCACTTCACAATTCATATGCATTATATTACCCTTTTACCACAATTTTGTGTAGATTAGTTGACAACACATTATGTTCTAGCTCAAAGTCATGTTTGTTCTGTGTTAGAAGAAAGTTAGTTTCTTTTCAAATTACTATATGATAGACTTCACTCTTTATTGATGCAGGAATCAAAACAGTGTGGAAGACAACTTTGCTAATGAATCTTATTGCAAATGGAAGCATCGAAGATATAGGAAAGGACAACCTTAAGATGGCATCTTAGGTTGATTAGCTGGCTTGATCTGACACACATTTCAAATTTTTATTATCATGAACTGGCCAACTAATCTAGTTTTTATCAGTAACAATGGTTCTTTCTGACAGAGGGACATAATGGTCCCTCAATCTAAACAGATGCAAGCTGCTTCATTGAGAGCCAAATGTTAAACTGATTTGAATTTTCTTGAAAGACCCATAATCTTTTTCTAATCATAAACTATCATGATGGCACATCAAAGAATTAAGACGAAATTTTCAAGCTGTAAGTAACAGGAAAATATCTTCTAGCTCCAGGAATCTGACACTATTTGATTCAAAACCTTTTGCGTTTAACGTCATAGGTTCCTGTCGGCAAAGATGCTTACATTTATCATCGTGAAATACGGCACCGTTCTTGGGGTAGTGGACGGCACGAGGGATTTCCTTGTAGTGGGACACTTGGAAACAGCCAAGAAAGAACAGAAATATCAACTGCATTAACGAGAGACAGAAACTTTTCCATTTGGCGTTTCTGTGAAATTTACGTTTCAGACAGAGACTAGCCAAATATGACTAAACCACATGCCATGTTGAGCGGAGCTGCCCGTTTTCTCTTTTTTGTCCTTACATATGCGACTTATTCGGTCTCCTTGATCTACCCGTCACAATGACCAAGAAAAAACTAGGAAACAGTAATGTAAAGAGGTAACTTTGAAATTGGCGTGGTCTTATTTTAACCTAATGCTTCATGTAGAGTGTTTTTTTTTTTTTTTTGTTCATCTCAAAGAAGAGTCGCCTCTGCTCAAAATCGGATGCAGTATCCTACGGCGACTGCGTTATGACTTCCACCGTCCACCACGCCTAACACCAGTCCAGATCTGGATTCATGTGTCTAACCTTCTACTTTATCCCTAGCACTGTGTGTTGATAAAGGACCAAAATACAACACAATTAGGGGTGTTTAAATCCCGGGACTGGGATCTCATTCCCGGTCCCGGTCCCGGTCCCGGGAAATTCCCGGGACCGGGATCGGGAATTCCCGGTCTTAATAATATAATTATATTAGTTAAATTTTTTTATAATCTAATGTTTAAAATAATTATTTAACATCTAATAAGGTCATAAAAATCACATAAATTGAGTTAGAATTGAAAAATAACATATTATTATCACATTCATCATTTTTGTTATTATCTTTATACATTATATAGTTAGGATTTGTATCACGATATATACAATTTAACTCTAACTAAATATGTGATATACATTTTATCAAATGATAACTTAATTTATGGGGTAAAAAATACAAAAATAAAAGAATAACCTATTTTTTAAGGAAAAAAGAGAAAAAAAAAGAAGAAAAAAAACCCAGGACCGGGAATTCCCGGGATCACAAGGTGTGATCCCGATCCCGGTCCCGGCCGGGACGGAAAATTCCCGGGATAAAAAATCCGGGACCGGGATACTTTGAACACCCCTAAACACGAAGACCATTAAACTTTTAAAAAAAGTTGTCATCTAACTTGGCGTTTAAATTATATGCTGTTTGTGTGTGTCCTTTTGCTTCCCGCCTTCCCCATTCTACCTGTGACATGTCCTTCATCTTCCTTAACAAGACTATCCATGGCCCAGAAGTGAAATTTGACCCATTTCTATCCTCTGCCCAAACCAAAATGAGACAGAAGGTGTGGAGTACTACTTTTACAAAACACCACCTTGTGGTGGGTCGTCTTATTTGTTCTCATTCTAATGCCGACTGTCAGCATAGTTTGGTTGGTCAGTCGTGTCCCCACCAAGAGCCTCTATTTGTAAATTAAAATCAGGAAAGGAAAAAATTTGACTTGTTTAAAGGGGGGAAAATGATTACGGTAATTTTTTGTTGGCCTTTCTATGATGCTTTAATCTAATCAAAATTTCTATGGCCATTCTTCATAAATATTGATGGTTCTTTAATATTATTTTCCCTATTTTTAATATATGGAGCTGTCATGATTATTTTCACCCGCACTACGTTTTTTTTATTAAGATTTTTATTTACTTTCAAAAAAGTAATTTTGACATAGATATTTTTTTTTCTAGGTACACCTCCTAACACTGTTCTACTATTAATAATAAATATAGAAACCTCTTCTAATAGGGATTTAAGTTTTATTTTGCCACGCCTTATAAGAAAGACTAACTTTTTCTGCTAAACCAAACCATTGGTGAACCACGTATTTTTTTCCCCTGGGCTTGACAAACCATTTGACCGTTGTCTTTCGGAAAAAACGTTTACCAAGGCCACCATGCACTTCTTTTCAAAGTGAGCTAACCATCCAACATCCAACAAATATATAAATCATCGAGTTTAGTCGTTCAACCTTTTGATGGCCCCTCAAACAAAATTCGCCTTTAGAATTTAAAATTCAAACCACTTAATGATTACCTAGGAAGGCTTTAACAAGGTAGAAAAGAATAAACAAGACAAAACGGAGGGGAAAATGGAGGGAGATGGAGAACACAAATGACACAACACAATCATAGCAAATTCAGTCCTGATATGATATTCCAAAAGCAATAATCTCAATATAACTTTAAAAGACTAACATGGTCAATAAAAATAAATAAGTTACACATCCCAGCCTATTGAGAAAAAATAAGAATACTAATAATAGGGTGCTTCAAATTTTATTGTTCTACGGATATGGTAAAATAACAAGCATAGCCTCAGCCTCTGCAATGTCCAATAGTTTATCCTATAGCCGCACTGATCCTTGGACAAAAAGGACAACTCTGAAACTACCAAGAACAACAGTTTCCAATAATTCACTGCGCCGGACCATTGGGCAGTGCATCAAATTTTTCACCGGTTCCGTTTAGCTCGTCCCAAGCTTCGATCCATGTCTCCATGGCATCTGCAAGCTTGACGAAGTACTCATCAACCTTTCCAAGCTTCGCCTTCACTTGCTTGGCGAGTTCGATATAACACTTCTGAACAGTAGTGCATTCCTTTGGAAGAGAAGCAGACTGGAAAAATGGAATCAACTCTTCCTGCCAGTAAATTCCTTTGTACTCCTTCTTCAGGTTCACGAAGGGGTTGCTAGCTTTGCTGTGAAAGATGTAGGGCAAACCTGTCTTCACGCCCAATCCCAGATGATCGCATATGACCTTCATTATAATGATAGAAAGCATAGTGAGCTCAAAGCTTAGCATAATTAAATTCATTTAGGGATGTGCCATGTAAGCTGAAAGACTAGGAAGCTAAGTTGAAAATTTAGAATGGAGTACCTTGGTGCACCAGCCAGCCCACATATCATCGTAGCGTCCAATGGGTTGACCATCGCCCATGAGTCCGAAGTACATTGCAGGGCCAATCAATTCACGGTTGAACGCCAAGTTCATTCCACACATGGGAAACAGGGTTCCCTTCGGTATGGTCATGACGGCATCTACATACCTAGGAGAAAGCAAAAGAAACGATGAGCAAAAATCGCTTCAGAAAAGAAAATATAACAAAAGCAAGCAAGAATGATGGATCATTATGTGCTACAAAGGATACCATACCTAGTGTTTCTTTCCAATGGCTTCACCAGCTGAGTTGGGGCATCATAGTCAGGAATGTTGAGCCAAAGACCATGAGAAACAGCTGTTGGGACACCTTCACGTAAGCTAAATGGATAGCCACGGACGAAATCTGCACCTTCTCTGTATGGATCATAAAGAGTATTGAAGAAAAACGGGGTTGACGGAGACAGAAGGTTCTTGATATGCTGCTCAAGGGCATTAATGTCCTTCCCCGATGGATCTTTAGCAACCTGAAAATTATTGCGATATGTATCAGATCTAACTCTCTTGATGTCTTGGATAACAAATCTAAATAATTACATTACAATTATCATAACAAAACATGCGGTATGTGCTAGCAGATCATGAGCCTAAAGGGAGATTTTAGCTCCGCACAAGTCAAACACAGACGAGATAACTGGATGGGTCTGATTGGAAAGCGCCAATGCATTGACGGAAAAAAAATGTAAGATATAGATCTGAGAATCTCAGTAAAGATAATAAGATCTACGATGACGCGAGGAAAGAACAAGTCAAAGGTTAAGAAAACCGGATGAGTTATTCAAATTCTGAAGGTCTGCCTAACTATATAGATCAAGTGCCATGTGAGGTTCAGCCAAACACACGAGTTTGTACTCTTAATAAAGAAAACAAACAGCTATTGGAATGACTGACACTAGCAATAGGAACGTATTTAGATCGTACGGTACTATCAGGGAAAACAGAACAAGTGAAATTGTGACACAGAACCCTATCTATACAAGAAATAACAGCATCGGCAATTAAAATGCGAAATTCGATAGTCCAGAAGAGATATGGGAAACGGGAGGGAAGGACCACGTAGATCCGAAAATCTAGCTAGACAAAACAGACAACCCATTTCCGAACGACCAGCAGAAGAAAAAGAGCGAAGCCGTAATTGTAATATAAGAACGAAGGAAGAGAATTGACTTACAAAGCAATCGTCGTCAATAGTGTAGACATACTTCTTCTTAGACACCATGTAACCAAAGCAGCGACAGGCAGAGTCCTTGAAGGAAATGCAAGAGGCCTTGGGACCCAAGATCCGATTGATATCGTTGCGGTTGTAAAGTTCATAATCGAAACCTTCAGGGACCTTAATGGTCTTAGAAGGATCACCATCTTGCACAATTATGAGGTGGTAAGGCTGAAAGAAAGGCCTCCACATCTCCAAGAAATCGAGGTTCCTGATCGTCGGAATGACGATGTCGAGGTCATCTTTGAGAAGAGGCGTGGGATTGACCGCCACTCCGGACATGGTGCCGTGAGAGGGAAGGAGATCGGAGACGGCAGAATCAGATGAGAGAGAGAGCGAGAGAATTGGAGCTCGAGTGGCTTTGGGTTGAGGACGAAGAAGAGGGCTTCGACGGGTTTTTGTATTTGAAAACAAAGTGCGAGCTGCGTGGCACGTGCCGGACAGGCTTTGTGCCGCGGGATCTCGGAATTATGTCTTTCACCTTTTTTTTTTTTACCAATAATAACTTTTTTCGTTTTCTGTTTTAAAAAAACCGCTTCTTATAATAAATAGAGTAATAATTATAATACCTGCTCATACTATAATAAATAATTATGAAATACTTCCAATCTCTTTTATGAAACCAAAAGCTAATTCTCAAAAATGAAAAATATAACTAAAACTAATTGAAATAGTAATAATTGATAAATATGTTAAAAATACAAGATCAAATTTGTAACTTTCCAAAAAAAAAAAAAATACTTCTTCAGTATTAAATATAAAATCTAATTTGTAGTGTAAGCATGTGTTTAACATCACTTATTTTTTACCAATAAGTCCTTATTATATAAGTCGAGATAAAACTCCTTTCACGTACTTATCTCATATATCGTAAATTAAGATTTATAAGTAAAAAATAAGCTATCACAAACAAACACTAAATCTTACATTTGGAACGGGTGGTAGTGCAGTGTCATCCTACGATAAGGTTATCAACCTCTTTTATTTCATTTTATTCATGCCGACACACGTTAAAGTGTCTCAGGTCACAATATAGGTGGTGTAAGAAGAGAAAATGAACTAAACGGAATTTTTAATCAGTTTAGTTACGAGTGTGATTCAGTAACTTAGGGGATGTTCAGTGACTTGGATGATAAATGTGATGAGGGTGCGGGGTGTGTGACGCATGAATTTAGTAAATGAGAAAATGTGATTTGGTACGTTAAAGATAGAAGACACGTTTATTATTGTTTTGTTGGTGTTCACACTTGAAGTTAATTCCCAATACATCCGTTTTTAAGGGGAATAATTGTTTGGAATGAAACGAAAGGGAAAACGTTTTCTTTTTCAATAAAAAATTATGGTGATGGTTTATAAGCATATAGGAAATTTAAAATTAGAAATTTTAGTTTTGTTATATATTTGCTTTTTAATTAAATTATTTGAAACAGTTTCGACATGTAAAGATGGCCAATAAAACTTGAGAATCATTTTTAACTTAAAAAATTTATTTTTAAGGTGATTTTTAAGTGTAAAATCAGATTTATATTTATTTTTTGTTTTATTATTAATTCTTTTTACCTGGTCAAACATAAGGGTATAGATAGTTTTGAAATTATATCTCTTTCTCAACTGTTTTCTTACCCAACAATTTATGACGTGGATTTGTTCCAAATAGACTTAAGAGTCGTGCCAAACAAAAGTCACTACGCAGACTGGAAGACAAAAGCATTGATGATCAAACGAGTTTAACTAACAGGGCATTGATTATCGGAATTTTTTTGATGAACTTTGAACTAAAATTCTAATTATTCAGTGGGATCTTGTAATTGGAGTTTGGCAAGATAAGACTTGAGACTTGAAAGTGGCGCCTGAGTTTTCACGGATCTAGAGATTCTTTGATTTTGTTTTTAAAAACTTTTTTTTTAATTTTCAAAAACAATAAAACCTGCTTAGTAAATTGTTTTTAAAAACAAAAATATAAATTTTTTTAAAAAAATTAAAAAGCAAAACCAGTTTTTAGTTATTTTCCTATTTTTTATTTTTTGAGGCCGCAACTTATTCACTATCGACGCTATATTACTAATGACGACCATTGCCACATGTTCACCGGCGACCGTACCGTCATGTTACTTCAAAAATAGATTTTTCAAAATAATTATCCAAATAATTTTTTTTTTTAATTTTTAAAACTTATTTTTCAAAAACTGTTTTATAAAATTGTTTCTGAGAAAAAAAACAAAAAATAGAATCAATTAAGCCCTTAAGTCACGTGAATTTGTTTCCCTTTATCAAACAAAATATACAATGTTAAATATAAATATTTAAATGCAATGAGTGGATACTATGGAGATAAATCAGTATTTCATAATACAATAAAAAAAAAGTGATGCAGTTAATTTATTTTTAAATTATTTTGGGGCGGCATTGCAACTTCATTGACATCCAGCACATCCTTAAAAATTTTTTAAACGCGGGGTTGTGAGTTTGAAAAATAAAATAGTTGCATGAGTTATGATAAAAAGAATTATTACTACACATTAATTTATTTTCTTGAATTTTGTGGAGGTTAATCCTCAAACATGAATATTAATTGGTGAGAATTAGAAAGGCTCGAATTCACAATCTCACCTTTAAGAAAAATATAGAAGGTGTTTGGTATCATTAAGTTATACTACTCCAGTTCTATTTATAGACACTTCCTATATCTTTTATATAAATTTTAAAAAAAAAAAACCTTAAATTTTATCAACCTTATCATAAAATCAATAATTTTTTTAACTCTATCCTTACATAATAAACATAATACTAAATGAAAACAAAGTCAATATATAAAGGGTTAAATTACACATTCACCTTAAAATTTTAACATGGTGTCCTATAAATAAGATTTGGAAAATGCTTCTCTTTATCCTATAAATAGAACCATGCGAGTAAGCTTGAACAAAAAATTTCACATTGATCGAGATTTTTTGAATTCCTTTAGGATGGAACTGCTCTTTAACTTGAGGAATTATAGGTCTAAATTTAAATGGAATCAAGTGTGTTTGGTAGGCTCTGTATTTATAATTTTAAAATTATTTTTCTGTAAATTGAGATAAAATTTCTCTTATATACTAATATCATAAATTATAAAATTATTCTTTAAAAATTAATCCAAACGTACTTCAAGGCTTTAAACACATTAGTTGGGCGGAGAAAAGTGGGGCAGGGAGAAGGAGGTCGTGATTGGTGGCGGGCGAAGCTGAGGGGTGAGGGAAGGAAGAAAAGGAAAGAAGAAAGAGTTAGGCGAAGCCATCAATGTTTGCATTGAAATTTACAAGTCGCCGCTGGCTTTTCTTTATTGCTTTGTATCGTGTAGGGCCCACAAAATGCGTCAAAACATCAAACTTTCTCTTCCCACCTTTTTCCCCCCTACACGTGTACATTCCAGCCCACGACCTTCCTGTTCCTCCCATCCCGACTCCACCTTTTGAACAAATATGCTCCTTACTCATACACTCGGGGAATCGGGTCGAGTATGTCGGGTCAATCTATTTAGATTTGAGCCAATTAAAGGCATTTATGATTTAAAATTTTTAGAATAAGTTAGCCTTATAAGGGTTCAATTTTTTAAGTCCGTTTAATATTTATTTTAAAATAATTAAATTAAATAAGGTTATAAGAGTAATTGGGCAGAGCAGTAGGCAGACTTAATAACTTAGCCCTCAAACAGTCTCTCACACTCCACTTAGACCTTATTTATCGATAATGTCTGTGTTTTGTTTTGGTTTGGATTTAGGTCTTAGGGTGTGTTTGGAAGAGCGATGGGAAAAATAGAGTTTCTCAATTTAGCGGTTGGTAATTTCAATTTTGGTAAAAGCTCGATTGTGTAATGTGATTTATGTTTGGAACAGCGATTGTATAAATGAATTTTATAAAAATAAAACTTGTTTGGATTGACTTAAGTACAAGTGACTTTTGTGATAATAGTAAGAGAGGGTGGGTGAAAAAATATTTTAAAGGGTTAAAAACACCAAAAAATAGTTTAAAATAATTTTTGGAACTGAAAAGGTACATTAAAGATAAAATTACAATCAGTCTGATAACACATTGGGTACAGTTGAAAAAATATTTGAAGGGTTGAAAGCACTAAATAATAGTTGAAATTAATTTTTGTAGCAAAAAAAGTACATTAAGGGTAAAATTGCAATAAGTCTTATAGTACACTGAACACAACTGAAAAAATATGTTAACCATTCTCACTCTCTCCAAAAGCTAAATCAGTAAAAGCTAAGAAATGGAGCTTATGGCAAAAGCTATTAAGATATAATTAAGCTCGATTGCTCACCGATGAAACAAACACTGCAATTTTTTTTTAACGTTGAGCTATTGAGCGTTTGAGCTCAAACGCTCAATTGCGGGGGTCAAACGCCCACCCAAACACACCCTTAATGTTTATGTTTTGTTAAACATCGATAATATTTTATATTTTAATTTAATTTTGATGATATTTATGTTTAAAATTAGGTATTTTAGTCTTCGAACATATAAGAATATAAAAGATGTTAAACAAACTTAGCCCGTGGGCTTCAATTAAACGGGCTAAGCCCAATAATTATGTACTTTTTCAAGCTTCTCTTCTCTAATTTTCTTTTTGTCTATCTATACTTTTAGTTGACAAACTCCAAGTTTAAATTTATCCTTGAATATTTGTTAGATTTGTGTTTCAGTACTTGATTTTCCTATTTCATGAAGTATGCTTGGACTGGACTTAAGCCTTAGTGTTTGTGTCTTATTAAATGTGGATAATATTTAATATTTTAATTTAATTTTGACGATGTTTATGTTTTAAATTACGTATTTTGGTCTTCAGGAGCATAAGAAGCAAAAAAATTTTAAACAGGCCTAAAACCAACAAGCCGCTATGTGAGCTTCACCTAAACGGGTCAGGGTGCCATTTTCAATGGTTTTTTTGGACTCAGGCTTAAACGGACTGACTTATTTAGGCCCGAACCCATCATGGGTTGGCCTGTTTTCCCAACATTACCTACTTATTTCCTGCTTTCTTTTTTTTTTTTTTTTGGCTACTCACTTAGTGAATGTTTAAATATGTATTGTAGAAATTTGTTCACGTACGTCGAGATAAAACTTCACCTATATACTTATCTAATATATCTTAAATCATATTTGAAAAACAGTCTCAACATCTAATCCAATAAAACTATTTTGATTATCGGGACAATGATGATAAGACCTCAACTAAGAAATTTAATACCACTCTTATCCTATTTAAAAGTATTTTTTAACCCCCTTATCGTTAAAAATGTTGTTAAATATAATGGAATATACGTCATATCATATTAGTCAAGATAACTTGACAAATTACATAGAATTTTTAATATTTCATTGATTAAACACATATTTTTATTTTTATTTGAAGGGTAATTTTGCCATTCTATGAATGACAATCTCTAATTCCTCTTTCAACACTACAATCGTCAACCTCCGTCGAACATCTCTATGCTTGGTTCAGTGACATGTGGAGTTAAGGGGAAAAAAATCTCTATCTCAGATTCCTTTGTTGCCAATTCTTCATGTTGAATAGTCCACCAATGTTTCACTAGGCACTGCCACCGTCACAGGAACAGCCTATAATTCTCCACACACAGGCTAGTAGTTAGTCTCCTCTTTCGAGTCTCGCTTGATGTCAATGCCAAGTATAATTCTCTGTTTTGGGCGCTTCTGTGATGTCAAAACCAGTACATTGAAACATTCATCCTCACATCGAAATCCCTATTAAAGATGATGGAGAAGAAGATGGAAGTGACTAATGAGAGGTAGCAACGGCGGGCCTAGTGGAAGATGAGCCTTGCTTTGATGTCCGTTGAGTGTCGGCGAGAGGAGAGGCACCGACGCGTCCAGCTGGCTCACGTGGCATGCCCCTCTATCAGTCTATCTCATCAACACCTGTATGGATGCCTAACCTCTATTTCAACCTCACCCCTCCAAAGTTATAGGGATTGCTTTCCGTCTGTTTTTTAATAGGTACATGATATATTTATATAATTTAAAAAAAATTAATTAATATTATATATATTTTTTTAAAATATTCTAATCATTTTTCTCAATATGATTCTCTCATTTCTATCCTTTTTTATTATTTTTAGGGTGTGTCAATAGGGATGGATTAAAAAAATATACATAAATATAGAAAATATGCTCTTTCTGTTTAGGATTAAAATTAATTTCTTAAATATTCCATATATTAATGACTAGGAGAGAGAGTGCTAACAATTCTTTATTAGACTATCTCAATAACACTATAAGTCAATTTTAGAAGAATTTTTCTGTCACTAATATGAATTATTTGAAGAATAACTAAAATTTATTTGTCAACTTATATATTTTTCTCCCCTTTTCTTCTAAATTTAATTAACGGGTTAATTGTTATTTCTTTGCCTCCATAAATTGGTTGGGCTAACTTGTATTATGGCCGAGAGGGATTATGTGTTTTAAAGCTACTCTTTTCATTTTAAAATTTAAGAAATTTAATTATTCCTGGATCCATATTATAAGGTGTTTTCAACACCTTCATCAAGATTAGGGAGATGTGATTAAATTATTACATTTATTTTAAAATAAAAAATTTTCAAATTTAACTTATACCACAATTATCACAAGTATCGGTATCACACATTTCTTCTATCGTATCTTATCCATAATACAAGTCACTTTTAGTCACCTTGCTGAAATTAAAAAGAATGCTTAACTCGTTAAATTTGTGTTAAGTTGAATTTTTTCATCTTTGTACTTATTTTCCATCTTACTTTTGTTTCTTTTTGGTACACAATACTGCAATATATACCAATGGTAGAGCTGGGAATCAGGGCCGGCCCTAAAGGGCTCAGGGTCAGGAAAATTACAGTTTTTTAAAGCCCGGTCAGAGAGCATCAGGGCTAGAAAGTCCTTTTCACAATATTTAACCATTTTTCCTACGTATTTTCCCCAGAGAAATATAATTAATAAATAACAACAATTAAAGTTCTAATTTAATACATAAATGTTGTCAACATTAAGGTTTAAATAACACATCTCTTGCAACAAACAAACACAGTTACTGATGTATAATCAAAGGTAAAATCATGTCCATAAATAACTCACACAAAGGTCAAAGTATAAGAAGGCAAGAAACTCAATACTCTAACCTCTAAACAACATGAGTATGACGACTATCATTTTCACCTTCTTCGCCACTATCATCAATTTCAAGGACATTTGATTGTGTTTCACTTTGAGGAGTAGGTTCAAGTAATCAAATAATCACAACCTCCATAAAAAATCATACTCTATCAGATAGAATAGTAAATAATATGATTTTATTCTAAATAGGCAGAATAATATACTCAAAAATCACAATATGATTCAATTAGACAAAACAATATACTCAAAAATCATACTCTATACAATATGAGGATAGAATGACATATAGATTTAATAAGGCAATTCAAAAATGTAACATGGTTCCTATCCAAACAAAAAAATAAAAAATAAACGGGTTTAAAGGGCCAGCCCTGACCTTTTAGGCCCGACTTCATTTTGAGGCTACAATTTGCAAGCTGAGCCCTTGAAGGGTCAGGGCCGGCTTGACGGGCTCGGCCCATTTTCCCGGCTCTAACAATTGGTAATGGTAATAATAAATTTAAGATATATTTAATGAATTAACATTTTTTTAAAAAAAATTTCATCAGAGTGATTGGAAATAACTTATACTCCTTATTGGAGTATTAAAAAAAATGGACCCCCAGTGTTAAAATATGAGAGATTGACATTTTAATGTGAAAACTTCTTAATGGAACAAACACTGAACATTAATGGATTCCCTGCCCGTCCCTGTTGCATTTCATGTTAATGGGATCGTTGATTTTGCACTTGGGTCAAATTAATGAAACTCATAAAAGAGAAAGAACGAAGAGGGTGACATTATGGTCAGAACAATTTTTGGTAGAAGTAGTACAAGGAAGATGAATAAGAATTTTTGGTGGAAGTAGTACATGATTATGTCATTAATACAGGCCCAGCAAATTAAATGAAGGAGTCCTGGCAACATTGAGGCGCAGGTAGGTAGGTTGGGCCAACATCTATTTTTGGTTTAATCAACCTGATATGGTACTAGAAGGTTCAAAAAGGCAAATTCTTTTTTTTTTCCCCCAGTCAAAAAGGCAAATTCATTTCATCGGGCAACGTTTATTTTTGGTATTATCATCTACTACTACCTATCTCATCCTATCCATAATAAAGGAGATTTTAATTATATCACATAAAATAAAAAATAATAGTTAAATCATTTAATATATTTTAAAATATAATTTTTTTCTAATTTTATTCTTCTTAATAAATGTGTTTAATTATATTGATCATTAGGAGTATTATTTTAGAGAAAAAATGAGATATAATGAATAGGAAAAAAGTTGAAAAATAAGTATTAATTATATGGGTAAAACAGAAAAAAAAACATTAATTAAATAGAAAGTAACTTATATTCTAAATTATATCTTTTTTATGAAAGTATCATATATTGTGAATCCGAATGAATAGTATCTATAATAATCTACACACATTAAAAAATAAAAATCAGGATAAAGGGGTAAAATATGATATGGAAGTTTTGGCAAGGGCATCTAACACCATAATAATCTTTTGGGTGTAAAAATATATACAAAGTGTCAGATTGTCAGGGACCAAAATCAAAATTGGGTGAAATTTCAGGGATCAAAATCACTGATTTCAAACTTAAAGGATCAAAACCAAAATCGGGTGAAACTTCAGGGACAAAAACCACCGATTTCAAATTTGAGGGGCCAAAACCAAAATTGGATCAAACTTCATGAACCAAAAGTTATATTAACTCTTATTAAAATAATAAAAATCCCTCCGCCGACCGCCCGGCCACCCCACCGTGACTGGGGCGCCGGCCAGGGAATATTCCGTTCCTGTCGGAATATTCCCCAAGCTTTGGGAAAAAAAATCCCAAAGCTTTGGGGGGTGGGGGTTCGAACCCCCTACCTGTGGTCACCACTGGGCTAAGGAAGCCCATCAGTAATTATAGTGCAGAATAAAAATATATAGTAAACTTTGATATTTAACTAAACCAACCAACAAGTTCAGATAAGAAATTGACAGATTAATAAAAGAAATTAACAACTTCATATAAGAATTTCACAACTTTAGTTTTTTAAGCAAAAAATCCACCTACTCTATCAGACAATTCACTAATTTAGATAAGGAATTTCCAAGTTCATATGACGAATTAACAAATTGAGATAAGGATTTCGCAACTTTTAGAACTCGGGAAACAAGAGTTGCGAAATCCTTATCTCAATTTTTTAATTCGTCATATGAACTTGGAAATTCCTTATCTAAATTAGTGAATGATCTGATAGAGTAAGTTGATTTTTTGCTTAAAAAATTAAAGTTGTGAAATTCTTATATGAAGTTGTTAATTTCTTTTATCAATCTGCCAATTCTTTATCTAAACTTGTTGGTTGGTTTAGTTAAAAATCAAAGTTTACTATATATTTTTATTCTGCACTATAATTACTGATGAGCTTCCTTAGCCCAGTGGTGACCACAGGTGGGGGGTTCGAACCCCCCACCCCCCAAAGCTTTGGGATTTTTTTCCCAAAGCTTGGGGAATATTCCGACAGGAACAAAATATTCCCTGGATGGCGCCCACCGGCCGCCGCAGTGGGGTGGCCGATGGAGGGATTTTTATTATTTTAATAAAAATATAAGTAAGGGTAAAATGGTAATTTTACCCTGAAATTGTAAATATCTGACAAGTACTATCACTTCTGTGGTATTTCCAAATCTTCTAACACCTTTTTATCTTTTAATATATTTAAAATTCTTTTTAGGTCATTTTCCCTTTTTACTAAGCTTTTCAAAAAGGTTTCAAAACATCAAATTAGCAGCCTCAATCCACATTCATATAGGTTGTGAGCCCCATTTATTAGATCGTCCTTTCTAATAATAATTCTGATTGCAGCTTTAAATTTTTTTTTTTTTTCATGCCTGGTCACGCATGGATGGCAACAGAAGCTCTCTCTCTTAAAAATGAGTTTCTTGAGTTGAAGCCCATCATATTAAGTGTTCGTTTGGAATTATTTATTTTTAGGTAATAAGTGCTTATAAATCGTGATTCACGGTATACGAGGTAAGTATGTGAGAGGAGTTTTATCTCGGCTTACATAATAAAGACTTATTTACCCCCAAAACGTGTTTCCAAACACAGCCTAAAACGTTTTACCAAATACTTATTTCTCACCCTAACTAAGGCTTTCGGATCCCAATTAGGCTTTTTTTGCCTACAGGTGGGACCCACTGAAGAAAAAGTGACAGATAATTTAAAAAAATTAAAGTTGTGTTATTTTTACCCCGTCAAAGACTTCATATATATCAAAGACTTCATATATATTTTGACACTTAAAAATACATATTTGTTATATTTACACCTTTATCCTAAAAATCATGTCACCTTATTTTTTATTTTTTTGGTTCAAAAACCATGTCACCTTATTCACTCTCGATTATAATGACATTTTAAATGTATACAGGGAAAATCACTAAAAAATAATAAGGAAATGTCATAATCATCAAAAAAGACTTTACAAAAAGTGTACAATATACAATGTTAAGTTCTAATACAAAAAACGATAATAACTCACATTGCTCACTTGTCTAGCTGTCTATGAAAATTTTGGTTATTATATTTATTCCTTTGGACCTAATAGTGGTTTTCCCAAAAGTACTCCTTATGTCCTTATTATTTAGTATTTTAAACTAATTCTTATACACAAAATAACGGTAATTAAGTTATTAAGTTTGTCCTAAATTGATAAAATTTTGGGAAAATTGCACTTAAGCCCCAAATAAGACAAAAAACAACCCAAATGTCCCTTGAAATCTCCAATCTATAGTGAAGTCTAGTGAGACATTTGGATAATATATTTCAATTGTGAAAAGACCAAAATAACCTCAAAATATATTCCAATTCTTTCTCTCTATTTAATCAATGAATGAGGTTATGTTGGTCTTTTCACAATTGAAATATATTACCCAAATGTTCCACTCTGCAAATTGGAGATTTCAAATGACATTTGGGTCATATTTTGTTTTGCTTGGAACTTAAGTGCAATTTTCCTTAAAATTTTCTAATTTTACTCCTCTCTAAATGATGTGATTTGATTTTTCCAACTTTAGAACTCAATTAATAACAAGAAAAAAGTGGGAAAAAGAAGTTAATGAAGTTGTTGGTAGAGCTGAAAATAAAGGCCGACTCTTCACGATCTATTTAGACCTGACTTCTGTAAAACTCTCAATTTATGAAGTCCGACCCTTATACTATTAGGTCAGAGTTAACCTGTTGGCTTTAAGCTCATTTAACTAAAAAACACTATTTTTTTAATCTTTTTAAACAAACAAATTTGAACAAATAAATTTCTGATTTAAGACATAAATATTATCAAAATTAAATTACAAAGAAATAAAGTTAAAATAAAAAGGTACTACAGATGAAAATTTTAACACTTTACGTAGCTACATGACAGTAGATTTATATATGTTTTTGACGAAAAAACAATCTTTGTAGGCAGCTACATGACAGTATATAATAATTTGAACAAAATTTAACTGTTTTTTAGGGGGATATGTATTTATACTACATGCTCATTTAAATTTTGCAAATTGCAATTTTCATTTTCATTTAAATAAAATTAACTTTTAAGTTTTACAATCTAGTTATTATTTTGCTTTACATTGAGAAACATTGTTATTAAAACTCATACGTTTTTAGTTAAAATAATTATCTAATATCCAAATTAACCTATTTTATTAAATTATAAATAAATAAACAATTGTGGAAAACCAAATAAATAAGATCATTTATAAAATTAAATTTTAAAAAAAGATAATAAGAATTAAATATTCACAACATGATTAATAATATAAAAATTATAGTAATATATGAACAATTTTTTAAAAAATAAAAATAAAAGGGCCAAAATAAGCTGGGCTTTTAAACTCGGTTATAACTTGAGGGTCAAATTTTCATACCTAACCTCATGCTAAAAGGGATTAAATGGGCCAATCTGACCGTTTTTTCTGGCTCTAGCAGTTGGCAACTTATATTTATGACAAAAAAAACACAACTTTTGGAAGATGTGCTGTGAGAAGGACTGGAGGGAGTATATAAGAAAATAACAATATTAATTGTACCTAAAAAATTTTGACAGTCTGACCATACACCATTGGTTCCATGATAAAACTGAGACACAATAGTTAAAAATCATTTGTTAGAGAATACAGATAGCCATATAATTCTATTCTTGAAAAGAAAATATACTCTGTAAAAAGGTGTACTTGTTGCTTATGAAAAATGAGAAGTATGTCAAATAAGAATTAATAAAATTTAAAAAGTTAACATAATTACCTTTTTAAATTTTTTTGAGGTTTGATCACCTTCAAGAGAGTTACTTTAGATCTGATTCCCCCTAGGCAGATTCATTAATAGGATTGCCGTATCTTAATCTCGACGACGTACTGACAAGAAATGATTTAACTATTTCCTCTGCAAATCTCCACAAATCACATAATGATGTTGATATTTTCTTAACTATTTCAGTGCGAAATTTATTAACATTCATACAATCATATTCCTATGCATGTTGATGTTCATGATTCATGAACCACAAATCGTTGTCTCGTGTCAGAACAAAGAAACAAGAGAAACAGAGAGCTTGTCTTCCCTGACGTGTCCGAGGCACGTCTGAGCTAGCTCGATCACCTTCCAATGACAAATGTTTAAGCTTTTGTAATCAAACTGATCACTGAAAATACCCCACCAGCTTCTCCATATCCTCCATTGCCATAAAGCTTCGTTCGAACAAATTGATACTGAAGAAGATGCAAAATAATACAAGAGACAGAGACAGAATGCTTCAAATGAATATGATATCACAAGGACCTTGCAACTACTACTCCCTCAAACTTCATCTGGATCCTCTTGTTTTAAACACACACATGCAGTACATGGCCTCCCACATCAGAACTTGTTCTTTTCTAAACTTCAAGCCATCATGGGATTTGATGATAACACTAAGGAGCTGAAGCTTGTCGCCTTAATTGCTCTGTGTTTCGTTCTAATCTCGTCGGCGGGTAAGCAATGAATTTGCCGTGTACTGAGAATACATTGATTGTTCATAGATTCATTCTGATTTGTTGTTGTTTTTGTGTTTGCAGTGGCATATGATCCTTTGGATCCATCGGGGAACGTGACAATAAGATGGGATATCATGTCCTGGACTTCAGATGGATATTTGGTAACTTTCGTTAATGATCATTCTGATTTGAATGAGATTATGAAGCACAAATCTTCCAAATTCTCACCTGAACGCAAACACAATGTTTTAGGTGTACCCTGCTGTTCATTCTGGTCTTGTGTACTAGATTCACGTTTTGTAGTACGTAATTCCTAATAGCATATGAGGAACATCGAACACAGATTTGAAACTTTGTACATTGAATTTCAGAAAGAACAGATTAAGGTTTCTACTTTCTGGTTATTTTGGACTGAGAAATGTTTGATTGAATCTTTGTCAGGCTACAGTGACAATATTCAACTTTCAGTTGTACCGAAATATCATGAACCCAGGGTGGAAACTAGGGTGGACATGGGCAAAAAAGGAGGTAATATGGACAGTGATGGGAGCACAGGCTGCAGAACAAGGAGACTGTTCAAAGGCCAAGTTAAAAATTCCACATAGCTGCAAGAGGAATCCTCAGGTGGTGGATTTGCTACCAGGAGCTCCTTACAATATACAGTATCAAAATTGTTGCAAGGGTGGTGTCCTAACATCTTGGGGACAAGAACCTGCGGCTGCATTCTCGGCTTTTCAGATTGCTGTCGGCCAATCAGGCACTTCCAACAAGACTGTCAAACTCCCCAAGAACTTCAAGTTCCTAGGACCAGGACCAGGTTATTCATGTGGCCCTGCCAAGGTTGTTCCTTCCAGTGTCATCCTCTCAGATGATAATAGGCGCAAAACTCAAGCCCTGAGTAAGCCTTCGGTTACATGTTATTGCGAAATTTAGAGAAGTTATTCCCTCTCGTCTTTAATATAACATTCAGTTTTTTTTTTTTTTTTTTTAAGAAATTAGAAAAGCTAAATAAGTTAGTTCATCATAACATATGTTATGTATCATTTAATTATATATTAGTTTAAAGTTAGATAAAGTAGTTTGGTATAAATTAAAAAGAAATATAAATACTTTAAAATAATTTGTTTAACTTCCTTAATCTCTTTAAAAAAATCAACTAGAACTTATATTAAGGATCCAAGAAACATTTTTTCTTTACTTGCCATTGATGTTTCTTGTTCATGGTTTCAATGCAGTGTCCTGGAATGTCACATGTACTTATTCCCAGTTTCTTGCCTCCAAGAACCCAAGTTGCTGTGTTTCTTTCTCATCTTTCTACAGTGAGAAAATCACACCTTGTCCAACCTGTGCTTGTGGTTGTCAGAATAATGATACCTGTGTGACGTAAGTCACCTTCAAGCTTCATCTAGTCTTTGCAATCTATGAATCATGAACACAAGAAGATGATATTGAAAGTAAATTTTCCTTTTTTCCATGGTGGATATACAGGAGCGGCTCGAAGATCCCACAAGAAGATGAAAAGAGCGCCACCAAGAAGGTCGATAACCCACCATTGTTACAATGCACACACCACATGTGCCGTGTCAGGGTGCATTGGCATGTGAAATTCAACTATCATGATTATTGGAGAGCCAAGATCGCGATCATCAACTTCGACTATAGGAATAACTATACTCAGTGGACTCTTGTTGCACAGCATCCCAACCTCAACAATGTCACCCAAGTCTTTAGCTTTGAATACAAGCCAGTTCTTCCTTATGAATCCATAAGTAAATTTCTTCAAAAAAAATGTCCTTTTTTCTGTGTTAAAGCCACATGAAGAGGTTTCTGTAACTAAGTTCATGTTGGCTTTGTAATTATGCAGATGACACAGGCATGTTCTACGGCTTGAAATACTATAATGACATGTTGATGCAAGCTGGGCCTCTTGGGAATGTTCAGTCTGAGGTGCTTATGAAGAAGGACAAAAACACTTTCACTCTCAAACAGGGATGGGCGTTTCCCAGGAAGGTCTACTTCAATGGCGACGAGTGCATGCTGCCACCTCCGGACTCGTACCCTACCTTGCCGAATTCTGCTAATAAACTACCAACAAGTGTTTCACTTATGACAATCTATGTGATCTGTAGCATGTTTTTTCACATGGTGATGACAGTAGTACAGTGACACAGTAGAGTGGGACAATTTAGCTGGGAAATATGTAAGACGCATGGTTTTGATCAAACGGAATTATTTGAGATATAAGCTAGAATCTCCCATGATTTTGAGTTACATGCGATAAAGTGTCTCTGCCAAGTGTATCTTTGCATAATATATATTTTTCTTCAAATTACAAGACTACTGAATTTTGGGGACCGAATAATGCATTTACGGAACTGTTTGACTCCAAATAGGGCCAATCATAGATAAATTCAATCCAAGTTCTACTTGAATTTACATTACAATGCTAACAATCCACATTAACTAATGCTAATACTAATGATTCTAGCTTATAATCTTGGCAATTATACAGTGGGACAGATATGAATAATAACGTGGAAGTCACAGAACTATCCTACATCACTTTCTACTGTTACAGTTGCAGCTTCAATGCATTCTGGGCAATAGATTTGCCTTTAGTTCTAATAACCTAGACCACCTGAGAATCCTAGAATATTCCAGAATAGCCAAACCTTCACCTGTCCATAGACATGATTGTCTATGGACGAGTCAACAAGATCACTAAAGAAGCTATGAAGGCTAAGATTGGAGAAAGCAGAGATGAAACAAGTTTTGAACTTGCATTTGGTAACCATGGGTACGAATCTGGAGGTGGCATGACACAGTTATCTCCATTGAAGTAAATCCTTAGTGGGAAAGCCCATCCCTTATCAAACGTGAAAGTTGACTTGTCCTTTCGAAGCAAGAGCTCACTTTGCACATTCCCAAGTGGTCCAGCTGAAGTGAGCAAGTCGTTGTAGAATTTAACTCCCCACATCATGCCGGTATCATCTGCAAAATTAGATACCACAACAGTTACACAAAGCAGTGGATTGCTTTCTCAATGAGATTTCCTATGACTCTAATTATGAAAGATGCCACCTACTTAATCCCTCATAAGGTGTTAATGGCTTGTAATTAAAACTGAAAATTTGGGTTAAATTATCAAAATTTGGATGCTGCACCACAAGGTTCCATTGTGTATAGTTCATCCTGTAATTGAAATTTTTGATTGACTTTCACTCCCCAGTACTCTTTATAGTTGACCTTCACATACCAATGCACTCGAATTGGACACATATGGCTGGTACACTGGACCAGAGGAGGTGCATTAATGGCTTTTCCTGGAGGTGATACAACTGAAGCTAATATTGGATGATCTGGACTGCAAGATGAAATCAGAAAAAGGAAGGGGTGACAAAGTTTACTTAGAAAATGCAGCCTGAAATATGAAAAGGAAATATCAAGTTTCAGTAAAAGATTAAGCCAGTTACTTACTCCATGCAGCTATCGGGTTCTGTTCTGTTTCGGCCGCCACAGGCACAAGTTGGGCAGTTTACTATTGTCTCGTTATAGAAAGAAGAGAGAGACACGCAACAAGTTGGTGTCTTTTGAGCCAGGAATTGAGAGTATGTGCAGGTAGTATTCCAGGTCACAGCCACAAAAGAAGCAGGCTATGTTAGAATGAACAAGTTGCTTGATCAATGTCAGAACACAAACAACCTTTCAAGCTAGCTCCATAACATGCATTTATTTGTTCACTGAAAAGTTAATTCCATTTTATCAGCAAAGGGAATGCTGCCATTGGTAAAAATTGGAAATGCAGCATTCAAGTGCTTATATGTGCATATTCATGTTTGATTTTCATCAACAAAGTTTAAGACACAAGTATCTATGAATTTCCAAGACAAAGCTCTTTCGAAAGTTACTTACTCAATGCTTGAGTGGTTCTCCTCTTGTCATTAGTAATAAATTTGGTTGGTCTCACTTTCTTTGCAGGACCACAAGTATATCCTGGACCTGGTGCTTTGAGGGTGAAATTTTTGGGCAATTGACGGTTCGGTTAGACGTTCCTGCAGAACCTACGCTTAGCTGAAATGAACTCACTGAAGTGGTTGGGTCCTGAGCCCATGAATTTAGTACTCCTCCTCTGCAACAATTTGCAATCTGTTGATTGTAAGGAGTTCCTGGCAATAAGTCTACCACTGTAGGATCCTTCTTACAGCAATGTGGGATGTTCCCTTTGAACCTTGAGCAGTCTCCTTGCTCTGTGGTTTGACCTCCCTTCATGTTCCAAATAACTTCCTTTTTCGCCCACTTCCACCCTAATATCCATCCCGGAGCTTGAATATGACGGTACTGTTGAAAGTTGTGTACATTGAAACAACAGCCTGCAAGAAGGATTCAAAACGCTAGGAAAGCAGAAAAATATGGGAGGTGATAGGAAGTAACATAATGGCAACCTACAATACATCAAACGATAATAACCAGTGGACACTTTTATATTTAATGTTGATATTAATGCTTTACATGTTTTAGGTTCTTTAATACAAATATAACACGTGCACAATTAGCATCATATTACTGACTCCATGATAAATGTTCTTCAACATGACGTAGAATTTGCTGAAGATCCATCAAGCCAATCACGTTAGGCCCATAATGGTTTTCCTGGCACTTTATCATATTCAGAAAGTTTTATAGCTTGCAACATAGCCATCTGCGGTCCAGCTAATGACATCCCATTTGATTGTTATGTTTCCAGTTGGATCAAGTGCATCATAGGCTTCTGTATGCACAAACAGGGAAAGTTAGAAGACTCCAAATTCTAAGTATTCCTCATGCAAACAATCTTACTCTTAATTCATTATATCTCACTCATTTTTTTTACTCATTTTTCTCTTCATTAGTTATTGCAAGCAACGAGTCAAAAAACTAGTATAGAAAAAGGATCATGTCGATGAGTAACATCACACGTCAAGTTACATAAAGCACCGGTTAGCTGCCCATGCTGTTCAAATTTATCTCTTCATTTTACGGATGTTGGAAGATATACTTTATCATGCCATATGTAGTCATAAAAATAAATTAAGTTAATCGGTCATCTTGTTCACTATCCTTGTGACAAAGGCAAACACCAGTATGCGCCAAGATAAGCATTTGAAATGCAAATTTCAACTCAAAAGTATCAGGAAACTTGAAAGGCAAGAAGAAAAACGAAAGACCAGCAGAGAAATTCTGAACTAACACCAGGTAGTGAGAATTTCAAATAACAGGAGATTCAGAGCTTGAATGCAAGAAGAAGAAAGAAAGTCTACTCTCAACTCCTCTGTTCATGAAATTTCCACCTCAGATTTTGAGAAAATGGAAAAATGGAAACTTGGGGAAGTGAAACCCACAAACAACAAAGAAGGAAAAGACGAGCAAGGGATTACCAGTAGAAGTAAATGTCGAGCAAGCGAGGAGCAACACAAGCAAGATTCGTGAGGCATCGGATCCAGAGAGTGATAACCACAGAGACTCCACTTCTGGGTTCATAGATATCTCGGCACGAGCCACGAGGAGGGTTGAGGAGGAGATAAAAGGCGAAAGAAATGCCCCTTCAACTCGGAAAAAAGAAAGAGTGGTTTTGGTTATGGGTTTAAGCAGCGAGTACTCTTGACTGTAATCACCTCTCTCAAGTCTTAACAGAACCTTACCTTCGAAAACTGATATGCGGCTTCAGCAGTCAGCACTGAATATAAAAATTAATATCCTTACCAACTAACTCACCCGATATTCGTGGCAACCCTTCCTATGATAATGCTTATTTATTTTTTTAAAAAAATGATTACAAGTCAGAATAGCGCGGTCAAATATAAAAGAAATAAATCATGGGAAGTTGGATCACTATATATCATTTATCTTCCCTACTCGTATAAGTCTGCATTGCTGGCAAAGAGTACTCAAGCTGTCTCACCAAGTTCTAGTGTTTTTGTTGAACTTTTTAGTAGCCTCTTTTTTTGTTTCAGTTTACTGTCCAATAATTCCAGAATTAGAGATAACAGTAGAAGGATGAGTAAAATGGCGAGTTAGCAACAGAGATGGGTGAAGTGATGTTAGATTTTCTAAAATTAAGAGTATATAAGTTACTCCCTCGAGTTCTAATTATAAGACAAAGTTATTTTTTTTTTTGAAAAATTAAGGAAACCAATTAAATCACTTTAAAATATTTATATTTATATTTTTTTCTTCAAACTAATTAATTAGACTAATAAACTGATATATAATATAAAGATACTAAAAATATCAATACTCTAAATTGATTTAATTGGTTTCCTTAATTTCTCTAAAAAAAATAAACTCTGTCTTATAATTAAAACCGGAAAGAAGGAGTATCTTTAAAGTGGACATAAAGATAAAAAATACACAAGGGGAGTGAAAAAGAGAAAAAAAGAAAGCAAATGACTGTTTTGTCTGGGGATTCAAATATCTTTGTCGAACTCAGCACCAACTTTTGAATCGCGTCTCATATTCTTTTAAACCAAGAGAAGCCGAAGACGCTACGTGATGCCATTTTCATGAAGCATTTTGCCAATGGTTTCACAAGATAACATTTGCAACCCAAACCACATTGATAGGACCTTATTAGCAAGGAAATCCATAATAATTGTTTCAGTTCCGAGATAAGGTCGTTCTCATGTAATGCTAAATCCTGCTCGATTCAGAGTTGGTTGCTCTTTTAATATCAAAGAAGAAAGTTAGGGCAAAAAGCTGAATGGAACAATTACTTCGCTTGCTGATAGATAAAAGCAGCAGAATAAAGGATCCATTTTGTTCGATCCTATTATACCATATAGTGCAGTGCAGTGCAATATAATATTAATTACAGCGGTAATGTTTGGTTTGATTTTTAAGCAAGATGCAATGAATTAATCTTTTAATAATTATTTAAAATTAATATATTACACAAAGTTTATTTTACCCTTAATATAATCTTTGTAGAAAAAATAGTTAAAAGCTGGTGGCAACGGGGATGGAGGAGGAGGTAGTGGCTGCGGCAACGATGGGGGTGGCGGCGGCGAGTAGCGGTGGGCAGGTGGTGGCGGTTAAGGAGGTAGTGGTTGCAGTGGCAGCTGGCGTCGACGGCGAAGGAGAAGGAGGTAGTGATGGTGGCGGGGGCGGCAAAGGAGGTGGAGGTAGTGGCGGCGGTAGTTGGTTGGTGTGCGACGGCGAAGAAGGAGGTAATAGTGGTGGCGGGGGTGGAGGAGGTAGTGGCGGCGATAGCAACGGTGGAGGTGGCGGCAGCAGCAGTAGAGAAGGAGGAGATAGTGACGGCAGCAAGGGGTGGAGGTGACAGTGGTGGAGGAGGTAGTGGTGGCGGCAACGGGCCAAGGTGACGGCGGTGGAAGAGGAGGAGGAGGAGGCGATAGCAGTTGTGGCGTGATATGACAAGTGAAATGAGATAAATGAAACAAAGATACAAGAAACTAAAGAGTAAATTAAACTTTTTTAATAATGCAATGGAATGACAATGATGATTCATTAGGGGAGGTATGAATGAGGATTACCAATTTTTTGGTAATCATTGTTACCATGGTAAACCTTATTACTATGCTAATGAGCAACCAAACACTCTTCTCTTGATAATACAGTCATGATTATCATTGCAGACATACAATGAGGTTGAACTAAATGGGTTCAAAGTCTCTCAACAAAATTTTTTGAGATCTTTATGGAGCGAATATGTGTATATATTTAGTCCTAACTAGCATAAAAACGGCGCATTATGCAGGCGCTTGTTATATAAGTTGTATAAGTTTTCATCTTTTGTATTTGTAGTATGTAAATATAAGATAATATTTATTTTTTATCAAGTATGAAGAAGAATGATGTATTTGAACATTTTCTTTCATATTAATATGTATGAAAAGTGGAAGCTCTATAAATATATTTGATAGACTATTTTCATGGTTCATAGGCATATATCTTCAATGCCATGTTTTCTCTGCACGAAAATAAATATAGTAATAATTTGAAAAAAAAAAATAAAGAGAAGCTTAAACATAAAATGTATGTGTAATAAAAAATCAGTCTATATTAGCAAATTCTTAAGAGGGGAACATCCAAAAATAGTTTTAATGTTTAATACTATTAATTGAAACTTAGAACCATTTCAGTTTCCTTATGCTTTCTCCGTAGATGCATATATCATAAGTAATATAAGTAGCATAACTATGAGCCTACAACTTTTCCTTAGACTATGAAATTCAACCTGCAATATAGAAAGAAATGAAACATTTTTAGTAGATGTTACCCCTCTTAGAATATAGTAAAAGGTCAAAAGAACAAAACTTATATTACTTGTAAATAGATTTTGTGAGTATGAGGTACAACATGAGGTACGCCCATAATTTACATAACGCCTTTTGGATTGCCCCTGTTAGGAATAGATGGGATATCATGAGAAGAATCACAACAATTCTATAAAATCAAACCTTCACCGCCTAAAATACAAAAATATAAATCGTTTGCTAAACCAAACCAAACCAAATTCAATATATCTAGATGCAAGGGATTATGATACTATCAATGTAGCGAAACAAAACTTTGGTGAAGACTTACCCATTGTTTTTTGGTTCGTACTTGCCTTTCCCATTATAATTAATATGTACTTCCATTTTAAGGACTTCAATAGGCATAATCTGGTTTCATCATTTCAATGGCCTCCTTACCTAGAAAAATAAAAGAACTAACTCTACATTGGGAAGGAAATTTGGTAAGGTCAAAAGATTAAGGAGAGATAATAAAAAAGAATAGGAGAGGAGAAGATAGTAGAGACATAGAGATTGAGGAGGGAAAAAGAGGTTGACTGATCTATATATTTAAACATGTTAAACAGATAGCATCTACACCCCACTTTCATGATTATCCATATGAAACGCCCCCACGTTTCACAAGTCAAAGTTACATTAATGTAATATATCAAATATATTATTTTAGAGATATTTTAGAATGTCATCAAATTTGTCAAAAATTTCGGGATTATGGTATTATATGAATATAGTAAATATAAATTTAAATGTTGTAAATAATTAAGTACAAAATTTTAATTCAAAATATGTAAAATATTGTTCAATTATGATGTTATCATTTAAGTTAAAATATATAAATATATAAAATATAAAACCCGAGTAGTGGGAGTAGTGGGGTTGTTACCCATATATTGGAAGTTATTTCTTTAAGTTATTTATTTTGGGAGATATTTCAGGAATTTATCAAATTTGGCAAAAATTCTGAGATTATGGTATTATACTATTATATTATATTATATTAATATAGTAAATATTAATTTAAATGTTTTGAATAATGAAGTACAAAATTTTAATTTAAAATATATAAAATATATGTCAGTTATGATATTATCATTTAAATCAAAATATATAAATATATAAAATATAAAAATCAAAATTCCATGACTAAATTCTCCACAGTTTTTTTTTTTCATATTATTTAAATTAATATAAATAAAAATTTAAAATAATTATAGAAACAAATGTTTGACTAAAATATTAGAATAGGAGAAATGAGGTTGTTACCCATATATTGGAAGTTGTTTCTTTAAGTTAATTATTTTAGGAGATATTTTAGAATATTATCAAATTTGTCAAGTAACTTTGGTATTATAGTATTATTATACCAATATAGCAAATATTAATTTATATATTTTAAATAATTAAGTACAGAATTTTAATTCAAAATATATAAAATATATTTCAGTTATGATGGTATCATTTAAATCAAAGTATATAAATATATAAAATATAAAAATCAAAAGGCTATGATTAAATTCTTGGTTTTTTTCTTATAATTTAAAGTAACATAAATAACATTTAAAATATTTAAAATAATATTAAAAGACAAATGTTTTATTAAACTAATTAGAATACCATGAGTGAAAGTAATAGGGTTGTTACACATATATTAGAAATTTTTTTAAGTTAAAATATATAAAATAAAATATGTAAATAAATAAGATATGTGAAATGCTTATGTGGCAGCATAGGGATGGCTCAAACCATCATTATATTAGTTTTAAATATAGGATAAAGTTCTAATTTTTGTCTATTTCCTCTTAAAATACCCTATTGATACTTCCTAATAATCAAATGCAATAATAATTCAATAATGCACCTATATATTCTATAAAATGAGTACTGCTTGCAACTCATTAATGTGACTTGCACCTCAATTCTATTGTTTTTTATATAATTTAATAACAGTGAAAAATTGAAATCAGTTTTAAAACAATCAAACGAGCACTTCTTGTGCTTGCATACCTAAAATAATTAACTTGGTGACATTACCTGTAAATGGCATGATAAATTGTGAGTCTAAACCCATAATCTTGAATGCCTTTCAAGGATGTCCTTGTTAAGAATAATAGATGAAATATCATGAGAGAAATTGTAACAATTCTATAAAAGTCAATTCTTGTTTATCTAAAAAAAAAAATATAAATCATTTGCTAAATAAAATCAAACCAAACCAAATTCAAAATATCCAGATGTAAGGGATTATTATACTCTCTCTGGTTCTTAATATAAGACATATTTACCTAATTTGATTATACTAAACAAGTTAGTTAATTTAGTTAATATGACATGTATTTTCTAAAAAATCCCTGGTCATCTTGCTTCATTCCTTTATTTCCTCTCCTCCTTGATTATTGTTAAATGAGCATCAATAGGAGTAAATTAGGAAAAAATTAACAAATATGAAAATTATGTCTTATATTTCGGATTAAGATAAACTCTCCAAATATATCTTATATTAAGGACCGGAAGAGTACTATCAATGCAGCGAAACAAAACCTTAGTAAGACTAACCCTTTTTTCTCTGGTTTGCAGTTTGCCTTTCCCATTTTGATTCTCAATTAACCTGGAGAACCAATTCTACATTGTCGTTCGCATCTATTGGAAGTTATTTTTTAAGTTAAAATATATCAATAAAAAATATGTTTAAGATATTATCATATTTGTCAAAAGATTCCTAGATTATGGTATTATATTAATATATTAAATATTACTTTCAATTATTTAAATAATTAAGGCAGTCACATAATTTTAATTCAAAATATATAAAATATATTTCAGTTATGATATTATCATTTAAGTCAAAAAATATAAATATATAAAATACATAAATCAAAAGACCATGACTAATTTTCCATTGGTATTTTTCTAATAATTTAAAGCCTAGAACTACTCCTAAAATACATTAATTATATAGAATAAAAGGTTATCCGGCTATAATGGCAAGGATTTAAAAGATAGTTCGACCTTTGCAACTAACATATTGGAAAAACAATAATTTAAAATTCAAATCTACAATAACGATAACATATTTGTAGCACATTTTAAAAATTTAATATTTTCAATTTAAGAGAACGTTCATTCTGATGCACCCCGGTTGTAGCGAGGACATGCGGGCTGATCTTACGTAACTTTTGAGATGTAATGTCCTAGGATAGTCAACTATCAAGTTTTGGCTTGGCCTTATGTGTTTGAGAGAGAGAGAGAGAGAGAGAGAGAGAGAGAACGTTCATTCAAAGAAAAAGGTTACGGATATGACAAAATTGGGAAAATAAGTAAAAAGTTTAAAAAATGTTATAACGTTTAAATTAAGATATTGCCAGTGGTATGTTTATTCTAAACATGAATGACTTTATAAACTAATATCATTATTTTTTCAAGTTCTATAGTTAGTTTTTGAAAGTATCCCTAAAACTACTTCAAAAATATATTAATATATATCTTTTTTTTGTTTGCCAGATACTAATATATATATATATATATATATCTTAAACTACTATCAAATCTCCATATGAAGAAACAAACTGACCTACAAGGTAACGATCATCAAAATCATCGGCGTGAAGACTGGCAAAAGACCTGAAAGCGAAACCAAAGCGGGGTATATATGCTTGTCATCCAAACTTGGCTTGACCATAGTTGAAAACTGAAAATTTATCTTATGTGGATGCTCCGTGGGACGATATGTGCCAGTATTGGGAATAATAAGAAATTGAGATATCTCACAGATATGGCCCTCCTTCAAATTCTTCTGATCACAGTGGATAAATCCACTACGAACACTTCCATGTATCCGATCACCCTGCAAATAAGGAGAATGATGCAAGTAACAAGACATCTGGAGACATCAGGAGCCCTTAATTTAGAATAACCACCGAACAGAGACTGAAAAAATAGAAACTTACATAGACATCTTAAAACACCAACTCAATCGATGGAGCAACCTCGTTTATATACCTTGGAGGCATTTCCACAACCTCACAATGTGGACATGTATGCGCCAACTATGACGCTTGGGATTCAATATAGGAACAACAACAAAACTATTAGACATAATTCACAACAAAAAGAATTATAGGTGTAATAGGCCACACGAACCAAAAATCTGTAGCAAGAACACGCCGGATAATAAGTCAGAGGGACATATTCATAGTGTTAGTATTGGATCAATAACTACCAACGCGAGAAAGGGGGACCACGTTCTGCAACTTCCATCACCAGACACCCTAATTTCATCTCAAAACTAATCATATCTAACACATTCCCTCTTCACTTAAGGGCTTGTTTTGTTTGAAGGGAAGGGATGGAGGGAAAGGGTAGATGATTACTATTTGATTTGATTGGTGGGGGGAGAAGGTGAAGGGTTTTCAATGATCATTTGTTTGGTTTAAAATGAGATGAATGATAGCAATTTACCATTCTATCCTAGCATATCTGGTTATATTTTTTATTTATATGTTATATAAATTAATTTACATATTTTCTAATTAATATAATAACATTTTTATTTATAATTAATATAATAATATATATTTTGTTTAAGATTAATAGTACAATAATATTTTTTTAACTATAATAGTATTTTTTATTTATAATAACATATTTTCATTTTTAATTAATTTCATAATAATATATTTTTAATATAAAAACAATATATTTTTAAAAATATATTATTATAAATTTAATAAAAATAATATATTTTTTAGTATAATAATATTTTTATTTAAAATTATGTTAAATTATTTTATAATTATATTTTTTTTATTTTAAATCAATTTTATAATAGTATTTTTTTATTTATAAAAATATAATTTTTTAATTTTATTTCATAATAATATTTTTTAATGATAAAAATATATTTTTGTTCAAATTAATTTAATAATAATATTTTTTATTTAAATTTTTATGAGCATATGTTATGATCATAATAATTTTTTATTCATAAATATATACTTTTTATATTAAATTATTTTTTAATAATATATTTTTAATTATAAAATTTTTTTTATAACAATATATTTAAATTCTATAATAAAATATTTTAATAATAATAATAATTTTTTATTTATGATAATATTTTGGCTAAAGTATACTTTTAGTCCTCTAAGTTTTATATGGGGTATACTTTTGGTCTTTTAACTTTATAAAGTATGCTTTTGGTCCTATATTTCTATCACCGTTAATATCATTAACGAAAAATATTAACGTAGTAAACTCAAATGATGATTGTGCAATTGACAAAACATATTTAAGTTTTAATTTAATATAATATATTTAGATTATTAAATTAAAATAAACTAACAAATCACTGCAAATGAAATTAATGTTTTGATGTTTAGATTATTAAACTAAATTTTTTTAATACCATCAAGGTTTTGATATTGATGGCTTCATTAGGTTTTTAACTATTTTTCAATTTACATATATATTAAATTTAAGATTGATAGCACTTAATTACACATTGATCACTTAAATTTACACCGTAATCACTTAAGTTTGCTGCGTTGGTGTTTTTTGGTTGATAACATTAACGATATTAAAATTATAAAACCAAAAATATATTTTATAAAATTAAGAAACTAAAAGTATACCTCATGTAAACTTAAAAAACTAAAAATATACTTTAGTTTAATATTTTTTATCATTGGCACTATTGCATTATCACATAAGTTATAAGGTAAAGTAGTTTAAAAAATTTGGTAAAAAAAAAAAAATAGTTTAAAATTTTGGTTCCCCTCCAAAACCCTTCAATCAAAGGGAGCCAAAATATGAATGTTGGAGGGAAGGAAATGAAAGTTTTGGGGTCCCCACCCCTTCAAAATTTCCTCCCCCCCATCCCCTCCCCCAACGAAACAGGCCCTTTCAAAAAAAACATGAGGTCTTCTCTGGAGTTCTTCCCCAGTTTTTCCCTCCTCGTACGCCGTACAAGCCATAAACAAAGATTAAATTATCTGATTAAGACATTCTTTTATGTTACTACTAAAAACGAATCCAGCATATACCGTGGGCTTACACTCACAAATGACAGAGATAATTAATTTAGCATTAAACAAAGTAACAAACAATACGGAATCTATTTGCGAATCAAAACGCACATGATTCCAAGGACCACATGTTCACGGATCAAACAAACAGCGAACAAAGCCTGCAAAAGTTGTGGTTGCTATCCCATTTCCTGGCCCCATTCGATTGAAGATGACGATGCTGCTGGCGTATTTCTCTTTGTCTCTTCCAATGCTGTCCTCACAGTTATTATTGTTATTATATTTATTATCATTAACAATAACAAATCAGAAAAGTCACATTTATGGCTATCAACATATAGTAATAACTAATAACATGAACTCATGAAGTGTTGCCCAGCAAATGCTCTGCAAATCGTCAAATCCAATCTATTTTTTTTTTTTTTTATCTGGTAGTTGTTCATAAGCCACGCGCATCGAGCTCCGGGTCTTATTTCTTAATTTTTAAAATGGGTTTACGGACAATTTTTCCTTTAAACTTTTTTTGAGAGCAATTACACTAAAATATTATCCCAATTAATTTTATCCGTGATGAGTTATCTGTTCACGTATTATTTATTTTTTTTACATACTAATTTCTTTGAAAATCTATATGTCATCTACTTTATTTTTTTAAAAGTTAAATTTAAAACTTACAAAATAAATTTACACCTTAACAAAAATAATATAAATGAGATATAGACTGTTAATTCATCATATTTAGTCAACTAATAATCAAAATTTCCTGATATAACGATTAACACAAAATTGTTCTCTTTTTAACACTTAGGGATAAATTTACTTATCAAAAAATTTTCAAGACAAAATTAACCTCGATTACAAAGGCAAAATTATCCCTTTTAACCTTTTAAAATTCAAGTGGACAACATTTGTTCTATTTTTTATTTTTATTTAAATTTAATTTAATACTCTGCAATTTTGAGTATTAACTATTACGTACCCTTCCACCGATGCCAGAGTTCCCTGTTGACCTTCTTGGTGCCTCTTTTCCATGGAGGCTTGTGGCCAAAACATTCAATAACGATCGCTCATAGCTTTTCTACTCCTCCAGCTAAAACTGAAGAGCGTGGACACTAATAATTTTCGTGTCTATTTCACGACCGACCTATACACACACACACGCATTATAGCAATTGTTGTATTTGTGGGTTGCTCCGAGGATGCGAGAGTCCAGAAGTGAAAGAGCTCCTCTCTTGGAAAACGGAGTAAGTCAAGGATGCTTCTATTCTATCATATTTTTTGTTCTTCCTCATTTGGGTATTTGGGTTGCCATCAATAATGCCCAGATTTTGATTCGTAAGTAAATAGGTAGATTTCTATTACCGCTTCTGGTTTTATGACTTGTGGGGCTCGCGTGATTATCAGTGGAATGTTCTTTCTATCCGTAATAGTTAAAGTCAATCATCTTGCGGAGGTTTGGATAATTACAGTTTTATATCTGCGATAATCTCTGTTCAAGTCATGGTTATTTCCATCGTGGAAAAGGTACTGGCTGCACGAGATGTTTAATGGCTGACTTATTGGCTTCATGGCTTAGACTGGGAGTTGTAATTTGTGATACTTTTATGTCTGGCGTTACTCTTCATGTTTGAAGACCAACGAGTATTTTATGAAACGACTTCGAGAAATATTTTAGACAAGTTTTTAAAAATTGCTTTTATATCCTAATATACCTATCTACAGGAAGGAAGGAAGGGAGGTGATGCCTCAGCTGATGAGCCGACAGACCTTGAACAGGGTGATACTCTACCGGTAATCATTCTTCATACTTCTTTGAAACCTCTCTTTAAGTATCTCTTAGCATCAGTACTAATTTTATGCTTAAAATTATCAGGCTGCAAATGTGGGAGTGTGTCGAGTGCTTTCACTTGTAAGTGGACATAATTTTTGCTGGAGTTTCTTTGGATGGTTTGGTGGCAGTATTCTGTTATCATTAAAATTTCTAGCTTTTTAATTCTTACATTTTGTTTCTTATTAATAAATAATAATTACAGGCAAAGCCTGATGCTGGGAAGTTGGTACTTGCAACAGTGGCTCTGTTGATTGCATCCACCTCAAGTATCTTAATTGTATGTATCATTTCCAATGCCTCCTCCCCCTCTGCAAAAAATCAAAATTCTGTTATATATATGTGTGTGTTTATTTGCTGCCTAGATCTTTAGATACCACGTTAAACCGCAACTTTCTCATGAACATGGAATTGTTTTCTTTCTGCTTCAGCCAAAATTTGGCGGGAAGATAATTGACATTGTTTCAGGAGATATTTCAACCCCTGAGGATAAAGCTAAAGCTCTGGATGCTGTAAAGAGCACCATACTATATATCTTTCTGATTGTTGTCGTGGGGTATGATCCTTGCTTGAGTAATTCCTGTTTGATCTAGTGTTTGATTGCTTGGAACTGGATGTCACTATGGTTTTTAATCTATCATATTTATTTTCTGATAACGTGA
This sequence comes from Inga laurina, assembly GCA_963855925.1. Taxonomy (NCBI): domain Eukaryota; kingdom Viridiplantae; phylum Streptophyta; class Magnoliopsida; order Fabales; family Fabaceae; genus Inga; species Inga laurina. The sequence goes on from OY979713.1 coordinate 41,223,390, forward strand.
GTGGTTCTTTAAATTTTCTCAAATTTTCAGTTCAGTTTCCACAGCACTGCGAGCATGGCTTTTCTCTTCTGCCAGTGAAAGGGTTGTTGCACGGTTGAGAAAAAGATTGTTTAGTCACCTCATAAATCAGGTAAACCAACATTCTGATTGATAAATCTCCATTGCCTCTCCTTGTTTATGTTATATATGGTCATTTGGAGAGTAGAACATTGAACTTTGGAGTGTGTATTTCTCCTTGCCTCAGAAGATAATATTTTTGTGTTTTTTGTTTTTCGGTTTCTTTTTGCAAATGCTTTAGAAGATAATGTTTATTCTGCATGACAAATTTGCAGGAGATAGCCTTCTATGATGTTACTAGAACTGGAGAACTTCTAAGCAGGCTATCTGAAGATACACAGATAATAAAGAATGCCGCAACTACCAATCTATCTGAGGCCTTGAGAAATTTATCAACTGCTTTTATCGGTCTCTCTTTCATGTTTGCAACATCATGGAAGTTAACTTGTACGTGCTTGAAAATTGATCCTTGTTTAAATAACTGCACACAAACAAAACTCCACATGGAGGCATGCAGTCATATATTTTCTCTAAATTCATCCTAATTTTTCTTTTGGTAAAATCATCCAGTATTGGCTTTGGCTGTTGTACCTGCTATCTCTGTCGCTGTTCGTAAATTTGGCCGGTTCTTGCGTGAACTTTCTCACAAAACTCAAGCTGCAGCTGCAGCAGCTTCATCGATCGCTGAGGCATGTCTATTCTATTGAGAATCATAATCTTTATGGAAAGTTAAAGCCAAGTCTTGGAAAGATTTTTATCTGATATTAATTTTGTGCATGATTGTTGACTAGGAATCCTTTGGTGCTGTAAGAACAGTGAGATCTTTTGCCCAAGAAGAACATGAAATAGCACGGTATTCTGAGAAAGTTGAAGAAACACTTAAGCTTGGACTTAAACAGGCTGTGAGTTGCTCTTTTTCTTTTTTAATTTTGATCTGTGTGCTTGTATGTATATACATCTATTAGCCTTTCCCAGTGCCTAACCATTTAGCTTCTTGTGCCTTGGTGATACAGAAAGTGGTTGGACTCTTTTCTGGAGGCCTCAATGCGGCATCTACACTGTCAGTTATTATAGTTGTTATATATGGAGCTAACTTAACAATCAAGGGTGCCATGACCGCGGGTGATCTTACATCTTTCATTCTTTATAGTCTCACAGGTGAATTCCAATGTCTATTTTACTACCTACATGTGAGTGATATTACTATACATCATCAAGTGAAAGTTTTTATCATCCAGAAATGTTAGTCATTAGTTGGTCAATGTGATAGTCAAATTGTGCATTGATTTATTTCCAGTGGCATTTTAAACTGCTGTGTTTGAACTGACACAGATTATATTTGACCGTCTCAATCTTGTAGTGGGATCTGCTGTATCTGGTCTGTCATCATTGTATACAGTAGTAATGAAAGCTGCAGGTGCTAGCAGACGCGTATTTCAACTTCTGGATCGAGTCTCTTCCATGCCTAAGCCAGGAAACAAGTGTCCTTTGGGGTCAGTCTCCTGGATTTATTGAATTTTGTCTTTTCTACAGAGTTCCGCCACAAACCTTTTTTTGCTCTCCTTAAACACACTTTGTCTTAGAATGCCAAAACCAAGGAGCTTTCCTTTTGGTTTTTTGTGCCAAAATTTTAGTTGGGATTAATGATGATATAATCACACTTTCCACCAACCTATCACTGCATCCAAAACTGGCCATACCATTTGAAAGGTATTCTATTGCTCACTGTGTGAGCAGATTTGCAATTTTTAACATTTCCAAAGGCCCCGATTTTGGCTGTGTTTCCGTAAGTGGAACTTTATTAAATAAACAAACAGCCATGGCAGTGTGTTGGGTGAGGATACGGGATTCATGGACATTCTTTTGTCTTCTCTATGGTTATTAATGTGTACTTCCAGAATCAAGTGCTTTTACTTGTTAAGGCTTTGCCTTCCTCTGTATTTTAAAAAAAAATCATGTTCAAATATCGAACATTCTCCACTTTAAATTGAATTTGTGCTATATAAGAGAAAACACTTCTTTAAAAATAATTAATTGGGCTTTGAGAAATGAGACTAAATTGTCTTTTACTGTAGTGATCAAGATGGTGAAGTGGAACTAGATGATGTTTGGTTTGCCTATCCCTCACGTCCAAGTCATACAATACTCAAGGTGCCTTCTTCTGTTGTTTTGTGTTCTGGTGTTATATATGTTATCCAAATTGAACAGTAAATTAAATAGCAAAATTTGCTGCATTATGTCATCCATAGGGAATCACATTGAAACTGCAGCCTGGCTCAAAGGTTGCTCTCGTCGGCCCTAGTGGTGGTGGAAAGGTATACCCCATATAATTTCTTCAGCTCCCCGTGTTGTGTTTTAATTCACAGCACATGACTCCACAAGATCAAGTGATATGCTTTGTGTGAACTAAAAGCCTTGTTTACTGAAATGATGTGGATTGAAGTATACAAAGATATATTTTATGATGAAGTCGACGGGGGGAAAGTTAAGTGGTTGGATTTATTTCTTGTTTGTTGCAGACTACTATAGCTAATTTGATTGAAAGATTTTATGACCCAACCAAGGGAAAGATTCTACTGAATGGGGTTCCTCTGGTAGAAATATCACATGAACATCTACACAAAAAGGTATCTTGCTATAGTTATTTAGTTGCATGAGCTGAAAGTTAAATACTAGAAACTGTGTTTATTTTAATTACTACCGAACCATCGATTTGTGAGTAGGCAATGTGTTGTTCCCTCGTAGGAGACATGTCCTCATGGTAAGTGCATATTTTTATTGACTTATCAGATCATTACATTTCAGAGCATATTCTTGAATATAAGATATTTACATACTGTTAACAAACCTTTGCCGACTTAAATTATTGTTGACGTAGTGTCTTGCTTTAGATTTAAGAATCTCTTTCTAAAAATGATCCAATTTCTAATATCTATTTGTGATGCTGATGAGCTTAAAGATAATGGAGATTGCCTTTTGATATGCAGATCAGTATAGTGAGTCAGGAACCGACACTTTTCAACTGTTCCATAGAGGAGAACATAGCTTATGGACTTAATGGCAAAGTTAATCCTGTTGATATAGAAAATGCTGCTGTAAGATTCATTATCATCTTTCACCAAATACCCTAGTCTCCTAAACCTTGTTTCCTCATTGAACATGGATTTATATGCAGAGAATGGCCAATGCACATGAATTTATATCAAAGTTCCCGGAAAAATACCAGACACATGTTGGAGAACGAGGGATACGGCTTTCAGGAGGACAAAAGCAAAGAGTAGCTATTGCTAGAGCCCTGCTTATGGACCCAAAAATTCTTCTCCTGGACGAAGCCACTAGTGCATTGGATGCTGAAAGCGAATACCTAGTACAAGTAAAGTCACAACTTCAACTTCATGAAATATATAGACTTTATATCTTGTTTATCTTCCCTTTGTTGCAGACAATTAACAAATTATGATGTTGATGATGTTTATGTTGTAGGATGCCATGGATTCTCTAATGAAGGGGAGGACAGTTCTAGTTATTGCTCATAGGCTATCTACTGTTAAAAGTGCAAATATTGTAGCAGTTATTTCTGATGGTCAAATAGTTGAAAGTGGCACCCATGATGAACTTCTCAGCAAGAATGGTGTTTATACTTCATTAGTCAGAAGACAACTACAAACAGCAAAAACTGAAATCTAATCGCTTGGCAATGCCATGGCTTCCTGAATCCTTTCCCTTGTGGCAACCCTTCTAGAATTACTTGTGCCTGAACTTTAGAATGCCCAGCAACTGTATTATTGTTATTAGTTAATTTTGCCCCGGCCGTTATCTTAATTAATTTTAATCGTTAGTTGACTAAATATGTTGAGCTGGCTGTTCACATATCATCCACATCATTTTTGTTAAAGTGCAAATTTGCCCTAGGAGTCCATGTGTCATCATTTACTTCATTTTTTTAAAAAAGTTAGATTTAAAATTTTTGGGGCAAATTTACACCTTAACAAAAATGACATGGGTGACATATGAATTGCCAACTCAATATAGTTGGTCAATTAACGGTCAAAATTAATTAGGATAACGGCTCGTGCAAAATTATTCCCTTTTTAACATTTTCGGGATAAAATTGCCCCTAAAAAATTTTCAGAGCAAAATTGCCCCTTAACGCTTTTAATCTTAGCATGCTGGAACAATGAAGTGCTTGTTTGGAAGAGTTTATTTTTGGGCAATAAGTGCTTATAATTCGTGATTCACGGTATACGAGGTAAGTATGTGAGAGGAGTTTTTTCTCGGCTTGCGTAATAAGGGTTTATTTCTCAAATTTAAGCTTTTCCAAACACACCTGAAGTGGTGGAGAGTGCTATGTAGAAGCGTTTGTTTTCATTATAGCCTCTCTGTTTTCTTTTTCTTTTTGGCTCTCCACTTTGTCTTAATCTCCTCAACCTCCGTTTTCTGTGAAAAAAAAATTCAATATGGGTGAGGAAAGTACATAGGTTTTTTTTTTTTTTTTTTTTTTGCCAACAGACGAAAGTACATAGTTAGATGCATATAGTTTCAGTATCTTAAATTTAACCATTTGACTGTTATAAAAGTTGATATCTGTGCCTCGTTTCTAATGGCAAGATTTTATATTTCTACTCGTTTTGGTTTTAAATCTAAAACTTATTTACCTAATTTAATTAGATCAAAAAAGTTAGATAATATAATATATATTTTCTAAAACAATCTAATTGTCTTTCTTAATTCCCTTTTCTCCTTAATTATTATTGAGGAAACACTAATATGGGTAATTTAGAAAAAAATTGATAAATATAAAAAATATGTTTTATATTTAATATTAAGATCAACTTTCTAAATATGACCTTATTAATAACCGGAAGGAGTATTAGATTTGGCTCCTCTTAGTGCAGGTTGCCTTTTTGGGAGTGAAGCTCAAGTGAAACAAATCGTTGCTTTTTCCAAAGGGCTATCTTTCTCTTTTAAGAAAATATTTCATTTGGTCCTTAATATAAAATATATTTATCTAATTTAATTAGATTTAGAAAGTTAGTTAAGTTACTTAACATAACGTATATTTTCTAAAACACTCTTTTCATCTTCTTTAATTTTTACACCCCCTTTTTCTCTTTGATTATTGTTGAACGGGCATCAATAAGGAAAAATGAGGAAAAAATTAATAAATATGAAAAATATATCTTATATTTTGGATTAAAATCAACTCCTCAAAAGGTTTTATATTAAGTATAGGAGGGAGTAGTCGTTTTCTCTTGAAATTGCCAAACAAATGTAATGTATTTTCAAGAAAGTTGGAGGAGATAAGATTGAATTGATTCTCCTTGGTCATAATTTCTCCTAACGTTCTTATATACTGACTGCAAAGCCATTTCAATTTTGTTTGAGTTTCTTGTTTCTTTTGGGTATTTTGTGGAAAATGTTTATAATTTTTGCCCGTGATGGGTGGATGGGTCTGTGATTTTTCAATATATTAATATTGTTTTTCCATGTAAGATTTTGAGTATGTAATTTTGGGGATGAAGATAAATCTGGAAATGATTTTATTTTTGTATATTAGATCATAAAATGAATGGAGCGATAAATCAAAGATCAAAGAGAAAATTGATTAAGAGTAAAATACTCTCGGTAGCCCTTATTTTTACCTTAATTACACTGTCATCCCTTTTCTTTTCTTTCGTTTTCTGTTTGGGGTAATACAAGGGGCTAAGCCCAGTCGCTAATCAAAAACTCTGAGAGGAAAACTTCTGCCCTCACAATCTTCTCTCAGTTTTACCATTCTTGTCTTTGAACCTCAAGTTTCAAACTCAACTCCACAAGATCTGCCAGTCCCTTTTCATCATTTCCGGATTTCTCTGATGATTCTTTGACATCCGATAATTGGTTGATCAAGATTGATGGCATCGAACCCGATAGTTAAAATTTATACTACACAAACCTCCCTTATATATATTTGAGGTTCCGTCAAAGCTTGACTTTTGAACTTTTTTTTGGACCAGAATACTCCTCTTTAGCATGATAATTATTTTTATAAAATAGAGTTAAATTACAAATGAAATGTAATGCAAGAAGATAAACCATATTGCCAAGAGAACTGGGGATTTCTATGAACCACAGCCAAACATAGATATTAAACGACATACATCTAAACAACTGATATGAACATCATCCTGTGGAAGATGGTTCGGAACAGCCACGCGCTTAGATGAGAGAAATTCCATTTCATTGCTATAACTGCAGAGAAACGTACGCATGTGAAATAGGTTCACTTCCAGTTTAATTACTTTACTTTCACCACTTCTCGAAAACTGATTATTCCATAGCAGTCACCCAGTCATCCAGAACAGGTGAAATTGGCCTATCGGATGCTTTTCATCGCAAGTTTTGAATAACTATTTCTATTGTTCGAAAAAAGAACACAGAATAACTTTCCATATTTTATAGAGTACCAAAAAGGATGAGGGACGAACATGTCCATGATAAAAAATTAAAACAAGATAAAGTTTTGAAAAGGAGAGAAACGATTCTCCATTGCTGCAGAGTTCTTCACGATTCTCCATTATCTGCAAAAAGGATGAGGGACGAACATTAGTTTTGAATAAATTTGACACCTCACTTTCTAAGTCAAAAAAAAAAAAAAATTGATGCTTCTGCATAATTAAAAACAAGCCAGTGAAGCGATCTATTCAAACAAGTGGGAAATCTAATTCCACGCCAATATGGGCCATGATAATCGAATTTTCTCCATAATCTAGTCCCCAGTGTGTATTTCAACAAGTGCATTATAAGGGACTGCACGTGCATATATTCTCATCACCTTATATTCATTAGTTTTCCTGACATAACCTTGTCCAGAATAAATGTTGTAGCTTATTGGTTTATCATTCTCGGATTGAGGAAGTCTTATAAACTCTCCTATGAATGGGTTGCAAACGACAAGTGTCATTGGGTTGCTAACCATAAGTAAATTCCTTTCAACTGGATTGCACAAGCAAAGTAGGCCATTGTAAGAATGCACTATGTCAAACTTGTCGTCTCTTGGGTTACAAGCAATAGTAATCTTATTCCTACCTGTCCTTCTAGCCTTAAGGATGGTGTCAATCACCATTTTAGAATCACAAAGAGTAAGCTTGAACTTAACCTCGGGCTTCATGTGATTATCACAATTGGATCTAGAAGAATCCTCACAAGAACAAACATTTTGGGCTTCATTGCTCTAAACTCGTCAAAGTCGAATATAGGTGGAGAGTTCTTGAAACACATCTAGAATTATTAGTCCACAACCCAGCATTTACAGGTGTATGCTGTCACGCTTTTATTTTAATTTCACCTTTACCAGAGTATTTACGGAAAATGATATGTGGTTCGGTGGACAACACAGAATAGCATATATATACTGATAATACGTGCATGATTAAAGGAAATCTTCATAAGGGTTCATACATGATACTTACAATTAAGGTAGCTGTATAGGGCTACTAGGGTGTTTAAACCCATCCTAGTGACACAGAGACTTCTTCCCGTCTTCGCTCCACCACTGCAACCCTCTCTCATGCATTTCTCTTCTCTGATTTCCGTGCACCTTCTATATTCACCTGTCTAAATTTTTGGCAGGGGAGAGTGAGATTAGAGAGAATCTCAGTAGAAAACAGATACCATAATGCATGCACAATAGATGTTATGTGTATGACATGTTAATTATAACTAGATGTATGCCCTATAATGACATTTTTGCATGCTCAATATTTCATGTAACAAAAATATGGCCACAGCAAAAACAGAAATAGAACTTAATTTATTCAAATATGCTCTTCACAATCAAATAAAGAAATCACAAACATCACTACATAAGCAGAGATATTAAATACATGCACATAAGGTAAGTCCCCTACCTTATGTCCCTTTTGCTAAACAGAAATAGTTCCTCGATCTACGTGCAAACAGCTCGGGCTCCATATTCGATCATACAATGCCCAATGTACCATTTAGACACTTCCATAGTGTTTCTGGTGTTATATGAGTCTATATTGAAAAATTACTAAAATACCCCCGTGACCTTGGCCCCGCCGTACCTGGTCCGACTGTACTTTTTCCGAAATTTTGACGTACGCTATTCTGACATATTTTCTCCCAAGGAATCCATTTCCAGACTCGGAATTACCAATTCACTGCAAAAAGACGAAATTGCTCTTGGCAACCCCGCTTTAAAGGTTTCAGGGGCGTTTTCGTAATTATGTTTTTTCAGCCTTTTTTTGAAAAAGTAACCAATTATAACCCCACCTAATTTTTCATCCAAAACTCAATGGAATTATCAAATCATTGAAATCCCAACTCTAAGGCCCATTTACAGCCCTGGCCGAAATATATGGGTTCTTCGGGAAAAATCGAGGTTTTGCGATTTCGGCTCTGTAAACGCGTTCCTTTCTACTCCTAACCACTTTATTGACTATTCCATTAGGTTACAACTATCATTTTATACCAATTTGGGCAGCATAACCTAAGGAAACCCATTTTCCAGATTTACAAACAAAGACAATCCGACGAAATTTCACCAATTAAATTGCCAACAGCAGCCAGAATAGTCAATATACAAGAGTTTGGAAGTTACTTCAAGCTATCTTTAGCTTTTTCTCAAGGTGGCTGAACCCTAGGTGTTCAACATCCAAATTTGAGCCTCCAAACCTTAAATCATATAAAAAGGAAACTTAAGAACGAAATTATACGCGTTAGGAACCGATTTACCGAATAAATCACTTACCTTTGTAAGTTTTTTCCTCTCCTTCTCTCTCCAAAACTGAATATGGCATTGGAAATAATGAGGAAGAAGGAGACACAAAGTTTTATAACATATTTCATGCTTATGTCATCAATGTAATATGTTGATGTCATAATCCCCAAAATTTGATATTTTTGGATTTTCTGCCCAAACTTTGAAAACTCATAACTAATTCTAAAAAAATTGAATTGAAGTGGTTCCAAAGGCTATGAAACCCTCATTGAGTTTAGTTTTAAGGAAAAATATATTCTTTAGCCAATTAGAAACACATCATTCCTAGATTTTTAGTTTTTGGAATCTGTTTCAAAAAATCAACAGTTTTTCTGGGCAAACTTCAAAAATTCGTATATTTTTATATATAGCTTCAAATGATTTATATGACCTATCAAATTAAAGCTCAGGATGTTTACTTTCATTCTGTAAAATTTCATAATTTTTTCTTATCATTTAATCATACAAAATCACATGACAAGTTCACTATCTCATAGGCAATTTCACCGAAAACATAATTATATTCTCTAAAATCCACCATTTTATTTCATTGACTATTTTCAATAATTATAATATATTTGGTGAATAAAATTTGGGGTGTTACACATGCTACAAATACAATTAAGCAAAATGCGGGTCTCTGAAATAATAGAGTGCCAACTCTTGCATACACATGTATAAATTGAAACTGGCTTAATTCAAAGTCTGAGTAGAATGTTGGTTGACAATATCATAAGGAAGATCGGCTAACGTAGTCTCAAATGAATGAACCTTTGACTCGTCAACTTCCTTTGTTTTTCTAAGAACTTTAGAAGTGTTGGAGCCTATTGAATCTCTTTTCCTTTTCCCAGCCATCCTAAAGTGTAAAGAGGAAAATATCATTGGAGTGTGAGACTTATATGGCCAAACTGAATAGAGACCCTTGCCTTTATAAAAGAATTATAATTTATGTGAATATGTTTCATGCTCGGCTCTATTATCTTTATGCAATTTTTTGTGAAACAAATTAGGTTTATGATGATGACAAAAAAAAAAAAGAAGAAATTTTATACCCGTTCAAAAATAGTTACTCCCTCCACTCCTAAATATAAGATAAAGTTAACTTTTTTCAAGAAATTAACGAAGTTAATTATATTAGCTTAGGGTATATATATATATATTTTCTCCAAACTAATTAGTTTGACTAATAAATTGATATATAATTTAAGGATACACAATATATAATATGATTAAATAGCTTATTTAACTTTCTTAATCCTTCCAAAAAAAAAAACTTTATCTTATATTTAAAACTGGAGATAGTACTATAAGTTAACGTGTAAAATTAATCTGCCCTTAAATTTATCCCAATCAACCTCGTCAATGAAAAACAACCCTAAAATTACTAAAAACACAAACTTGTTATGAATATTAAATATGTGGATGTCCATTGACTCATATTACTCTTCCAGTCAATTTGACATAAAGAAGAAAAGATTACTTGATACAAAGCAAAAGCAAAAGAAGACAAGGATATAAAGAAAAGAAGACAAGGACATAAAGAAGATATAAAGTAACCATGGTCATGTAATCAGGGTTAAATATAACCATGGTCATGCAACCAGGGTTAGATTTCTGCCTCTATATAAAGGGCTGTAATCGATTGTTTCAATTGAACTGAATGAGAACTTCTCTCTAACTTCTCTCTAGAAATTCTATCAATTTTCTCTGAATCCTATCAATCTTCTCTCTTATCACATATACTTTTATAACACGTTATTAGCACGAAGCTCTAAAAGAAGGTATGATCTTCTTATGGTTTCTTTAATGATCATATATACCTTGTTTTATTTTATAGATCTGGGATAATCTAAGCCACTATATGGAATTAGAGAGATACTTTTACCGATTGTTATATAACATCGGGTTCCATGGCTAAGATTGGAGATCGTTATTGTTTTTATATATTATTTACAAGTTCTTTTATATTATTGTTATTATGGCCAGAAGCCATACACATCTGATTCTTGAAATTATGATCAGAAGTCATAATGTTTTAATTTCTTATAATATGGCCAGAAGCCATATCCATTCTTATTATATAGCCAGAAGCTATATACATTTTTCATTTTATTATATGGCCAGAAGCTATATATATTTTTATCTTTTATCTTATTGTACGAGCAGAAGTCATGTACAATTTTTATCCTGAAGATAATAGTTAATTTCTCATCTTGAGATTAAATGGCCCGAAACCATACATGGCCTGAAGTCATGAGATTAAATGGCCCGAAGCCATACATGGCCTGAAGTCATGAGATTAAATGGCCCGAAGCCATATATGTTTTAATTTTCTTATCTTGCCTTATGAATTATTTATTGTCTTTTTGAATTTACAGTTATTATATTGCATATTTATATTTCATATTTTAATTATTTTCATTTATTTCTTTAATTAGTTTGAACAATGGCAAACCTAGCAAAACTTGAAATTGTGGCTCTTGATATTACCGGGAAAAATTATTTATCTTGCAAGTTGGATGCAGAAATTCACCTAAATGTCAAAAGTCTGGAAGACACGATTAAAGAAGGGAATAATGCATCCAACAAAGATAAAGCTAGATCCATGATTTTTCTTCGCCACCATTTACATGAGGATTTAAAAACTGAATATTTGACAGTAATGGACCCACTTGTCCTTTGGAACAATTTGAAAGAAAGATATGATCACCAGAAAATGGTCATTCTTCCAAAAGCTCATTTTGATTGGATGCATTTACGCTTACAAGATTTTAAATCTATAAGCGAATATAACTCAGCCATGTTCAGAATTACTTCTAAATTGAAATTATGTGGAGAAAATGTTACTGATGATGATATGTTAGAAAAGACTTTCTCCACATTTCATGCATCCAATTTGCTCCTGCAGCAGCAATATCGTAAAAAAAGTTTCAAGAAATATTCTAAGTTAATTTCTTGTCTCCTTGTGGCTGAACAAAATAATGAGCTTTTATTGAAAAATCATGAATCCCGTCCTACAGGCTCAACTCCATTCCCTGAAGTGAATGTAGTAACAAATGAATTTTATCGTGGCCGTGGCTGTGGACATGGACGTGGACGTGGACGTGGGCGTGGCTACAGCCGTGGGCGTGGTCGTGATCGATATCATGGAGGTTCAAATTCCTACCAGAAGTGGGAAAAGACTGATAAGAACCAAAAAAAGGAAAGCAGTAGGCATAATAAATATGCTGATAATCCATGCTATCGATGTGGTGGCAAGGGCCATTGGTCTCGTACCTGTCGTACACCAAGGCACCTAGTTGATCTTTACCAAGAATCAATTAAAAATACTGGTAAAAGATCAAATATTGAAGTTAATCATGTTGATCAGGGCGAGAATTCTGAGTATGGCGATATAGATAATAACTATTTGGATGTTGCAGATTTCTTAATATAATTTGAACTATTATATTTTGTTTAAAGTTGTTTCTATCATATGTATTAATTTTATTTATATTTTTATGAAGAATGAATCCTATTGGCATCAATCCTGAAGATTTATGTCTCGTTGATAGTGCAACAACCCACACCATACTCAGACATGATAAATATTTTTCTTCCTTGGTAATACGAGAAGCCAATGTTCAGACTATATCTGGTAGTATAAATTTAATTGAAGGCTCCGGAAGAGCTAATATTTTGTTACCTGAAGGAACAAAATTATGCATTTTATTCTACCAAGTCTAAAAAAAACTTACTGAGTTTCAAAGATATCCGCAGAAATGGATATCATTTAGAAACAACAATTAAAGATAATAAGGAATATCTTATCATTACAAATATAGTTGCTGGTAGAAAATGCATATTAGAAAATTTCCCTATTTTTTCTTCTGGTTTGTATTACACATGTATAAGCACAATTGAAACACATACTATTGAGAACCAGAAGTTCAATAATGTAGACCAGAAGTTTGCCAATACAAACCAGCAGTTTGATAAAGTAAACCAAAAGTTTACTAATGAATTTAATGTTTGGCATGACCGGTTAGGCCATCCCGGTTCAATAATGATGCGACAAATAATTGGGAATTCATGTGGACATACCCTGAAATGTAAACAAATACCACAATCCCATGATTTCTCATGTGCTGCATGTTCCAAGGGAAAGTTAATTATTCGCCCCTCACCAAGCAAAGTAGAAAGTGAGTCTCTCACATTTCTAGAACGGATACAGGGAGATATTTGTGGGCCAATACACCCACCATGCGGACCATTTAGATACTATATGGTTTTAATTGATGCATCAACTAAATGGTCGCATGTTTGCTTATTATCTTCTCGCAACCTGGCGTTTGCGAGATTACTTGCTCAATTGATTAGATTAAGAACACATTACCCTGATTATCCTATCAAGAAAATACGTCTTGATAATGCTGTTGAATTTACATCACAAGCTTTTAATGAATATTGTATGTCCCTTGGAATTGATGTTGAACATCCTGTAGCTTATGTTCACACGCAAAATGGACTTGCAGAATCATTGGTTAAAAGATTGCAATTAATTGCAAGACCTTTACTTATGAAATCTAATCTACCAATTTCTGCTTGGGGCCATGCCATTTTGCATGCAGCAATGTTAATTCGCATTAGGCCAACAAGTTATTTAAAGGTTTCCCCCTTACAAATGGTTTTTGGTCAGGAACCTGATATTTCTCATATAAGAACTTTTGGGTGTGCGGTACATGTGCCTGTAGCACTGCCACAACGCACCAAGATGGGCCTACAAAGAAAGATGGGAATATATGTTGGGTATGAATCTCCATCAATTATAAAATTTTTAGAACCATCTACAAGAGATTTATTTACGGCACGATTCACCGATTGTCATTTTGATGAATCATTTTCCCCAACATTAGGGGGAGAAAACAAACAGATGGGTAAATAAATTAGTTGGAATGAATTATCATTGGCTCATTTTGATCCTCGTACAAAACAATGTGAACTTGAAGTTTAAAAGATAATTCATTTACAGAATTTAGCTAATCAAATGCCAGAAGCATTTACTGACCTAAAGAAAATGACAAAGTCACATATACCAGCTGCTAATGCTCCTATTAAAATTGATGTCCCTGAAGGACAACCTGCTATGAATGAATCCAAAGCACGCCTGAAGCGTGACAGGCCCATCGATTCCAAAGATAAAAATCCTCGAAAAAGAAAAGGAGCAAAGAATATAGATGGTCAAGTCGAGGATAATGAAGAAAAATTAGTAGCTCCAGAAGAGCCATCTCCTGAAGAGATATTATCTCCAGAAGAGAATGTTGTAGTCCCAGAAGAGACCCAGGTACCTGATATATGTGAAAATAATGAGATCTCAATAAATTATGTTATGAATGGAATCCGATGGGATAAAAATGAAGTCAACGTTGATGACATTTTTGCTTATCATATAGCATATGATGTAATGAATGATAATGAGGATCATGAGCCAAAATCCATTAGTGAGTGCCAACAAAGAAAAGATTGGCCCCTACGGAAAGATGCCATTAATGCAAAATTAAAATCATTGGCAAAACGAAAAGTATTTGGACCTGTAGTCCTTACACCTGAAGATGTAAAACCAGTTGGATGCAAATGGGTCTTTGTACAAAAAAGAAATGATAAGGGCAAAATAACTAGATATAAGGCACGTCTAGTAGCTCAAGGTTTTACACAAAGACCTGGCATTGATTTTGAAGAAACGTATTCACCAGTAGTGGATGTGACTACTTTTCGTTATTTAATCAGTCTAGCAGTAGATGTAGGACTTGATTTACATCTAATGGATGTTGTGACTGCTTATTTATATGGACCACTTGATAGTGATATTTATATGAAAGTCCCTGAAGGACTTAAGATGCCAGAAGCATCCAATCCAAGTTCTCGAGAACAATACTCAGTTAAGTTAAATAAGTCCCTGTATGGCCTGAAGCAATCAGGGCGCATGTGGTATAATCGTCTTAATGAATATTTGTTGAAAGAAGGATACAAAAATGATCTGATATGCCCATGCATCTTTATGAAAAGATCTAATAATGAGTTTACTATAATTGCTGTTTATGTTGATGATATCATCATCGTTGGAACTCCTGAAGAGCTTCAAAAGGCAATTAATTGTTTGAAGAAAGAATTTGAAATGAAGGACTTGGGAAGAACAAAATTTTGTCTTGGATTACAGATTGAGTACTTCAAGAAAGGGATCTTTGTATATTAAGAAACTTATACAAAGAAGGTCCTAGAGCGATTTTACATGGATAAATCTCATCCATTATGTACCCCCAATGATTGTAAGATCTTTGAAGGTGGATAAAGACCCATTCCGACCCCGAGAAATTAGCGAAGAAGGTGATGAAGAACTACTTAGTCCAGAAGTATCATATATTAGTGCTATTGGAGCACTAATGTATCTTGCTAATCATACACGTCCTGATATATCATTTGCTGTTAATCTACTAGCAAGATATAGTTCTTCACCAACACGAAGGCATTGGAATGGAATAAAGCATATTCTTCGTTATCTTAGAGGTACTACAGACATGGGGTTATACTACTCAAATGTATCCAAGCATAAACTGGTTGGGTATGTAGATGCCTGATTTTTGTCTGATCCACATGATGGTAAATCACAAACGGGCTATCTATTTATATGTGGAGGTGCAGCTATTTCATGGCGATCTATGAAACAGACTATATCAGTCACATCATCTAATCATGCAGAAATTCTAGCAATATATGAAGCAAGTCGAGAATGTATGTGGTTGAGGTCAGTAATACATCATATACGTACAACTTGTCATTTATCTTCCGACAAAATGATCCCAACAATCCTCTATGAGGATAATGCTGCATGTATCGCTCAACTTAAAGAAGGCTATATCAAGGGCGATAGAACGAAGCATATTTCACCAAAATTCTTCTTCACTCGCGACCTTCAAAAGGATGGTGAAATAGATATTCAGCAAATCAGTTCAAGTGAAAATCTAGCAGATTTATTCACCAAGTCACTCCCAGGTACAATTTTTGAAAAACTTGTTCATGATATTGGTCTTCGGAGATTCAAAGATTTCAACTGATATTATCAAGAGGGGGAGTCGATACACGCTGTACTCTTTTTCCCTTATCTAGGTTTTGTCCCACTGGGTTTTCCTAGAAAGGTTTTTAATGAGGCAGCACTCAACGGTGTATCAATGAATGATGTACTCTTTTCTTTGGCTAGGTTTTTATCCCACTGGGTTTTTCCTAGTTAAAGTTTTTAATGAGGCACATTCATAATGGACATCCAAGGGGGAGTGTTATGAATATTAAATATGTGGATATCCATTGACTCATATTACTCTTCCAGTCAATTTGACATAAAGAAGAAAAGATGACTTGATACAAAGCAAAAGCAAAAGAAGATAAGGATATAAAGAAAAGAAGACAAGGACATAAAGAAGATATAAAGTAACCATGGTCATGTAATCAGGGTTAAATATAACCATAGTCATGCAACCAGGGTTAGATTTCTGCCTCTATATAAAGGGCTGTAATCGATTGTTTCAATTGAACTGAATGAGAACTTCTCTCTAGAAATTCTATCAATTTTCTCTGAATCCTATCAATCTTTTCTCTTATCATATATACTTTTATAACAAAACTTAGATATACTGAACATGCTCATATATAATAGAATCATGCGCAACAATCATTAACCTGATATAATGATCCCAATCAACAATCATTCGTTTCTTCAAACTTTTCCCTTCGTGCGAAAGAAGATAGGGAAACTTACATTCAAAAGTCTTAAAAAGTAGGAGGGAAATGAAAAAATGATTTTATGAAGTTGTCAATACCTTCTCATAAAGTTGTTAATGACCTGCTCATGGAGTTATCAATGAGATTATTTTTTTATTTTATAATTTTAAGAAACTATTTTTTCATTTCTCTACCAACTAAATACTTGAGTGGAATTTTACTAAGAAGACACGAGAAATAAAGAGACTCATAAGGAGAAAGAGGAATTCAGGAGGGAGGGCAAATTCAATTTCAACGAAATAATCGGGCTATTTATAAAACCTTAAAAAAATAAAATAATAATAATAATTTAAATTTTTTTGATAACTTTTAAATTTAAATCTTAAGATAACGGCAGTATATTATACTTTTATTTATTATTTTTCTTCACACTAATTTGTTTGACTTATAAATTGATATAAAATCTAATAAAAATATATCATATTTTTATTGAAAATAAATAAAGTTTGAACAGGTAATTAATTACTTGATCTTAATTCTAAATGCAAGATCTATTTCTTGATCTCATATTTGCCAATCTTTTTTTTTTTTTATTTGATAAAGGGGTAATATCACTTACCATCTTAACCAACAGCTTATTGGTTTATTTTCCAATCTTTTTTCAATTTATCTCTATTAATGTTTTCTTTACCATAATAAAGTAAAAAAATATTGATTGTGGGAATTAAAGAAGATAATTAATGTGTTTTTTTGAAAAAATACGTTATATTAACTATCTTAATTAATTTTTTTAATTTAATTAAATTAGATAAATAAGTCTTACATTACTTACAGAAGGAGTATCAGATTTTATTTTGATAGTGTTGAGGTTCAAACAAATGCACAATTATTTAGCTTTTTATTTATTTGTTTGGTCTCTTTTCTCTCAAATTGCATGTGTTGAAACCCTCTCGTATAAGGACTGCAATAATGTTATCTCAATTTGGTTTGAGTTTCTTGCTTCATTTGAGTATTTTGTTGAAAATGTTTATAATTTTTTAATGTGATGGGGTTGGGTCTATGATTTGTCGGGTCTATGAATATTTTGTTCTCCCAATTTTGAGTATGTAATTTATGAGAGGGTCGGATTCTCTCTTTGTCGTTTTCCTCCTCATCTCTCAGAAGCTTTAAATCCTGTGCGTCCAATTAATCTAAAAGCTAGGAAAGCACCATGTCATCATCGAGCTAATCTCCTCTACTTCGGCCCTCTCTCCTCTTCTGTTTCCGACTCCCAAGCCTTGGTTGACCATCTCCCTCGCTGTTCATCTTCTTTATGAAATGATTGATGAGAAATATATGAGAGGCAGTACCTTAAAGAAATTAATGAAATAAATGCAGGAACCTGTTCTATATAAGTTTATGAAAATATTCACTTCATCACTCTGAAATCTAAATCACTTTCATCAGCTGGATACGAGAGTATGAGACCAACTAGTGGCTCTTGCTTGGGGTGATGATACCCACCAGGGTGGTTAATTCTCCACTGTACTGTTGCTATTTTCTTCCGTAGAAGCTGGAAGATTGAGATCAAGAAAGTCTCTGATTTCCTGAACTGGTTTCTCTAGTACTAGTGACCCTTCTGCTGCGAAATGAGATCTCTTGGGACTACCTAGAGCTTGGCCAAAGGGATAAATTTTGAGGCAAATTGGACATTCGTGTACTTCATTCTTCTTGGATTCAGTTGTAATTTTTTGCCTTCAGGTTCTGTTGTAATCATCTCTTCCTCGTTCTCAAAATCAACAGAAACAGTAAGCTCTTCTTGCTTTGACGAACCCATTAATGAAATCTGTTGCTTTAATCGCTTGAAAACCATTCGACACAGACCCAGTTGCTGAACTCTCTCCAGTTTCTTCCCTTTCGAGTTCAAATTCGTTGAATCAGAGTTGTTCCCGATAGTAAGTTTTACTTTAGTTGTCGCAATTTTTCTACTCAGATTAGTTCAAACCATTAAAAAAACAGAGGATAAAGGGACACAACATTTCAGCAATCACACTAAGATGATCTTCTTCACTTGACGAATAACGCGCCTGAAACGACCGAGATCAGGATGTTCATAGTCAAAAATTTTCCTGACTCGTAAACAAAGTTTTATCTGCAGAAATAATCAAACCACGATTCATCAAAGATGCAATAAAAACCTGCACTTCTACAGAAGAAAATAAAGTTACCTCTAATTAAAATCTCCACCCTAGCCCATTGGATGACAAACTCACAGTCACACACGGAAGAAGAAACATTGAACGCCCAAAGAGCTGAAGACTAACGAAGAACACAAAGAAACGGACATGCAATGGAGCTGTTGAAAGGAAAAAAAAGGCAAGTAGTGGTAACGGAAACATATGCCAGACGACATTACCAATCATCATATATAGAGAAAGAGAACTGCTCAATCCAAAAATTAAATCTCCCACAAAAACACGGTCTAAAACAAAGTTGGGAAAGGGAACAGAAAAAATAATATTGAACGAAGAATCAAATATAAAGTCGTGCTTATCATCAAGCGGTTTGAAAATTGAAGCCATGGAAGAAGGTACTGCAAGTATGAGAGAGATGATGCAAGGCGGGAAAAAGGAGGAAGAGATGGGCAATAAATTCTTCGGGAAGCAACCAATGGTTAGAGGCAATACATGTGAGGCAAAATCATTGGAGATGCATATCAGCACTATAGTCGGGAAAACGGGCCGAACTCATCGGGTCGTTCTTGAACGTTTAAGATCGAGTTTGCAAATTGTAACTTTAAAAGGAAGTCAGGCCTAAAAGGGCCAGCCCTTTAGGGCCTCAGGTTTAAAATGGTCGGCCCTGGAGGGCCTCGAGCCGGCTCTTTAAGCCCATTTATTTTTTATTTTTTTTGATTGGAAATGAACTATGTTACAGTTTTAAATTGCCTTATTGAATCTATATGTCACTCTATCCTCATATTGTATAGAGTATGATTTTTGAGTATATTGTTTTGTCTAAATGAATCATATTGTGATTTTTTAGTATATTGTTCTGCCTATTTAAAATAAAATCATATTATATACTATTCTTTTTGATAGAGTATGATTTTTTATGGAGGTTGTGATTATTTGACTACTTGAACCTACTACTCAAAGTGAAATACAGTCAAATATCCTTGAAATTGATTATAGTGGCGAAGAAGGTAAAAATGATAGTCGTCATACTCATGTTATTTAGAGGTTAGAGTATTTAGCTTCTTGCCTTCTTATATTTTGACCTTTGTGTGAGTTACTTATGGACATGATTTTACCTTTGATTATACATTAGTAACTGTGTTTGTTTGTTGTAAGAGACGTGTTATTTAAACCTTAATGTTGATAGCATTTATGTATTAAATTAGAACTTTAATCGTTGTTATTTACTAATTATATCTCTCTGGGGAAAATGTGCAGGAAAAATAGTTAAATATTGTGAAAAGAACTTCCCGGCCCTGCGGGCCGACCCCGGCCCTGATTCTCTCGGGCTGGGCCTTGAAAAACTACAATTTTCCTGACCCCGAGCCCTTTAGGGCCAGCCCTGTTAGGCCCTGGCCCTGATGCTCTCGGGTTGAGCCTTGAAAAACTACAATTTTCCTGACCCCGAGCCCTGTTAGGCCCTGGCCCTGATTCCCGGCTCTAATCAGTAGTAGCAACCTATAGAGAAAAAATTTAGGGCCCGTTTGGTACGTTGGAATTGATTTTGATAGAAATGAAAATGGATATGGATATGAGGTTTAAAAGTGTGTTTAGTATGACTTGAAAATGAGATCTAATTTTAATATAAAAATACTAAAATACACTCATTTAAAAAAACCCATTACCCATCTACTACAAAAAAACCCTTTGCTTCAACAGATCACAGAACTCACTGCCTCCCCCACTGTCATCGTTGACTCCTGCCCAAATTGTTATTGTCGTCGTCGCAGAAGAAGGTTGATGGAGTAGGCCACTGTCGCCACCGCCATCATCGTACACCTAGTCATCGGAGAAGAGAAGGATAGACGAAGATGAGGATTTGACGAAGAAAGGTCAGATCTCGCCAGATCAGACGAAAAGGAGGGGGAGAGCTACCGTCGCTGTCTTGGCGAGCGAGTGAGAGCTGTCGTTGTCATCTCTGTCTGATCTAGTGAGGGAGAGTTATTGCGTCATTGTCGTCGTCGATGCTAAAGGATGCCATCGTCGCTGTCATCACCGGTGGAGGAGGGAGAGCTGTCGTCGCCTGTGAGGGAGAAGTCGCCATCATCGCCAATGAGCAATAGAGGTCATCGGTAAGTGAGTGAGTGAGGATATGCACGAGGGTAAAGATGGAAATGGGGGCTTGGAATTACAAATCTTGACTTTTTTTATGGAAGCCATCTTGATGGAATTGAGGCTTTTTGGGTTCCACAGGGAAATGGAATTGAGCCCAATTTCATTGTACCAAACAAGCCTCTTCATGGAATTATCTCCCAATTCCATTTCTACCACTCCCAATTCCTTCATACCAAACGGACCCTTGAGGAATTGTCATGTTTTTAAAATATGTTAAAATAAATTCAGCGAAATGAGTAAAAAATTACATGCCTTTAAATAAGGAGATATCCTTGGGGTTCTTTTTCCCATTTTCTTCTAAAAATCTCATCTCCATTATTAGATAAAAAGATGAATAGTTTAGATTTAATATTTTTTAAAACTATGATTATAATGTTTCATAGATTAATTTTTTGCATTAATTTTGTTTGTATTTCAGCTATGAATTGTGTAAATCATGTTTGAAAAGTTTAAGTTTATTTATTTATATTCAAAATAATAATTTTACAAAATATTAAATCTAATTGATCTATTTTTTTTTAAAATATGATGGTGGAGATGAGGTTCTGAGAAGAAAATAAGAATAATGATTCTGAGGGAATCTAAACCCAAATAAACAGGAGAGGGCATCTCCATTTCTCTTACCATCCACTTCCCTCCACTTCTTTATTCTTACCGTTAGATTAACTCTAAACGGTTGAGATTCAATATTCTATAAATATATTATTATAATATTAAATAACAAAAAATATATATAAATAGATTGAAATCATTAAAATCTGATATAACTAATCTATATCTTTATACTTTTATTAAAATATTATATATACGTATATATTTTTTTTATAAGATATTGAATCTTAACCGTTCAGAGTTAATTTAATGGTGAAAATAAAAATATGGAGAGAAGTGGACGGTAAGGGAAATGCAGAAACTCTTCTCCCTAGATAAACATGGTTTGCTACCTCTAAGTGTCAAAACATATGAATTTAATTTTTTGAAAAGATCACTTAAATCATTTAAAATTTGGAAATTGTTTAAACAATTTGTGTCGCAATCATTTTTTTAGAAAATACAAAAAGTTAAATTAGTTTGAAGAAAAAATAAAAGAGCACAAAAAAATACATGAAACCCTTGATAATTGATGTAATAGAAAACCAGGGGAGGAGAACGTATATGAAAAAATTGACTAATGTGCTAGTTCTGATGAAGAGGGCATGAAATTAGGAATGAGGATTAAGGGATTAAGGAATGTGAATAAATAATAATAACAATTCAACAATTTCACAAAAATGAATTAGTAAGTAAAGATTTAATATATAATATCATATCATAATATCAAGCATAATATATAGAAGAATCATTGTAACTGAACGGAATCAATGGAATAGATCAAGTATGAATCAAGTAATCAAATTAAATAAAGTCAAATAAAGACTGAATTAAGTCAAACAAGGAAGCATAAAAAAACTAGAAATCAACCATAGTGTGAAGCAAATCAAGTAACTAAGGAAGAAAATGCAAAACAATTAATCAATTAAGCAACTAATATATTAATAAATATAAAATGTGGAAAGTAACAAAATAATCAGAGAAATAAAATGGTTGTATAAAAGTAAATAAGCTAATAGTTTGTCAATCTTGGTGAGTGTTTGGAATAGCTTATTTCTGAAAAATAAGCACTTATTACGTTAGTCGAGACAAAACTTATCTCACATATTTCCCTTATATACCGTGAATCACGATTTATAAGCACTTATTACCTAAAAATAAACTATCTCAATCGAGCACTTGGAATATAGCTCATTCTTTTCTACAACCTAATTGGGCCAGGCACAATTAAAATGGCATTGAATGCACCAGAGGGAAAATCAAGAAAGGAAACAAAATGCAAAAAATTCAAATTTAAAGATGAAGTTTGAAATTTAAACTTGCCATCACATTAAATGTAATGTCTTACAAAATGTGAAATATAAAATAAAACAAAACAAGAATGAGAAAAATGATGATATGGAGAGTACACTTGGACCAATCACCAAGAAGTCAGAACTATTGATATTAAATATTGATATAAAAAAATAAATTTCCAACATCATAAAAATCATACTGAATAAATTAATGGTGAATGAAAAGGGTGAAAATAGAATAGGTCTCTATCAGGCGGCTTACAGCCTAATCTAATTAGGGCTTGACCTAGCTTGAACTGTTGAGAAAAAAGGTCAGGCTCAGGCATTTTTAAAAGCCTATTTACTTAAATATGCTAGACTTATTTTTTTAAAGTCCCTTATGCAAGTTTACAGGCTTGGCTTGATTAATTTTTTAAATATATTATTTAATTTATTTATATTTTAATTTGAGATTTACATTATGGCCATCAACTTCATTCTCAAATACTCAGTGCTTGTTCGGAATAGTGATAGAGAAGGAGCTTTTTTTGCAGATGGGTTTTTGGAAAAGTCAGATAGAAAAAATGTCAGATTGTAGATGTGATTTGTGTTTGGATTAACGGTGGCAGGAGTGATTTTTTTTTCTAACCTTAAACCTGTTTAGATTAATGTTTGAAAAGTCCGTTTAGATAAAAATGACTGAAAAGAGCATAAATCTTATTGAATACTACATATATATATATTGTTTGTATATATTGTGATAACTGAAGTGAAAAATATAAAAAAAATTTGATAAAATAAAGAAAGTTCAATTATTTTATACTTTTTTTATTATTTTTATATTTCTTTATATTTTGTTTACCCTATTATAAACAAGCGTATATTTGAAAAAATTTATTTACAACAATTTTATTATTTTTAATTAATTTCTTAAGTTATGTAATTGAGTTACCTTGTTCTTTTAAAAAAACCTAGGGAAGACTTTTTTACTAAGCTTTACGAAAAAATTTCAAAACTCCAAATTTACAACCTCAATCCATTTTCATATGGGTGGTGGGGGCCATTTATTAGACTATCATTTCTAATAATATTTCTTGCTAGCATCAGTACAACAGCAAAATACTGAAATGAAAGCCACAGATGAGCTTCCAGCCGTGAGAAGCAGATCAAAGCAGCTTCTAAGAAAAGCTCCTGTTTTCTTCTGAGAAGCCCAACTCCACCTTATGTGTTCCCAAACGGTATCAACTGAGGTTTTAGAACTTTTGGCAGCCAATTGGACTTTTTTCCATCCCTGCTGTGTTTCCAAACAGACCCTCAGTCCCTTACCGTTGCCTTAGCCGCTCTTGCAGACACAGCTCAGTCCGTCGTCCGCTTAGTACATGATCTCCAAGCTCTCATCTCCGTTCTGTTTCAATTATTTCCTTTCATCTCGGTTTGTTCAACCTCATCAGTCATCATCGTCGTCTCAATTTGCATTAGGAACCCTCCTTTCCCTCATCTCTTGCTTTTTTGTGGCGCTTCTACAATTATTACTAGATGCACTTTGTTTATGTCTCTAAAGGTGAACATTGTTGAATGTTTCAATGATTTCTTCTTCTTGTGGTCAGCGGCGGGATGAGAATTTTTCCCCAGGTTGCTTGCTCCTAATCTGATTCTTGATACACTTACGTACTCAATTACTACACAAAAATACGAGCATATTCTCCGTTTATTTTGTTTCTACTTTTCCATCTGTTTGTATTATAATTTTCTTGGCTGGGGAATATCAGTTGAATGAGTTGCAAGTCATTTCCATAGTGTTTTTGAGTGATTATTTTTGTTACCGATCGGATGTATTATTCGATGCTCCCTTTGATTCAAGTACTCTTCATGATATTTAATTTTATGCAGGTAGCAGCATACATAAAGCCTACTTATAACTTTCAAGACGTGACAAAAAGACCCGCTAAATAAGTAGGCCTTTAAAAAAACTTTCAAAAGCTTATGTTTAAGCTTAAAAAAGGTTTATATACAAGTTTAAACCTAAGTCCGAGCATTAGCATTATTCCTTCATTGTAATGTAAGTTCATGTTTATCTAGTTAAAGCTTGACCTGACTTATTCTATTCATAGTGAATGAACATTTCATTTTATTCATCTATTTACAACTTTTGAGATCTAAAAAGAGCTTAAAGAATCTTAATAACATGACTAACTATATAATTCATTGAACATAATCCAAAGTTCCAAAATTCTATGCTCATATCCTCTAAATTAGACTTATATTTCATCATATTCAAAACTTCGTCGTCGTCCTACCATTTAAACGTTGCATACCTATATATATAAAAACAATTTTTTAATTATGATTTACGATATATGAGTTAAATATGTGAGAGGGGTTTTATCTTAATTTACGCAAATAAACACTTTTGAAATCCCAAACGTGATCTCAAACAAGCTTAGACAACAATAAACTATACTAATGGTAAAAATGCAAAACAAATATTGAAAATCAAACAACTAAAAGGCAAAAAAAGAGCAATAGTATCATAACACAATTGATACTACATCTAGGATTATACTATTCCGTTCTGTCATTTTTTATAAGAGCTTAAAATTTAAATTGTCTTGATCATTTTTATAAAAAGCTTGATAAGAGTTGTCTCAACATCTAATAGTTTTTTTCCCCATTTATGTCCCTCATTAATTATATATATATTGCATTGATTGAAGAACTAGAGGTGGTAATATGGTCTGGCCCGATGGGTTCGATCTAACCCGCTATGGGTTGGGACCATATGGGTTCGGGCCCAAAAAGACCGCATTAATATGGGTTGGCTAAACCTATAACCGCATCAATATGGATTGACATTTAGTCCACACATAACAAAATAAATATAAATCCACAAGCTATCAGTATAACTTAACAATAATCAATAATTAATTAATATTAAATGTGTTTCAATTTGAAGCATGATGTGAAGCCGTATGGTCGGGGGGACGGGGACATGCAACGGGGGGATGCCTGGATGGTGGATTGGACTGAATGGTAGAGTACTGAACTGGGCCTTGGCTCCTGTTTGGTACGCTTGAATTGAGGTGGGTGGAAATAGAAATGGAATTCATTTCCATGCTGAAGTATGTTTGGTATGATGGAATTGGCCTCCATGGAAAAGCCAATTCCATCAAATTGATGGAATTAAGCTTCCATCATATACCCCATGGAATTGTAACAAATTCCATGGAATTCTCATTTTACCCTTAAGATTTATAATTTCATATGATCATTTCCATCTATTACCATTCACTACCTTTAAAAAAAATAAAAAATAAAAAATTGAAGGACATTTTGGTATTTTTATACAAAAATTAGATCTCATTTCCATGACATACCAAACATACTTTTAGTTTCCATTTCCATTTCCATATCCATTTCCATATCCATATCCATATCCATATCCATTTCCATCAAAATCAATTCCAGTGTACCAAACGGGCCCTAGTCTTTTACCTCTTGACTCTTGGTTTATATATATAAATATATATATAAAATATGGGTCGGCCCGCCAACCCGGTAGTCCAACCCCTCACGGGTTGGGACCATATGGGTTCGAGCCTAAAAGAACCGCTCCCAAATGGTCCCATATTCTCATAACCCAACCCGTCACGAGTTGGGACCATATGGGTTCAGCCCATGGTCTCAACCCGTATTACCAACTCTAAATGATACTTAAGTTTACTCTATTTCTCTTTCTTACTTGCTCTCTTATAAATAAGGGCGGCCTTAGAAAAAGAGTTTATTTCAAGACATACTTTTTATTTTTAACTAATTTTAACCTCTCTTTAAAATCACGTAATTCGGTCATTGAGTTTTTATAAATAGGATGGAGGGAGTAATTTATATCAGAGCATTGGTAACCATAATTGACATCAAAGCACAACTGCGACGCGAGGTTATAATTGGTACTCCTTCTGGTCCTAAATACAAGACAAATGTCACTTTTTTTGAGATATTAAGGAAGCTAATTAAATTACTTTAAAATATTTATATTTATCATTTTTTCTTCAAACTATCTTGCCTAATATATAAATTGATATATAATGTAATAATATAAAATACATGATATAATTAAATAATTTATTTAAGTCCTTGATCTTTTTTAAAAAAAAAAATCAACACTATTTTATATTTAAAATATTAGAGGTAGAAAAAGGCGAAAAAAATTATGGGAGTTCCTCACTGCAAGTCCTTTTTGTTCTCTCTACCCCAGCTGATCTTGAAATTGTCCGCTTGCGAGCGTCGTCAGATGAAGCTTGTATGGATTGATTTGAGATTGTTGAAATTTGGCACATTGATTTGTCTTTTTTATAATTCAAGGCTATTTTTCTGACTGTCCCCTTAAATTATGATTTTGCAATCCTTTATTATAGAAAAATAATTCTAACATTTAATGTCAGCCTTTATAACTGGAATTATCTTTAACCTGATATGTTTTATTCCCCTTATTTTCTGTTGCATGAATCTCAAAAATAAAAAATGTCGAGAAAAAAATATGCGCACCCCAGCAACCCCGTGGTCGATAATCTCACTTTCGGCACCCTAATCTTCACTTTTGTTTATTTTTCCTGTGGGTTTTCCTCAGCAATTGCTTCGTTGTAAGTGAATCTTGAAAATGAGGTGGGAAAAGGTCCCGGTAAAGCCCATACAGGGTCAAGGAGAAGGAGCTGATGAGTTTTCTGGGCCAGGGAGGAGGTGGGGTCACACCTGTAACGCCATCAAAGGAGGAAAACTTCTCTATGTCTTCGGGGGCTATGGCAGGGATAACTGTCAGACCAACCTAGTGCACGTCTTTGACACTGGTGGGTCTACACTACAATCTCGTGTCTTCTATATTTCACGCTATCTTGTCTGGAATTAGAAATTTCTACCGCATTGATTTCGCATTGTTGTTTGCTCGGTGTTCTGAAATTTTTTGCCACTCTCGCCATTTGTTTTCGCCCCCCAGTCTCAAACAATTTGTGCATGCATGCTGTCATGCTTTCGAATCATAGTGTTCTTTGAGCTTTTGATGAGAAGATTTGTACGTCTTTCTTTTCGGCACTTTTTGTTAGTTGATTCATTCCCATATCTTCCAGCGACATGATAGTTTCTTTCTTTCTATTTTAGTTTCTGGCAAGCTTGATGTTGCCTTTTTCTCCCTTCAAGTACGATATTTATTTCTTTTTTTTATTGGTTTTAGAAATGCGAGTATAAAATGTTAGATATTGTTTGGTGGTTGCTTTTTTATAGCGATTATTTAGTTCGTGTGTTTATGGCTTTGATGTATTTGTTTATTTATTTATAGACTTATTCTATCACTCCGGCAACTCAATGCTGAACATTATTCATTTTAGTCCCCGTTGTTGATTTGCAGCCACGCAGACTTGGAGCCAACCTGTGATCAAAGGCACCCCACCTACTCCCAGGGACAGCCATAGCTGTACTGCTGTTGGTGATAATCTGTTTGTGTTTGGGGGTACAGACGGGACGAACCCGCTAGGAGACTTGCACATACTAGACACTTGTGAGTCGTCATTCTGCTATTTCACTGTATGAGTTTGTTGGTCTAATTCATGTACCAATTATCGCTTGAAAAACCAAGAATTAATACTTTTCTGGCTTTGGTTGAATACTTTATGTTTGCCTGTACAAGTTCTGTCCTACACTTATTTTAAGATGCTGGTAATGGAAACCACAGCTTTAGTAAAGAATCTTGAAAATGTCATGCTGCTAATGCCTGACTGTGTTTTGTGTGTTTGTAATCTCTTAACTGATTCGTTTCATCATATAGTACTTACTGATGTTTAATCATTTTTAGCATCACATACATGGATTTCTCCAAATATAAGAGGAGAAGGACCAGAGGCACGAGAGGGTCATAGTTCTGCTCTTGTTGGTAAACGGCTTTTCATATTTGGCGGTTGTGGGAAATCTTCCGAAAACAATGAGGTCTACTATAATGATCTGTACATATTGAATACAGGTGACTTTTCATGAGCATATTGCCAGTTATTGATTAGGCTAGTTCACTATACAATTTATTCCCATAATATCTTATGTTAAATTGCAAATAGGTGGTAAAAATATAATGAAATTGGCTAACTTATATACATATTTTAAAAGAAATCCTTAATGATTTTTTGTGGGACATTTTCTTGAACATGAAATTTTTCTAACTGTCTAGCTTTTTTATGAGGCTATGAGCTTTTGTTGGGGAGATGCAGAACCAACTGTAACTTTATTATCGTTTTAATCAGGAATGAAATCGAGAGGAATCTTGAGTGTGTAGCTGTGTCCTCAGTGAAAAGTTTGAGTTCAATTGTATGTTGGAGTTCTTAAAGCTTGAGATATTGAACATTTTCATCTCCACATCCCTTGTCCTCGACCTTAATAGTGCTTGTTGGAATTTTCTGTACCGTAGCTTTGAATTGCATGGTTGATTGAAAAGATGCTGATAATTCCTTTTTACTCTCTTTTTTAGAGACATTTGTTTGGAAGTGTGCTGCAACATCTGGCACTCCGCCATCTCCTCGTGATAGCCATACTTGTTCATCATGGAAAAACAAAATTATTGTGATTGGTGGCGAAGATGGACATGATTATTATTTGTCTGATGTTCATATCCTTGATACTGGTATGTTGTCTGTAATTCATAGAAATATATTTTAATTTGTCATTATATGCATCTTTAAAGCCGACCCCAGCTAGTGGGATAAAGGCTTTGTTGTTGTTATATGCATCTTTAAGATTAGTTTTGGAATTTTTGATATCCTTAGATACTCTCATTTGGAGGGAGCTGAATACATCAGGCCAGTTGTTGCCTCCTCGGGCTGGCCATTCTACAGTTTCTTTCGGCAAGAACTTGTTTGTTTTTGGGGGATTTACAGATTCACGAAGTCTATATAATGATCTTTACATGCTTGATGTCGGTATGTTTACTCTAGCTATCCTAGTACTTTCATGTTTAAATTTCTGTTCTTTCTATGTTGTTGTTTAATCAAATGAAGAATTTTACTATGAAAAACTCTGTTTACAGAAACTTCAAACTATTAGCGTAACAGTTCCATCATTTTCATAACACTTGGTGGTAAATAGTTTTGGCTACATGGAGGAAAGGTGGATGTGTCAATGTCATTTAACAATATTATTTCCTACATATTTCTTAGGTGCAGAATTTTAAACATTCTTGGTAAGATATTTGATCATATCTGTCATTTGAACCTTTTGAAGCTGTGCACCTTATTTTCTTGAAATCTGATATTGGTAGTCATTTCAATACTTGTCACTTCTCGATTCTCATTAATTGGGTTATGTAGTTAATCTTTTATGCCATCTTTTTAGATCTGAAATTTTAGCTGGATATTTTTAATGTTATATTTTTAACCTTCATATCATACTTCAACTCTGATTTGGTGCAGATACTGGTCTTTGGACCAAGGTGGCAACTGCAGGCGATAGTCCTTGTGCTAGATTTTCTGTATCGGGTGACTGTTTGGACCCAATTATAGGTGGTGTTCTTGTGTTTATTGGTGGTTGTAATAAAAATCTTGAGGCCCTCGATGATATGTATTACGTACACACAGGTTCAGCAAAGTTTCTTATATATATATATATATATATTACTCATTTTACATAGTAATATTTGGATATTGTTGCTGCTGTTAATTATTGACGATTAGGCTGCTTTTATGATGTCTCTGGCACTTGAACTGGTCTTGATACTTTTGTTTGCAGTAAACACTCATAACCTAAAAAACCAAATAAGGTTTCATTTTAACAGTACCAAATTAAGTGCTTCTTTTGTTAATCATCCACTTACTGTAATGATTAGTATAACTTAAATGTGATCAAAGTTGGAAGTGATGTTTATTCTACTTGAAAAGCAAGTGATATTTGGAATTATATTATCTGGTTTAGTTGTCAAAATATGATGTCATAAATTGTGAGGCCTATATTTGAATTATGAATTTGTAAATCATATCGAATTGTGGGGTCTAATGCTATATAGCTTCAAATATATAATATGAACTACGTAAATCATTATGTGCTTAAAATACCCAAGATGATAATTTAACCCAAAAGTTCATAAAAGTGCTTTTCCATAAGTTATGATAATTTTATTTGTCAGAAATTTATAAGTAATCTTTTCCTTAAATGATGCTAATTAATATTCTTGTTTACTTTCATTGGAAGAGTCACAGGAAACACATAGCATGATAGCAATGTGTTTTTGGAATCTTAATACCTAGTTTAAGGGAGTTTACCTACTTAGCAATGTTGCCTAACAGCCTCCAATTGTTATTGGAGCTGGTGGTTGGCAGCTCTGGCGGGGACTACTTTCAAAGGGGTCCTGATAGGCAATGAGTGAAGTGAAGTATCATAAAATATAACTGCTAGGATGTTGACCTTTTGAGGATGAATTATTGATGGGGACCAAGGTATAACTAGGTACACAAGCTCTGTCTTCATTAAGTGGTATGAGTTATTCTTTGACATCCTTAGCTAAGTGATTCTCCCACTTTAGTTGCTAGCTTCTGGGGTAGGGTTTTTCATCTCGCTTAAGTACCTGTAAGGTGATTTTGCCATATTGACTCATATCACTCTGCCTCTGATCCATGTATTGTCTGTGATTCATTGCACAACATACCATTTTGATAACTTTACACTAGGCATGTGACAAATTATTGATTACGATAATTCTATTTGATCCGACGTTTAGGGCTTGCTAGAGAGATTGAACAGAGACCAGAGAAGTTATCTCTAAGGAAGCAATTGAAGTTGAAATGCCAAGAGCAGAACCTCAATACTGTTCAAAACCAAGGTGTTGTTAGATATGGAACTTCTGACGTTAACCAGCCCCTTGCTGTGTTGAATTTTAATCAGCCAAGTAAGAATTCGTTATGTATGTAAAATTTTTCCTAATGGACCACACTTTTACATAATGCTAAACAGGATTCCTCATAGTATATATCGAGCTTATGTGTACATGTCCTCCCATTGCTATGGTGTTCATGGTCGTATAAATATTTAGGTGATTTGACTAGTAAAATTGAAGGCACTAAATCATCTCTCTTATTCAAACCTGTCATAGTATTCATCTAGTCAAGTTAGTGTTAGCATGCATTTCTGTGATTCCAACTAATATCTGCATTGTAGTTGACGAAAATGGATAATTTATGTTCCAGTATTTCTAATGGAAAGTGATGTTTAAAGTATTTTATTCATATTCAAAGTACCTCCAGTTGACAGCTGAAAATCTAGTATAATATCTGCAGGCAGACAAAATATCCAAGTAAATCAATCCCTGCCTATTGGGAAAAAAGCGTTTCAAGCCAGGCTTACTGATAGCATTCCAGATGGATATACTATCGAAACTGTTATAGATGGAAAGCCTCTTCGTGGATTTCTGTTTTTAAACAAACCACATTCTCTGCAGCCATCTATTAATGCCTCCAACAGTAGGTAAGCCGTTGTTATTGTATTTTTTGATGGACAATTTGTTATTAGTTGATGCTCTTCTTAGAAAAAAATATTTTAATGTATGTTTAATTCTTAAAGCAGGAAAAGGATGCCTTATGAAACTGGTAGTGCTGTCACAAGTAGTACACGCCCCAACAAATTGAAGGTTTCTAAAGTGTTCAAGCCGAATGAAATGACAGATGTTGGTCATGGAAACCGCTCAGAAGCTGTTGCTCCTCTCATATCAAGCTTCCTTACAACTGTTGATCCTTCTGAGCTGCACAAGGTTTTCTTTCCTTATCTTTTTTCCCGGTTTTCTAATTCATACTTGTGTTGTATAGAGTTCGTGAAGCCGGCTTGGTTACTGATTTTCTAATGTTATGTACACTGGCAGAGATCGACCAATAGAAAAAGTGATCACTTAAAGAATTGTTTGGGCTTTGTAAATGATAGGAAGTTGGTATCTTTTATATGCACACATATTGTTGCTTCTATTGTTGGAATTTTGAAAGAACTGCTGCCAGTTAGAATATTTAGTGCCTGAGATTACTGTTTTCACTTTTTTTTAAGATGGTAATGGTATTGTATATATGCTTCTTGTGAAAGATGCTCTACTTTCTACTAACTATTAGCTTATAGCAGAAATCTATTTTGTTGAACTTGTCCGAAGTGTTCCTCCCATGCAATGTGGTTGATCATCTTCTAGTTCATTCAATGCTTATAAGATGTGTTTACCATTGGAGAAGTTCTTTCTGTCTGGCCAGAAGTAAATTATGTCAAATGTTTCTTTCTATGGTTTCAATAAGTTGACATTGTTGGGTTTGCCAAATCGAAGGTTGTTTGCTTCGTTCTAGTTACGATGCACTATAAGTTCGCATTCTATCTAAATATCATGAATCTGATCTCAGAATGTGATGCACAAGTATGATCCAGTGAGTCCTAGTTGGTTTCTAAAGTCCTGAAATGGCCAAGTGCGATATATATCCCCAGCAAGAGTGGTTTGCTCTTTCCCGAGGGTTTCTCTTTATATCTTTCACTGTACTGCAGGTACTTTCTTCGAACCCAGAAACAGGAGCTGTTTCTTTGAATCAAGACGATGATAAAAAAAATGAGACACGAAATTCAATGGATGGAAACTTGAATGATGCACCCTGTTCCAGAACTGGCTTTCCAACTGATGATCAAACTAATCGCTTGGGTTTGAACCATGAAGTTCCAAGACATGATCAAACAACTGACGCGCCAAGCTTCAATGCAGAAGTTCCCAGGCCAGCTGTGGCTGAGGGTGCCGAGTCTCATTCAAATCAAGGTATGGGAACAAAAATAAAAAAAGGTGGGCGAATATCCTTGGGCTTGCTTGGGAATTCTCACAGAAACTGGCATTTTTTGTTTCACTTGTGATAATCTTGCCATGTAAGATTGTTAGATGGATGAAAAGGGTGAAACAATCCCAGTGCATAATGACCAAATCTTTTTTGTAGAAAAAACAATAAATCCATCCGAAAAGGGTCTGACTGGATCTGCTATAGTGCTATGCCCCCCCCCCCCCCCCCAAAAAAAAAAGACATGATTTTGCATTTGGAATCAGATAGCATCCAGAATATCTGATCTAGACCTAAATCTTTTTCAATTTTATAAGCTAAAGGAATGAATATAAGATATTGCGTATGATTTCAGTTATATATATAAACCCTTTAGTGGAGAATGATTCAATGCTGAACAGTTGTTTTACCCCTTTTTCATTGCTTGAACATTTCAAGTAAACCAGTTTTGTGAGTTTGGAGTTTATTATTTGCTCTTGTACGAATTGGACACTTGGTAGCATAGGAATTTCATTCTGATTAACTGATTGGTGAAATGACAGATAACTCTTGTTCAGCTCCAATGGAACAACGCAGTGAACTGCCCAAATCCATTTGAAATCAGGAGTCGGGAGATAATTGCTGATGATAATAACTTAAACTTAGCATGCTTGCTGTTTGTACATTCCTCTTCTCAAGGTGATTGATCATAGATGCATTTAACTTGTGATAACCTGCTAACTGGGGGAACATGGTGATAGAGTAACCAAGGATGAAGTCACGAGGCTCAATACATGTAAAAATCATCTTGAATATATGGAATTTTACAAAGTATTTATTCCTCTTATTTGGGAGGTTCTCCTCTGGCTACTAGTTAGTTGACAGTCAGATTTTTACTTCAATTTCTTATTAGATGATATTTTCAGCTTTTTATTTTTGAGTGAAATACATCAACCTCTCCTCTCTCCTCGCTCCTCTCTCCTCTCTCCTCTCTCCTCTCTCCTCTATTTGCTTTAAATTATAGAGACATCTCTTTTAATATATGGTCTTCTCTTGAAATCAATAGATATGTTACATAAACCTTCTTTCTATTTTTGACATTCAATTAATTATAAAAGGGTTAAATATTTTCTCAAGTGTATTCAGCACTTTGAAATATTTTATAGTGTATCGAACACACTGAATTATTTTTTTTTGAAAGGTGTGTCTAACATTCTAAATTGTTTTTTGTGCCTTGGTACTTGATGCACTGCAAAATATTTTAGGGTGATGAATACACTTGAAAAAAAATAGGAAAAATTCTAAATGAATACCATTTGAACTTAAAAAACCCCAAAAAGCTTGTTAACACATGGATTTGATAAATATGTCTCAAAAGATTAATATGAGGTTTTGAAATGTTATGTTTTTACTAAAAGTGCTCAAGCTTTTTTTTTTTTAAAAAAAGAAAGAACCCTCTCCGGCTCGGAGTTTCAGTAACAACTTGAGTAATGAGATGGACTACTTAAGCTCTATAAGTCCTATTTGGAGTTGTTAACAAGTTGAATAAAAACAATGACAACTTAAGTAAACAATTGAGCACTTGTGCTCCCAAAGTTATAGTGCTCGTTTGGATGAGCGATTGGAATGCTTAAAAGCAACTTTTCAATTGTGATTTACGGTATACGAGGTAAGTATGTGAGAGGAGTTGTGTCTCGATTTATGTAAAAAGCAACTTATAAGCAAACACACCGCCGAAACAAACACACACTATAATGGCTACATTTAAGTTGTCATTGTCTTTATTTAATTTGTCAACGACGTTGATGAGGGTTCTTTCTCTTTTGTAAAAAAAAAAAAAAAAACTTGAATGGCATTTTGGTAAAAGCACCACATTTCAAAATCTTATATTGGTCCCTTAAGACTTATTTGTTCTTTTCATATGTTAACAGACTTTTAAGGGGTTTTTCAAGTTCAAATTCAAATGGTATTGATTTAAAATTTTACCAAAAAAATAAGTCAACTTGGATGTAAAAAAAAAAAAAACAGATTTAAGGTGCTAGGTGCAAGAAAAAACTACTTTGCATACTTGATGAACCACAAAATACTTCAAGATGCTGTATATTTTTTTTTCTTTGCCAACTTAGGATGCTTGGAAAA
The DNA here is from genome assembly GCA_963855925.1 of Inga laurina. Lineage (NCBI taxonomy): Eukaryota > Viridiplantae > Streptophyta > Magnoliopsida > Fabales > Fabaceae > Inga > Inga laurina. The sequence goes on from OY979713.1 coordinate 41,259,076, forward strand.
TAGTCAGGGTGCTACTAGATGCATCTTAAATTATTATGAAAAATAAAATTTATTTTAATTGTATGAATTGCTTTTTTTTATTGATAATGAATTAATGATGCTTCTGGAAAAAAAAGATAATGGCTTGTATAAAAAAAAATTAATGGATTGATGATAATATTTTAATACAATATTTTCATTTTTCTATTTTGTATAATTTTCTAAAAAAGACATAAAGCCTGGATCTGCCCCCAAAAAAACAAACAAACAATTTTTAGAATGAAAAAGCTCAATTGTCAATTTTCATATAATGAACCATTATCTATTCTAGATCATATAAATTGAACCCCTCCCAAATGAAACCCCTAATCGTTAAAAATTGTTAGTGCAATTAAATTAAATAGAAATTTTTAGTTACTGAGGATATCTCAAATAGATTGCTGAGTTAAAAAAAAAAAAAAGCGGATTGCCTCTAAAAAAATAATACCTAGTTCAATAAACTTTTTTAAAAACTTAAATAAGCTAAATAAATTAATTTAGATTATTTATATTCATTTTTTTTATATAAAACCAATTTATCTGACTTACAAATTAATACATAATATTTATTATGATTAACTAAATTATCTAACTTTATTACTTTTTCTAAAAAAAAGTTAGCTACGTCTTATGTTTTATGTTAAGGATAAAATATAGTAAATGAACATTTTTTAAAAAAGAAAGAATAAAGGGAAAATTCCATATAAAGTTGCTTGAGTTAGGAAAATTCAAAATCAAGTTGTTAAATTTAACAAATCTCTAATTAAGCTATTGACCAAATTTAGAATTTCAAAATATGGGTAAAATAATTTTATTATCCTTTTATTGTCTTTTCTTAAAAGAGTTTTATTATTCTATAACTTAGTTTTTCAATGTGTATATATATATATCAACACCAATATATAATAAAAAAAAAATATAATTAGCTTAAACTAAAAGAATTTTTTGTGTTTTAGAAGAATCATTAAGAATAATTAAAACCAAAAAGTAAAAAGAAAAGCATAACCCAAATATTAATTAAATGATTTTTAATTAAATATTATAAATAGTACATTTTATTTTTGGAAGAACTTGAATTTATTTTTTTTCTCCGAAAAAGAAAAACAAACTACATTAATCACAAAATTTTAATTTGTGTGATATATATGTTGTGTTTTTTAACGAAACACCTTCTTTACATTGTTAATGAAATTTTTTTTTATTACATGTAGTTAATAAACTCTTTAATATATAGTTTGATAAATCACACATGACAGATTTTTGTCTTGAGATTAATGTAGTTTGATTTTCTTCTTGTCGAAATTCAATTAAATTTTTTTTATTAATAATATATTAAACTAAAAATCGTTTAAATGATATTGGAGTTACTTAAATTTCTCTCTCTTTTTCACTTACATTATTCTTGATAATCCTTCTTGAACATAAAAAATTTCTTTGATTTAAGCGAGTTATATTTTATTTTATTATGTTATATGTTAACATTTATATATGTGTGTGTATATTCTTGTTGAAAAAAATAATTTATAAAATAATGAAATTCATTAAATTGAGGAGAGTAATAAAATCATTTAATCCATATTTTAAAACCTCAAATCGAGTAAAAAATTTAATTAGAGATATATTAAATTTAATAACTTGGTATATAATTTTTCTATGTCAGGCGAATTTTTTCAAGAATAAAAGTTACAAATTTACCATGAATTTAATTCTTATACCGTCCAAGATCATGGAAATATAATTCCCTACAGAGGGAAAAAAAATTGAAAACCAGGATCCAGATTATCCCAACGACGATTCCGATTCAATGTCATTTGTCTTCCGTTCCTAGATTAATCTGCTCCCAGAAACTTTTTATGTTCTCACGCTGATAGGAACTTTGGGTTTCGGAATTCCAATGTGCTGGAGTAGAAGGGAGGTTCTTACTTAGGGTTTCAACTGCGGGGAGTTTTTTTTTTGGCTCTCACTCTCGCTCTGATAAGAAAACGCTAAAGTCCCCAAAGGACAATTAGTGATTCTTTAGGCCCTCCTAGTATCAACATCAGAGCTCTAATTTTCTCGGACTCCCATACGGTAAGTCGTGCAAGTTTGTGATTGCCCGCGGCGTTAAGGTTGTTTCTGCTTAGTTTTGCTTATTTGGAGAGTTTGCTATCTTGCTACTTCTTTGGAAACTCCTTGGAAAGTTTTGTTTCTTTGGCGTTAAGTTTTGATGATGGGTTATTGGGTTCTATCCATATGTGAAGAAGAAGCAAACCATTGGATTGTTGACAGAACTTTCAAAATTCTGGGCTCGTAATATTTGGTCATTACTCTTTACCGGAAGATTAATTGGCGCCAAAAGGCCGTTACCCAACATTGCAAATTTTATTCTTTGTCCGTCCAAGCATTTCACGTGATGCAATTCTGTGTTGCGCAGTAGAAAGTATTGGGGAAATTGGTCCAAGAAATTTATTTCGACATGTTGGGTGAAATCTGGATAATCTTTTAACTTATATGAAGAGAAAAGTGACAGAAAGGATGCCGTACTGAGCATTTGCTGACTTGCATGAGCCATGTGCTAGTTATAAGATGGAGCGATTTCTTTTAGATCCAGTATAAAGAAATGAAAGTAAAAAAAAATCTCAGCGAACACAAAAACGGCATCTTGAAATTGTTTCTATAGTCAGTCACATGTGTGATTTTTTGGTTTTTTTTTTTTCCTGGTTATTCCAGAGTCATATGTTCTCCATGAATGTCTGGAATATTCTCATCCTGATGACTGAACGACCCAGTCACAAGGGTGCATAATTTTAAATTGGGTGATTTTCCCTCAACATTTTGCTGCTTTACGTTGTTCTTAAAATTATCTGTTTTTCTTCAGGTGATCCTTTGGAGTCTTGAATTGAGTATCAAAACACTGAAGATTGTGTTTTAAGGAAAAGAAGTTTTTGCATTGCGAGTTAATTGAGCCTTTGCAAGTGAGATGTATAATCAAGTGAATCACGGTCCTCACACTCCCATGCAGCCAACTTATCAACAACGCCACCAAGCTCCGCTGCCCCCCTTTCACTTCCAGCAAGGTTCTCCAGCCCCTCCAGGCCAACACGTACCTAATGCCGTCCCACCTCACATTGGGGTCTCTGTTCCTCATATCTATATGCATGGGCCTCCAGCTTCATCGTCTACAGTTCCTCTTAATTCTTCTGTGCCAGGTTCATCTAGTTTGGTGCAAAATACTGGTCAATCATATGTCGTTCCTCCCCCTCTGTTACATGGGAACAGCTTGATGCCTCAAACATTCTCTAGTTTTGGCCAGAATTCACAGCATTCCTCAAATTTGGGGGTCCATGCCCATCATATTCCCTCATCAGTTCACCCTCCTCTTTCCAACCCTCGCCATGAAACATCTTGGACCCCAGGGTCATCACCTAGATTTTTGCCTCCACCCCCTTCTCTGCCTCCCTCATCTCAATCACAAGGACAGCCTATGTATCGAATTCCTTTTCCACCACGCCCCCCACCACCAGGTGATGTACAGAGCCTTCAGCATATCCCTCCACTCCCACCAGCCCCTTCCACTTCTGGTTTTCACGCTTCTACTCCAGATGAATCAGCAGACTCTTCAAGGCACCATGATCATCTGAATGTTGTAACTGAATGTAATTCAGCTGCAGACTCTGACATGGAGATGGAAGGTTAGTTTGCTTGCTTGCGATCCTGATTCTCAAACTTAACAGAAATATTTGTTGTTTCCACCATTGAAATATAGTTATTGATATTGGACTATTTATGGTATTCAATTATGGAATCTTCTGTTCTGTTACAGCATGAGTATTGCCAAGAAGTGATGGGAGTGCTGAATAAGCATTTGAAAATTGAATATGCATATTTGTGTTGCTTTTTTATTTCAGATAAATTACTATCTGAACTCTATCTTGGTTTTGGATCAAATTTTCTTTCTTTGTAATATTGCCTTGGGTTGGTCCAGATGATATTACTCTTTCTGACAAGGACCAGGGCCTGGACAACACAATTGAAGTTCTCAACCAGCGGCATGCAGTTATTGAAATTGGCAGTAAGAACCAGATGCGTCAGCTGCAGAATTCAATAGAAACCAACTCGCCGTATGACATCTTAGCCAGTGACATCACCTGCTCTGGACCCTTGGGAGGCGGCAATGCATGTGAAGGTTTCATTGCAGAAAGCCCCATTCATTGCATAAATAACTTTGGGAATATTATTATATTATTATTTTTACTTGGTTACAGCAGTAAAATGCTAACTATTATTGCTGGTCATTGATATTCATGGAAATTAGGGACCGTATGCTTGAAAACTGACACCAACAATTGTGTCTGTATAATTTGGAAGTAATGCTACAAATATGTTTTGCTTAGGATCTTTCCAAAGTTGTTTCTTTAGGAGATGGGATCTTTTTTTATAATGAAATATATTTTCAGTCATGAAAGATCCATGTCTTTTAAATTCTTAGTTTCCTTGCTTTCGTAGGCCATCAGAATTTAAAAGCATTATATATTTTAAGATCTTGTTCGGGTAGCTCTGGTATCTGATTTCTGAACAATCCTAGTGTTATCTTTCGTTATGTCTTATTCAAGGCCTTTTTCCATTTTGTGTTGATAAGGCTTTTCATAAAATACAGTGCCGGAGCATTTATTTGAATCGGAGAAGTGGAACACTGCCAAAACAGTTACCAAGGTTCTTAGCACAACGGATGATTCTGTAGAAGTTCTTCAATTTCCTGAAGGCAAAGCTGTGGCTCCTCAAGCAGCTGATTTCGCTGACTTTGGTGCTTCTGATCCTGTAGCTAATCCTGATAGAGATTCTGGACAACTAATAAGTAGTGGTAGCCCAATGAGACTTCTTCAAGATTATGCTTCAGATGACTCTGCAGATAATGAACATGAAACATGCTTTGCAGATGCTAGAACTTTGGCAGCCTCAACTGCTGCAGCCACCAGTGCTTCTGTTGCCCATAAAGATCTGGATGGTTTTTTGGAGACAGATATTGGATCCAAAATTTCCTCTGCTACTCAAAAGGGGCGTGAGCTGCTTTCCAATACATCTCTGAGTGAATCAAAAATGTCTTTACATCTAGTGCAAGAGGGTGATGTAACCCATACAACCATTGCAGCTGGGACTAATGATGTATGTGTTGGACATAACATTGAAAATCAGGCTTCTGTAAATTTTACTGCTTCTGTTGAACCTTCCAAGGGGAAAGATGCCTTGAGTAGTGCTGGCATTGACAGTAGTAGTAAGAGTGGTAATGCTGAGCAAGGTAATAAAAAAGCATCTAAGTTTGAATTGAATCCTTTAAAAGTGGATAAATTTGGAAGAGTTGCCAGGGAAGATCCTACTGATAGTGACTCTGATGATTCTCGGAATCATCGGACTAGGAGGCGGAATAAAAGAGACAGAAGTTGGAGTCGCAGTCTTTCTCCCATAGAAAGGAGAGGTAGGAGGAGGAAGAGGAGTCCTTGGAGAAGAAAAGATAAGAGAAGCCGATCTCGCAGGTGTGTGCTGCTGTCTCTAATTTTATGATGCCTTGACCACTGTCTGTTTGTTTGATACTTATCCTCAATCAAAGAGTTACTGCTAGATGCACAATTCTTCTTTCCCTGGTTCTTTTTGTTTCATTTCATGAATTTTACTTAAAATCTCCCTCTTGTTTTGGCTTAATTGTCTGTCTCTTGGGTCTTGATTTCTTTAATGCTTTAAAATACTTGCATTGATGTAAATTTTGTTTTCAATTTTCATGGTTTTAGCTGGTCCCCTCGGAACAGAAGGAGCAGGAGCAGGTCACCAATCTTGAGACAATCAGGTGAGTTCAATAACGAGAATAAGAAAAGGGACAAGGGAAAATGTTTTGATTTTCTTCGAGGAAAATGCTACCGTGGAGCATCTTGTCGTTATTTACATCATGAACCTGACAAGAATGCTAGTTCAAGGCGCCATAGGAATAAGCGTGATCTAGAAGTCTCTTCAAAAAGTTCTAGGATTCATGAAGTCAAGAAAAACATCTCTGCGAAAGTTTCAGGTGACGAGTGTGAAAGAGAGAGAAGTCAGGGTGTGCTACTTAGTCAGAGAGTAAGTGGTTCTTCTACTGGCCAGGAAGTAGAACAGAGGAAAGAAGAAGATTATGTTAAGAATGCTTTTGTGTCAACTGTATCAAATCATGATAGTCAACCCTTTAATGCTGCTCCAACCAGATGCGAGAATTCTAGGGAAGTTGCTTCTGAAGTGAGAGAAACCTTAGCAGCTGCAGAGGAGCCAAAAACTATCATCCATGATAATGAGCCCTCTTCAAGCCAGCAACTCTTGGCTGGTGGTTTTCCTTCCAACTCTATAATTAGTGGTGATGCCCTGAAACTATCTGATGGTGCATCTCAGGTTGGTTTCCCCTCAGAACAGGGTTCATCTGTTCAGCTACTGCGACCCAATGTTTCTGTTGAAATGCTGGAACTTTCTGATCACCCATCACAGATTATAAATAATTCCATTGAGTCTAATTTATTGCCTGATGGTAACAGATTGACAGCCTGTTCCAGTGAGATATCTAATAGTAAGCCTTTACCATGTATGTTACCATCAACTCAGCTACAGTCTACTTCAAGTTCAACCAGTAAACATCTTTCATCGGAGCAGTCTCCATTGATCTCTGTAGCTTCTAAGGAGTTACCTGCACATAGTTCTGTAGGTTTTCCACTTCATTCTTACCAATTGCCTCTACCACCTGCTCTTCCACATTCTTATAGTGGAAATTCTGGCCAACCACAAATGTCCCGGGATTATGTTTCAATGCAGCAAAATACACCTTTTCCTTACCAATCCACCAGAAGAGAGCCTTACCCAGGAATCTTTCATGGTTCAAATCCTCACTTTTGTGTACCACTTAATAACTCGTGGATGTCCTTACCTCCGCCACCTCCACCCCCACAATTTGCATATAGTTCCAGTTTAACTTCAGGAGCTCCAACCTCTTATGTTTCATCTGAGTTCAATGAAAATAAATTGCATCTGAGGACCGACTTTGTTTCTCAGACTTCTGCGAGGACTGGGCAGCCTTCTCACATTCAGAGTGCTGAGTCTCAGGATCAAGCTTACCCTGGAATGGAGGAGCATTCTCGACCTCTCACTCATGTGGAAACTTTCTCAGCAAAGCCCCCGTCTCAGGGAAACTTAGTCAGTCAATCACACTTGGACCTTAATGTTGGTAAAGAAGACCACTATAAGCAACTTCCAATACATGCTTCAAAAAGTTTAAGCTCCCCATCTTTTGCTAGCCTGCAATCTCAACCTAAGCCCTTTTCATGGGAATCAGGTGTCAACAGACTACATATCTCAAGTAATAAGTTGCCTCCAGAAGAGCATCTTAAGGCAGCTAGCTTTATTCATCCATTGTCACAGAAGCAACAGACAGTTCATGGTTCAAATTATTCTGCATCTGATGGTAATTTGGGTGTGCATGGGGAGACTGTAACTGCATCTATATATCCACCAGATGTTTTGGATGGTAACCATTCAGCTTCCCTTCCAGACTTTGGGGGATCGAGAATTTCTGCTCACTATAATCCCTATGCATCCACCTTTGAACAGCCACTCAGTTCCAAATTCAGTTCAAGTATCTTTAGACAGGAAAAGGACATGATCCATGTTGATAACTATGGCTCTTCTTCCAGTTTGCACCTGACTCCAGTAAATGAGCAAGGTGTCTTTGGTGTTGGATCAAGACAAACAACTTCTCCTGAATCTGCTAGAGCTAATAGACAGATACCACCGAGGTCAGGTTGTGACCAATATGATCCACTTTTCGACAGCATAGAACCATCTTCCACGTCTCTCAAGAAATCTCGTCTTGATCAAAAGCAGGAAGTTACTGGCGAATCTAACGTCAGTCTAAGACCTTCTTTGAAGTCTTTGGATGTGGAAGAGAACAAGCAATGGGAAATAGATGCTACTGCCTCTACCTCATCTCAGAATAATGATGAATATGGTGAGACAGCAGATGCAGAAGTAGGTGCTGTGGAAAATGAGAGCCTAAGTAATCCTGTGGATGGTGCAAAGATGGCCACAGGTGAGATTGAGATTGATCAAGTTAAATCTCCAGGTAAAAGAAAGAAGAGCAAGGATTCCAGATCGATGAAACTATTTAAAGTTTCCATTGCAAACTTTGTGAAAGAGGTTTTGAAGCCTTCATGGAGGCAGGGTAATATGAGTAAGGTGGCTTTTAAAACCATTGTAAAAAAGACTGTAGATAAGGTGTCAGGGGCCATGAAGGGTCACCGTGTACCCAAGTCTCAAGAAAAGATAAATCAATACATAGACTCCTCGCAGCGAAAGCTGACTAAACTTGTGATGGTAATTTTCTCATCCCTGAGAAATTTTCTCCTTGCCCTTTTTTGTTATACTTGGAAAGTTAATCTATAGTGGGGTTAGGCTTGTTATTGTTGTTGTGAAAGTTTATCTACGCTTAATCCCATGTCAAGTTGTTGGCATTTTATTTTACTTTTTGTGACGTTCCTTTGTCTACTTATTCTGACAGGGCTACGTTGATAAGTATGTCAAGGTGTGAAACTTGGAAGTCATGCCCTGATGTTTCTTTATCTTCCAGCCTCACTCATGCCCACATACTCAATATCCTAAAGGGCCACTTATCAGAGAAAAGTGGAATTTCAATAGGAATGTTTTGGTGCTTCTTGGAAGTTTGTTTTGCCTAATTCAATGCTTTACAAGAAGACAAAGGTGTGTGTGGCAATTTTAATCAACAATCCAAGTCGCTGCAGAACTCTGTGTTAAGCAACGGCTAATGTTATGTAGTGCATTTTGTTTTGTCATATAGTGATTTCTGTGAGCTGCTTTTAATCTATAGTTACCGTTTCATATTTAGTTGTTTTTGTGGAGAGTTCACCTGTTAGTTTTTGCCATTTACGCATTTGGTTGTGCCTTAGGTTTTGTTATCCAATACACCAAATTAATTGTCCAAACAAATTGGCTGAAGCTTCCATGATTAACCAGAACAACAAATAAACTATCAAATTTATAGAACATTAAAGAAAAACCAGACAAAAGACAATAAAAACACAAAATAACGTAGTTTTGTATTCTTGATTTTTTCTTCAGAAAAAAACGTTTTGACTGGTTTTTCATTGGTTCTTTTTGGTCGACTTTGTAGTGTGAGGCACAATTAAAATATGAAATATTTAATTTTTTATGAATTATTGATTGTTTGCATTGTTATATATGTATATATATTATTAGTTAGGGTTAAGAGGTAAAAATACTCATAAATGTTCCTCAAATGTGCACCCAGTATCATTAGGGGTAGTTTATAGATAGTTTTGCACCTAAGAAAGGTTTATGGTGCTGGGTACACATCTGAAAAAAATTCATGGGCATTTTTGTCCCCTTAACTCTATTAGTTAATAAATGTGGTTGGTTTTAACTTTAATTTTTTCTACTGTTACCACCTTGATTAAGTTTTTTTTTTATTATGATATATATTGATAATATACTATGAATTCATAATAATCTATTAATAATATACTCCCTCCGTTCTAATCATAAGATAAAGTTGACTTTTTTGAAAAAATTAAGGAAGCCAATTAAATTACTTTAGAGTGTTTATATTTTTAGTATATTTAGATTATATATTAGTTTATTAGTTAAATTAATTAGTTTGGAGAAAAAAATAAAAATATAAATACTTTAAAGTAATTTAATTGGTTTCCTTAATTTCTCCAAAAAAAAGTCAACTTTGTCTTATAATTAGGACTGGAGGGAGTACAAGTTTAATTGATACTGTTTAATTTAGAAGTTGACGGCTAAATTTAATGAGTTAAAATTTTATTTTATAAAATTCTGTGGACTCACCTTTAAACTCAATCCTTCATTGACTCTAAAGGGTTGTTTAGGATAAGGGGTTTTAGGGGGATAGGAGGGGAGGAAAAATTTTTATGGGTTGAATTTTTGAAAAAATAGAAAAATGGGGTTACAAAATTTTAATAAAAAGATGTAAGATAAAAGAGTAAAAAAAAATTAATTAAAAACTTTTAATCTCACTTTTTTAATTTTTTAAAATCAAACTCAAATTTTTATTTTTTCTTCTATCACTTTCCCCCCTCTTCCTTTATATCAAACAAACCCTAAGACACGATGTTTTCATTCAGACTAAAGTCCAACAAGTTGAAGATAATGAAACTAGGGGGGAAAGATCAAAGCGCTCTAGAAGTTTAAAACAAGATTTAGAAATAAAATTTTGAGATCTTTAAAATGGGACTCACCCAAATCTTGAAAACCTCATGAAGCTAAGCGTTGTGCATCTTGAAAAAAAACAAACCTGTCTTGATGCTCTCATGTCTGCCGCTGACAAAAATTGATGTATTTCCTCTGTTGATCATAAAAATAGAATATCTATGATAAAAATAAATTTAAACATTAAAATGAAATTGTTTTAACGAAAATACTTAGTTCAAGTTTTTTATATATATTTGATCAAGTTTTATTATCAGATGTGGCCATGTGTCTTATTTTTTAATCATTATTATTTAATTATAAACTCATAATTCAAAAATAGGACATTGTCATATTAGATTAAAGAACTCGATGAAATATATATAAAAAACTTAATGTAAGTCTAGTCCTTATTTTAAATTATTATTTAAATAAAAATCACGAGTCTCAATTTATATTCGTAAATTTCTATATTATTATAACAGATTTTATCTTTTAATAGTTTTATTTTTAATTGATTGAAAGCCAAAGTGGGAGTGAGGTTAGAAAAAAAATGATGGAAAGAATGTCAATGACTATGTATTTTAATAATTTGGATTAATTATTAAAAAATTCATGAGATATTTATCTTAAAAGTTTATATTACAAATTAATTTTTAAAATATAAATTTACTTAAACAAGTGTGACAATATTTAACAAAAAAAATTATTTAAACCTACAATTTCTTTATATTTAAAAAGATAGTATATATTAGTAATAGCTGAAGACTTGAAATTATAAGTGAGATTAAACTTTTAACCCTTTATTTTTAATTTATAAGAAAACTTTCATGTCACTAGACTAATCCTTAAAACTGACGTCACATTTGTGGTTAGAAATGACAAGATAGAACTTTCAGACCTCATCTAAGTGGAAGTGGGAGTGGGACCCAAAATTATATATTCTTTTGGTCTCCTTCAAGGGAAGACCCTCCTCCTTCCCTGAATTTTCTGTTTTTTTTTTTGGAAGTACAAATGCTTACGCCTTACAGAGTTTAGTGGGTATGAATTCTTACCAGAAAATTAAAAAAAAAAAAAAAAACAACAACAACAACAACAAACTTCAAATGAGAAAATATTCATGTATATTAATCCGTGGGGTGACCAATTTTTATTTCGTTTCATTTTATTTTATTTTCCAAAGGAAACTGGTTTCCAGGAGTGAGTTTTCCTTTTTCGCGGTTGGCTCCTTAAAATTCACTGGAAAACAATTTTTCATCTTGTCCGGGATCGCTGCACCAAAATCCGCATAAATCCTCACTGAGATAGTCCATTGTCTTAATTGTTTGGACTCGAACGGGAAGCTGGTCTTCAATCCCTCGTTAGGGCCTCGGAGCGATCCATTCTCCTCCTTGTCGCGATCCTTTCTTCCTCATTTTCTTCGCTCACACTTCACCGTCTTCCTGCCCTCCTTCTGATTGGCGTCTCTGATTCGCTACTTCATCGAACATTCCTCTCTTTCCCCTCGATTCGCGTCTGCCATTCAGGTTCATTTTTCTCCGTTTTCTCTGTAATTTACTTCGTTTTGCTTGGCGAACTATTGCATTCTCATCAACTTTCTGCTGTTGGCTCATTTTGTTATACAGAAAATTTGGCTTAAACTGAAGTGTGCTATTAGATATTTATTTCGGTTTCGGTGGTTGGGAAATTTCGTTTCACCGTATTAGCTTCTTTGGTTCTTTTTAGTCGCCTTCCTCATCCTTTACATATTAAGCTACCTTTTCGTTTCTTTCGTTTTAGCTACTTTTGAGTGCTTCCATTGACCCACTGGGATGTGGAGTGTTTTTTATGGTTTTTTATTCTGCTCTTCTTATAATTCTGATACAGGTTTGTATTTGAATCTGTACTCTGGATCATGTTTTGGCTTTTAGGATAGAAAAAGAATAGGGCGCGGGAATCGGGCTCCAGGAAATAAATACTGCAAAGGGGGCGGGGGGTAAACACAATGGAGGATTGCCTGATTGGAGTATAAACAGAATTAGCTTCCGATATAGGTTGTTTGATGTTTCTGTTGGTAGCTCTTGTTTCCTCCTGGATATAATTTCTGCTGACTTTTCAAATGACATTATCATATTAGATTGCTTTGGTGTTTTTGCCTCGTACTTTGTGCCTTAACATCCAAGAAAGTGCTATGACTACAATGGCTTTGAGAGTTCAGTTGATCATCGTTGATTAATCTTTTCTTGAACTCACAATTGTTGCAGGCAATTCCGTAAGAAAGATAACATTGCTGGAATTAAATATGAGTTAGTTAAAGCGTATTTCTGGATTGATATGAACAATGATTGATGAGGAAATGTTTCGTTGGGGGAAAATGTTTCCTTGAGAATGATATAGCATCCAAAAACTGGAATTATGCATTGCCTCTTGTGGTAAGACAGAGAACTGAATTTACTTCTCAAAAGAAGAGAGAGATTAAACGGGAGATATTGTATTTTGTGCTGAACAAGCGACCTGTAAAACAACAGATAAGGTGAACACTGGGTACTACTTAACAATTTAGTTCTTTGAAAGGTCCATAGTGAGTTTGATTCATATGGTCAACACAGAAATTGGATTGATATAAAAAAGAAAAAGAGCAAGAAAGGTAATAGGAAGTTATTGAATGTTGATTTAGATAGTTCAACGGGTAATCTTTTGATTAATACTACTGCTATGGTAATGAATTTGTGGTCTCTCCTCATGACTATTTTAGGAGGTACTCTTTGAGATTCTGCTTTGGAGGATTCACCTGTGTTTGTACTATTAGTTTAGGAGGTCCCATAGAGAATGATGTACTGAATAACGTATGCATAGTCTGATGTAATAAGGAACTTGGAAGGTTCTCTGTAAAGTAAAGAAGTAGCACTATTAGACATGGATCCTGATTCGTCACTGGAAGGTTCTTCAATGAGTACCGGTGCTATTATAAAAGACTCACATAAAGAGTCTCCAGCTGTGACTGATGTGTCAAGTTCCCAAAGATGTGCTGAAGTAAACTTGGCAAAGCAGAAAGGAGATAGTGTTGGTGAACCGGTAGACATAGGTCCTGATTTTTCATTGGAAGCTTCTTCACCCAAAACTGATACTACTATAAAAGACTCGTGTAAAGATTCTCCATTGATGACTGATTTGTCAAGTCCCGAAAAAATTCTAGAAGTAAGCTTGACAAAGCAGAAAGGAGATGGTATTTTTGAAAACATAGATAAGGGTCCTGATATTTCCCTTGAAGGTTCTTTCATGGAGATTGATGGTGCTAGAAAAGATCCATGTAAAGACTCTCCAACTATGACTGATTTGTCGAGTTCCAAAAGAAGTACAGAAGTATGCTTGACATATAGTAAGAGAAGGAAAAGTTGTAGTCCAATAAATAATGCCGCTATCAGCAACATTAATGGTATTGTTGATGCCTTTTCAACTGAAACTTCTTTCCTTGCTTTACATATAGTTCCATTGCATCTAGTTCAATAGTTATTCATCAATCCTGTAACAAGAAATTTACATTCAGGAAGCCACTGTTCTGAAGAAAATGTAAGAAAGGAGCAGGATACGCTAAAAAAGGCTGCAGAGAACAGCAATGCAAAGCTGGACCTTCAGGAAGCTAGCAGCAGATCCACCTCAGTCTTAGTAAATGGTGAGCATTTTATTAAAGAATATACTACTATTTCAGAAGTCTCAAATTTGAACGTGGTGCAAGGTACAGTTTATAATTTATAACTGTTCCAATCCTGATAATAATAATAATAATGGTTATGTGAAAAACATCTGATGAAGAAGCATGATGATAATGAGATAAACTGTTGGCTCCAGTTGTGTGAATTATGACGTGAAACCAGTTGATAATAAAAATTATTCAGATAAAATTTCTGATGAACCTTTGGCAGTTGATTTGGTGGATGAAGAAACTAAAGCTAACCAAATTACCTCAAATGCTGGAGGTTCAGAGGAAATGATAATGGTGAAGAATGCTCATGAGGAAATATTTGTAACTGATGAGCCTGTTGTGGACATTCCTGAGGGGCAACTTGAAGAGGATAATGGAAGAAAGCTGGATGGTGGTCACTTTTCGAGAAATGATGTGTCTTCTGCAGGTGGTATTGCTGATTCAAGCTTAGTCTGCAACAAAGATAATCATTCCATGATCTCACACTTTCCACTAGATGGAAATATTAGTAGCCACACAAAGAAGAAGCTTCTCGTTCTTGACGTGAACGGATTGCTTGCTGACTTTGTTGATCATGTTCCTTTTGGATATGACCCAGATGCATGGGTTTCTAAGAAATCAGGTCAAATATATTTTTTCTGGTATCTTTTGACTTGATATCCGTCTAAAGCTTGATTGAATTTGACTCATATGTGGCTTTTTCCTTTTTGCAGTTTTTAAGAGGCCCTTCTGTGATGATTTTCTAAAGTTCTGCTTTGACAAGTTTCATGTGGGTGTTTGGTCATCGAGAAGCAAGTATTTGCCAATCTTTCACTGATATTACATGATTGCTTGCTTTTCTTGATTAATATGACATATGGTTAAACTGCAATGCTGTACTGAATTAGCATTTCAGCATCTGAGATGCTGGATTTACACATTGATGTAAAAATTGTTCTTTTTACACTTGCATATGATTATTGTCAGGTATAATGTTGAAGCTGCAATCCAGTTTCTTATGGGGATGTCTGCATCCAAGCTACTCTTTTGTTGGGTAAACTTTTTAACTATTTTTGTTTGAAGCATATATTTTGTTGGGGTTTTGGTTTTGTGATCAACTCAGCCAGTCACGTTGTTAGACCTTGGATTCTTTGGAAGAGATATAATTTATAAAATAACTGCTGCATAAAACCACCCCTTCATAAAATAACTAATACATGAAACTACCCCTTGTCTATCTGTTGGATCCTAACACACGTTATATAATTTCTGCCCTCAGGACATTCTTAGGATGTATC
The DNA here is from genome assembly GCA_963855925.1 of Inga laurina. Taxonomy (NCBI): domain Eukaryota; kingdom Viridiplantae; phylum Streptophyta; class Magnoliopsida; order Fabales; family Fabaceae; genus Inga; species Inga laurina. The sequence continues at coordinate 41,274,280 of OY979713.1, forward strand.
TGTGTGTAATGCATGCTTATTTTTACTCTAAGTAGCTTTTTAAGGAGGCAAGAGGTTGATCACTTATTAAGGTTTATGCATACTTTCCTCTTGGTAAGTAGACGTTCTTGCTGATCAACGTGTATTGTATCATATGATCCTCTTGTTTGCTCACTCTGCTGATTTTTCCAGACTTTCTAAACTGAATATATTAGTTAAAGACTTGGTTTAACAAGTTTATGACAAAATTATAATCATATTTGACCGTATGAATTGAATTAATCAGGAGACTGAATTTATTGGAGAAAGTAAAAAAGGGTCTGCTATTATTGGCCTAACTCAAGAAAAAATATTGCAGTATGCTTATATCGTGCAATTCGTCACATGATTTGCTTTGATTAATTTCACCGCTTTATGAACGTTCTGTTAATTGTAACTTTACCATTTATTCTTAGGTAATATGTCATTTTTTCAATATAATTCGTTATTCTTTTTGGTTGTTAATCATCCAACGTGTATGTCTAATCTTGTGGAACTTTTAGCATATAGTTATTTTTTGTTTGTTCTATTATGATCAAATGGAAGCATCCTTGCACTTGTAGCTGATAGTCAAATAAAGTATATATGGATTCTATTTTGGGATAAATGGGACTATCATACTTCTTAAATACTATGAATTCTGATTAATTCTGGTAAATTTACTTTTTTTTTTGGAAGTGGGGAAGGAGCTCTCTCTCTCATAAAATTGTTGCTAAACTTGCGGCTGATTAAGTAATTACAGTTAGTTATTCACTTTGCATGAAATCTTTCTAGACACTATTGAGTTGTGCTATGCTTGGTTATGTAGAATCAGTCCCACTGTACTATGACAAACTTCAGCACCGTTGAGAACAGAGACAAACCCCTTGTGTTGAAGGAACTTAGAAAGTTGTGGGAAAAGCTTGAACCTGGTCTTCCATGGGAGAAGGGAGAGTTCAATGAGTCAAACACTTTATTGTTAGATGACTCTCCTCACAAGGCACTAGTTAATCCAGTAAGCCCCACTGTTTTTTGTGGGTTACCTTTCAAGCGATAAGTCCTTGCTTCAGTCTTGTGTTATATCTTCTGCTCTTGCTAACATCCTTTTGTACTAATTGTATTCAGGCGAACACTGCGATTTTTCCTTATTCTTACCGTTACCGTGATCTAAGAGACTCATCATTAGGTGAGAATCCTTTGATTATCCCCCTGGGGTTTCTTTTTCCTTTTTTTTTTTTTTGGTATGTTGATAAATCCAGAGATTGTTTTAGTTCTTTGACAACATTGACCCGTATTTAAGTGCAATAGCATTCTTTTCTGGTCATCACAGGACCTGGAGGTGATCTTCGGACTTATCTTGAAGGGCTGGCAATGGCTGAAGATGTTCGAGAGTACGTGGCTTCAAATCCGTTTGGCCAACGCCCAATAAGAGAAGCAAATCCATCTTGGCGTTATTATCGCAAAGTTATAGATAGTGTAAATGCCCCCAAAGATTTCAGAACCTCTTCTTCTAGCTGGGAGCGAAGATCTTACTGAACAATTAAGGGCAAAGCCCTTAATGAATGCAATGGAATTTTTTTTTGTTTACCGAGCCTCTGATTACTGGAGTGACCCATTGGGTTTTGGCTCTGAATTCTTTTTGTATTGATCATATACGTGCCTGCTGTTTAAGTCAGACATGTTTAGGTGTTGCATATAGTTTTTAGGGTTTTGGGGCAAATCTATCTATGATATTTTAAGAAAAGAGTATTTGGCACAATTATTTAGAAGGGTAAATATACCAATGAACAATTAAAAAGGGACATCTACCACGAAAATCGTTAATCCGTACTAACGCCGTTAGGGGTTTTCTTCTCTTATGATTTAACGCCGTTGGTATGGATTTAACAGTTTTTATGGTGGATGCCCATTTTTAATTGCTCATTGGTATTTTTGCCTCTTCTAAAAGATAATTATGTCAGATGCTCTTTTCTTAAAACATCATTGGTAGATTTGCCCTTTAACCTTATATTTTTACTATACTTGAGTTTTGTGCTACTCTGAATCTTTTCCGTAGGTCTTTTGAGTTTTGTTCTGACACAAGTTAGATAAGTGTAACTTTGCAAAACAACTTGGAATGAATTCGAAGCATATATACCCTCAAATCTCTCTCTCTCTCTCTCTCTCTCTCTCTCACACACACACACACACACATAGAGGCAGCCACATGTTACACCATCTTCCGTCCCGTGTGCTCACAAGTTGTACGGGTCAATGAAATTAATTGGATATAAGAAAATGGCGAATGGTCCAATGAAGTTTTCTCCCAGGGTCACATGGTACCACCGACAGTGTTGAATTATTGCGATTTTTGTATGAATTAAAGATGTAGTAGGAGAATGGCTAGTTGGGGGGGAGATCACCAAAAAAAAAAACAAAAAAAAAAGAGGTAAGGAAACTTAATCCCAACGTTCTTGAGAATTTCAGGAGTTGAAGGTCTCTGTGTGCGCGCTTGCACATGCAATATTGGGATATAAAATTAAAAGAAAAATAGATAACAGAACAGTTTAACTAGAATCGAGATAGGACCAACGATGAAATTAATTAAATCTTTAAAACTACCAAAAACACAAACAGGCCTCCGTAGCATAGTGGTAGTGCGTTCGCTTCGTAAGCGAAAGGTCGCGAGTTCGATCCTCGCCGGGGGCTTTAATTTTTGGTCGTTTTATTATTATACCTAGCGGAGCCCCATCTGCGAAAGTGCGAATGCAACTTTGTCGCTTATCGTCAAAGGGCAGTTTCTGGTCCTACTGCTACGTTTTTTTGGAGTAAAATCTGGATATCATTGTTATTCAATCAGAAAGTAAAATAGTAATTCAAACTTTTTCATCAAGATCCACTCTTGGAAGATCAAGTGGAGATTGATCAAAGATACAAAAGGATCCAATCAAGGCATATGATATCTTAACTAAGTAATCTGCCGAAATCAAAAAATCCCTAAAATTATACGATAGAATAACCTGTCAATTCCGGTATAAAACTAACCTAGTATCCTGAATAATATCCCTATATTGGTGAGTTTCTTCACAATCCCTAATACAAAAATCAATGGCTACTATACAATCAGTGCATACAACAATATCCCTGAATCCTCTTGCCCAACATAGATTTAAATAGCTCAAAATCTATTGCTAAGTTTCAAAGCTAACAAAACCATCAGCTTTTTTGCTTCTTTTTTTTGGAAAAAATATTGCCTTTTTTTTTTTAACAAATTTTACAATGTTTCAAATAAAAAATTTGATAATATCTTAGTAAATATTTTTTAAAAAGAAAAATCCAAATCCTCCCTCAAACCTCCTATATTCTTATCATGTCTTTATGAGACAACGAGGCCCTTCAAATTAATCAACCAAGTTATTTTATCAATGACCCTAATGATGTGGTTCATTGTTTTTCAAAACAAAAGTGGTCCTGGTTTTAATTATAAGGAGAATTTACCCACTCATACACATATAGGACCGCACATAAATTTCTTTTTTGCTTTTGCACAAAGGCCAAAAGAGATGTACTCGTCTCTGCACGCCTGCAAAGCGCATGCATAACACACAAACACACTACACCTACTAAAAGCACCAGAGGATTAATTTTTGTCCATTTCTCTCCACATTTATTCAACGGTCTTTGAAAGTGAAAACTCTCAAATTCAAGGACATGACTTGTTTAACTAGGTCTTTATATAGAAGTTTTGCATATTTCATTTTTAATGAATCACATCAGTATTTATGTTTAACCAGATTGCAGACAATATCATCATTTTTAGTGAATCACATCACTTTTTATGTTTAACCAGACTGCAGACAATATCATCACCCCTTTATATATGTTTCACAAATTGTATCCAACCCTATAATTAATTTCTAGTTGGAGAAGTTATATTACAACCTATGGTTTTGAATATATGTATGTATCACAATTACTTACATTACAAATACCCCATGTTCTTATTTCAATCCCTTTAACTAACAGTTTTCATAATATAACATGTTTTGTCTAAAGTATAATTAGTATCTCTAACCAATTATAAAACTTCCTAATAATTAACTAAACTTCTCTAACTAATGACATTGTTGAGGGTAATTTGGATATTTTATAGGAAGTAACTAAGTTCATCAACTAAATTAATTTATGTAAAGTTGTGTTAATTTGTTGCTTATAATAAGAAGTAGAGGAAGTACTAATTAAGAAAAATTGTTAAAGCTAGGCTAACTTCTTAAAGTTACTAAACAAATATTTAATGATCTCTACATTTTACAATATGACTTTACATTTTGGACTATAAGAACTCGCCACTGAGTAAATTAACTTGTATTGGAGATCAAAGGAGGATTTATATGTTCTTAAGAAGAAGATCATTTAATTGACTTTATTGTTGTCATCATATTCAAACTTAAAGAGTCATACAATCATGTTAATATCATATACTCTTCTAATCTTCACTCCTAACAAGTTTCATCAGGACTAAAAAGAACATTAAACCTTATTAATTATACCTTAAAATTTAACAACCTTTCAATTTTATTTCTATTTAATAGACATTATACCTAATGAGAACAAAGTCTATACAATAAGAAATGAATGATAAAATTGTACATTAATTTATATAAAAAAAAGTTAACAATGCAACTTATAAAAAAAGCCTATACAAAATATTCCGATGCCTTATAAATAGGATCAAAGGTGTATCTTTAGTGTGAAAAGTTCATTTCTAAAAGAAAAACAATTGTTGTGTATATGCATATTCTTTAGTCGTTTTCTAACTTTCTTGGAAGCCAACTCAACTGGAAGAAGGCTTTCAAGACCCCTAATTAATGTGCAGCGATACATAACTGGGTCTCCTTTGAAGAATTTAAATTTTTTTTTTTTTTCTGTATGTTCTTGGATCTTGTGATGCATTATTGTGCATTGATGCAGCAGAGACTCTGATAATTAAGTCTCTCTGCTTCTTGTGATTTTATGTTCCTTCCTTTTCAGTGTCAGACAACTGCAGATTCCAATTTATAAATAATTGTTAATAATCCCTTTCTTTTATTTTCTTTTTCACTTTGTGCATGGGCTATATGGATGCTTCTCTTCTCTCTGCCTAATTCATCAATACACATGCTGTGCAAATAGGGCACACACATGAACACTCTTCTGCTACATATATTGTCTTCTCTCTTTCTCAAAAAGAGATCCTTCAGTCCTTGATATTTGGACTCCTTTTCCCTTTTATTTTTTCCCCATATATATTTGTTTCTGTTCAAGTTTAAAATTAAGGTTCGTGTGTGTGTGTAATACTTCATCGGTCCTAATTATAAGATAAAGTTAATTTTTTTGGAGAAATTAAGGAAGCTAATTAAATTACTTTAGAATATTTATATTTTTGTTTTTTCCTCCAAATTAATTAGTTTGACTAATAAACTAATATATAATCTAAGGATATATAACATATGATATAATTAAGTAACTTATTTAGCTTTCTTAATCTCTTTAAAAATGATCAACTTTGTTTTATATTTAGAAGTGAAGGTGGTGTATAATATGGTCTATCATTTTGATTATATATATTTCGTTGAATAGAAGCTATAACTTAATTAGGTTTGTAGCAGAACCTCATGCATGTTTTGCTGGCTGCATGCATGAGAGAGAGGGATTAATTATTATTGAGGAATTTAATTAACAAACGTTTCTAAAGTTGCAGATGCTTATGCCCACACAGTTTAGTATTAATGGACCTAATTTAATAATTTCATATGTAGTACGTATGACAATAATGGAAGATATTTAATTTCGTTCTTGCTAGGTACGTACGTTATTGAACCGTATGTGTACTATGCAAGCAATACAAGATTTAAGAGATTTGATTATTATTAATTGAAAATTTCTGGACTTGAGATACGTTAATTAACCCTATACAAGCCTCACAAGTTCTCTATTTAAGTCACCACTTATTTTGCATATGCTATCTATGATTTAAAACAGTAGGTATGGACAAATAATTTTATATATCAAGCTTTATTTTAGTAAGAAGCGTGACAAGCAACTTTTTTATTTACATGAATCTAGCTTCTTAATTTGATGCAAGAAAAGACTATTAATATCTTTCGGAGCTATGCGTACACATTAGTAATAATTATATATAGCTCTTTCTCTAAATTAGAGTCTCCAGGAATTAAATCCCCGTCAATCCTTAGTATTCAAATTAAACCATCGTAACTAGTTGCTACCAGTCAATAATTTTTAGACAAATATTTTTATAATTTAAAATGTAACCTTATACTGAATAAGCAAGCCGATTTTTTTTTTGAAACAAAAAAGTTTCCAGAATAGGCGTGACATATGTAAACCTCTTTTACAAAGGAGATACAGTGCCCTAATAGCATTAAAGTAGAAAACTTAAAAAGAACCTCACACACACACACACACACATATACTGACCCTAAAACAGCAAACTGACTTATCCTGCACTGCAGTTACTATGCGTAGATGAACCCAAGACATACGTACGAAGTTATAAAATTTACTTCATATGGGTAATCTTTCTCACTAGCAAGTCAGGTTTTTGTCAATCGAAATAATTACCGATAACTCTATATATATGCTTCGGTTTTCTCAAAGCATCTATGTATAAAGTAGAATGGGTAAATAAAAGGGGTTGAAACCTGAAGCTTGCAGTCAATAATAATATAAGCATATACTCAGACAGCCTTCTCTCATTAATTACAAGCAGCAATAAGCAGCCTAGCCACACACACACATATATATTTACTTGCTTATTTTCAAGCTCAACACTACATCTATATACCAGAGCTACTACTGTGTATGTAGCTACGTGTGAGCTTTCAATTATATTGAGCACAAAAGCAACACAAGTCCATAAAAATTATCTGCATCTATCACACATCATGTATGTATATATATATATCTACATCCTGAGATTTTCTTACATTTGATCCTTCTCTCCAGGTATGTATAGCGCGATGCATTGATTAATTACTGTCTCTTAACTATTTGAAAACCTGGTTAAAATCTCCAATATGTATGGTTCATTGTTAGGGTAATTGTACTATAATAAGAGCTTGACCTCATATTTGAAAATTAGGGAGGAAAGATTATTAGGAGGGAAAACCCCTCAATATAATTTTTTTAATATTATTTTAGGAAACTTTCCTCTCTTCCCCATATTTTCCTCTCAACTCCTTCCATTCAAACATAGGGTTAAGGTTGATTATTGGTTATATCCTCATCCAATTCGATGCATTTTGATCAGAATTAAAGGAATTAACTAAAGAAAATGAAAATCTCCCTATGCATACTAATTAATTGGCAAAGTTTTCTATGACATTGCCTTAATGAACAGAAATTAGAAAACATAGTAGTGGTGTAGGTTTTCCCGACAATAATTAATTAAGTGCATGCATATATAAGCAAATAAACGTTATTTTATCTTTATCACTTATTTTCCTGAATTGCACCCATAATAATGGTTTTTTCCAACATATGGTGTATATATAAATATGGGAAAAGTGTGAAAAAATCCCCCATTGGCAACTTATTTGCCAAATAGGATCTTCGCATGCAGATTATCCTCCGCATGTGCAGAATATCTTCCCTATATGCAAAATTTTTCCCTATACTTATGCAAAAATCTTCCCGTGTATATTAAACCTTCTCTCCGTGTGCACATATCTTCCTAAGTCTCATTTAGCAATTAAGTTGCCAATGTAATCTTTTTTCGCAATTCTCCCTATAAATATATGTAGCACCCAAAGACCCCAGAGATTCAAGCATAATCCCAAATATATATCATAGCAATGCTATACTTACAAACGTGCGTGCGTGCGTGTATTCATCCATCACCATATAGCTCCACAAAGCGGAGTATATATATGCTTCAGCAGCATGTTTTGATAGAGTAATGCTTTGAAAAATATATCCAAAAGAAGTAAGGATCCATGTATGCGCCCATATAATAATATTGTTGTTCTTGTTCATATCCTTCCCATGATGATAATGAGCTGTGTTTACAGTTTACAATCAACCTATGAGATATATATGAATCAAAGAGTACTTCACTTGTTTGGTTGATCATGATTATCCGATGAACCAAGAAGCTTGGAACTAAATGGGACTACTCGGGGAGGTTTCAGACATGAAATGTGAAGGTAATTAGGAGCAGCTTCTGCTACATTATGAGAACTTGACGAGTTCAACAACAATTGATGATGAACATTATGGTTATTGTTGAATTGTCCTCTCGGATCATTGTCTTCTGCTGCTGAGCTGGCAATCTGATGTGGAGAAAAAAACGAAGGTACTGTGGTAGCAGAAGCAGAAGAAGAGGAAGGGCCAAACAGTAATTTATTAAAACCAGAAGGAGTTGATGGTACTACAGCAGCAGGCAAATTACAAGAAGGAAATTGCACGCCATTGCCAGTACTGGTTTGAGTATTTGCATATTCTTCTGTCTGTGAAGGAGACACTAATCCATGGCTTCCAATTTGGGATACAGATAAACTGCCATGAAAGGGGTTATAATTACACGGCATGCCATTGAAGAACTGACGATAGGGGTTATAATTAGAAGCCATGCCATTGTCTCCATTTTCTTCTTCACTTGGTTTAACCCACTTTCCTTTTTCAAACACAGATCCTATATCAAGAGAAGGGTGCAGTGAAATTGAAGGTTCATGATGGTGATGAAGTAGGGTTTGTGGGTGATGATGAAATTGAGGGAGATTATGAGGGATTTGAAGAGGTGGGAGCTTATCAATATCAAATTTTGTGGCTTCAAGCAACCAATCAATGACCTTACTTGGTTGGCTAAGTCCAAGCCTGTCTTGAAGATCATAAAGCTGAACTGCTGTTGGTACTGATAGCCTAATCCTTCTGTCTCTTAGTCCTCTTATGGTGCACACTTTACTGTGCCTATCTTTCCCTCCGAATGATCTTGAAACTCGCACGATTCTCGGATTCCTGAAAGCAGGCCATTGTCTTGAAGAAGGTACCTTTGAGAATTTGTCAATGTTGCTGTTGTTGTCGGTATCTCCTTCTTGCTTGGCTTTGTAATAATAATAGCCTTCTCTTGAATCTTCACTCATCTTCTTCTTCTTTCTAATTAATTATCTCTCTTGATTATTGCCTCCTTCTTCATAACATCCAATACAGTACCTTGTTAATTGCTCTAAAACATATCAGAAAAAAAGTTATACATAAGATTGGTATCAACAAAATTATGTCCTTTATGCTTTTCAGATTCATGATATATATAGAGATCTAAGTTCAGGTATAAAAAGAAATGAGTAGTTCTTTAATTTGGTGAAATCATCAGTTTGGTTTACAATTCCTTGAAAAGTTGTGTAATTTGCTCCAAAATTAGGGCAAAGAAGATTGAATTCACTAAATTCGAATTTCATGAAATAAAATTGAGGCTAAAATCAAATCGGCTGGTCTGACAAGGAAATTATTCATAAATTAAGGATAATTTCGATCACTAGTAGTACTGAGAAAACTTGAATGCAAAGAGTAATGAACATAAAGGTTAACTTTAATAATTCAGTTTAACGAGACTGTACCTTACGTGAGAGAGACAGAGAGAAAGAGAAAGTGATGATCGAGAGAGGTAAGATTCCAGCTGGAGCTATGTGTGAGTTCTGTTATGACCTTTACTCCGCCATGGATAAGAAAGAGAAGATGAGGAGGAAGATGAAGCAGAAAACACAGAGAAAAAGGCTTTCCTGGCCCCAAAATGAGCTCCTTCAGTACTGTCAAAAGAATTGATGAACAGATATATATATATATAGATATATGCGTGTGTATGTGACCTCAAGCTTACCTTTGGTCCTTTTCTCCAAAGACTTGTTGGAGTCTCATTACTGAACCACGTTTCATTTAATTATGTGAACTTAATTTAACTATTCCCAAGAGGGGGAAAGAAGAACGGAGAAAATCTCTTAAATAAATCCAACCGCTTATCTTTAATCATTATATATCAATATATATATATATATCCACACGTATAATGATTAATTAACTTAAGTCTTGTTACTGTGGGGTTGTTTGGTGTTCATCTTCTCAAATCACTTTTAAACATAAGGTAATAAGTTCGGTCTATGATAAGTGTATAAATTCTTTCAATTGATAAAAACAAATCACACGCATATACACACACACATTGGATTGAAACTCATTTCTTATAATATTCAATTTGAATTGTTTTTTCACATGTATTTAGAGAAAGAGAATGACATAAGAAAATGACAGGATTTACATCTCATAATTTATATTCGTCTACTCTAAGTATTATTTCTGCCTCTGAACGAATGTATCGTCTGGCTTTTTTTTTTTTTTGGTCACCTAAAGGATCTGAATGCCCTCTTGTACGATTATTTATAGGTAATTAATTTAATTTATTCATCTTTCATAAATTGGGTGTAATAAAGCAGAAATAAATAAAAAGAATCATCAAACGAAATTATTGACAATTAATAATGTACTACTCTATAAAGGCTGTTGTTTATATTACATACATTTTTGTATCTAAGATTATCTATATTTCCAAAAAATATACATATTGCATGAATTTGATTTATGAATGATCTCATTTATATTGTTATTATATATTTTTTACATCTCTTAATGTATTGTGCGCGCGCAAAAGATCTTAATTGATAAGGTTTTGGGGTATTGTATTGACATGTGTGTAGGGTATGACACAAAAAACTGACTGGACCAGCCGGTTGAACCAGTAACTAGTCAATGGTCCTATCTGATTCACCTATTGGGTTATGAACTGGGTTGAACCGGGAAAATCAGTGGTTTAATTGGTTGGACCGGTTTCATTTTTTTATTCTTCTAACTATTATCTCGGGCTATTCTTAGGGAAAAATAAACGGTTGAAGACCAAAATAAAGAGAAAGAAGGTAAAGAATTAAAAAGAAGAAGAAGATGATGATGATGAAAAAATTATTTAAAAGGATATAATAATTATAAGAAAGAAAATATCATTATATAAGTATAGGTATCATAATTAATCCTAATAGATTTTAAGCATTTTTTTTCTAAAGATCTTCATTTTTATCTATAAAATTTTAAAAATATATTAATATATATACAGTCACTAATAAATTGTAATATTTTAATATGACCGGTATAACTACTGGTTAAGCCCCGATTGACTCATTGACCCATAAATCTATACCGTAACATATTCATTACCCGGTCCAATTTTTTATTCCTTGGTGTAGGGTTCACATGGGTCTGAATTATTCACAATGCAATATTCCAACTCTCTCAAATGTTCACATCACTTAGTGCAGCAAAGAATTGCACGACTAATTACTTTTTCACCAACTGGCCGGTTCTTTTATAAAGTGACATGTCAACCAAAATCAGTTGCCTCTATTATTAATTATTTCATCACTCACCAAAGCAAAAATGCCAAACAATAACACTTGGCTTAATATTAATGCTTAGCTTGTCTAAAATTCAAAACACTTTTTTGTGTTGATAAAAAAGGCAGAAGAAGAAACCATACATATTGATTATTTATTTTACTCTTTTTAGGACATGCAACTAGATACCTTGACTAGAAAAATTATTCCCCAACATGGCTAAAGAATCCATTCCTTAATTATTGAAGTGAGAGCACAAAAATTGCTTTATAGAATCAAAATTGAAAGTTCATCAATAAGTGTAGAATTTGAAAAGTTTGCAGATTTATTAGCTTCCAGCTAAAATCAAAACTAAATTATGATAAGTAGTGTGGAAATAGTGTTTGGGGTTCATTTAGTTCATAAATTTTAAACAGTAGTGGTGCGTATAAATTAAAGTGGAGATATATATGTGCGTGTGTGTGTGTGTAGAGAGTAGAAATAGAAGTAGAAAAGTCATAATTAATAGGTTTCAAAAGTTGTGGTGTTAAGCAAAGGCAGTGATGAGATCAAGAATTGGTGGATTAGGTGATATATAGATAGAGAGGCAGCTGCGCTATACTTACAGATGAGGGACCATTATATATATTTAGGTTCTTTAAAGCATCCACTTAACTTGTAGAAACTAGCTAGGACCACTCACAGATGGCAGTGAGATTTTGTACGGCACAATTTGGTTCTACACACACATATATATATAACATGCTATCTCCTCTTTCATTCTTTCCTAATTAAGGTTAGTGAAGTTGGCTTAACATTTAATTCTGTATCTTTAAACATTTAATTCTGTATCTTTATTTCTCAGAAAATGAGTTACGTGGAAGGTTAAGTTATTAATTGTTCTATTCATCATCATGACTTGTTGAAAGATTCCACACCTAACTTTACCCAACATGGCATATAACAAGCTCTGACTAGACTTCAAAATTGTGTTCCCTCATGAGAGTCTGATATTAATGTAAATTTAAACGTGTGTATATATATACATATATGTAGGTATCAAATGAAACAAGGAAATAAGAGTACACTTCACGAGAATATATACAGGAAAAAAAATAAAATGACAGGAGAACACTAGTTAATTAGCTGGTTCTTCTTCCAGTCCTGAAGAAAGATTTAATCTTCCACTCTATAGGCAACGGGTTTTGATTAAATAAAAAACTACTACTTCCGTTTGTTTCTATAAGCAATTTTTTTTTAATTGTGTAAAACGAATGAGAGGTTGAAATTAATTAAAAATGATAAATATATCAAAATTATCATATTTTTTCTAAATATGTCCATATTTATGAAAAGAGCATAAGAGAGAGAATGAGTATAAAATATGAGAAAGAATTATTAATAAATGATTAAATAAAAGAGAATTGGTGGTGAGTGGGGGATAATTAATATGAAGATATGTATTTAATAAAGATAGAAAAAGAAAATGTAGTTTAGATTTTGAGACATAAAAAAAAAATATTGCTTATATTAAACATCAGACTCAAGAGAAAGAAAGTTACTTATATCAAAAAGATAGGAGGGAGTAGTGATTATATACGTACTACATGGAGTTGTATAGATTCAATATGATATCACATATAACTACACTGATTCATTAATGGATGGGGCTTTTTATATACAGGTGTAGATACAGCTTAAAGTCCCATCAGTTGCCTTAATCACTCGCTAGACCTAACCGTGTATTAGTATAATTGGCAATTAAAGAAGACGAGTCCCTAAGTAAAGTATTATCAGTAGAGTTTCAAAAAAGGAGAAACCTTAAAACGCTGCAGCTACAGTTTGTATTATGCTGAACTGAGAGAGAACTAGGAAGAGGGATTTGCAGCTTTTTTCCCACATAGACAAAAAAAAATGTCTAGAAAAATGGAATCTTCACCAAATAATTGAGCGAAGAAGTTCAGAGAACACTGCATTATTACTATACTGCAGCTTACAGCTATGCTGCTGTTATATACTGGTCAAAAGCTGAAACCTACCCATCTATATATATATACTTTCTTTCCTTTTTTACAGTTTTTTTTCCCTCTCATCTTAAACTTTAACCCTAAATGAATTCAATTTGAAACCCTTGTGACTTCTATAATAAACCTTGTTCCAACAATAGTCAAGATGGTCTGGTTCACTTTTGCACGCCTTAGTCGAGTTGGCTAAATCTCTTGCACAAAGACAAAATTGGAAACACACACACACAAGCGATTGATTGGTGTAACAGTAGGTTCAAACTGGCACTGTTCATTTTCTTCTGTTTTCAATTTTAGGAAGTCAGAGAAGACCATGATGAATTTGACGTACATTTGTCTCTTGGTCAAGAGTTTTTTCTTTTCTTGTTGGTTTTATGCGTCTGACGCTGACCATTATCTTTTTTGCATCTGCAAGTTGAGTAACGTTTGTCGCAGAAAAAGACCAGTGGTGAACTTAACGAGACGGGGTTTTTGTAAAGACATGATTCCTTGTTGTCTATTATATGTGTACATACACGCACACTACCTCCTGTCATTAATGTAAAACTTAGTTAATGGTTTTTAGAGATTAAAAAAATTAAATAAATTAGTTAATCATAACATATATTGTATATTAGTATTAATTATATATTAACTTATAAGTCCCACAAATTAGTTTTATATAAAAAGAATAAATATCAATATTTTAAAATAATTTATTTAACTTCATTAATCTCTCTTAAAATAGTTAACTGAATCTTATATATTAAAGATGAGAGGTAGTATAATGGATGACACAATTATATTCTTGAGCCCCAACTCTCAGAAATTTCATGGCCAAAAAAAGAAAGAAAAAATGTCTCAGGATTTCTGTCTTCCTCTTCAACCAAACCAGCCACTACCTTATGACTTGAACTAGCTAGCTTCCGAGCTTTACACCCAGCAACTATATATATGTATAAATCCACAAAGTTTCTCTACATAATGTCATGGCCTCTATATATATTTATATAATGGAAGAGAGGATCATGTTAATGTAAGTTGAAAAAAACAAAGTAATTGATCAGAAAACTGAAGAGCCCTAGAATTTCACTGTGCAAAACATACACTCAATATATATATAAATATATATATGAAGACATTTTTGTGTAAGAAGATGAGCTCAGATGAAGAACCTCATCACCATCATCACGGGTGTAAGATCTTTCTCAGCCACTTTGCAACATCATGATGGCCCATTCCATAAACGTGTACGTATCTGTATAAACATATGTCGATGTCATATATATAAGAAATATATATAATTGGGGGGGCAGAGACTGATGAGTCAACTAAATTCGTATGGCCTGTTCCTATCGATATACAGTAATTCAAAGGACAGATCGATGTATCCTTATTATTGCTTACATAATATATATATATATAGTAAATACTTTATATATTAGGGAATATATAAACCCTTCTGTTAGAATCAAGATTATCATTTAAGTCTTGGAAATATTCTTGAGGGTGTTCTTTGTAGTTAGCTCATAGTGTACAAGGGCTTGCCTATATAAAGGAAGCCACGTTCCATTTGTAAATTGACCGTTTCTATTATTTCAATAAAGGTCCAGTATTATTCAGTCTGTCTTTATCATGGTACCAGAGCCATTTTTTTTTTCAGTCCAGGCCTTCTACCCAATTCTTCATTCAAAACAAAAACAAAACACCAGGCCCAGTAGCCTAGATTGTCCAAGCTCCTTTTTTTTTTTCCGCTGGATCTTGTTGACCCGGAGATCATCCGCCCCGTCTCGAATCACGGATTCCAGAGCAGAAAGCCATTTGCATCGCAAGATCATCCGCCCCATCTTGAATCACGGATTCCAGAGCAGAAAGCCATTTGCATCGTCTTGGCCAACTCAAATACCCTCGATTCTGGATTCCTCACCCAAATACCCTCGATTCTGGATTCTTCGCCCGATCGTTTTCATGGCTCTCTTCGCTCGGCGCCGTCTTCAAGATCCGGTCGGCCTTTTATCCGTCGCATTCGGTTGATTCTTTTTGTTCACCATCCCCTATACCTCCACCCTAGCAACGCACATGCCACTACCCTCGTCTCTTCTGTCCTCACCGGCTCCGCCAACTATTCCACCTGGAGTCGTGCCATGAAGATTGCACTCCTAGGCAGAAATAAACTTGGCTTCGTGAATGGATCTTGCACCCGTGAAAATCAGATTTCAAGTCTACGGGAAACTTGGGACAGATGCAATGCTGTTGTCCTTTCTTGGTTGATCAATTCTGTCGATAAGTCAATCTCTGGTGGCATTGCTTATTCGGATAGTGCACAGCATGTTTGGACTGAGCTCAAAGAGCGTTTTGACACATCAGATAGCACCAAGATTTTTAGCCTTCACAGAGCCATTAATACTCTAACTCAGGGTACACTCTCTGTATCTACTTACTACTCTCGACTGAAAGATCTGTGGGATGAATTTGATAGCCTGGTTATTCTCCCATCTTGCACGTGTGCCACTTCACAGGCATATACCAAAATTGTGCAAGAACAGCGTCTATTTCAATTTCTCATGGGATTAGATGATTCCTATGCCCAAGCACGTGGTCATATCTTACTCTTGTCTCCTCTTCCGACTATTAATCAAGCCTATTCCCTCATTTCACAACATGAGGCTCAACGCTCCCTCAGCTCTGTCTCCCCAATTCCAGCACCTGAGAATGCTATTATGCTGACTCGAGGAGGTAGGGGAGGTCGTGGGAGAGGCAGAGGAGGCACTCAGGGTCGAGGAAATTCCTTAGCTGAATGTTCTCACTGTCTTCGAAAAGGTCATACGAAGGAGCAGTGCTTTCATCTCATTGGTTTTCCCCCTAATTGGAAGCCACGGACCCTTAAGGAACAAGGATCCCGTAACACCAATTCCAGGGGTTCTGCTGAAACACATTCTGTTGACATGAGTGCAAATGTGATGATGACTCTCACTCCCCAGCAATATGAACGTCTTCTTCACTTACTTGATAAGAATCCACTTGCTGATAAGAAAGACACAGGGGAACCAATTGATGGCGCCGTGGGGACCGCTTCAGGTTTGCTTGGTTTGATTCCTCTTTCCCAATCTGCATGGTTTCTTGATTCTGGTGCCACTAATCATGTTGTTAGTCATATTAAGCTCTTAAATCATTGTCGACCTTATCTTGGACCAATTAAGAGGATTAGGGTACCTAATGGAGAGAAATTAACAGTAACACATATAGGGGATGTTCATCTGGAAAATGATATTAGATTAAAAAATGTTTTGTATGTCCCTGGTTTGCATTTTAATCTAATATCCATATCACAATTGACCAGAGATGAGAGTTGTGTGGCCATTTTCTTTCCTAATCTTTGTGTTCTGCAGGACACCTTGAATGGGAAGATCAAGGGGACTGGTAGCCTCTACCATGGATTATACTTGCTGGAAAAGGAAATAGCTTTACATACTCTTACTGTTGATCAAAATACATTGTTATTTTCTATGCGTAATGCACATTCTGTGAACAACTTCAGTTGTAATGTTTGGCACCAAAGATTAGGCCATCCCTCTGTACATGTGCTCAAACATTTGAATGAAATAAAACAACATATGACTGGTTTGAAAGTTGACAAATGTGATGTTTGCATTCAATCTAAACACACCCAGCTCCCTTTTCCTTCTAGCTTCATTAAATCTAAGGCTTGTTTTGAATTGCTTCACATGGATGTGTGGGGCCCTTATAAAACTCCCACACATCAAGATTTTAAATACTTCTTGACCATTGTTGATGATTTTTCACGAGGGGTATGGATATTTTTGCTGAATAACAAATCTGAAACCTCTGTGCATATTAAAACTTTCTTGACTTATGTTTCTAGTCAATATGGGGCTGTTGTAAAAAAGGTCAGAACTGATAATGGCCTTGAGTTTGTTAATTCTGAAGTTAAATCTGTTTTTTATTCCAAAGGAATTGTGCATCAAACTTCTTGCCCATACACTCCTCAACAAAACGGGGTTGTTGAGAGAAAACATAGACATTTGTTGGAAGTAGCAAGATGTTTGATGTTTCAAGGGGGGTTCCCATCAAATTTTGGGGTGAGTGTGTTAGAACAGCTGCTTATTTACTGAATCGAACTCCATCTAAATTGCTCAATTTTAAAACCCCATATGAACTTATTCATGGCAACCCCCCAGCTTTAGGTCATTTGCGAATCTTTGGTTGTTTAGCTTATGCCCTGAAATTACATAATGTTGATAAGTTTCAGCCTAAAGCTGACCCTTGTGTATTCATGGGGTATCCTACCACTCAAAAAGGTTATATCTTGTACAACTTGAGAACAAAGATGCTAATGATTAGTAGACATGTATCTTTTGTGGAAGAAAGATTCCCTTTCCTTGAAAAGGAGTGCACTGAACAAGGGGGGGATGTCTTTCACCGTTTGGACCCTTTTTTGTATGAAATTGCAGATTCTTCTCCTTCACATGAAGAAAGACATGAAGTGGAGGCACCTATTCCAACAGCTCCTAGTTCCTCTCCTGTTACGGAGTTGCCTGAATCAGTACCAAGGAGATCCACAAGGCAGAAGAGGCCTCCAGGGTGGCTCCAAGATTATACACATCCACTGCATTCATCTAGTCATACTGAGACAGCAAACACTCAACCTCGAAATTCACTTATTGGCGAAGATGAGTGTGCAGACAGCAGCAATGATGCTGGTTGCTCTCCAAGAGCAACTACACAGGGAGTTATTTCTTATCCTTTTCAACACTATATGTCATATGCTTACTTATCTGCATCCCATAAGCATTTCCTAGGGTGTACTGACTCAGTGACTGAACCCAGGTCTTTTGAAGAAGCAGCAAAAGATCATAGATGGGTGGAAGCAATGAAGGATGAAATTCAAGCTTTGGAATCAAATCATACTTGGGACATTGTTGATTTGCCATGTGGAAAAGTACCCATTGGCTGCCGATGGGTGTACAAGGTGAAATATGACTCTCACGGTAAGATTTCCAAGTTTAAAGCTCGTCTTGTTGCAAAAGGATACACTCAAAAGGAAGGAGTGGATTATTATGAAACTTTCTCCCCGGTGGTAAAAATGGTGACAGTAAGAGTTGTCCTTACCTTGGCTGCAATAAACAATTGGGAAATTTTTCAAATGGATGTGCACAATGCATTCCTCCAAGGAGATCTAGATAAGGAAGTGTACATGAGGATTCCACAAGGCTTCAATAAAGTTGAGAACAACAAAGTGTGCAGGCTCACTAAGTCTTTGTATGGGCTTAAGCAAGCGTCAAGACAATGGAATACTAAGCTCACTCAAGCATTGATAAAGGGAGGTTTTAAACAATCCTTACATGATTATTCTTTGTTTGTAAAGCAACTGAAAGGAGAAATCATTGTGGTATTAGTTTATGTGGATGATTTGATAGTTACTGGGAATAGCATAGATGGAATAAATAAGACTAAACAGTATTTGCATAGCCAATTTAAGATTAAAGACCTAGGAATTGCAAAATATTTTCTAGGACTAGAGATAGCTAGGTCCAGTAAAGGTATTGTTTTGAATCAGCGTAAATATACTATAGATTTGCTGGATGATATGGGCTTGAGTGGAGCTGCACCAGCAGCCACTCCCATGGAACAAAACTTAAAGTTGATAGCTAGACCAAAACCTGAAATGACTAAGTCTAAACAAAAGAAAATAGCTTTGAAAAAGGTTAAGAAAGATGAACTATTACGGAATCCTGAAACTTATAGGAACTTGATTGGTAGATTGTCTTATTTGGCTGTCACCAGACCTGATATATGCTATGTTGTCCAGGTTTTGAGTCAGTTTTTGGTGGAACCAAGGGAGTCACACATGAAGGCAGCAAGCAGAGTACTTCATTATTTAAAGGGGACACCTGGTATGGGGATTCTCCTTTCTTCCAAAAGCAAAATGCAACTGGAGTGCTATTGTGACTCTGATTGGGGAGCATGTGAGGACACCAGACGATCAGTTACAGGATATGCAGTGAAGCTTGGAGATTCTCTGGTTTCCTGGAAATCAAAAAAGCAAAGTACAGTCTCCTGTTCTTCGGCTGAAGCAGAATATAGGGCACTTAGGCATGTGACAGCAAAAATTGTATGGTTGATTGGTTTGTTAAAGGATTTGCAAGTTGTAAATATTGAACCTGCTGTAGTGTTTTGTGACAGTGTAGCTGCTATTCATATAGCAAGCAATCCAGTCTTTCACGAAAGGACAAAACATATTGAGATAGATTGTCACTTCGTGAGAGAGAAATTACAGCAAGGTTTGATTAACTTAAGACATGTATGCTCTGAAGAACAGTTGGCAGACATACTTACAAAAGCTTTAGGAAGGGATAGTCATGAATATTTGTTAGGCAAGTTGGGAGCATATGATTTGTATAAGCCCCAACTTGAGGGGGGTGTTAGAATCAAGATTATCATTTAAGTCTTGGAAATATTCTTGAGGGTGTTCTTTGTATTTAGCTCATAGTGTACAAGGGCTTGCCTATATAAAGGAAGCCTCGTTCCATTTGTAAATTGACCGTTTCTATTATTTCAATAAAGGTCCAGTATTATTCAGTCTGTCTTTATCACCTTCCACTCCTGTTCATTGTACAGAGAGAATTTTGAAATGTTTTTATGTAACTAGGGACCAAATATTTGGGTTTATCAAACTACTTATGCCCCGTTTGGTATAATAGAAGAGTTTTTAGAGAACTAGAAGTGGAATTGAGATTTTTAAATTGTGTTTGGTATAAAGGTGGAAGTGGGATATAATTTTTAATTAAAATATAATTTATAATATAAAAATACCAAAATACCTTCAACAAACTCTTTCACCACAGTCATGACCGCATCTAGGCATACCGTTGTTCACCGGAAAATTACTCACTCCCGGCGATATATCACAAACCAGTAAACAATTTAGCCCAACTCAATCATCATCATCGATCTAAACAATATATAAATCAAATCCAAACTCAAATATCATCCACCAACACAAACAAAAACCAAAGAGAAATTAAAATTGAAGCTAAAAGGGAGGGAGATGAGAACAAATATGCATAGATGCTTCTTAGAAAAGTCAGCGCCTCCTACTCTCATATGAACAAGAACTAGAGAGAAATCAAAATTCAAGAAAAAATTATCGGAAGGAAGGTTGAACTCGCCATTGTCGCTTGGTGGTCATTGGAGATATGGGGGACGGAGGTTCGAACGACTCAAAGTTGCAGATTTGAGTATTGCTTCGTCATCTGTCTTCATACTTCATTCGGACAAGGAGAGGCAACCAGAAAAGCTTATCATGATTTGAGCAAAAAACCAGAAACAAAAATCGAAATTGAAATTGAAATCGGAAATCAAAAATCAAATCTAAACCAAGATCCCAGATGTTGAAGGGAAATCGAATCAAAATCTAAACCAAAAACTCAGATGCTAGAGGGCATTCGTAATCTCAGTCGGATGAACAAAAATCGTTTGCACTTGCTAAGTTGCATTTGTTGTTGAAGGGAGAGGATGACGGAGTCGAGTTCATTGCTGGAGGGAGACAACGGTGGATTCGTATTCGTTTCCCAAGGAAGACGACCGCGGAGTCACGCTCGCTACTCGACTGTTCGCTGCCATTGTTGGTGGAGAAGGGCTGTCGCTATCGTCACAGGAGGATGGCCATCTTCTCGCTGTGGAGACCCGTTGCCGACAAAGGACCAGTAGAGTGAGGGAAGATAGACTGGAAGGGGTAAAATAGGCACATACCCACTTCCATGGGAAGTGGAAGTGGGTTCCAATGACTGAGGTATGGAACCAAGTTCTAGTGTTTTTGATGGAACTGAGTTCCTTATAGAATCCGGTTCCCATCTACCAAACATCCTAAAATATTACTTCCACTTTCACTTCTTCCACTTCAATTCTCATGTACCAAACGCATTAAATCTTGACTAGTAGTAAGAAGTCAGAGATATATAAGTAGTACAAAAATATTATACGTGACAAGATATTGTGATATGTGTAACTAATGTGGAGAGTACAAAAATGATTATATTATTTATGACTTATGAATATTATAATTTAATATAAATTTTATATTTGATATTTATATATTGATTATTTATTTTGAAAATAAGTGATTTTTTTATTTTTTTAAGAATAATAGTATAAACTAAAGAAGTTGCATCATTCCAAAATATGAATATAACATTATTATATTGATATTTTCAAATATTTTAATTTAATATATACGTCAGTAAGTTTTCATTTACGTGAAAGATTAAATAAAATAAAATAAAATATTCATTATTTTGATTTTTTTTTCCGGTTTATCTATTGAATTGTCAGATTATAAGAACATGTGAAAGTTTTCCTTTTGTACAACAAAATTAACATTTAAAAGAAATAATTATTTTCAATGGAAATAGCAGTTCTTTAAAAGATGACATTAACATACGTCTAGAAGAATAATAAATAAATAGTTAGTGATGAATAATTTTGTTTTTATATGTTATATTACTAATGTTATAGTATAACAAATAATCTTAGTAAAAAAAATAAAAGATCTTCTTGTTATTAATAGCAGATGTGTATATTAAAGTTAAAGAAATTGGAAAAATGTTTTAGGCATAATCAATTATTAATAAATTAATAATCTGAAAAAGATTATTAAAAATCCATGTTTCACAGTTTTATCAGTGAATAACATGAATTGTATTGGAGTACATCATACATATGAAATCTTGTAATGTCCTACTACATTTTGTGTATGAAAACGTAATATATTAGATCTTTTTAATCAATAAAATTTTTAAACAACGACTCTTCACCAATTCTCTTTAAATTTTATGATACGAAACAACTTTATATATATATATGCTCCATATACTTTGAAGTACATGTAATGATTACACAGGCTTGATAAGAAAATCATAGAAACTGGTATTTAAGTTGTGATGGGTCTCTTTTATTTTACAGTATTGATGTGAATATGTTTATACATACATATATATATATATATATATAGTTCTGCTGGCGGTGTCAGGCAGTCATTACACTCTGAAAGTGAGAGGGGATGCATAAAGGAGAAGAGAAAAGCCAAAATGAATGCAACTTCTCTGCCCAAATGACAAACCCCACTTCAATGCCTTGCTTCCCTTCCAATAAATGCAAACAAAATTAAAAGCCCCACACACATAGAGAGAGACGTCAATGATCAAACAGCTTCAACTTACTTTTTTTAATCATTTTATTTGGAGGAAGATAATACGAACAATGCTTAATTATCCGAAATGACTTTTTGGTGACTTAGCGCACAAGGCTTGGCTATTAGGCTAAGTCTAGAGAGGGATAAATATACGTAATTTTACTCTTACAAGTAGAGAGATTATTCTTAAAGGTTTGAATCCGTAACCTCCACATATGACATGACAGTAATGTTACTATATGCTCTGATGCACCCTCTAATTATTCATAAT
Organism: Inga laurina; assembly: GCA_963855925.1. Classification (NCBI taxonomy): domain Eukaryota; kingdom Viridiplantae; phylum Streptophyta; class Magnoliopsida; order Fabales; family Fabaceae; genus Inga; species Inga laurina. The sequence goes on from OY979713.1 coordinate 41,297,152, forward strand.
GATCCATTAGGGAATAAAAATTATTTTATCAATGATTTTCTCAAGGGGGAAGAAAAGAAAAGCTGAAAACTTTATAGCTTGTTACAGTTGGTTGAACATTGAACAGTATTTCTAGTGTTGTTTGGTCAATATTAAGATTACTTTTACAGCACTGTTAAATCTAATGCATGCATGCATCTATACTACTTTTACATCATCACTACTGTATAGATAACGATAATGATCTCTTCACACCCTTAAATGGCAGGCTATAGACTGGCATTACAGAACTATATGCAGACCCATTCATGGACCACACTCAACTAATTTCCAGTACCTATTAAAAAGATATATATGTAGGACATATTCATGCTATACAATTAAATTTCAAACATGAATGTAGAAATTCTCCTATAATTATATCAGCGGAAGACTTAGGGCTGTTTGGTATGAGGGATTTGGAGAGAAGAGGGGTGAGAAAAAAATTTTATGACTTGAATTTAAAAAGATTAGAAAAGTAGGGTTGAAAATTTTTAGTTAATTTTTCTTATGCTTTTATTTTACATATGGTCTTTATTAAAATTTTATGACCCCCACTTCTCCAATTTTTTTAAATCCAACTCCTAAAAATTTTCCCTCCCCTCCATTTGTCTCTTGCCAAACAGACCCTTATGGAATACCTCTCGTCATTGCTAATCTTCAATCTTAGAGATAACCCGTGATCTATGATGATAGAAAGCTGCAAAAGAAAAACATTATTAGAATATAAGTGTCAGGTCTTCTGACTGACTGTAAGACATAGCGATCACAACTGAGTTAGAACCGTTGCTAGTTAGGGAACTTCAGGAGAGAAGACTAGGTTTTCTATCACTCAGGACAATTTAGTCAGCCGTAAACTTAATGTGTGTAATCTCACCATCAAAGATATCACTTAAATAACCGATATCTGAATCCTGACTGGGTCCTGGATCTAACTTACGGGCTACACTCAGGATATTTTATTTAAATTACCTAAATTAATACTACCTCCGGTCCTAATTATAAGACAAAATTGACTCTTTTTTTTTTTGAAAAATTAGGGAAGCTAAATAAGTTACTTAATCATATAATATGTTATGTATTCTTAGATTATATATTAATTTAATTTATTAGTCAAATTAATTAGTTTGAAGAAAAAAAATAAAAATATAAATACTCTAAAGTGATTTAATTAGCTTCCTGAATTTCTCCAAAAAAGTCAACTTTATCTTATAATTAGGATCGAAGGGAGTAACTAAATAATAATTATAATATAATAATAAAATATCTCACAACATATGCGTGCGCGCTCTCTTTTCATCATTAACTGGGAAAAAACTGGCAAAGCAGACACTTGCTTAAAAGTGGAGATCAATATAATCAAGAACAATCCATGATGTTGATCACTGTGTCTATGCAAATCAGATATAGAGATTGAATAAGAAAAGTGAAAGTTTACTACAGGAAAGTAAATAGATGCTCTGAGAAATCTTGCAAATGATTACTGAAAAGGTCAAGTCAGGGATGAACAGTGATTGGTAATTGGGCTTGTTTCAACTGGACTTATTATAATATTACTTTTCGTAAAAGATAAATTGTGTAATGTGATTTATGTTTGGACTGGTGATTGTCAATTGGGCTTTTATAAAAATAAAACTTGTTTGGATTGGCTTAAGCATAAAGGCTTTTGTGATAATGGTAAGAGAGAGTGGTTGGAAAAATATTTAAAAAATCAAGTAATTACTTTAAAATATTAGCTACTACTGGAAAAATATTTTAGAGTTGGTGGAAATCAATAAATCAGTATTCTAAATTTTAAGTGCTCTTTACTACTAAAAAAATACATTAAAGGTAAAATTTTAGTCGGTCTCCTAAGACTGGGTATAACTAAAAAAATATATTAAAGATAAAATTGCAATCAGTCTGATAACACACTAGACACAACTGAAAAAATATTTTGATTGCAGGCAAGAGAGAGAGAGAGAAAATATCCACCCTTAATTGTAATTGCAGGAGAGAGAGAGAGAGAGAGAAGAAAAAAAAACTTGGGACCATGGGATATATTTCAATTGAGCTTTTGATAAAAGCTCCAACATTGAACTTTACCCAATCTTATGTGAATAGTGCTCAATTTGCCAAAAGCCCAATTGCTCATTTTGTCAGCCAAACATGCACTTTTTTTTCTCAGTCACCTATTGAGCTTAAGGCTAAAATAAGCCCAATTGACCCTTCCAATTGGGGCTCCAAACACACACATAAGCAATGAGAACATTGAAACTTGATCGGTCACTAAATTTTACTTATTATCCATTCATTGAAGCAATTCCCTTATGATCCAATTAACCCTGACCAATTAAACTTAAAAAAAAGTTATCTATGCAGAACACACTGACAGTCTATAGATCTCTTCTGTTCCGTTATGATCACTACCAAAATGCAATGAGCCAGTGACTTGAGCCCAATCAACAAATAGTCCATCATACATGATTCTGCCCACACCAAAACAAGATCTCACACTATATATGGGAGCTAAGGAAAATGCTTGGCATACACAACAAATAATACAGAACCGTAACATAGAACTTGTTACAAATATATACTCAATACTCACTCCAATCCGAATATAAAAGTTAGATAAGGGGTTTAATATAATACTTTAATTCATTTTGCTTCCTAAATTTAAATTTTTTTTTAAACAATCCCTACTTATTGCATATAATAATAATAAGAGGGTTTCCATCAAAAATAGTTTTAATGCACATAATTAAAAATAGAAGTATTTTAGAAAAATCAACATACGTTGATTACAATTACCTAGAGAGTTATAAGCCATCAATCCAAAGTGCATGCTTTGCTTCCTGAAATGAACTGCTCCCAGAATTATATTCAGTGTCAGAATCTGATAACCTTTAGGACTTTTTGGTCTTTCGTGATCTTTTATATATAAGAACATCACACCACAAAAATGGAATTTCCACCGTAAACTATTAACTAGAAAAGTGGTCATTTCTTTGTCTTAAGGGTTAAGACGCTTAAATTTGGGGTGTATACATCCGTATTTATGAGAGACTGTCATATAATGAGAACTATATATGTGTGATCTACGAATTACAAACTTCGCTTGGATTATATCTTTGGAAATTTCAAGAATCTTAAAGAAAGCGAACATTTATAAAAGATAAAAACAAAATCATCACTTTGACCTTAATTTTCAGATGGTCAACAGAATGAATTGTGTCAAGCACTCATTCAGATTGCATAGGAGAATATTTACCATATGCCATTATGTCTGTTTGGCTATTTGCTAAAGGTTAAAAAACATGGAATGAGATATGATAATAGTAGTTAAAATACTTTTTTTTTTTTTTTTTTTTGCGAATTTTGTAGGGGTTGGGTCTGGGGTACAAAAAGAAAAGATGAAAAAGAAAGTAGCACACAACATCTTCAAAGTGTAGGCATCACTTTCCTTTAGGTTTAATTCGCCTCCACCTATATTTATCTTATAAGGTGCAATTTGGATTGACGGGCGAATTTCCTGCAGTATATAATAAAGACCCTTAAATATGGATTGTACTCCCAACATTCAAGCTAAGGCAATAATGGCTTTTACAAAGTGATAATTTGACTTTATTTTTGTTTACACTCAAGGACAAAGCAATGAGTTTGATCTCTTGTTGTTGAGTGATTTCTAATGTTGCATCATATGTTACAAATGAAGTGATAGTGCAAGGTATTTATAGACTATGAAGTGGTGCCTATCGAAGCAACACCTCTTCAATAAAAGTAGGGGTGGAAATTGGCTAGGCTTTACCTAAATAAACTCGGGCTTGCAACAGATATTCAAAACCTAAGCCTGAGCCTATATGTAGACCTTTTTTTTAGGTTTGGGTCTGGGCCTTCAAAAGGCCTGACAAGACTTGAAGCTTGTTTAAAATTCTATTTAAAATGTAGGCCTTTAAATACCATTTAAAGTTTATGCCTCCAAATTCATATATAACCCTTTACGCTTATTTACAATCCCACATTATGTTTTAAAAGTCTAACATCCATTCTTGTCATAATGTTAGGGTTTAGTAAGGAAAATAAAATAATGTCTAGTGACAACAATTGTCCAAACAAATAGAAATAAAAAAAATTGTCTATTGACTAATGAGATATATTTTCTAAAATCGGCCGTGTATAACAAGCAACATGTAAAACTAGATTTTACCCATTTTACTCTTTCCACATAAATTGGGACAAACTCCCCCTACTAAGATTATAATATTTCATTTGGTACTAAAATTAACTCATAACAATTATTATACTTTAGTTGATAATGCAGATCATGGGAAAGGGAGTGAGTTGGCGTTGTCATCTCGAGCTATCAGAGAGAAAAGAGATAGTGGGTGAATGATTAATGCAAAAGTAAAGATTGAGTGTAACGACGATGAGATGTGAAACTTAGAATTAAAGTTAAGTTGGTAAATTTATAAAATTATTTAGATGATATTATATATAGTTATATAATAGTATAAATTTAAAAAAAAAAGGTTAAATAGGCTAAGCATATAGGCTTGTAGACTAAACCTTATGAAAATAGACATGGCATGGTTATCTAAATAGGCTTGACAATAGGCCTGAACCTGACCTATTTACTAAATAGGATAGGTTAGACTTTAGGCCCCTATTAGGGGCCTGGTTTGTTTCCATTCGTAAATAAAAGTCTTACTATCTTAACCTCATGCTAAATTCATGAACCAACATAACTTCAATAACCAATAGTTATTTAAAATAACTCTTCCGTGAAGGGCTATATCTTTTAAAAAATGCAGGGCTTTCTTAAAACCAACACAACCTTCCACCAAGTAATAGTTACCACACCTTTTCATATGGGTCTTTAGAAACTAAAAGGACATGACATTGATGACCTTTAGTGTTATAATTCCCTACATAACCCTTCATATAAATTCCTTAATTTATAAGAATATGACTTTTTAACAAGCACGTCTCTTCATTTTAAACTATATTCCATAATGCGTGTACATAAACATAAATCATATTTATGAACATATCAGTTATCTATATTGTTGGGGGGAAAGTTATCTATGTTAATTCGTATAAATAACAAAATATTTTTTTAAAAAAAAAGTGGCAAACGGCCAAGTTAAGAGAAAACATTATATTGATTTAAAAAAGGGATAAACCATTATAATGTAAAAATTATATTCTCTATTAAGTGTTCGGGAATCCCTCTCTATGAATTGACCCTTAAAGTAGGTGTACCAATAATGTTAACATGGAACATTTATATCAGGATTGTATAATGGTATAAGGCTACAAATTACCTATCATGATAAGAACTTCATTAAGGTAAAAGTGTTGAATGGGATAAGTGTTGAAGAAAAAATTCTGATTTATCATATGGATATGAATCCTTCCCAATCAAAACTACCATTCAACATGACAATGAGACAATTCTCAATCATAATTTCGATCACGACAACAATAAACAAAAGCCAAGATCAATCAATAATGAATGTTGGCTTATACCTCCTGAGTTCGGAATTTCACATAATCAATTATATGTTGCCCTATCAAGAACCAGGAGTTTTAATAACTTGAAATTACTTACATTGGATGAAAAAAAGAAATGTACCAACATTACTTCAAACATTGTCTGCAGAGAAGTATTTCAAAACCTTATTTGATGAGGATGATGTAATTCAGACATGTGAATGAATGGAACTAAATTTATTAATGCTAAATTTCAACTACTCACATTTTCATGTTCATGCGCTAATAGAGAATGTATTTTTTTAAGTTTAAATGTTTATATGTAATTTTCACAACCTAGATAAAACGTTTTGTCTTGTTTATTAACATATCAGTTATCCATATTGTTGGGGAAAAAGTTATCTATGTTAATTCGTATAAATAACAAAATATTTTTTTTTACAAAAAAAAGTGGCAAACAACAGCCAAGCTAAGAGAAAACACTGTATTGATTTAAAAAAGGGATAAAACATTATAATGTTGAGCCAGCTCAAGAAAATAGAGGGTGACATAACATTTAGATGGATTTAAGTTCTTATAATGCTAAGATAATAAAAAAAAAAGTACTATAATGCATGAAATAATATATTTAGTTAATTTCTTAAACATATTTTACTTAAAATATATTTTTGTAGATATTCTTTTAAAATAAACAAAATAAACTCAATAGCTTTGTTACAACTCACAGCTTCCAAAAATATATGTAACACGTGCACCTAATTTTTATCTTATCCTTTTTCTTGAGCTTCGTTTGTCATACAGAAACAATAATGAATAGATAAAATAATACTCCCTAATTCTATTTATAAAAGTTTGGTAACTAAATTACACGATTTAAGAAAACAGTTAAAATTAGTTAAAAATAATAAATATATCTTGAAATAAACTTTTTCTCAAGTACCATGCCAGATAATTGTTGTGTTTTGTGATGAAGATGAGATTCCACCCTTTGACCTCTCACGCTTGATCTAATGCGTTTATCAAATAAGTTGTTTTGATCTTACATTATTTATTCACATAATATGCATACATACATGCATACATACATATATAACAATTAAAAAAATATAATATTAAATATATAGTTATATTTTTCGTTTTTATAATAATATTAAAAAAATTTAATTTCTTGTTTCATTTAAATATTTATTATTAATATAAAATATATATATTATATTAAATATTAATTATACGATATCTAGCGTCATATAACACTAAACAAAAATTATTAAATTATTATTTTATATGAATTATTAAAATATAATAACAAAAATTATAAATTTTATCGATGGATTACCCACGAAAATCCATCGGTAATTACTATAGGAATTTTCTCCGTCGGTATTTACCGATGGAGTTTTTTCCGTCAATAATTACCGATGGAATATTTTTTATCGGAAATCTATCGGTAATCTTTCCAATGGATTTCTTCAAAAATTACATACCAAAACAATTCCATCGGTAATATCATATTTTTTATAGTGACAAGACAAAGTTGGTTGTCAAAATACCCAATGTCTTGATTAGGACTCACCTAAGTCTTAACTAGATAATGTTCCTAAATATTCTATATGACTTTAATTCATTTTATTTTCCAAATTTATAATTTTCTCTCTAAAGTTTTATTATTAATTGCACATCAGAAGATGTTTCTTCAAAATAGATACAATGAACATTTTTAGAAGTTGGCAAAAAATTATTCTAAGCGTCTGTTTGGATTATTGGTGGACAATCGTTATCGTGATTTACATTAGTGACATTGGTTAGAAGTGTCATTGGTCAATCATGGTTAATCATGATTTCTGTTTGGATATTTTGTTCATCAAGTGACTTTAAGATTTGTGATTATGTTTGGATTTCATTTATTAAAAGCACTTATGAATGTATAATTGCCAAAAAGGGTATGAATTTTACAAAGTTATATTCAACGAAGGAAATAAATGAAATTGAAAGAAAAATTATACATGTTGGAGTATATTTCAGAAAATATATTACATGATCTATCAGTGTCACATGATTTAAATATTTAATATCTAAATAGAAAAAAAATTGATAAATATGATAGCAAATTATTTTGCTAGGATCGCACCATATTATGTAATCAAGTTTATTTCTTGGATAAAGCTATTTACATTTTCATAATTATATTTAATAATAAAGATAACTGAATACTTAACAATGATCATTAAATAAGATTTAATAAATGATATGAATATTTAAATATTATTTTCATTTTATAATTGTTATTATTTAAAATAATTTAAAAATTCATGTTAAGTAAGGGGAAAACAATATTTAACATAATATAATTTGAACTACTTTAATTGAGAACTAACAGATTAAATATGTGTAGAGAATATTTGGAGAAGAGATCAGAGGATAAATTGGAGAAACTTTTATTGTGAAAGTTTCAATCGAGATTTTCCAATCGCATATGCAATCCCCTTGTCATTTATGCTCAACGTGCAGTTAGAGTTAGAGGTTGAAATAATGATTCATCGAGGTTGACCAGGATTTTTTAAGAATTATCCAAACAGGACAATTGGGATTTATAATTAATTTTTTTTATTTCAATCGGGCTTATCTAAACTCCCACCACTTAACCTGTAAAATCCTATCTTAACTTTATAATATTAATTGATCTTTCAAACACTAATTATGGTAGAACTGAGGTTTAACAAACCATTCAAAATTCTATCATAATTATAAAGAATTTCTTATTTCAAACTAGAGTCATCCATGATAAAAAAAAAAGAAGAAGATAATCTAACATTTCAAGCAATATTGAACAACATTTGGACCTTTAGTTTTCTCGAAATTCAGAACGCATCATTCACCATAAGTTCAAGATCAAACATCTAGTTCTGCGTGATATCCAAAACATAGTACGATAATAAAAAGTATGCAGTCAAATTAAAGTTTATAAAATATAGACCCTATGAGCGACAATATACATCAATCTATCACATAATAAACCAATAGAGGCTATACAAATATATGGAGAATTATCTATGCCTCAGGAGCTCTCCCCAACATCACAGTACAGGAACTATTATTTGAAAAATGTTAAATCAACAGGTTGAGACAAAAGCATCAGTAACAAACTATCCAATTCATTACACATGTTAATATGTGCTTGTGAGGTGACAAGTGGAACAATTTTTATAACAAAGGATGATAATATAATTCACAAATTCCATATCAGGAATTCTTTATCACAAATCCTATATCACAATTTTTATATCACAATTTCATGTCATAAATTCCGTATCAAGAATTCCGTATCACAATTTCTATATTACAATTTCATATTACCAATTCCATGTCAGGAATTTTGTATCACTATTTTTATATCATAATTTCCATGTCACAATTTCATATCACCAATTCCATGTCAGGAATTCTATATCACAAATCCTGTATCACAATAATCATATCACCAGTCCCATGTCAAGAATTCTGTATCACAAATTTTGTATCATAATTCCCAAATTGCCTCCTATCAATCCAATCGAACCGCCTTATTTCTGCCGACTAAACCCATTGGCTAAGTTATTATCCATGTCATTGGTTACTCAAAAAGCTCTCCAATCATGTGATGAGGATCGATCAAAATCCACAAAGCACATGTCCGAACCATAGGTCTTTTCTCCTCATTGAACCCATGGGGTGTCGCAGCCCCTCATTGAACTGGTGGGGTAGTCCCTCATTGAACCAGTGAGACAATAGAAAGCCAACTATCATGCATAATGGAGGCTATACCATGTGGTAGTACACACTACTCCTTCCCCATCCCAATCCAATCATCACAATAATTATCAATAAATAGCTCAATAGGAATTTCTTAAAATTTTCACATTCATACCATACTATTCAAAACATACAGTTTCACAAGTTAATTTTCTATCAAAATACTTATCAAAATTATAATAATTTCTTAATATCAATAAATATTTCAAAATACTCATTAAAATATATAATTAATGTCAATATACTATTTTCAATCTCATGATCATTTCACAAAATACTCACAAACAACATACCAATACATAACAAGTGGAAAGTGATTACCTCTGGCAAAAGAAAATTATTACCATAATGCTCCTAATCCAAGAGCTCATATACACGCCATAATCAATCTACAACAATGAATTTACTGCACCTTAATAACTCTTTGAGTTATTTGAACAATTAACTAAATTCTATAAATTTAAAGTTTTGGATTAATTACTCAAAAATTCCAATTTCACGTTAAAATCCCAACAACTCATTTCTGTTTTTTTTTTGCCCACCCAACAGCCCGTTTCAGTCATTGATTATATTTAATTTCATTCCATTACATAAAATCCCCAAATTTTAAATTTAGGGGATAAAATTGCTAAATTATAGTTCTTCACTTTTATAAAAAATTTAAGTCGATTAAAACTTCAAGAATAGCTTCAATAATCCAAATAAATCATTTAACCTCAATTTAATGAGTTAAAAATTTTAATATAGAATTATTTATAGATTGATTATATAAAAAAAAAACTCATTGTAAAATCTTATATCAACTAAATAACAAAAGTAAACTGATTAAATCTTCACTGATACCTCTAATAGCCCAAATGAAATTACTCAAACCTCATTTAATTTGTAGAAACATCCTATAGGACATGAGTCCTAAATTTTTTAAATAGACAATTATTTTTAAATTCCTACAACAACCAACTAATAAATTTAAATCGATTGAAATTAATTAGTAATTATTTTATATATATATATAGTCATTTATTGTCAAAACTCTCCCAAAATCCTAACCCAAAAATTTTCATTAATCAACACAATATCATCCTCATTAGAAAGAAAAAAATACGTAAAATAACTTTCATAAAAAGAATTTATGAGTAGAAGTGATTGTTGTTATCTAATAAATGATTCCAAAACGTTAAACCGGAGACGAGAAGTATGGAGCCACAGCGCTGCTGCAACTCTCGGACCCTCCAGCACGCACGCTACTGAAACAAATTTGTTGGGGGGTGGGTATTTAAAACACCCCACCTAATGTGTTTGACTAAAGGGGCCTCGTGCCCCTTTAGTTAATAATATATATATATATGTGGGTGTTTTTTTCCCCTCTTTTTTTAATGTTTTAATTTTTAATTAATTTTAATAATAATAGTAAAGTTATTATTCTTCCTACATTTTACTTAAATCCTCAAAGTGAAAATTAGGATATTACATAACTAAATAGGTACTAAGTATTTATTATAAATAACTAATTTTTTAATATCTACAAATTAATTATTTTGTTATTGTATCACGGAGGGGAATAAATTTAATGTCTTAATGGGCTAGATTTCTATGTTTAACTGTAAAAATATTTCGTTGGCCGTGTATTCTGTTCAGCAGTCTCCTACTTTCCTTGCAATCTTCCAACCGGACAGGATGGTCAAACCGTATACGTTAAAGTAAACTTTGTATATTTGTAAGATATGGGAAAATTTCCGATCAGCACTACGCGAATAAATTAAGAAAATATATGCCATAATCGGCATCTCAGCAAAAGGAAAGCGGGAGTCTTCTTTTGTGATCTCCAAACACCAAAGCTTCCGAATCTTTCCCCTGTTCTCTGACTTACCTTCCCGTTTTTTAAGCCTCTCTTGTACCCTTTCACTTGCCAAGCTCAGATCTCTCTTCTCTCGTCGCTTTTAATCGTTTCCCAGCAGGTTCTTGCGCTCCCCTTGATTATCTTCTTTGTGATTGTGGTCAGATATGCTTATTTGCGTCTGTAATTTGGTTATGTAGCTCACTTTCTGATTGATCTGTACATATAATCTGATTTGATTGATAAGGGTTTTATGGGGTTTTTCCTATTGTGATGATTTATCGGTTCGCACTACCAATTTTGCATAAAATTACGTTTTTTTTTCTTGCCTCTTTCAATATTCATTCTTAGGTCAATCCCCGTTCGGCATGCTCTTATCTTTACCGTTTTCGCGTACTAACTTAGTTTGATGCATTCTAAATTTGAATCCTGTCTGTCTGAAATGACTATACCACTATCATGGTCCACTGATGTTGCTTAGCTATGGGTATTTTGCCTGCTACTGGGGCTAAGTAATGAGATTCTACTGGGGAAGCCTTACCTATGACCTTTGAAGCATGAACTGGGCATTGATTTTAGGCAATCATCTGGATGGAGCGATAGATAGATAGATAGATAGATAGAGAGCTGTTCTGGACCGAGGGTGAAAGTCATTGGTAAATGTTAGTCCCCTTCATAATTAGCTTAAGTGATTAAACTAAGCATTCCACATTTGTGTTCACCAAGAAATCATTTTTGAGGGAGCTGTGGCTATTGCAATCAATTTTTAAGTTCCTTATCTTCTTTGCTCTTTATAATCCATATTAGCAGTTATATTCCTATTATATTTGCAGGTTTGGTTTTGATGATTTACTATTGATTTTCATTAAACGACTTTTTGTATTCTTTCACATGACATAACTAGCTCGGTTAATGATTTCGTTTGCTTGTACTTTCTTAGATGGCAATGCAGGAAGCAACCCCTGCCCCGGCCCCGGCCCCGGCCCCTGCCCCTCGTGCTGAAGTGGTTGGCAATGCCTTTGTGGAGCAATATTATCATATTCTGCATCAATCCCCCAACTTGGTGCACAAATTTTATCAGGATTCAAGTTTCTTAAGTCGACCGGATGGCAATGGAGTGATGACAACAGTGACAACTATGGGAGTAAGTTCAACAGGCCATGCATGTATATCTCACCTGTAACACCAAAAAAAAAAAAAAAACCTTATTTTTCCATTCCCAACTCTGGATGATATAACAATTACCAATTAAACTTATTTTCCCCCAATTTTCACAGATGCAAATAACCTAAATGCCCTGAGGTCATTATTGAGGCTTTGGGATTAGATTTTTTTTTTTTATCATTTTCATAATTTTTTTACATATGTACCATCATGCACTTCATCTCTGCGTCTGCAGTGGAGTAGTGGGAGTGTTTTTAATTCTGAAATGGCTGACATATAGGGCTGTGTATTTACTATCATGTGCTGAATTTATGTCTCAGCAATTGATGATTGATAGCTATATATTAAGAGGAATATTCTCAAAAAAATTGTAGTAGGGTATGGAGAGTACTGACATGTAAAATAACCGAGCAGACTTTGATAGGACAAAACTGTTGAAGGACTATAGCTTTTAGTCTTGGGCTTGCAAGAGGGGTATGAACAATGATACCTTGTACTTTTTCTGCCGTCACAGAACCAACTGGCATTGAAGGACATAATAGTAGATTGCATATATGACAAGTGACATATAGAATTTGGCTGTATCACTAGAAGGTTAAAAGCAATGATGACTATGCATGAAAATTAAACCAGATTACTGCTTTTTATCTTTGTATTATAATTTTCCTAACATCATAATTAGTTAGCAATTGTTTAATCATTAAATTTTTTACATTGATAGTAGGGGTGGAAAATTTGAGCCATTATCCATCCAATCCTTCCATTACCTTATCTGTCCCAATTCAAACCATTAAGAATTTTAAAATTTATAACATAAGAATAACTAAACATCCTCTTGTTTATTTCCTTTTCACTTCATTAATCTTCTGTGAGCATGTATAGAAGGATAATTCCTGACATTTCCTTTTTTTTTTTTACCAGATTCAAAATCATTGTCATAGTCGTGCATTTGGTTCTCAAACTTGTATATTTAGCTTAATATTTTTGCTAGTGTATGCTTTGAGAAAGTTTGATCTCTTGCATATATTAACACAACTTGATTTGCTTTAATTTCAACTCATTAATTGGAGCAGGCAATAAATGAAAAAATTCTGTCCCTGAATTATGAGGACTATACAGCAGAAATAAAAACTGCAGATGCTCAGGAATCATATGATAAAGGTGTGATAGTTTTAGTCACCGGATGCTTAACTGGGAAGGATGGTGTGACAAGGAAGTTCACACAGACATTCTTTCTAGCTCCACAAGACAAAGGCTACTATGTCTTAAATGATGTATTTAGGTATATTGAGGATAAAGACACATTGCAATCAAATCCTGTCTCAGAAATCGTCAATGAAATTGAAATCACTGAGAAAGTTCCTGAGCCAGAAGCAGGTTAGGATGAATTTTCATTGTGTATTACATAGTTTTTTTTGTTAAAGTATGAAATTGACAATTGACTGTTTCATGTTTCTAGAGGTTGAATATGCTCCTGAACAACCTATGGCAGACCCGGCAGCTTCTGTAGAGGTGGAACACATTCATAATGGTGCTGAAGTTGATGATCCTTTGGACAATGAGGGAGAAGGATCAGTTATTGATGAAGAGGTTGTTGAACCCCCTACTGAACTGAATCAAAACAATATTGTTACAAGTGTTGATTCAGCTCCAGCAGCCCAGGATGATGCACCAAGAAAATCTTATGCATCGATTGTGAGAGAATCCCTATTTCATTCAGTTTCCTGTTTTGTGGTTCTAATTCATCTCTTACATTTGTTAATGATTTATTACATTTATGTGAAGGTAATGAAAAGTAATGCAGCATCTGGTCCTGTCTATGTTCCTAGCCGAACTGTAAGAGTGGCATCTGCAAAACCAAGTCAGCAATTGCCTGCCGCCGCCAAACCTACTCCTGGACCTGAGTCCCCCGTTCCTAATAATGATAGTGCTCCTGAAAGTAGTGATGTTCATGAAGAAGGTATATATATGATGGACAGAATGACAGCTATTTTATCTTTTAGACAAGTTAGCTGCAATTTAAAGACACATTTGCTGTTCCTGTTGACTTATTTATTCGTTTTTATTAAGATTTTTAAGTGAACAAGATTAAAAACAGCCATGGTAGGAAAAAGTATCAGCAGAGTAAAACAATTGATAGAGATTAGTTGATATATACCTGTGCTTTAAATTTCAGTTCAAAAATAAGTTGACTTGCGGTTTATTTTACAGCTGAAGGTCACTCGATATATGTACGGAATTTGCCGTTTAATGCAACAGTTGAACAACTTGAGGAGGTGTTTAAGAAATTTGGACCTATTAAGCATGATGGAATTCAAGTTAGAAGTAGCAAGGTGCATAAATTTTATTTTCTGCATTTTCAAAAGCCTGAATTATCTAAAGGCAAGCTTACTAAGTACTATTTTTCTCGTCCTGCAGGGATTCTGTTTTGGATTCGTTGAATTTGAAGAATTGAGTTCCATGCAGAGTGCACTTGAGGTACAGCTTATTCTGTTAAACTGCTGAGATTATAGTTTTACATCAACAGAAACTGCTGATAGGTGTCTCTTTTATGGACGGTCATATGATTCACTAATAAAGTTCTAGTTTGAACCTTTAGAGTGCCTTGTGTGCGGTATTACTTGTACAGATTAGCATTAATTTGCAGTTTGGCTTAATGTGGTGTCCATAATTCCTAAATTCCAGCTTCTAATAGGAGTCACTCTGGGGCAGGAATACTAAAGGCCTAAATTGGTTAAAGAAATGTACTGAATGACTATTTGGTTGTGAAAGGTTCAAGGTGAAAACGTCATAACCTTGAATACTTCCTTATCAGTGAAGTAGTTCTGCATACTGCATTCATAACTGGAATGCCATTCTGGAAATCCAACTGAAGTAACACCGAAATGTACTTTGCAAATGGGATTGGTTTTTTATGCTTGTTGGACTGGAAAATTTGCCGGGAATGTTAAGCAAGCCTGCTTTACTTTCACTAGTTGTGTGACAGATATAAAGGTCCAACTTGTTTGTAGCTGAGTAATTGATAGATACCACCACAAGTATCAAAGGAGAAAGAATTAATTTTATTATTTTAATTCATTTATTAATTTCTGGTTTATTTGAATTTTGAATTCAAGTGTTTGTTTCGAGTTTGTTAGCACAATAATAGGATCACAAACCTCTTGTGATCTCTTGGAGTTTGTTATGCAGAGTTTGTTATCTCATTTTATAAAAGCCTCAGTCATTCATTAAGTAATGGCATGAGAGAATTAATCAATTTGTTATCCATCGGAGATACTCCTGGGCATCTAAATTCTACCTTGGTGAGATTCTTACTAAGAGAGAAAATAAAAGTGTTACTTTTAGTTTACATACCAGATTTTATCATTTTGGTATCAAAGCTCTCGTTCTGATCAGAATGGTGAACACACGCTCCTCCAGCGTAAACCACGAATCCGAGGCTCAGCAATCACCGTCCGAGCACTTGGCAGTTATCGCTGCTAAGTTGGCGACCTTAGACGAGTTGAATGAGAAGGTTTCGGCCTTGGAAGCTCAATCGACTTGCCATCACCGCAAACAGAATAGGACACAACCCGGAACAGACGAGACAGACGACGTCTTCGACCACCATAGATCCCGGCCCTACGCGAAAATCGAATTCCCTAAATTCAAATGTGGCGACCCGCGTGGATGGGTGCTTAAAGCCGAGAAATACTTCAGATATTATGACACTCATGAAGAAGACAAGGTTGACATAGCTGCGATGTATCTAGAAGGAGATGCCTTAGACTTGTTTTCATGGCTGAGTACTGAGCGATCAGTGATTTATTTTGCAGGAGCACTATGGACCGCCGGAGTACCAAAACCCGGATGAATACCTAGCAAGCATCAAACAGATGGGTACCGTATCCGAGTACCAACAGGAATGGGGCAAGAGAGTCGCTCGCATCAAGAATTGGCTTGACCATTGTCTACTTGAGATGTTTATGAACTGGTTAAAGGAAGATGTCAGGTACGACGTCCGCATTCACAAGCCACGATCAGTGTTCAGGGCGACGAGTTTGGCTCTGGAATTTGAGGGTAAATTGTCTCTCGAACCCAAACCTAACCTGATGCATTCTTTGGCCCGACTCGGTCTTCCATACTCCTAAACTTATTCGGCACGTGCTTCTCGTGGCAACACCGGCTATTTTTCTAAACCTGCAATCGTTTCATCATCTTCATCAACATCGACGGTTAATGTGAGTTTGGCGGCCAACGGAGATTCTGAACGTCAGCAAAGGAGGGAGAAGGGGTTATGCTATTGCTGTGGCGACCCCTTTCGACCGGGTCATCGCTGCCACACAACCTTTTCTCTTATGGAAATTGATGACGACGGCAACCCTATTACTAAAACTTCCGAACCAGTCAAAACTGAAGCCAAAGACACCAATAAAGGAGCAGCAATTTCCTTTAATGCAATTCTAGGAACTCCGATTGCAGCGACTATGAAACTCCAAGGTCAATTGCACCGTCAAGATGTTTTGTTGCTCGTGGACAGTGGATCTACACACAATTTCATCTCTGAATCATTGGTCAGTACCTTGAAATTGCCTACTACGCATATCCCGACTTTGGGGGTTCAGATTGGAGACGGTAGTGTGGTACGTTGTAACCATATTTGCAAGAATGTTGAGGTATGCCTTCCTGGTTTGACTATTACACAGGACTTCTACCCTTTTTCTTTAGTTGGTACCGACTTGGTTCTTGGTATTAAATGGCTTGCTTCTCTCAATACTATCCAAGCCAATTGGAATCAGATGTTTCTGATTTTTTGGGTTGATGGCAAGAGATACAAGTTGCAGGGGATTCAAAAACTTGTCCAACATGCCAGTCTTAATTCCATGGAGCTTAAATTGGGCTCAGCTGGGACTGCACCTTTGAATTTAGATGACCTCTTGATGGCATTCTCTATTGTTTTCAATGAACCTAAGACTCTACCTCCCATTAGAGAACACACCCATGCCATACACTTACTACCCGGAGTACCACCCCCAAATACCCGACCATACTGATACCCTTATTTCCAAAAGAATGAGATTGAGCGCCAGGTAGAGGAACTCCTCACAAAAGGGTTCATTTGGCCTAGCTCCAGCTCCTTTGCTAGCCCCGTATTATTAGTAAAAAAGAAGGATGATACATGGCGTATGTGTGTCGACTATCGAGCCTTGAACAAAATCACCATACCTGACAAATATCCTATCCCCAACATTGACGAACTTCTAGATGAACTATATGGTGCAGCTTATTTCTCAAAAATTGACCTTCGTTCAGGGTATCACTAGATTTGGGTTGTTAGCAAAGGCATCCCTAAAACAGCTTTCCAAACACATAGCGGGCATTATGAATTTATTGTCATGCCATTTGGCCTTACAAACACCCCTGCAACCTTCCAAGCTGCCATGAATGATCTCCTCAAGCCATATTTGAGAAAATTTGTGCTTGTATTCTTTGACGACTTACTCATATACAGTCCTTCTCCCCAGCTACATGCTACTCATTTACGGCTGGTGTTTCAAGCACTGCAACAGAATTCTTATTATGCCAATTTTAAAAAATGTGAATTCGGGCAATCCAAGTTGACCTTTTTGGGGCACCGAGTTTCAGCTCAAGGGGTGGAAACCGACCAGGAGAAGGTTAGTGCAATGTGTGATTGGCTTACACCCTCAAATGTCATTGAACTACGGGCATTCTTGGGACTCACAGGATACTAGCGACGATTTGTTAAGAACTATGGTATGATTGCTCGTCCTTTAACTGACCTTACTAAAAGAATGCTAGCTCTTGTTTTGGCATTACAAAAGTGGCGGCACTACTTACTTGGGCGCCATTTCACTGTTCGGACTGATCATCACAGCCTCAAACACCTTCTAGATCAAAAGGCACTCACCAATACTCAACAATGCTTGGTGCTCAAACTCTTACCTTTTGATTTCAGCATTACTTACAAATCAGGCAAAGAGAATATTGGGGCAGATGCTCTTTCTCGAAGACCTTTGCAAACTGAATTTCTCCACTTGGTGGTTCCCCTGCCGATGGATTTCATGGAATTAGAAGAGGCCTTACGAACTGATCCTGTTACTGCTCCCATTATCGCTGCAATTGAAGTTAATCCAGCATCCAAACCCGAATACACTGTGGTACGGAAGAAACTTTATTTTCAGGGACGCCTTGTCATCCCAAGAAGCTCACCCATTAGAGCTAAACTCCTAGAAGAAGCACATCTAACACCATCAGGGGGTCATGGCGGGTTCTTGAAAACCTTAAAACGGTTTACCAGTACCTTTTTCTGGCCTCAGATGAAGTCTGATGTCAAAACCTTCATCCAACAATGTTATATCGGTCAGATGAACAAATACGAAATGCTCTCACCTACTGGGTTGTTGCAACCGATTCCTGCACCTAAACTGATTTGGGATGATATTTCAATTGATTTCATCGTCGGACTCCCAAAATTTGGTGGGTATGATACCATCCTGGTAGTAGTCGATCGTTTGAGTAAGTATTGCCACTTCATCCCTTAGCACCACCCTTGTACAGCTAAGACAGTTGCTGCATGCTTTTGTGAAGAAATCATACGTCTTCATGGGATGCCACGTTCCATAATCTCTAATCAAGACCCACTTTTCTTGAGTGCTTTTTGGCAAGAACTTTTTAAGCTCAACCAAACTCGTTTAAGGATGAACACTTCATATCATCCCCAAACTGATGGCCAAACGGAAGTTGTCAACCGCTCTCTTGAGGCCTATTTACGGTGTTTTGCACATGAACAACCACGCACTTGGAGTAAATTCTTATGTTGGGCTGAGTATTCCTTTAACACTAGCTTCCACACTTCAGCCAACACCACTCCATTCAAGGTCGTCTATGGCCGTGATCCACCCATTCTTCATCCTTTTATTAAGGGTGAGACACATATTGCTGAACTTGCTGAGCAATTAGAAACCCGGGATGACATATTACGCCTTCTCAAAGACAACCTCAAAAAGGCCCAAGACCGAATGAGAGCTTCAGCAGACCAACACCGTCGTGACCTCACGTTTAACATTGGTGATGCTGTCTTCTTGACGATCCAACCATTCCGGCAACGCTCTCTCTCACACACCCGGTATTCTAAGCTCTCACCCAGATTTTTTGGCCCTTACACTGTCATCTGCAAAATTGGGTCTGTTGCCTATGAGCTTGAGCTACCACCATCAGCAAGAATACACCCGGTCTTCCATGTCTCCCTACTACGCCCAGCACATGGTATGACTCCCTCCAACCCTCCG
The DNA here is from genome assembly GCA_963855925.1 of Inga laurina. Taxonomy (NCBI): domain Eukaryota; kingdom Viridiplantae; phylum Streptophyta; class Magnoliopsida; order Fabales; family Fabaceae; genus Inga; species Inga laurina. The sequence continues at coordinate 41,316,724 of OY979713.1, forward strand.
GCTGCCTTACCTATCTCTGCCGACTTTGAATTACTGCTTGAGCCTGTCAAGGTGCTTTCTCTCCGTTGGAAGGGTCCTCATCTGGAACTCCTAATTCAATGGAAGTCTCTGCTTAGTGAGGATGCTAGCTGGGAAGATTATGACCTATTAAAACAACTGTTTCCAGATTTCCACCTTGAGGACAAGGCGGTTTTCAAAGGGGGGAGTAATGATAGATACCGCCACAAGTATCAAAGGAGAAAGAATTAATTTTATTATTTTAATTCATTTATTAATTTCTGGTTTATTTGAATTTTGAATTCAAGTGTCTGTTTCGAGTCTGTTAGCACAATAATAGGATCACAAACCTCTCTCTTGGAGTCTGTTATGCAGAGTTTGTTATCTCATTTTATAAAAGCCTCAGTCATTCATTAAGTAATGGCATGAGAGAATTAATCAATTTGTTATCCATCGGAGATACTCCTGGGCTTCTAAATTCTACCTTGGTGAGATTCTTACTAAGAGAGAAAATAGAAGAGTGTTACTTTTAGTTTACATACCAGATTTTATCAGTAATAGACATGTTGATTGATTCAGCACCTGAATGATAGAGAGTTCATTGTTCATGTCACTGGTATTTGCTTGATATAACGCTAGATGTCTATCTATTCACTTATTTGGTCAATGTCCATAAGGCATCTGAGTTTTAGTTCTGATCAAGGGTAATGCTGGTTGATTTGTATTTGAAAATAATGCTTCAAGGTTGCCATCTCATTTCTTTCTCCTCTTTTTTGGGTTTTTTAAGTGGTCTTGTTTTTCTGCAATTGAATTTCTTCTTCTGCCCCAAAAAAGGTGTTTTACATTTGTTCCCAATTGTTTTGAACCGCCAAATACCTGGTATTATGGTGAACTGTAGTGCCAGTGTTAGTGGAAACCTGGCATACTTTGGGGAATGCATTATCTGTAGAAGATGCTGAGCATATGATTAAATGTTCATGACACATAATGGCATCTAGATAGATGATCTTAGCACTAGTTGTACCGTGTATATATCTCAGACTTTTGCATCCCCTTGGTTGAAATGAAATTAAGTTTTATGGGTAAAAGGACAATGATGCCCTGGCCTTTTTTTCGAGTCCCCTTATTTGTCTTGCGAATTCCCTCATTGAATAGCCAAAATATTTTTAACTCTTTGGGTTCTTTTGAACCCCTTTATTTGTCTTATAAATGATATTATTTGTCTTGCGAAAGCCCTTATTGTCTTGTGATTGGTCAAAATGTTCTTGTTAACTCCGGTATTTTTTTAATCCCTTTATTTATTTTGCAAATGCTCTTATGAAAAAAATAAAACAAAGATATCATTGTGTTTTCACTTACAAAACTTAATTCTCGGGTGCAGTGAAGTTTTAAAATATTTTGTGGGTGGACTATAAGTCTCTTCCATGGGGGTTGAATGAAATTTTACCTTTTTCTTCTCTACACAAAAAGCGAATGCCATTGGCTTTTAAATTTACTCGAGCGTCCTCCTATCCAGTATGAAATTGATATGCTTGTATCTTGTCCCATGTTGTGGAATATCTCAGAATTTCTTATAAAGTTTGTTTGCAATGCCCACGAGCTTTTGTCAATAGCAAAGTAGGGCCATGAGACGAAATTCAAAGCCTTATAACTTAGAATTGCTATTTCTCTAAAATAGAAATCCCATCAACTGAAATTAGTAATGTGAATCTGGTATTGAATCATAGTTTGCGCACTGGCAGACTGGAACAGTTTCTGTTAATTTAGATTGTTTTGAAGTGTCTTCATGAAGAGTTTTCTTTCATTAAATATCATGACTTGGTGATAGTCTAACTAATAATAAACCTGGCTGAAATTCATTTCAGGCGGCACATGTCACCATTGGTGGTCGGCAAGCTGCCATTGAGGAAAAAAGAACGACCACTCGAGGTAATTTGTCACAAGGAAGTTATATCTTATTGGGTTGGATTATGGTTGTGGGATTAGAGGCTGATTTTGCTATTTTCTTGTGATCCTATTCCAGTTAGCGGTAGTAGTGGGAGAGGGAGGTATCCTTCTGGAAGAGGTAACTTCAGAAGTGAGAGCTTTAGGGGCAGAGGGAAATTTGGCGGCGGCCGAGGTTATGGAAGAAGTGAATTCAGAAACCAGGGAGAGTTTTCCGGGCGGCCTAAGGGTTCATCTGGACCGAAAGGAGATAGTTCTTTACAGGCAAGGGGAAGACCGTAATTATTAACCATCAACTTAGCAGATGGTTGGTGAAGAGAAACTAGTTGGTGGCCTTTTTTTTTTTTTTAACAACTTTCCTCTTTTTGGTTAGCAGGAAAGCAAGCAAAACACCACAACATTTTTCCCTTGTTGAGGAAAGGGGACAATAATTTACCTTGTGGTTAAATAGGCGGAAGTTGAGGGTTCCCATTTGCACGTTCCAATCATTTAATAGTATATTTAGTCATAAATTTATATAATTAGGAAGCTTACTTAGCCCATACACGAGTGTTTTGGCAGAGTCATGTTTTTTGCATCTTGCAAAATAATTATGTTCTTTTCCTACCTCTCTCTCCCCTCCCTCTCTTTTGCTATGCCATTTTTGTTTCTAATCGTTTCTTAAATGTTTCCTTTTGTTTGGTTTAGTAGCCATGTGATTTCCTTTCAAGGGGAAAAGTTTAAAACTAGTTCTGTGGAGAATATTTGAGTGACCTAAGAACCACCTCTATGAACTTGAAAGATTTAATAAAGCAGGTTCACAGTGAACAAAAACATAAGCACATAAAAGTATAAAATCGAAGTCTTTATGTTAATGTAACTACAAAGTACAAACTTTGTAGAGGTTATAATTTTTTAGTCTTGAATGCCAGTCCACTGCTTGATGCATAAAAGTATAAAATCGACGTCTTTATGTTAATGTAACTACAAATTACACAGTCCACTGCTATCAAAACAAGCTTTTCCTTAACTTTGTAGAGGTTATAATTTTTTAGTCTTGAATGACAGTCCACTGCTTGATGCATAAAAGTATAAAATCCACGTCTTTATGTTAATGTAACTACAAATTACAAACTTTGTAGAGGTTATAATTAGTCTTGAACGACAGTTACAAGGTTATAATTAGTCTTGAACGACAGTCCACTGTTATCAAAACAAGCTTTTCCTTGCTCCCCACCTGGCAAAAGCTAAAGCCCGAGCCACAGGTAGCTATCATAGCTCATCATATCGTCTCGCTCTTGATATTATCCGTTTTAGTCTTCACAGTTTTAAACCAAGTAGAGAGGGGTATTTAGATCTTTATAAGGTATTTTTTGTTTCTCTCTCCAACTGATGTGGGACATAACATAGATGATAGTGATAAAGAAAAAAATTATAAATGAGAATGAGAATGAGAATGGGAAGGGTCTTAGCAATTCGTGAACAGAAGGCAATAACAACTGTGGGTTTAACTGATTGGTGGGGGAGGAGAATGAGAAAGAGAAGGGTCTTGGCACCTTTTTATAGCTGTAAGCCAAAGTGCAATCCAATTATTGAGTCACAAGTGTGTTAGAATTAGCAGTGGGTTTAACTTGACTGCAATTATTGAAGGCTGTGGTTCTTACCTCCTTGAAACTCGAGGACACGAGGTAGTACATATAGAAAAGATCCCGTTCAAGTAAAGGTCGTTCGGGTTTAACGTTAATTACACCTTTTTAATGGTAAAGATTTGAATTAAAAAAAGAAAAGAAAAGAAGTTTATTACGACCTCATCTAAAGGGAATGACAATAACTGTGAAAATTCATTATCTCCCCTCAGCAAATCGTGGCTGGCTTTCCTCGTGGTTTCCTTCCCCTCCACTTTTTGACTAGCTAGCTTTATTAGGAAAGGAGATAGGAATTGATCTCATGTGGTTGTGATTTGTTTCTATGTGAATGTGAAGTTTCACTCTCTGCATGTGCTAATTTCTTTCTGTGGTTTTCTGCAGCATTTCTGTTTTTCTTCCCTATAGACCGTGCGTGGTTGCTTGTTTTTCTCTCATATTTGCTACTACCTCCGGTCTTAAATATAAGACATAGTTTGTAGTGCAAATTGCACAATAAACTATATCCTATATTTAAGACCGGAGGGAGTATTTCCATCCTGAATCATTAATCCATAATTGCATGCATCCTTGATGTGTTATTTTCAATATCATCATGATACGTTTGTCTGGCTTTATGGTACTTTTGGCTCATCAAGACAATCTAGCACTCTGAAGTATGTTTTAGCACTCATATTCACCACCCTAAAGTTTTTTTCTTCCCAATAAACCACAAAAAAATATTGAGCGCAACTAAAAAAACACTTTAGGATGCTGGATATAACTCAACCCGATTAGATAGTACTTCCTTTATTATTTTTATAAGCAGCAATCCCTCTTAGAGGCTGGTCCTTACCATCTGAAAATTGAAATTGCTCTTTCTACCCCCACCCAAATGAAATACACACCTTTACACTAATTATCACACATACGCTACTCATTCATTCTCTCACGTTTACTCTCCTTATAAGTAAGGGTATAGTCAGAAAAAGAATTACATTATTTATTACATATTTATTATTTTTAACTAATTTTAATTTTAAATTTGGTTTGTACGTTTTGGTAGTTGTTATTTATAAAAAGTTACAAGAGGGAATATTTTGTTGAAACATGATAATTTATAAGATTTGTCAAATTTCGGTTTAAAAGAAAAAAAAAAGGTCACGTAACAAACTTGATCTAAATCTTATAGATCAAATTTTCAAAATAAATGAATTCATAATTTAGAAGACTTGTCAAATTTGAAACTATGAAGTATGTAATTTACTTGATTATATTTAAAAAAATTATAATTTTAGAATTCGTATATTTTATTTTGTAAGGTAAAAATGCTGCAACTAGCACTCCGAATTATTTTTAGGTGAGCATTGAGCACCTAAAGTATTTAAAGGTTCAATTTTACCATTTATATATTAAAAATGGGGCATTGATCACCCCAACCTAACAGAAATTTAAAGCATGAGTTTATATATGGCCTCATCTATTATGAAGGAGGGAAAAATTGATCTCATGTGACTATAATATATAAACCACTTTTAGAAACTTTTATTTATTGTGTGCCCGCAATTAAATAATGGATGAGTGAAAGTAAACTTTATCTGTATCGTGAATTTTTTTTTTGAATAAGATACTGAGATACATTAAACCTTCAAAAGGTTAATACAAAATATTGGCTAAACCAGTAAACACCTTCAACCCTTATCATCGACCGCCTCATAATAGGAAGGTGGTGGGTGATCAAGGAGAACAAAATTTCCCGAAATGCTGTGAGCTAAACTCGCTAAATGATCCGCTAGGGTATTTTGTTCCCTGTAGATGTAATCAATAAGAACCTGCCAGTCTTTGACCATCCATAGTTTCGCATCCTCAATGACATCTCTAAAGAGGTGATTAATATCACAGCCCCTGGTGAGAAAAGATACTGCCTGGAGACAATCAGTATGGATTAAGACTCATTTTAAATTCCTATTCCAGCAAATCTGAAGACCCTAGATGATAGCAATAATTTTCGCCACCATAGGAGGCACTTGAGATAGCTTACACATGTAACCACATATCCATTGTCCATCCTCCCTCTTAATGGCACCAGCACAAGCACTTTGACCCGACGCCAGAACAGATCCATCCGTCTCCAGAGTGTTGAATCCATTACTACTTGTACCACCTCCCTCCTGTTGATGCCGCAACTTCCCGTAGAATTTACATTGAGAAGATAGGTCCAAATCCTAGGCTGCTTTGAAAAGACTAGAATCAGCATTATGGTATACCAATTCTGATTCTTCCCCAAACAGTCGGTTGCAACGATTGACCTAGATATCCCAACAGACATAGCCGAATAAAATTGCCCAACTGATCTTCTTGGTGAAACTTCTTCCAATTTCATTCTTGAGATTCCATTAAATCCAATCCTTTCCCTGTAATGAACTAAAAATACTCCAGTACACCGGATTGATTATGGAACTCCACCTTCCGTGCGCGTTGATACAATCGCTTAATAGATGCATGATGTCCTCCTCCTGGCTACAGTTGAAGGGGCATCCTGCTAGCTCTGCTAGACCTTTGCGTACTCTAAGCTGCTCTGTGTGAGCTCTCTCGTGTGCAACCAACCACATGAAGGATTTAATTTTCTCTGGAACCAACCATCTCCATAGTCTCCTCCAGAGGGGATTATAAGAAGTATGTAAACCTGCAAAAAGAAAATGATACGCAAGACTAACAGAAAAACAACCGTCAGAAGAAGGTTTCCAAAGATATTTATCCTCTCCTCTCGCCTCACTGGGGGGTGTGCACACATAATTTTCTCAATAATATGAGGATGGAACCACCTCCCGAGTTTCCCTACGTCCCAACCACCCTAGGGGTTGACGTAGTCTTGGATTTTTTCCTCTCTGTCAATAAAGGCTTCAAGTCCCGGAACAAGTTCGATCAACGGCCTATTAATCTCTGACCAGTTGTCATACCAAAAGGAGGCAGAATTACCATTTCCGACTTTTACTCCCACTCCTTTATGGAATTTCTCCCATACACTGCATATAGCCCGCCAGGTAGCAGAAGCATCTCTCTTTGGTACAGGTCTATTAAGTAACTCCCATTTATATTTTGCTTTGAGAATGCTCACCCATAAGTTTTGCTTATTCTCCAGAAGATGCCAACATAGTTTCATGATAAATGCTTCATTTTTTTTTTTTTAAGATCACGAATTCCTGGCCTTCCATTTCTCCTATCTTCAGTAACTTGATCCCAAGATACAAGATGAAGCTTTCTTTGATCCTCCGTCTCACCCTAAAGGAAGGTCCTGCTTCTCTTCTCTAAGTCTCGCAAAACTCCCTTAGGTAACAAAATCGTTTGCATATGGTAGGATGGAAGAGCAAATAAAACTGCTCTAATAAGAGTGACTCTTCCCGCTAAGTTTAAACATCCCCTCTTCCACCCAGAGAGTTTCTTCTGAGTCTTCTCTAACAGAGAAGCAAAAGTGATTTTGGAAGCTCGATTATGAAGCAGAGGAATACCGAGATACTTACCTAAATCTCTTGTTAATCTCACCCCCATCCTCTGGCTCAAATTATAGGCCCTAGAGAAATGAATTTTCTTGGAGAAACACACCCTCATTTTATTCTTATTCATTCTCTGTCCAGAAGCATCACAGAAAGTCTGAATACACTTTAACATAACATCAACCTGGTTCTCTGAGGCTTCTGCAAACAATACCAGGTCATCAGCAACGAAAAGATGAGAAATGTTCGGCCCACCTCTGCTTAACCGAATTGGTTTCCATGACCCATCTTCAATAGCATCCAGAATGATATGGCTAAGGCGTTCCATGCATAAGGTAAAGATATAGGGAGAAATTGGATCCCCCCGTCTAATTCCGCGAGAAGATCTGAAGGTGTAAGTAGGTTCTCCATTCCATAAAACCTGAAAGGAAGGGCTCGAAATGCATGTCATAATAACCTCGCATATAGGGCCCTCAATGCCAACTACTCTGAGAGTATCATATATAAAAGGCCATTCAAGATGATCATAAGCCTTTTCCAAGTACACCTTGACTGCCATCCAACCATTCTTACCACATTTCTGTATTGTGAATTTCAGTCTGGGCTGTGTCTCTTTCAAGGATAATTATAGCAAATAATTTTTTATCGTATAAGATTTTGGTAGTTTCTTTTACAGGTCTGTTTATAGCATATAAGTGAATTTGCCGATTTAGTAAGTTGAGATAAAACTCCGTTTACATACTTCTCTCATACATTATAAATTATGTTAGAAAAACATTTTTACTGTTAACCCAAACAAGCACTTAATAACTATGTTAATGTGATTTCTATTCAAGGTGAAAAGTGGAAAACTAGCGTCTAGCACTGTGGTGAATATTTGAGTTATTTAAGATTCATGAATACGACTGCTTTGTTTCGGTGTGCTTCTTCCTCTCTCAGGTTGTGAAAGTACAACATATTAACATGTTACAGATTTCATATTATATCTATCGGAAAATTCATATACTTTAATCATGTTTTGCTTTTTAAGTTTTAATTCAAGTAACTTGTTTTTGAGGTTCCTCGTCATTTTAACTTGCTAAATATTAGTCCTTTTAGTTTGGAAAATAATCAGAAGGACCAGGAGTTGGTACAGACAATACGACAATATCCTTGAAATGTATTTTTTCCATTTTACATTGATGACAATTATTTATGTGTATGTGTGTATTTTTCTAACAATTATTTCAATATTTATTATTGTTGAGCAATTTAAATTTGGGAAAATTGCTCGCAAATAAGTAATTAGAAATTTATTTGTTAAATGAGACCTTTTGTATATAGGGAAGATCTTTTACACATAAAAAAGATTATTTGAAAACAATCAATTGTTAAATGGGACCTGAAGTGTTGAGGCCCTTTAAGAGAAATAAATTAGGAAATAAAATGATCACATTGCCCTTATATGATATTCCCTTTTATTCAAACAATCTTCTCTATGTGTAAAAGATCCTCCCTTATGTTCAAACAATCTTCCTCATGTGCAAAAGGCATTCCCTTGTGTGCAATATATCTTCCATGTTGTGTTGAAACAATCTTCCTTATGTAATCTTCCCATGTGTTCAAATAATCTTCCCTATGTAATCTTTCCATGTGTTCAAACAATCTTCCTTATATAAAAATGGTTCCATTTGACAAATAAGTTTCTAATTAGATATTTATGGGTGATTTTCCCTTTAAATTTAAGTAAAGTATAATTGAAAGAAGACTATTCTTTCCCCACATCTCGCTTTCGATATTGTTCGTTTTGGAGCCCCATCACTCCTCACTGTTTTAAAACGCGTCAAGCGGGGAGGTATTTAAAACCTTATAAGACGTATTTTGTTCCCCTCTCCAATCGGAGTGGGACATAATAAGTATTTCCTTTGGTCCTTATTTTAAGACGTCAACTATCAATCTCACAAACTAATAAAAACCATTAAAAACATTAAAGCTATCCTAAAATTTAAATAATTTTTAATATTATCTTTACCAACTACACTAACTTCAAAAATCGTATCAATTATTATTCTCTCACACTACCCTTATTAAATACTCCCTCTAGTTCAAAATGTAAGGGCCAAATACCTATTTTACATTTTTAAAGGGTTAATAAAACTTTTGATCCTTAAGGTTTTACCCGATTTTGGTTTTAATCCCTTAAGTTTATTCTGTTTATAATTGTTGGTCCCTCAAGTTTGAAAAGGATTTGGTGGTTAGGTTATGAAACCCGGACTGGACCGGAAAAAAATCAAGTCCTTTTTAAATTTGAGGGACCAATAGTTATAAACAGAGTAAACTTGAGGAACCAAAATCACCGATTTCAAACTTGAGGGACTAAAACCAAAATCAGGACAAATTTTAAGGACTAAAACCACCGATTTCAAACTTGACGAATCAAAACTAAATTCGGGTCAAACTTTAAGGACCAAAAATTATATTTACCTTTTATCAAAAAGTTAGTTAAAAGTAGTTAAAATTAATATATATGCAAGATATTTACTTTTTTTTTTCCAAATACCCTTATTTATTAAGGAAATAATAAGTAAGAGAGATAACAAATAAAAAAAAATAAAGAAAGAGAACGTAGGGGAGAAGAATGATGAAAAAGAGTGTGACAAATTTTTTTTTTTAAAAAAACAAGAAGAAGCATTAAATGTAAAGATAAAAGCAAAGTGTGTCTTATAAAAAAAAATCGCACTCCCTCAGAAATTTGACTCTTATATTTTGAATCAGAGGGAGTATGGGCATACATGGGAAAAAGATAAAAAAAGAATTTTAAATTTATAAAATTCTAAATTAAATATTTCCTAAAAAATGAGTTTGTGAATTTCTTATCAAGTCTTGTTAGGCCCCGTTTGGTACGTCGGAATTGAGGGGGTGGATATGGAAATGGAATTCATTTCCACCATATAAGTTTGTTTGGTACAAAGAAAGATCATGGAATTAAATTCCATGTGGAAGCCAAGACATGGAATTAGTCTCATTTTGGGTTCCATCAAAAAACATGTGGAATTAGGAGAAATTCCATGGAATCTTTTTTTTACCCCTCATTTTTTACAATTCTATATGATCATTTTCATCTATTACCCTTCACTACTTTCAAAAAAAATAAAAAATAAAAAATTGAAGGACATTTTGGTATTTTTATACAAAAATTACATCTCATTTCCATGACATACCAAACATACTTTTAGTCCCCATTTCCATTTCCATTTCCATATCCATATCCATATCCATTTCCATCAAAATCAATTCCAGCGTACCAAACGAGCCCTTATTCTCTTATCAACTCTTAATAATAAATCTAATTTAGGATTTTACAATTTTAAAGTTATTTTCCTATTTTTTTTTTAAAAAAAATTAATACTTGTTAGAGACTTATAAGTTGTAAGTGCCTTATAAAAAATATCAAATATATTTATTAATCGGTGTATCATACCACTCTAATCCTATTTATAAGTCCTTTTTGATAAAAAATTTTGGTCCTATTTATAAGTTCATTTTCAGGGTAGTAAATACATTTTATACTTTTTTATCCCTATTAATTGCAATAAACAAAAGAAATTTATTCATGTTGGCTTTTAAAACCAAACATAGATAAGAACAAAATTAAATATTTAGTTTATAGTTAATAAGTTAATTAATTTTTTTTAATAGGTAAGAATTAATTAAAAAAATTTAGATAAGAAATTAAGAGTAAAGACTCGAGGAGAATACTACCATCTAGATCTGCAACATCTGAATCATCAATGCATGCGCGGAAGGTATTTTTTAAATGATATTTTTTCTAGGAGGAGAAGCATTGTAATAATTTCATGGACACGTGTGTACTCTGATGTAGAAAAGCAAAAAGAACACTGATTATTTGCATTAGGAAGCTAGTTTGGTGTCATTTTGCCTCTTACCTGCTACTTTAGGGTGCGTTTGGTTTGAAAGAGGGATAAATTATTCTTTTAGATTGAAAATATTTAAATTTTGGATAGAAACTCATAATTTAAAAAGAATAATATGATAAATTTTAGACTTTTTTTATTCAAAATTATAATTTACCCACTCTCCCCTCCCTTCAAACCAAACACACCCTTAATGTTGCACATCCCAAACTATCATTAGTGTGTATTCGGCAAGCTCTAAAACTATAGTTTCAGAAACTTTTTTTCATAAATTGAGACAAAACTCCTCTCACATACTTACATCATAAATCATAAAAATTATTCTCCAAAAACTAATCCAAACACACTATAAAATCTAATGTTGCACAATCATATCCTCTTTAAAGTAATTTAACCTTTTCTTTCTTCTTGCTAATTTTTAATATACTCCTGAGTGATTATGTTCTGTCTTTTCATGTTGACCCCAATTTTATGATTTTCAACACTTTTCTTATCCCTATTTATTCGTACTGCCACCATCTATCAAATAAATCAGAAATTTTATTAAATCTGTTTTAAAATTTAACAATTTTTTAATTTTATCCCTATTTATTTCATTATACTCTATGAAAATAAAGTTAACACAATAATAAAAAATAAAAAATTATGTATTCATATAAATTTTTTTTGGATAATAGCATATGAAAAATTTAATAAAGTGACTTATAAATATGACTAAAAAATATTTTCTCTCTTTACCTTACAAATAGAAAAATATGAGTATATTCCTCCAGTCCTATTTATAAGAAAGAGAGAATGTATTTATTGATTCTATTTAGAGGACACATCATTAAAAAAATTTTACATGAATTTATAATTTATCCTTCATTTATTATTACACAGATAGTTATTTCCTTAAAAAGTGTGTGGCTTTTTTTAAACACTGGAAATAAAAAGCAATACAAAGAAGAAAACTAAAATGTAATTAAATAAGAGTAAAGTTGAAAATTTGTTGAATTTCAAAGTAGAGTTAATCAAATTTAAAATTTTTTATTGTGAAACAAGTTGAAATTGCCTTATTAATAAGATCATATGAATGATATAAATGATGATATTGTTTTAAATAATGTTTTTATAGTTTGAGAATTGAGGAGAATCCATGACTCATGAGTCATTACATACTGTTTTCAGCTTTCATAATTTTCCCATTAATAGTACTACTTTTTTTTTTTTTTTGCCATGACCCATTAATAGTACTACTATGCTCTTGGTAATTGATGCTTTTGTTTGCTATTTGAGATCTCACATTATTATGTTTGGTTTAGCGATTCGATTGCTTATAAGTTGCTTTTTAATAGTGATTTACGGTATACGAAGTAAGTATGTGAGAGGAGTTGTGTCTCGATTTACGTAAAAAACAACTTATAAGTTTTTTTAAGCTCAAACAAATATGCTTATCCAGATTGTAAGAGGTAAGAAAAAGCAATATATAAAACACTTCAAGGATATTTTCTTAAAATGTTTACTGCTTAAATAATTTGATAAAAATATCTATACCATTTTTATTTGATAATAAACCAAGGATACAAACATCTTTTAGGGCAAAAGATAAAAAAAATAGCTTTAATGGATGCTTCTCAGTTTGGTCAACGTGATTCACAATTATATATAGGTGAAATCTTTTGGCAGATAAAAACTTAACATATCGCAAATAAGCAAATTAAGCCAATAATACTAAGACAAAAAAAAAAAGCTAATTATATAGATAGATGCATTAATTTTTAAACAAAATTACGTATTTTATTAAAAAATAAGCTGGAAAAATAATTATTCTTATCTAGTCCCTCTTGTGCCTTTTAATCTTATAAAAGGCCAAAATTTAAAATGTCTCGATCTTTTTTATAAGAATCTGATAAGAATTACCTGAATATTTGATGATTTTTTTTTTCATTTTTATTCCTCATTAATTATATAAATTATATTAATTAAAAGGTTAATAATATCTATATTTATTCTATTTTTCTCTTTTATCTATCCTCTTATAAATAAGAACATGCTTGAAAGAAATATTTATTTTACTTACACTTGTTGTTTTTAAGTAAATTGTAATCACTTTTTTAAATTACGTAATTCAATTGCCTAAGTCCTAAAAAAAGAAGCATAGGATCATAGGAGTAAAAAAGAAAGAAAAATCAAAAAGGACATTCACCAGACGATACGCAGCGAGGGAGGAAGCGGGAGAAGGATCCAAATGTCATTTAAACGAAAGCAAACACTCTGTTTCATATTTTTCAAAAACAAAGTAGTTCCCCAAATTCTTTCGAAATTACATGACAGCCCCATGGCCCATAAACGCGTGCTCATGAAACAAGTGTCCGAGCACTTTTGCTTCGAGCTGCTCCTACTCGCAGTGCCGAAGCAAAAGAGAGCTGGCTAGAGAGGTCGCGCCAGAGCAAAAAGGGCTTGTTCCCCACTGGCGATTCAAACCTCTCTGTCTCTGTCTCTCTCTTCCCTTTGATCAACACGTGGAATTTTCGAAGTGCGTTTTCACACTGTTCAGTGTTCACTATATGCCAGCAACATGCAGAAGAAAGCAACTGTGGATGATCTTCTCCTTCAGGTCCTCCCTTCTTTATCTCTATCTTATTTTTGTATCTCTCTTTCTCTGGTGCCGTAGTTTTGATTGTGACAGCCCCATTAGCTGTGCCCTGCATCCACAGTTTTGATTCTCTTTTTTACTTGTATAAATATTTTTGTTCATAGAACTTGAGATTGCAATCAATTTTGAGCTTCTTCTCTCCTTTCCTCATAGATTTTCTCTCTATGTGGTCGCCATTAATCTCTGCATCTGAAATAATTTGAAGGTGACACAACCCAGAGCTTTGTGTCTAACTTCTGTGTATCTGTTTCTCGCAGGGAGCTGTTATTGTCAAAAAAGTTGTCACCTCTCGCCTGGATTTCGATGGAGTCGGCGACCCAGGAAACTCAGGTCGATCAGATTGATTTCTTCGAGCGAAACGGCAAAACCGCTCCGCATTACCTGCATCGATTCTTTCCCGAGCAGCCAACCAACTATGAGTCATCCAAAAATGTGAAAGAATCAAACCTTTCCCTCAATCTTTCTATGGATGGGTTTTATAGTCAAAATGCAGAAGAAATGCCTTTGACGAGGTCATCAACCATTCCTGGAGAACTTAGAGTCATGGCTAATAATGGGGTTCATTGGAATTCCTCTAATTCTTTGAATAGGTCCTCTTCCCTTCCTGTGGATGCTGAGAGGGCTCTTGTGAGGTTTGGGGATTTGCAGACGATGAGAAGGGCAGAGACTGGAAGGAGATGGCTCCAAGAGAGGCTGAAGAGAGCGGCGGAGGCGGCGGCGGCAAGAAAGTTGCCGGTGGCTGTTACTGCCTCTAAGGTTCCTGCAACTTCCCCTGCTGCTGTCAAGCTCACAATACTGGAAAATCCTTATGTGGATTCATCAAAGCATGAGGGTAACTTCATTTTCTCTACTCTTGTTCTTTTCTCTGCTTCTTGTTTGATTGATTGATAATCAATTTTTTAAGTTTGGAATTAGTCCTGTAATTATTGCCGAAGATACAAAATGATAAGAAATGCTTCTGGAATGGTAAAAAGATAAATGTGCTCCATCATCCTGGTTAGCTGACCTGTCATATCATATGGTGATGCCTTAACATCCTTATATATTTATGTTTCTGAATCAACGTTTTTGTTCCTCTGCTGTTATGGTTAATACTTATGGTTTGAGTTCCAATTTAATGATCAAAGAATAAATCTATATTTATTTTTGAACGCTTTATATTCCCCTGCTTCATTACGTCAGTTTTCTTTCATAAGTGAATTGTAACTAATTTATAATCATTAAGTTTTTGCACAATTCTGTTCAAGTTGGATCCTTTTTGATATTGGTGATGGTGAGTAGTGCTGAAAAGAGTAGACTTGAGAAAATGAACTTAGTAGGGAGAAAATTACTTTAATAAATTAAACTAGAATTTCTTGTTTTGCTCTAGACGCATAGTGTGCATGAAAGCAGCATTAATGGCATTTTTCCTGAAAACATCATTTTAAAAGATGCATTGCCACCGGGGATAGTATGTGTCAAACATGAGGAATGGCGACATTAAAATGTAAAACTGCTGTTTGTCGGCAGTTAAAGATTCAAACAGAAGATTGTTAATACTACTTAAAGGCGACCAGGTATGTGTTGCATGATATGACGAGCCTAAAGGTGGCTAGGCATCGACGAAAGATATATTACTAAATCTCATAAGTGTATTGTCTAAGATTGATTGTATGTGTCAGCATGACAACTAAAGAACTACAATGGAAAATATCATCATTTGATTGTAAAGCCTACTAGTCAACTCCAATCTAGGAAAGACATGGTTGTAGAAGTTTATCCCTGATAGGAAAGAAGATCCATATCCTGTTAAGATAACATAAGAGGCATTTTAATGTATTTTCAGTTACAGGCAAACTATTAAGCATGTGTAAAACTTATGTCAGATCTCAGAATTCTGTACCATTTTTCTGTGAGTAGTAATATAAGTAACAAGTCATCATAGGACCCATGAAGGTGAGTAGTTTAGTCGTTGTGAGAAGAAAGAACAGTAAAGTTCCAACCTTTTTTTCTGATGATTCTTTTTAAATATGTAGGTGTTATTGATGTTGTTCATTGCTTGCATATGTTTAGACCACCCTAGATAATCAATTGTCACCACTTAAAATGATCAGATTCACTGAAAGATACATGTGTTTTTCTTGCTGTTCCTTTATCAAGCCTCCATTATATTGGACATTCCTCCTCAATTCTCCTCGCCACACAAAGATCCATTGAATTTTTTATTTTATATATGCACAGCTTTTTAATCTCTCTCTATCTTATGTTAATAATTTTCATATTGTTTTGCTTTTCCTTTGGAAAAACCCAATGTCTGGGTGTCCTGTTTTTCATCTATTAGAGCTCAAACAAAGGGTTTGGGAAACAAATTATGCTCACCATCGAAAGCATCGAATATTCTTGCTTACTTCATTTCACTAGCTGCAAGCATTGCTTATCCATTACAGTCTCATGTTGGTGTTGCAAAATTACAAGCTTAGCACGAGCATAACTAATCTTATGCCAATGGCCCTGCTGGAATTTGACCGGACTTCACTGTTTTACTACTCTGGTCCTTAACATAAGATCAAAAGTGGATTTTATATTAAAGACCAGAAGGAGTAGTTGTTAGAAGACATTAATAGTTACGTGTGCTGCTAGCTTTCAAATAGGCTTATATCTAAGCATTGAAATACATCTCTTTGAATTATTTCATCTATAATGATTTGAAACATGGCTCAATATTCATGACAGTAAAACGGGTTTAAAAGTTTCCCTTCTAGATTTGGTTCTGGTCCTAGATTAATGACTTACGAATGCTTGTGTGGTTCTGTCTTGTGTTCTTCTACCTAATCATGTGGTATGTGGATAACATCGAATGAGGTATAATGTAGTTAAATTACGGCTTGTAGTGTTTCATTTAACACTTGCTTATTTGCATGACTATAATATTTTGTAATTTTGTTTTTCTGGATGACAAGTTACCAACACTTTATTTCTGCCACAATTATTAATGCAGTAACTCGACTATTTTGTCATCTCATCATGCCCATCTGAACCCAAATCTCTTTTGTTCTTTCTTTCTACTCTAAAAGGCGCAATTGTGAATGATCAATGTGGCAGACCCTACACAGGACCTAGAGGTTTGGCCGAAGTGGGGGCCCATTCCAACATCCAAACATCATCAAACAAGGGCAAAGAGATCATGTTTTATCCGAAAAGGCCTAAGCTTAGGCCCTTGGAACCATGCGGTCTTAGATATGAAGATTTGGTGGTCCTAAGCAGAATGCCAACTGTGACTACCACCGGAGATGGCCCCGGTGGGAAGAGAATACAAGGTTTTCTTTATACTTACAGGGGAGGCCAAGTCAGTATCGTCTGTGTCTGCCATGGCAGGTTTCTAACTCCGGAAGAATTTGTGAGCCATGCTGGGGGCATCGATGTGGCCAATCCCATGAAGCATATCACTGTCTGCTCCAACCCCTTTTAAGTGTCTTGGCCACTCACCCTTGTGATGTACAGAGCAAACCAAGCATCCTTTCTTAGTTTGTCCATATGTCTGCTCCTTTAGGTGAAGGAAAACTCCAAATGAGATTCTTTGTCCTTCTCGTGAAAACTTCTAATAATTTTCGTTTGCTAGATAGCTAGAATTGGTAAAACAAAAGACTTCATCTTGGAAAAAATGGTATTTCTGATGTTATGAAACTCTCGCTGGCATACACCATGATGTTAATATCTCTGTATTAAAGTTGAAAGTTTGTATAAAATTGAAGTTGTTTATAGTGAAATATTTAGTTTGTACTAAGATCTATTAGTTCATGGCATTCCAACGTGGCTGTGTGCTAGCTTGGAAACTAATTAACTTTAGTTCCAATAGTACGTCTTCCTTTCTCCCATAGTGGGAAACACCATTGAAGTTTAGTAAATTTTTTCTACACACGGTAAGTCATAAGTGGATACACAATTAAAATTTACAAAATTTAGTAAATCACGCAATTCATCCTCTTTATGTTATGAGATGAAGAGGGTGAACTTTAACCGGAGGTTATGGGTTTCTGAAAACCTTTATAATTGGAGGTTATATGACATATATTTATCTCTTTTCAATCTCTAACTGATAGAAGTGTTGTACATTGAACCGTCCATATATTATGAAATGACAGACATTAAGTAATAAAATTACAATGAATAAATGATATACCTTTTTGAGTCAAGAATGATTTACCCAATTTACATCTTATAATTTAACTTTTATGTTTTAAATTCACATATAGACTTATCTACCATCGTTTGATTTTCTTGGAATTCTATTTCAGATCAAAAGCCTTTTAAGAGCAATTAGATTTTTTTGGGGCGGGAGCCATTCACTTATCTGATCCAAAAACACACAATTGAAAGTTGTATCATGTAGCAAGACAACGCACCTCAAATTGCACTCAAAATGTTGGTATCTGTTGGTCTAAAATATTAAAAATCAGTCAAAATCAAACCTAAGAATTCTATTTCTACGCAGCCAAGTCTAAAACTAATTGGTCACGTTCATGAATTCAAAATCAAGCTTTCATTGCAATTTTTTTAAATGAGTACGCTAACACCAATTAAATAATAACGAGGAAAGACTGCCAGCTCCCAGCATAGTGTATGAAAGATAAATTACGAATTAATATATACATTAGTTAGCGCCAATAACAAGAACCAGGATGTGAACCAAAAGACCTAAACTCTAAAGAAGCATATCAATTTTATTGTGAAGCTGTCATCTTTGAAATCTCTTCCAGGAGAATTCTTGACTCAGCAGCATAATCAACTGGAGCAACAGCTCGGACAGTTATCCTCTGCCTCTTCTCGCTCATATACTCATTCTGGGAAACACTAACACGGAATAGATGAGGGGTCCAAGTCGCTTGTTTCAATCTCATTTGGTATGGATTATCTTCTCCCTCCTAAAGTCAACAATAGATGAATAAAGTTCAAAGCATGTTCACATTGTCATCACAATAATTTAAGCACAGGTTACTGGGAACCTACCTGTGATTTTAGGCCATCTAGCTCATTAGCAGAACACCCAACAATCTTCTCAGCTTCATTATTGAAGAACGACACATAAGCTTCACCACTTGCATCAGAAACTCTTGCAACCAAAATATACCTAAAACAGATGGGACAAATTGACAACTTTGAGAACTGGTTGCGTTGTAGAAAAGTAACGCCTATAGTGAATCAGCAAAATTGCATTCCCAATTATAATTAGCCTTTCACTAAGCAAAATTTAGTGAATTACCTTAAAGTGCTTTCAACATTTTTCTGACAGCCTTCACACCAATAGCCAGACCCAATGGCTTCAGTGGCTTTCTTGTTGCAGGTTGTACAAGCTCTATACCACATTGTCTGATCAGGCCTAATGGAGCTTATATGTGCCCTGATGCTGAAAGATGCAGGCTGCCAAAAGCAACAATAGAGACCACATCAAACACATGACTCAACTGTTAACCACAATAGACTGAAATTGCTAGGTTGCTTGACCATAGTTTCATCGAGCATTCATATCAAACAGTAGCAAGGAATTAATATACTACCTTGTCCTCTCCCAAGGATTTGTTTGAGGTTATTTGAGCTAGTGAAATACGGTCAGAGTACACTGATCTCATTCCATTTTTTGCTACAGATGCATCAGAGCCAATGGAAGCCAATGGAGCGTCTTTACCTTCAGACTCATACCTGTTAACACAGTATGAAACATGACTAAGATTTCCACTAGCATATCATAACAACAGAAAGTAGCTTCAGGATCTATACCAGCATCTAAGCTTATTTGCTTCAGGTATATCAGGATTTATCAGAACTACACTTCTGCTTATGGTTGACAAAGAAACACCTGAGATACAAGAGATCCAAACACGTCAAATAAGGCTCTTGCTATCAAGCTGTGCTATCCAATTCCAATCAACATAAAGTTTTGGCATACCCTGAAAATCCCCAACCCTGAGAGACTTGATTGCAACAATTGGAGATTTATCAGCATTGTCCAGCAATTCTTGCCCTACACTAGTTGCAAGTTCACTCCACAAAGACACAACCACTGTCTTCTTTCTGCAATGGAAAAGTTTGTATGAGTACTCAGTATAATACAGAAGTACAAATGATAATCACGGGGAGAAGTTCCATTTACTAACGTTTCGTCAGCAATAGTAATATCACGCTTTGAAATAGTCTCGTCGTTGCTCTTCCTTCGAATGCTCGTGGTGGAGGACACGTTCTGAACAACTCCTATGACATCTGAAATTCAAAAAAATAGACATTATATAAGAGCGTCCAAAAATTCAACATAGATGTGCTACGCCTTGTTGACAATACTCACCAACAAGGTCACCCCTATTGACAAAAGGACCCAGCTGATCAATCAGGACAAAGTTAAATTTTGTTTCTGGAACAAAACTTTCTTCATTGGCCGCCTCTTCCACCTCAGAATTCTCATTCAATGTCATCTCATAATCGTTTTGGACAGTTTTGAACTGTTTGTTAGCAACCTTTAAAGTTCCCTTGGATATGTAGTAAACCTTCCCAAGCGCAAATCTGTCGTAAAATTTCCTGGCAGCCTCATTAAACATTGTTGCTTGAATTTGAGTGCCCTGCATTGTTACAACCAAATGGAATTAAAAACTACAGAAATAGACAATAAACATTCAAATAGTAGCTATTCACATTTTGAAAAGATTGATTATAAGATTTGTTTATTACATCTTCGTCTGTCAATTCCACGTTGAAGACACAACCCTCCCCTCTAGCATTCTTGTAGGAGCGCATGTTCCCTTTGCTTGTTACACGAACCTTTATCGTCCAATTACCCTGATAAGGATTTAAGGAAACAAGAGGGCGCACCCTGCGTGTCATGGCCATCCGTGCAGTAGGGGCAGTGCTGAAATACCAATTCAAAAAGCGTCAAATGCTCAGAGTCAAACCAATAGAGCTTAAAGATTTTGGGCCTGAAATTTCATCAAGAATTGATTACAAACAAGTCACAGGAATGCCTACTTTGTATGCTGTTCGTGTAAAATCTGAGCGGCAGATTTGGACACCATTTCTTTCTTTGGTTTCAAAATAATGCCAGCAGCTTCACTTTTCACCTCGCTTTTGATTTCACCCTCTTGCTTTGGATTCAAAAGCATAGCGGAGCACTCACTCTTGACTTCTGTTTTTATCTCCATTTCAAGAGGAGGAGAGACCGATTCACATTTTGTAACAATAAGATATCTACAACATAAAGGCAAAACAAAGTACATCAGTAAACCAAAATATTAGTTTATGTCTGGAGGCATATGTTGGGGGCATCACAAACACTCTTACTTCTCTGACTTATTTGGGATATCATTGAGAGTATAATCAACAATGCGGATAAGACCCAGATTCTGAATACTTCCAGAAATGACTTGGGAATTCTGATTAGAAGGGAGGATTGCTCTTAACTTCATCTTTCCATCGCTAGCAGTGAACCTATAGCAGGTTAACAACCAACAAAGTCAAAACTTAATGGATCTCATGAACGACGGGACAGAAAATCGTCAAATATCAGGAATAGCTACTGACGGGTTGCATTTACTCCGAACAAAGATCACAGCACAAATAATATCAGTTTAACAATCAGTTACAAAGTCATCAACTTAATAAAAGAACAAGAGTTCGAGCAAAGGATCCAGAAGAGGGTGACTTCAAGAGTCCCAGTTTACAAACCACAAAACCCAATCATATTATAGTGAGCACGAATCAGTCGATCATAAGAAGGGGGAAGAGGCCCCAAGATAAAATCCCACATCACAGAAGAAAAACCAAAGAAAAAGGAATCGAACATATAGACATGAGATAAAACTTGTAAAGATTTAACTAAGCAGACGAAAATGTCATAGCATAAGGTAAAGGGCAAAGACTAACATGAATCTGTTACCGCTTTGCTTGAGATCCAGAATTTGGACGATGATATCAGGAAGCTCCGAGGAAGAATCTGGTGAGGGGTTGGCAAGCAGGATCGAAATCGCATCTGAGGTAACTGATTCCGCCATCCTCTTTTTGCTGTATATGATTTTAGGCGCTTGAAACTAAGATGAAAGGAACAAAATGAATTCTGAAGCTGAGTGGGCGAGTGTATTTGTATAAGCGTATTCTGGCGGGAAATGTTCTCGAATTGTTTTCCTCCCGCTGCGACCGCGTTTTGGCCTAAAAAATTCGCTCTTTCAAATTTGCTCTTAGTTTCGCGGTACTTTTTCCGCCGGCTATCATTTCTTTTCTCTTTTTTTTCAAAAAAAAAATCTCAGCAGGCAGTTTTACCCCGTACGCAAGACAACTTTTTTTAATTGAGAGGAGAAATTATGGGGTTAGTTCTCTTATTTTCCTTTTTTTTTTCAAAATCTTAGAATCACATATTAAAAAATGGATGATTTAAATTAAATATTTTATAGAATTATAATTTAGAATATTAATAAATAAATTTAATTTGTTAAAATCTAACTTACATAATTTATAACTGCAATAAAGATAGAATTTAAAAAAATTAATTTATATAATATTATAATAATAATTTTATAAAATATTTAATCTCAATCATCTATTTTTTAATCTAAAGTAAAGATGAAGATAGATTTTAAGAACAAAATGTGAAAAATGATTATAAAAATATCTTCTCCCAGAGATTGTACGGGCAGACGAGCATTTATTTATTTTTTTCCCTTTTTTATTTTGAAGTTCAATTTTTGTTATAAGATAATGCAATGTTGTTTTAAGATGATCACCATGATTAATATTCTTTTTTCTCCTAAATATAAAATAAAATTGAATTTTTTAGAGATATTAAGAAAACTAATGAAATTAACTTAAAATATTTATATTTATCATTCTTTTCTCCAAATTATTTTGTCTAACTTATAAATTGATATATAATTCAATGATATATGACACGTGATATAATTAAGTAACTTATTTAGTTTCTCTACTCTCTTCAAAAAAAATAATTGTATCTTATATTCAGGACAGGAGGGAGTAATTGCCGTAAATCAATTAAAAATAAATAAATAACGTGACTGCTCAAGTATGTGCATCAAGCAAATTGGTGAGAAAAAAATAAGAGTCCATGAGTATTTTCTGAATGTCTAAGCTAATATTTTAATTTGTTTTAAAAAAAATTGAAACAACCTGTAGAAGCCAAAAGAAAAGACAAACAAGAGTCGTCAAAATCAAGGATACTAAATCGGAGTCAGACCGAAACTAGCTCAGGGGTCAAGCCTATGAGAAGTGAAGATTTATGGGTTATTAATATGAGATTATGAATAAATTTTAAAAATAAAAAAATAAAAAAAGTGACTCAAGTTGATGATCGGGCAAGTTCGCCAGTTTCTAAGCCAAAACTTCCGGTCCGGCCCAAATTAAATAACCTTTATCAAAGTCATACCAAAATCATTATCAGCGTGTTTGGCACAGCGAAAATCAAGGCTAATCACATGATTGGCTGCCACCTTTAAAATTTCTTGTGTTTGTTTTAGCGGCTGGGCAACAGCATATTCCCCTCAATCGCACGATCAGGAAGAAGCGAGCCAGGTGAGCTTTTAGCTTATGAGAACATCCCATTTGACAGTTAATTTACATTAAATGCCTTTTAAATTTGTTATATGTAACATCCTAATTTTTATTTATAGGATGTAATTATAATTTGGAGATAATTATTTATTTAAAACTAATAAATAAAATAAATTTAGTAGGTAATTTTTGGGGATAAAAAAATAGAGAGAAGGATTTGGTTAAAATATGTTTAAAAAATATATGTGTATATATAATAATAATATTGATAGGAGTATTTTCATATAGTTAGGAATCAATAAGGTATTCAAAATCACTTCTAGTCACAAAATTTATTTTCTAAAACGTTTTAAATAATTTTATCTTTCTTTAAATAGTAATCTTCTACTAGTTAGAGAATACTTTAGGATAAAATTCTAGACAAGTTTTGAGTTTTGTTAGTTATATAGAAATGTAAAAAATAATTAATAATTAATCTTAATTAGCGTAGATTTATTACTTGGTTGTTTTATGATTTTATAATCAATTTCTTTTAGAAATATGTCATAAATTAGTTTCTATAGGATGTTTTTACCGGTTAAATTTTGTGTGAATAGTTTATTTGGATTACTGGAGGTACTATTGAGGTCTTAATCGGTTTATTTTGTTAGATTTTGAGTTATGTAAAAATACGAGTTATGATTTAATATTTAAATTAGAGTTTGACATGATTTTTGATTATGTGGAGTTGAAACTTTAATTTATAAAATTTAAGTCTGATGTGCACAATAGAAAATACTTTTTAATTGTGGAAAAATAGGTTCGAAATATTACAAATAATGCGCAAGTACAACTTCGACACGCAAGTCCGCATTGTTTGTGTAACAATAGCTATACATAATTTCATTAGAAGAAATTCCCAAACTGATATGGACTCCAGGAAAGCAAAAAATGAGAATATAGTAGAGCCATCGCCGACAAAGGATGCTCTGACATCTTCAACCAAAATGAATCATGTTCGTGACACTATCAAGGATCAGATTGTACGAGACTTTTTATCTAATTAGTTATGTTATATTTTATTTTATCAAAAACTTTAAGTTTGTATAATTTATAATTTATCCGCATTTTTATTGTAATTTTATTATGCATATGACCATTATCAAATTTTCAAAGTTAATTTTTTCACTTTTCATGATTTTTAAATTCTTGTCTCTTAAATATCACAAAAGCCACTTATGTAAAAATCAAACCAAACATCTTTTACTTTCATAAAAACACTTATCCAATCGTCAATCCAAACCTTAATTATTCTACCTAATCTTATTTTTCCCCAGTTTTAAGATCCCACGAGTCAAATAAACAAAAAAAAAAAAAAAAACTTTTTTCCCACCACTATTCCAAATACACCCTGTATATATGATCGGTGAAAGCCTGGGGGAGTTGGTTTCAAAAGTTCATAAGTCATTCGAAGTCTTTATTATAGGAAAAGAACTGTGAAAAGTGGCACCAAATTAATCATCTACAGAAGTGATGATTTGCATCATAATGTTCATTAGGTAGATACAGAGACATTAATAATTATGAATTGCCAATAAGAATAGTGTTTATACAAATATAATATTACAAATGGTTAATATTCATAGTTGATCTTTTTCTTTTCCAGATAATTATCTAATATTTGTTTTAACAATCACATTGTCGAAATTAATCAGGGTCTGTGAATAAACTCTTTAATAATTTCTCCTAATATGAAGGATTGGAGGACCAAATAGTCCTCAGACATTATCTGGTATTATTTCCCCAAGTTTGATTTCCTCCTTGATCCATGACTCAGAATTAATTCTGATAAAACTAAAGCTAAGACTACAATAAAAACGATTGACTAAAACTATTATACAGGGTTGAGTACAGGAAACAAGATGATTCCCCAACCATTGTGTACAGAATGAGCATGCCACAAAAGAAATATATAAATTGAAAAAATGTGCCGTAACTTGCGACTGACTAGTCCAACTAAAGATATCATGCATTGCAAAGAGCAACCATGCATATAATTAATAATTTAACAAATATATAAATAAATAAACTAGCCTGTACGTACGTAAATAAGATTATTGCGTGGCATGCATAAGAATGAAGCGATCGACAATGGTTCTGGCAAATTATGCTAAGAGGCTTCTGGGAGCTGATGATGACCCAGTAGGAAACACCACACATATATCATTATTTAATGCAGCAATTGATGCAACAAAGCAATTTACAAGGAGCATTTGAAGATGGCTTTGTTGTTTGAGTTGATGGTTCTGATGTTCCTGTCTCTGTTTTTGTCTGCGTCTTCTGCTTTGGCCTCTGTTGAAACCCTCTCGGAGAACGCTGACTCTTTCCTCCTTCTGGCCGTCTTCAAATCACACAGCACACAAAACAGATTTCAGTTTCAAAGACAAATTTATTATTAATTATTATCTTGAACTGCAGATTTGCTGGGAATATGATAGAGGATTGACGAGAAACTCACAGGTTAAAGGCGAAAGACTTGGCGCTGCAATCTGAATGACGAGAGGCATCGTTACCATTATTGTGATGAGATCCATCGGCTCGGGAAGTCACTGAAGCGCATGACAAAGCATAATCGCCTGAGCTTTCCATTATAACTTGTCTCATTGTCTCTGCAGCTTTTGCTTCAGTCATTTCATCGCTATCTTGATGGAGCTTCCCTACAATCTGGCTCATGTCGTTGAACTTGTTCGCTTGGCTTTGATCAACACTTGTTCTTATATTATCGTTCGGCTTGTTCACTTGGCTCTGATCAGTTTTGCTTTTATCGCTTAAATCGTTCACTTGGCTCTGATGATTACCTGTGCTTAGATCCTTCGGCTTGTTATCTTGGATCTGATTATTTGTGTTCCCGCCATTTTTGTTATCGCTGGTTAATGGAGGAAGAGGATCGCCTGACATTTCACTGTTCAACCACTCCAACTCTCTCGAGAAACTCATATTCCCCATGTGGATGCTGAACAGCGATTCGTTCGACGGTAAGCTCCATTCTGGTGCGCCTGTGTTTGTTCTAGCGAATACATGGGACGGAATCCTGTATGCCGACGGTGTGCCGGGTTCTTGATCTGTTCGTTTCATTACCTGCACCGGAGGGTTTTGTATTGCTGATCCGGGATCTGGCATATAGCTGATTGGGAAATCATCGTCGCTGCAATTTGAAGGCGATCCAGGTACTGACGTGAATTTAGGGTTTGAAACTTCATCTTCGCTGGGAATTTTAATTGGTGGTGGAAGTGAAGGCGGAGGAGGATCTAGATTTTGATGATTTGAGGGGGAGGAAGATTGGGTTTCAGGCTTAATGATGGGATTACCTGAATGATTGACGTTGGTTGTTTCATAATCTGGAAGTCCTTGACGGTTAACGATTTCAGGCTCGTCATTGGTCGTACTACTCGGTGTTTCGGAGGGATTTTGCGACGACGGTGGCTTATCACCCGAGTTGTTGTTCACGGTGCTTTCATTTCGTTGCTTCATTACTGGAAATGCTTTCTGCCGATCGATCTGTGAGAGTTGACGATGGTTCTAGGTGATTGCATTCTTCGAAACTGAAAGGGGTCTTTTGGCGCCAACTCTGACGATGCAGAGGATGAAGAAGAGCATGAATCAGCGGCAGCACCAGTTATTCGATCACCACTGGATCCATGACCATAAAACAGCTTCAATCAGCAAAAACTTCAGGTGATTCTCTGTTTAAAAGTTCTTGTGCCATATTTACAACTTTTTAACGCAGATTTGCTTTGCTTTATTATAAGATTGGTTACTTGTTCATACAAGGATGAGAACAATGTTTTAGGCATGTCAAGTCAGAACCAGGATGGAGTAAGAGCAAATTCATCATTTTACTATAATTAATGTAAATGTATATTTTACAATTAACCAGGAAACAAAATTTCCATGAGAGCGCGCGCACGCATATATATATGTATGTATGTATATCGATGAAGACAAGAAATAGTTTTGACCTTAGTTCTGAGTAAAACAAGAAAAATGACAAAATTTAGAGAATACAGGTAAAGTTTGCACATGCATTCTTGGGCCTTGAACCATATCAGTTCCATTCTACCCAAACAAACTAGACGTTTAAGGCTTAAATGTCAATATTTATTGACGATTTTGACACATTTGGTACCAACAATTCTCAAAGGAAGGGGAAAACAAAAGCAAACAACCATGTTCTTTTGAAGAATGCATTATACAAGACAGAGTCTTCTGCACAAGAAAAAACTGAAAAACATAAGCTAGTTTTTTTTTTTTTTTTTCATAGCATGATGTCTAATGAGATTTTACTTTATTATGGAATAACATTTCAAGGGACTGTTTCATCATTTTTTTCATCTGGCAGCCTCTGTTGGATACAATCAACATTGAATATCTCCAATCCAAACTCCAAACTCTTGAAGAGAAGAGCTCAGAAAAAAGATTTGATTTTGAGTCAATGAATTGAGGAAAAACAGAAACTTACGTGGGAAAAACAAGGAGCCAACGAAGAGGAACAATAAAGAGACTGCCGATTGGACCCCTAAATCAACTGAATCTGTGGTGGTAACGGGGAAATCAGCAGCCCCTTAGCCTCCAGGAATAAAGAGAATAACGAAGGAATGAAGAAATAGGTAGAAAAAACGGGGGAAGAACGTGAGGGTGATGATGAAGTGAAGAGAGAGAGAGAGGGAGAGTTTGGGTGAAGAGATGGCGTAAGAAATGTTTTAGATGAAAGTGATGGCGTCCCACAAATCTAGGCATAATCTCGTCCGTTGTATAAATCGCGCCTTCTTATTTTTAATCTCTGCTTGCTATATGGTTTGTTGAATGGATGATCCAGAGCTTTATTCCTATTATGACAATTGCTTGAGAATCTTGGGAGATTTCTCCCGAAAAACACTCAACGATCAGAAGATCTCCATCTAAAAATTGCCACGAAGTTTCTAATCCCAATGCCTATATAAGGAAAATACTTAAATTTACTATGTAATTTTTGTTAATTGTGGTGGGTTCACTACTACAAAAAGGGGCTTTAGTGGCGTAGCTCCTGTGGCATTTGTTTAAAGAAGCGCCAAAAATAGTTATTTATTTATTTAAAATCAAAAATATTTGAAAGCTTTGGCGCTTACAATTATAAACGTCATACTTGACGTTAACCTTGGATGACGTTTCTCTAAACAAGCGCCAAACAAGGCCTCCAGTTTTTTTTTTTTTGAAAAAACAATAGGAAGCTTTGGCGTTTTATGTGGAAACGCCAAAGCTTTCTATATTTGAAAAATGGGTGTAGATAAAAGCCTCCACATATATATTAAAAAAAAACAAAAATCTGGGAAGCTTTGGCGTTTTATAATTAAATGCCAGAGCTTCCACATATATAATAAATAAAAAACGAAGGATATGAATCATATGATCATTGCAGATTTTTTTTGGATCAAGATATATGGATGGGAAGCTTTGTTTTGAAAAAAAAAATATAGGGAAGCTTTGGCGTTTTTTAATAAAACGCCAAAGATTCTATTAAAAAAAAAAGTAGGGGAAGCCATTACAATAACTTAATACACGATGGAGAAGCTTTGTAAAAAAAAAAATGGGGAAGCTTTGGCGTTTTTAAACAAAACGCCAAAGCTTGTATTACAAAAAAAAAATAGGGGAAGCCATTACTACACGAAGGAGAAGCTTTGTAAAAAAAAAAAAAAAATGGGGAAGCTTTGGCGTTTTTATACAAAACGCCAAAGCTTGTATTATAAAAAAAATGTAGGGGAAGCTTTGGCGTTTTTTAACAAAACGCCAAAGCTTCCTCAATTATTAAAAAATGAATTGAAGGAATTGGTTCAGACTCTGGCATTCACCGAATTGAAGGGAGAAGATCAATAATTGAATCACGTGAAAGCTAGCTAGCTTTGGCATTTACTGAAAAAGGTAAGTCAAAAAAGAATGGAGAAGATGATCACGTGAAAGCTTCCATTGACAAGGCAACTCATTTGTTTTTTTCTTTGGCCATCTATCCGACAGCTCCTTGAAGATATATCAGGTTGGACATATAAATCACTTTTTGTATTTGCGCATTGAAGAAGTAGTCATATTTACATCTGCGCATTGAAGAAGCTCACGCTCTTAATCTTCTCCTTGCCCTCACGTCCTCAGCTCCCTCGACCGTTGAAAGCCATCTTCAGAGCTCGCTGTTGGGAAAGAATCACAGGTTGGCCATTTACTTAATGAGAATCATGACTTCTTTTACAATATGCCTTTATACTTGGTGGATCACGCAATGGTTTTTTTTTTTAAATTACAACTATATTATGATGGTTGGCAATTGGCATTTCTAAAGTATTCAAAGCTGCTTGCTTTGATTCCCTGTACACAGCCCCACCATTAATTAGTTCCCTCTGATTCCCACTTTGATCCATGTTAGTGATATGAACTATATTCCTATTAATTGAAGTGACCAACAAGAAGCCATATGCGGCAGCAGGGCTCCTTATAAATGCACATGTACAAAACGCCTAGGACATGTTGTTAAAAAAATTATAATAGGAAAAAAAATTTAGTCAGCTTTAATTTATTTTTTTAAAATATTTTTTAAAGGAATGTTTGGCGCTTTCTAAGGAAACGCCAAAGGTTTTAGTTTTGTTTTATAACATTAATGGCGCTTATATAAGAAGTGTCATAGATACTCACACCTTTTTTGGCACTTTTTATATAAACGCCATAAAAGGTAATATAAATGTTAAAAAAATTTTAACACCCGCCATTGTTGCCGCCACTATCGCTTTCCTGCTTTTCTTTTCTATTTGTCCCCACCCCCTTTCCTCTGTTTGACCTAGCGACAAGTAGAAGCTTCTTTGGTCCCCATTTGCTATTTTTTTTGTCTCCTCCTCGTGCAAATATTTGTAAACATTTGTTCGCCACTTTCATTACAGCATAGAGCTTCGTTGCGGTACAAAGCTTCCCACACGTGTGCTTTTTCTTTTTGGCTGGTTGCAGAGTAGAGCTTCCTCCCTCATGTTCTTTTTCTTTTTGGCTGGTTGCAGTACAAAGCTTCATACAGAAGCTCCTGTAAGTGTTGTTTGTTTTTTAACATTTTATTCACATTTTTTTAATTAAAATATGTATGGCTATTATATATTTGCTTATACTTTTCTATAGAAGTACATGTTGTCAATAGTGAGAGAGTTGGGAATGGCACTGTTGAAATGGTCAAATTGGGTAGAAGTGTTATAAATGCCGTTGGTAGTGTAATCAATAATTATTTTGGAATCAATTAATTTAATAAACGTAGGGTTGTATTTTTGTTGGCTTGTTATGGACCCAATTATTTTAATTACAACATGTAGTAGTATTGGCCAATATGATTTATTTGGTGGTGAGTTGTGAACATTATTTAGATGTTGTGGGATTAATTGGTTGATTATTTGTGATTTAAGAAGAGTGTTTAATATTTTGTAAAACTTTAAATTTTGGAATGTTATGCTGCTGAATTTACTTTTTTAAAAAAATAAATAACAAATAAAGAAAACTTTAAGAGGCAAGCAACCGACCACTTATAAAAATATATATGTTTAAGGTATAGATGGATCGAAAATTGATGTCATCTAATCGGTGCTCAAGAGAATATATTGATGGGGTGAAAGAGTTTATTAGATTTGCAAGCGAGCATGCAAATGATCCTAACAAAATCCTATGTCCTTGCTTATCTTGTTGTTATGGAAAGCGGATTAGTCCACTTGATTTGCTAGATCATTTAGTGTGTCATGGAATTGATCAATCATATACACGATGGACAAGGCACGGTGAGACGGATGATGCAGATCGTGGTCAAATACATACCATGATCGGTGCTTCAAATGAGTTTGACTCAAGCATGTGTGATGAAGATGATGGTCTTCAAGAAATGCTAAATGTGGTGAAAGGGGTGCTTCATAACCGTCCTCAAGAATATGAGAAGTTGAAAGGTGATGCAGAGAAGCCATTATATGCTGGTAGTACTAAATACACAAGATTGTTAGCAGTGTTGAAATTGTACAACTTTAAAGCACGCTATGGATTGAGTGATTATGGTTTCACCGCACTACTTGAACTTGTGCAAGATATGCTCCCAGAAGAAAATGTACTTCCTACCAAGAAATATGAGGCAAAGCGAATACTTTGCTCTACAACTGGCATGGGTTATGAGAAGATTCATGCATGCCCTAACGATTGCATATTATTTCAAAATCAATATGCAACGTTAGAGAAGTGCCCTAAATGTAATGCATTTCGATATGGGAAAAAGAAAGGAAAGAGTCCCTCGAATGTCGTATGGTATTTTCCAATTATTCCAAGATTCAAGCGATTATACAGTAATGAGGAGATTGCTAAGTTGTTGACGTGGCATGCAGATGAAAGGATTGAAGACACGAACCTTAGGCACCCTGCGGATGCCCCTCAATGGAAAAAAATTGATCATGACCATCCTGACTTCGCGAATGAAGAAAGGAACCTACGCCTTGCACTTTCAACTGATGGAATCAATCCCCACGGGGTTCAGAGTAGTACACACAGTACATGGCCAGTGATATTGATGATTTATAACCTTCCTCCACACTTGATCATGAAACGCAAGTATATGATGTTGTCTATGTTAATTTCTGGGCCAAGGCAACCTGAAAATGATATAGATGTATACTTGGCTCCTTTAATTGATGACTTGAAGCTACTTTGGGAAGAAGGCGTCAATGTGTATGATGGGTACAGGGAATAATGTTTCAATTTGAAAGCCATGTTGTTTGGCACAATTAATGATTTCCCTATTTATGGTAATTTGTCCAGATATAGCGTCAAAGGATATTGTGCGTGCCATATATGTGAAGATGACACTCATTCAATGCGACTAGATCATTGTAAAAAAAATGTATGCATGGGA
Source organism: Inga laurina (assembly GCA_963855925.1). Lineage (NCBI taxonomy): Eukaryota > Viridiplantae > Streptophyta > Magnoliopsida > Fabales > Fabaceae > Inga > Inga laurina. The sequence continues at coordinate 41,348,748 of OY979713.1, forward strand.
CATCGAAGATTCTTACCATCAACACATCATTGGAGGAAGTGGAAAAAGGCTTTCAATGGTGAGTCGGAAGAAGGTAGCCCACCGAAGATGTTGACCGGTGCTCAGGTTTTTGAGAAGGTTAAGCACATGGATAACGATTTTGGCAAGCCTTTTGCAAAACAATTCGGGACAACCGGTTGGAAAAAGAATTCTATTTTCTTTGAACTTCTATATTGGAAGTCCTTGTATGTGAGACATTTTCTTGATGTGATGCACATAGAAAAAAATATATGTGATAGTCTCATTGGCACATTGCTCAGTATACGAGGAAAAAGCAAGGACAGTGTAAATGCGAGGTTGGATTTATTTAATTTGGGAATAAGAGAAGAGTTGGCATCAGTTGAGCAAGGGCACCGTACTTATCTACCTCCAGCGGCTTACACTATCGAGGAAAGAGAAAAAAATTATTTTGTGAATTTCTGGAAGGAATTAAAGTTCCAGAAGGGTATTCTTCAAATATAAAGAACCTTGTATCAGTGAAAGAGTTGGAGCTAAAGAACCTTAAATCTCATGATTGTCATGTGCTAATGCAAAATTTCATACCGATTGGTATACGGTCAATCTTACCCAAAAAAGTAAGGAACACAATTACTAAACTTTGCATGTTCTTCAAGTTGATTTGCAGTAAAGTGGTTGATGCAACGAAGTTACTAGATTTGCAAAGGCTGATTGTTTGTACTCTGTGTGAACTTGAAATGTATTTTCCACCTTCATTTTTTGACATTATGGTCCATCTAACCGTACACTTAGTGAAGGAGGTTCAATTGTGCGGTCCAGTGTACTTAAGATGGATGTACCTGAATGAGCGATTTATGAAAATTTTAAAGGGGTATGTGAAAAATAGATATCGACCAGAGGGTTGTATAGCTGAGCGGTATATGGTTGAAGAAGCAAGTGACTTCTGTGCTGACTTCCTGTCAGATGTTGACCCCGTAGGTATCCCCAAGTCTCGTCATGATGGGCGAAGATCAGGGAAAGGAACAAGTGGGAAGGATGTAATAAGGATATCGGTGACTGAATGGGAACAAGCTCACTTGTATGTGCTTCATAACACTGATGAGGTTGAACCATTTGTTGACGAACACAAAGCCGCGCTTCGATTGGCACATGGTGACAGGAATGAAAATTTTATAACAAAGGAACACAACAAATATTTTTCAAGTTGGTTAAAAAGGCGCATTAAAGATGAGGTGGAGAGGAATCCTGATCTAATTTATGAAAACTTGAGATGGCTATCGAATGGACCGAGCTTAAGTATGTTATCTTATAATGGTTATGCAATCAACGGTTACATCTTCTACACACAAGAACATGATACAAGGAACATGATACAAGGAGCACGATGCAAAATAGAGCAACCCCTAACAAGCTCTTTCTTGTGCCATACAATGTAGGGTAAGTGATTTGTGACAATATTTGAATGTATGTTTTTTATTTTTTCAATTTTACCATTAAATGATTGTCCAAATAAAATTTTCAAAATGTGTTTTCAGGGAACATTGGATATTAATTGTTGTCCATCCAGCAGCAGCAGAAAACCCTCGCATTTACTATCTAGATCCTATAGAAACTGCTTATCCAGATAATCGCCCTGATATGCCGATTATCTTCAATAAGTAAGTGTATGAGTGTATGTGTAAATCTTTTCGTGTGTGATTATTGAATAACTAACATTAATCAGGAACTTCTTTGTTTTATTAGTGCATTAACCGCATATAGAGGAAAAGCTGGATTGGCCTACTCTAGAGCAATGACCCGGCCAATAGCTATGCGTGGAGGAAGATTATGGTACTTATATATGAATTTACTCCATTCTTGTTAGTAAAAAAAATTTATTCGAAAATTGACATAACTATTTCATTGTATTGTTGCAGTGTCCATTCCAGCCGAATGATAATGATTGTGGTTATTATGTTATGAAATTTATGAAAGATGTAGTTACTCATCGCCACCTTGTAATTCCTGTGAAAGTAAGTTCCCTTTAGTTGCAATTGATATTGTGTTTTAATTTTAATTGACAAAGTGTCTAAATTTAGTGATTTTCATTCTTTGTATACATGATTGTTTATGTAGTATTATGAAGATGCACGTTGTGCTGAGCTGTCTGACCATCAAATGGATGAAATCATTGAAGAATGGTGTGAATATATGGTCAAGGAATTAGTTAATTTAGGCATGTAGCTTCTTTCTTGCCTATTCCTATTTAGTTGTACACTATATAATCATTGTTAATACAATCAATATATTTTGTAGTTGTTAAACATTATCATTCGGCACCATTTGGTCAAGGAATTAGTTAATTTAGGCATGTAGTTGTTTATTCATTGTAGTTATTTGAACAAATGATCATCATCGTTTTGTATTGTAATATTTTGTTTTGTATTGAACATCATCGTTATGGTCATTTGCTTACTATATATATATGGTCATCAGGTATTATTACACACTGCACAGGAAAAAAAAATATTTTAAAAAATTATTAAAAAAAATTAAACCTACTTTAACGTTTAAGGGTAAAATGCCAAAGGAGGGGACTACCCTCCTTTGGCGTTTTTTAGCACAAACGCCAAAGGAGGGGTATACCCCTCCTTTGGCGTTTATGCTAAAACCGCCAAAGGAGGGGTACCCCTCCTTTGGCACTTCCCCCCGAAACGCTGTTTATAATTAATATATTTATTTAATTTCATAAAATAACATATGACGTTTCTGTAAATTGAAAAGCGCCACAGGGATTTTTAATGGCGTCAAAAGCTTTGGTATTTTTTAAACGGCAAAGTATTTTATAAAATAAGTGTCATTATACTAATTTTTTGTAGTAGTGGTTGCATTCCCATAAAAAATAATCATTCATATAAAAGTACGTACCATAATATGCATATGATGATCATTGTTTTTCGATCCTTACGAGTTACACAGACAGAGAAAATCAGTTCTCACTTGTGTTCTTGTCTTGTGCTTGGTTCTACTAGGTGGTGGGTTATTCTGGTGGTTAAAATACTTGAAGAGGTATGCGCCATGAAGAAAACTCCTGTAGTTTATTTATTTATTTTGCCAACGGAGACGGATCCACTGTTTATTTAAAGACAGAAACCATATGTACATCAAATGAGGGCTTTTTTGATGTTTGGGAGCACTTGAAATAGGTGTTTTTATCATTTGAGAGACAAGATTTTTTAACGTATTTATATCATACAGCCTATCCATACAATCACTAGCGAAAATCTCTAAACGTAGAAACTAAAAACACAAGTCATTAAGTCAACAAACACTGGTAGAAAGTATTGGCAATGGACATATCATATTACATGGTTAGGGTTGATTGTCATATTTTGTTTTCTTAATCACATGTATTCTCCTAATAGAGACAGCTGTATTTAAAGCACTATTAGAATTTAAATATAAGCATATTTCACACAAAGAATTTGAATATATCTAGTTTTCATGCTGTGAAAAGCTTAGCCTTGTTCGTTAAACTCAATTTTTGCTAGTATTAGATCTTGTTAAATGCACGGTAAAATATTATTCAATTAGAGATAATCCTGCCTAAGACCCTGTCAAGAAATAAATGCGGATACAACCAACCAATCACCGCATCACGTTTGTAACGCACCACCTCGGCCCATTGATTTGCCTGTGGCTAGTATTGGATGTATATATTGTCCAATTACTGAGGATATTGTGGACTAAAGGCTATGATCTCTAAATGGGTGGGCCTGTGAACCGCCATAACAGCTGGTTGCTTCTTTTGTAATTTTTTCTTTTTGGGTCATGGATTGTTGTTATGAATATGAAGTCATTTGAGTGGGTGAAAAATGTATAACATTAAATATAAGAGGCACTTAATTTTTTTTTAAGGATATTAAAGAAATTAATTAAATATTTTAAATATTTATATTTATCATTTTTTTATAAATCAATATGTTTGATTTATAAACTGGTATATAATTCAACATTCCTACGGTTCTTAGTATAAAACATATGTAGGGAGTTGATATTAATTTTAAATATAAGAACATTTTTTTATATCTGGTAATATTTTCTTAATCTACCCCTATTGATGCTCCCTCAGGAGCAGAGGGAATGAGGGAATTAAGAAAGGTGATTATAATATTTTAGAAAATACATGTCATATTAACTAACCTTGTTAATTTAATCTAATTAAGTAAATATGTTTTATACTAAATATCAGAAGAGTAATACACAATATATGATATCATTAAGTAACTTATTAAGCTTTCTTAATCTTTAAAAAAAATCAATCAGGACAGTAGTAACTTGCTATTGTAGCTAAAAAAAACAAGAGTCAAGAAAAAGCCACGTATATTTTAAAATCATGACTGAATTATCACTGAATTTTCAAATAAAACAAGAATAATATCTAATATTTAGATTATATTTTTTTTACCTTGAATATTTAGATTAGATGTCTTCTGTAGGAATTTGACATTTCCAAATTTTTCCTCAAAAAAAAAAAAAACTACTAAAGGTATGGTACCGTTAGTTTAGTCTTTACTCAAATTATACATTCTTCCATTTTCCCGTACAATCCACAAAGGATACAGTAACTTGCAACTTTTTCAAAAAATATGTTCGCTGAGAAAATTTGAACCACTTTTGTGTTTTACCCACTCGGCCACTCTCAGACGTCACGCGGCTCTTTTGTGTTAGCTATCTATTGTTAGCAACTTTTAGTACTCGTTTGGAGCAATATATTTTTAGATAATAATTATTTATCAATCTTGATTCATGGATACAAGTTATATATATGAGAAAAGTTTTATTTCGATTTACGTAATAAGGACTTATTGTCAAAAAATAAGCCCAACCAAACACACACTTAATGACATATTTTATTATAGATTTTAGGGGGAATTATATTCAGATAAAAAAAAAAGGAAAATAAAGAAATAGTCTATTAAAATTGTAAAATGAAAAAATAATTCAATTAACAATTATAGATATCTGCATTGACAATTTTATGAGACCATTTTTTCATTTTACAATTTCAATAGACAATTTCTTTATTTTTTTATTTCTTGAGATCTGAATGTAATTCTTCCTAGATTTTATTATATATTAATTAATAAATGACCCATATTTTTGTTTTGGCCCCATTTCCTCTTTACATCCATTAACTAGGAATGGATAAATACGACAGCAAATCCGCTGATAATCTCACGTTTTAACATCAAATTCAAAGTAAACATTTTGATTGTCTTCATGAACAAGCTACATGTTCTCCAAGCAAAAAGAGGAAGAATAAAAAAAGAAAAGCAAGAGTTCTGATTCGCAGGTCAAAATAATTTGCTTGACTTTTGAAAATTGGAAATTTCTTCATAACTAACCCTGCCAATCAGCCTCATACGCGCCAGTCCTGTCGTTCTAATTCCCCCTAACCACCCAATTGCTACAGAAACCTTTGTCTTTGATTATTTGTAAAATAACACTTTTTTTCCACCTTTGAAAACCAGCAAAAAGCTTTCTAGACTTGTTCACTTGATTTTCATCGTTTTCTCTTAGCTGTCAATAATTGTTTTAAGATGTCCCCATGTCAGGGCGTCACTACAAAATTTATTTATTGATCACTCATTAATTGGCTATGGTTTTGAAGAATACTATAATAGTTAATCATCCAATTAATACTAAACAATTTATGTCTCGTACCCAAACCCAGTTGTACGTCCAATGAGTTTTTATAATAAGATATAGCCAAAGAAGACTTCTATATATATAAAAAAGAGGTTTTCCTGTAACATAGTAGTAACCCTCGTCACCCTTTGAAAACTTAAATTTGATTTTTTTTTTATAATATAATTATTTTTGATAAGTGCATGTATCTTTTTGCATGAGGTAATCATACTCGAGTGATAGTCAAATACTAAATATAAGTATTTATGAGATTTATACTTTAATTTGTTATATCGTAAAAGGTTAGTCTATTTTATTTGATTCATTCTTACTAGAGTCTAGAACTTCATCCAAACGCGACAAGCAATGTTAAAAGCAGCCCAACGTTGATAAATTTGATTGCTTGATAATCCCGAGGCAGGTTGCAAACCTCATCTCTTGCTATAATTTTACACATTAATAAAGTTACATTCCACTTATAGCAATCCCAATGATAAGTTTTTCTCAATTAAGATTGTTTTATACATAAATCTTATTGTTGGTTTGGAATAATTTATTTTTTATTTATAAATATTTATAAATTATGATTCACAGTATATAAGATAAGTATGTGAGAGGAATTTTATCTTAACTTACATAATAAATATTTATATCTAAAAAAATAAATCATCCAAAACATACAATTCGAACTCGAAATCCAACTAGTTGGCAACACAATATTCAGCCATTTACAAATGAGATAAATTTTAGGAGAAACAGTACGGATTCTGGTATTTTATCGAACCTACGACTGGTGCGCTATTTCTCGCAGGGTTCAATAGTTATTTGTTTATTGGCTCGTCAAATGCTAGTAATAGTCAAAAGTCAAAGCAGTATTAAAGATATAATATTCTGGGGGAGAAAATATCTCCGCCTGCACAATTTTACAGGGCTGAGAAGCGTCCATTGAGAGCTGTCTTCCATATTCATATTCTTAGCTGCATAATCCTATTTTCTCTCTTGTCCTCTTGTTTCCCCATGAAATTTTCTCACACTTTCTCAGTTTCTCTTAACAAAAACCAGCTTCTTCTTCGGGATAACTTATCGTGTCACTGTCTCAGATTTAAGTCTGGTTGGCGCACCGTACTCCTCCGGGTTTGTTGTTAATTTTCATCCACTTCTAAAATTAAAGACCTGTGTGTGATTTCCAGTGTCATAAATTTCCTGGTCCAAGCTTCACAGGGAGTTTGGTGGGAGAGTCAATGAGCGGAACTATCTTTTCTTTGCTGCGGCTTCGATTGTGGGTTTTTGAGTTTTCAGGTTATATTTTCTGAGAACTAGGGCTGATTGATATTAGTATCTGACTACTAAATGGGATGAGGGTCAAAACGTCAGAGGACAAAAGCAGAAAGAGAGTTCTGACATTGTTGTGCCATATTTGAATCCATAGGGATGATCAAGTAAACGTTCTTTTGTTCTAATTTCTTTTCAATTTTCTTGTGGGGAAGACTCTTTATCATTTTCGGTTATGTATTGGACCTCCAAATGCTTTGTTTGAGCCCATCAGGTTTAGCTTGTTAAAGAAACATTTCAGAAATCAGATCCTATTCATCTGCAAAGGGTGCTCTCTGTTTTCAATTTCTTTCTCTCTTTCTTTGTTTCCCCCATATCTTTGCCATCTGAACCCTAATGGAGGAACATCAATCTACCATCTTTACCACTGAAGGAGAACAACATGTAGTAGCTGCGGCTCAGCACATTTTAAAGGCATTAGCAGCAAGCAAGAGCGTCAATGATGGTCTAAAAAAAACTCTCTTGGATCTTGAGACCCATTTGTCTTCAATGTCCACCAGGCTAGCTGACAGAAATGGAAAGGGTATCAGGGAATTAGAGAGGCGTCTTAAATGTGCTGAAGACAAGGTAATGAGTTGGGAGGCAAATAATTTGATGATATGGGATTCTGGCCCTAGGGAATCTTCTGAGTATTTGGATGCTGTTGGTGAAATCCAATCTCTGATTCAAAGTTTGCAGAGCCTGTCTGTGAATGAAAATGGGAAGCAAAAGGAACTTCTTCTGCGAGCTGATGGAGTGCTGCAAATTGCTATGTCAAGGCTTGAGGAAGAGTTAGTCCACATTCTTGTTCAGCACAAGCAATTTTTTGAGCCTGAATACATGTCTTTTCATTCTAATAGAGTTGATATGGTGTTTGAAGAATCGTTTGGTTCAGCTGAGGATGAACCAATTGAGGAAGTATCCCGGAGTGATGGTGGTTTTAGCCAACCGGAGGCTTGTACTATAGATTTGGTGAACCCTGATGTAATTCTGGATCTCAAAGCCATTGCAGATGTCATGTTTGCTTCAAAATACCATCAGGAATTTTGTCAAGCTTTCATTACTTCCAGGAGGCATGCCTTGGATGAGTACTTTGTTATTCTTGGAGTGGAAAAGTTGAGCATTGAGAATGTGCTGAGAATGGAATGGAGTTGCTTGAACTCTGAGATGAAGAAATGGATTCGGGTTACGAAGATCATCATCAAGGTATATCTTGCCGGCGAAAAACGTTTGTGTAAGCAGATTCTGGGACAATTTGGATCTGTTTACGAGTCTTGCTTTTGTGAAATATCGAGGAATTTTATGCTTCCCCTTTTGAATTTTGGTGAGGCTATTGCAATGGGAACCCATACCCCAGAGAGATTGTTCCGCTTACTCGATATGTACGAGGTCCTGGAGGATCTTTCTTTGGTTGTAGACATCTTGTTCTTTGAAGAAGCTGGTTGTTTCCTTAGGAATGAGTTTCAGAAGCTGGCAAGGAGCTTTGGTCACACTGTAAGGTCAACATTTCTGGCAATTGAAAGTACCATTGCAACTTATCAATCAACACAAAAGTTCCCTGGAGGGGGAATTCACCATGTCACCAGGTACGTCATGAATTACATTAAGACGATCACCGGATATCAGGATGCTCTTGGAAAGCTTCTTGCAGATGTAAGTTCAGAAGCTCCATCAGATACCGAACATGATGGATCTTCTTTCCTCACAACTTGTCCAATGGCTTGCCACTTAAGGTCAATAACAACCGCATTAGAATCCAACCTGATGAGCAAGTCCAAATTATACAAAGATGTGTCCTTACAGCATATTTTCATGATGAATAACATTCATTACATGGTCCAAAAGGTTAAGAGCTCTGAACTAAGCCAATTCTTTGGAGATGAATGGCTTCGCCAAAACACAGGGAAGTTTCGGCATGAAGCTATTAACTATGAGAGGGCCATTTGGAGTTCTGTCCTTCATATGCTTAAGGAGGACAGTAGTCATCATTGTGCTTTAGGTTTAAAGGCAACCTCAAAGAAAAGATGCACTGATTTCAATTCTGCCTTTGAGGAAGTGTATAGAACCCAGACAGGATGGTGTGTCCCAGATCCTCAACTTCGGGAAGATTTACAGATTTCAATTTCTCAGAAGCTGGTTCATGCTTACAGGACTTTTATTGGGAAGATCTCATCTAGCGTCAGTGAGAAGTGGATCAAGTACACAGTGGATGATCTGGAAGGGTTGATTTTGGATCTTTTTCAAGGTTCTTCAAAATCTTTGTCCAACCATCAACGCCGAAAGTGAAGGGTTTGAGTTTTTAAGCATGCCACCTCCAAGATTACTTGTCAGGCTTTCTTTCTAGGTGTAATCTGTGCAATTTGCTTGTCATTAGCAAATGGCTAGTTTAGCATTATTAATTCCTGATGTCTGATCATCACACGACTGAAATGGCTTTTTGTACTGTCTGTAAATTTGTATGAAATTGGAGGATTTGTTTGTTGTCAATGCCATTTGCTTTTGCAGTCATATGCTTTCTAACAGGGGAAAAAAATTCTGGTAGGGAAGGTTGGTACAAACGATCAAACATGTTTCATGTTTAAAACAAAGGTACAATTCAAATAACGACACCGATGACTGATTGTTCTATGTTTCAAGTTTTCTTTAGTTTCTTCACCCAAAGAGCGAAGCATGGTGGTTCTTTTCTTTTCTTTTCTTTTCTTTTTTTGAAGCCTAATCCCTGTACTTCTGACTCTGGTTGAACAGTTGCAGAAACAAGTAAAAGCTATTTGTCCTTCTACAAATAATTTTACAAATAATCGTGAGCCTGAAGAAGGACACTGATTCATTGAATGTATTAGCAGTTGGCTCATGAAAGGCCACATACTTTTCAGAGTCAGCTAAAGGGTAGATTTTATCTTCCTTTCTGGCATTAAAGCACAAAAGAAAAGGACCACCAAGAAAAATTCATTGTGTTCGTATAATACAGCATGTGCAATGTACATAATTAATCACATATGTGGCAGACGAGTAAGAAAGGTGCCTTTTACTATGGGAATCTGATTCTGCTGTTTTTTTTTAATGAAGGTTTTATTTTACACTGATGCATTTACAGTTTGAAACGAACTGAACCTTACTCTTCAATATCGGACTAGTCGTTGGATTAAACTTTGTGGCTCACATTTTCTCATTCTAGATGGTCAGTTCTAAATTGTCTTCCACGTGTCTCTCCCTTCCACACTCCTGAGAGTTTTTTTATACTTTTTTGTTTTTACGGAGTTATTCTGTTCTGTCAGCCATCTTAATGGTACTAATGGCACAGTGCTATTGTCTTTTTGCATGGACTTGAGGGTTTGAGACTTAAGAACCAAGAAATCACAATTTGTGTGTGAAACAGACAGGTCTTGCAAGCTAAAGAAGCTTATTCTGGTCTTGGTTTTAGTTTTAGTTTTAAGGTTCAGGCTTGTTTCTTTGACTGATTCATGAACAAGCGGGCCATATGTACCAGAAAGCTATTTGGGGTGTGACCCGAGCATGACGTTTGAGTTTATGGAGGCAAAGAATTGTCAAAAACACGTGAGAGATTGAAAGGAGACAGTTGCTGAGAGTGAGAGGTCATGTTAATTGCATCTTTTGGTTTCACCAAGATCCGGGATGTATTCATTAATGCGATAACATTAATATATGACTAGGTGCTTAGGATAATCTTGCTAATTCAACTTCATTTTCATAGATGCTCTGATAAATCAACATGAGGAGAACTGCCCGGTCAACGGAAAATGTCTCTTGGCAATGATTTATTATTTTTATTTGTAATGCTTCTAGATTATCCTCAATTCAATTCAGGCCCATTTTAATATCCTTTTTTTTAACAAAAAGATAATACTCATATAATTACATGACATGCTTTGTTATTGAGTTATGTTTGATTATTGATGTAAAAACGTTTATAATATTCACGGGGACTTGAATTCTAAGATTTCATGTTTAAGTGCCCATGATCCTTTCAATGGGACCAACCTTTTTTGTTTTGCTCTGAGAAGTGTACAAAGGTTCTTCTATTATAAACTGTAGAATATGTAAAAAATTTCAAAATCAATATATGAACAAGATGGATGTTATTCTATAGTAATCATCTAGGTATTCAAAGTCAAAAGGATCAAGTTCAAATATCCAAATGTAATATGGGGAAATAAAATAATTAAGATTTCATCAGTCAATGACTTTGTAACTTAGTGAAATGCATTCTATAAGTGATTGAAAAGGTCGTGATTTAATCTCACTTGTAACCTTGTGCTGATAATGTTAACCCCTCTCACTCAACCAAACAAAAAAAAGAGGCTAAGAACTCTCCACAGAAGCTTGATATCAATATATAATTAAATTCCTTTCCCTTATGCATAGAGGGGACTGTACTGTTCACAAGCCAAATCCTTTTCAGCTTCCCAGCATAAGCCGACTACCTTGGGCTCCGTGCAGTCCCAACCACACAGTTTGTTACATTTGAATTTGAATTCATAGAATCATTAGGTCTCTTGTATATAATGTGTGTCCCAGTATTCACATAACATCAAGTCCAAATATGATGAACAGGTAGGACTGCACGAAGCCCGTCTCCTTGGTCCAGATAAAAGGACACTCATCTTACACAGGGCATGTCATGTGGTACTCACCCCTCTCTTAGCTACCTTTTTCCTTTTCTCCAGGTCCTTTCTGTCCTTTCGTCCTCCTCGTCCTCACTTTTTCTCTGCGTCTCTTAGCCCTGGGATTTCAAAATTTGAAATCAAGAAATGAACAAGCTAGAAATTCCCATTATATCCTATGCCATTCAACGTTCCAATCTCGAGCCAATCTCCATCGAATTTTCTCTATGCTTTGTGTTGAAGAAGCTAGGGCGAGGACGAGGACTACAAATTCTATGTGGCCTTAGATCATCTCTCTTTGCTCATGTCTAGGTAAGGTGATTTCAGCTATTGCGAAGGCAGGATACTATTCTCCCATGATGCTCTTCCCATACCTTCTCATACTTTTGCATTTCTCACCCTCTTTCATGCATTTAAAATTGTCTGTGAGTTTCTTTCAATCTTCTTCCCTCTTAGCTTCTCATCTCAATTTAGAGTTTCTTCATTTCTCTCTCCTCTATCTACTGCCTGTGGCGGACTTCGAGTTTGTCTTTCTGGATTTTTTGATTTCGTTTTTTAGGCTTTGTTTTGTTCAACGTAAGTTAGGTTAAGGGAGGTTATAATTTTGTTTGGTTCAAGAAGAGGGTAGGTGAGGTTTGATATCTTGTTTGGTTTAGGAAGCTAGGTTAGATGAGTTAATTATAAATGGACAAAAATACCCTTTTACATATTTTCTTTCTTTTTTTATAATGTATTTATTAATAATAGTTATTTGTAAAATTATTATTTATAAAATAATTATTCTAACAATAATATATATAAAACAAGACTCTCCAATCATTGGTAAATAAAAAATATGATGCAAACAATATTATATAATAATTATAAGATATATATATATATATATATTAATATAATAGTATATGGCTTGATATTTATAAATTTATGAAGTAAATAAAAAATATGACAAGACCATCGTCCTAGAGTAGCTTTTCTTCGTGCGATACTGCAATCCTAGAGCAGCTTATGAGAGGAAAGAGTGAAAAAGAGGAATGGATAATTCTCTCTCAGTCCCTCTCTTTTTCGTGTGCGATTCTAGACCAAGTGGAGGCGGTGGTGACTGGTGAATGGAAGGAAAAAGGCAGTAGGTAACATTGGAATATCAAAAGAATAGTATGGGCAAATTTGTCTAATGATGGAGTAAAGTTTCTCTCCCCTCCGAAAAACCCCGATTTTGGAGGAGGTGAGAGAGGGGGGGAGGGGGCCAGAAAAAGACAAAAATTTCTCCCCTCCCCTTCAATTTTTGAACCAAACAACCATCTCACCTCTTTTTAACTCACCCCTCCTACCTTTATTTAGAAAAACTTCCAATCAAACAAAGCCTTACAGTTTTAGCACTTGACACGAAAGTTTTCCATCATCATTGAATTTATTTTCTAAAATTCTGTTCTCAACATTCATTTCTTCCTTCTCATGCTTCTGGCCATTGTTTATTTTTCTCAAGATTCTATCTTTGATTTGATAGTCGTTTTTTCTCTATTTTTTACACGAATAACTACATTTGTCTTCTTTGCAGATTGTCAGTAGTTTATTGGCGTCAACTATGGTCAAGTCTCCGTCCCCCACCATTGGCCACCACCAGGCTTCTTCAACCCATATTCATAGAGAAGGTCTGGTTGTACAGATCAGATCTTGTCATAACCAAATCCCTCATATAGGAATCGTCATTGGATCAGCAACGACGACATACCCGCCCTTGCTTCTAATCCCAACTTTGCAATAATTGGATCAACTCTAACTTCGCAATCACGGTGGGAAAGTCGGTTTTACAATTTGTTTAGAAAGTGTGTTTTTATTGGTGATTTAGCAACAAGAGATTTTTTGTGATATGACATGATCACAGAAGGATTCTGTATGTTTTCTTTTCACAACTTTAATGGATTGAGCAATATTATTGTTTTAAACTACATACATACTTCTGGGTATGAAACACACAATATTGTTTTAAACACAGAGCACATTTCTTCAATATATATGCGGTTATCTCCCTCAAATCCCGATAAGTGCAATTGTTTTGACATTTTGTTTACATTGCATCATTTGCTACTAATCTTATTACAATTTTCAATTTCAGCTGGAGAAAGAGGCTGTTGAAAAGGGTGTTCCAATAGGCCAAGCTTTTGACATATTTTGATTGGATAATTGTAATGTGCAAAAAATGGCAGGTAACTGTTCCAGGATTTTTTTTAGGCCAGTTACGATTTCCTGTATCCATTTTACTTCAATATATGTTTCCTTAATGTTGCAAGTAGAAAATGACATGTTCATCCATTAAAAAGAAAATTTCCTCAAGGAAGGTAGAGAATTGTTTACAATTTAATCTAAATCAAACGTAAAATATTAAAGTAAAAGTATTACAATTTAGGTGATGTAGTAACAAAAAAGAATTTAAAAATAGTATTGGTGAAACTAAAAGGAAAGAAAGAGGAGCTTCCTCTGTTAAGAAAGTGGGGCAAGTTGTATTCAAGTGTGTTGAAGTTTGTACTTAGGGATGCTCACATATGCTATAGGTAGGGGTGTCCAAAGTGTCCCGGTCCTGGTCCCAGAATTTTGATCCCGGGAATTTCCCGTCCCGGCCGGGACTGGGACCGGGAAAACCGGGACCGGGATCTAAGGGACCCGGGACCGGTCACATACCTTGTGATCCTGGTCCCGGTTTTTTATTTTTTTTTAAATTTTTTTCTTAAAAACTAAATTATTGTTTTATTTTTGTATTTTTTTATCCCATAATTTAAGTTATCATTTGATAAAATGCGTATCACATATTTAGTTGGAGTTAAACTATATATATTGTAATACTAATCCTACTATATAATGTATAAAAATAATAACAAAAATGATGAAGGTGATAATAATAATAATAAAAAAATGTTATTCTTCAATTCTAGATCAATTTGTGTGATTATTATGGCCTTATTAGATGTTAAATAATTACTTTAAACACTAGATTATAAAAAATTTAACTAAAATAATAATTTTTTTAAATTTAATTTTTTTTAAAAAAAACTGGGATTTCCCGGTTTGATCCCGGTCCCGGCCGGGATTACCGGGACCGGGATGCAATTTGCATCCCGGCCAAAAACCGGGACCGGGATCAGGACCGGGAGTGGTGGATCCCGGTCCCGGTCCCGGTTTTGAACACCCCTAGCTACAAGTTGAGATTTGTACTTAGCTTGACTTCATCTAGTTTTGTATTTCTCATTACACTCTGTATTATAGCAGATTATCCCACACTACTGAATTCAAGTGCTCATGTTCCTTCTTTCAATGTTGAAGATTCACATGTTCCTTAAAAAAGTGGTGAGTAATTATGTTATGCTTCTTTTGTTTGGTTATGTTCAAAATTCAAACCATGTGAGTTATGATGGTGCTTTACTAAACAATCTAAGTTCATCTATTGCATAGGATGAATAGGATAAGGTGTGGTCACCTTGGATATTGTGTTGTGAAGCCATGGACTGAATACCACTCAAGCAATGAAAAGGCTATAGCAATTTTCTTCATAACCTAATTCTCTAGCTAAAGTTTGCCTCTTTGTGATTAGTCGTAACATGGATTATAATGTCCATAGGCATCACATCGCTACTTTCATAGGTACTTCTATAGCTTTTGGAAGTCAAACTGTCCCACTCAATTTAATGCTAAAACTATGCTTTTTTTGTTTTACGTAACTTTTACTGTTTAATTTTACTATTCATGAAACCGTGTAGTATATAGCCTTTTATTGAACCTGTATCATTTTCACATGACGGGTTTCTTTTTCAGGATATATTTTTCTGATTTGATTCGGCAACAAAGGGGAGCAATTATTTATTTACTTCTAAACAGGTTTTTCCCAACTATTTTGTTCATTGTATAATATATTAAATGTCTTATTCAAAAAACAGAGCAACATAAGGGTACAAAAGTATTGATCACTTATGTTTGCCTATGCATAAACCTTTGACATTGAAGGAAGTAGTGATGGGATTTTATAAGGGATTTTTTTTAATGTCTATATAATCAATATAGGTGGATGAATGATCTTTTATGGACCTACATCAAAAAAATTTTAACAAAAAACTATGGAATTTTTCTACATCACTTTTGATTAGAGATTATGTTATCACATTAATGAAATGTTTTCATAACCTTTGAAGATAAGTTCTCTCATATTGATCACTCTCTTCCTTTTTTGCAAGTGAAGTTGTTGAAGCTTTATAGGTGTTGTATAGGTTTTTTCACCCACTCCAATATTTGTAGATTTATTCATATATATACGAATAGCATAGATAAATAGGTTTGAGTATGTATTTAGATATAGTCCTTTTTAAAAGTGGTTGTTGGAACAACTTTGTGAACAGAATTTCAACTTTGGTTGTATTTTCTGCTACATCAGGAGTTGTTAAGCTTGATATGATTAAGAAATATTTTTATCTGTTCCTCAATCTTTTTTATGTGTATGTTATATTAAAAATATTTTTTTTTACCATTTTGGTGCTATGCATTCACCTTTTTACTATGAGGTTGATGCAGTAGGTATATGTTGTGTCTTTCTAGCTTTGTTCTATTCATGGCTTCTCTTAAAGTAAGTGGTATAAAGTATTCCACGGTTTCCATAGAGTTGTCAATCCAAACAAATGTTTAAAAAGTTCCCTTTGTTTGATTTTTCATATCACAAAAAACAAGCAACTTTTATTGTTAAATCAGAAACACGGTGATTGAAAAACATAATGGTTCTTGCACAATAGAAAAATGTAAAATTTGTCTTCTTTATAAGGAAATGTATGGGCAGGTTTGTCTTCTTTATAAGGAATTGTGTGGGCAGATTTAGTAGCACAAAATGGGGAAGATTTGTCTATTATCCTTAGATTTCTAATTCATGAATTATCCTATTTCTAAACTTGTGATGTCACATAGGAGTTATGATGACTAGAGATTTAGTCTTGATCTTCCCCATTTTGTTGGTGTCAATTTGGTTTGCCATAAATTATTGGCTGACATTTCTCCTTTTTAACTAGAATTGCTCATGGCCTAATTCTATACTGTGATGTCTTTTTGCAATAGTGTTTTATCTCTACACATCTTTTTATTGGTTACATCGTTGTATCTCTAACTATACATATCTCTTTTAGTGCTAATCTTCTTAGTTTTTCTTAATACTTATATAGTTATGTGACATGGAATTAAATTATTGCTACTAATACATGGTAATTGACTGTGAATGTATAGACGTTGAATCAGTGCATGAGATTGTTGTGTAGGGGAAGTAATTTCTTATAATATAGTTTCTTCGAAGCACATATCTGAAGAAAGTTGAAGTAGCAGTAAGCTTTGTTTGTTGGTATGGGAATAATTTTGTTTATCATCGATTAGTTACTAGATATATTAAGATAAAAAGGAATAGGAGGAGTATGACATGACTGCTTCAAAACTTATTATTGGTAACTTATTTTTACTTTTTGGTCTTAATATAAAGGACTTTTTGTATTATTTTCTTTTTATATTCATTTATCTATATTTACCGGTGGCGACTTCAACATTAAAACAGGACTTGGCTGTTCAATTGAACGCATCAAGTTTGATATGGGTGGTTCAGCTACAACTTTAGGTGCAACAAGAGCTCATGCTCAAATCAAACCTCTGGGAGTGGAGGTGAGCCATTGATCATTCTTTATGACTCGTGACTTTGTCCATTGCATCAAATGGCATACCAATTGATTGATTAGGATGCAGTTTTACCTTTTATGTTTGAATGTTAAGCCTTTGTATGTTAGGTACATAGGACGTTGCAAATTATGGGTTCAACTTTTTGGGAACAAAGGACAAATTATATCAAACGTTAAATTTTGAAAATTATCTGTTGAACTTGATTTCTTCATATGACATGTTAGTTGACAGTTCCACTATATTTGGGAGTTCAATCAATCAGTTCCTTTAAGTTATTTCACTTCTTTTTTTTTTTTTTTTGAATTTTCATGAAAGATGTTCAAAGGTCAGAGAAAAGCAGAGTGAGAGTTTAACATGAAAAAGGCAACTATGAAGGCAATAAATACTAATGGAGTCACTAAGTGCAGGAATAAAGTAGTCAAGTTTCTTTTTCCTTTTGTTCAAATTTGAACAAAAATAAAAAGAAATTCCATGAAAACATGGAATTTCTTTTTATTCAAGGAGCCATTGTCTTCTGCAGTGTCAAGCCAGATGTGGAGTTTCTTGAGTCATCGAAAACAACATCAGGTGAGGAAATCTTCTTTGCGTTCGTTTTTTTCATTATCCTGTTTTTTCATTCTTCTCTTTCTGTATATATATATTTTCCACTGTTCATGAACTCGGTTCGACTCAGAGATTGGCAAACCGGCCGGAAAATCGGTCCGGTTCTAGGTCACTATTTTTTTTTCTTTATAATTTTATATTAATAAGCCTAAAATCTTCAAATTCTCACTGATTTGGTCCAATTTGACCCCAATTTGACCCATTGACCCTTAACCCAGTACCTCGACCGGTTCAGTACCCGGTTCGGTTTTAATACCTTGATATTTTCTATTTCTTTTTATACCAATGAAAGCTTTTTCATTTTACTTAGGTTCGCTTTGAGAGTGAGGCAACTCATTTTATCCATCTGACTAATATTTATTGCAGTATCGTACATCATTTGAAAATTTTGTATTTTAATTTTCTAAAAAACGAGGGCATTTTTTTAATATTTGAGGTCCATTTAGTGGGAAAGAAGCCAAGTACTAGACTTTCAGTGCTTCAATTATGTCCCACATGGTGCATTTGAGTAATCATTACACAGGCTTTCTTGCTTGGAGAAATGTTGCAAGAAATTTCATTCTCATCACAACAAATAATCTAATTGATAAACTTTTGCCTTGCCATATTTGTTTTGTTATTATGCCATCCCTTTCTTTTCAGTTGATTCCTTCTGAAAAGGTTAGAAAGCAAGTCTGAAACTAAGTAAGATGAGTAGGGAAACGGGAGATAGGATCACCTGTCTGTAATGTCTAAAGCATTTTTCCGCTCAAAACCTAAAGACAAACATATCAAGTAGAAATGAGACAAGAAGCAAATGAGATATATAAAGGAAGAAAAAGATGTCATTGTCTTGAATATATTAGCGTATGTATATGTTGTTTGTTATTATAGTTCCTCGTGGAAGTTGTTTTCTTAGCCACTTGTAAAGAGGATTAAGTTAAATATTACTTTCTTGAACAAATTTTGACAGTTGAAGCTGTTTTCTTAACTGGAATCAAGAGAAAATAATTCTAGATATATAACATGGGGAAGCACCATCTCATCAATTTATCCACTGAAAATAGGTATGTTGCTTGACTATATTTTCTTGAACAAATTCTAACAATGGAAACTGTTATTTTTGTGCTTGAGCGTGCAACAAGAGAAGAAGATGTCATTTGTGGTAAATTATCCATTGAAATAGGTGTGTTTCTGGATTATATTTTCTGCTTAACTTATATTATAATTCCCTTCGTATCATTTTTATCCATAATCTGTCCTTATAATATGTATTATTGAGATTCCTTTGTTTGTGAATTACTTTTAAGGTTGTCACACTATCAATTCATTTAGTGATGTTACATTATCTATCATACATAAATAATATTATGCTTTTGAGGAGCCAGAATGTGTTATATGTTTGCTTTAAAAGGTAATTCACACTTTTGTTGTCTCTTAGAGTTTTATGTTGTATGGGCAAGAAGACTTGGTTTTGACCAGCTTTTTACTATTCATGCCATTTGTTTGTTTTGTTGTTCAATAATTTATTTTTTGATAAGCGTTTCTTTTAATAATTTATAATTTTCTTTTAGTAATCAATATATAAATAAATACTATTCCGGCAAGCCCATCTACAAGCCATGGCTTCACAGCGGCTCCTCTTAGCAAAACATTGTTCACATGACAAAGTTCACTGTTTACAACCGCAACCAGCTCCACTTTGGGCTTTGTTTAGCCAGATTAGTGTCCTCGGGCTGCGTGATCTTCTCTAGTGTGGATTAAAATTCAAAGTTTGGATTTGCCACATATTTCACTTCCCACTTCCCACTTCCCACAATCAAATTTCCAATCTTAAAAATCACCAAATTTTTTCGTTGGTGATTGTATGTACTATAGGATTTCCTCATTCCCTTATCTTCCAGCAACATCATTATGTCATCCAATATAAACTTTAAACTTTAAAGTATACCCATATTTGAATTTGGATGACCAATCATCTTTATTATCTAGCTTATTGGCTTTATCAATTGTTATGTCATTTTTGTCATTCAATAATGACGGAAAGTAGTTAGTATATTTATTGATTTAACAGGTGAAGTAAAAACATCCCGTACAACGCACGGGAAGGACTAGCTCGTTTGTAAAATACTTTATCGTGATGGGTTGGCGGTCCTTTTTTTTTTTCCTTTTTTTATTTGTTGGTCCAGGGCCTTGAATCACACTGTTGATCGTTTGGTAAGAATGTCGTGGTCGCTGATGCCTGGTCTTCACTAACCACAGGCGTGAACTTTACCAGAGGAAAGTTAGGGGAATGAAAGAAAGACCAAGAAGCTGAGCTGTTATGGGCATTTGCGTTTTCACGTTTATCATAAAAAGGCTGCGACCCCACGTAGACTACAAGTCGTTTTGACCCCACCACCTTCAAAGTTCCTTTTCAAAGAATTCCCAAAGTCTGCGTAAATACTAAATGGAGATGTCAATAATATTTAAACACCCGGAAGTCTCAGAAACTAAGTTAGAAATGGTAAAAGTATCATTTGCAGTCTTTCTCAGTTAAACATTTTTTATATCCATTCTTTTAGCATGCATTATTTTTCTAATTTAACTTTTGACATTCTTGAAATTACAATATGAATGTAAAAAATGCTTAATTGAAAACGATTTAAAAAAAAAAAAATTGGCAAGCGTATTGCTTGCAGGCAAGGTTCGTACCTGTGATTACTGCCACCAGAGGGTGGTTTTGCACTTTTGCGTGCCACTGCACCAACAAGGTGCTGACATTGAAAACGATGTCAATTACGATTCTCAGGATCATTTGGAGTTTTCAATTTGCACGTAAAAAAAATAACGCTTTTACCAAATATATAACTTTTACTCTTTTAGTAAATGTATGTTTGGTATTACTTATTGGAGGTTAACAAGCACTTATTACGTAAATTGAGATAAAACTCCTCTCATATACTTATCTCGTATACCGTAAATCACGATTTATAAGCACTTATTGTCCAAAAATAAACTATCCCAAACGAACACTAAATCTAGTGTGTTTGGATAACATAAAAAAACCACTTTTAGGGGTCAAAACCAAATACTTGAAAAAAAAAAGCTAGAAGCAATTTTTTCTCTAAATCCATGGTTTTATTATAAGCTAGCCAAACACTTTGTTTTTCTTTAGAATATATTTTTTGCCAAAAAACCATAGTCTTCCCACAAGCTATTTTTTTCAACCTTTTCAGAAGTTTTCCGCTAAAATATGTTATCTGAAATCAATTTTTTCAATTTTTCTTTATAAACTATTCTCCAATAAACCATGGTTTTATTATAAGCCATGCTTTTATGGTAGTGAGTGTTGGACTTTAAAGGGATTACATAAGCATAAAATGGGGGTGACCGAGATGAGGATATTGAGATGAATGTGTGATCATATAAGAAAAGATAAGATTCGTAATAATCATATACGTGAACGAGTTGGAGTGGTTTTTATTGAAGGAAAAATGGTAGAAAGTCGTTTGAGGTGATTTGGACATGTGCAACGAAGGCCGTTGGATGCACCGGTGAGGAGGGTGGATCAAGCCATATGGAGTCCTGTAAAACGAGGTCGCGGAAAGCTAAAGCGTACACTTAATGAAGTCATAAAGAGAGACATTTTGATTAATAATATACCAAAAGATATGGTTTTCGACATAGCACAATGACGTCGTGCGATCCATATAGCCAACCCCACCTAGTAGGATAAAGGCTTTATTGTTGTTGTTGCTGCAAACTATTCTCCAATCACTTTTTCAACCTTTTCACTTTTTTCACAAATTTTAAACAACACTTTTCATGAGCATTATATGTTTGTTCTGTGGTCGAAGAACAATTTGTACAAGCTCATTGAGACCAAAGGTTGTATGCACGTTTTATTGGGTCTCTCCGTTTTTTTTTTTTAATTTTTTTATTTTTCAACAGTCAACGTAAAACACACATGCACACAACCATGTCAATGCCCACCTCAAGCCCAAAACCTTTGAAACGAGGTGGAAACGCTAGCCAGCGGGGCAGCTGATCATCAATATGCATGTTTCACAGGGTCTCTTGTGTTACATGAAGCGTAACAAATAAGCAACACTATGCAAGTTTAATTATTTGTGCCAGTTCCTATATTTTAAGATATATCCAGGGAATTTTCTCATTCAAGAGTAACCACAACAAACGCAACAAGCACATTGACCTAAATCCCAAGAAAATAACAAAGCTTGTTCCTTTATAGAACCCAAACTTCAGGGCCAATGTTGTATTCAGCTAAAGTTTTCATGTCTGGCTTCTAAGTTTTCTACACCCAAGCGACATAGCAGCAAACTCTCTTTTCAACACCCTGAATAGCACTATCCGGCTACCATCTACAAGCTAAAAGTTTTTCTTACTTTACAAAAGCTACTTTTGAATTAGCCGCAATTTGGCCTTCTGAAACTTGAAACATGAAAAGAAACCCTTCATCAGTCATCTTTCCAACCCTAAGCTTCAAAATAACCCACAAAATATAATGACAGTCATACTCTCCACAGTCTCCACTCCACGTCTCCCTCACACCATATCTCATATGAGAAAAACTCTCTGCATCATAAAAATTGTACTGATATACAAGATTAGACATGACAAAACTTCTGAGATCATCCACATAATACCTAAACTGCCTTTATTGCAAATTTAGGCTCCTAAGAAACTCAAACCCCAGTTGAACCAGTAAAAGAATATTCATCACATGACTGCAATCCTCTCTTTGATGGATCTTGTATTTGTTGTATATCTACACGTTACTACCCCAAGAATAGGAAATTATACGAAAAAATACCTCCAGAAACACACCGATCGACCATGATGAAGTCAGCTAATAAGGTATATCATACCTAATCCGTTGGTTGAAGATACAACTAATCATAATGTTGTGATTTAGCATCTTCTGCCACTGAATATGCCGTGTTTTATTAAATCTATTAGCTCCCATTGTATCTGCATTCCCTAACTATTTACTTTTCTCTGGGAAGTAGAATATTATCGAAAACCAATTGTTCACGAAATTATTGCTATTTCAATAGGAATTCTTTATCCAAGGGGGTTCACAGACTGTTTTATATGTTATGTTTAGGTGTCAGTTGGCGAAGTTCCTTGATTGGTTATATTAATCTAACTTCAGAAGCTACAGAATGAAATTATTATTATTATTATTACTTAAAAGAAAAGCTACTGTACTAAACATGCTAAACAGATCCTAAACATGCTATACTCCTTTTATTTTCCAAAAACAGGGGAAAAATTGAAAGAAAATTTGTGACGCTGACTAAACTAATTAATTGAAAGACAGAGAAAGTAAATACTCTTATAGTCCTTAATATAAGACATATTTATCTAATTTGATTAGATTAAAAAAGTTAGTTGAGTTAGTTAATATGACATGTATTTTCTAAAACATCCTAGCCATCTTCCTTAATTCCCCAATTCCTTCTCCTCTTTGATTATTGTTGAGGGAGGGGTAAATTAGGAAAAGCTTGACAAATATGAAAACTATGTTTTATATTTAGGATCAAGATCAACTCTTCTAATATGTTTTATATTAAGAACCGGAGGAGTAATATACAAGTTAAGGAAGAGGCACACTGCTAGAAAGCCTTCATCTAGATATGGGACACTAAGCACAGAAATTTAAATGCAGTATATATTCAAGAAATGATGGAATATATTTGATAGTCAACTTCCAAATTCAAGAAACATAGTTAACTTTAGAACATCAAGAAGTTCAAGGAGCATTGTACCACAAATACCTCAAGCAAGAGCCTGGTCAAAAAATAAAACAACACTCCCAATGTTATTGAGACTGGAAGAGCAGGCAGGGCTTTCTGATATAGTGCCAAAAGCATCAAAGTGATTCCCAGACCAGCAACAATAGCTAGATAACATGCATATACTGTCATAAAGTCGTACATTGCTGCCCTGCCAACCAAAACACTATAGAAGATGAAATCTCCCAACCCTAACTTGATTCCACCAGATGATGCCAGTCCTATTCCCTCCAGCATCAAATTTGCCGCTTCTTCTGCACTATTTAACTGGACATTCCTTCCGTGGTCAATTAAAGGAGCAGAAAGCTCTGAATCAGTTTCTTGAACTTGTCCCTCTTCTGCTCTGACTAAATTTCTGTCAGAACAGATGCCATTAGAAGTATTAGAATTTAAACTTGGATTTGAGACAGCATTTTCCATAACCAAATTTGCTGCATCGTGAGTTCCATCCGGATTACTACCATTCAAATTTGAATTCAAAACATCATTGGCATTCAGAGTGGAGTTTGATTCATCACTCAGGTTGGAATCAGTTTGATGGTTTGAATTCTCAATCCTCCTTTCCCTCCATATCCGCCTCCGAGCCACACCGTCCCTTGGGTCTAAACGATCACAGTTTATTGGCCTAGCCTCATAAACCAATGCTGGGATTTCTTCATCTCTCGATATGGCAAGCTCAACCAAAAGCCTTAGTGGTCCAATAGGCAGCAAGACTGCCGCAAGATCATACAATGCCAAGGCAACCAGTAGCACCCAAGTGGTCCATTCAGGTAACATAGTAAACCAATAGGCGACCAAGACTCCAATAAGAACCAAGTACCCTTGCGTAATAACAATTGCCATTTTTGACATAAAGACGGCCAATACACCAACAACAGCAAAATTGAAGACAACCAGAGAAAATGTTATGCAATCAATCGGGACGCTAAATTGTTCGATTAAAAACATCGCGATTTCACCACCCAAGAATCCCAAAACAAGAAAAGAAGAAAAACCCATGTATAGTTTTAAGAATCTGGTGAATCTGAAATAGAAGAGAAGGACCAAAACAAAAGTTACAACAGTAATAGCAACCACGAATGCCAAGGAATTCAAAAGGGCACCTATGAATTTGTCCCAGGAAGAGTCTGTGCTGGTCTCACTATAAGCTATGGTGGCTATACTTGACATTGATGATGTAGCAGAGCTGCCATTAAGAATTGAGACCAGGATTACCACCAAAACCATACAGAGTGATACAGGTGCAAGAATTCTAACAATTTCTTCCCCCATGTTGTCAAGAACGCTCTGGGATCTTCGGTTTTGAGCCATAGGGAGAAGTCAAAGATCGGAAATAGTCAGGCTTTCTTCGAATCACACAGTGTTTAGGCTAATTTATCCGCCGGTCAGGATTTCCAAGATCGCAATGTCTTCTGGTTTTGGTTTTCTTGCAAGTGACAACTGCTGACTAATGGATAGAAGGAACCAAAACGACATCCAGTTGATTCGAGAGGTTGGACAGGCATGCAATAAAACGACGTCGTATTTATACAAATGAGGGGAACTCATAGCTCCGGAAATACCTGAACAATTTCACCACATCTAACGGGTACAACTTCCCTCATAAACAATCAACGGTTCTTGGTCATTCAAGCTCTCCACGTAGTCCTCTCGCTTTGGGTTCCACCTACATAAACCGAGTCTGAAATGAAAAATCTTGCTTAGGGTTTTAGCGTGGTGACTTTGCTCCCATAGAGACATTGCGAAGCACGGAAAGGTACCATACTGCATCACGATGCTTCATTCAATTCAGTTTCATCTTTCTCTATATCTCTTCATGTTCTCCTTAGCTCAGATATTCTTTGTCTTACGATTCCCAAGTTTCTTTCGGTGTTATGTTGTTTCATCTCGAGTGTTAACTGAGATAGGCCAATAGTTGATTCATGTATGATCTGAAACTGGTTATTTCTTGAAACGAATCTTTTTTTGTTCTTTGTTTTTATCATTTATTGGTACGCTGTATTGCCTTGTGTGATTACTGCAGTTACTCTTTGTATTGTATGAAAAGTCTGACTAATGGAAATGGGAAAACATTTTAGGTGTTCATTTTGTTGGAGGAGGGGGGGCCTTGTGTCCGAGGTGGCTATGAGCATATTAGATTCGTATAGTTTATTTACCTACTAACTTATCTTGCTTGAGACGTGAACGGGAAAATGATCGTAAATAATTTGATAAAATTTTGCAGTTCATTACCACTTTCTCGAGGGTTGTGTTGGGATACTGTTTTCTCTTTTTTCAGGCATAATAAATTAATTTTTGAAATATTGTATGTTTCTTGTATATTGAATCATTGATCAATATCATACCTAATACTCATCAACGTTTACAGTTCTGCGCAGATCATAGGGATGGCTTTCTTTGGTAGAGTTGGGAATATACTAAGACAGGCTGCAAATAAGCAGCTCAGTTCGGAATTACGCTCAGCTCCATCTATTTTCCAGGCTATACGATGCATGTCATATGCTGCAAGTTCAAGGGTGTTTGTAGGAGGTGGATTTAGAATTACTTTTTCATTTGCTATCATGATCTTCTCTTAATGTTTTCTTAAGTTAATAATAATGATACATTTATGTATGTGGCATTTCTTGTTGTAGGACTGTCATATTCTACTGATGAGCAAAGTTTGAGGGAAGCTTTTGAGAAATATGGTCAAGTAGTTGATGGTAAATTGTTGAGATTTCTGTTTATTCACTGAACTTTTCTTTGGCTTGCTAGTAGTTTGTAGAATCTTTTGGCGTTAATTTTTGTATTAATCTCTGTTTGTTTGATCTCATAAACTTTGTAGCAAGGGTAGTTATGGATCGTGACTCTGGAAGATCTAGAGGATTTGCGTTTGTCACATTCACATCAGTTGAGGAGGCATCAAGTGCTATTCAGGCCTTAGATGGACAGGTAATGGAGCCTTTTACTCTTGGGATTAGAGTCTCGTCAGTTGCTGTAACATGTTTGTATCTACATTATAGATGTGTTGAAGCCACATAAGCTGTTATTGCACCATGTGTGGTACTCGATGTGTGTACTTAATTAGCAGTTGCTATTTTTTTTCATGTTGTTGAAATAGTTTGTTTTAGTCCTATTACTTGCTTATTTGGTACAATCGTCATCGTTTGTTCATAGCACATCAAGAATTTATACAATATCAACCATTAGGGAATCACTTCCTTAGCTGGCTGCTATAGCAGAGGGTGTCTTTTTTATATCCTAAAATTATTATATAGTTTTTTTGGGTGGCATCATTGTTTCTTTCTTATTTTTGCTTATGATTTTCCCAGGATCTTCATGGTCGTCGAGTTCGGGTAAATTATGCTAATGAAAGGCCTCAATATGGTGGTGGCGGTTTTGGTGGTTCTTATGGCAACGCTCCATATGGTGCTGGTGCTGGTGCTGGTGCTGGCTATGGAGGTGGTTATGGTAACCCTCCCTATGGTGGTTCTGGTGCATATGGTGGCAATGCTGCTGGAGGTTATGGTGGTGGTGGATATGGTGGAGGAAGCTATGGATCAAGTGGTGATTTTGGTGGCAGCACTGGCAATAACAATGCTTCTAACAATTTTGGAGCTGGGGCTGCAGGCGGCAGTTTTGGAAATGATGGTAACTTTGCAAGTGGAAGCCCTTATGCTGGTGGAAGTGGTGGAGGATATGGTGGTAACAGTGGAAGTGGAGCTGCTGCTGACAGCTTTGGTACTGGAAGTGCTGGTGGTGGCTTTGGCAGAACCAATTATGCAAATGATGGGAACTTTGCAAGTGGAAGCACTTACACTGGTGGCAGCGGTCGGGGCTTTGGTGGTGATAGTGGGAACTTTGCGAGTGGAAGCACTTATGCTGGTGGCAGCAGTGGAGGATATGGTGGCAACAGTGGAAACTTCGGTGTTTCTGGTGGTGGTGGAGGTAGTGATGACTATGGAAGTGCTTCTAGTTTTGGCGGTGCTGCTGCAAGTGGTGGCGGTGATAGCTTTGGCGGTGCTGCTGGATTTGGCAGCAGTGGTAACTTTGGCAGTTCGGCTGGTTTTGGTAGCAGCAGTGGCCCAGCTTCAGGCAGTGGCTTTGCTGGTGGATATGGAGACGTCGGCAGCAGTGGTCAATTGGATGGCAAAGAAAGCGACAATATAGGTCAGAATGTTGGAGATTTTGGGACAACAGAGGAAAACTTCCGGGACGATGATGATGATGCTGGTAATTTTGCCAAAAGAGCTTGAAGTAATCTCTCGTAGAGGTCTTAGATTTGTGCTGCTTTCTTGGCCAGCCCTCTTTGAAGCTGTGCTGGATGACATATGGATGGACTAGTGCCTGATGAAATTTTTCAAGCATGTAATTTCAAACATAAATACGAAGCAGGGAAGAAAGTAATTTCGAAGTCTATTTTATTTGTCATTCTTCTTATTATAAGGAAAGAGCAATTAGTATCTGTTACGTAATCTGAGGCGATTTTTGCATTTGGCCACATTGGAATCTTTAATTCAGCTTGTAAATCGATGCTTGAGGCGAACTGCTATACTAATAATTCATGGCTGACGTCGAACTTTAAGATGTGCCCGTATAAAGGGCTATTCTTAACTCACTATTCCTTTTTGTCGTTCCCCTCTTGAATCGCAGACGCAGTTTTTTGGTTCACATCTTGTATCGTCATATGAAGCCATAGCTTAGACGGGTTCATTGCCTGGCTAAGAACTCAGGAGCTGATTAATTTTTTGCTCTGGTCTGAGGATGGAACTTGGCTTCCCTGGGCGATTCTAGTGTCTTACCCTCTTCGTTTCCTAAAAAGTTTGTGTCTGTAAGGTTACACTCTATAGGCTGTGATATTTAAATCTGTCAATTTCTTCATTAAATATATGGAGAATCACATTCCAAATTTTGTAGGTAAGTGATGACCCTTACTCTTGGTTTGGATAGTTGTGTGACCTTGAGATGAGAATGGAGATATCGAACGTGTCTTGCGGCATTTCAAATCGTTGAGATTGTCCAGAACGGATAATCTAAAAGAATTTTCTGTACATTGCCAAAAGGAATTAAAAAATTAGGCTGGGATTACGTTTGGAAAATTTTATAAATTGCAAAAAAAAAAAAAAAAAAAGGATGAGAAGAAGTAGACGACAACGACGAACAATAAGTCCAATCTGGTTGAGTTGTAGCCATTAAACTTCCCCTCCAATCACTCAAAAACTCAGCTTTTAGTATATGAGGGGAAATGCAATTGATTTATTTCTCCAGAAGATAATTCCTCCCTTACTCCACCAACCAAGCTACACCTAACAGCATTATGTCTTTGGATATCTTTGTTTGATTTTGTCATTTTGATTAGATACAACCATTAAACCATGGAATTATGCAATTATTGTGGGAAGTGTTTACTAAGAAATAAACAATTACTCGTATTAAGCTATCCACCCCAATAACTTACAGACTTGGCTTCTCTCCTCTACCTTTCCCATCCTTTCCCTTTTCTACCGTTAGATTAAAATTTCAACTGTCCAGATTTATCATATTATAAAAATATTATTATAATTTTACCTTGAAGATACAAAAATAATTTTAACAATTCAAATTTATTTTGCATCTAGTATAAAAAAAATTGTTTTTGCATCTTCAAGGTAAATTATAATAATATTTTTATAATATGATAAATCTGAATTATTAAGATTTTAATCTAATAATAAAAAAGGGAAAAAAATGGGAAAGGGCAGAGGAGAGAAGCCAAACTTTAGGGTGTGTTTGGGATAGCGGTAGAAAACATGACTTATATAATTCGGGCTTATTAAAAATGACTTAATAAATAAGTCAATATTTGTAATGTGATTTATGTTTGGATGAGCGGTTGAATAAGTGATTTCTCATAAGTCAAAATGTGTTTGGATTAGCGATTGTATAAGTGCGTTTTTAAAAGTAAAAACTTGAAGGGCATTTGTATATTCTTCAAATTTTAGATAGATCATATATGCGATATCCAACAGTAACATATCATCTGGCCCAGGAAGATATCTGAATAAGTGATTTTTTAATTTTTAATTTTTGAATTAAAAATTAGTGAAAAAATTGAAGTTAGAAAATGTGATGTCAAAATACATAATTTCACATAAAAATATTACATAACTAATTGGATCACATGTCCCGTACAAATCGATCTCTAATCATGTCACGAATGTGATTCATACGGGTTGAAGATTATTCTATTTTTAAAGATAATGGATAATATTATTTGTAATATTATTTTATTTTAATACTTTCAAGATACTTTGAACCAAAAAAAAATTAGGACAACATTATTCCTAATTAAAAACTTACTGAATATATTTACACTTTAACTCAAAATTTAATGTTACAATCAATATTTAATTTTTTTCCCGTACGAAAAAGGTGTAGAATTAATAGGAGAAGATGTGTGGACAGGGGGGGAGTGGGTAACAGGTGGGGCCCAAAATCTGTGTACAAAAATAAGCTCCAGCTTATTTCAAAAAAAAGTGGGTGTCTTGGGCTTAAAAAATAAGTTGCGTTTTCAGGCTTTTTTTTTTTTGTAAAACGCTGTGCCAAACACAGCATTAACGTGGTGCGTTTTGAATTGGGCTTTTTGCCCCAAAATCGGGCTTATTGGGCTCCGAAACGCTGTTCCAAACACGCTATTTTTTTTTTTTTTTTTTTTTTTGGACAAACCAAACACGCTATTAGCCGGTGAATCTTTTGTGTTTTTAAACTTCTGCCACTTCCAATCCTTTTAACCAAAAAGGGTTGCTCTAAGGTACAGCCTATGGGGCCTGTCTGGGACGGCCCATGTACAGCCCAAATTTCACGAAGCTATTAATTGGAAATGGAAACCCTACCCAAAACCCTGTTATTGCTGTTAATACTCTCGATCATAGTCTTCCTCATTCTCCGCCCACCTTCCTCTCCAGCATGGCTGCCGCGGCTAGGCCTCTCGTCACCGTGCAAGCCCTTGAGGGCGATATGGCCACCGACGCACCCCCAACAGTTCCACTTCCTGATGTCATGAAGGCATCGATTAGACCCGATATTGTCACTTTCGTTCACTCCAATATTTCCAAAAACAGCCAGCAACCTTACGCCGTCAGCAAGCGCGCCGGCCACCAGACCTCCGCTGAGTCTTGGGGTACTGGCCGCGCGGTCTCTCGTATCCCTCGAGTCCCCGGTGGTGGCACCCATCGCGCGGGGCAGGGTGCTTTCGGCAACATGTGTCGTGGTGGACGCATGTTCGCTCCTACCAAGACTTGGCGCCGCTGGCACCGTAGAGTTAATGTGACTCAGAAGCGTCACGCTGTCGTTTCGGCCATTGCTGCTTCGGCGGTTCCGTCACTTGTTATGGCTCGCGGTCACCGGATTGATTTCGTGCCGGAGATGCCTCTGGTCGTGAGTGATTCAGCTGAGGGTGTTGAGAAAACGAAGGACGCAATCAAAGTTCTGAAGCAGGTTGGTGCTTTTCCTGATGCTGAGAAGGCAAAGGATAGCCACTCTATTCGACCAGGTAAGGGAAAGATGAGAAATCGCCGATATATTTCTCGCAAAGGTCCTCTTATTGTGTATGGAACTGAAGGAGCTAAAGCGGTGAAGGCATTTAGGAACATACCTGGTGTTGAGGTTGCTAATGTGGAAAGGTTGAATCTGCTGAAGCTTGCTCCTGGTGGTCATCTGGGGAGATTCGTCATTTGGACCAAGTCGGCTTTTGAGAAGCTGGATTCTGTTTATGGATCGTTCGATAAACCATCAGAAAAGAAGAAGGGTTACCTGCTTCCGAGGTCTAAGATGGTCAATTCGGATTTAGCAAGGATCATCAACTCTGATGAGATTCAGTCTGTCGTAAGGCCGATCAAGAAGGAAGTCAAGAGGGCGCCACTGAAGAAGAATCCTTTGAAGAACTTGAACGCTATGTTGAAGCTGAATCCATATCACAAGACGGCTAAGAGGATGGCTCTTCTTGCTGAAGCTCAGCGAGTGAAAGCAAAGAAGGAGAAACTCGATAAGAAGAGGAGTTCTGTCCCTAAGGTACGCTGTTCTGAATTTCCTTGCTTACATTTTCAGCATATTATACCGAATGGATTATTAATTTCTTTGTTCTGTGCCTAACATAAATCTAGATTCTAGCAAAGCACTAGGTGAAATGGTTGTTGAAGTTTATCTCATGTGCAAAATATGTCCTAGTCATCGAATTCATTATTCTTGTATAGAATGATTTCATTTCTATTTAATGACCGCATACGGAAGGATTTAGAAATTGATTTGTCTAGTAAGGGTTTCCTTTCTGCAAGAGTATTAGGAAGTGATGGCCAACTAAAATGTTAAAGTAAACCTAGCTTTATACATCCAGGTTAACTTAGATGCTTGTATAAATGGGAAGCTACTGAGTTTCTTGAGTAATGAAGGATTCTAAGATGGATACCCAATCTTAATAAATTTTCAGTTGAAAATGTTAGTTTGAATGCCCTTGTTACTTTTTATATTATTGATATTGATATATCAACCGTGTCATACTTGATGAAATTTTAATATTATACTTGTCAACCTAAAGACATTTGGTATAGCATATACAGAAACGTTTCACATTCTCATTCTTAATATCAATTTTGATTTTAGAGGGAAACATCTGTGAGGTTGCCCTTTTGCATGTTTGTTACGCTTTGCAGCTGTATAACTTTTGAAGGAATGATTTTATTTTGTGTGACCAATGAAATGGTTACTAATATTTTTTCAGTTACCAAGAATTCTGCATAAAAGAAAGAAAATGGGCAAATATGATAGTTGATTTATGAGCAACATTTTACTAGTTTAATGTCACAGTTCTTGCTATCATCGTGCATTTTGAATGTTAAATGCATCTTGTCATCGTTACTCATTTACATGGTTGAAAATTGTTTAAGTTAACCCTTTTTTCTGTTCCCCTCTTCAGGAGGAGGCTTCTGCTATCAAGGCTGCAGGAAAGGCATGGTACCACACCATGATCTCTGACAGTGATTACACCGAATTTGAGACCTTTTCAAAATGGTTGGGCGTTTCCCAGTAAACTCTTTTATTATTGGGCGTCATTTAGATTTGGTTCCATTACTCTGTTGTTTTGGTCGTGTTACTTATACGAGTCTTGAGACTGTAATGATAGGTGGGGATAGAAGTTTCCGAATAACAGAGGTTATATATTTTACGTTCCATGCATTACACCTTTACATTTTTGCCTATTTTTTGTATGGACGGAAGAACTATTATGTTAGATCGGTTATCATATATGCTTTAACATTTCTGTTTGCAATTCAATCGTAATGGAATATGTTTTGTTGCCAACTTGATTGTCGGCGATCGCATTTCTGCAGAGTTTAAACCTTGTCATCGTCATGAATCCCGCCATATTTCAACTACCTGATTTGCCAGTGTTCCAACCATGTAAGTTGCGAATTGCGGTTGTAGAAAAATCCAGTGTCATACCCGATTAAAGTTCTCGTCCATGGCCCTATAAATAAACAGTGTTTCCAGCGAACTAGAAATCTTAAACCTCAACCACTAAAGTCGTAAAGCGAATGATCGATCTACCCGGATAGATTGTTCCTTTCAATCGCAGAGAAACTAACGCCTTGGTCATACACAATCTATCTCGATATCTATATCTATATATTTATATATATTGTTGGTGCAGGACTATGGATTTCTACCCTGCTATGTTCCGCTAAGGCTTGTCTTGAAGGAACAACTTCGTTTTTGTCCTTGGATGAATGGTTAGGGGGGAACTTTACTCTTAAAAGTTTGCGGTTGAGGATAGATTCCCCAGAATATTCCTCACATTTTTTGTAGCAAACCGAAACAATAGGGCTATCATATTCATAACCCCAGCATTGTTTGAAGAAGACTTGTTTAAGTTGGGATCCAGATGAAGTAAATGAAGAAAATAGTGAACTTGATCCTTCTATGAGGCTTACAACATCAAAACTCACTTGTCTATTTCCCTCTTTTTTACGTTAGAGATAGTGTTTCAACTTAAAGAATTTTATGCCCGAAAAAAAAAACCTAAAAGAATTTTAGAGACTGACAGAGCAAGAGCATTCCACTGCCACTGATTTAGTAAAATAGCATGACAGATACAGCAGAAAAGGGAATGAATCACGGGAACTCTGTTGTATTAGCACTTTGTATCAAATATCAACGTTCACCCTCATCCATAGAATACAACAATTTTTGTACATTCTTAAAAGCAGGAGATCCTCTCTTTGTCCTGTCAATAATTTTTCTTATAACTTGCCTTTCCATCTCACTATCGCTACCACAACTTTCATCTCTTGTAACAACAGCATTTAATTCACGAGCATCAGAGCTTTCTTCCAACATCTTCACCCTGCTAGAAGAGAATTCTAAAAATCTCTCTTCATTACCTGGGAAGAAAGTTACAGACCCATTTGTTCCACCGCGTTGAATTCCGAACAATCCTTCGTCATAATGGATGCCTGACGGTGAATTCTCTTCTGACTTGTCTGTTTTTATTAATTCTTCATAAGCTTCATTGTAGGCATCAAGTGCGTCACCTGATAGATTCATAACTAGAGGTTGAGCCATCGGGTCGCTGTCATCATATGTCAATGGATTCCCTTCCCCAAAGGAGGATGCCTGTTCATAGCCACTGAAGTTTCTCAGGTGATATCGCTTGTGCTCTGTTTCCATAAGTTGTACTTTCCTCTGGCTATTTTCAAGGGCAATTTCGAGCTCCTTCACACGTTCTTCAAGCCTGGATTCAATAACTTCATGCAATCGGAGGGTCAATTTGTGAGGTGAAACCGCAAAATTCCCAGGCAGAGGTGTGACAGCATCACTGGTATTCTCATCTGATTTTCGCGGGGAGAAAGCTTTAACCTGGAACTTGTCAGCTCGCAATTCACCTAGAGCGAAATCTGCTACGAAGTCTGGGTCAACCTGTGGGAATAATGCATTATTAACATTAATGCTACTAAATATCAGATTAAGAAAAGATCTTGAGAAAAGATATAAAACAGATAGTGGGTAATTCAGCAGTTCAGCCCCTATACACGTCATTTATCTTTCATGTCAAGGATTTACATTATAGAGATTTCTTTTTTGTTTTTTTAACGAACTGAATGATTTACTTCATAGAGATGAGAAGAGGGAAGATTTGACATTTGTCACTTCCATCAAGATGGCAACAAATCAGTCAGCATGTGATGTAAAGCAATACAACAGTAAGGTATCCATCACAACAGACATGTTCTAGGATGATCAAAACGGCCGTTCTAAACAAGATATGTTGTCTGTGACTAAAGGTCTAGTGTTAAATATTAACACTAACCTCAACAAGCTCAGAAAGCTTTTTCTCTAGGCTAGAAGTATTCATGTTTAACCCCAATCTCTCCAGCTCAGATTCAAGCTCAGCTTCAATTTTGCTCATAGGTTCTGAATTTTCTTCTTCCTTCTGATCGTATAGTTCTTTGCAGTTATCTCTTGGAGAGTTATCCATATGCTTCTCAGAGGAAAATCCATTCAGCTCCCTATCATAGAAAGAATGGTCACACGCATCTTGTGAGCCATAATTCTCATTGCTTAAGTCCTTCACTGTCAGGGAATCTTTCATTTCAATCTCTTCTTGTAGATCTTGAACCAAGTTTTCTGTCTGCTTCAACAGATCTCTTAACTCGTCTGATTCTCTTTTGTTTGTCATGATGGAAATTATTATCCCAAAAGAAAGCCCAAGACTGAAGAGAAATGCCACATCTGAAGATTATGGAAATGTCAGTAAATGGAGTCATTACAGAAACACAATGCAAGATCAGAAATAAATAGCAATTAAAGAGCTAGCCGAGTCAACAGTTTAACATGCTACTGCATATGAATTCAAACTTGAGAAACTAAATAAAAAATTCTATGCTAGTTGGTGCGGGTAATGCAATGGTCTCCACCCTAAAAAAGTTTAAACCAGTTAAAAAACCATCTAATTTTAAATTACAGATACATCTTATCCTCTGCTACCCGTGGGCTATCTCTATATGAAAAAATGGCCACAAATAAAACCAGGAAAGTAGTCATAGCAAGACTCACAGAAATCTCTTGATCTCAAGCATAATCAATAAAGAAAATGATTATGACTAAGCATCAATTTAGAGAAGCGCCAGAAACAGACTCCATACTCCAAAGGCAGACTGACCAAGTTTCTAAGTTAAGAGATGTTTTTATTCCCAAGAAGTTGAAAAAAGATCTTCTTTCTTAGGCAGTTAACCATCCCCCGTTTTCTCTCATCTCCAAAACAAATAACAACAACACATAAATGGCAGGAAAAGGGAAAACTAATTGGATCTATAAAAAAAAAAAAAAAAAAAACTAATTGGACTACAGCATAGGCTTAAAAAGATATTATAATTTGAGAACTATACCTAATTGAGCACGAATGTCTTTTCTACCGACAGTACGGTCAGAAGAGATCAATCTTTCACTACGCAATTTTCCTCCCTTGTGTTTCAGCTTCTTATGATCATGTAAAGATCCAACTTTTGGAAGGGAAGGAATCCCAAATATACTACTATCATGGTCTTGATAGGCTTCCTTACACCACTTATATTCGTCCTTTCCGATCAATGTACTGAAAGATTTATGGCTTGACCTGCTGATTATCCGGCTTCCATTACTTACAAGAAATGACCTTGTGGGTGTAGGAGGTGGTGGAAGCGAGCTTAAGACATATTCTTCCATTTTTGAGTGTTCCTTGCATAGCTGAGCCATAAGGCAACTTTCTAAGGAATTCAAAGGTCTACCTAAATGTCCATACAAATGCTTAGTCTTCAGAGAAGTTTTGTTGCCAGCAGAATGATGGTTAGGACCCACCTCTCTGGCAGATGAGTCAGGAAACCTGCAACCATAATTGCCACCAACATCACAGATTTGCTCATTTTCATCTTCAACATCATTCAAGTTCTCATTTGGTGACAATGAAAGCGGCAAGTTTGATATTGAAAGTACAATGCTGTCATCGTGCATCCCAAAAGGTCTTGTATTTTCGCTATGCAGCAGTTCGTTAGAAGTTACTTCCATTGTTGAAAGACCATCCACTGAGTTCCCTTCTGTACGTTTTTCATTGAAAACTCTTTGTTCTGAAGAAACATCTTTGCCTAATTTATCTCTCTGCACTTCTCTGTGAGAGGAGTATCTTGGGGCCTCAAGATTCTCAAAATTGGGATCCTCCGAAGGCAATTGGCATGAACTATCACTATTCTTTGGATTTCTGTTCCAAAATCGAGCTAAACAACTAGCTCCTGCCGCTGCCGCAACAAGCCAAAGATCCATTTTTGCTCTTCCGTTCCTCCCACAGAACAAGAAAACACTAGCCAAACTCCACAATGCAAATTATGGTGTCTCTATCAATTATTAGCATAAAAACGCTAACAGAAATTTTGCATGAATGTTGAGAAATTGCCAACAGCTTTCCAGCAAATGATAGGTCAAAGAATACAATATAGAAAGCCACATCCAGAGAAACAAAACCACAATCCCTTATCCAAGAAATAGACCTCCCTTCTTCCAAGTCTCGTCATAAAACACACAAGAACCCTATCATTCAGTAATCAAACTACAAGAAACTATGGCCAAAATTGAAGGATGGAGAAAACATTTATCCATAACCCCGTCAGTCGACGTATCCATAACCACAAGAGCAACATTAGTCGAAAAAGTCCAATCAAGTAAGAATCACCAGGAAGAAGGAACAAGAATAATCAAGAAATGGTATTCATAAGCTCTTGTGAACTTCATAAGCATAAAAAATCAACCAATGTCGGAAAACAACCACCACCTAGATGAATACTTTCTTCGGAGAGAGTAGAAAAGACTGTAATCAATAGCGGCATATCCACTCGTTATACAATGCTTCGGCAACACCGATGAACAACCTAAAAGTAGCTTATTCAATGCAAAATTTATGTAAGAGGCGAGCCCGTTGTGAAAAACACACCTCTTGCTGCTGTTTCTCCGGCACTAAGAAGAAGGGAGATTAAAAAAATCAATAGTTTTTGACGCAAATCAATCAAGCCCAACATTCTCTCGCGATGTTCGTCAGAGCTCGAAGGTTTGGTGATACTTCCATTGGAAAGAAGAAAGACCCGCTCCGCCGTTATCTCCGAAGAAACACAAGACTGTACTGTACTGCGCGGCTAAGGCAGTGGTTTCCCAAAAAAAAAAGTCGAAAATGTCATCAATATATTTTCTTTTTGACAAGGGCATTTCTCAAAGGAAGTTTTCTCTCGTACCGGCTTCTTGAGGCTCGTGTCGGGGAAATGTTCTTCCTTATCTATTATTTCCACCTGTTGTTTTTATAAATAAATTTTTTTCTTATAAGAATGATTCTATTTATAAATAATTTTTATTTTTTATTTAAAAATATAAAATTATTTTTCTTATTTTATTCTTATTAAATACTCATTATTTTTCATATTTTATACTTATTATCTCTCATATTTTTATCTATTCTCTCTCCTATACTCTTTTCATAAATAGGGTTATATATGAAAAAAAAAAATATAGCATTTTTGACACACTTATTACTTTTAACTGCCAGTTTGTTTTGCGCAATCAAAGAAAAAGTTATTTATAAATAGAACAAGAGAGAGTACTCCGTTCAGTCTTAAATATAGGACAAAATTGTTTTTTTATATTAAAGAAACTAATTAAATTATTTCAGAGTATTTTTATTTTTATTTTTTCTTTAAATTAATTAATTTGACTGATAAATTGATATATAATCTAAAAATACATAACATATGATATGATTAAGTAACTTATTTAACTTTAATCTCTTTAAAAAAAACTAACTCAACCTTATCCCTAGGATGGATCGGAATATTTTGTTTGTTTATTCATGAACTTAGCGAAAATATCAGAGAAATGGACGTCCAGACGGGGGAAAGGTGGACAAAGACATATAAGTCCAATGTATTTGGTGAGATTCAGTTAATCATGGACCAGCTATATTTATGTTTTCTGCGATTAATTAATGAAAAATTTATAGCTGCATGGAAAATAAAAGGAAAAAAAAATAGGTATTTAGGTCATCTAAGAGATTTGACTTAATATCGTGTTATAAAAGTAGTTTTTTTAATGGTGGCAAGGAAAAACAAAGTAGTTATGCAATTTTCTGGCTATCAAAATTTTTTTTTTTGGAAAAAAATTAAGAATAGCGCAATATACTTTTTTATTAATATATGATACACCTTGTAAATATAAATTTTTCATTATCTCTCTGTGTTTTAATGTATTTACCTGGAAACCTATGAGTATTTTTTTCTTCTTGTCACATAGTTGCTTAAAGATTTCTTGTTATATTAGTAAAATGTTAATTAAAGAATCGTATAATTTTCTAAAAACACTCATATGTTTGGTTTATCTATAATAGAAATTTATATATTTTTATAATGTCAGCACTAAATTCTGAAAAATAAATAAATGTGTATTTTTGTAACAAGCGTTCTATTTTGATTATTTATGTATGGATAGTTTATTTTTCAATTTGATCTTGTAAAACAAAATGCTTAATTAAATCTTTCATATCAATTCAAGGGTTGAGACGTAACGGAATTTAAACTGTACTCACATCGATCTCAATACATAAGTGTGGGTGTGCATAAAATCTCCAGGCCTCACTAAAAAAATTGTTTTCAGCTTTGACTTTCAAAAATGAAACCAACACATCAATAAATACATACGCCGCAACCCCGGCGGCGATAGACAGAGTAAACGGAAGAAGATTGATTTCAAAATCACACTCAAGCACGGGGAATTAAAGGTTGTAATCCAGAGAAGTGTTTATATCTCTCATATATGATTGTTTCTGATAGAAGAATATTATCTTACCCTTATCCTTTTTCATCTAATCTTTCTTCTCATCCTATTCTTACCTTGCAATCAACGAGGGCTTGTTTTGTATGAGGGGAGGGGAATAAAAATGAGAAGAGGGAAAATATTTTTGGGTTAGATTCAAAAACAATTAAAAAAGTAAGGTTAAAAGTTTTTAATTATTTTTTGTTGCCCTTTTATCATTCATATGCTCTTTAGTAATCCCATCTTTTCA
Organism: Inga laurina; assembly: GCA_963855925.1. Lineage (NCBI taxonomy): Eukaryota > Viridiplantae > Streptophyta > Magnoliopsida > Fabales > Fabaceae > Inga > Inga laurina. The sequence continues at coordinate 41,388,500 of OY979713.1, forward strand.
ATTATTTTAAATTCAATTGATAAAAATTTTCCTTTTCCTCCCTTTCTTTTCAAATCCCTCATACCAAAAAGACCCTGAATGAACTGTTAAGATTCAATATTTTATAAAATTATGATTATAACATGATATAAAAATAAATAAAACAAATATAAACTATTTAACTTCAATCTGCCCTCACAATTGTAAACTACTTAAAAATGGGAATGGGATGAGGAGAAAGAAAAAGGATGGGAGGGATCCAAATCCGAGAATGGCTGTGATTAAAAAAAATCACACTCAAATCAAGTCTTTTTCTTCCAAGTCCCAACCGGCGAAAATGACAATCCTGCAACCAGTCTTAAATTTTCCCATACCATATTATAAATATGAAACCACTTTGTTAAGTGTGTGTTTAGGACAGCGGTAGGAAAAATGACTTATTATGATTCTGACTTATTAAAAATGACTTAATAAAAAATTCAATTTTTGTAATGTGATTTATGTTTGGATGAGCAATTGAATAAGTGATTTTCAATAAGTCAAAACTTGTTTAGATGAGCAATTGTATAAGTGTTTTTTTAAAAGTAAAAACTTGTGTTAAATATAAGAAAACAAGATATTTAAAATTAAAAATAAATGGAAAAGTGAAGTTAGAAAATTTGATGCCAAAATACATAATTTCATAAAAAAAATATTACATAACTAATTGGATCACATGTCTCGTATAAGTTCATCTCTGATCATGTTACGAATGCTATTCATACTTATCTAATTATCTTCTTTATATTTTTCAGTCCTTTAATTAATTATAGGATAAAAGGATATCTCGATATAAAATCTATTCATATCCTATTTTATTTTGCTGGAAATATTATCATATCTAGGAGGTGAAAAATTAGAAGAATATATACACAAGGCCTATGAAGATGGGAGAATAATACATACATACATATATATATATATATATATATATATATATATATGTGTGTGTGTGTATGTATATATATATATATGTATGTATATATGTATGTGTGTGTGTATTATATGAAGAACATTGCAAGGGATACACACACACACACGAGATCTGAGAAGTACAATGGCTAAAAAAAAAAAAAAGATCTGAGAAGTACGTGGAGCCCACAACACAGGACCTATTGAGAGGCATTGAAAGCTTGCAATGTTGCAACTTCTGGACGGGGGAAAAAAAAAAGCGCTACAGCTTTTTTCAAAAATAAGTTGGTAGTTCAGGCTTATTTAATAAGTTGCGTTTTCGGGTTTTTTATATTTTGCAAAACATTGCCCCAAACACTCAAAAAACGTATTGCGTTTTGAATTGGGCTTATTGAACCAAAATCGGGCTTATTGGTCTGGATAGTGTGTGTTTGGTATTGCTTATTGAGGGGTCAATAAGCACTTATTACATAAGTCGAGATAAAACTCCTCTCACATACTTACCTCATATTCCGTAAATTATGATTTATAAGCACTTATTACCTAAAAATAAGCTATTCCAAACGAGCACTTAATATATTTGAATTTTTGTTTTTGATAGATATAACAAGGTAGGTATTGCGCCAAGAGAGTAAGAATTTTTTTTTCCCAATAGGATTAAGGTTTTCCCTTTTAAAGCTTACAGTGCAAAGGACTTTCACATCTCCAACAAGTACACTTTCTGATATTTAAATTTTTGTTCTCCTTTTTACAAAGTGAAGTTGTTTTTCACTTCAACCAACAACTTATTGGTGAGAGTAAGAATTTTGGAAAATACTTAAGTCAAGTTTCTTATACTTATTTCATCAAGTTCTTCAATCACAAGTAATTATATTCATATTTTTGAAATATTATCATTTAATTATAATCTCAAATGAAAAAAAGGGCACATGATTATGTGTGAGTAGAGAACATGATGTAATATATATAAGGAACTTGATATAAATATGATTATAAGAATTTCAACAGTTAAAAAAATCAACAAGGTTATTCTTGTACAAGAGCGATTTTATTACCTACTTTTAATAAAAAAACAAGCATTGTTTCCGCTCATATTTATTGATTATTGCTCCACAATTCATATTAAACGAGATTCGTGTCGATTTCAGTTTTTTTTAACATCTTGTTGTTGGGCCAAGAGTTTTATAAGCGTTTAATGTATCATATTTTCTTTACATAGTATGTATTGTACTAGCAAAGAATATCAAGGAGAAGTAAATTTACAATTAAAATGGGAGGTGAGAACAATGATGAACTGATGGAAAAAGAGAAGGGGGGGTGTCTAAATGAGTAAGGAAACTCATTGGTTCTCAGAAGTAAAGCACCAACTCTTAATTTTCTTGCAGTTGCTCTGGCAAAAAAAAAATAATCACAATTTTGTTGCAGTTGCATGATCCTCCATGGAGAGGAACGTCATAACCTTTGGGGAAAAGGACTCTCATCAAAACAAATGAAGCTATCCCAGCAAATTAATGAGGTCTTGAAAATCAAAAACAAGCCAATCGGCTTTTGTAGCCACAGATTCTCGAAGTTGAACACCAGCATAGCAGATGAACAAGTCAGCAGCACCTGGTCTCCGAGCCTAAATGGAAGAACATAAAAAACAGATTTGAATATGATATAAATTTCAATCACAGTCAATTATGGAAACATGTTGAATAAGGAAACTATTTCTGTAGATCAATATCATTATTTGATCTTCTTCTTGTCTCTTAAAACGGTTGAATATGTCTAGTTTACATAATATGAATGAGTCAATAAATCTTTGTTGCATGCATATGCAGGATTTTACTTACCTCAAGATCAGTTGCGCCGTCGCCTATCATAGCTAATGCTTTGTATTTATGAGCCTGAAAAATCAGTTTGACCAGACTTACAAACAAGGCATTTAGTAAAAATTAATGAGCAGCAGCAACTGAGCAACACTAACCTTCCTGATCTGTTCAACTGCAGTTGCTTTTCCTCCACTCCTTGAAGTAGGTTCATTTCTATCAAACCCAACAAACTCTCCAGAGCTTCCAAAAAGCAGTTGATTGGCAAAAATATTCTCTTTTGGGATCCCAAGTATTGATGCAACGGGCTTCATAAGAAGTGTCTTAGTAAGTAGAAAGGAAACAGACTATCTAATTCATGATACTGTCTATGTGTGTAGAGTTAGCTTGCTTATCAAGAAAAGCACTACATTGAATTCTTAGAACTCATGACAATGTGGAAGCTGCTATAAGAATTTAAATATGACAGTACTGGAAGATATAGACACTAGTTGCTACTATTCTGTTTGTTATATTTTTGACTCGAAAACACCAATTGCATGACCGCTGCCTCTCAGAATAATATGCATACTGGGTTGTTTTTTGACCAGAATAAGCATCCTGCTTTAAAAGAACAACAGAGATGGCATTGCTCAAAACACAGATTTCTATTTAAGGAATCTACGTGTACAGGCTCTTTGGCTGTCATTCCAAATTCTAAATACTGTGGAGATTTGATGGTTATTCTGTAACAGATGTGTATTTTAACATATTACTTTTTTTAGTTATACCGAAGCTTGCCTAGTCTTTTGGTGAACCATAGGTACTAAGGACCTGCATGTGCTAGTTTCAAATTTCATCGGGGTACAGTATCAAACTGAAGTCATGTACTTAAACTCTCACGGTAAGTAATAATTTCATCTTTTGAGCCTTCAATGACGACCAAAAAATAATTTTACAGCTTATCTACATACATAGATCATTTGACGAAATCCACCAGATATCAGATAAACATCAATTTGCTTAGCCTTTAACTTCTCAACTAACTCTTTAATGCCAGGGGAAAGCCTGCATTTCAAGAAGTATAATCATAGTCTGAACTAGATAGTTCAAGGTACTCATTAGAAAAACAGAAACAGAAAGGTGAAAAAGGAAAGAACGATAGTAGAAGTTTGGCAATACAAATAATCATTATACATCCAATGCAGACTGTTAAACTTTCCAAACTTTAAGTTTCAACAACAGCAACAACAATAAATGACTTAAATATAACGGCATGTCATTGTGCTCCAAAAACCATGCCCATTTTTTGTTACCACTAAAAGCAAGAATATTTGAAATTTGTACAAGGTAATCAAATGAAAATTTGGTCAGGGAAAAAATCTAGCATTGCTTAGAAATTTGGTTATAGCCTTAGCCTAGTAGGAGACCATTATGGGTGTGATTTATGACATGGCCATTTGGTATATGTGAATTAATTAACTCTCTTAGTTCTGCTGCCAACCTAACCAGATTTCACTGACTTATCTCTTTCAGATACACAGGGGACCCCAAGTGGGTACAGTCAACTGGGCATATGTCTGTTCAAGATATAATTGACTACAAAATAGAAACCTTTTCCCCGGTCCTAATTTTTACAGACACTGACAGTTTTTTCTGCATAAAGGATATTGGGTCATATGCGACATAAATGGTTGGAAATAAAATTTTTTTATTTGACCAAACAGGAATCTAAAACGAGAATAATTGGAGATGGATTATTCACTAGGAGAGCATGGTCAATTCCTTATTGTTACAAGCCAATCGGAAGATCAGAGGATTATACAGAAAATATAACAAAGAAATTATGATCAAAATGTCAAGTCTTCTCAAGAAAATGCCCAAGTCAACAAAACCACAAATACCTTGGGGGTCTTTGCTCGAGAAAATTCTGAACTTGAGATAAAGAAGGACTGAACAAAGATAGTCTAGAAGCCAAGGCATCCTCAAAAGGAACAGAACCACCCATTGCTCTAGGGGAATCCGAAAGTTTAATCAGACACAACGCTTTAAGCAAAAATAATCAGAGAATTGTCAGTCAAGTGATCAAACCTAGCAGTCCATTCAGCAACGGCCTTTCCAGCGCCGCAGAATTCAGCAAGTTCATCAATACCTTCGTCCAGACAGACAGTGCTGTCGACATCAAAGCACACAGCATCAACACTTCTCCAAAGCTCAAGGATCTCTATCATTTTAAGAAAGCAACTATCAATCGATTTTTCTTTTCTCTTTTTCGTCTTTCAAATAATTTCAGAGCGATGGAAACCTTTGGAAGGCAGCATGTCTTCAGGGTGGCCCACTTTTGAGCTTCCCACTGGTTGAGCAGAAGCCGCCGTTGTATTGAATGATATGGACTGCTTCAATAGGCCAATTCGAGTTCCATAGTCATTCTTCCTCAGATATAGTGAAGACGAAGGAAGAAAACGAGATTCAAATTTTCTACTATAATTACAAACTGGACTGATCCTACAACGCACCAACGCTTCCATGAAATTTCCTTCTTCCAAATCTGAAAGGAAAACGGTTAATTTCTAAAATTTTCACAAAAATTATCCATGAAATTACCTTCTTCCAGATCAAAGAACGGTGAAAACTGTTAAAAACACCAAATGGATGCAGCTAACCAACCACTGACATATTTCCATTTTTTTTTTTTCCAAAATGATATTGAAGCCGAACAATCTCGGGAAAAATTCACGATCTAATCTATAAGTATTAAGCTGTATGAACTATTCAGATCATGTTACATACCTCGCTAGATGAGAATATGAATCTTCTTCAGCGTCTCTGCTACGAGGAAATGCCAACCAACTTCTTTCCTTTTGCAAACTGTTGTGATTGTGCATGACGACGTATGGATGCGACTCCGCCGGCTCCGACCACAGTGCCATAAGCCCAACCAGGCCCATTTGATCTGTGGGCCTATACTCTAATTGGGTTAACTAGGCCCATTAAGTTCCATGCGAAACCCAGCGGGGAGGAGAAAGTGAAATTCTGTCTTAGTTTTTAATGTTTCAAAGTATTTGGGTTAAGGGGTAAATCTACCAATGATGTTTTAAAAAAAGAGCATCTGGCACAATTATCTTTTAGAATGGGTAAAAATACTAATGAACAATTAAAAAGGGGCATCCACCACAAAAACCGTTAATCCGTACTAACACCGTTAGGGGTTTTCTTCTCTTATGATTTAACGCCGTTAATAAAGATTTAACGGTTTTTGTGGTGGATGCCCCTTTTTAATTTTTCATTAGTATTTTTGCCCCTTTTAAAAGATAATTGTGCCAGATGCTCTTTTTTTAAAACATCATTGGTAGATTTGCCCCTTAACCCAAGATATTTCTAAGGTATGATACTTAAAAATAGGGATTAATATAATCTTTGGTCCATCAAATTTGCCCTCATTTTAGTTTTGGTATCTCAAATTTCAAATTATAGGTTTTGATCCCTCAAAAAGCAAAACGGTCTAGGTTAATACAATCTTTATTTCCTCAAGTTTGTCTTCATTTTTTTTAGCCCTTCAAGTTTTATTCTGTTTAAATATTAATCTGTATAACTTAATAAAAACTTAGATAATTTTGCCTTTTGATTGACAAAAACTAAAATAAAGACAAACTTAAGAAGTCAAAGATTATACCAACCTCTATTTTTAAATATCCTTTAGAAGATTTAAGGAGGTGTCACTTTTTTGGATTTATTAGACAGAACTTATCTCATATCTCATATATATATAGATATATTTATATATATCTATAGTGTAAAATCATTTAAAATAAGCTAAACGGTTAAACCAAACACGAGCATTTAAGGACATCCTCAAGAATCACTCTTACAATTTATGAGACAAAATTTTTCACATGTTTATCTTATACTTTACAAAAACACTTAAGTTAAACTACACCAAACACCACTAAGCTTTTTATCTATCAATGACTGTACAGTCTTTTTGGCTTAAAAAAAAACCTATCAGTCCTATTAAGTAATAACACACCATCTCGTATATGTTTAAAAATGCACATTGATTATTAGAATCTCTCCTAATATTTTTTTTACCAGTAATTTAGCTTTATTAAATGAATTAAACACACATTTTTGTATCTGTGTTTATATTAAAAAACAAATATTTCAAATTCCCTCTTGAAGGCTCTAGCATGATGCATGCATACCAGAACGGGGTGTTTATGCGTAACAGTGCCGAGGCCAGAGGTAGGGGCAGGGCTGCGTAGGGTAAGACACTAAGACCCATGCCTGATATCCTGTCTGAAGGATGAACGGGCTGTATTTTGTAACCTAATACCCAATCCTGTCAGTTAAAAGTCCTAATCATTTTGGGCTGGGTAAGGGTGGGCTTTCCTACCCAAATTGTAGCGCCCGGGATTTTGAAAAATATGGAGCCGTCACCAAAATTTTAAAGATATAGGATAACTTTAGAAACCTTTTTAAAAATGGAAACTAGTCTATAAAAACCATTTAGGGTTCGGGAGTCGATTGTGTGTGGGGAAGGTGTTAGGCATCCCACAACACCCATTCATAAGAATGGTTACCCTAAGTTAATTATTTAAAAATATTATGGCCTTTAACATTATTATAATTACCCAAATAAAAAAAAAGAATATTTACAAAACTAAATGAAATGAAAGAAATAGAAGAAAAAAAAAACACTTATTTACAATAAGGAAAAATATACTTATTTAAAAAAAAAAGAATATTTATTTACAATAAGAAAATAAGAAAAAATATATTTATTTACAAAATTGGACTTGACCTAGGATGAAAACTTAGGGCCTATGTACCCTTTAGAGGGATCAAAGCCCACGTAGTTCGAGGGGTAGAAAAGCGTGTCACTTGGTTTGTGATTTTTAGAAAAATATTTATTTAATTTATTTGAGAAAAATATCTTTTTTTTTGTTGGGTTTGTGTTTTTTACTTTTTTTTTTCAAAAAACGTTTTTTTTTATTTTCTTGTACAAGAGAGTTTTTCCATTTTATTTTCATTTATCAAAATGTGTCAAAATATTTTTTTTATTTTTTTTTTTGAAAGAGGACCTAAGAAAGGGATTAAAAGAAAAAAGAAAAGTAGCACAAGTTAAACAAAAAAGAAGTCAAAAGTGAGGAGATTTATGCGTACCTTTTATTCTTTGAACCCGCTACAATAAGAGATAGGGTGATAGAACCACATAATAAACAAGAGGCAAGTACAATTATATTATCTATATTTATTAAGCATAACACCTAACATGATAAGAAAATAAGACAACACATACCTCTTGCCTATGTATGAGATAATTCAGTTGAACAATAAAATGCAAATCCATAAGACCACAATGAGCTAAAACACGTCCAGCAACATCATAATACAAAGTAAAGCAATGTAATGCATATTGGATAAAGTCATAGTGCATGAATGATGAGGTAAGCATGAACCAAGGGATATTATATGAGAGAAAAAAAAAACAAGATGTAAAAGTGAAATCAAAGAAAAGGATGAAAACTCAACCACAGACCTTATCTCCTTGCTCTCCCAAAATTCTTGTCCCCTTTACTTCAACCCTTACACTCCTATTTATAGTCTCAAGGTAGGGTTTTCTTCATAAATGCTCCTTTTTTTTCGTTTTTTTAATTTTTTTTTTTTGTATTTTCTATTGATAAAACTTCCTAACTTGACCTAATTACCATTAGTGGAGATTTTTTCATTTTTTAATTTTTTTTTCATTATTTTCCCCACAAGTAACTTCCTAATTTAAACCTATCAACATAAATGAGATTTTTTATTTTTTATTTTTCGATTTTTTATTTATTATTTTCCCTTAATGAATGACAATGCCAATCATATCAATGAGGGGATTTATTTTAATTTTCTTTTCTTTTTTTTTTCTTTTCAATGATGATTGCCTATTTAGACACCGATCATCATCAATAGGAGGATTTCCTTATTTTTCTTATTTTCATTTTTTTTCTTTCAATGATGATTGCTAATTTGGACACCAATCATTATCAATTTTTTTGTATTTTTTTTAGTGAGGCCCGGACAAAATCGGGTGTTCACACAAGTGATAACGCCTTGTCTTATCCACATATTAAAAAAATAATTCCGTATAAATTTCATAAACATTCATGTAGTTATCAATACCATATATCTTAACAAATATCCATACTTTAAAAATTAAACAACATCCATAATCTATTATAAATAAGGAAACAAAACGATTGTAATTAAAACCGTAAAGTTAAAATAGTTTGCATCAATTCAATGCTCAAAAGTTGATCAAATGATGAAACATCTGGGAAAAAAATAAAAAAAAAAACTATAATTTAATACATCACAAAGTAAAGAAGAAAGGAAGAAATCTACTTGTAAATAGTATTTAGTGGTTAGGGCAAAAAAAAGAAAATTAGAAGAGTATTATACAATAGATAATATATATTTTAAATAAAAAAATATGAAATAATATTTAATTGATATAAATTTTATATTTTAAATAAATAAAAATAATTTTCAGGGTAGGGTCAAATGGACAGGACAGCACCCCTTGCCCAATGTCCGATTTTATCCGGTTATTAACCTGCACAAAATTACCCCAAATTTTTTAAAGACACTATTTTAAGACTGGGTTGAACAATTTTTTACAAAGTAGGGCTGGACACATCGGCCACTGGACTCATCCCTAGCCAGAGGGTCATATTCACGTCGCATCACATTTCAACAAATAGAAAACTTAAAAAGCAAGTGGCATTAATTGGGGGGGGGGGGATGGGGAAAAAAAAACAAAAGAACGCAAGTCACGGCTACGAAGACGGAGGACTGAGCAGTACTGCAGCGGAGCAGACATGCGTCTCATTATTTTTACTTTCCTTCTACTCTTCCGTACTTATATATATATAGATATATTTTTAATTGGCTTATCCTAAATGTAAGATTTTTTTTTTTAATTTGTCTTAATAATAAATAAATATATTTTATTTTATCCTCAATTAATTATTATATTATATGCATTTTCGTTCATCATTTTTTTATTATTACACTTTGTCACAAACATTCATAAATAGGGACATTTTTTAAAAAAAAATTAAATTTTCTATGTGATTATTACGTTTAACTATTTTTTAGAATATCACGATCCAGTTGAAAGCAAGGTTTTGAAACTCGGACCGATCACTAAACAAGTCGGAGTATTGGGTCACAGGTCAATGGGTCAGACTGAAATTAAACCGGAGCTAACCAAAAGCTATACTGATGAAGAAGTGAAAATTTCAGGTTATTTGTATAAAATTTTGAATAAAAGTTTAAAAACGAATTAAGTTGATTTTTTTAATTTAAAAAAGATTGAACCAATTAAACCGATCTTTAAACTAAAACCGAACTGGCCGAACCATCGATTGGCAAGTTTCCAACCTAAATCGGCTTATCCGATCCGATTTTCAAAACACTGGTTGAAAGGCCTTATTATATACAAGGACGGAGGGGAGTGCTTATTATTACAAGTTTTCATTAGAAACAAAACAACAAATGTTTATTACTCCCCCCAATCCTAATTATAAGACAAAGTTGACTTTTTTGGAAAAATTAAGGAAGTCAATTAAATCACTTTATAATATTTTTATTTTTTTCTTCAAACTAATTAATTTGACTAATAAACTGATATATAATCTAAGGATATTAAAAATATAAGTACTCTAAAGTGATTTAATTGGCTTCCTTGATTTCTCCAAAAAAGTTAACTTTGTCTTATAATTAGGACCGGAGGGAGTACGATATAAACTAATTTAAAAAACTAATAGGGATATGAAGACGATGAAAGTAATTAAGGGGAGAAGAACATCCATAAACTCTTGATATCAATGACAATAATTTGTTTATTAAAACAATTGATTTTTAATAGCCGACATTATAACGATTAAAATAATTTTTTAGTTATTTTTAATTTAATTCCATTATCATGCATGCTTGGTGTCTTTAAAATTTAGGGTAAAATATGTTATCTTTCAGTAGCATCAGTGCCCTAATATTGTTTCTGGTGCATCCATCACTCGCGAGCCACGATGTTATTTTCCTTTTTTTTTTTTTTTGACTAACAAACTGGATTACATTAATCTCACATAGAATAATACATAACACCTGTCTACCATAGGCCTAGGACTAAGCCATGATGTTATTTTCCTTGTGATGCAACAAAACACCATGCATGATAAATAAAATTCGGGTGTTGAAAGCATAAAGAAAATAATAATAACGTCAAATTGCTGGATACAATTTTACCCTAAAATACCAAATCATAAAAGTTTTATCCTTTTATTTTTTTTTGAAGGGAAAAGGTTAGAAAAAGAATATTTAATTTGCAAAATTTTAAATTAGGTACTTCTAAAAAAATAAGCTGTGAATTGCTTATCAAGTTTCATCATTCCCTTATCAACTCTTGGTAATAAACCTGACTTGGGATTTTGCATTTTTAAAGTTTCTATCTTTTTCCCTTTCTTTTTATAATAATACTTGGAGATGCCTAAGTAAATAAAATATTTATTTAATTACAAGTCTGGAAATCGGTAACCAAACTAACTCTAGCGAACACTGAGCCAGAGGGCTAGGTCCATGGACTAAGGGCCCGTTTGATTTAACTCCATTGTATGTTTGCAATGGTAATTATGATTGCATTACCAAGAGAAGAGTGTTTGGTTCCTTTTTAGCATGGTAATAGGGTTTATCATGGTAATAATGATTACCAAAAAATTGGTAATCCTCATTTATACCTCCCCCTATGAATCCTCATTATCATCCCATTGCATGGTTAAAAAAGTTTAATTTACCTTTTAGTTTCTTGTGTATTTGTTTCACTTATCTCATTTCACTTGCCATATCATGTCACAACTGCCACCGCCTCCTCTTCCTCCTCCTCCACCGCTGTCACCTCCACCCGCTGCCGCCACCACTACCTCCTCCACCGCCATCACCTCTACCCCCTGCAGCCGCCACTATCTCCTCCTCCTCCTCCACTGCTGTTTCCGCTACCCCATCATTGCCATCGCTACCACTACCTCCTCCTCCACCCCCGCCACCACTACTACCTTCTCCACCGCCGCCGCCCCCTACCGCTACAACAGCACTAGGAATTCGGTCCGACGAGCTGGCTCGACATGGGCTGATAGCCCGCCCCTAAACGGGCTACTGAAGTGTAGCCCAAGCCCGTTTAATCGGGCTAACGGGCTAGCCCGTGAGCCCAATTAAACAATGAGCTTCTTAAAAAGTAGCAGCCCAGATCGGTTTTTCCCCCCAATAATACAGCTGCAGCCCAGAATGTAATGTAAGCAGTTTCCTCCCCTAACGCAACCCACACTGTTTTAACTCAAACCACTCATTAATAAGAGATTTTGTTAGGGACTAGTGTAAATGAATTGAAAAGCCACGCATTTGATATGATTGTATTTGACTAAAAAAGAGGTATGCGTGCCTGTCTCAACATTATCATACAAAGTGCTTCTAAGAGTCCAGACAAATGAACAATACATAGAATGAGAAGCCTTCTTAGATGTATCGAACTAAATGCAAAATCAATCAGTAAATATCCTATCTTTCAAAGATGAAACCATCAATAAACATGGATTTTGAAATCTGTCCATACAATTTTGTTTTTATCCAAATAATGACATTTATTAAACGACAATATAAAGGAAAGAGTTTTACTCCTTGATCTATACTTTGTAAGATGACAACAAATAAGCAAAAAAACAATAAAAGTTGAAATACAACAAAAGTTATCATTTATCTAATAAAGTGAGTAACAGAGCCATGCATACTTGATACTTACATCGAGAGAGGCCTCTTAGAAGGGACCAGTGAAGAGCAAGAGAATGATAACAAAAATAGTTGCAAATGGTAAGATATCAAAATAACCACAGACATCAGACTTAGTCAGGAGATAGAAGCTAAGCAACCTACAGCCAAGATAGCATTTGAGAAGGCCAAACTCAAAAAGTAAATCAAAATAAACAAGACAGCATTTGAGAAGGCCAAACTCAAAAAAGTAAATCAAAATAAACACAAGTCCATAACAACGGATAAGAACAAACTTATAAATTATAATCTTCCTCATTCTTCATTCATCAATAATGATATTTGAAGCATTATCGGAAGTTGCAAAAACAATAACAGGAGCAGCTTGCCTTTTCTCTGTCTCAGGATCCTCTGCCACACATAATGACATAAACAACAAAGAGTGCTAATAAGTCAGTATTCAATAAGATAATTTTAATGTTACCATAAACAACAAAAATTAAAGAATTAGATGTTATCATCCTATGGAAAACCAAGAAGCCAATTTTGAGTGCAAATAAGAGCTTCAACATTATCTGAAAGAAGACAAGATCGATACTTTATGAGAATGCGATATCCAATGCTAAAGGCTGATTCACTTGTAGCAGTGATAATTGGAATGCTGAGAATATCACATGCTATCTTTGAAAGACGAGGGAATCAAAAAGAGTTAGCTTTCCAATAATCCAAGACATTAAATTTTGTCGCCAATCTATTATCAAACATCCCTTCTTCCAAATAATAGTCCAATTCAGACTTTTTGATTATTGACTCATCTTGACTCTTGAATGAAAAAAAATCATGCACCCGTATAATTAATAAAAGATTAACATAACAAAGTGGCAATCAAAATAACATTAAATCTAAACATTTAACTAGTAAAGAAGTTCAAACTTACATCAAATACATCATAATCATATACTTGATTGGAGTTAGAGGCAACAACAAGTTGTGTGAAGAAGACATCGTTTGCATTAGAGCTTGAAGAAGCAGCTCCAGCAGTTGGGGCTGAAGATGAAGATGATATTCCACTTTTATACTTATTAAAAACATAATACAACTTGCTCTTTATGTTTTCAATCTTTTCTTGAGAGTTAATGGGATCCACTTTTCCAAAAGTGAACTTAATGACATCAAACTTCATCCAAGGATCAAGAATAATTGTTAGAGCAAGGATGACACTATAGTCACTCCAATATTTGTCAAACTTGTCAAGCATAGATTGAGCCATTTCTCGGATCATAGAATCATTATTATGCAAATGTTCTTTCAACAACAACTCAATCTTCGAAATCTGTGTGAAATACATGTTAGAAGTAGGATATGATGATCCAGAAATCAAGTTTGTTATCACTGCAAAAGGTTTCAAGAATGTGCACATGATCTCTGCTCTAGCCCACTATTCACTTGTTGGACAATGGTTGTAATTTGAGTCAATCAAAACTAAGCTAGCAAAAGCTCGACGATACTTAAGTGTAGACTCAAGCATTGCATGTGTGGAATTCCAGCTAGTCGGAACATCATATCGTAAACCGAATGAAGTGTCAATACCCCTAACAGCTTCAACCCTTTTTCCTGAATTCTATCATCATTGCCTCTGATTTCCTTACATATTGAATGCTAGCCCTAAGCTTGTTTAAAGCACCTTCTGCTACTCTCAAGCCATCCTGAACTGAGATTCAAGATGTAGGCAGAACATCGAACATGGAAGAACTCCCCATTACATATAAAGCTATTACTCAAGTTCAAATTCTCCTTCAAGATTCTCTACATCTGAAAATTGGCTGAAGCATTATCCAGGGTGATCGAGAATACTTTCTTTTCAATCCCTCATTCAGCCAATATCTCATGTGCCCTTTTTGCCGTTTCAGATCCAATGTGAGGAGGCTCCATCTTAGAAAATGAAAGTATTTTGCTATTAAGATTCCACTGCTCGTCAACAAAGTGAGCAGTCAAGTAAAGATAACCTTCAGCAGTTTTTGATGTCCAACAATCAAATGTCAAGTATATCCTACTTAGACTCATTAAAATTTTTTTCTTCAGGTTATCCTTTTGATGGAGATAAAAATTCCAGACATCAACCACAACAGTTTTTGTAGTAATATTCCTATAACCAGGATTTAAATATACAAGCAACTCCCTAATTCCATCATACTCCACAAAAGAATATGGAAGATTATGTTTGATGATGCAATATGCAATGATTTCTCATACCCTGTTCGAGTCAATCTTTATAGATCTTATAATCTCTGCTTGGTCTATCATCATGGCACCAACATCCTTATATTTTGGGAGTGGCTTACAATGTTCAACATGACACTGAAGGTGTGAAGTCCCACAATCCTTGCTTCCCACAACATAAGGTTTCCCACGGCCATTACATTTAGCTTTTTCTTTACCGTCAACTACGCCAATTTTGGTAAAATACCTCCAAACATTAGATGTGGAATACCTCACTTTTTTCTTGGAGCATGATCATCTTTATTTTGTATTTGTAAACAAGAAGAGTCAGGTGTAGCATGTTGTTTAGATTGTGTTGTCACATTGACATCATCAACATCCATTACAGAAGTTGTAGCACTGTCAACATTCTTTCTTTTATTATCTTTATCCTCATCATTCACATTTGTAATTGTGGTCATCTTTTTTATAACAACAAATTAATCACAAAGTCTAGCACATTACAACAATCACAGACATATAAATCAAGATTAGCAGCATTATTGCAAAAAAAAAAATCTACCAAGCAATTCAGAATTCAAAATACCACCACAATCAATTTTATTTTCCAATGTTATAAATTCAAATACTTGAGAGTCTTTGAGAGAGAGAGAGAGTGGACGCCAAAGGAGACGAGAGTGTTAAGGAATCAAAGCCACAATGGAGAAACCCACTCATTTATATTTCAGAGACCTGGATGATTATGATTTAAGTGACAAGGTTAGTATCTTGCACAGTAAGACAACAGGAGTACAATTAAAACAACAGGAACACAAAGTAATCCTGAAGATATCAAGCCATGAATAATTTTATAAACCTACCCATTGAAATCCTTTATTCTCTTGAAGTGCAGCACCGATGAAGCTCTCACCAAGATTAGCAGTATGAGAAGCTATAACATATGTGCCGATCTGTTTCATGAGAAAGGAGTTTCAAATCATTAGCACATCCTAAGTTCTTTAGTTGTTAATAGAAATCGGACAGAGTCAAATTCCACCCCTACTTGTTACATGAGCAAAATAAAATTGCTATCACTAGTAGATTCATTCAAATATATATATGTGTGTGTATTATTTGAATAAGTAAAAATAATCAATGAAAAATATTTTGATTTAAATGATTTTAAAAAATAAAAGCATATATAAATCTGAATTTAAATAAAACTCACAGAATTTATTATATAGTGTTTGGAAACAAAATCCTTATACGCCAATTCATTATTTCTTTTTGTACCACGCCAATTCTTTATTTAAGTTGAAACTAATCTAACCTATAATTCAAGAGTATGGTTTGGTTTGAAGTTTGAATAGGAAATATTATTAAACCATTTATTGTTTCCCATAAGCCAAGTCAAATATTCACAAATGAATTAAAATGTATTTATTACATATTAGCATTTTTTGGCAGCAATCAACCATCAATTATCAACCAACATGTTCTTATATTTTCATAAAATAGAACAATATTTTACTTATCTATTGTGACTGAAAATAGAAAACAGATGACACCACAAAGGAAGACTCGAGGAGAAAATGTAGGAAATATACAAGGCTCATAAATTGCCATTCAGTTTGTAAGGTTTAGAAAATGTACCAAGCCTCCTTTGCACAACTCAACAGCACCAACAACACTATGTGCTTGTTCATCACAATCAGGTTGAGAGAGATGCAACCCGAACTTGAACCCCACCAGCAGAGAGTTAGACATAGCCGCACTCAAACCCCACCGGCAACTTGCTGAGCTTGCCTGACGAGTGACGAGTCACGACTGTGTAGATTGTTGAGCAGAGGAGTCGAGCCAAGAAGATGAGAGAGGAAGCTGATGTCAGTTGTGGATTATTAGGGCATTTCAGATCCCATGGTCGCCACTAGCCACTCGCTAGTCGCCCGACGGCTGTACGAGATAAAGCGGAAGAGCCGAAGAGCAGTTCGGTCGGCTCGCCGCCTGTCGCCAGGACCGTGTGACAGTTTCGGTGTTTGGAATCAGAGAAAGGGAAAGTGAGACTGAGAACTGAGAAAAGAGGGTTGAGTGTCGAGTGGAGTGAGGAAATGAAAGTCTCAGTCGAGTGTGGGACAGTCGGACAGATCACAGATAGATAGCATACGATCAATTTTTTTTAAATGGGTCAGCCCGTTTAACTCACAGGTTAACCCGTTTTCCATTCGGGCCAATTTTCCTCAACCCGAACCCGAAAAAAAAAACGGGCTGGGGGGCCGAGCTCGAATTACCAGTGCTAGTTATAACCACCACCTTCGCAGCCACCCGCCCATCACCACTACCACCTCCGCCATTGCCCACTGCCACCACCACATCCTCCTCCTTTGCCGCCACCTACCCATAGCCACCACCACTACCACCTACTCCTTCGTCGTTGTTGCCACCACCACCACCTACTCCTCTGCCGCCAACCCCTCCACCCCCATCGTTGCCGCCGCCACCAACTCTTAACTATTTTTTCTACAAAAATTATATTAAGGGTAAAATAAACTTTGTGCAATATATTAATTTTAAATAATTGTTAAAATATTAACCCATTGTATCTTACTTAAAAATCAAACCAAACATTAACGTTGTAATTAATATTGCACTGTACTGGAGGGTGTAATGAGATCAAACCAAACAGACCCTAAGTTCAACAACTCGTCCGAATTACATTGGTTTTTACAGTTCTAGTAATTTGGAGGAACAAAATGTCCTGTTGTGTGACTATTTTTTTTGGGACCAAATTTGTCTGACTTGTAAGTTGAATATGGCAAGATATTTACTTGTTTGGAACAGCTTAATTTTAGCTTATAAGTGCTTTTAAATCATGATTTACGATATACGAGATAAGTATTTGAGAAGAGTTTTGTCTCTACTTATATGAAAAGCACTTATAAGTAAAAAATAAGCTATCTCAAAATTTGTCTTTATCTGTCGATCTTGTAAGATGGAAAAGCCTCTATTTTAATTATAAGTCATTTTCAATATATTTTATTTTAATAAGAAAACTTTAAACATTGTTAAACCCTAGCTTTGGTTAAAAAAACCCTAGTCAAAGAGTATAAAATCTACACATAACGTTAAAAATTCAATTACATGACTTATAAATAGAATAAAAAAATTGTCTTTATATCTTATAAATAAGACAAGAGGTGCACAAATTAAACATATGATTTTAGTATATCAGGACTTGGTGGCCAAATAACATCAAACTAAAAGTAGTGTTTGTAAAATGTCATAAACAATTAAAAAATAACTCTTTTATACTCTATAAGACCAAGTCCTGTATTTTAATTATAAGTCATTTTCAATATATTTTATTTTAATAAGAAAACTTTAAACATTGTTAAACCCTAGCTTTGGTTAAAAAAACCCTAGTCAAAGAGTATAAAATCTACACATAACGTTAAAAATTCAATTACATGACTTATAAATAGAATAAAAAAATTGTCTTTATATCTTATAAATAAGACAAGAGGTGCACAAATTAAACATATGATTTTAGTATATCAGGACTTGGTGGCCAAATAACATCAAACTAAAAGTAGTGTTTGTAAAATGTCATAAACAATTAAAAAATAACTCTTTTATACTCTATAAGACCAAGCTCTTCCTTAACGAAAGGAGTAAAATTCTTCTCATACATTTATTTTGGATCATGAAAACTGTCTATGAGCCCATGATTCGCTGGAAATTGGGCGGAACCATTTGATTCGCTGAAAATTTGGGGGACAAAAAAATCAAATTTTCCCACGTAACTAATTTTTAAGTGGGGAAGGAAATGTACTAAAAACATAAAAACCCTTTGATGAGATTTAAGATGTGATATAAAAAAATGAATAGGATGCATGGATTCCATGGGCATTTAAATATATTTTTACTTTAGGGATAAAATAGATTTTTAGCTTATTTTCCTATTTCATTTTTTTCAAACCAAATAAACAATTTTTTATCCACTTATTCTCTTTTTCAATGTAAACCAAACATCTATCTAGTAAAATATTTCTCTTTCCATTTTTTTACAGCCCTTTCTTTAAACGAACCTGGCTCTAAGATAAGTTAAGTCTATGTTTGAGAACACTTATTTTTTAAATATAAGTGTTTATTATGTAAATTGAGATAAAACTCCTCTCACATACTTACCCCGAATACCGTAAATCACGAATTATAAACATTTATTATCTAAAAATAAATTATTCTAAACGAGGCTTTAGCAAACGAGCCTCTCGGATGTGAGTCTCCTACTCTATAGATAATCAACCTAATCATAATTAAAATATAAAAAATATTCAGATATAATTTTAAAAAAATATATAATCAAATAAAAAAGTTCACTGATCTTGATTCTGGCTTCCTGGGATCGAACTCAACCAACCTCTTGGAATCTTGTCGCACTCTTCCACGTCGGCCAAATCGATCTTGATAGCCGTGACGGAGAAAATCAATTTAAACTCACTTCTGGCGTGGCCGCCAATCGCTCGAGCCAGAAGACCGGCGTGGCGTTGAATGTGGGGTTTTAGAAACTTGCCCAAACCAGCGTTAATCGGCAACGACGCCAGCTGCTCCGAAACGAAATGATCTTGCCAGCGTAAAAGACCGGAGCCGGTTCCGAGGAAAAGCAACAGAGGAATCTTGAACTGTAAAGTGAACTCCGGCGAAACGACAAAGTCGTCTTCCAAACCTACTCTCTGGCCTTTTATGGGCTCCAAGATCAGAGCGTACTTTTGTCGTATGCGAAGCTCGATCATGGCCTCCAAACGGTTACTACCACCGGCTGGGTTTGATGGCTTGTCTTCCTCCAATTTCTGGCAGGTCACGGCGACGCTATAGTCGGTGCGTGGTAGCGTGGTGAAGGCAGGGTAATGAAAAAGCGACATGTTGATATTATCAGTCAGCGGATATACATTACAAATGGAGGCTTCGAGAGAGACTTGAATATGAGCGTCGGTAAATATACGTGTTCCTTGAGGATAGATGGCTTGCATTTACGACTTTTTTTGGCCAGAAAAAGTTTTATTTACAATTTATTCTAGGCAGATAGATACGAGTACCTGTTTGATGATTTTCAAGCAAAATATTGTGTTGACGGATGCTAATTAATAATTACTTTTCCTATTTTATTTATAAGAATTTAATAATTAAATTATAGGTTTAAAAAATAATTAAAATTAGTGAAAAATTATATATTTAAAATATTTTTTTTATGAAACAGGCACTTATTTATAAAGGACGAGGAAGAAAAAGAAATAAAATAAATATAAGTATTGTCAATATTTTAATTAATGTAATATGTAATATTCTAATTTTTATTTATAGGATATAAATATAATTAAAAAGTGATTATTTATAAAAATGAATCTAATTGGTGATTTATTTTAAGAAAAAGAGAATCTGGTTAAAAATATATTTAAAAAATTATTATATAATAATAAAAAAACAAAACAAAAGGCAGCGCCACCAATTTGGAAAAGTAACGGGGTGGCTTTCGGTACCCACCCACTTAAATAATAAAAAAAAAGTCACACCACCAGGAGAAGGAGAAGGGGTTATATTAGAGGTGGTGATATGATTAGGGCATGTGGGTTAGGATTCATGTGTCACGGGTTGAGATCATATTTATTTTTATTGATATTCTCTTAATAATAATTAAAGAGAAGATAAAAGAAAGAAAATGAGAAAGATGACTAGTATATACAAATCATATTTGCTATTTTTAAATTTTTTAATTTAATCAAATTAGGTAAATATATTTTATATTTAACAACTCAGAGAATATAATCAATCTTCTAAAGTAAAGTCAGAATTGGATAATTAAGACATGAATACATTTATCTCTTCAAATTTAGATAGTTTTCTTAGACTCGGAAAAAAAAAAGTGCCCAATGAAGGGTTCAAAGTTCAAACTATGAGCTAAACCAAGCATTATTTATCTCCCCATTCAAAAATCATGTTAGCCTCCAAAGTCAAAAAGCCATTTTACCACCATCCCCAACCTAATCAATGAGGAGGGAAAAAACCAAGTTAAAAACACACTCCTCTGAAATCTCCTTTTGACCATCCCCATCATTCCTGAACTCCTCCGGCGAGACACTAATGGAGTCTGGACCTCTATCGGCATCGGAGATCGCGGCCAAGTTGAATCTGCAGTCTCACCCCGAAGGCGGATTTTTCGCCGAGACTTTCCGTGATGCTTCCGTTCAACTTCTCAAGTCTCAGCTCCCCCCTCAATGTATGTGCTTCAATCTTTCTGTTTTTTCTTCTCCATTTCACTTCCTTCTTTAGATTCTATCTTTGTTCATTTTTTTTTTTCTTTCTTTAGATAAAGTTGATCGTCCAGTGTCTACCTGCATATACTTTCTGCTTCCGTCTGGAAGTGTATATCGCCTGCATCGTATACCCTGTGCTGAAACCTGGCATCACTACATAGGAGAACCTCTTACGGTGCACTATACTTATTAATTGCTCATTTGAAGAAATTATTTGTTCCCCTTTTAGGTTTTTTATACTGAATAGAGCATGTTATATCTACACTCATCTGGTGGCAAAAGCACTTCCTTAATTTTCCTTCTCTTGTTCTGTCCCACCCAAAATATATGACCGACAAATTCAACTTGCAGTGGCATTTTTCATTGAACTGATCTTTGTGCCCTGTTTTCTTTCTTGTTTTTCTTTTTTCTTTTTCTTTAAATCTTTTTGTCTGCAAACATCTCAAGTTCGATTCTTCTGATCAAAGACCTAAAGAATTTTAACCTTTGTTTTACGATGTAGCAAGATAGTTTGATGCTAACGGCATCTTTAACATAAGGTAATACTATGTGTTGAATCTGTACCTAGTTTCTGTTTCATGAACTTCTCTGTGCCTTAAGTTGGAGTGTTCGCTGTCATATCTTTATATGTTTTCTCAAGCGTTTCTCTATTCCATCCCTTAGCTTTGAGTACTTACGGGCTTACAAAATATGTAGTTATCTCATACCGTTTTGCATAGAAATTGAATGCATCACTTCTACTTCAAAACCCACTCACACTTGATTACCATTCGAGCTATCATCAAGTTATTGAATTTGGATTTGGTTAGAATTACTAGGAAGTCAACATAAACGTACTGCGTAGCTTTTTAATTATCATGCCTCTTTGTTTGATTAAAAGCACTAATCCGAATATCTAATCTAGCTTTTTATCTTGTTGGATGATTGTTCAATGTGTTGCTTTTAACTCCAATCAATGGGCTATGATTCAGAACATTGAACATCTTCTGAAAATATAGCTTTCTATTTAAAGGCGCGCTGATTAGCTGCAAGTAATTGCGAGTAATTAAGTGTTAGCATTCTGCGAGAAACAAAACATCTTTAAGAACTTCTTTCCTTCCAAATTTAATTTGATTGATTCTTCCTGTTCCTCATCTCTTCATAACTTTTGCACTTTTTTTTTCGCAGGTGGCGGAAATAAATGATAAAGATGGAAGTGTCAAGTTTACCTGCCTGGGATCTAATCTGGCTGATAATCAGAAACCACAGTACACAGTGCCTCCTAATGTGTGGTTTGGTTCATTCCCAACAAAGGATTTTGATATATCAGCAGATGGGTCCGTGCAAAGAACACCTCCTAGAGATGGTGAGAGCCATTACTCCCTAGTAGGTTGCACATGTGCCCCTGCCTTTCAGTTCCAAGATTTTGAACTGGGAAAACGTTCTGACCTCATTTCTCAATTTCCCCACTTGGAGTCTCTCATCAATGCTCTCACCTATCCTGATTCCTGAGCCACTCACTGTGTTTCAGAATGTGTTGTTCTTTGGGAAACTCTTTAGCTTTGTGATATTTGGTTGCCAGATTTTAAACCTCTTGTTCTCGTTGGCTCCCGTCTATTCAGGTGTGGTTTACTTCTATATTATGTAAAATCTGATTATTTAGTCCTTCACGAGAATCAGATAATGGTTTTCATACACTTCTTTCGACATCAGTTAGTGTGATATAGGTCTCGGAGACTCGAAATAAATCCTCTTTTGAAGTCCCATGGAAGATTTCGTCCCTTTCTTTGTCTCTCTAGCACTATCCTACTCGAGGACCTCGATTTTAGATATCATCAGGAAGATTTCGTGGATCTTCCAGTTCTTTTGTTAACTTTTAGATAGTCTTGTCTCTATAGGTAATGCGCAAAAATTTTGTCGTAAATATATAATCATTTTTAATGTTTAATTCTCATTAACGGTATAACTGTGAAAATGATAATTTGGATTACATGCATTATAGATAGCACATACTCCCTTCGCTATTATTTATAAGTATTTTTTTATTGTGTAAAACAAATTGGTAGTTAAAAACAATAATTGTGTGAAAAATATTATGTTTTTTCTATATGTGCCTCTATTTATGAAAAGAGTATAGGAGAAAGAATAGATAAAAAGAATAAGAGATAATGAGTATTTAATAAGGGTAAGATAAAAAAAAGAAACTTATATTTTTAGACAAAAAATAAAAATTATTTATAAAAATGATCAATTCTATAAAAAAATTACTTATAAATAGTATCATTGCGAGTACAACTCAAGTGAACCGAATCCAGCAAACAATAAATTCTAGTACTTCATTTATTTCCAACGACAGGTATTCTCATTGAAGCTGATTGGCTAAACCAACACTGAAAGGTATAAATTGATTTGAATGATCCAAATGGCTCGATTGAACAACTAAGTGCTCGTTTGAAATAGTTAATTTTTGGATAATAAGTATTTATAAATTATGATTCACGGTATATGAAGTAAATATGTGAGAGGAGTTTTATCTCGACTTACGTAATAAACACTTATATTTAAAAAATAACTGTTCCCAAACATGTACTAAAAGATCTGCTCGGTTTTGGCGTTTTTATTTTTGAAGTTTATTTTAGCAATTGCTTTTGAAAACAGAGTCACAGACCACGCACCTGTTCCGAAAAAACACCCTATACGCGTGCAAGGCTTTCAAATAGGTATATAATGCTTCCTTCAAAGCCTGAACTTTTTTGTAATGTTTTGTTATTTTTTGGGTGAAGACCCCTTAAAGCTTGGAATCTTTCCAAAAAGCCTGTTATTAACTTATCATTAAGAAAACCACTTAATTAGGGCTAAAATCTTCTGTAAGGAATTGCAACATGCTTTCTGGCATGCTTGAGCTGTAAAGGCTCTTGATTCTTCCAGGCCTGGCGTATTCACACATTCGAAATTACTGTCTCAAGTTGTTTTCTGCTTCAGCTATCACTTCAATAAACAGAGCTGTGCGGAATCAGAACACGGGAAGAAGCCATTTATATCTCAGGAACAATATCTGCAATAAAAAATTATACACATAAACACTCAGTTACTGTCAAAGAAAAATATACAACTACATAGATGTTTGTGCTCAAACACCTCAAATACTTGAATCTGCATGAAGAATTCAAAATACTAAGAATCATGTTTATACGCGAATATAAAAGTTTTTGGTTGGTTACTTCTTCTTTGGGATAAACAATATAAATAACTTACATTCAGAATCTGTCTTGACCCATTTATTACCATCATCTGCAGCAGTACTGAACTCGTCTTCATCATTGTCAGATTTGGCCATTTGCTTGTCCTTCAGGTACTTCTTTATAACCTTGGTCGAACTTGAACCTTGGGGATATATCTTCTTATTGAGGATTGCCCTCACAATCTGAAGTCAAAACCAGAGGAAAGTACAAGGGCAAGATAATCTATCATAAACGAGGTATCAGACATATTTTTGCAAATCTAAGTGCTAAGAAAGAGAAGAACTCTGGCTTTACCTTCTCCATTCTGCTCTCTGTAGCCAGTGGATCTTTGAAACTGGGAGTATGTTGACGCCCGCTTCTGCAATCAAACATCTTCTTGAGAAGAAAAGTAAGTGATTTGTTGCCAATTGCACTCTTATTATTATTATTATTATTATTATCCAAACAAAGATCTTTTCCCCTGCAGGGGGGGATCAAACTGCTGTTCGGGAATAATGTCTCTTTCTTTTCACAGTTTGGACAATTATTCGTGTGATCAGCGGAGGATGATTCTTCCCGTAAACACATGTTCAATTCATTCTGGAAATCGCCTTCTTCTTGTTCGTCAGGTATAAGCTCTTGTACACAATCTTGGGAGCAAAATGAATCCTCTGCAATAATTCTTTCAGAATCGTCCTTCAAATTGTTTCCGAAGGTCCCGATTGCAAGAAATGCACGTGGCCAGTCAGTGAACTCGTCTTTGCTAGGTTCATCCGCTACAAAACCCAGCGCGAAAATTAATCAGCAAAACATTAAATCTATATGCACTTTCAATTACTGCGCATGTCATCATCTATATATAAATCTGGAAATAAGATCCCTTCAATTGAGACAGATACCAAAGTGATAGAAAAGAGTGGCGAATGCTCACGGGGAGATGAACTTGAGTTTGGTTTGTTCTTCGCCTTACTGTCATTTAGCTTGTTGTGCATCCAACTGAATAGCTGCCAGCGAAAGAGGAATCGACAAATTTGGTCAAGAATTATAAGAAACATAACTAAATGTAACATCAAAACTTGGATACCTTCATTTTGAATTGAAGAAACTGAGTAAGGGAAAGATGATGGAGGATCGGCGTCTCCAAGAGAGGAAGAGAGCGCATATCCCATGAGAGGTGAAGCTGGGGAAGAGTATAAATAGAGAGGGAAGTGTGGTGTGTGATGAATTTTACAGCCAACCAAGTCGAAGCCTCTGGTTCAAGTTCCCAAATCCAACCTTCAAAAAAGGGCGTGGGCCTTGTGGATTTTGAATTTGAATTTCAGAATCCATATTTCAAAACTCCTCGCCATGTTCTTTTTTATTTACACTGTTTCATTAGCATGCCAAGTCAGCCTCAATCGTCGCATCTTTCTTCGTCTACCTCCACTTCTGAAACCTGTTTCAATCGTCCTCTATGTTCATCTCTTTCCCCTACATTTTAATTCCTATAGCACTAATGAGGACTTTGCTGCAAATGTACCTTGACTGCATGGTGTGGCTTTGCTGTGGGCGGTGTCACATTGTGTATGGTAAAAGACTTGATATACTTTGTAGGGTGTCACATTGTGTATGGGGGAAGACTTGATACACTTTGTAGGTTGATAAAGCTTTCCATGCTATGTTAGTCTTCCTACTTAATATCAACTTTTTTTTTTTATTTGATCAGGGCTTCCCCTTGAGAATTAAAGGATAAAGGGTTCTCACCTCTCTTAATAAGTACGCTTCTCAAGATTCTAGATTCAAACTTGTGTTCTCCTTCTTATTGGTAAGACTCCTGTCACCTCAACCAATAACATGTTGATTCCTTAATATCAACTTTAATGCTTCACGTAGGCGACATTTCTCTGTTATTTTCCCCTGTTCTGTTCCTCATTTCGTTTTCAAACATATTTCGTTCAGCTTATTCCCTGTAATCCTGTAATGTGAAAACTACACTAAATGCGTGAGGGTTTCTTTTAGGGCGAGCAACGTGTTTCCATATCAGGGGTTCTATCATACTCATTAAACATAGGGGTGAATGTCCGGTATGTAATGTGATTTACTTTGTGATCATCTTATTACATGGAAACTGGTTCATTTGATGGACTTGTAAATGTACAAGCTCGCCCTGATTTACTTTGTGATCATCGTATTAGTTTGCGAAGTGGTTTCTGCTCAATCTTTCTCAGCAAGAGCTCTGCTTGCCTCTCACTTTTTCCACCGGCCAAACCTTCTGATGGAAGAAGACCGAACATTCACAGTACACGGGCATCGTTGGGTCTCACCTTATATCTCTCAAGCATGTCGAAAACAGTGATGTTTGTTATTATCTTCACCACACTGACTCTGACATTGATGCGAGGACGGGTTTGCTTGGTTTTCCAAATGCCCGTTTTCTCTCATTGATGTATGGAAGGAGTTTTTAGCTTCGGATGGCAAGTTTTCCGAGTTAGCATGCCATTTAGAGGATGCACGAGTACTTAGGTAGGACCTACTTGAGTGTCTGTTTTAGTTTCTGTGTTCTTCTACTAACAATATTCAAAGGATTACCAAGATGGTGGATTATATTTCATCTTTGGGAAATTATTTGGGGACTGTTGGAGGTTTTAAATCCATACTTTCCCCACTATGGAGTAGCTGTCTTTGATTTCAGAGGCGGAACTTAGAAATACCGGTTTTGGTTACAAATTAGACGTCATATGCTCTGCTATTTTAAATCAAAGTTTGATATTTGTTATGCACGTGATCTTGTGCTTTCACTTTTTAATAGAAGTTCAGATTGTGCATATTTTACATCGTCTAAATGTTATTCTTTTCATTCATAGAGTGGTAAAATCTATCATTGTGCCCATGATTACCATGTGTTATGTATCAGGAGAAGACCTTGGCAAGGCATGCTTCAGCTGTGTAATTTGTGTTTCTGGTTTAGTTGCTTTTATACTACCTAGTCATTCAAATTAATGTATGCGATTACACTATTAGTTTGATCTTTTGTAGAAGGTTTAGTTGTCATGGTTCTATCCATTAGTTAATGAGCTTATAGCAGATGAATACCCTTGTATGTTGTATCTATTAGCATACATATGCCAAGGGATAAAAAATGGGTCATGAGTTGGTGTTCTTTTATGAAACCTTTTTGCTTTGTTCGATACAGCTATTTTCATGTTGACTTTACTACCTTTGCCATAACGTTGATACATTTTTTTGAAAAGTGCGAATGCAGCTTCCTTTAATTTAAATATATTTATTTTGCTGTTTCCAGGATTTTCAACCTTGCTTGGAATCATAAAGAAAAGTTGTGATGAGACATCCCTTTCATGCAGAAAAAGTGAGTGAGAGAAAATTCATCCATGCCGTCATTGTATTCCCATTTCTTGCTTGCCTTATGTAGTAGAGTTTTTGCCCATCAGATATTGAAGAAAGGGGATTTTTAGTATGCATAAAACACCAAAGATAGCATGCCCCTACACATATCTTTAAAGTCCATTTCAGGCACAGGTCCTTATAAATGAAATTAGACAATGCTTTATGTCATAAATATGTTTTCACCCTTTTGCCCTTCTGTTGTAAATGCTTTTAATGTGTTTCATGTTTTTGGTATCTGATTATGCACTCTTTATTTATGGATGACAGTAGCAACTTCCTTAAATAATGAAACAATGGCATGCTACTGCCCTTTGGACAACTGCAGCACCTTGGTCACAATTCATAATCTCAAGGGTTCTAAAAAGTATATATCGTTTAGATTTAGGAGGATGCTAACTGACATAAGCCTCCTTCAGTTGATAGGTGCACTCTAGCCCTAACTTGGTATTAGTTTGGTTTAGGCTGGAATAGAGTCTCTCTAACATTCCTTAGGTTGGATTTTTCTGACTGCATATAATAATATTATTGTCAGTGTTAGATTTATAGAAGTATGCTGCTATTCACATTAGATGGACGTAGTTTGATGGTGAATTAATGCTCTTCAGTTTATATCATAGTTCTTGATTATTCTGTTATACCTTGACTTAATACTCATGGTGAATTAATACACGTGGTTTGATGTGAATTAATGCTCTTAAGCTTATATCACTGCATTTGGAATCAGAGAATTTAACCACTACAAAACTGTTCTCAAGTTTAGCATGCTACTATTTAAACGTGTCAAAGAAATATCTACACTAAATCGTATACTCCATTCTCAAACATATAAATTAAACATAAAACATCTCACCATATCTGAAATTGGTGTAGTTTTGAGTAACGACCATAAAAACTGTCTATTATAATTATAAATTACTTGTCCATAGTAAAGGCACACTATTCATTAAGCATCAATAATATGTACAACTACAGACTTGAATGAAAATAGACCATTTAAAACTCCTCATTAACATGGATAAATACAGACGTTGCTTGCCTGTATTTTCTAGGAGGTTTGAAGTACCTTGGTCTTTTAATTTATATATTAATCTTAATAATTTTAGTTCATACAGTTGTATAATCAGTTACACGAATCTCAATAGGACTTAACAATTTACATGTGGTTGAAGATAGGCAAGAAGTTGATCAACATATTGTGTGATGAAAAAACAAACTCAGTGCACTGTTGACTATACTCTTGGAGTGAAATATTGAACTCAGACACTTTCTGTTTGAGGATAAATTGTTAGTGTCTAATGACATGATAAGTAATATATTCCTTTTGTAGGACAATAGCAAACTGTGTATGACTCAAGTTAAATGAAGGCACGTACATACACAACGAGGTAGTCAACGATTTAGTGACAGGCTTTACAATTAAAAAACATATGGTCAAATCCTGATGACGCAATAGTTTGAGGTAAAAACAAACTTCCCTCAACAGCACATTGTCTCAAGCAATCTGTCCTGTCATTTTCATTCTAATTAACAGTGTTGAGATCAGCATCTGAATATCTTCATACACGTTTTGAAGCTTACTTGTTCCAATTTTCAAAAATTATCCATGCTCTCTGCATTCCTAACCAGTGAGGAAGCACTTGGTAATATTTGGAATACAACTACGTACAATTTCTATACTTCACCATGAATAGGTTCCTGTGCATACTACTCCCTCCGGTCCTAATTATAGGACAATATTTGGGAGTTGATCTTGGTCCTAATTATAGGACAAAGTTTTAATTTTTATCAATTTCTTCCCAAAATACCCCCATTGACACTTTCTCAATAATAATGAAACACAATAATAATTTTATAATACACCTATGTATTCTATAAAGTAAGTAATACTTACAATTCATTAATGTCACATATACCTCAATTCTAATATTTCTTTTATTTTATAAGAATAAAGGGTAAGAAAATCAATTTAACACTATCAACGTCATCATTTCTATTTTTAAAAATTGTAACTTTCCTTTTCTTTAATTCCACTTGAACCAAACCGGCATAACTCCATTTTAATGACAGGCAAGATCACTTGCTTTACATCAAGACAAGTGATCAACATGAACAGAACATGATTTCTTGTATGTATTAAAAAAGGGCATTTTAGGAAAATAAATAAGATTAACTAATTTAACCACTATCCTTAATTTCTCCAAAGTTAGGTAAATATGTCCTATAATTAGGACCGGAGAGAGTACATGGCTAAAGATCAGTCCTTGAGGCTATATACATACTTTGAGTTTTTAAGGTAAGCACTGGCCAGATGCTTGCTGAAAATATAGTTGCATCAAAAGCTGGAACCTGTTCCTGTATTTGTGTAATTATAGCATGAAAGACTTGAGGCTTTCCTGAAGTAAGTAGAGTATCATGAGTGATTCAACTCGACCCAAGAATAAGGAATGAACTATTTTCTTATTTGCAAGTAGAGATGTATTTGAGGTTTGATGTTCCAATTAGTAATGAACTATTTTCTTATTTGCTGCTTAGACATTTAGTATTTTTCATTTTGTTTTGTCAATGTTGAACTTGTGTCTTGTACTGTAGTTTTTTTCCCTGTGAAAGACTTTCATGTGTTTTGCATCTGTTATTTCCCAGCTGATTACTTCAACTTGTGCCATGGAATTACGCATTTTCTCGTGCAAGTTGTAGTTGGAGTGTTATTTTGTTTGCAAATTGTCTTGCCTTGCTATGATCAGCTGGAAAGCATTTTATTTCCTTAAAAATTGCTCCCCACGCAACCCATGCTAGTTGGGAGGAACAAAATGTCCTCTTGTCTCGCTGGCTTTTTTTAGGAACAAGCTTCTTGGGGGAGCTCGTTCCATCTAGGCCGTTCAGATTTTATTTTTTTTACTTTTTGTTTTTTTTAAAAAAAATATTTTAATGGATATGAAATCTAAAATAAAAATAATCTTTTAATTGATATTTTTTCAAACAATGATTTTTTTATTAAAAAATAACCAGTTTAAAAAAATCAAATCTGGATCATCCAAATCCTATCTAAATAATCCATATGAGATGAGCTTACGATGGGCGTCGGTGGCTATCGGGTTCCCTTATTTTTTTCCCACCCGATTTGTCTAACTAGTTGAATGCAGCAAAATATTGTCTTTATCTATTGATCTTGTAAAACGAAAAAGCCTCTATTTTTTTTTTTGGCCAGCGAAAAAGCCTCTATTTTAATCATAAGTCACTTTCAACCTGCTGCATTTAATTTTAAAAAATTAAATATTATTAACTCTACTTTAAAATTTGATAATTTTTTAATTTTACTCCTATTTAATATAAACTCAAGTCAAAGAGTACAAAATCTACATAATAATAAATACAATATATAACTACACATTATGCCAAAAATTTAGTTACATGAATTATAAATAGGATAAAAAGTCTTCTCAATATCTTGTAAATAAGACCATAAGGCAGAAGGTACAAATTAAACATGAAATGCATCTGCCAAATGACACCAAACTAAAAGTGATGTTTGTAAAATATCATAAACTTAACTAAAGTTTTAGAAAATATAAATTATAGTAATTAATTTAATTAATTTTTTTAATTTAATTAAATTAGATAAATATATCTTATACTTTCAGTCGTAAAATATCTAAATAAAAAAATTCAATATTTTGACTTCCTGCAGGGATCGAATTCAACAAGCCAATTCGAATCTTGTCACACTCTTCCACGTCAGCAAAGTCGATCTTCGAAGCGGTGACGGAGAAAATCATCTTAAACTCTCTTCTGTGGCCAATCTGTCGAGCCAGAAGACCGGCGTGGCGTTGAATGTGGGGTTTCAGTAACTTGCCCAAACCATCGTCGATCGGCAACGACGCCAGCTGTGCCGAAACGAAATGATCTTGCCAGCGTAAGATATCGGAGCCGATTCCGCCGAAAAGCGCCAGGGGAATCTTGAACTGTAAAGTGAGCTCCGGCGAAACGACAAAGTCGTCTTCCAAGCTTACTCTCTGGCCTTTTATGGGCTCCAAGATCATAGCGTATTTTTGTCGTATGCGAATCTCGATTATGGCCTCCAAACGGTTGTCGCTGATTGAGTTTGATGGCTTGTCTTCCTCCGATATCTCGCAGGTCACAGCCGCGCTGTAGTCAGTGCGTGGTAACATGGTGAAGGTAGGGTAATGAAAAAGGGACATATTATCAGCGAGGGGATATACATATGCCATGTGGAGGCCTGGAGAGAGAGACTCGAATATGTGTGGGTAAGCATATACGGAGACGGGAAGCGAGAGCGAGGAGGAGAAGGTGGTTTACGTGTATATATTGCAAGGATTGATGGCTTGGGGTTCAAGTTAATTTTTATTCACAACTTTTTTGCCGGAAAAGATTTTTATTCTAACAACTTCCTTCGTTTTTAAATATTAGGTAAAATAATTTTTTTAGAAAGATTAAAGAAACTAATTAAATTATTTTAGAGTATTTATAATTTTTTTCTTTAAACTAATTAATTTGCCTAATAAACTAATATATAATCTAATAATACATAATATATAATATAATTAAATAATTTATTTAGCTTCCTTAATCTCTTCAAAAAAAAATAAATCTGTCTAATATTTAAGATAGGAGGAAGTATTAATTATTAAATTTGAATCTTTTCAAGGATCAAATCGGGATTTACTTAGGGCCTATTTGGTTCAATAGGAGGGGATGGAATGGGAGGGAATGGAGGGGAGGGAATGGAGGGGAGGATAGGAGGTTACCTTGTTTGGTTTGGTTGAAGGGGAAGGTTTTTTAATGATCTTTTGTTTGGTTCAAGAGGGGATGGGAGAGGAGATAATATGTAATTTACCATTTTACCCTTATATAGTAGTTTATATATTTTTACTCATATAAATTATTTAAATTAATTTACACATCAATATAAAATTCACTCTCATCAACACAATCACAAACCTCAATTTAAATTATATAATTTATAAAAATTCACTTATCTAGAAAAAAGTTGGCTAGCTCAAAACACAACAACAAAATCTTTGTTTTCTAATTTTCTTCCACTATCGTTTTCTCCTCTAGCTTTAATATATAATATATAATAGTTATTGGCCAAAAAAAAAGTCATCAAAGATATTTTGCATGTCCCCAGCTTTTATATACATACATACATATATATTAATAAAATAATATATTTGAAAAAATTAAAATAGCAAAGATCCATTGGAAAGAACCGGAAAAAAAAAACGCTAAGATCACCTTCCTGCTATCCTCAGTTGAAAGATTTCCCTTTTACTTATTTATTTGGATCTTAGTTGAAAGATTTTTTGTTTCCAAATTAAGAGGTTATTGAGTAAAAAAAAATGCAAAGATCCTTTGGGCACGAAGGAATGCGGAACTGGAAGAAATAAAATGATGAATTAGGAATAGTTGCCGCAATGGAAGGGAGAAACCTATTAGAAAGATCAAAGGAAGGAGCACAGTAAATTAAAACCCGTAGACCAAACTGTAAATACCGGAAAAATATGAGGATAAATTGGTCAGAAAATTTGACTCCCCTCCAAAAAACCCCAATTTGGAGGGGAGCAAAATAAGGGGAGGGGATGGGTGAGAGAATCAGATTTTTGCTCCACTCCCCTCCAAAATTTCAAACCAAATGAGGGGAGGGGCTCATTTTTCCTTCCCTCCCATCCCCTCCCTTCCAACCAAACAGGCCCTTAATAAGTGGTTGTTATCCAATAAAATCATTAATTAAGCCACGTGGATTGGGAGTAAGATTGGAGAAGAGTGTTCACTGTTCAGATAAGAAAAATGCAGTGTCGGGGGGGAAAAGGCCGCGAAGATACAGTAGTTGTTATAGGCTAATAGGCTATAGCCTTACAGTAGTTTCACTGAAAGTTGACCCTTGAATTCAAATCCTGACTAGGATTGACTTAATAAAAAATTGTTAGAGTGAAAATTACAACAACAAAATTTACCCCATCACTAATATAAGATATATTTAGAGAGTTTATATTGATCTTAATATAAGGTATGATTTTTGTTTTTATCAATATTTTCCTAACTTACCTCTATAGATGCTTTCTCAACAATAATCTAATATTTTCCTAACTTACCTCTATGAAAGTTGACCCTTGGATTCAAATCCTGACTAGGATTGACTTAATAAAAGTTTGTTAGAGTGAAAATTACAACAACAAAATTTACCCCATCACTAATATAAGATATATTTAGAGAGTTTATATTGATCTTAATATAAGGTATGATTTTTGTTTTTATCAATATTTTCCTAACTTACCTCTATAGATGCTTTCTCAACAATAATCTAGGAGGAGAGTGAATGAAGGAATTAAAAAATATGGCTAGGCTATTTTAGAAAATACACGTTATATTAACATACGTAACTAACTTACTTAATATAATCAAATTAGATAAATATATCTTATATTAAGAATTGGAATGGCGTGCATTGTAGTGCCTATTTTTCAAAGGTGCTCACTTTCGTCCCATCTGGTTCTGATCCCGATCATTTTGGGATGGGACAGAGACAAAAGTGAGACGAGACAAAATTATTATTGGGATGGGACAGGATGTTGGACGAGCTTAATTCTATTGCGGCTTTTTATCCTGTCTTGGCATCCCGAAATTATGTTGTTATTAGTTTAACATATATAATATGTATAATATTTTTATCTTTTTACTAAAATATCTATTATTTTTATTAAAGATAAAACTAATAGCTTTTTTGAATAGATATTAGTTGTATTAAAAGATATTATCATATAATCTTTTGTTGATAGATTTTAGTTATATAAAAAGATATTATCATGCATTTTTTGCCAGAAGATATTGTCATATATTTGTTATATCTTTAATAAAAAATATTATAATGGCCAGTTTGGTTCATAGAATCGGATGTAATGTAATAATGATTACATGAATTTGTTTAATCCGTCATTAAGAAGAGATGATACATATACATAAAAACGTTTGATTGGATTACATTAAATATAAAAATGTATGGGAATAATATAGCAAGAGGCAAAATCAACCCTTTCCACACACACGCACATAATGTGCACATTGAGTTCATGGTAATTTTTTAATATTTAATGGTGGAAATATTATTTAATGAGATATTTTAATTTTTTTTAATGGTGGAATATAATTTTTAAATTTTTAATGGGGAATATTTTAAAAAATTATATATTAATAATTAAATTTTCAATATTTAATGGTGTTAATTCTTTAATATTAAATTAAAAGTGTTTATGGGTGGGCACTTTGGTCGATTTAAAAAATTATAATGACAATGGTGTATTTTTTTCACTTGATTATATGATGTTCTCATCCCCATTCATCAATCTTAGCAATATAATCCTGATTACATCAAATAATATAATTATGATTACAAAATATAATCCTCTTTACATTGTATAAGCTCAACCAAACGCTATAATTTATATATTGCATCAGGATTATTGATTACGTGTAATCCTCTCACAAAGAACTGAACCAGACAGGCTATAAATGTTTAAGAAAACCTTTTTAGTTGCTTGCATGAGTGTCATTATCTTCGTTCACCCCGCTCTCTCTTGTACCTGCCGTCCTAATTCTCTACAATATAAACATTTATAATCATTCCTCTTATTAAGTTTAAGATTTTATCATTTCTTATTTTTTTATTATGCTTTTGTTCTAAAAATGATAAAAAAAAATGATGATTACATATTTGTATTATATATTTTCAATAATTTAGGTTCAGCATCTAAATCATATCCATCCATTTTAGTTTTTACGAGTTTAGAAATGGAGAAAAAAGTGATAGTCGTGATCTTCAAAAAATATGAATATATATGGGATGATGATCATGGTCTTGTCCCGTTTTAACGAGAACAGGACGGGACACATAACAATTTTACTGTCCTGTACCTTTTGCATGATGGGAAACAGAATAGGCTTGTCCCCGTGAGGGAATGAGACGAGACACATATCAATTTTATTATCCTGTACCTTTTGCATGACTTGAAACAGAACATGTATGTCCTTGTGAACGCCCTTATTATTTTTTACTCCCTCTCGTCCATAATATATGAACTACTCCTTCCAATCTTATTTATAACAGCTCGATAACCGAATTATGCGGTTTAAGAAATCGATTGAAATTAGTTAAAAGCAATAAGTGTATTTGAAATAAATTTTTCCTCAAATATGCATTTATTTGCGAGAGGGCGGGTAAAAGAGAGAAATAGAGTAAATATATATATCACCAACATTTTAATTACTGTAATACTTATAATTAATGAAAGACATAAATGAAAAAGCTCATTAAAGGTTCAAATAATTCTTATCCGACTTTTATAAAAAGGATCAAGATAATTCAAATTTTAGGCTATTATAAAAATGACTAGAGGGAGTATTTGAGAAGTTGACATGGTCTTAAATATAAGACCTATTCTTTATGTTTGTCAACCTTTTCTTTATCTTCTGTTGATGTTCCCTCAATAATAAATAAGAAGGAGAAGGAGAAGGTGTGAGACAGTTAAGTAAGATGATTAAAGTCCTTTAAGAAAAAAAATATCATATTAACTAACTTAACTAATTTCATTAATCTAATGAAATTAGATGCATATGTTTTATATTAAGAATGGCAGCGAGTATAAGTTTGTAGCTTTTTAAAAACATTGCATGTTTTTGTGTAAAAAAGGTCATAGTGATCTGTTCGGCGTTACTATATATATATATATATATATATAAATACACACACACGCGCGCAATAGGTTGTAGGCCTTTTTCAAGAGAGCGTTCTAGCATGTGTGTGTGTATTTATATGCATCCACGTTCTCTCCTAAAGATAAAACATGCACAAGTTTCATAGGGTTTTCTTAATGAAGCGCTATAAAACATATTTTTTAAAATAATAATGCTATGTTGATATATAATTTTTTATAACTAAATTACAACTTCACAATTAACTTGTTATAAGCATGGATTAATATGCAATTTTACTATAAAAGTTGCTATATATGAAAAATGTTGTCCTAAAAGTTTCTTTTGATGCATTGTCACTCAAAAATATTAAAAGTGGAGCAATGTCATTTAAGCCATTAGTAATTATTAATTTTAATGGTTAGTTTGACTAATATTGCTTAACATGGTCACCTCATCATCTTGCCACGATCAAAGTGTTGGGGGTGTCGGTGGCAAAATATTTTAAAGTGTGTTTGGATGTCATGTTCAAAAGCACTTTTTTAAATAAAATCATGGTTTGGGAGAAATTTATTCAAACATATAAAAAAAAAAAAAACCAAAAACACTTTTCTCACAAAAACCATGGTTTTGGAAAGATTTTTTTTTTTTTTTTTAAAACTTTTTAACAGTTGAACCCCTTCCTTCTCTTTCCTTCTTCTCTTTCTTCGCTTTCTCACCTCCTTCCGTTATGTCTTGTCTTCCAATTTCCTTTTTGTAATAAGGCCAAGGCAACTTGGTAATTGACCACCCTTGCATCATCTCAACTGCTATGTGAGATCATCCCTCATGTACACTCTACATCCTGGATGCATCAGTGGGGCTGAACCCTGTTTTCAATTTCTAAAATGGATACAAATTTGTATTAGAAAAGAAAAACTTAAATTTTGTAAGTTTTATTATAAAAGCATAACTCTTATATGTTTAAGGTTCCATTTTATAGCCACCAAATATTCAGCTGTAAAATAAATTACATATTTCAATGGAAAAGATATTATTTTAGATCATTACTATTTATAAATGATTTTTGACTATACAATTTATTAATATATATATATATATATTATCTAATTTTTTTCATGTTACATAATTAACAAATGTTATAATTTTAATTTTGTACACAAATTTATTTTATTTTTGGTATTTATTATACGATTTAAATGTTAAAAATATATAAAATATGATATTATCCTTTATATGCAATTATTATAATAGATAATGTTTTTTTAGTAATTTGACAATGAACAAATGATTCTGATAATAATACCCAAACACTATCATTTCATCAAAATCATTTTTTCCCCATAATATATAATGCTTAGAATTTATTATCTAAAATCACTTTTATTACCTTTTCTCCAAAAGTTACACTCCAAAACCTAATCAAAACACTCTCTATGGGTTGGGGAAAAAAACTTCAAAAACATTTTAAGCTGTTGTATCAAACTTAACCCATATAAATAAGATTCAGTACTCAACAGCATACCTGATTATGATATTCAATTTCGGATCATAAATGCACCATTAGATTTTGCTTTGCTTTCAACTCAATCTCTCTTCGTCTGGTTAAAAAAAAATTCAATCTCTTTTCTCGATAATACAGAGAAAATACAAAATAGTGGGGCGGCAAATATATGTGAAGAATTCATGGGGAATAAATAAGACATTTTGAGGGATAATTTTAAACTTTTCGGTTTTTCTCCGAAAATCTACAATCCTTCTTTCCTCACAGGGTCTTGTGTGTCGGCCTCCCTGCAATTCGTGGGCCGGCATTCTGTCCGCTGTCCGCTCTTGCATTTATTAACACTCTGTTTGGTTCGAAGGGATTGGAGGGGAAGGGGAGGGGGGGGAGGGATTTTGCTCCCCTCCCCTTGATTGGTAATATATAAAATTTAGGAGGGAGGGGAAAATTTTGTGAAAATTTCCCCTCCCTCCCCCAAAAATCATTCCCCCCAAAATCGGACGGATTTGGAGGGGAGGACACAATTTTATACCTGATGGGACTAAAATACCCCTGTTATTTTCATGAAAGCCCAAACCTGCCCTTACCCCTTACTTCTTTTTAATCTGAACAGAGGGTCAGAACTTCTCATGCTCGACCGAAAGCCCTGGCGCGAGAAGCAAGACCGAGACGGAGAGCAGGATTGAAGAACGACAGCACAATCGACCCATTTCCGTTCGGTAATACCTTGATCTTGTCTACTTCCTTGATCTGTTTTTTTTTTTCGATGAAGCTCTCCAGTGCTCGACCGAAAACCATTTTTTTTCTTTTTTGTCGGGGGACCTTATTTTCTGTGATTGTGGTCTCTTCGATGAATGCAATCGGTGAATCGCTGATTTTTTTTTGTCTCTTCCATGAATGCAATCGGTGAATCGGTGCGGTGGGGTTCTTTCAAACCGTTGTTGTGATTTTTGGTCTTTTTATTCTTTCGTTTTAAGATCAAGTCGAAGATACGTTGATAGCTGGTAGTCTGAACAATGATATATTGATTGCTGATTTTTAAGGTTGATTTTACATTATCGTCGATTCTGGGTTTTTTTTTTGTCGCTGATTCTCTGCATGATTTTACATTATCGTCCAGTATTTTATGATTAAAGTATCGCTGATTTTTTTTGGTCGCTGATTCTCTGCATGATTAAAGATATGCTAATCGCTGATTTGCTGATTTTTTTTGGTCCTTTACTGCTGCTCAATGTAGTGTTCAAGTCTCTGTTTTATTTGAATGAGTTGGTTCTGTATATGCTTCATCGAAGAGACAAAATCATGTAGTGTATATGCTCAATGTAGTTGCTCAATATGCTGGTTCTGTATATGCTGAATGAGTTGCTCAATGTAGTGTTCAAGTCTCTGTTTTATTTGAATGAGTTGGTTCTGTATATGCTTCATCGAAGAGACAAAATCATGTAGTGTATATGCTCAATGTAGTTGCTCAATATGCTGGTTCTGTATATGCTGAATGAGTTGCTCAATGTAGTGTTCAAGTCTCTGTTTTACTGCTGCTCAATGTAGTGTTCAAGTCTCTGTATATGCGAGCTTATTTGGTCTACTGTTTTAATTGGGGATAATTTTTGTATTTGTTAGATGGGTTCTGAAGAGGAATTTGTGATGCAATGGTTCTTAATGCGTCAGAGACTTGTAGCCCACCTTGTTTGTCTTCTTGTCCAGTATTTTATGGTTCAGAAGTGTAATAATAAGAAGAGAATAACCTACAATATGAATTCTGCAAGAGAGAGGGTACGTGAAGAAGTGATGTATAGGATAACTAGTAGTCAGAGGGGACGCGATATTGTTAGGATGGGTCCTGAAGCCTTTGTAGGATTGTGTAACATGTTAGAAACACACGGTGGCCTAAAGC
Source organism: Inga laurina (assembly GCA_963855925.1). Taxonomy (NCBI): domain Eukaryota; kingdom Viridiplantae; phylum Streptophyta; class Magnoliopsida; order Fabales; family Fabaceae; genus Inga; species Inga laurina. The sequence continues at coordinate 41,428,210 of OY979713.1, forward strand.
CTACCCGATTCTCAAGTGTGGAAGAACAAGTTGCCAAAGCCCTTTACATCTTAACACACAAAACAAAAAACCGTGTGGTTATGTTTTGGTTCAGGCGGTCTGGTGAGACAGTTAGCCGTCATTTCCATAATGTGTTACATGCTATCCTTCAATTAGAAGATAAATTCCTTGTCCAGCCAGATGGTTCTAGAGTCCCTACTGAAATTAATGTTAATGATAAATTCTACCCATATTTTAAGGATTGTGTTGGGGCCATAGATGGAACTCATATTCGTGCCAAAGTACGTATGGTAGATGCGCCTCGTTATCGGGGTAGGAAGGACTTCCCTACACAAAATGTTTTGGCAGCTTGTACCTTTGATTTAAAATTTACTTATGTGCTTGTGGGATGGGAAGGAACTGCGTCTGACTCAAGAATTATAAAGGATGCATTAAGACGAGAGGATTGTCTTAAGATTCCTCAAGGTAAGTACTACTTGGTTGATGCTGGATTCATGTTAACAAGTGGTCTTATTACACCATATAGAGGAGTTCGGTACCATTTGAAAGAATATTCAGAAAGAAATCCTCCCCAAAACTATAAAGAACTCTTTAATCTTCGACATTCATCACTACGTAATGCAATTGAAAGGGCTTTTGGGGTATTGAAGAAAAGGTTTGTCATCTTATCAAGTGCAGCAGAGTCTAATTATGGCATAAAACCGCAAAAATTGATCATTGCTGCATGTTGCATTCTTCATAATTATTTGATGAATGTAGACCCTGATGCAGAGCTTATCCATCAAGTAGATAATGAACTTGCAGCTGAAGCTCACTCTAATGCTGAAAACCATTTTCCAAGGGGTGATACAAGTGAGGCAGCTCAAGGCGAGCTTATAAGAGATGCAATAGCTCAACAAATGTGGACTGACTATGGAAATAATGCTTAGAATAATGTTCTGTGAACTAAACTTTACATGATGTTAGTTATGTATGATGTTTGTTTCTTGAATTGAATGTTCAGTTTTATCCCTTAATTCATTCAGAAGCTTATCATTTATATACATTGTTTCTTTTGATGTTAGTTAATTTATTTGGGTTTACATTTTTTAGTATGGCTCCGAAAAAGCCAGCTGATGTGAATGCTGCCCCAACTGAAAAGAGTCTTATTTGGAATTCCAAGATGGATGATGCCTTGATTGATGCATTTATGCATGAAATGGATGTGGGTAACAAGGTTAATGGGACATTTACAACTAATGCTTATGATAATATAATTACATATTTGACTGCACTGTTTGGATTTAAAGTTGATAAGGAGAAAGTGAAAAATCGCTGGAAAACTTTGAAGAAGAACTTTTCTGAAATTTATGATATCTTCAAGGGGGGTATGAGTGGATTTTCATGGAACTCATCTACTCATACATGGGAAGCTGAGGGCCAAGTTTGGGATCAGTTGATTCAGGTGAGATACATAAACCTTTCTTATTGTATAATTATTTTTCTGCATATTTTTGCTGTCCTGCTGTTCTGTATACGCTTGAGTTTATAATATATTTGATGTTCTGCATATGCTTTACATAAACCAACCTTATTGTAAAAATATTTTTCTGCATATTTTTGCTGTCCTCCTGTTCTGCATATGCGTTACATAACGTTGATTTTTGGAGAAATAAAACTCTTTTGCTGTTTTGCCATGCCAGTGATATATGTCTCTAGCTGTAATTGCTGAGCATGGTTTGTGCTTTATTGTTGTTGTACCTTGAAGCTAATATCTTCAACTCTGGTTTTTCAGGTCAAACCAAAAGCTGCTCTTTGGAGAAATACTCCCCTGCCCAATTATTTCAAGATGCTTGCTCTTTATGGAAATGATAGAGCCACTGGCGATGATGGTGACACTCCTTCAAATATGAAGAAAAGGCGTCGCTCAAGTCCTCCTGCAGCTCGGTCAAGTACTCCGGTAGCTCAGTCAAGTCCTCCACCACCAGCTGAGAATGAGGTAGATCAGCTGCTGTCCCAAAATAATCTGACTTTTCAAGATTTTTCTGTGGACAATGTGGAATTTGAAGAGTTATCTCATGGAGCACAAAGTGAGAGCTCTAAGAGGGTTAGAAGAGGTGCTGCAATCAATGAGAAGGTAAGTTCTGATGGAGTTATAATTGCAATGCAAATGAAAGAAATAGCAAGTGCTATGAGGGAGGGTAATCAAGTTTTTAGAGAGAGATATGCGCCTCAAATTTCTGGAGAAGACACTTTCAAGTTAATTCGTGAGAGTGGGTGTGATGAAGATAAAGTTTCAGACATTTACTGCTTCCTCATGCATGATGTTAGCAAGCTCAGGGCAGTGATTGAATGCCCCCCTCCAATGCGCAAGCAAGTGATTATGAAGATGGTTTTCGGTGGCTACCATTAGAATGTTATGCCACCATAGATTTTTTGTATTGGCCTACAAAGACATGCCAACCAATTTAATGCCATGCTGAATTTTGTTTTGGATGAGCTCCTTACTTTGTTGTAATGATATGGTGTTTGGTTATATTTTGTAATTGTGTTAGTATCATATGTAACAGTTGTTCATCTTCGGCTTATCAGGTGTTTGGTTATATTTTGTAATTGTGTTAGTATCATTTGTAATTTTTTTGTATGCATCTTCGGCTTATCAGGTTTTGTTATTTGAATCTATGTCTTCTTTTACTCTCTAGCATTTTACTCTCATCATTGGCTAGTTATTAGCACGGTCTTATTCTCATCCCCAAATAGCAGAGTAATATCCTCTGTTCTAGCTAAAATATTTTATGATGTCTTCTTCTTAATTAACATTAGGGGACAAGTTTCCCTTTCCTATAGATCCCTCAGCTGAATTATAGCTGCAATGCGAACCAAATCCAGAGAAATTTGTTTCCTGCAATCAAAAGACAACATGTCTCTCCTATCATCATATAGACTGTTCAGAAGCAGTTTATATTTATTTTTGCATGTCATGTGATTGCCATTTCAATTATAATTTAGGATATAAAAATTTTATTGATACTTAAATTTAATTATACATTTAATAGAGTTTGGATAAAATCACTTATAATATAATTGTCCATGTGAAAATTGTCCATATCAAACTAATTTCCCTCCTCTCCCCTCCTGAACCAAACAAGGTAACATTAAAATCCCTCCTCTCCCCTTCCTTTTAACAAGGGTAAATTTGTCTATGTCAAAAACATTTCCCTCCCCTCCCCTCCTGAACCAAACAAAGTAACATTAAAATCCCTCCCCTCCCCTCCCTTTTAATCAATCCAAACAAGGTAATATTAAAATCCCTCTTATCCCCTCCCATCCTCTCCCCTCCATTAAAATCCCTCCCATCCCCTCCCCTCCGTCGAACCAAACAAAGCCTTAGGTTGAAAAGAAAAACAATAAGAAAGAAAGAAAGAAAAATTTCTAAAACCATCGTTTCAGTTCACGCCACAACTGTAATCTGAAGTCTCAAGAAATATGAGCGCGCTTAAACCCTAGAAGGAGGAAGCTGAGCATTGCCTCTGCCATTACAATGGTGGCTGAGAACTCATCTTCCGGGAATGCACAGGTTCCTCATGCTCACTTTTTTGGTAAGCTATTGAATTCGAAGTGGCTCAAATATATTAGGCTCATGAAGATTTTTCGTCGACCATGATTGATGAAAAAGAAGAAGTAAAAACAACGGGACGCACTGGTTTAGTTAGAAGTTGCTCCAAAGGTGGAGGAAAGACTTGAATGATTTATTTATTGTTCGAGTCTTTTGGACCAATAATTAACAAATTATACTTCACTAGAATTAGCGCTGGTTATTCTCATAAATATCTTTCTTGGGCCATAGATGCATTATAGTGACCATTTTTAAGTTGATAGATGAATTACTTTGCTTGTTTGGGAGAAATGTTGGAATTGGTGTTTAAATTACTTGTTGTGGGGAGTAAAATCGATGTTGTGTTCACATACTACTTTGGGGATATTTGCAATTCAGATCACTTGGTGTCTTGATGCGCTATATGAATTTAAATAATCTGATGGAGAAATTTAGATATGCCTGTATCAAGTTGGCATAAAGTGTATACTATTTTGCTTTTTAAGCTACTGAAGACATTATTTATTTTGTGAAAAATGTGTTTATAATATGACATGAAGTTCAATGATGTGTTATTCTAGAAACCGCATGGAAAGATGCTGGCCCTTTTGCAGGGGCTTCGATGGTTCATAAGATTTATTTTGGGATTTGGTTGGATGGTGCAAAGAATGAAAAATGATTATAAATGTTTGTTTATGCTGTCTCCTTTTAATTTCTTTCAAGCAAAGCTTATTGTCATGAGAACATTTTTTCCCTGGTATAGAAATTCATTTAAAAAGAATAAATTATCTTATTTGTATTATATTGATGTCATTGAAGTCTGGAGAGAGTTTGTTTGGGGAGCTATTGCTGGGGCTTTTGGTGAAGGGATGATGCATCCAGTGGACACCATTAAAACACGAATGCAAAGTCAAGCAATTATTGATGGAATTCAGGTAAAATGCCAGCTTGTAAATACTTTCGGACATTACAGTTATTGATACTTGTTCAAACATTGCTGTGGATAGTTTCTTATAAGTTTAGCAACAAAACCTGCATGGACATTGTTGTGTCATGTGTTTTAGTTTAAGCTAAATCCTTCTTTTTTTTGGAATTTCATTCCTATGATCTAGAATCAGAAGAACATACTACAGATGGTGCGGTCTGTCTGGCAGGCTGATGGATTAAGAGGTATGCCTTTTTGAGTTATAACTGTAAATTCTTTGGCACTAATTTTTGTTGATTTTGATTTTAAATGCTCATCATGCTAATTTACTGATAAATATATGGTCATTATTTTCTCAAATTTTTTTAGGCACAAAGGTTTGTGTTTTATAAATATTTATTCTCCATGATTGATTTGAATTGTGTAGGCTTTTACAGGGGTATAGCGCCAGGGGTTATGGGGTCTCTTGCTACTGGCGCAACATATTTTGGTGTCATAGAGTCCACTAAAAAGTGGATTGAGGACACACACCCTAGTCTTGGTGGCCACTGGGCACATTTCATTGCTGGAGCTGGTGGTAAGTCTGGATTTCATAAGTCCAGCTATTTTTATATCATCTTGAGTTCCAAAGGTTGCATATTTTTCAGGAGTCACTGATGGGAATGCATAGGATTGGACTTGTAACATGTCTAAGTCACAAATTGTCATTATGTGTTACTAGAATAACTTCTGAATTGCTATCCAATCTCATGTCTCAAATATGTTTTAGATTTTCAGGTCAGAATGTTCTTATTGCTGGCATCAATGCTTGTAGTTGTGTATTTTATGTATTTACAATCATGAGCATTTGAGTATACCTCCAAGGGTTCAATTTCTGCCTTGTTGTTGATACTTTCAGGAGATACACTTGGTTCTTTTGTGTATGTTCCATGCGAAGTGATCAAGCTACGCATGCAGGTTCAAGGCACAACCTCATCTTGGAATTCTATCATTATCAAAGACAGTGTTTCGAAGAAGCCTAGCACTCAAATTTATGGTTACTATACAGGGATGTTTCATGCTGGTTGCTCGATATGGAAAGTGCAGGGCTTAAGGGGTTTGTATGCAGGGTAACTAGAATAGCTTTCTATTTATTTTAATGGTGTAATATAGCCCTATTTAGTATATTGCCATTGGAGGCCACCTTTTTCATCTGGAGAGTTGTTGGAAATGGTGCACTAGTCAGCATAATATCCTGGGCCCAAACCAAGCCACCCTCTTCATGCTGTGTCATGATCATGCATTGCATATATTTTAGTTTTCACAAGACCCACGGCAGTTTGCTATAAGATTTTTGAGGGCTTTCACGCATGCAAACAGATGGAGGCATTTATTTGTAGTCTGTATTTATCCACATGATATATCCATTTTTATGAGTGAATCATTGAAGTCTGAATTTGTTCTTCCTCTTCTCTCGATGTCATGCGTAAATATAATCCTTTTTCTTGTTTCTGGCAGATACTGGTCTACTCTGGCAAGGGATGTCCCATTTGCTGGACTGATGGTATATACATGGCCCATAGTTTTAGTGTATTCACGCTCTATGAAGAACCACTTTAGTGATGGCTTGACTCCAGAAAAAGAACAATAAATTTACCATGGTTTATTGCTTTTGCACCCCTGCTCTGAAGCTAAGCGTTTTTACTTACAGGTCATGTTCTACGAAGCTATGAAAGATTTGACAGAATATGGGAAGCAAAGATGGATATCAAGCTCAAATTGGCATGTTAACAGTTCTTTAGAGGGACTTGTGTTAGGAGGCTTAGCTGGTGGTATGTCCTATACTTTCCTTCAATTAGCAAATTGTTCGGGATTAATAATATGTGATGCGAAATGATCCTTTTCAGGTCTTGGTGCTTATCTCACTACTCCCTTGGATGTCATCAAAACAAGATTGCAAGTGCAGGGTTCCACTACAAGGTAGCAGGACAATTCTGTGACTGTTCATTCAATTTATCCCTGGTGCTCGCTTGTCATCAGGATACTTACCATGTTCTTTTCCTTTAAATGATCATGAACTTGGGGATTATTCTTGTTTCTGAGGGACTGGGCTAAATTGATGCTGGTAATTATGTTATTTTATGTTGTCCTAGGTATAATGGTTGGTTGGATGCGATCCGTAATATATGGGCTATGGAAGGCATGAAGGGGATGTTTAAGGGGAGCATTCCTAGGATTACATGGTATATTCCTGCTTCTGCGCTGACATTCATGGCTGTGGAATTTCTCAGAGATCATTTTAATGAAAGAGATGCATGTGAAAATTTTCAAGAAGTTGCTACACTATCAGTGGACAAGAATAAATCTCCTGCACGAGAGGTTGGGTAACGTTTTCTGATTCAATCGTGTTACTTCCCAACCATTTTTTCCCCTCAAGATGGATGGATTGCGGTATCATACTGAAATTCGCAGACATATACATGGAGAGAAAATCCAAGTGTAAACCCAGAAATGTTTGAACCTCAGGAAAATCAATGGGAAAAATAACATTTTAGGCCTTATATTAAAGTTTTGCGATTAAGTTCATCAAGTTGAATTCTTATTATCATATTTTTATCAATATTGTCTTGTCTGCGTGGGGTAATAAACTAACTTGAAAAGCATTGGACGTATAGGAAAGGTAGACTAGAGACATGAAAAAGAGTGTTTTTGTCTATGAAAGTGGAAAAATAACTCGCAAAAGTAATGCGCTAATGAGTTTCTTGATCAACTTGAAGTGGTAATGGGGACGGGGAAGGTTGACATCCACAACTGTTTGTATTCTTGACAAATTTTGCTTTATTGTTTGCTCTATTTTTTTTATTTATATTGATGTAAACTATCCATTTCTTGAAGATTGAGAGAATATAAAATTAGTTATTAATAGTATCAAAAAAATTAGTCATTAATAGTAATACGGATAAAAATAAGTATTCCAAAATTTTAGCAATAGCAATTGAATTAAAATTTTATAAATTATAAAAAGCTAAATGAAATGTTTAAGAATAATCAGGCACTATTAAAATTGAAGTTAATTAATTTTTTTAAAATATTCTTATTTGAACAATAAATCAAAATTTTTTGTTAATATTATTAGTGAGAGGACATGTTTTTTTTTTTTTTGAAAAATTGAAACAAATATATCATTATCAAAATGTCACCAATTTTATTTAGAATCTAATGATTAAAAGAAGAAAGGAAAAAAATTAGAAAAATGGAGTATTCAAAAGGAGGGATAATTGAGAGTATTAGAGGTAATCAAATTAGAGGCGCTAAATTCTAGTTCCAACAAGAAGTTGAGGTGGGTTGTGGTGGAAGAGAACAACAAAATCAGACATAGAAGGCAAAGAAAAAGAAAGAGTACAATGACAAGTTGGCCAGTAACTTCTTTAATGTTAAATGTATTATTAATTCAAGTCACATAATGGTCCTCACATTCATTCAGTGATACTGGTTGCCGATACACATGAGCTGCTTCTATTTATGACCAAAAATTTCAGAAGAGCAACAAAAGCTATGGAGTACCACTGAACTAGTTAGCGCACACCATGTGCCTATAAATAAACACACCATGTGCGGATTCCATTACAAACAGACAAACAAATATATCAGTAAGTGTCTATTTGGCTTAGCAGTAGAAATTATTTTTTCAATGTAATTTATAATATATAACGTAAGTATGTGGGAAGAGTTGTCTCGGTTTTCATGAATGTACTTTTTGAACGTTAACTCAAACATGCACTAATATTACTACTAATTACATCATTAGTTCAATACGTTAAAGTTTTGTTTTTTTTTTTTTTTGGGTCTAGTACAATGCTACGCATCAAGTCGTGTAGATGAGGAGACAATCAACTTTGAACTTGAAATTCCATTATAATCGTTCATGTGATGCGTTTGTTGTATCAGTTAATCAAAACAATTATTCGTTTCTCTAAACGTAACACTTCAATCCCTCATAGCAAGCTTTCTAATTTTGCTAATTATATTTTTCAGTGGGTGGTCCCACTTCTTAGGGGTGATCTTGCTAAGAAGATGTTTGATAATATAATTAGAGTTGTATGTTAATTTTCATCAAAAAAGAGTTGTATTGTTAACTCTCTCTCTCTCTCTCTCTCTCTCTCACACACACACTCAGAGACACATGTATGCATGCATATTCATTAAAAATAATATAATAAGTAGTAGAAAAAAGATTATGTTTTTGTGAGAGAGAGAGAGAGAGTCATGATATTAAAATCTCAGCAGCATATTCAATATTCATGTACTTTTATATAACGTATAAACGTAGGCAGACGTGTTCGTTTGGAATATCTTATTTTTGGGTAATAAGGGTTTATAAATCGTGATTTACGATATATGAGGTAAATATGTAAGAGGAGTTTTATCTCAACTTGCGTAATAAGAACTTATTATCCAAATATAAGCCCAATTAAACACACTTTCAAAGAGAGCAGCTCAGCTACCACTTGTGCAACGGTACAAATTGAATCATGTACATTCAAAACGGTCACCAAGCTAATAACTAAAAACAAGAAACCCAACAAAATACTTGTAAGTTTAAATTTGTTTCCCTGAAGACCTAAAGCAAAGTTTTATATTCAAGTATTGCGTGTGAAGAAAATTGTTACTGAAAATATTTCATATCATGTGGTCCAATTCACCTTGATTTATATCAGGTTGAAAGTCTAATTTAAAAAATATCTTACACTCATAACCTAATTTAATGATTTTTTTTTTAAAAAAAGAAAGAAAGAAAGAAAGAACGAACAAACTTGATACGGAGAGGGTTTAAGAGGAGACAATCAAAATGGGGCAGCACGTGATATGCATAAATATTAAGAATTTTAAAATTGTAATGTGGATTCTGCATATCATTGTTGTTTTTTTATTTATTTAAATTATTTCAGGGGTGTTTATGATGGAAATGATGCAACGGCCAAATGACAAGAAACACAGCCACGCACACTTGTAATGTAGATTCTCCCACATAACCATAAATAGTGGCCCTTCTGCAAATCTTGTCTAACATGTGACCCCATTTTCCAGACTGTTCTCTGGCTGTTTACGTCTTTTTCCGTCCAGGCGGGGCTGCTATATATATATATATATATATATATATATATATATATTGAGTTTCTGAGTAAGTAAATAATAAACTAATTACTCAAAATAATAAAATATCATAAGTATTTAAAAATTGATTGTGGAGGGAGTCCAAAAAACTAACTTGCCATCCTGCATATTCATGAATTATAAGCATAAGTTTTTATAACATTTCTGATTGGATTGGAAATTTTATCGGCAAGGGTATCTTTATTCAGAACAGGCTTTGCTCCTTTGATCTAAAAGAAAAGGAGATTTTTTTTTCTTCTATAGGTCGTTGGATTAAGATTTCAACGGTTCAGATTTAATATATTATAAAAATATTATTATTATAATATATTAAATCTGAACCGTTGAGATCTTGATCCAACAATCCATAAGAAGGAAAAGAACCTTCTCTTCGTCTTAGATCTGGCTACGGTCCTCTTCCTTCCCATCCACTTACGGTCCTCTTCTCAATCTGGACCGTTGGATTAAAATTTCAACAGTCAAGATTTTTTTAATATAAAAATAATAATAATAATAATATTATTATTATTATTATTATTATATTTTAAAAATATTATTATTATTATTATTATTATATTTTTATGATATATTAAATTTAGACCATTGAGATCTTAATTCAACGATCCAGATTGAGAAGAGGATTGTAACCAGATCTTTCTTCTTTTGGGACAAGGAGAAAAACCAGATCCATCTTTATTCAAGCATCGGTGCTACAAATTGTGTTTGTTTAGAATGAAAATTGTGTTTTCAAACATAACCTTTCAAACATAATTTATAACATATAAGGTAAATAAATAAAAAAAATTTATCTTGATTAATGTAAATAAATACTTTTAATTTTGAACTTCGCCAAACAAGCATGTTATGTGTTTCCTTTTTTTCAAGTCAATAACATCTTCAAACAAAACTTTTCACTCATTTCTCATTAGATTCAGGCATTCAGCCAAAATTATTACAATATAATGTTTTGAAAGTTTAAACACATCTGACTTACCCAAGAAAAAACCAGAGATAACAATTGGTTGTTTGATAGAAAAGAAAATGAAATGCTTAGGTGTCCATGCCAGAAAGAGAGACAAGGAATGAGACCAAGCTGTTATCAGAGTAATTAACTACTAACCTCATAGAGAGATGATCCAAAAGATGTACATGAAGAGAATTTGAAAATTAGAGAGAGAGAGAACAGAAGAGTGACGAGAGTCCCATAAGCAACACCATACCATAGCACTACTACTTGGAAAGAATCAAAAAAAGCCCATGAGGTCGAAGATAACAGTACCGAAACTAGTTCATTATAAAACCTCACGTTTTTTTGTTCCTAGTTCAAGTTCAACACCTAGTTAATCACTCACTCCTGCACAGTGAAACACAGCATCATGTAAACCCCACCGTTGATGACGGCCACAGTCGTATCCCACTCACTGCGATCTCATCCTTCCAATATTTACTAGAGTCTCATCATCATCATCATGAACCCGAAAAAGAGGACTGAGATATGGTCCACAGGTCTCATCCCACTATCGCTGGTGTCATCGGTGGTCATGCCAGCTCCAGTAGGTCCCATGCCATTGCCAATTCCTCCTAATACCCCGGGCGTCGCACCATAAGGTGTGGCCGTAGTGGTAGAGCCAGAGCCGGTGGTTGTGGACGGCATTCCAGTCCCGGAGTAGGGAGAGTTCGTGCCTGAGGTTGGTGTAGTTGTCCCAGTTGTAGGAGTTGTAGTAGTGCCAGCAGTACTGATAAGGGGAAAAAATAAGTCCACATTCAATCAAGGAACTAAAACCACTAAAAGCTAGTAATTTCAATTTTACATCTTTTTATTATACATGTTGTGGCACAATAAGGCCTGTTATTGCTAGAGAGGTTCAAACCAACCAGCAATCTTAGCTTGTGTCTTGATGGGGAAACTTAGATAGATACAACATGAATTATGCAGAACATGAAGGCAGAGAAGCTAAGGAGAAGAGTCATACTTGCAGGAGATAATAAGCTGAAACATGTAAAATCAATCATGCAGAACAAACATGTTATGAAAATTGAAGAAGATCTATTCTATATAGACCAGAAAACCAGCACAGGCCCAAGAGTCTTATATATGAAAAATAGATTTCTTTCTATGTTTAACTTGCAGCTGAAGACAATTTTAGACAAAACAAAAGCTCCTTCTTGGTGAAAAACTAGAATCATTTGCAGCAACACCGTGGGGACTCAACCTTAGATGATTCAGATGTTCTGTTCACAACACCACACAGATCTTTGTACTAGAAGATAAGCATGAAAACAAACGCACAAACATACAAATATTAGGGGCAAAGTTCTTAAAAAACCCCTGCTCAATATGATCATATGATAAATAATGATTATCTTGGGTTAATATGTCTCATTAACATTCATCCTAGGCCCTAGCGGATGTAGGGTCCCCAGCCCCATGAGATAGTGTGGCAACTAAGACGAATCAAAGAGGGCCCAAGTCCAGGCTATAGTGGCTGCTTGCTTCTCCTATATGAGGTGTCGAGAGAGGCTAGTCATCACACTAACCAAGAAAACATGGACTTTTTATCTTAACTTTTGCTCATATTCAAAAGCAGAGGTACACCTATCTATCTGGCTTTTTACCTATTCCCTTGTCATCAGAATCAAAATCACAATAATCTCAACATAAAAAGATTGAATCTTGAAACGAGGTTTCCCTATAGGGTCACGCTTAACACTACTATTGTACTCTCACCATTCTCCTGGCTTGGTTCGGTGTGGTTTGGTTTGGTTTGGTACTTATCAAAAGGCAGCCCGATTTGAACGAAATAACAAAAATGTCCCTTTTGTTTATTTTTTTTAGTTCTTTTTGGTGTCCAAGAACCGGTAATGATGGACTTTTTAGTAATACTAATGAGGTTCAAGCTTTTAACCGAAAAGGTCTGGAATCCCAATTATTGCAAATCTTTAGTGATGTTAAAAGTCTTACTAAACAGCCAAGCTCATCAATAAATAGACAGACGGCAATGGGGCAAAATCCTGGAATTTCCAGATAGGACAATTCAAATAAAATAGTATTTAAAAATACCGTTCATTACCACGGGACCACGTGAGAGGAGGGTTACTGGGTGAGAGGAGTAAACTTTTTTTAGTGAAAGTGAAGGTTAAAAAAATTAGAATACAGATACGAAATTAAACAGCATTTTTATTGAACAAGAAATATACCCATTTTTGTTAGCCTAACAAAAATGAAAAACGCCTGTTAAAAAGTATAAAAATATTTTTTATAGTTTATGGCGTACAAGAGCTAAATATTTGTTAGCCTAAACTTCCAAGATAGGACAAATAAAAGAAAATACTCATTTAAAATATGCTGCTCATCACCATGGGACCACGTGACGGAGGATGAGGGGAGCAAATTTTTTAGTGAAAGTGGAGGTTAAAACAAATATTAGAATACAAATACGAATTTTTTGTTGGCCTTAGAAAAAAAAGAAAAACGCCTAATTAAAAAGAGAGAAAATATTTTTACTTAAACCTAAGCATTTTAGTATACATAATTTTTAAGCTTCCGTTGGTTCTAACGAAAATTTTCGTTTGAACTAGAATTTGTATTTTTTTTTTTTTTGCTCGAAGTTTGCTCTAGAATGTTGGAAATGTGCCAAAAGAAAAAAATGAAAAATCTCACCGCTTCTGTGGATTTTTTTTTCCAAAAAAAAAAACACCGCTTACAGCTTTATCGCTTTGATCACGTCATCCTTTTCATGGAAATTAAACTCTGTTTCTTTGAAGTTAAATAATGCTCGATAATATTTTCCTTTTTTTTAAAAAAAACACTGCTGTGAAAGTTATCCCATGGCGTCACTTTCTCCAATATATCGCCATCTTCAACATCACAAAGCTGTGTGAGAAAATGAAATGGCAAAAAGCTAACCATCTATAAACTTTATAAGCTGCGAATATGCCGAGCTAATCTTCCAATCCCACCCCCCAAAAAAGACCACTTTTTGTGAAAAACAAATCAATGGAATTTGAAAACAAGACTTAGATCAAGCACCCGCATCATCAAACTAAATAACAGAAAAATGCCTCATTGAAAAGATTGGAAGAATCACATTCCAAGCTATACAGAAAACAAAGAAGAAGAAATGTAGATCAAAACACATACCTCGCGCTTGAAGGGTAGGAACAGCCAGAAACACCTGTCATCAACAATCACATAACAAAGGTTAAACTTTTTTTTAAAAAAAAAAGAAGACACAGCCCAGTTACCTCTAGTTTCTATTCTAGGGTTCTTCAGCGACTAGAGAAGGTAAGCAATGTATAGTACTCACAAAAAAGGCGAAGAAAAGAGAAAAATGAAGAAGGTTTAAACTTTGAAGACTTACTGGGGTCAGATGCAGTAACGGTGGCCGTTCCGGCGAAGTCACAGGTACCTGGGCCTTGACCTTTCTTTTGGAAAAAACTGTTAACGGCGTAGTTACAGTGAGCCCTAACGGTGTTAGGTTGAAAACAAGGCCCATTTTGATGGATAGGGTTACAGTCAGCCCCAGCTCCACAAGCATAGTCCAAGGTCTTTTGAAGGATTTGTTCACTTCCGTCTTTGCAAACACACCAGTTAGCACCTTTCAAAATCAAAAAAGAAGAAATGTGAGTGACACTAACGCTAACAATACACAAAAATATGAAGCAAGAAAGTGTAAAGGCCTCGTCTTTAAATACTCAGCGAGAAAAAGAAGAGGAGAGAAAGAGATCAAAACCATAAGAGCTCCTCAGAAGTGATAATGTCACAAACAGATCAAGTTAGTTCAAAACAAGATAAGATCTTTAACCCAATAAGAGAAAATGTGGGGAAAATGAAAAACAATAAATAAGCTTCAAAGCCTTACTTGTAGAACCGGTGAAGGCGAAGAGAAGCAGTGCGAGAGCTAGAGCAGCCATGTTAGCTTAGCTAGAGGAAGAGGAAGAGGAAGAGGAAGAACGGCTAAGAACAGAGAATGGTGAGAAAAAGAGAGAGGGGAAAGAGAGATTGCTGAGAATAGAAAGAGAGGTACAGCTAAGAGAGTGTGAGGAGAAGAAGAGGAAGAGGGAACAATGGTGGTGGGTGCGTAACAGAGTGAGATCAGAAGAGAGTGTGGGGGAAGGATGTGAAGACAAAATATAAAACATGTGGAGATTCATGTAAAGGTGTAAACGGTGGCGTGGTAGTGGCCCCGTTTGGTGTCGGCTTGTGGGCAACTTTTTCTGCCAGTTTTGAATTCAAGCCATTACCTTCAGGTTAATATTAGTTCCTTGTTATTCAAAATATAAGGTAAAATTAATTTTTTTTAAAAAATTAAATTTTTATTAATTAAATTATTTTAAAATATTTTTATTTTTATTTTTTTCTCCAAACTAAGTAGTTTAACTAATAAACTGATGTACAATCTAATGATACACAACATATAATATGATTAAATAATTTATTTAGCTTCCTTAATTTCTCTAAAAAAAAATCAACTCTGTCTTATATTTAAGATCAAACAGATTATTTATTAATTATTAACTAATTAATTAGATAAAAAAGCCAACCCAATAATGGAAAGAGATGGATATATATAGCTTTACTATCATCGAAAAAATTATTTTTGGGATTTGAAATTCACACTTGTGATTTCTAAATGGCATAACAATAATCTTTCGCGGTCTCAAAGCTTACCCTCTAATTAATTAATTAGATAGTGGTGATTTTTTTTTTTTTTTATCACGCTCCTTCTTTTGTTTACCATATATCAAGGAACCAAATAGGAACAATCTCGCGGGGACTCGCGAAAGCTTTGCCCAGTGAGATAGACCTCAAGCAGGGAACTGACCTCAGAGAATGTGTAGCCGTTGTGTCTCTTTTTTAGATTGCTTTTGTCATTTGTGTTACAGCTTTCGGTATCCAAAGTGAACCAAGTTCAAATTGAACATTTTTCTTGACCGTCCCTCCCTAGGGTCTAAAAGTCTAAACTCACCAAAATAGCTGGAAGGTTGATTAAATTAGTTAAATAATTAGAATAGGTCATGGACCATTTTTTTCAGAGTTTAATGGTGTGTTTGGTTTAAATTATTGGGCAGAAATAAGCCCATTTTTAGGTAATAAGCTCAAATAAAAATGCAACGCATTTTTATAGTGTTTGGTTTAGTTTTTTTTAATTGCGTCACGGGTAGAATAAATTATTTATTAAATAAGTTCCTCACTTACAGCTTTTCTCTTAAGTCACTTATTACGTAAGTCGAGATAAAACTCCTCTCACATACTTATCTCGTATACCGTAAATCATGATTTATAAATACTTATTATCTAAAAATAAATCATTCATCTAAACATAAATCATATTATAAAAATTAATGTTTCTATTAAATTATTTTTAATAAATCAGAATTATAATAAATCATTTTTCCTACTACTATCCTAAACAACCACTAAAATAAATAATAAGCCTGTGTCTTGGTTGGAGCCTGGAGGTGATTCTTTATGTAATGAGTAATTACAAACCATTTGTACTGTATAAAGTATAAGCAGTGAAAAAGTACGTGTTCGTTTGGTTGAGCGATTGGAATGCTTAAAAGTTGCTTTTCAATCGTAATTTACGGTATACGAGGTAAGTATGTGAGAGGAGTTGCGTCTCGATCTACGTGAAAAACAACTTTTAAGCAATCTGATCGCTGAAACAAACAGGCACTACAATTGTGCGACCACAGATAAAAAGCATGGGTGGTGGAGATGATGCAGCTGCGAAATTTACTCCTGTGGGACCCACCTAATTCATTGTAATTTTGAACTGTACTAGCCACGAATAATGACACTAGTTTGGACCGTGACATACAAAAAATGGGCGGGGATCAGAAGTTGGTCCCACACACACATATATATAAACCAGTTCGATAATAGAAAACTGAGAGGTTTCACCAAAAAAAAATGCAGAAGAAAAAGGGGAAAAAAAAAACTGAGAGAGAGATGAATGAAAGAGCTAGACTAGTTAAGCAGCTAGTAGCTCCACAATGCAGAAGTTGTGATAAAAGGTTCATCAAGATCGTGCTATAAAAGTATAAAACAACAATTACGTGAGTTAATATCCTCTCTCATTTAAGTGTGAGCCAAACTATTCCCCGAGGTTATTTTTGTATTATTATTATTTTTAGAGACCATCCAGATTTTTCAATTACACGAGAGATTCTGCCCGAGTCTTTCAACATTCATCCCCAAGACTATGGACTACAAGCTTGCTTCAACATTTTTTGGGCTAATTCTTGAGATTATTCAAGAAACCAACATGCCAATCTCTCAGGCGATCTTTAATAACCAACATGCCCACCACTAAATTGGCTTAACGAAAACATTTCGTTGTTAATTAATTAGTAATAGTCTGTTTAAAGATAGAATTATTAAATTATGTTGCTAATTCACTGTTTTTTTTTAACAAAGGAATATGGAGAAAATCATTATTGTGTTTGTTGTCCTATAGCCTTCATATCAAGTTGGCGGAAGATTTCAAACTCCTCACCAGTGAGATGATGAAGAGTCTACACAATACAAACAAGCTTTTCAGAGATTGGAGGTAGTTCTAGAAAGCATGCGACGAAGCAGCGCAACGAGGCCATGGGCCAGAAAAAAAATTCTGTTTATGTTAATTAGTCTGACTATAAGCACACCACATTTGGATTTTTCTCGGGTTCCACAATATGATGTCCCTGATTGAGTTAGCATTCAAGAAGCACGTTCACGTAAGTCGAAACAAAACTCTTCTCACATACTTACTTCATATACCGTAAATTACGTTCGAAAAATAATTTCTACAACTAATTCAAACAGTCATGATGGCTTCAAGGGATGCCAATTTCGCTTTGGTGCACGAGACATTGATTAGGCACACATGGAGCATGGGATATGGATGAAGACGGCTATCATACATTTGGAAGGATGAAATCAAGCATCTAGGAAAGGGGTCTTGGATTTTTTTTTTTTTTTTTTTGGAATGAAATCTGAAATTCATTAAGTCTCAACTAAAACTAATACAAAACAAAATAGGAGTCAAGGGGAACCCCATATCAATCATCAACGACCGCCTCCTCTAACGAAGGTGGTAATTGATCAAAGAAAACAAAACCCCCGCATTAGTATGCCCTAACCTAGCAAGATGATCAGCATCCCCATTCTGTTGATCAACATCCCCATTCAGTTCCCTAGGAATATAATTCAACAAAACTTGCCAATTCCTAGATAACCATAACCTAGCTTCTATAATAATAACACTGAAAAGGTGGTATTGCTCTCCACCTCTCGTTAACAAATTGATAGCCTCAATACAATCAGTGTGAATCAAAATATTTTTGTAGCCTTTGCTCCAACAAATCTAAAGCCCTTGAATAATTGCTAAAATCTCTGTGATTGTAGGAGGAATTGTTAATAGCTTACAGGTGAAACCACCAAGCCAAGTTCATTCCGTATCACGTAAAACTCCCTCGCAGATGCATTGACCTGAGTCCATAGCCGATCCATCTACCTCTAAGTGTACAAAGCCTACTTGCCTGTCTCTTACACTCTATTCTTCAAATGACTGGTGAGAGTAAAACTGACATTGGGAAAAAAGATCTTGATTCCAACTAGCGTGAAAGAAGCTGGCATGTGCATCCTGTGAATAAAACTCAAGATCCCCGTCGAAGACCTTCCTGCATCTGGTTATCCATATATCCCAATAGACATAACCAAACAAGGAAGCCTATTGGACTTTTCTCGTAAAATTTCTGCAAAATCCATGTTTTATGTTCCAATTTATCCATTCTCTCCCTTGTAAGGATGTGAATTTATCCCACAAGGTCAGGTGAATTAAAGCAATCCATCACTCCCGAGTATTCCCACAATCTCTAAGCATGTGCATCATGTCCTCCTCTTAGTTACAGCCGAAGGGGCAACTTGTCGAATCCAAAAGGCCTCTCTGCGTTCTCAACTTTGTTGTATGCAGTCGATCATGAGAGGCTAACCACATAAAGGATTTGATCTTCTTTGGTATTAAGCATCTCCACGGTGTCTTCCATAAATGGCTTTCTGACAGTGTGAGTACCTACAGAAAGAAAATAATATGCAGATTTAACAGAAAAATAGCCATCCGAAGAAGGCTTCTAATAATACTGATCCTCACCCCTCTTCTCATGAGGTGGGTGGGCGCACATAAGTCGATCAGTAACATAAGGCTGGAGCCATTGGCAAAGCTTTTCCCTATCCCATTCTCCCAACTGGTTAATGTAATCACTTACTTTGTCTTCCCTGTCCACAAAAGTTTTATAACCCGGAATAATTTCAATTAAAGGTTTATACATCTCAAACCAGTTATCATGCTATAAAAAGGCCGAATTTCCATTCCCAATATAAACTCTTACGCCTTTGCTAAACCTCTCCCATACAGCACATATACCTCTCCAAGTCACGGATGAGTTCGTCTTGCGTTGAATTCTTGGCATGAAGCTAGTGCCACATCTATACTTCGATCGAAGAACCCTAACCCATAGAGCATCTTTGCTGTTTATGAGGTGCCAACATAACTTCATAAAAAAACCTCGTTTTGTTTGCCCATCTCTCAGATCCTAAGGCCTCCATCTTTCCTATCTCTAGTTATTTGTTCCCAAGATATCAAATGAAGTTTCTTTCTATCATCTTCTTCCCCCCATAGGAAGTTTCTGCTTCTTTTTTCTAATATCTTCAGCATTCCTTTGGGTAACAACATTGTCTGCATGTAGTACGATGGCAAGGCATTTAAGACTACTTTAACAAGTATAGCACGTCCGGCCAGGTTCAAATATCTCATTTTCCATCGTGAAAGCTTTTTCCTGGTTTTATCCAAGATAGGCGTAAAAGTGATGTAGCTGGCTCTTTTATGGATCAAAGGAATTCCCAAATATTTTCCCAGATCCCCTGTAAGGCCTACTCCTGTACTCTGGCTCATACTTAAAGCTCTGGAGAAGTTAATATTCTTCGAAAAACAGACTTTTGTCTTGCTACGATTCATTTTTTGCCCCGAAGCGTCACAAAACCTCTGGATACAATCTAACATCCCCTCTACCTGACTTTTAGAAGCCTGCCCAAACAGAATGAGGTCATCAGCAAAAAAGATATGAGAAATACGAGGTCCTCCTCTGTTCAGCTGAATCGGTGTCCATGCGCCATTGTCAATAGCATCTTGAATTATATGGCTCAGTCGCTCTATACACAGGGTGAATATATAGGGAGAGATTGGATCCCCCTGGCGAGTGCCTCTAGATGAATTGAAAGTAGGAGTGGCTTCGCCATTCCATAGAATTTGGGAAGATAAGGTGGTAATACATGCCATGATAGATTCACACAATTTTTCCTCAAAGCCCAACACTCTAAGAGTATCATGCATAAAACCCTATTCAGGACAGTCAAAAGCCTTCTCTAAGTAAACCTTGATTGCAATCCAACTTGTCTCGCCAGTTTTAGTCTTCATATAATGGATAACCTCATGCGCCACTATGATGTTATCACTACTCTGTCTTCCAGCTATAAAGCTGCACTGATGTTTGCCAATAACCTTCCCCATAATCTCCTGAAGCCGATGTGAAATAATTTTTGTAATAATTTTGTAGCCCACATTACATAGAGATATTGGCCGGAAATCCATAATAGTTTGTGGGCTTTCTATCTTGGGAATGAGCATAATATTAGTATTATTTATGCCCCTGACCGACATAGGATCATCAAAGAAATCCCTCACCGGAGAAAGAATGGACTCACCCACTATAGGCCAGAACTCTTGGTAAAGAATAGCTTGGATACCATCAGGTCCTGACGCCTTGAAAGCCCCCAAATCAAAGATCACTTTTTTTATTTCCTCATTCGTTACCTGCGCTTGAAGTTGTTCCATATCCCTATCACTCAATCTAGGAAAGCATGAGCTTGTTATGAGCTGATTGACACAAGGTCCGCTGCTGCTAAAGAAATTCGTATAATAATTAATGGCAAGGTACTTCAATTCACACTCATCAAACGTCCAGCTACCATCCTCCCTTTTCAAGCCCTCAATGCGATTTTTCTTTCGTCGAATTAGAGCAGTAGAGTGAAAGAATTTACTATTTTTATCCCCTCATTTGACCCATTGACAACGGGATTTCTGGTACCACATCAATTCTTCTTGAGCTAAGATTTTGTTATAATCCTTCCATATTTCCTTCTCTGTTTGGACTAGGTATTGATTATCACAGCTTCTCCTTGCCCATAATCTTCTTCTTCTTCTCATTTAGATTACCAACTTTTTTCTGATTCCATTCCTCTGCCGAGCTTGCAAAATTAGTCACTTTATCAGTCCATTGATCTAAGCTCCAACAATTTTTAACCACATCTACAAAACCATCTTCAAGAAACCAAGCAGCTTGACATCGAAAAGGGCATTGTCCTTTTTCTATAAGACCTATCCGGATTGCAGCGGAGAAGAATATGCCTGTGATCGGAACCAAATTTATTGAGATGCTGAGTTTTAGTGAGAGGGTAAGCCTTGTTCTAATCTGCATTGATGAAGGCCTAATCTAACCGTTCCTTCAAGAGATGACGTTCCCATGTGAATCGCTCTCCAACAAAGTTAGATTCTATCAATTCAACCTTCATTATGCAATCTCTGAAATGATGCATAGATTGAAGATTTGGAGTTGAGCCTCCTTTCTTATCTTCAGTAGATAGATAAGCATTAAAGTCTCCCATGATCAGCCATGGCTCGTTAACCAAGTCACTGAAGTTGATAATATCAGCCCAAAGGTTTTGACACAGCATACAATTAGGTTCAGCATACATGTATGAGAGCAAAAAACTAACATGATTGTTCTTAGCCGTAGCTCTAACATGAATAACTTGAGTGGAGGAAGAAATCTACTGAAGCTTCAGCTCCTCCTCATTCCAAAGGATCCGAATCCCACTGGCAAACCCAGTAGCTTCAAGTCTAAGCCAAGCACTAAAACCAAAACACATAATAATTTTGTCCGTTTTACTACCACTGACATGAGTTTCACAAAGAATAAGAATATTAACCCTTTTACCTCTGAGCATATCCTTGATTCTACTTGGAAAATTTTTTGAGGCTGTGCCTCTACAATTCCAAGAAATAATATCCATAAAAAAAATTAGAAGAGAGGGAGAAAAGAACCTGAGACCCAAGGCTAATGGCCTGAATTAGAGAGCTCCATTGTTGCCTCCTCATCGTGGATAGTCACATCTCCGACCTCCAATGAGTCTACTGAAGCGTCATTCAAGCCTTCCTGGTGGCCCTCTTCGTAAATTTGGATTTGCATAAGAGAATAATTAGGAGGCTCAACGAGTACAGTTTGGGAGTCAACTGGTTTAGGAGTCTCAGCAGGCACAGTTTGGTGCTCAGCTGGTTCTTTGTGTTTTTCCTCCTGTAAGTGTTGTTGAAACATTTGATCGTGTGTATCTAAATTACCATGTCCCTCTTTTTTAATATCTCTCTGCTGCTCTAGCAAGTGATTCACATTGTTGATGTCTAATGGCCCAGATATAGACGCAGATCCAAAGACCAAATGATGAGCCCATACTGTTTGCTTCTTTTTAAACAAGGGAGTAATTAATTTAGGTCCAAAAATACCTTTTTTTTTTCTTTCCCTATACTATTGTTTTCAACGGCCTAGCTGTATTATCCCCTGGCCTATTATTGCTTGTGTGAACTGCTTGGGTTATATCAGGCCCAATTTAGTTTGACCCCACCGAACCAGCCTCTTCCCTCTTATTAGCATGCTTCATCGTTTTCTCTTTCTATTGACTCTTCGCTGCGTAGATCTCCATAGCCATTTACTTCCCCTCGTCCTTTGTTCCACTCAGACCTGCTCTGTCAGAATTCTGCACACTCTGAAAATTCTTCTTTTCCAAGATACCTGTTGCGACTTCTTTCTTCTTCCATTGCTTTCCCATATTCTTTCTCAAGATTAATCCTTCCCTATCTTTAGACAACGGCTCTGCTTCTGAATTTTGCAGAATATGAAAACGTGATCCTTCTCCTCTCTTTTCAACCTATCCATTCATCCGAACGTTGGGCGCCGTTTGCATCGAGCTTTTCATGTCCGAATCAGCTCTTTGGAATCTTTGCTTAGTCCTTGATTTGACCTTCATCCGTTCCCCATACTCCTCTTCTACTGCCACACCATGTATAGATATTAGAGGTATTGTACATTTTTCCTTCTCATTTCTTACTACCGGCGATCTATTTTTTAGCGAGACCTCCGTTGGTGTTCTGTTTCCCATCTGATCCGATTGCTTTTGGTGGCAAGTTTCTTGAGTATGTCCATATAACCCACATTTAAAACATATAATTTCTAGGCCTTCATACTCCACCATGTAAATTCGATTTCTGAGAGAGAATTTAGACTGAAGTGCTTTATTTAGATCCACTTCAACGTTGACTCTGGCAAATTTCCCTCTCTCTACCACAAACTTATCACTTTCCTTGTGAGCTAAAGTGTTTAAATCAACTTTGAAAGCTCTACCGATTAAATTTCCAATCGCAAGCATACAATCCTTCGAATACACATGCAGTGGAAGGGTTGGGATTCTTACCCATATTGCAACTTTTTTAACCTTATTGCAGTATAGGTTAAAATTGGGATTCCATCTTTGCACTGCAAGATAGTGACCCTGAACCAACCAAGGACCCTCAAAGAGGAGTTTTGCAGAGAAGGATTTTTCTGGTGATTTGAAAACAAAATAATTGTTGGGTAAGTCAACAAGATCGAAGTTTTCAGATCTTAACATCCATTTAATTCTATCTTTCATTATAACCAAATTAACTTTTCTTCCTAAGACTGTTAGTATAAGAGCGTTCTTCCAAGGTTTGCAGAGTTCTTTGAACCTTTCGTCTGGGATGTTGATACACGGTACTAAGTTCAATACTTTCCTCTGCTCCTTTGTCATTGCCTAATTAGTCTCCCTTTCCTCTTGAAGCCATTCTTCACCTGCTCCTCAAAGCTCCTATCAAGTTCCTTCTCTTCTTCTCCCAATAGCTTAGCTTTATATGAGATCATGCTTTTAGTGACCTGATTGCCACCTTTCACCATGGTTGTATCCATATGGCCACCTCTGACTTGCTCATTTCTTCAATCCCTCGCTCTTGGTTTGACATTCTTTTGATGTTCCTCCCTTTGATATCATCTTCTTCTTTTGACGTCTCCATGGGATCATTAGGGCCAGTGCCATGGTTGATTGACTGGTTAGTATGCCCACTCTTTCTCTCACTAACTTTCTCACTCATATCTTTACTATCTTGTTCATCTCTGTGAGTAGTTTTTTTCAATCGCTACAGAAAAATAAGGGAGTCTTATATTTAGTACCTGTTTTTTTATAAGTAAGATTTAGTGCCTGTTTTAAAAGTAAAAATTGATTTCCCAGTGTGATTTGTGATGCAAGTATGTGAGAGAAGTTTTATATGAGCTTGTGTGAACATACTTCTCTACCGTTAGGCCCTTACACTTCATTACTATTTTAGATGAAATTGATAATTAATAATTAATAAATTATTGAAAAAAGATTAAATATCAGTGAATTAATATAAATTATTCTTAAAGGTGGCTTTCAATAATCATTTTTGTTATTTTTAACATCATAAAGCATATTTTCCAAGTGATAAAGGTAATTGTTCTAAGAAAAAATAAAAGGACAAAAAGGAAGTATAATAACTTATTTGATTCTATTGTTTGTTTTTAGGTTCTTAAAATAATTTGTATAGTAACTTTTTAGAAAGAATTTTAAAAAAATTAAAAACTTTTTAGTATTATTATTTTAAAAACATACCCAGGATAAAAAATAGATTTGTTACAGTTATATAATTTTCCTTAACGATGAAATTGATGGAAATGTTAACCATGTAATTTAAGCTGGATGATATAAATGGAAAAAAAACTATTGGAGTTCTTTGTGATTGGAAAGTACCTACTAAGGTAAAAGGGAAGTTTCATTGCACTATCATAAGATCAACAATGCTATATGGTAGTGAATGCTTTAAATGGACAATATAAACATAAAATGAGGGTAACTGAGATGAGGATGTCGAGATGGATGTGTGGTCAGACAAGAAAATATAAGATTTGTAATGATCATATAGGCGGATAAGTTAGAGTAGCATTTATTGAAAAGAAAATGGTAGAAAATCGTTTGAGGTGGTTCATACATGTTCAAAGAAGGCTATTGAGGACACAGGTGAAGAGGGTTGGTCAAACAATATGGAGTCATTTAAAAAGAGGCCGAGAAAGACTGAAACAAATACTTAACGATGTTATAAAGTGAGATCTTATGATTTATAATTTATCTAAAGATCTGGTTTTTAATAGAGCACAATAACTTTGTGTTACTTGTGTAGCGACCCCACTTAGTAGGATAAGACCTATTGTTGTTGTTGATAATTTTCCTTGACAAAAAACCTGAAATTTGATTTTTCTCTAATTTTATAAAATAAAAGTTGCAAAATATTAGAAAAGTGTTATATTTCTTTTATCTTAAAAACAATTTCCTATCCAGAGGGCGCTAGTGTTAGGCCTATGGTGATTGGTGAGTGGCCGCCGGGGTCACGGCCGAAGCTTCAATGGTCGGCGAGGATGGCTGGCTGAGGTGACCTTTTCTTTTCTTTTGTGGGCAATGTTATAAAAATACAAATATTTTTAAAATGTTATAAAAATAGGGATTATTTAAGATGACTGAAATTGAAATAAATTTTGATAAAAAAAGAAATTGAAATAAATGATTTGAGATTTTCAAATATTAAAGGTTTTAACTGGGATTTTTCTAAACAATTTGTGTTTTTAAACAGTTTTTTTTTTTTTCAAGAAAAAAGGGAGATGTTGTAAAAAAAAAAGGGAAATAGACTGGAATTCCCTCCAGAAAGAGCGCGGGTTCATTGCTGATCAATACAAGATGAGGCGGCCAGAACAAAATGAAATAAATCGAAAATAAAACTTTGATTTCTCAGTCTCAGTTGCTGGAGAGTGGAGACTGGTATCAACGTTGCTGACTTCTACCATCCGCCTTCTTCTCTGATTCCTTCACAAGGAGCTGTGAGAGCTAACTTTTAACGATGTTGATTCAGATTCCCCGGCTAACAAATTCTCTCAGAGGCCCATTCGATGTTGATCAGGCGTATCTCCACCGGAAACATATCCTTCAAAATCGAGAGCCTCGCAAGTAATTTCCATATAGAGAACAATTTTTTCAGATTATGCTTTCATTTATGTTCTGTTCGATTCCTAAGAAAATTTGCGTGGTGAAACAGTAACGTCAATAACGTTATTGCAATTCATTCACAGACTGGCCATTTTGCTTGCCATCCATTGTGAATTTTGAGTCTTCAATGGTTTATGCTTTTGGTTTTAGTTTCGTTAGTCTAGTGTTAATTTGCTCCTTTCATGTTTCATTGTGCGGTATAATGCTTAATAAAACTTGGATTTTAATTTTTATGCTATAGTTCTGCTAGCTCGCTTGATGACTCAGTACTGGCACGGAGGATCGTTTATAAATGGGAAGAAGGTATGTGCAGTTGTTAGCGACGAATTAGTATGTTCAATTAGTCCCTGAATTATGATCGGACTATAGGATGTTTACATTTATCTATTGGTGAAGCAGCTTCATCAGAAGTGCGACAGGCATACAAACAGTTTATAGGAGCGGTAGTGCAGTTGGTTGATGAAGAAACGTCCTCTGAGGAGTTCCACGAGGTGGCGCTGACTCTTTATCGTCTTTTCAGCAGCCAGATGGAGGAGGATGATATTGATAGAATAATATCAGATAAGAAGTGAGTACTGGGCTATTGGCTGCCAAAATTTTGAAAGAAAATGGCTGAAGAAGGGATTTAATGCTTACTTTGTGCACTACATGGGCTGTCTATTATTTTCTCATGTTTTTCCATTTCCAGATATTTGAACAATTTCTGAATTCAAATGAGTTTTTGAATTATTAATTATTAATGCAATATGGAATTTGGAATTTCAAGTTTGTGCTTTGCAAGAACGAAGTGATTGTTCAAGTGTATATGGTTCTCTTTATTACGGGGATATCTTATCTTCCATCCTAGTGTGCTTGAATACTTTATACTGTCATGTGCATCTCACTAAATGCGGATGCCATGATATTGAGTTCTGATATATTTTTCTATCAGTCTTGAATGTAGAGAGAACAGAGCATATGCTAGAGAACCTTGACTTCTGATATGTGAAATTGTTTTTCAGGTTAGAATTGAGAAAACTCCTTGGCCATACAGTTGCTGACGCCAACTTGAGGCGAGTTGCATCTCTTGCACAGACACTACACAAAGTGCAGCCTAGCAATAATATAGAAATAAATCCTGATGCCAGTGAGGAATTAGAATTTGGAGCTGATTTTAATTTTGTAGCACCAGCTCGTTTCTTAATTGATGTGACTTTAGACATTGAGGATATGATGGATTACGAAGGCACTGCTCCTCTAGCTGTTCAAGAAGGACATTATGGTCATATTGGACCCACAGAACATTCTATTCCGGATGGGGCAAAGTTTAACCTGAGTTGGTTAAGAGATGAATGTGATAATATAGTTAGGAATAGCGTTTTGCAACTATCTCGAGATGAATTGGCAATGACCATTTGTAGGGTGCTTGACTCAGAAAAGCCTGGAGAAGAGGTATTGCTTGATGTTAACCTTCTTTATTAGGTATATAAATCACATGAGTGTCTAAACTTTTTTTTTCCCCTGTGTGAAGATAGCAGGAGATTTGTTGGATATTGTTGGTGATAGTGCATTTGAAATGGTGCAAGACCTTATATTGGTGAGGCAACGGTTGATTTGTTTGCTTACATGGATGGCTATATCTGGATCTTAGTATATTCCACTGATTATTCATGTAATGATTGCTTTATATGTTTTGATATTTGAATTTTTAAATATAATAGTGTTGGTTTTGCCTGGGAAATTTAAACTTTTTTTGCATGGTTTGAAATAACTGCGTTTATACTGTGTTAATTGACAACTACTTCAATACTAAATGCATGCTTGTCATCTACTGGATACTTTGAAAGTGTTGGAATTCTTGTGAATTTACTTGCATTATAGTTGGCTTAATGTCTAATTGCAGCATCGAAAGGAGATTGTTGATGCCATCCGTCATGGCTTATCAGTACTGAAGTCTGACAAAAATGCTTCAAATGCTCAGTTGCGAATGCCGAGTTATGGGACTCAGGTATTGACCTTGTTAATTATTGTCATTTAGATTTTCTTCACTTGTCTATACTCTATAGTAACACACTATCTCATACAAACTTATATTTTATTTTTAGGTAACTGTTCAAACAGAGTCAGAAAGGCAAATTGACAAACTTCGACGCAAGGAGGAAAAACGAAATAGACGTGGAATAGATCATATGGGTGATGGTGACTTGTCTGAAGCAGACTTTTCTTCTTTACTTCAAGCAAGTGTGAAGAAAAATATAATTGATGATGTGATTGGTTCTGGTGATAAGAATCAATCAATGGTTGTCACTGCTCTTCCTCAAGGAACTGCTAGGAAGCATTTTAAGGGTTATGAGGAGGTCATTATCCCTCCTCGACCAACGGCACCAATGAAACCTGGAGAAAAGCTGGTATATATAGATATAAATTTTGTGAGAAAGCATCGATTTATTCATAAGAGCAAATAAGTTTCAGCTGCTGTCTATAAATGCTTGATGAACATAAGAAATGAGAGATTGAACTCTTGGCAGTTTATTTATGAAGTTGATGTTGTGGTTCAGGAATGGTTTGCATTGCATTGAAACTTTTTTGTGTCTTAATAATTGCTGGCTGATACCTTGTCTCTTCTAAAATCCACATTTTGCATACTTTCTATCTTTTGTTACTTGTATAGAAAATTTTACAACTGCTGCTCCCCCGAGCTCAAAATGATCTCAAGAGCAACGCTTTGTTAATGAAGGAAATTCCTTATTGGCATTTCTGTTACAATTATCTATTTTCAGATCGAGATCAGGGAGCTGGATGACTTTGCTCAAGCTGCTTTCCATGGCTACAAATCACTAAATCGTATACAAAGCAGGATATTTCAAGCTGTTTATGGCACAAATGAAAACATACTAGTGAGTGATCTTTGCTCCAGTCTTATAGTTTTAAGTTTGCAGGAAATTAATAACAGACTACCAAAGATGAGTATCAAGTAATAACTGTTTAAGAATATCAGTAGTGCAAAATAGATAAAGGTGAGTTTTACTGATGCTTTTTAATATTTTGTAAGTGACTTTGATGTTTCTGCAGGTGTGTGCTCCTACAGGAGCTGGCAAAACTAATATAGCTATGATTTCAATCCTACATGAGGTGAATAGTCACTTCTAATGTACTCGTGCTGACACTTTTAGCTTTTGTATGATTAGTCACATTGCCTAAAATCAATGCTTTAAGTTGACGTTTTCTTCTGATTATTATCTTAATGTGAGTGCAATGAAATGACATGCCAAACTTTTGACAATATCCGTGTTACCAAAAAATCCACATCTTTGTTGACTGGGAAAAAAATGCAACATCTTTCAGAAAAGCTTTGTGATTTGCGTTTTCCTTACTTTCTTCCACCATCCTCAACGTTGTCTTTTGAATTAATAGTTCAACATTCAACTCATTATCAAGTCCAATGCCTTGTCAATCTGTTGCAATTCAGGGTATAGACTAAACCAATCCTCACAACAAATTTCCTTAAATTTGTAACAAGTGACTACTTATGTGTCGCAATCTTTCAGATGAATGATAAATAATCAGAAAGGCTGGTTCTTCCATCTCTTTATTGACTAATGTTAAGTTATCAATTTTAGTATATTCAATTTTGTATTTCTGTGAGTAACTTGGAATGATTTTGGATTTGAGGTCTGATATGTTGGGCTAGAAAAGAAGTGTATATAATTGGATTGATGAAGTCATCAAGAAATTTCGCTTGACTGTTAGCAAGGCTCTGAATCTGATGAATAACTTGTGGGTTTTCGTTAAGATCCGCAATGATAATTTTGCAGCACTCTGATGGTTAATATATGAGGGATAGAGGAAAATCTATTTTCTGCTAAGAGGGATGAAAAATTGAAAATGTGTTGTAACTTGAAAGAACAAGAAGATCATCGTGGAGGAAAGAAACAGAAGAAGGATTCAGCACTACATTTTGCTTATATTTTATAAATTTATGGAATTATGTATGTCTAATAATTGGCTTCTAAAAGAAAAGTATATGGTGAAAGCCTGCAACTAGGGATTATATTGAAAAGTTTGATGCTCTAGCTGCTACTACAACTAAAACCTGGCAAGTATGGATAATACTTGAACTAATAAATGTCTGGCCGAATGTTGAATGAAAAACGGCAAAAATGTTAGTAGTTTCTTCATCTACACCTTCTGGGGACAAGTCCTCTTATGCAATTAATCTAATGCGTTCTTTTGGGTGTTCCTTATGGATCTATGAAAGGATAGGAAAGATATTTTTTTTCTTTTGTATTTTTCTCTCTTCTCATTTATAATCCTTCTTTTGATAATAAAAAATCGCCCTGAAACTTCTATTCATTCTCGTTTCAAGACTGAAAGGTCTTCTCAAATGAAGGGATGGTCCATGACATAAGGCTTGGCTTCCAAATAGGATACATATATTTATGTTGTCGTGTTTCTTCTGAGGTCCATTGTTAGATGGGTAGTGCAGTAAGAGGTTATTAATTATTATTTGTATTGATGATGCCCTCTATTCTATGCTTTGTTATTTTAATAATTCTACCCAGAGGATGTTTTATCCTCCAATTATGTACTCTCTTTGTTATATGCAGATTGGGCAGCACTTCAGGGATGGGTACTTGCACAAAGAAGAATTTAAGATAGTTTATGTTGCCCCAATGAAGGTATCTAGAAGCCTTTCTTCTTCATTCCGTGTTTCCATTGAGCTTTTCTTTCTGTTCTCTGAACCTTGTCGTTTATTATTAACATAGTCATTAATAGGCTTTGGCTGCAGAAGTGACAAGAACATTCAGCCAACGGTTAGCTCCTTTAAATATGACCGTCAGAGAGCTTACTGGAGATATGCAACTATCTAAAAGTGAACTTGAAGAAACTCAGGTTTCCTGTTATCAAAACTGCAGGTTTAGGTTTTTCTTTGCAGGAATGGGAACTTAGTATCTTATTTTTCCCTTGTTTGAATCAGATGATAGTGACAACACCTGAGAAATGGGATGTTATTACTCGCAAGAGCAGTGATATGTCGCTCTCAATGCTTGTGAAACTTTTAATTATTGACGAAGTGCATCTACTTAATGATGATAGAGGTCCTGTAATAGAGGCTCTAGTTGCTAGGACTTTACGTCAGGTAAAGCCTCTGTGACTGATTCTTTTTTTTTTAAAAATGAGTTTCATACAAGAAGTGCATCATATTTCAATTTTTTTATTAGGTTTATAAAAGAAGAAATATTATCCAAGAAGATAAAATAATGAATACAAAAATAGTATTAAAAGTTGTCCTTAATGAAGAAACACAAAAGACATAGTTCTCAATATATTAATGCTCTTCAATCCCATTGTTAGTAGGACTCCCTTTTAGAGACAAAGGCCCGAACACAAAAAAGTGGCTAACATCTGACTTAACGGCTTAGAAGAATTCATGAAGATAGCATTTCAGTCACAAAAGAACTTCATGCATATTGTTAGAGCTAAGAATGTAATGTTGTGCGAGTATAAGAGGGGAAGAATCAAAGGAAACTGTTATGTTTTCCTTTTTGTTTGGCTATAGCCGCATTGGTTTTAACAGGCCGCAAGCCTTACTAATGCCTAATTGATCTATGTAATTGTTTTTGGATATTTGAGAAACAATGCATGGCATTTATGTTATTTTGATTATGCACTAATCTATGCAGTAATACTACTGATGCTATTACTTGGTGATAGAAGTACAATCACTTAATAGCATTCACTCCCTTCACGTGATCATGGGCCTTTGATTGACCTATCCCCCCCCCCCTCAAAAAAAAAAAAAAAAAACGCGCCTATTCTAATCTTCTTTAAAATATCCAGGTTGAATCAACTCAGACAATGATACGCATTGTGGGCCTTTCGGCAACTCTTCCTAATTATCTAGAGGTGTTTGATCCCAGTAATATACACTTATGTTCATTACGTCTATTTATACATGCTGAATGCTGAAGTGTCTATAAGCTATGGCTATTGTCACCAGGTTGCACAATTTTTGAGAGTGAATCCAGAAACAGGACTTTTTTTCTTTGACTCTAGCTACCGCCCAGTCCCTCTTGCTCAACAATATATTGGAATTAGTGAGCAGAACTTTGCAGCACGTATTGGATTGTTAAATGAGATATGCTACAAGAAGGTCTCTTTCCTCCTCAGTTCAACTCTAAACATATTAAATCTATGGTGATTAATTTGCTTTATTTGGTGCTATTGTTTGAACCAGGTTGTTGATTCTATTAAGCAAGGTCATCAGGCAATGGTATTTGTCCATTCACGGAAAGACACTGCAAAAACTGCTGAGAAACTGGTTTGTAAAT
Organism: Inga laurina; assembly: GCA_963855925.1. NCBI lineage: Eukaryota > Viridiplantae > Streptophyta > Magnoliopsida > Fabales > Fabaceae > Inga > Inga laurina. The sequence goes on from OY979713.1 coordinate 41,460,372, forward strand.
TTAGATGTGTTATATAGTTCTGGCTTATGAGTTAGAATGTTCTATATAGTCCGCTATCTGCTTAATTTCTTTTGCCTATATGTTGGGGCACTCTCAACATTCTATTCTTTATTCTTCAAATTTGTTTTGTTATGGAAAGGAAAATTTCTGTCGTGCCACTCCTGTATGTGCACATTGGGAGTCAAGATTTGATCAGTACAGTGGGCCCCACCATACAGATGAAATCCTGACCTTTCATTGTACACACAGGGAGGGTATGGTAGCATTGCTCTGTTGAAACTATTTTCAGATATTTGTGAAACTTTTCTATCCCTTATTTGGTGCCAAACATACAGTTCTCATACCAATATACTATAGTTCTAAAATCAAATTGTGGTCTCTGACTCTCTGTGCACCTTTGCTGTTCTTTATTTTTTACTGCAAAGTTGTAAAGTGACTGACATCTATATTTTCTTCTTTTGTTTGGAGAAACTTTTTGGACAAGAGCTATTACTTCATTGTGAACATTTATTCTTGAATGAGCATGGCTCTGCTAAATGATTAATTTAGCATATTAATGTACAAGCTAGCCCATTTGTAGTAGTTCTTTCGTAATTGCTAACAGAAGTAGTCGTCTGTTCCAAGCTTAAGTACCATCACTTGTATGCCTGTTTGATAGGTCGAGTTGGCACGAAAGTATGAAGACCTGGAGCTCCTTAGGAATAATGAGCATCCGCAATATAACTTTATCAAGGTGATTGAAAGATGTGTTTCATTCTTCTGGTTCTTCCTGTGTTTTCTCTTCTTTATATGTTATCAATTTTATGCCTTTCCAGAAAGAAGTTCTTAAATCAAGAAACAAAGATCTTGTTGAACTTTTTGAATTTGGGACGGGCATTCATCATGCTGGGATGTTACGAGCAGATAGAGGGCTAACTGAGCGGCTTTTCTCTGAAGGACTTCTGAAAGTAGAGCTTATCCTTCTGTAGAATTTCTGCTTAGATTTTCAGAATTTGCCAGCAGTTTATATATATATATATATTTTGGTTTTAGGTACTTGTTTGTACAGCAACTTTGGCATGGGGTGTCAATCTACCTGCTCACACAGTTGTCATTAAGGTTTGTGTAATTTTATCTTAATATTATATCATGCATGAATATAGTTTTGCATCATATGAGGTAGATGTTGAAATTTCAAACTCCAATGCTTTCACATTATCTTGTAGCAGATTATTATTATTATGGTGTTTAAACTTAAATATTATGTAGATAGCTACTGGGTTTTACTTCACACTTTGACAACAGCAGCTTGGTTTTTATATTATCCCCATAGATTCTGGGTGGTCTTTATTTACTTTCATGTTGAAATTTGATCTTAACTGTCATTCTCCAGGGCACCCAATTATATGATCCCAAAGCTGGTGGGTGGCGGGATTTAGGTATGCTTGATGTTATGCAGGTAGGACCATGAATTTCCTCATAAAGTACATATGAAGCGTTTTTGTTTTTATATTGGCTTGATCAATAGCTAAAGTGCCATTTCTATCATAATTTCACTCTAGATATTTGGTCGGGCTGGAAGGCCTCAGTTTGACAAAAGTGGTGAAGGTATCATAATTACATCTCATGACAAGCTAGCATATTATCTCCGCCTATTGACAAGTCAACTTCCTATAGAAAGCCAGGTACTCTATGGATTACATTGAGGCAGTCATTTTCTTTGCTGTTTTTTGACTCTATTTTGCGGCACATTTATAATGCACAAGATGTTTTTATCCTAAAAATGTTCTTAATGAATTGAGCGCCATTTGCTTGGTGACTTTTTATTATATGCAGTTTGTTAGCTCCTTGAAAGATAATTTAAATGCTGAGGTGGCATTGGGCACCGTGACTAATGTTAAGGAAGCTTGTGCTTGGCTTGGCTATACATATCTTTTCATAAGGATGAGAATGAATCCTTTGGCATATGGTATTTCATGGGAAGAGGTAATTAATATTGTGCTATGTGCCTCCCTACATATTTCCTCCCATCTCTAACATACAACAACTTTGTTAGGAAACTTCTTTCTGTATACTTTAGTCTTGTCTGATGTTGAAAAATGCATAGAATTTTTACCCCTTTAGTCTTACCCCTTCTGGCTTTTAGTCACTAGGTTATTTTTCCTAATGGTTTATTTTTTGTAGAAAGTTTTTCCTATTTATTTTGACTGACGAGATTAATATGACTACAAAGATCACCGTTAGTTAATTTTTGTTTTTATATGATTATAAATTTTGGATTATCTAGCATAGATGCCACATTAAAGTTAGAAATTAGATGAGTATTTCAACTTGAAACATGAGAGAACTAAGACGGGGAGAAGCTCTTATCGAAGATTGTGTTTTTTGTGTTCACCAAGTTATGAGAATATGGTTTTGCAAGAATTTCAGGGCTCTTTTGCCAGCATTTCAGAAATTAGATGCCGTTTATGCATTCCCAAATATCCACCCTGCCTCTTTCTAACCCCTGGACTGGGGGAATCTGCTAGTTAAAAAGAGAAAATTGGTTTGCTTTTCCCTGTATTCCTAAATATTAGATGCCATTTCTTGCAAGAATCGGTTTGATATTACCCCCCCTCGTTTGCTTGAGGGGGATCAATTCTGTATTATTTGATTTGTGTGTTTCATTCTCTCTTCTTACCAATAAATCATTATCTTTCTCCCCAAGCATAATACGTAGTTACCATCACTTTTTCAAACTTGTGACTTGATAATTTGCTTCAATGCACAGAATTTTTATCATTTCCTGTCACTTATCATTTTGAACATCTTTTACTTGGTTACCTTTATATATATATATGTATATATATTCAAAGGTTTATTCTTTAATAATTCTATATATGATCTAAAGTGTGCTTTCTGGATCTTGTTTGCTTTTAGGTTATGGCAGATCCTTCTTTGAGTACTAAGCAAAGATCTTTTGTTATTGAGGCTGCGCGGGCACTTGATAAAGCAAAAATGATGCGGTTTGATGAGAAAAGTGGGAATTTTTACTGTACTGAGCTTGGTCGCATTGCAAGTCATTTTTACATTCAGTATTCCAGTGTTGAAACATACAATGAAATGCTGAGACGTCACATGAACGATAGTGAGGTTATTGGTGTCTTTTTCTTTCTTTCTTTTTTTTTTTTTTGTGGTTTTTGGCAATGAAGGATTTTCTTTACTGTTAAAGGTTTCTGCCCATGCTTATTATATACTATTTGAGAAGTACCTTCTCTTGCCTACATATACTAATTGTACTGCAAGATTGGATAAGATGTGACAATTGACAGTTAGTCATTTTCCATCTTGGTTCAATCTATTTGGGAAACTTAATCCAAATCCCAATCAAAATTATTTTGTAAATTGTTCATTGCGTCCCTTCACACTTATTTTTACCTTGTTCTACTATAGGTGATTAACATGGTTGCACACTCTTCTGAATTTGAGAATATTGTTCTTCGAGAAGAAGAACAAAATGAGCTTGAGATGTTAGCACGAACATCTTGCCCATTAGACATTAAGGGTGGTCCCTCCAATAAGCATGGAAAGATTTCTATTCTGATTCAGGTTTTCCGTCATAACTGGTTCTGTTCTATTGTTTTGTTACCAGAACATGTGTAAATAATGATGATTATGTGGTTTGCAGTTATACATATCTCGAGGCTATATAGACACCTTTTCATTGGTATCTGATGCTGCATACATAAGTGCAAGTTTGGCTCGTATAATGAGGGCTTTATTTGAGATTTGTTTACGGAGAGGATGGTGTGAGATGACTTTGTTCATGTTGGAATATTGCAAAGCTGTGGATCGTCAAATTTGGCCTCATCAACATCCCCTTAGGCAATTCGACAAGGACCTCTCTGCAGAAGTCTGTCCTGATTATTTTATTCCTCCTAATTTTAAAGCTATGTTTCATGCTAGTGTGTGATAATTTCCCTTGGGTGGTCTAGATATTGCGGAAGCTTGAAGAACGTGGGGCTGACTTGGATCGCCTTTATGAGATGGAAGAAAAAGATATTGGGGCATTAATTCGATATGCACCTGGAGGAAGGGTATGCACCTTGTTGTAGGATAGCATTCAAGAATTCCTTTGGATTTGAACATAGATATTCAAAGATAGTTAACTTTTTCCCTTCATTTTCTTAGTTGGTTAAGCAATACCTCGGATATTTTCCATCAATTCAGTTATCAGCAACTGTGAGTCCGATAACCAGGACTGTCTTGAAGGTAATACTATGGTAAATGTTTCTTTTCAGAATAATCAAGACTGCATTTCCTTTTACAACCAAATATCTTCCCTTGTATTCAATTTCAGAGGTAAATTGCTGTTTACAGATTGATTTGGTCATAACTCCTGATTTTATTTGGAAAGATCGTTTTCATGGTGCTGCTGAACGCTGGTGGATTCTTGTAGAGGTGATGCCTTGAGAATATTTTTTATTAGGATTCCTTAGGATGATCAGTCATGTTAATCAATTACTGTATTATTGTTAAAACCTGTCCAGCATGATGCATGGTTAATTATGATCATTGAGTAAATTATTATATGTACAGGACCTAAGGCTGGATCTGCTTGTGTCTATTTATAGAGAAATGTTGAAAAACTAGGGGCTTCAATATTGAAAAACTAAAGTAAACATTATCAGTTGATCAAATTTTTTCGTTATATATTATTATGAAATTAATAGATCATTCTAAATTAAATCTGGTTTGTGTTTTAGATTAGAGACATAATGCTCCCTATATTGTCTTATTCCAATGAGTAAAGAGTACAATTTATAGGCTCCAAAGGAAAGCCCTCGTAAAGAGAGGAATTAAAAACAAGGATTACAATCACTCAATATAATGTTAGAATCCTTCCTAAACTAGAGGGGGTATAATCAAGGGATATGATAGGATACTAAAATCTGGGATTCTAATTTATTTCCTAATATTTTAACACTCTCCCTCAAGCTGGAGAATATATGTCAATCATTCCCAGCTTGCATCGAAAACCTTCAAATTTAGATCTACCCAGTGGTTTGGTCATTACATCTGCAATCTGATCTGCAGATCGTATATAGGACAATGTCATAATGCATGCTTCAACTTTCTCTCTAATAAAGTGCCTGTCTATCTCAACATACTTTGTTCGATCATGATAAACAGGGTTTCTCGTCATCTCAATGTTCGCTTTGTTGTCACACCAGACTTGTATGGGGCCCTCGTATGGAATTCCTAATTCCTTCAGTAACCTGATAACCCAGAGTCCTTCATATGTTCTGTCGTTCACAGCTCTCAGTTCTGCTTCGACACTACTTTGACACGACAGTTTGCTTCTTGTTTCTCTGCATCACCAGATTTCCCCACACATATGTACAGTATCCTGACGTTGACCTTCTAGTTTCCTTGTCTCTTGCATGGTCTGCATCAGTGTAGATCTCTAAGTTTCTGGCCATGGCCATCTTGAAGAAGATTCCTCTTCTTGGATTGCGTTTTAGATAACTCAAAATTCTGTAGACAGCTGCCATGTGTTCTTCCTGTGGTTGATGCATGAATTGACTTACTATTCAACTGCGTAGCTGATATCTAGACGTGTGTGGGTTAGGTATATCAACTTCCCTACAAGTCTTCTGTATTGTTCAGAGTCAGCTGGGACACCATTCTCTTTGATTTCTAGATGAAAGCCTTCTTCCATCGGTGTTCTTTCGGGTTGTGCCGCTAACATTCCTGTCTTATGCAACAGGTCTAGGGTATACTTCTGCTAGGACAGGTTGATGCCCCTTTGTTCTTGCCACCTCCATACCCAAGAAGTATCTCATTTGGATGAGATCCTTAACCTGGAATTCAGTGGACAAATCCCTCTTAAGTTGGGCAATAGAGGCTTCATCATTTCCTGTAATGACTATATCATCCACATAGATGATCAAGATAGTGATTCTTCCATCATCATGCTTGATAAACAATGTGTCGTCTGCTTGACCCTGGTTGTACCCAAGTTTCTTTATTGCTTTGTTGAAGCAGCCAAACCATGCCCTTGGGGGTTGCTTTAGTCTATACAGTGACTTGTTAAGTTTGCAGACTTAGCCGTTTGGAGCTAGGACTCTATCTGGAACCTCCATATAGACCTCTTCCCCTAAATCACCATTCAGAAATGCGTTCATTATGTCTAATTGATGCAGTCACCAATCCAAGTTAGCTGCTATTGACAACAGTACTTGGATTGTGTTGAATTTGGCTACTGGAGCAAATGTCTTCTGGTAATCAATTCCATAGGTCTGTGTATATCCTTTCGTATCTAGTCTTGCTTTATACTTGTTGATGTTGCCATCAGGATTGAACTTCGGGGTAAAGATCCACTTACATCCCACAGGTTTCTTTCCCGGAGGGTAGGATATGATTTCCCATGTTTTACTTTCCTTAGGTGCTTTAAACTTCTCTTCCGCAGCTTGTTTCCACTTTGGATCAGCCATAGCTTGTTGGAAGGTGTTAAGGATTACAATCTGTGCATTGTTTACAACAAAACCTTGCATCTTGGTAGACAATTACCATATGAAACAAACCGTTGAATTGGATGATGAGTACAAGACTTTACCTCTTTTCTCATTGCAATAGGCCAGCCCATTTCTTTAGGATCTATTCTCGAGTCAGATTCATGGTCGTTCCTTAGAGTGGGATTGATGTTTCTCTCTGCCTCCTGAGATTGTTGCCTGACATCTCCTAATCCATCTCCTACATCCATCCCAGTCATGATCTCAACCTGTGTTTCCAGCTCATTAGGGGTGGTATTAGGAGATGTAGAAGGTAAGGTATCAGGGTTTGGTGGCAAGGTATCATTGGCATCAAGGAAGTTAGGCAAGGTATCAGTGGTTTTGGAAGTTGGTTCATGTGAAATTAGCCATTCAATATCTGAGTACTCCCCTTGAATGGGTAATTTGGGATAATATGCATCTTCCTCGTAGAACATTGTGTCTTTGGAGACATATATTTCTTTGAGGTCGGATAGTAACACTTGTACCCTTTTTGTGTGGAGAAGTATCCAAGGAAGATGCATTTCTGGGAATGGGCATCAAACTTACTTCCATAAGGGGTATGGACAAAGACAACACACCCAAACACTTTCTGAGGTAAGGGGTTTATAAGAGGGCAATTGGGAAAGGTGTTAAGAAGTGTTTGGACAGGGGTGTCATAATTAAGGACTTTGGAGGGCATTTGGTTGATGAGGTAGGCCGCAGTTAGGACTGCATCTCCCCAGAAGGTCGTGGGTACATTTCTTTCCATTAGCAGAGTTCGGGTTACCTCCAACAAGTGATGGTTCTTTCGTTCGGCGACCCTATTCTACTGAGGGTGTAAGAACAGGAGGTTTGATGGTGAATTCCTTGCTGATCAAGAAATTCTTTAAAGGTATGACTTTGGTATTCCCGACCATTATCACTTTGGAGGACTATGATAGAGGATTGAAATTTGGTTTGTACAAACTTGTGAAAGCTTTGGAAAACGTGAGCTGCCTCGAATTTTTCTTTGATCAAGTAAACCCATGTGATCCCGGTATGATCATCAATGAAAGTAACAAACCATTTCTCATTTTTCTGAGTGGTTGTTCTTGCTGGGCCCTAAATGTCACTATGGATTAGTTGGACAAGAGTGGTGGGTCGGTAGGATTGTTTTGGATAGGAGGATTGTGTTTGTTTAGCGAGTTGACAAGTTTCACAATAAAAAGGAACAGAATCTTTATTGAATAAACTTGGAAACACATCTCATATGATCAAAACTAGGATGTCCTGAACAACAATGCCATAAAAGTACATCTTTGTCTTGAGAACTTAGAGTTGACTAGAGCTTTTCATGTGTTTCAAATCGCTTTATTCTCCATCTCTGATCTGTCTTGGTAGAAAAGTCCATCCCACTCTTTAGAAGTCTCAATCATCTTTCCCGAGTGTAAATCCTGAAACAGACACATATCATCATCATATATCACTCGGCATACATGTCCTTTTGTTAACTTGCTCATAGATATTAAATTATAGGTAAACATTGGAACAAATAGAACATTGTGAATGTTTAGTGAATTGGATAGTGTGATTGTGCCAATTCCTTCAACTTTGGTGTATACCCCATTTGCAACTTTGACCCGAAGGTTCTCAGGACACAGTTTAAGAGTTGTAAATAAGGTTCGATTACCCGTCATATGATCTGTGGCTCTTGAATCGACTATCCATGTATTGTCACTAGTTCGTATAGATTAAGGGCTATAATATAATTACCTGATTGTACCAGGTTAATACTCGGTAAAGAGTTGGACTTATTCTGTTTCTCAAGTATTCGACGAAGCATCTGTAATTCTTCTTGATTTAATGAAGTAGTATCCTCAGCCTTCTGTTCAGTTGAGGTATGATGGCCTTGTGGTTTGCTAGTTGATGGTTTTCCATGCAGTTTCCAGCATTCCTCCTTGATGTGACCCTTCTTGCAATAATTGCACCATTTGTTTTTCCATTCCTCCTGTGGCCCTTGTACTGCAAGTGCTAAACTCTCAACTGGACTTGGGTTGCTTTGGTTCAAGAGTTTCCTGCTTTCTTCGAACTGCACATGGTTGACGACATCAAATAGGTGCGGTAGGGGTTTTATGCCCAGTATTCTGCCCCGTATCTCCTCAAATGAATCATTGAGTCCAAGGAGAAAATCATAGACTTGCCTTTCTTCCACTATCTTCTTGTATAATTGAGCATCCTCCACATTTTTCTATGGGTGCACTTCAAACAAGTCCTGTTGTTGCCAAAGTTTGATCAATGCGTTATAGTAATGAGTTATCGTTAGGTTACCTTATCTCAGATCTCAAAGTTGCCGCTTCAAATGGATCAAGGCAGCAATATTATCAAGAGAAGAATAGGTTCTTCTGGTTGCATCCCAAATCTCTTTTGCAGTGGTGCCAGGAGATAGTCTTCACTGATGTCAACAGTCATAGAGTTACATAGCCAAGTTATAACTTGATAGTTTTCAGCAAACCAAGTATCAAAGGTTGGGTCATCTGGGTTTGGTTGTGGTGCTGCCCCATTGATGTATTTTTCTTTTCACTTTCCACGGATATACCTTAGCACGCTTTGGGACCATTGGAGATAATTCCTTCCATTAAACCTATGGTTAATAACCATACTTTGAGGTTCTGGAAACTCTGATGCCATTGAGGTGCTGCTGGTAGTGGAGGAAGTTGTGAAAGAATAGGAATTGCTGGATGAAGAAGAATTTGTGGAAGTTGTACTGGACATGAGTGTAGTTGGGCAGATTCCGGTTTTAATTGAATTTTCGGGAACAAAGCTGAAAAGAGGAGGGAATTCAAAAGGGTTCATGTTTCTGGGAAGAAGTTGCTGGAAAATGCCGTGGATGATGGTGCGTGGAGGTCACGCACCGGTGCTGTGGTCCCACGTGCCGCTCCGATCGTTGCCTTCTCTCTCGGATCTACCGATCGGCGGCTGCCGGTTGTGCCTATGGTGGCAGTGTGCTCACACGTGCCGCCCTTCACCAGATCTGGGTTTGCATGATGCTTTTCTCTCTCTCTTCACTCGTCTCTCTCTCTCTCTCTCTCTCTCTCTCTCTGCCTCGCCATTGCAGTCTCTGATTTTGTGATTTACGCTCTGATACCATGTTTTAGATAAGAGACATAATGCTCTCTATATTGTCTTATTCTAATGAGTAAAGAGCACAATTTATAGACTCCAAAGGAGAGCCCTCATAAAGAGAGGAATTAAAAACAAGGATTACAATCACTCAATATAATGTTAGGATCCTTCCTAAACTAGAGGGGCTATAATCAAGGGATATGATAGGATACTAATCATGGGATCCTAATTTATTTCCGAATATTCTAATAGTTTGGATATTTTGTTTGTTGTGAATCCTATTTAAAACAAGTACTGGGCTATTTTTTTCACCTTGGCTGTGCTTTTTGCTCAAAACTTCCACAATTTCTTGCACTGCAGTTGGGATTCAGTATGATATGAATTGAGGAAGTCAAATTTTTATATTGTTCTTCAGAAGAATAGGAGAGGAGACATCATTAATGACGTTCTTGATTACGAAAAAATTGAAATGCATTGCAATATGTGAAAATGAGTCAATGATAGCCCTTCAATTGTTTGTAAAAGAATAATAGAACAGTAAAGGAAGATCTAGAATTCATGAATACTGAGTTTGTAAAAAAGAATTTGAGTTGTTCCTATGATGGATTTAACTTTTGAGGATGCCCTTTTCTTTTATTTTCTTAGGTTGTCCTTGGGTGAATTCTTTCCCCTAACTCAGAATCCCTTGAAGTTTTGTGCTCAAATTTTCCAATAATAATTCTGCTACAAGATGTATGCTGGATGAGCAAATAACTGATAAGTCATTTCCATTTGCAAGATAAAAATAAACTGAAAAAAAAAAGCAGTTAAAAATTTAGTTCCAAGTCTTAATTAGCTAGCACTCCATCCAGATTATGATTGATTTATTGTGATCTTCTTGTTTGTGTCGTATATTTAATAGAAATGCTTCATTGGTTGAATATTTTGATGTGCTCAGAGTTCTGTAGTTTAGAAGTGCCCATGAGTCTTAGCCATGAGAGGTATTCACTTTTATCCAGCCTGCAACAAGATTTACAATTTCCATGTCACAGATTTGTTGTATTTTTTCTGTTAATGTCACTTGTCATAGGCCCACTTTGCCTTGAAACATCTATTCGTATCATTAAATATTTCACTCATTGATAATTTGGCACTCACTTTTTTTTTTTTGGACAATTGGTACTCACTCTAACTTGGGTGCATGCTCAACTATTTCAAGCAGGACTCTGAGAATGATCACGTCTACCACTCAGAACTCTTCACTATGACAAAGAAGATGGCTAGGGGAGAACCACATAAGCTTTCCTTCACTGTGCCAATATTTGAACCTCATCCACCACAATACTACATTCATGCTATTTCTGATTCTTGGTTGGGCTCAGAGGCATTCTACACTGTATCTTTTCATAATCTAACGCTGCCTGAGGTATTTGTTGTTTATTTATCTCATCTCTAGCTCAATTTTATGACAATTGGCTCCTGGCGGAACATTTATCTTACAATAAGGCTGTGCTGTCTTCAGGCTCGTACTGCTCATACAGAACTCCTTGATTTAAAACCTCTCCCAGTGACCTCTCTTCAAAACAATGCTTATGAGGCTTTGTATAAATTTTCACATTTCAATCCTATACAAACACAGGTTTGGTTGAACTGCTTTGCTACAAGGTTTGTTAGGTTATGCATAATGGATTCTAGATATATTAACACATGAATACTTTGTCTTTTTTTGCCTTACTGAACTTGGCAGACATTCCATGCCTTGTATCACACGGACAATAATGTTCTCTTAGGAGCTCCAACTGGAAGTGGAAAAACCATATCTGCGGAGCTTGCCATGCTGCGTCTCTTCAATACTCAACCTGATATGAAGGTTTGCTCTTAAATTTGTCATATCATCTTGAGAACATATAGTCAGAGTAATGAAATTGCATAAAAAAAATATTAAACAACATAAATTGATGTTTTCTCTGAAAAAAATTTCTGCTTGTACCTTGGAGAAGTGAATTGAGAGCATATCAATACCTTGATGTACTGCTATGGAACTTTGTGAGCAGAGAAAATATTTTTATACATACCTGGAAAAGAAAACCTTGTAATGCAGAAAGAATAAAAAAGTAATCTATTTTTTCAGTCTACCATCATCTTAGCAATGATCAGATGCATCTGCTTTGTGCCTTTAACTATGTTAACCACTTGTGAAGTAGGCATTGTCACCCTTTTCCCAGTTTTTGATTACATGCTTCTTAGCAAATAAAAAAGGAGGGCCTTTGCTTGGCACCCTGTGCTCTGTTGATTGCTGATGATATATTTTTTAAACCTTTATAGCTCGTTTGGTTCGATTCCATGGGAGAGGATGACATGTAATCCCGATGCAATAAACCAATCACAACATTTGGTTGGGTTTATGTGATGTAAAAAAGTTTACATGTTGTAATCCTGATTATACCAAATATAATCAGAATTACACTGTTAGGTCTGATGAATGGGGAGGCCAGACATCTTGTAATCAAGTGAAAAAGACATTATTGCCATTATAATTTTTTAAATTGACAAAAGTGCCCACCTTCAAACGCTATTAAATATTAAATAATTACCACCATTAAATATTGGCAAATTAATTAATAATATAAAAATTTAAAAAATATTCCCCCATGAAAAAATTAAAAAAATTATATTCCACTGTTAAAAATATTAAAATATCCCATTAAATAATATTCCAACCATTAAATATCAAAAAATTACCATGAACTCAACCTATACACTGCATAATATTTCCACCTCTAAATATTAAACAATTCTATGAACCCAACATGTACACTACAAAAATTGAAAAAATTACTATGAACCCTATGAGTACATTATACATATATATGTATTCAATGGTAATTTTGTCTCTTGCTATATTATTCCCATATATTCTATTGTTCGATGTAATCCAACCAAACGTTTTTATGCATATGCATCATTTTTTCTTCATGACGAATCAAACAAATTCTTGTAATTATCATTACATTATATTCCATTACATTGCACTACATTCCATTAGATTACCTTTGATTCCGTGAACCAAACGGGCACTTAGTGTTTTTGCTTTTTTGGAGGTGAAACATTTTGTTTACTTTGGGTTTAATTTATTGTGATGCGTGATTGCCACGGAAATAACATTTTGGAATGCTGCTACTTTTTGCATTATCTCAAGTGTGTGAGTTCGGTGCTCTCAAAAAATGCAGGTTATTTATATAGCACCTTTGAAGGCTATTGTTAGGGAAAGAATAAATGATTGGCAAAAACGTCTTGTATCTCAGCTAGGGAAAAAGATGGTATTAATCTGTTTTGACTTTGTTTCAATAAATGATAGACATAAACATATGGCAGTGTTAATGATGATGCTATGCTTCTATCAGGTTGAAATGACTGGAGACTATACACCAGATTTGATGGCCCTTTCGTCAGCAAATATTATAATATCTACTCCTGAAAAGTGGGATGGTATTAGTCGTAATTGGCATAGTCGAAGCTATGTTACCAAGGTTTGTTCTTATACATGTCCTGAGCAGCTGTGCTGATCTGAATATAGTATTACATTTTAAATGATAAATTATTTTTTTAATGCTATCCATTTCACATTTGCGTTTTGCTGGCACTGATCAATAGGTTGGTCTTATGATATTGGATGAAATTCACTTACTGGGAGCTGATCGGGGGCCCATCCTTGAGGTATATGTATATGAACTAGTGGCATATTATGGTCCCTCTAGCCTGTTACTTCTCTCTGTTTTTTTTTAGGAATTAAAGTGGCAGACACTAATGGCCTAAAGTTATAGGTAAGATCAAACCCATGACCTCCCACTTATAGGGGAGCTTCCACACCACTAGACTACAAGGCCTTTGGCTACTTCTCTTTATTTTAAACTTCTTGGTAAAACACATGCTCTAGTATTACTCAAGACCACTCAAACTCGAAATGTTAAGTTATTCGGTAGTGAATAGTTTTATCACAATCCTTGACATGTCCTTTAACTCAGTCCTTTTGGGCTTTAAGTAAGGACTAAGCACAAACCATTCCTTGTGTGGAAACTTAATTACTGATCATAATTCTGCATTAACCCAATGTTTTAACAAATTCGATAGTGTGTATGTTAGCTTTCTTGGCTTGTTTTATAGATGCATGCTCATTGTTCAACTGTGAAATTTTCTGTTTATAGGTTATTGTTTCTCGGATGAGATACATATCATCTCAAACAGAGCGTGCAGTTCGGTTTATTGGTCTTTCTACTGCTCTAGCTAATGCTGGGTATGTTTCCTCCGAATGCATGTCATGAGAGAAGCCCTATTCTTATTCACTTGCACGTTTCCTGAGTTTTAAACTTGATATATGTCCATGCATGTATGGATGGATTGTAATTGTTTGGTGAATAAAGGTATATTGTATTTTATTTGCTATATGTTGATGGATTGATGTTGGCAATGCAAACTTTCCATAGTACTTCTGCAAAATGGTATTCATGGGATTGATTTTGATCTTCTGGCGAATGAATTCTTACCCTAAGAAATTATCTGTTAGGAAATTTTGGATAAACTTCTAATTCGCCTTTTTCATTTTTGGTAACATAGTGATTTGGCTGATTGGTTGGGGGTTGAGGATATTGGACTTTTCAATTTCAAGCCAAGTGTGAGGCCTGTACCTCTGGAAGTTCATATTCAGGTAAGTTATCCTAGTTCTCTGTAGTCTGTAGCTTATGCCTTTGCATGCCCCTTTTACGGTATAGTGCTTGGATGCAGTTGTCTTGGTCAAATGAAATGTTGAGGAAGGGAGTAATGATAATGAGGGGTGGGCTCTGACTGACGTTGTGTTCAAATAGCTATAGATGTTCACCCATCCATTTCAAACCTGGCGGTCTCTTTCTTCTGCCAAGCACACCCAAATTTTTTCATTTGAATGAGAGCTTTGTCAGAATCCTTCATTTCTTCTGCTTTACTGAACTAGAGTACCTTGTGAATTTAAACATTTGAAATAATGAACAGAATCAATGCGATACAATACAACAAAAAAGAACGTGCAACTCGAGAAAGAGAATGTGATGGACCTCTAGCTTCTATTGGTCCAAAGCTAGGTCATGTGGAGTGTGTGCTGTTAGAGACAGAGAGTGAGGAGGGAGGGAGGGCTGTGTGCTGTATATGTTTCGGCAGAAGGGTTTAGTGAGGGGTTAAGTAGACAGTGAGTACTTGTGTGGGAGAGACTCTAGCCTCTTGAAAGCTAGGGAACCAGTGAGTGTGAGTGAGTTTTCTGTCATTCTTCTTATTTTGTTTGTAGTTTCTCTGATTAGACCTACACTGCCAGAATCATGTCATTTTAATAGTATTTTCAGCGTGGGTTCCATCAGAATGTAAATTCTTTTGCTTTTGGAAACTGTAGAATATATGAAGGTACATAATCGCTTTTATTGCATTTGTTGCTTATGATTGCTTGATGATTATGAAATTTGAAATTAGCTGTGACAAATTTTATTCTCAGCCCATCAATGTTAATAGATCATGGCTATGCTATAAAATACAAGCTTAAGGCAACAAGCCCGCCTCACTAACCTGATATCATAGGAGAAATAAAATTCTGTTAAGATCTTGAAAACAGAACAATAATTCCAACTACTAGCAACAGAAACATGCGATAATAATGAAGAAATAAGATACTTGAGAGAGACTTTTCAGTTAAGTCACAAGGTATGATATCCCAAAAACATAAAAAAACTTCAATTTTTCTTGAGGTTGTATTTAATTACCTCCTATATAGATGGTTTAGTGAAATTTAATCTTAAATTGTTCATGATTGTTCGTTATTGGAAGTTGAAGAGAATGTTGCCTATATGTCACTATAATTTGTTCTTCATCTTGCAGGGATACCCTGGAAAGTATTACTGCCCAAGGATGAACAGTATGAATAAACCAGCTTATGCCGCAATATGCACACATTCACTGACAAAGCCAGTTCTGATATTTGTATCATCACGACGACAGACAAGGCTTACTGCATTGGACTTAATTCAGGTGAAGACTTGATCTCATGTCAGGAAAAGTGAGCATTTGAATTTCTAATTAGTTTTTCTTCTTGGTGCTAGTTTGCTGCTTCAGATGAACTTCCAAGACAGTTCCTCAATATGCCAGAAGAAGCACTGCAAATGGTTCTATCTCAAGTTTCTGATCAGAACCTGAGGCATACGTTACAATTTGGCATTGGTTTACATCACGCAGGTCTTAATGACAAAGACAGATCACTGGTTGAGGAGCTATTTGCAAATAACAAGATTCAGGCATACATTTGTAACTTAAAATTGGCACTGTCAAAACTATGTTCTGGCTCTCACTTGACTGATTAGGTTTTTTATGATATCAATGTAGGTATTGGTTAGTACAAGCACCTTGGCTTGGGGTGTGAATCTTCCAGCTCATCTAGTGATTATCAAGGTGATTGGCTGCACTAGCATTTTTGTTCCCTTATGCTTTGTCAGGTTTTTGTTTTTGTTTTGGGGGGGGGGGGATGTTAAGTAAAATAGTACCAGAAAGAGGTGAATTTGTTGTGCTTTCTTTATCCATATATAGTGATTTGACATTTCTCTGACAAGTTAAGGAGAGATGGCAGAAACAATTTTTTCTGGATGAGGGAGATTTCATGTATGGTCCAGTTGATATTTGTGGGAATATTGTGTATTTATTTTGGATTATTTAGATTAATTTTTATTTTATTATTAAGTTTAATATTTATTATATCTTAGTTATTTTGATTTATTATATTAAATTAGATTCTAGGGTTAGTTTTAGGTTTGCCTATATAAAGGTCCATATCTACTCTCTTTTATTCATGGATTCAAAATAATATTTCTCTCTCAAATTGGCTACAATATTGCTTATTATTTTAGCCCTAGTCATGCTTGCTTTTATTTAGCCGGCTCAGTAACAGCTTGAATAATTCAAAATGCTACACTTATCTATCAAGCAATGTTTGAAACTAATATAATTTTTATGAAAGGGTAATCTTGTTGCCAAGTCAATCATATTCCCTTCATTAGGGACTCGGGCTACAAGGATACAACTCTAGATCACTTTGTCATAAGAGATCCACTACCATGTTAGAACCATTTTGTTAGGAACAATTGAAGTTCTCAGCTCAAACTCAGAACAACATAAATTGAAATCAAACCAATTGGGAAACTGGAGGTTTTACAATTCTACGAATTAAACCAGCTGCGGAACTTAATTTTTTACTTTTCCACTGAGCGCATATTATTACACTGTTCCTGCATACAGCTGATTCCCTCCAAGATCCAACACCCTAATACACCCAAAATACAAATATATACCAACTAACGCAAAATGATGCAAAGGCTATTGATGCACCTCTGCTACATAGTACTGAGAAGTACCCTTCTGGTCCTAAATATAAGACCCACTTTGTAGTTCAAAAGTGGGTCTTATATTTAGGACTAGAGGGAGTACATAAATTACAAACGGCGCTGCTAAAACTGAAGACACGGACCATGTTTTGAAAACAATAGAAAATAAGATAAACATAAGGCTTAAATACATCCTGCGCAAACACAAACTAAAGGCACAAGCACATAATAGGTTTGCCAACTTTCAAGAGGTTCTCTCCTCCAAAATCCTGACCCGGTGTTCCAAACCCCCTCCTCTTTTTCCTCTTCAGTTTTCCTCTTTAATTATACTATATCAACAACTCTTAATTGCTCCCTCTTATCTCTGTCATGACTACCTGGTGTGCTTCTTCACTTTTTTGTTTTAATTGGCTGTGTGTTTTCTTCTGGACCAGCACTCCACCATTTTCTGCCCTTTTTCCACTCCTCTATGTCTACTTCTATGTGTTTTGGTTGTAGCAGTAGGTTAGGTCCCATCACATTTCAAGTCACAATTTTAGGCTGCTGTCAGACTTGTGAATGCTAAGATGTCTATATGTGACCTACAAACGATCTCATACTCTGTATTGCTCACCCTCAAATTGTCATGTGTAGCTCTTAACATCCTGAATTTTGAGGACTGAGGTTTACATAATTTCAACAACTGTCAGGATGGGTGAATTTTGATTGATGAGAATCAGTTTAAAATTTGATCTAAAGCTGATATTAGAAGACTTGTGTCTGACTTAATCTAGTCTTTGCCTGTTGTAAGTAGGGGTCATTGGGAGATGGCACAATGGTCTGCTGAATCTAATGGCTTCTTATTTATTTATTTCTATGTTGAGTTTACTATGAATTAGAGTAATTGCATACAATTTTTTTTTTTAAGCAGAGGCTGAACTAGTGAAAAAATATTTTTATTTTGTTTGACCTGTGTGCGCCTTTACTGTTTCTTTGTTGCACATGTACCCTTCGTAGCTAACAATCAATTTCATTATATGTTAGTCTGGCATATGATATGTGTAGTATATGGCCAAATATTTGTCTTCTCTCTGAATTTGTTACACCTTTTAGCACTACTTTGTTTCTTTTGCAGGGGACAGAATACTATGATGGAAAGACAAAGAGGTATGTTGATTTTCCAATAACTGATATCTTGCAAATGATGGGTCGTGCTGGACGGCCTCAATTTGACCAGCATGGGAAAGCAGTCATTCTTGTTCATGAACCCAAGAAGAGTTTCTATAAAAAGGTCCAATTCGATACTGATTATTATAATTGTCCATACCTCAATCATCTGGGGAATAGAATAATTTTGCGTCATTTGCAGTTCCTGTACGAGCCTTTTCCTGTTGAGAGCAGTTTGAGGGAGCAGTTGCATGATCACATTAACGCAGAAATTGTTTCTCAAACAATATGCCACAAACAAGATGCAGTGCATTATCTTACATGGACTTACTTATTCCGTAGACTTGTAAGTTTGGGCACATTACTATATTTGAATGATATAGGGGTCATATGCTTGTGAAGTCATATTTAAACTAAGGCATTTCATTTATGATTCCCATATCTGACCTTATTAATTTTTTGGCTAAAACCCATTTAGCTAAACATACCTTCTGTGTGCTTATTCTTGTCATCTTGCAGCCTTTAAGTATATAACATGCATGACATGGAATGCACAAGTTTTTTTTTTCATTTGCTTATGCAAACAATTATATGTCAGCAATCTAACTATTAATCTAGTTCTGTTGCAAAGCAGTTGTTGACAGAAATTTCATAGTATTTTTTTTTAATTGCCACTTAGGGTATTTTAACTTGTGCCAATAATTCATTTCCTTGTACCATCATGTCTTGTATTGATCAGAAATTGAACTAGTACTTATAGATATAGCCATTGTAGTAATACTGTTCTGCAGTCATGCTTAATAGAAATTTTTATTAGGTGGTCAATCCTGCCTACTATGGACTGGAGAATGCGGATCCTGAAATTCTCAGTTCATATTTGTCTAGGTAATGTATAAATTCTGTATCTTTCTGAACCTCATGTTAGAGATATCATCTGTATCAGTCATTCTCTTTTGGCAGCCTAGTGCAGAACACATTTGAGGATCTGGAAGATAGTGGATGCATCAAAATAAATGAAGATGAGGTGGAGCCAATGATGCTAGGTACGATAGCATCTCAGTATTATCTCTGCTACAAGACGGTATCTATGTTTGGGTCAAACATTGGTCCTAATACATCACTTGAAGTAAGTTTTCTTTTTTCCTTAAAATTTCCCCTTTCTCTTGTCTTTTTGGTGTTTTCTAATTCTAAATGCTTCTTCATTATTCATTGAAATTGCCATAGAAGATGTTTTACCTAAAAAATAAAGTAACAGAGGATTTTATTTTTTGGCCGTAGGTGTTTTTGCATATTTTGTCTGCTGCCTCCGAATTTGATGAACTTCCTGTGCGTCATAACGAGGTATTGTTTTTCTAAATCGACTATTAATGAAGTCTCTGTTTTCAGGGAACAAATGGCATAATCATGCATAGATTATATTTTTCATGCCATCTAAATTTAATGTTTGTTGGGGATGCAATACATTTTGAACATGCATTAAATGATGGATCATTGCTATGTTAAAACACGAACTAAACTTGTGGGCTACTGCCCTTTCTCATAGTTTGATCACTGTTACTTTTCCTTTTTACATTTAGTTGATTTTATATGCTTTCAGAATCATATTCATTCATGAAAGTTGACAATATTACATCATCCTTATGCCATAGGAAAAATACAATGAAGCATTATCTGCGAAAGTTAAATATCCGGTGGATAAAAATTGTTTAGACGATCCTCATGTCAAAGCAAATCTTTTATTTCAGGTCAGTTTTATGTCTGTAAGAAGGAATTCAGCATGCTACAATTCTTCTATTTTCATTGATTATTTTGTTTGCATCTCTAATTATACAATATTTTTGGGTTACAGGCTCATTTTTCTCAATTGGAGTTACCAATCAGTGACTATATCACAGACTTAAAATCAGTATTAGATCAGAGTATACGTGTAATTCAGGCCATGATAGATATATGTGCAAACAGTGGTTGGCTTTCAAGCTCAATTACCTGCATGCATCTTCTGCAAATGGTCCTACAGGTAGGATATTTTTTTGTGGGGGTTTTTTCCATCTGATAATAAATGCTACTCTGCTTTTGCTCTGCATAGACCTATTATACTGGATTATTTATTTATTTCAGAGTCTGGCTACATGGATCATTATACTATCCCCTGAAACGTGAGGTCACACGACCTGCGAAGTCATAAAAATCTGGAGGAACACTTTTTTATGAAGTTCCTAACAAATCTATTATTTAGTTCGTAGTGTTTTTCTTATTTGATGGGGAAAATGCAAACGATTACTTGAACTCAAATGTGAAGGCGAAATAAAATATTTTCTTGTCTAATGTTAGCATCTATTTATTTTTCTTCTACGTACTGTTATTTGATTGAGCATAACACTTTTCAATGATTTGCATCGTAACTTGTAAAGGCAGAGGAAACACAACATATTCCAATATTCATTGTATCCCTAAATCCTTTTTTTAATTAGTTTAGCTATGGATAATGCAAAATTTAACTCTGTTGCTCATACTGTAGTAGCCTTTGGATTGGAGAAAAATAATGCTTAGTTATGATACACACACAAACAGAGTATTGAAGGATGGTTTCTGGCACCTTAACAGTTTATTTTCCCCTTCTGGTGTACTTTTAAATATCGTTATTCCTTTCAGGGTTTGTGGTTTGATAAGGACTCTGCCTTGTGGATGTTGCCATGCATGAACGCTGATCTGATAAGTTCACTAAGCAGAAATGGAATTAATACTGTACAGCAACTCCTAGATATTCCTAAGGCCGCGTTGCAGACCGTAACTGGAAATTTCCCGGCTTCAAAATTATATCAGGTAAAGTGCTAACTTTCCCTCCTTTTTCTTAATAGAAATTTTTTCCTGTTTTCATACTTGTTCTAAATTGTGATATGTGCTAATGTAAATCTAGATAGCAGAGTGATGGATAATGCAAAGCACAATAGTCTTTTGCATTTGGTAAAATATTAAAAACCACAAGGTTCATACGTAATGGAGAATTTGATCATTACCTTTATTATTTTTTTTTTTTTTTGCTTGAAGAAGCAATTCATCTGCAAAGAAAAACCTGTCGATTTGTAGTTGTTACTTGGAACCAGTCAGCTGTTGTGGGTTTCTGCGAGTTTTGTAGGTTGTCTTGGATCATGGGCAGCCTTATTTAGCGGTCAGTTCTTGCCTATGAAGCATGGCCTCTTGGAGAAAAGAGCCACATCCACGTCCATGTCCAACAATTGACTTGCACATTAGTCACATTGTGACGCTTAAAAAATTCCTGGCTAATTTAGATCTTTACATATTTCAATGTTGGTACCATTGTCCAATCTGTGTCCTAATTTTTTCCCCTCTTCTATTTATCTTAAATACTAAAATTGGGATATTTTCAAATGTTAAATTTAAATAATCTAATTGTATATGGTTATCAATGCGTATGTGATAGTTGCCCTAATAAGTTCCTTTTTTGTTACGTATGATCCAACATTACATGATAGAAGGGAAGTGGTTGATTGGTTACATCCTGCATGTCGATGGTCTTTGTCAAATTAGACTTCTTGATTATTGACCAAATTGTCAAATAAGACTGGCATTTCACCTTTTTAGGTGGCTATATGTTAGTTACTTTCTTTTTGCTGAACCCAGGATCTGCAGCACTTCCCTCGTGTCAAAATGAAAGTAAAGCTTCAGAGGAAGGACACTGACGGTGGAAGTTCCCTCGTGTTGAACATCAGGCTGGAGAAGACGAATTCTAGGCGACACTCTTCTAGGGCTTTTGTACCTCGATTCCCTAAGGTGAAGTTCTTACGCTGTTCTTTTTTAGTAGACTCAAACTGTAATTAGTAATTCATTTTTAATACAGATAAAAGATGAACAATGGTGGTTGGTTCTTGGTAACACCTCTACATCTGAGCTTTATGCGTTGAAAAGGGTTTCCTTTCTGGATCACCTGGTCACCTCCATGGCGTTACCGCAAACTCCAGCTACTACTCAGGTAAAAATGGTTTCTCCCTCCCAAATATGTGGTCCACAATCCCTTTCAATTTGGCTTTATTTTATTCAAAAGTATGTGTCTCTGTGTTTTTTCTAACTTTTTTTATTTACAGGGTATGAAACTGATTTTAGTCTCAGATTGTTACATTGATTTTGAACAAGAACACTCGATCGAAGAACTTCTTGGTGGTCAACAATAGAAGCAGGATTTAAGCGATGGAACTCGCATCGGTGAATATTATGGTATATAAGATATTCTCGTTAGTTCAAGGCTGGCATATAAGATGTTATCCTTCAGAAGGAAATTATTTTTTTCCCTGTTTTGTTTTTTTGTGGGGGTCTGTTTTTCGTGTTACATTTTTTAGAGGGGTGGAGGTTTAAGGTTATACAGGTTAGTGTTTAAGGAAATATTAATTTTTTTTCCTAGCTATTTTATTTGAAATCAATGGATGGAGGTTTCGACCAGAACAAATAAAATAATCGGATGGAATGACAGATAAAAGGAATAAAATGAAAGTTATGTCAAAAAACATTTCTCATCCACTAAAATCCCAATTGGTTTACAGAAAGTTCCAAATTTAGTTGTCCGCATCTTTTTATGATGACGAGGGAATTGTACACTGAAAAAATGAATACGAGTAATAAATAAAAAAACGGAAAGGAAAGGAGAATCAACCTGAATATCAAGAAGCAATAAACGTATAATTTTATTGTGAAAGTTACATGTAGATAGATAGTTACGTTCTCGTTGGATGTCTCATGTTCTCTTGTTCATAACCACTCAAGTAAATTCGATTAACATAATCATTCTACCACTTAATACAAGAATACTAGGAAAGGTGTATCCCCAATCCATATAAGTAGGCGGTGCTCTTCCCTCTGTTGGAATCCTTGCAACCTGAGAGGAGAGGCTGCTGCCAATTTGTACAAAGTGACAGGTTGGGATGTAGGTGATGACTATCAGTAGGCTTGTGGTGAAAGTCTGGGCCTAGGGTGCACAATAAGTGGGGCTGCTCGTTGGAGGGTCAGCCCATAGGCTTCCTCCATATTAAGCTTCTCATGTTGAAGCCCATCTGCCAGGCTCCAATCAAAGGCATGGGCCAGTGTAGCAGTTAGCATTTGAACCATGCGAAGGCCGAGGCTCATACCAGCACAAATCCTACGTCCTGCACCAAACGGTATCACCTCAAAGTCATTCCCTCGAACATCCACGTCAGCTTTCTCGCCACCTGGCAAGAACCTTTCAGGCTTGAACTCCAATGGGTCAGACCATTCCTTGGGGTCACGACTTATGGCCCAGACATTAACCAGTAAGGTGGCTCCTTTTGGGATATGATAGCCTAAGATCTCACAGCTTTTGTCCGCTATTCGTGGCAGAGAAAGTGGTGTTGATGGGTGGAGCCGGAAGGTTTCCTTCACCACGGCCTGCAAGTATGGGAAGTTGGGCAAGTCCAGTTCTGTCACGAGCCGATCTCGGCCAACCACAGTATCGATCTCTTGCTGGACTTGGGCCAGAATTCTTGGATGACGGATAAGTTCAGCTATGGCCCATTCTGTTGTGCTTGATGACGTGTCAGTTCCAGCAGTAAAAAGGTTCTGCGACAATGGGATACGTAGCATTAATTCTATGTTTCCCAAAATTATTAATTGCAAGGAGGAACACGGTGATCTCTTACCATCCATAATTAATTTGAGTGATTTATATTAATTTTGAATAAAATTTATTAAACTTAAAGATGATAATAATGTCAAATCCAGTTTGGTGCTGATTCCTCAATTGTTGGTAATTAAAGTGGAAGGGTAGGTACCAAAAGGAGAGCCTTGATCTCGGTGTCAGTGAGTCTGGTTCCTTCATCATCTGGAAGGTCTTTCAGGGACAACAGGGTACTCAACATGTCATTGTGCTTCTCGCTCTTGCAAACCTTGTGCTCTTCAATGATGCTGGTGAGAAATTCATCGAACCTCTTGTGCAGTTTCTTCATCTTGGCTTGCACTCCTTGCAGGTCAAGGAACTCCAAGGCCGGAATAAAGTCACCGATGTTGAAAACTCCGGCCAACACCATCACTTCCACCACCATGCTCTTGAACTCATCTGCCCTCGGATCGCAACCAGCGCTGCCGTCGTTGAACACGCGCCGCCCTATCATCACTCGGCTCAATGCATTTGTCGTGCATACGTTAAGCAATTGAGCCAAGTTCACCGACTTCGAGCCCGCACTCGCGAGATTGCGCGTCAATCTTGCTATCTCTTCCTATAATTAATTGACACATTCATGTGAAGTTATGAACTCTTGACGCTAGACTTTGATGTGTGGCAATATACAAAATATGGAAGTATAAAAATAAATTGGTTTAATATAATTTTTACTCATTAATTAACTTTACCTTTAATTTTTGTCTCACAAATTTCAAACGATAGATTTTATTTTCTCTAATTTTATTTTAATTATTATATTGATTCTTATAATTCA
Source organism: Inga laurina (assembly GCA_963855925.1). NCBI lineage: Eukaryota > Viridiplantae > Streptophyta > Magnoliopsida > Fabales > Fabaceae > Inga > Inga laurina. Next base: position 41,484,942 of record OY979713.1, read on the forward strand.
ATAAAAATAAATCATTTTATTTCTCAAAGGATTAAAATCAATGTTTTAAAACTTCAAAAATTAAAATTAAGATGAGGATAAATTTAAGAAAACAAAGATAATATTAACTCAAATAAATCTCAATAACTCTTCTCTTCGTTCCCGACCCAATTAATAATACCTAAAAGTTGCCCTTTTTTTTTTTAAAAAAAAAAAAAAAAACAAAGCTCAAATGATTACCGACAGAACGAAAGTTATTCGTGGAACAAGTTTCAACCAAGACCTATAAACGCTAGATGCCCACTATCTGGTACGCTGTGGGTAAATCAATCAATCACTCTATAGCAAGAAAGAAATGAAGGTAAGCATTTCAGAAAGAAGAGTGTTAATTAACCTGTCGGAGATGTCTGAAATCATCCAAGGCCTTGCCGGAGAACAGATGAACGGAGCTAATTTTCCGGAGCATTCGCCACCTTGGCCCGTAGGGAGCAAACACAAGGTCCTGATAATTGTAAGCGATGTATTTGGCTCCGGCGTTGGGAGGCCGACTGGAGAAGTTGGCGTCATGAACCTTCAAGAATTGCGCCGCGACAGAGGCTGACGCCGCCACGACGACGTCCACAAACCCTAGCCGGAGATGCATCAGAGGGCCGTAGGTCTGAGCCAATTTCGCCAGCGCGTGATGCGGCACAGGACCTAGGTGAGGCAAGTTTCCGATGATCGGCCAGGGCCGTGGACCCGGCGGCAGAGGATGTGAACGGCGAGTGACGAGCTTGAAAAGCCTGTAAATCAGGATGGCCACCATTAAGGTGGCCAAGCCAAGAAGCAAAGGAGACATGGTGGCGTCTGAGTTTCGAGACTATACGCTTCTCTCTTCTTCAAACCGTGAAGAAGAAAACAGAGTATTAATGAGAACAGAAACAAAAATGTCTTGATAACTGGTTAGTACAAGGTTCCATCTCAGTGTTTAATATATAGAGAGAGTGTGAGGGACTGATAGGAGCTGCCTTGGTGGGTACAGATTTATATATTTAAGTTAAATGTATACAAAAGTCTTTATTATTACTTGTGAGGGAAGAGATGAGAAATTGAGGTGGAATTTGACCAAAAATAGAAATCGTTGTATGTCAAGTGTGACGAGAAGGTCGGGTTATCACGGTACGCATGAGGGGTAGTTGAAATTAAACGTGCGTACTAACCATTTTGTGCTGAGTTAGGTTGGCCAAAATGTGCAAGTTTAATCAGATGAGTTGAATGTTTGGTTTTGGTTAATTGCTCTACGAAAATTACAATCCATTCAATACATTTTGTTCGCTATTTTTATAAGGGTTAATATGCATACGAATATGGAACGGTTTTATGTTATATTTAATTAATGGTTTTGGCACTTTTGCTCTAATCCCAAGTATTTATAAGTATTTTAACACTTACAAAAAACTATATGGTATTAAACACACTTTAAATAAAAATTTATTGATATTTTTGTCTCCTAATCTTTTTAAAAAATAAAAAATACATGACAAGATGTGCCAAAATTTTGTTATTCCCTGATGAGTGAGCAGCACAAGATGCGTAGCCCATCTATGAAAACCCGGACTTGTTTAGCGCATAGCATTACTGAGAGTTTTGTTATCCTTGATCAACCCCCACCTTCTTATATGGAGGCAGCGATTGATCAAGCTTGAGGGTTGTGGGTTTTGTGGTTCTCTGGGGCCGTGTTTCTTGTTGCCTTGTATTTGGGCATGTTTTCCAGTGTGTCATTCAAAAAAAAAAAAAAACCCGGACTTGGCTTCCATGCACTCGCCCCTTTATTTCCACCTCTCCTCCTCCACCCCTCCACACTAAGATTTAATATATTAAATTCAATTTTTAATATATGACATATTTATTTAATTTTATTAGATTAAGAAAATTAATTAAGTTGCTTAATATAATATATATTTTCTAAAACACTTAATTATCTACCTTAATTCACTTATAATTCACTCTCATCCTTCATTATTATTGAGGGACACCCAATAAAGATAAATTATGAAAGGATTAATAAATATGAAAAGTATGTTTAGTATTTAGGATAAAATTTAATTCTTTAAATATGTCTTATATTAAAATTAAGAGGAAGTATTACATTGGTGATATGTTTTTAACCCTTTAAATTTATATAAGTTTCAATTTAATCGCTTAAATTTAAAATGTCTAATTTAGTCCCTTAATGTTAATACGGGAAGTGGGTGGGGAAAGAAATAGTGCGGTAGCAAGTAAAAACACACCACAAAATATCAAATTTGTTAGTATTAAAATGATAATTAAGTTTTGTGCCTTGTACTATTGGTTTAGACATGTACAAAAATATTTTTTAAGTCATATAAAAATAGGAAAAGGAAAATCAAAGAAAAACGATTGATGAAGATATTCCACGTATGGAGTAATATCTTTGTTAACAATAAATCAATCATTGAAAGAGTATAATAACGTTTCTTATCAATCTTTATATATATATATATATATATAGCTAAAGACACTCAACGGGATAAGATTTGTTGTTGTATTGTGCAATATTTCTAACATATATATATATATAGCTTCCAATTTTGATCCGTTAAAAAATCTTAATACTGAAAAGGGTAAGGTAACATTGAGTACCTTGACTTTATTTTCCAATTGCATCAAGCATTATAATCTCATTTATAATGTATTCAATACGCCTCTTATATTATTTTTCTAGTGCTTTCAATACTATAATCTTATTTATATGTCATAAATAATATTATGGTATTTGATGTAATTAAAAAATAATATTAGGAGACCGTCATAAATAAAATCAGGGTGTCATATGCTATTGAAAAATAATATCGGTGCGTTGAAATGCCACTTTTCTTTTGACACTATTGAAATACTACTTTGCCCTACGTACAATTATATTGAGCCGTAATTTAAAAAGCCTCCCTAGTATTGTAAGTAGGGCAACATTGATTCAACACTCATAGGCAAGTGCTTGCTGTAACGACCCCTCTTAATTACCATATAATTAATTTCCAAACCAAGTAAAATATTAAATATCACATAATACATATTAGGAGGTTTCGTCCACAGCACAAACCCCAGTATGCAGCGTAATATTCAACATAAAACCAAAAAGACCCTTAAGTTTGGCAATATACATTATGCTCATGTAACCAAACGAAACATACGATTGATATCAAATCAAGTCTCGTTTGCCTTCCCCTTGGTAACACCACCTGAACTCTCGCCTGAAAAATTTAAAATATTGATAGGGTGAGTCATACGGACTCCGTAACCACAATTCCACTTTAACAAATATGCAGGGAATGATTATAATATAATTAAGCGGGCAAAATATATGTTCATATAACATAAAGTTCAATCTTCCCAAAACATTATTATTTCAAGAAAACCATTCCATATGCATAAAACTCCCTCAACCATCCTTATAACCTCCTTAACCGCTGACAAAATCCATGAGCTATAACATATAATAGGATTAGTCTTTTTGACAAGACTGCACCAAGCTCTCCAATAATGAGGTGTAACCCGGCCAAAGGCTACAAAACTCATATCAGATCATGGATTTCCTTTCCGTCAAAAATGGAAAGGTGTCACCTACCCTTGAGCTGACCCTTAACCCGGCCAAAGGAAAGGGTGATACCAAGGGTCCTGAATGCCAAAGCCAACCACTGTGCACACGGTGGTGGCTATACCACGTGGTATAAAAATCAAACCTCTCCTCAATCACATCACCACATCCAACATCTCAACATCTCAACATCACAATCTTCAATATCAATAATTTATCCATATATTTCATATTTAATGCTATGCATCATCAATCATTCAAATAAATTATTCATGCCCACTTAACTAAAAATTACTAAAAACATGATTAATACTATCATTACATTTTTCATATATAAATTACTATAACATATTTATAGCAGTTAAAAATACCAACATACGTATATAATCATTTCAACAAGCATACATGATAAATTGGAAAGTGGTTACCTCAAGTTCTTGACACAACTAAACTTGAGAATTTAACTCCAACAAGCCAAATTCAAATTCACTCTACAATAAATATATATATTTACATGTTAATATAATTTATAATAATTGCTAACTATTACAAAATAGCAAATAATAATCCCCATAATTAACTCAATTTTCTTATAAATAACAACAATTTATCTATTCCTCAAATTCCTTTTCAAATCAAAATTTCTTAACTCTATTTCACAATAAAATATTTAATAACCATAATTCTCTAACTATAATATCAAATTATAATTTATAATTTCACATAACTCAAAATCTGCAAAACTAAACCGATTAAAATTTCAATAATACTTCCAATAACTCAAATAAATTGTTTAATCCAAATTTAATCGGTTAAAAACGTTCCTAAAGCATAATTTCTTATTTATTTAAGAAGAAATTAATTATAAAATCATACAATAACCAAATGGTAAATCTAAACCGATTAAAATCAACTATTAATTATTCTCTACATATCTATAACCATCTTTTGTAAAAACTCAAATTCTCCCAAAATCCTAACCCCAAATTTCTCGTTAATCAATATAATATTACTATCAATACGAAGATCAAAATACGTAGAACAGCTTTTATGAAGGAAGTTTGTTAAGAAAACGTGATCTTAAGTACCAAAATTATCTGCTAAAATTCAAAACCTTACCTGTTAAACTGCGTTCGCTCCGCTGATCGCCTCTCGTGAAACTTGAATGAGAAACTGAAGCAAAGGTATTAATAATACCTTCCGTGCGTTTTCATTTTCCACAGCGGGTCCCATATGTTTTGTTTTTATTATTTATTTATTTATTTATCAAGCGGGTCCCACATGTTTTTAAGAAAAAATCTGCCGACAGTTTTTTTTTTTTTTTTATAATATTACAACTCTACCCACCTAAATAGAATTTTGTCCCCAAAATTCACAACAATCAATAAAAACAATTCACAACACAAAATTCTTACATAATATTTAAGCATACCTAAACAAACAAATTAGGGAAATCACGTCGCATTCGCTCTTCAGTTTCCCAAGTAGCATCCCCAGGAGACATACCCTTCCAGAAAATTTTTAGAAGACGGATTGTTCTGTTCCGCAATTGCTTATCTTTTACATCTAAAATCTTTTCTGGTCCGGGCACATAAGTCAAATTTTCCCTTAACTCAACTTCTTCAGGCTCAATTACATGGGAAGGATCTGAATGATATTTCTTAAGCTGTGACACGTGGAACACGTTATGCACATTTGACAAATGTGGCGGCAAAGCGATTCGATAAGCAACTAATCCAATTCGCTCCAATATCTCGTAGGGTCCAATGAAACGAGGAGTTAACTTTTTGGCTTTAATGGATCTGCCAATACCAGTCACTGGTGTAACCTTAAGGAACACGTGGTCACCCACTTCAAACTCTAAAGGTCTACGCCGCCTATCCGCATAGCTCTTTTGTCTGCTCTGAGCGGTCAACAATTTTTGGCGAATCATCTCAATTTTCTTAGTAGTTTCATCCACAAAGTCCGGTCCAATCACAGTTCTTTCGCTCAATTCAGTCCAACAGAGAGGCGATCTACATTTTCTTCCATATAATGCCTCGAAAGGAGCCATCTGAATGCTTGAATGGTAACTATTGTTGTAAGCAAATTCTGCTAAAGGCAGGTGAGAATCCCAATTACCAGGCAGCTCAATTGCGCAAGCTCTCAACATATCCTCAAGAGTTTGAATCGTTCTCTCAGTTTGACCATCAGTCTGCGGATGATAAGCCGTACTGAACTTCAGCCTAGTCCCCATGGCCTCCTGTAACGCTTTCCAGAAATTTGACGTGAACCTTGGATCACGGTCTGACATAATTTCTACAGGTACACCATGCAACCTAACAATCCAATCCACATACAACTGGGCTAGCTTCTGCAAACTATATCCAATATGGATCGGCAAGAAATGAGCTGACTTCGTCAATCTGTCTACAATGACCCATATGGCATTATGGTGCGTAGTATTAGGCAATCCCACAATAAAATCCATGGAAATGCTATCCCACTTCCACTGAGGAATCTGTAAAGGTTGAAGTAGTCCTGAAGGTTTTTGATGCTCAATCTTCACTTTCTGACAAGTCAAACACCTCATTACGAAGTCTGTCACATCTTGTTTCATATTAGGCCACCAATAATTTCGCTTTAAATCATTGTACATCTTAGTGATCCCCGGATGAATAGTGTATTTGCTTCGATGCGCTTCTTCTAAAATACAAGTCTTAACTTCTTCATCATTCGGAACGCAAACCTTCCCTTTAAATCTCAGAATACCATCACTACCTACGTCAAAATCATTGACTCTTCCTTCCTCTAATTCTTCCTTAATTTTCAGTAGATATTCATCCTCCAACTGAGCCATCTTTAACTCCTTCCAAAATTCATTCTCAATTTGTACAGATTGCATCATAACTTTACTGACTAGCATGTTTATGTCCTTCAACCTTTCTAACCAGTGGTTCTCATAAAGACTCAAATGAAATACATGAATAGCTTTTCTGCTTAAAGCGTCTGCAACAACGTTGGCTTTACCGGGATGATACTTTAGTTCGAAATCATAATTTTAGAAATTCCATCCACCTCCTTTGCCTATTGTTAAGCTCCTTCTGATCCACTAGATACTTTAAACTCTTATGATCAGTAAAAATTTCAAATCGTGAACCATAGAGATAGTGCCTCCATATCTTCAGTGCAAATACAACTGCTGCCAATTCTAAGTCATGGGTCGGATAATTCTCTTCATGTGGCCTCAATTGTCTGGAAGCATAAGCAACAACTTTTCCTTCTTGCATTAATACGCATCCCAGACCCTTCAACGAAGCATCAGTATACAAAGTATAGGATAAAGCAGGATTAGGAATAACTAATACTGGTGCAGAAGTCAACTTCCTCTTCAACTCTTGAAAGGCGGTTTCACACTTACTTGTCCAAATAAAAGGTTGATCCTTCCTGGTTAGCTTAGTAAGTGGTATTGCTAACTGAGAAAAACCTTGTATAAACCTTCTGTAGTAACCAGCTAATCCCAAGAAGCTTCTAATTTCAGTCACAGACTTTGGTTGTTCCCACTGAAGAACTGCATCAACTTTGGTAGGGTCCACTGCAACCCCTTCAGCTGAAATTACATGGCCAAGGAACTTTACCTCTTTAAGCCAAAATTCGCATTTGTTCAATTTTGCATAAAGCTTGTGCTCTCTCAACACTTGCAACACTGTTCTAAGATGCTCTCGGTGTTCCTCTTCGTTTCGAGAGTAGATGAGAATATCATCTATGAAAACCACCACAAACTTATCTAAATAGGGTCTGAATATCCGGTTCATGTAGTCCATGAATACCGCTGGAGCATTAGTTAACCCAAACGGCATTACTAGAAACTCATAATGACCGTATCGTGTACGAAAGGCCGTCTTAGAGACATCCTCTGCTTTAACTCTCAATTGATGATATCCTGACCTTAAGTCAATTTTGGAGAATATCGATGACCCTTCAAGTTGATCTAGCAAGTCATCAATCCTTGGAAGAGGATATTTGTTCTTGATGGTGACTTTGTTTAGTTGACGGTAATCAATGCACAACCGCAAGGTCCCATCCTTCTTTTTCACGAATAGAACAGGTGATCCCCATGGTGATACACTTGGTCTGATAAATCCCTTCTCAAGTAGTTCTTCTAGTTGCTTCTTCAATTCTGCTAGTTCTGCTGGAGCCATTCGATAGGGGGCCTTTGAGATAGGTTCTGTACCAGGTACCACGTCAATCGAAAATTCTACTTCTCGCTCAGGGGGTAATCCTGACATTTCCTTTGGAAAAACCTCAGGAAACTCATTCACTATTTCAATTCTATCAATCCCTTCCTCTATCTCATCTTGAACAGAGAAGAAAACCATATAGGCTTGACATCCCTGTTTGATACAACTTTCAACTTGAACAGCAGATAACAATAGAGGGCCACTAGACACCTCTCTGGATGCAGCATACACAGGTAAAGAAATAGTTTTTGCTCTACACTCGAGTATAGCACCATTGGCTGTAAGCCAATCCATGCCCACAATTACATCAAGTCCCTTAAGGGGTAAACAAATAAGATCAATTTTTGTCTTACGACTCTCAAACTCCAATGCAAGATTCATACATGCATTAGAAGTTTTTACAGAAGATCCAGCAGGTGTTGATACATTTACATCGAAAGGTAACTCAGAAACATCTAAGTTTAGTCTCTTAGCACAATCAAAGCCTATAAAGGAGTGTGTAGCGCCAGAGTCAAACAATGCAAGAATATCATCATTTTGCAATTTAATTTTACCTCTAATGAGATTAGGTGAAGTACCCGCCTCCTCTTGTGTCAAAGCAAAGACTCGTCCTGGCATGATAGGTCTGGAGACTTGAGAGGTCTGCTTGCCTTCTGGACAGAAGCGAGAAATGTGTCCCACCTTACCGCAAGTGAAACAAGTCAAATTGCCTTGTGGACAAAAACGAGAGGTGTGCCCCACCTTACCACAAGCATAGCAGGTCAAACAATTTCCCTGATGATACCTTCCACATTTCGAGCAAACTGGAGTCCTAGCAGTACTAGGCACAGGGGCAGTAGAGCCTCTATAAGATGACTGACTTCTCCCACCTTGACTCCTCTGAGCTTGAGTCCTCGAACCTGATCCACTCTGAAATGATCCCATCGGTTGCTTGTTCTTCTTTTCTGGGTATCCAGAGTTTCCAAAACTATAATTACTCCTCTTGTTAAAACCCCCAGTAGGACCAGTATAAGATGAAATTCTGCCCTGTGGATCCCTCCTCGGCTCGAACTCATAATTATAACCTCGTATCTCTGCATCCAAGAGACGAAGACGTGTACACATATCCTCAAAAGAAGTAATCCGTAGAGGTATCAGCTGTCTTTTAAACTCTGGGCGTGCCTTCTGTAGCAGCCTATTTGCCATCCACGCTTCATTCTTTTGTGATTTACCATCAACAGTGTACTTCACGAGCTCCAGATATTGTGCAATGAATGAGTCCATATCCAGGTCACCTTGTTGAAAATTATAGAACTCAGTCTCCTTGAGTGACTGTAAAGCTGCAGGAAAGTAGTGCTGACTGAACATCACCTTGAACTCGTTCCAGTTCGGAATGGTCCCATCTGTAGGCTTGACACTTTTCCACCACATCTTTGCATTATCTACCAATAATACCACTGCTATTATTACCTTTTGTTTTTCATCACATTCAACTACAGAGAAAATAGTCTCTAATCGATCAATCCAGCCTTCACTAACTTTTGGATTAAACTTGCCGTCAAAGGTTTGAGGTGAGAATTTATGCACCTCTTTCCACACTTTAGTGATGGAAACTCCATTATACTCATCTTTAGATCTTTTATCCTTTGTCTCCAAGGTAGTATTATGGCCACTACTAGAATGATGACCATCGTGAGCTCTAGTATCCTCAAACCCACTTTCATGAATAGAGTGTCTGTCCTCATGATCTTTCCCTTTGTTCAATTCCTCCTCGTGCCTTTGCACCATTTGACCAAGCCCACGTACTGTGGTCAACAGCTCTCGTAAAATGTCATTAGTATCTTGTGGTCCTATAGGTTGATCATGATCATCTCGGTCTCCAACTGAGTGCGTTTTACTCGTATCTCCCATTTCTATTCTCCTACAAGGAGAAAAACTAATTAATCAGACAAAAAGGAAAAGCACATGAGTAACTAATGTATATTGCCGATACAACTATATGCAAGAATGAAAATACCAGAGAACCTTGAAACTCAAAACTCTGATACCAAAAATGTAACGACCCCTCTTAATTACCATATAATTAATTTCCAAACCAAGTAAAATATTAAATATCACATAATACATATTAGGAGGTTTCGTCCACAGCACAAACCCCAGTATGCAGCGTAATATTCAACATAAAACCAAAAAGACCCTTAAGTTTGGCAATATACATTATGCTCATGTAACCAAACGAAACATACGATTGATATCAAATCAAGTCTCGTTTGCCTTCCCCTTGGTAACACCACCTGAACTCTCGCCTGAAAAATTTAAAATATTGATAGGGTGAGTCATACGGACTCCGTAACCACAATTCCACTTTAACAAATATGCAGGGAATGATTATAATATAATTAAGCGGGCAAAATATATGTTCATATAACATAAAGTTCAATCTTCCCAAAACATTATTATTTCAAGAAAACCATTCCATATGCATAAAACTCCCTCAACCATCCTTATAACCTCCTTAACCGCTGACAAAATCCATGAGCTATAACATATAATAGGATTAGTCTTTTTGACAAGACTGCACCAAGCTCTCCAATAATGAGGTGTAACCCGGCCAAAGGCTACAAAACTCATATCAGATCATGGATTTCCTTTCCGTCAAAAATGGAAAGGTGTCACCTACCCTTGAGCTGACCCTTAACCCGGCCAAAGGAAAGGGTGATACCAAGGGTCCTGAATGCCAAAGCCAACCACTGTGCACACGGTGGTGGCTATACCACGTGGTATAAAAATCAAACCTCTCCTCAATCACATCACCACATCCAACATCTCAACATCTCAACATCACAATCTTCAATATCAATAATTTATCCATATATTTCATATTTAATGCTATGCATCATCAATCATTCAAATAAATTATTCATGCCCACTTAACTAAAAATTACTAAAAACATGATTAATACTATCATTACATTTTTCATATATAAATTACTATAACATATTTATAGCAGTTAAAAATACCAACATACGTATATAATCATTTCAACAAGCATACATGATAAATTGGAAAGTGGTTACCTCAAGTTCTTGACACAACTAAACTTGAGAATTTAACTCCAACAAGCCAAATTCAAATTCACTCTACAATAAATATATATATTTACATGTTAATATAATTTATAATAATTGCTAACTATTACAAAATAGCAAATAATAATCCCCATAATTAACTCAATTTTCTTATAAATAACAACAATTTATCTATTCCTCAAATTCCTTTTCAAATCAAAATTTCTTAACTCTATTTCACAATAAAATATTTAATAACCATAATTCTCTAACTATAATATCAAATTATAATTTATAATTTCACATAACTCAAAATCTGCAAAACTAAACCGATTAAAATTTCAATAATACTTCCAATAACTCAAATAAATTGTTTAATCCAAATTTAATCGGTTAAAAACGTTCCTAAAGCATAATTTCTTATTTATTTAAGAAGAAATTAATTATAAAATCATACAATAACCAAATGGTAAATCTAAACCGATTAAAATCAACTATTAATTATTCTCTACATATCTATAACCATCTTTTGTAAAAACTCAAATTCTCCCAAAATCCTAACCCCAAATTTCTCGTTAATCAATATAATATTACTATCAATACGAAGATCAAAATACGTAGAACAGCTTTTATGAAGGAAGTTTGTTAAGAAAACGTGATCTTAAGTACCAAAATTATCTGCTAAAATTCAAAACCTTACCTGTTAAACTGCGTTCGCTCCGCTGATCGCCTCTCGTGAAACTTGAATGAGAAACTGAAGCAAAGGTATTAATAATACCTTCCGTGGGTTTTCATTTTCCACAGCGGGTCCCATATGTTTTGTTTTTATTATTTATTTATTTATTTATCAAGCGGGTCCCACATGTTTTTAAGAAAAAATCTGCCGACAGTTTTTTTTTTTTTTTTATAATATTACACTTGCAACTTCAATATTACTACCACGGTTCCACCGAATTATGTCCCTTATGCTCTTTGTAATTTTGGGAACATTTTACTACACCCTTTAGGATATAATAACTTGCAGCAAAAAAGCCCTAGGGATATAACTTAGTCAATCCTAAGTAATTCTGAAATTTTACTACACCCCTTAGGTCCAAATGAAATTAAGTTTTGTGGGTAAAAAAATAATGATGTCTTTTTTTTTTTCAAAAGGGTATTTACGAGACAAATGAAGTTATTCGAAAGAATTTAGGGAATTAAAAATATTTTAACTATTTACAAAATAAATATAAAAATTAATAAAATAAATATGGGCATTTTTAAAACAAATAATGTGATTCAAAAGAACCTAGAGAATTAAAAATATTTTAGTCATTTCAAGATAAATATGAAAATTCATAAGATAAATATGAGTATTTACAAGACAAATAAGGGATTCGAAATAACATAGGGAATTAAAAACATTTTGATCATTTATTAGACAAATATGAAAATTCACAAAACAATTATAGATATTTACAACAATCTAAGTAGTGGCCAATCACCTAGAAGCACTAAGCACAAGATAAAATCAACACATAAATTGTAACACCACAAATTTTATTCACCAATAATATATTGTGATTATTATATATGTTGAATAAAATGGTTAATATTTAAAGCCAAATGAATTAAATATTGAAAGTAGAAAGGTGAACAGTGTTTTCAGTGAAATAGCCTGCGAGGTAGTAAGGTTGTCATGTGGTTTTGGAAGACCAAATGATGAGCAAAAATTATGAAATTTAACAAAGTAAAAGTAGACATCCTAACCTTTAATTTGATAGGTCATATGAATCAATTGAAGCTATGTACAAAGAGTTATGAATTTTTAAAGTTAGTCCAGAAAATATGGAAAGTCTCTAGAGCAGTGGTCAAAAATGGAAAATATGGGAATGATATAATTTCAGCTAGTAAAATTTCATATTTTTTCTTGAAACTACACTCAATAAGGGTTCTATAGCCTTTAGAATCGCTCCGAAAAGATGTTTACAAAATTAGTTATGATTTTTCAAAGTTATGGCAGAAAATATGCCAGAATTGGCATTATCCCGAAAATTGAAAATAAAATGTGTTAGAAATTGATTAATGGAATTAAAGATGTCAAATGTCATAATCATATGAAGAGGGGATTGGATTATGATTTATGAAGATGAGTACATATTCAATTGCATTAAAATAATGCTACATGAATATAGCAATCATGATTGATGATGGTAAGAATTATCTTGAGTGTAAGGTTGGAATTACCTTGAGTGCAAGTTTGGTTTAGTTGGAAGAGCACTCATTTAGCTAGAAGAGCAAGAGGGAGGAAGTTAGTTCAAAATCAATGGGAAGCCTGATGGAGTAAGTGTGTCATGATATGAAGGAGGTATGGGTTGTGACAAGTGTCACAATAAGATCTCATCTTCAAAATCATTGGCTAAGAGGAAAGAAGAGACACTTGACTAAAACACATTTCCCTTTCCTCTTCCCTTCACATTCGGCCAAGAGACAAGAAAGAAGAGAGAGAGAGCTTGAAGAAAACTTGGAGTTTTAGAGAGAAGGAAGAAGAAATCTAAGATAAGAAGGTGGTTTCTTAAGTTTTTCTTGTAATCTTACTTAGAAAACCTTCTCTAAACTCCTTTTCTTCATGAATCCATGATTTTGAAAACTCATTTTTAGCTCAAGGAGAGAGAGAGGATTCAAGATCTTAAGAGGTAACCAGACAAACCTTAGATCTATTATTGTATAAAGTTGTTGTTGAGGTTTGTGTTTGGGTTTAGTGATTTTTGTCAAGTTTATAAATTTGAAAAGCCCTAATTCTAAGGGGTTATGCTACCCAAATTTCTTTGAATCATAGTTAAGAAGTGTTTAAATGAGTTAATAAGGGATTAGAAGTGGAAAAGTACAAGCTTTAGAAACTTAAATGCAAAAACTCCATTTTTCCTTTTTCTTGAGAAACTTTTGACCAAGGTTAGAACAGGGGGTAAGAGCTGGGTTTTCATGAAATAGATGGTTCCATTGGATTCAGTGGGCAAAAATAGGTGGAGTTATAGTTGGTCACTTTTTCAGAAAATGTCGAAAAAGCATAATTACGAAAACACCCATAAATCCCTAAATCACGTTTGTCAAGGGCATTCTCATAATTTGATGCTTAATTTGGTAATTTCAAGCCTGGAAATGGATTCTTTGAGCAAAAATATGTCAGGATAGCCCTAGTCAAAATTTTGGGAAAACGTGCCATCGGTGCGGGTACAGTGGGGCCGGGTCAAGGTCTTAGGGCATTTTGGTAAAGTTTCACCACAGACTAATATAACCACAATAAACACTATGGAAGAGTCTAAAATGATACCGAATAGGTTATAACCTATTTCTTGTACATTTAATATTTTACGACCGAGTCGAAAGCCAGAAGCGACATGTTTTAGGAGGCACGCTAAAAAGGGATTGATAAAACTTTGAGATAGGAAACTTACCTCTCCTACATGTATTTGATATTTTTGCTAATGTATTGATGTATGTTATTGCTTTGCTTGATTATGTGAAACATATATGAATGATTGAAGCTATGGTTTTGTTTATGCTATGGCCATAGTATATTGATTGAAACATTGAGCACGCAAATATGTCATTGTGTAAATATGAGTTATGTAAGGCAAGTATGTCATGCATTAAACACTTATACTGCATGTATATTGATATTATTTTCCTACTAATATTCTCTCGAATCTCACCCTCTCTTACCAACAATTTAGACAGGAGAAGGCAGAAGATATGCTGAGAACAATGTAGAGAATTGTACGAAGGGGATCACAATGGTGGAATGAAAACGAGAAAATGTCTCTGTTTTACTAGAATGAGTTTAGACACCCAAGTAGCCCTACGCAGCTACATGAATTGTAATTATTAAGTATGAATTCTTATGGGGAATTTTCGTAATCGTGCATATAATATCAGTATATTTTTACTATTCATGTATTGCCCACCGAACTGGGTATCATTTTCCGTAAATACTCTGAAATAGGTAGAGCTGGGAATCAGGGCCGGCCCTTGACCGGCCAGGGCCTAAAAGGGCTAGCCCTAAAGGGCTCAGGGTCAGAAAAATTGCAGTTTTTCAAAGCCCGGGCAGAGAGCATCAGGGTTAGGGCCGACCCGCAGGGCCGGGAAGTCCTTTTTACAATATTTAACTATTTTTCCTGCATATTTTCTTTCAGAGAGATATACAAAATTCTAATTTAACACATAAATGTTGTCAACATTAAAGTTTAAAACATGTCTCACGCAAAAACAAACATAGTTACTAATGCATAATCAAAAATAAAATCATGCCCATAATAACTCACATAAAGACAAAAGCATAAGAAGGCAAGAAACTAAACACTCTAACCTCTACACAGCATTAGTATGATGACTATCATTTTCATCTTCTTCACCATTATCATCAATTTTAAGGACATTTGATTGTGCTTCACTTTGTGTAGTAGGTTCTACTTGGGGAGTAAAAATATCAAGAATTTCTGGACAAGGGGCAATTAGACAAGGGGCAGGGGCAAAAAAAAAATTAAAAGGGCCTAACGGGCTGGCCCTTTTAGGCTTAACTTCTTTTGAAGACTCCAGTTTACAAGCCCCGCCTGAGACTTAACAGGGCTTAAATGGGCCGGCCCTACGGGCTCAGCCCGATTTCCCAGCTCTAGAAATAGGTGAAAATAAGATGAGGGTGTGACATAAATTTCATTAATAAATAAATAAAATAAATAAATAAGTCTTAATCCATCTAATAGTTCAAAGCAATCATAGAATAATAAATTTAGCTACTTATAGTCATAACCAAAACCAAATCAGAGCAGTAATAATCCACAACAAAACAAGAGTCAACTGACAGGAAAGAGAAGAAATTAATAAAACCAAAACATTGAGCCTCAAATCTCTTATAAGCTTCGATTCTTTAGCTTCAATTGCCCCCAATTCTCCACAACGTTCTCTAATCTAGTGGTGTTGCCAATCTTCAAATCAGTCGCCTTCACAATCCTCTCGTCCTTCCATGAATATAATGATCAAACCTGAATACCTCTCCTTCCGTCCATACCCAAACTTGTGTTCTCCTCTTCCCCTGGAGAAGCTTAACCCCCTATGTATAGGTCAGGGTCCTAAATCCTTACACAATATCTCTTTAGCAAAATAAAATCAAACAAAAAAATAAAAATATAAAAAAAATAGATAATGATAATAATAAATAATGATAATGATGATAATAACAATAATAACAACAACAACAATAATAATAATTGAAATATATTTTCCTTTTTATCTTAAATTATTATTTTTATTATTAATATCATTATTTCTATCTTTAATATCAAAATCATTATTTTTATCCTAAATTTTGATATTTATAACGAAATCTCTTTAAATTGATATCTTATTAAACTCTGACTAAAATTCCTTTAATTTATTATAGATGACTCCTAGATATATTAAAATATATCTTAAAATGATCTAAAAATAGGGAGTCATCACCCTTTCCATTCCAACTTCCCTTAACAAATTGAAGATGTATATCTACTGGCTTATCACTATCCTCTCCATACTTCTTTCCCCTTCAATCCCAAAAAAATACTTGAGAGGTTTGAGATTTTTGATGGTGAACTTGTGGTCAAGATAATGCTTGACTTCATTGATCTTGTCAATATGAGTGTCTGCAATAATTGTCCTTTTTGTCAAAATCTATTATAAGTTTGTGAAAATCACTGATGAATTTGTCAATTTCATTATCCTTTTTGTTAAAACCATTACTGAAAATTGTCAATCACATTATCCTTTTTATCAAAACCAATTGAGTTTTTGAAACCACTGATGAATTTGTCAATCCTATTATCCTTTTTGTCAAAACCATTAACGAATTAGTTAAAACAATTACAGAATTTGTCAATCTCATTATCCTTTGTGTCAAAACCAATTATGACTTTGTGAACACCATTGACGACTTTGTCATTCCCATTATCCTTGACAAAGTCGTCAAGGATAATGAGATTGACAAATTTTGTAATGGTTTAAACAAATTCGTCAATGGTGTTTACAAAGTCATAATTGGTTTTGATACCAAGGATAACGAGATTGATAAATTCTGTAATGGTTTTGACAAAAAAGATAATGGGATTGACAAAGTCGTTAATGATATTTACAAAGTCATAACTGGTTTTGATAAAAATGCTAATGGGAATGATAAATAATCCATGATGTCCTTAATGTGTTATTGGCCAAGAGGGGGGAATTGACAAATGTTGTAATGGTATTGACAAATTCAGTAATGATTTTAGCAAATTAGATAATGTGAATGCTAAAAGGCATCATGACAAATGTGTCAAAGTGTGAGCCCAAAAGGGATGGGCATTGACAATTTTGGGCCCACATTTTGACACATTTAGTGACAATTTTGAGGTGTTGGCTTCACGGGAAAAGTAAGAAATGAAGAGAGGGAGAGGAGAGAGAAAGAGGATGGGGGTGTTTTAGTAAAAACAATTAAACTTCCAAATCCCAGATTCCTCCCAATCACATTTGTGTCATTTCAATTTCTTAACAGATCTTCTGGAATTTTGAGAATTTAAATGAGATTTTCCTTACAATCTATTGCCTCTTTTTAACCTTAACCAAATAACAAAAAAGAAGATATTACTCACTCTAATAAATGAAAATGGGATGAAAAGATAGCATGACCAGACCTCCAAGCTTGGAGGATCTTTAATTTTAATCTGATATACTACTATCTTTTTTTTTTTTGGGCAATATCTGACGTTAGGTTTTGATGAAATATTTGTTAAATGCATAGTTGTTTTAGCAAGACTGTTGAACCTGTAATTAATTAGCGATTTTATTTATATTTCTTCATTAGTCATTCGAATTAGTGCCCTTATGTCAGTAAACACAATGACTCAGTTCAATTTCAGAATCAATCAAATCCTTAAAATTTACTGTATTCAGTAGGTAAAATAAAATGAAATGAACCAAATCCAATGAATAAATTTGTAAGTAGATTTCCCCCCCTTTATTTTTGTGAATAAGGCTCACTGTTGAACCTTAAATTTGACGGAGAAATAACGATAATAATCCAACGAGAACGATAATTAAACTCCTAGCTAACGTCCTGAAAGCTAGCACCAGCTGCCTTGAGGGAACAGCTGAGTCTAGACACTAAGTGCCCGTTTGGTTTATGAAATTGGAGGTAATGTAATTGAACGTAATGTAATGTAATGGAATGTAATGTAATGATGATTACATAATTTGTTTGGTTTGTCATTAGGGAAAGATAATTCATATGTATAAAAATGTTTGGTTGGATTATATAAAAAATAAGAATATATAGGAATAATATAATAAGGAACAAAATCAACCCTGTCTACACATATAATAATATACACATTGGGTTCATAATAATTTTTTTAATTCTGTGCAATATATACGTTGGGTTCATGATAATTTTTTAATATTTAATAGTAAAAATATTATACGATGTATAGGTTGGGCTTATGTTAATTTTTTTAATATTTAATGATGAAAATATTATTTAATAATATATTTTAATAAGTTTTTAAAGGTAGAATATAATTTTTTTAATTTTTAATGGGGAATATTTCTTAAGTTTCTATATTATTAATTATTTTTTAATATTTAATGGTGATAATTAAAATTATTTAATATTTAATAGCATTTATGGATGAACACTTTGGTCAATTTTAAAAATTATAATGGCAATAGTGTCATTTTATCTTGATTACAGGATGTTTATATCCTCATTCATCAGTTATAGCAATGTAACCCTGATTACATCAAATGGCGTAATCAGGATTACAAAATGTAATCCTATTTACATTACATAAGCGCAATCAAACGTTGTAATCACTCTATTACATCAGGATTACATGTAATCCTCTCTTATGTAATTGAACCAAACGAGCCATAATTGTTTTGGAACCAGGACTGGACCGGCCGGTTCGGCCCGGGAACCGGACTATAAACCGGTTCGGTCCGGTAACCGAACCGGTTCACCATTTTATTTATTTTTTATTTATTTTTAAATTGATTTTTTTAATATTTTTCTTTATAATTTCATATTAATAAATCTAAAATATTCAATTTTTCACTCGTTTAGTCTCGGTTTAGCTCCGGTTTGACTCCGATATGACCTACTGACCTTTAACCCAATACCCCCAACCGATCCAGTGACCGGTCTGAGTTTCAGAATCTTACACTATACTCCTATGTTTCCTCCTATAAATAAGATGTTATATATATATGCTAATCTTATTTATAGTATATATTGGCAACAGAATAAATTTCATTAAATTCAAACAGCAAGTCCACATTTACAACTAATTTAACCTGGATCCCCTGATACACCCTCAAGGTCTTGCATCCACTAATAAACCAAAATAAGATGTTACTTTCTCTGGTCCTAAATATAGGACATAGTTTGTAATGCAATTTACACTATAAACTATGTCCTATATTTAGGACCGGAGGTAGTATACTCCATTTGATCTCTATTGTAAGATTAAGTTGGATTTTTTTTTTCAGAGAGATTAAAGAAACTAAATAAATTGATTGATCATAATATATGTTATATATCATTAGATTCTATGTCAGTTTACAAGTCAGTCAAAATAGTTTAAAAACTAATAATAAATATAAATAGTTTAAAATAACTTATTTATTTTCCTCAGTTTATTTAAAAAAACCAACCAAGTCTTACAGTACTGCAGCTAGTATTAAAGAATTGAGGTGGTTGTACTTTATGTGTGTTTGGATTAGCTTTTAAAAAAATAATTTTTACAACCTATGAGGTAAAAAAAGGATTTCTAAAACCACTGTTTAGGTGTTTAGCAAACATGCACTTAGTGTCCATTTGGATTAGTGGTGGAGAAGTAACTTTTTTTGCAATATGACTTTTGCAAAAATCAGATAGAATAAAAGTCGGATTGTAAATGTGATTTGTGTTTGGATTGACGGTGACAGAATTAAATTTTTTTCTAACCTTATGCAAGAATCACCTGGAATCAGCTTATGTGAGAAGCTGCTTTTTTGAGAGAAGCCCATTTGCTCCATGCGCTTTTTCAAATGGGGCAAATTGTGTCAATTGGGCTTTTATCTCCTAAATGGGTTTTTTTGTGTGCTCCCTAACGTCTTCCCAACAGACCTAAGGGCTTGTTTGATATGAGGAGAGGGGAGGGAAAGTGAATAGAGGAAAAATTTTGTTGAGATGAATTTGAAAAAATGAAAGATATGGGGTATGAAGTTTTTAATTAAATATTCTTATTCTTTAATCTTACATATTATCTATGTTAAAATTTTATAACTCAATTTCTCAAATTTTCTTAAATCCAACTCATAAAAAATTTTTCTTCCCTCCCTTTCCCCTCCAAATCCCTCGTATCAAACAGACCCTTAGTGGGCACTGAATGAGGTAAGGAAAAGGAAAGTTCTGGAATTTGCTGAAGAGATCTGCATCTGACCGTTCCCTTCAAATCGACAACGCTTTCCCTTGCCGACGCCCAAGACATTGGATCAATTACACGTGTCCTACGTTAATGCGCTGTCCAGTCATCCAGAGACCGTCATTGAAGAAACTGGGTCCTACAAGATGCTTAGCTCCCACCCCACTCCTTTTCTTTTTGATCGTGGGATCGAGATTTTAATGATTCAGATTTAATATATTTTTATAATAATAGTTTTAATATACTAATATAATAATTACTCC
This sequence comes from Inga laurina, assembly GCA_963855925.1. Taxonomy (NCBI): domain Eukaryota; kingdom Viridiplantae; phylum Streptophyta; class Magnoliopsida; order Fabales; family Fabaceae; genus Inga; species Inga laurina. The sequence continues at coordinate 41,505,493 of OY979713.1, forward strand.
CTCTGATACTAAATATATGATAAAATTTATAGTATAAATCACACTATAAACTTTATCCTATATTTAAAACTAAAAATAATATATTTTTAAAATATATTAAATCTAAACCGTTAAAATCACATCCTACGTTGAAAATAAAAGAGCGTCCTTTTCTTTCTACGAAAACGACAGTGGTCGGGTCCGCTGGCTACATGCCTTCTTCTTTATCGACGTGGAACCCGAGGAATTGGATTCGCATGCTTGCTTCGGTCACCACTTACCATTGTCCCCACACAATAATAAAAAAAAAAAAACCTTTGAGACATATACATATATATATATATATATAAACTTCAGATTCGAAGCGCGAGAGGATTCTTGTATTTAGCTGGAGTGCTTGGAAAAGCTTCGTCCTCGGTTTTGATTGCTTCGATTCCCTCCCTTATTTCCGAACTGTGACCCTCTGTATGAGTTAACTAGGGTTTTCGCTGATCAATTTGATTGATTGATCCTGCTGCCGCAACATAAACTGTAAGTTCTAAAGTTTCTCTTCATCTATAACCATGGAATGTATGGAGATTGTGATTTAATCAATTCCGGGTTAATTTGTGTGTATGGTTGCTATGTTGACATTATAACTGATTCGGGCGGGAAAGCTTCTGTTACTGAGAAATGGTGGGTTAGAAAAAGAAGTGACATTGTGCTTGTTTGTTGTTTGTGATAGCAACTGGAACCGAACTTTCAAAAGCTGCTTTTCATCTTGATTTACGGGATACAAGGTAAATATGTTAAACATGTGTAGGAGTTTTGTCTCGTTTTATTTACGTAAATAAGCTCTGTTGAGTCACAAACGTGATCCCAAACAAGCACAAAGCGGTGGTGCTTTCATAACTTTGGTTTCAAAAACGTTGCTAATGTCTCTTAGTACGCCATTTGGTCTGGGAGTTTTTTTTTTTAATCCAATTCTTCCCTTGACTTACGTACGATTGTTTTGGCTCCCTCATTTTTTTCCTGTTACCTGAATATCGTTTTAAGTTCAACTATCACTTTGATTTGGGTAAGGATACTTTGCATCCACCTCTCGTGTATTTATCAGTTATGTGCAAATATATTTTATTAATATTTTCTTGTTGGGTTTGGAATTTGGTTAATGGTCATCAAAAGTTACGTGGAAGGAGCTAAGATCACTCTTGTTATAATATGCCTCCAATGTGTCTATTAAGTTACTGTAACGTGAGGATCACACTTTTCTTTGGGCATAGGTTTTCTGCACAGGTGTCAGTTCAACCGGTGTAACTGAGAGGCAACAGTCAGCAGATTAAGAATGTGTAGTTGTATCTTACGCAGCATGTCAAAGCATATATGGACAAGTGTAGACGAATGAGAAATATGAAGTCATATTATAAGATGATATTCAGGTTGATGATGCAACTTTTGGATGTTGGACGCACACTTAGGGTATGATCCTAGGAATTTGTCAGAACTAAGTTATCCTGTTGCCCTTGGCAACCAAACAATTCTAAATAACGCTACAGTTGCATCATTGTAGAGTAATGGATGATGAAGGAGAGTTTGAAACGTTTCTTCACAGTTGGAATACTAAGAATCCTTCTGACAGGCTTTTCTTTGTTTCCTGCTTTATTGCTGCTCTAGTTGGAATTTTGACCATAGCCTATACAGCCTTTCAGTGGAGGAGAAACATCAATCTAAGTTGGATGAAAGCCATAGCTAGATCTAAGAAAAACCCTAAGGCAAGGCACAAAGTACCTGTGGCTCCACATGATTGGGTTCTAGAATCTGTATCTCGTGGAAAGAATTTAAATTGCTGTGTGTGCTTGAAGTCCCTGTCCCCCTCTCAGACATTAGGTCCCATGTTGGCTTCAGAGAGTTTTCTTCATCAGTGCAGTATTTGTGGGGCAGCAGCTCATCTGAGCTGTTCTCCTAATGCTCCTAAGGACTGCAAATGTGTCTCTATGACTGGATATGAGCATGTCATGCACCAATGGGCTGTTCGTTGGACAGATGTTGCAGATCAGCCAGATGAAAGTTGTTTTTGTAGCTATTGTGAAGAGCCTTGTGAAGGGTCTTTCCTTGGTGGTTCTCCTATATGGTGTTGTTTGTGGTGTCAAAGATTGGTGCATGTTGATTGTCATAGTACTATGTCTAATGAAACAGGTGATATATGTGATTTAGGCCCATTTAGAAGATTGATATTATCTCCACTATATGTCAAGGAGTTGAATAGGAACCTGCCAGGTGGGTTTTTGAGCTCAATTACTCATGGAGCAAATGAGATAGCATCTTCAGTGCGTGCAAGTATCAGGAATCAAAGCAAAAGGTACAAACATGGAAATGAACCCTCAAATGAAACTGGGAATGGTGATGCTGCTTGTGAAATGTCTTCAGAAAGCATTGGTGATTTTCATAAAAAAGTTAATGGTCGTCATCAATTGGATGAAAACTGTAATGGTCATGTGATTAAAGAATTTCAACATCAAGATGGTGAAGTAAACCAAATAAATAATAAGATGGAAAAAAAACCCAGTTTTGGGCGCACTTCGTCAAACAGTCAGAAGGATGAATCTCATGTATTAGGAGTGAAACAGCGATATGAATTGATTGATTTGCCACCAGATGCAAGACCTTTGTTAGTTTTCATAAACAAGAAGAGTGGTGCACAGCGTGGTGATTCACTTAGGACACGTCTGAATATACTTTTAAATCCTGTTCAGGTTTGTTTCTCTGTAATGTTGTCACTTTTGGTGGTTATCATTTGGCTACTTGATTTTGTTTCCTATTTTCTCTGGCCTACTGCTTGCAGCTATTTTAAAATATGTGCTTTTTGGACGACATTATCATAGTCTTAGCAGAAACTTTAACGTAACTTTTTTGGAAAGTATTGTTTGGATTTCTATGAAGCACGAAAAGAACCTCCATCATGCATGGATACGGCTTTGTAAGAAGTAGTAACTGAATTCTATGAAACATGAAATTCCTATGCAGCAGTTACTTGAACAGTGGAGGTGCAATGTATGTAAGTAGGAGTCTTTGGTGTTTTAGGTCTCAGAAATATCTCGTTCACCAATAAGCCACGCCCATCTTTTAAGTTTTCATCAATTTTCACTTACTTACCTTTTTTTTTTTTAAATTTTATATAATATGAAATCATAACTACATTATTGTTTAGTTACTATTTCCTGTAAATATGCATGAAATATGCTAAAAATGCCCAATAGGCCCTCTTGTTTGTTGGTTGCAAATAGTTTCACTAAACACAGCTGATAAACCTTTCTTTGGTTTGTTTAGGTGTTTGAATTGAGCTCGTCACAGGGGCCAGAGGTGGGGCTATATCTGTTTAGAAAAGTGCCTCACTTTAGAGTTCTTGTATGTGGGGGAGATGGTACCGTTGGTTGGGTTTTGAATGCAATAGACAAGCAAAATTTTGTTTCACCTCCCCCAGTTGCTATTCTTCCTGCTGGTACCGGAAATGATCTTGCCAGAGTTCTCTCTTGGGGAGGTGGTTTGGGTTCTGTGGAGAGGCAGGGAGGCCTTTGCACATTTTTGCATCACATAGAGCAAGCTGCAGTTACTATTCTTGATCGGTGGAAGGTGGCGATTGTTAATCCGCAAGGGAAGCAGCTCCTACCACCAAAATTTATGAACAACTACCTTGGTATGAAAATTCATTTTTTTTTTCTTAAGATTGCTTTAGTCCGTTAGAATATTTGAAATGATTCACAGCAACTGGTCAGTCTGCTTAGAGACTTTCAGACTATGGGAGAAAGATATGTGGCTTTAGGAACCTGGATATAATGTCATGGTCTGATTTGAGTGTTTGATGGCTTATCAGGTTGAGGAAAATTGAAGGGTTTATTTGGTTTCCTTGAGTTCTGCTTCTTTGTCCAGTCTAGGCTGATTCTACTCAATTGTTTTATATCTACAGCGAGATTTAGTGCTTATAAATTTGAGCATTCATCTCAAGCTTGCAAATTTGTCCTTATTCCTGTGACCTTGGTTCATATTAAGTTGATACCATTCACTTGTCTCCTTTTGTCATTAGTTATGCTAACAGCCTTTTATGGTGAAATGTAAGTACTTCAGTTATTGATTATCATGAATATGTTAGTATTTTACTTATGGGTTCTTAATGCCTGACAATATTTGGTTTTAGGAATTGGTTGTGATGCAAAAGTTGCCTTGGAAATTCATAACCTGCGAGAGGAGAATCCTGAGAAGTTTTATAACCAGGTATGTAATCTTTAATTAGAATTAATCTGGGACTGCTTGTCATGTTGAAGATCCAGTTTATGAATGGTGATAACTATCAAAAGTTGAAACTCAATGCAAACTAGGGGGCTGCTACATATTCTTTCGGCACAATTATCTTATATCTGGCACTACCGTGTTGGATTAAGCATTGTCAGGCCTTAATAAGAGTAATCTCCAAGCATATTTTTCCGATCCACATGATTTGAACCCATCACATTATTTAAGGGTTATCAAGTCCTTTCCATTTGTTTTAATCTCTATGGGTGAGGTTGCTTCATTTTTAAGGGTTACCATTGATGCAGTTTTAGCACAATTTTAGAGATGCCTAGGCTCGTATCTCAAGATGCCATGCTAGATATTGAATATTCTGTTTGGCTATTGTTGGGTAACAATGAAATGGATGCACAATATTAACTTTTGAAAAGTCTACATATTTGATAATAAGATATTTTGGATTCCGCACTACTAAATGATTGATTCTTCCATTAAGGTCTTAAAAGAAAGTGATGAACATATTATGTTTTGGTTGGCTGGTGAAAACCCTGTGCATTTTTTGTGGTTGTGGATGTTAAAGTTTACATAATTTATAAAATGAAATTGTTTCATGACTATTTGCGATACTGCTTGACCAGGGTTCAAACTACTACATGGTAATTCTTAGAGGCAGCTATAGAATTCCTGTACTGGGAGGGTTTCATGTGTTTTTTTTTGAGCTTGTTAAATAATTCTTCTAAGCCTCTCACACCCTTGCATGTGATGGATGATCTTTCCTTTCAAGTTTGTTGTATACTCAAATGATATGACCATCCAACAGACCTGATGTTAGTGTAGACTAAAGTGTGCATGAACTGAAGATCTATTAACTTTATCATCCAGCACCATTACATGGAGAATTCATCATGGCAGCTGTCTTGTGCGTTGGCGATCTTAAATTTTTAGTTTTCCTGCACTGATCTTATTTTTCGAAACTTTTAGATATGATGCTGAAATTATTTTACAAATGCAGTTCATGAACAAAGTTCTATATGCAAGAGAAGGCGCTAAAGGTATTATAGATAGAACATTTGAAGATTTCCCTTGGGAAATTAGAGTTGAGGTGGACGGTGTTGACGTTGAGGTTCCTGAGGTGAGTCTATTTCATGAAATCGCGCCCCCCCCCCCCCCAAAAAAAAAAAACCACCAACCCAAAAAAAGGAAAAGGGATGTCGCCATCCATAGTTAATTACTCCAGCTTTTAATCTGTTCAGGATGCAGAAGGTGTGCTGGTTGCAAATATTGGAAGTTACATGGGAGGTGTAGATTTGTGGCACAACGAGGATGAAAACTACGATAATTTTGACCCACAATCTATGCATGATAAGATACTTGAGGTTGTGGTCATATCTGGGACATGGCACCTTGGCAAGCTGCAGGTAAAAATGAAATCCTGACCTCCATTCTAATGACAAGCTGTATGATTGGAATTTCCATTACGGTGTTGGTAAAGGGGCTAGAATTTGAAAACACTAGAAAGTATCATAAGGACCCTTTGGGGGCATCTGTTTAAAACCTAGTGTCTCGTGATACTGAGGAAAGCTCAAAAAGGACATGGAAGTGATCAACTTCAATTTGAAACAAAACCTGAAATGAAAAACCCAAGGAACAGAGAAGCATGAAACCATGAAGGTTCTTGTTTTATTATGTTTTTCAGGTACTGAAACCACATCTCAGTTGGGTTAAGCTGGTGCATCCTTGTGGCATATATCTGTATTCATTCTGTTTAAGCTTAAATATGAGTTACAACGAAACTCTTTTTATGCCTGACTGACAATATTTATACATGACTGTCGAAAAAAGGAAGACAATATTCATACATGACATATTTGAATGATGAAATGATGGATGTCAGAATCATCTGATAATGGCTTTCTATGAAAACAGGTTGGGCTTTCTCGGGCTCGAAGACTTGCACAAGGACAGTCAATCAAGATACAATTATGTGCTTCATTTCCTGTTCAAATTGATGGGGAGCCTTGGTTTCAGCAACCTTGTACATTATCCATTACCCATCATGGCCAGGTTTTTATTCTCACACATTATGTCTTACTGTTTACATCACTGAAATTCTACATTTTACAAGATAGCAGAGATCTGATTAGCTATTTTGAATTATATCGATCAGAGAAATGACCCTCTTTCGCTAAAATTTTAACTTCAGTTCTTCTCAAGAAATGCTCTTGATACTGTTAAGGTTTTCTTTTCGGGACAAGTTAATGTGGTGAATTTCTAATCCTCACAACTGTATCTCTGTTCCAGTGCCCTCATTATTTTTTGGCTTCAACCTATGGTTTAAAGTTGTGCTTGTGACTCCAAAACAACAACATAAGATTAATTAGCCATCTCCTAATTGACCAGTTCTTTAAAATCCTTGGTGCTTTTCTTCCTTTATTATTATTATTATTTTTTTTTGGGTGGTTATTCAGGCCTTTTTGCTGAAGAGAGTGTCTGAAGAACCTCTAGGTCATGCGGCTGCAATAATCACTGACGTGCTAGAAAATGCAGAAACAAACCATGTAATCAATGCTTCACAAAAGCGGGCTCTTCTTCAAGAAATGGCTCTGAGGCTGACTTAGATGCGTCCTTTCTGAGTGATTAGAGATGTTTTAGCTTTTGTTTTGAATATACATATTGTATAGTCCCTTTTTCTTCTTCCTTTTCATTTTTTAAACATCATAGTCTGAACTTCCTGCTGCTTCCGAAGCAGACTTTTATACGGATATTATATTTTCAATGAAGAGAAAGAATGAAAATCTGATAGTTTGCTGAAACAAATCATGTAATTAAGGCTTCACAAAAGCGAGCTCTTCTTCGGGAAATGGCATTGAGGTGTCTTATACTTCTTCCTCTTTACACCGAGTTACCAGAGATGTTTCAGCTGCTCATTTGCATTGTACATAATGTATGCCCATCGTCTTCCTTTTTCGATTTTTGAAACTTCATTGCCTGAACTCTGTAGCTTCTGGAGCAGGCTTTCATGCGGGCCATGTATTTACGGAGAGAGAATGAAAGTCTGATAGCTTTAAGTTGATTTCGTCAAATTCCATTGGTATTGAAAATCATATAGCACCTCCAGTTATTTGTGCCGTGACATGAGCTCCGAGAAGCGCATGTCTCTCTTGCTTAGGATAGTATTATTATGCTACCTCCGTCTTAAATGTAGAATCTAATTTATAGTGTCGATAAATAATTTAACACGGATATCTAATTGTTACAAGGTGGCGCATGTGTGTAAATATATACCTTTCAAGTGAACTTTGAAATCAATTCAAAGTTTCATATCCAATTGCTTCGGGGAAAGCTACAGTTTGCCTAAAGAGTACTTCCTTGTCACCTAAGTTACAGGCAAACAATGTTGTGACGTCGTTCAGGAACACTCTTTGCAATTTGTAGATTCCATAATTTATTTCCCTCCTTTTGTCTGGATGCCTAATTTGCCTTATCTTTTATTACTCCCTCCAGTCCTAATTATAAGACAAAGTTGATTTTTTGGAGAAATTAAGGAAACCAATTAAATTACTTTAGAGTGTTTATATTTTTAGTTTCTTTAGATTATATATTAGTTTATTAGTTAAATTAATTAATTTGGAGAAAAAAATAAAAATACTCTAAAGTAATTTAATTGGCTTCCTTAATTTTTCCAAAAAAGTCAACTTTATCTTATAATTAGAACCGAAGGGAGTAGTTTACAAAGACGATCTACTTACTTGCTAACGCAATCAGTTTCTCCATTATTGCCCAGAAAACCTTGCTTCACCTTCATCCATAGCCGTGCAACAAAACCTTTAACTCCTGTTCGCCTCCTGCACGGTCCTTTATCTGTTGCTTTCTGACCGGAAATCTTCCTCGGAGTCCTCGCGCTCTCCTTATAGATTCGATTCATCTGGTGGCGATACAAAGGAGAATGGAGGCGGAAATGGTACGACGGTGAGCCTGCGTTAGAGCTTTGAACAGCCTTCTTCATCTTGTCTCTCAAATAAGCTGGGGAGGAAGAGGCTTGCATCACCATGTTTAGCTGATGAGTCATTTGTCTGAACTCATACGAGTCATACAAGTCGCTGCCATTAAACTGAATGTTGATTCTCCTTGTAGGACTAGTAGTAGCTCCCACTTCTTTCTCTGGAATTTCCATGAAAGTGTATCAAGTTACATTTATACGACTGGTAAATCTTGCCCCAAAAAAATCAAAGGCCAAACATGCAAGTTTCTTCCACTGTTGACTATTGTATTGTGAGGTTTAAGGTTAGAATTTAGAATACACTAATCAAGTAGTGAGCAAGTTAGTTGCCTTGTAAGCAACGTGGTCAAGTGCGTATATAGCAAGGAGATTTTGCATTGTTTTCCACGTTTCCCCTACGTGGCCTTGTTTTACAACGAAGCAACTAAGCACCTATAAAATTTCTTAATCAATGAAACAGTATAAAAGCTTGACCACTGTTCCCAGCTTTTCTCCAAGCCAAACATTTTTCTTGTGCCTATTTTCCATTTTCGTGAGAGAGCATATTCTTTCAATATTAGAGAGGAAATTGAGGCCTATAAGCATAGCAGAGGAAACATAGTTTAACAGAAAGGTGCCTGAACCGAGGAAGAAGATTCTATTCTGATTTCTTTTTCGTTGTTTCATACAAAGGCAAGAGCAAAGATTGAAAAACCTAGTAATATTTAACAGACATTAATCCGCAGAACAAATAAGGAAAAAACAAACAAGGTTAACCAAGATCTATCAGTAAATAGTCCGACCAATAATAAGTTGAAGGTTTGCTTCTTTGAATGCATGATCTTAAGATTCCAATTTGCGAAGATAAGTGATCTCATATAAGCAATCTTAGTTCATAAAAGAAGGGTTATGCCTTTTTATTTTGATTTATGATAAGCTATTTTAGACATACTTTAAAGGAATTGCAGGGTGGATATCAGACATTCTTAGTATTGGCTCTCGGAGCTCACCATTTGCCTGAACAATCATTAAGTGGGTTTTTTTTTTTTTTTTTTTTAAATGGGATCTAAACATATCATAAAACAGATACTTTAGAGGAATTGGAGGGTGGACATCAAACATCCTTAGTATTAGCACTCGGTACTCACCATTTGCCTGATCAACGATTGTGTGAGTTTTCTTTTTTAAAATGAGATCTAAACATATCATAAAATAGATACAACTCTATGTTTGTTTATTTTTTTTTACGCTCAATCTATCCATTCCATTGGCAATCCTTATTCCAAGAGTCAAAGCGTTTGGTATTCTTTTGAGTTTTGACCACGTAACAGAATAAATTAATAAAACATATTCATTAACTAGTTTAAAAGGGCTAAAATGTCTCCTTTTCACTGTGATATTATTTTGCTATAATTCACACATCCCTTATACATTTATACATTTCATGGTTCGAACTTACAATTTTATGCTTTAGAAAGCTTTAAGGAATGTTTCATGCGAATTGAATCATCATGATAACAAAATAAAATAAAAATTGGACTACAAGTTTTCATCATGTTTTTTTTTTTTTTTATGTTGAAGGGTTTCCCTTTTTCAAGTTTTGAGTGTAAAGTGTTTTCGTTTCTTCTAATAAGTACGCTTTTGAGAGAACTTTTACCATGATATTATCGCATCTTATAAGATTATGGAGATATTTACTCCATTCTCCACTAACAAATTATTCCTGGCTAGGTGCTGCTGCTACAATTTTCATTTTGCCAACAATTTTCTTTATTATTTTTATTAAGTATTACCACAAAAAAGCTATGACATATATTTAAGATAAATCATTATTACGTTTTTAAAATTAGAATAAGAAATATTTTACAAATAAAACATTTTTACAGTTTAAAGAAATTAAAATAGAATACTTAACTAATTTTTCATTATATAGATTTTAAAAAATTACTTTTAATATATTGAAAAATTAATAGCATATATTTTAATTTATTTTTACACTAAGAACATTAGTATTCAATCATGTTCATTTTCTTCTCTACCATATCCAACATGCCTATCTTATTTTTTTTCTCCATTCCTATTTTGATAAAAAAATTTCACCAACCCAACATATTCACACCAGGTCAGACACTCGGAATACATATTTTCCATTCAGTTACCGTTCTTATCTGCAAAAATGCAGGCCAAACGGGGCCTATATACCCAATCTAGCGTTGGCCAAAAAAAAAAAAAAAAATCCCGATCGTTTCACCGTTTTGTCATCCCATCCTCTTCGTCGGCACCGTTCCTCGTCGTCCGTCTCCATTGGACGTTGCTGGCTTTCGTTACTCTCCTCTCCTCCGTTGCTCTGTTTGCGTGGTACTGCTCTTATTGTTTTCCCTTCTTAATTTATATGATTAATCTCTCGACCTAAAATCGCTGAAGTGCCTTCGTCTTCGTCATTTTCTTTACTCCATCCATTGGCCCACATCCTTGCAGCCTCCCGTTGATCTACTTCGAAGTTCGCCAGCTAGGTACCTCCTCTTCCATCTTCAGTAGCTACGAGTTTCTCTTTCTTTAATTATTCTGCCTCATGGGAATGCATTTTACTATAGTAAATGAATTTAATTAGATGTTGAGCTTCTTGCGGGCGGATTTTGTAATGTTTATGTTTCTGGATTATGTTATGTTTCTTATGGTTTTTGGATTATGATTCAGAATATTTGAAGTTTCTGCTTTACATTATGTGTTTCTTTTGGGTTTTGGCTAGAATATGTCCTGTCAACTTGTTTATTGATTAAACAGCTTCAGGTACTACCCCCGAAATGTATATGAATTTTCAGCACAAAAGGAAGAAGAAGATTGAATAGCACCAGCCTTCAAGTTTTTATATCTCGTTGACATGTCCATTGAATGGCTTGATATTGATTGAACACACCTTGTTAACTTGTGTTTTGATTGGCTGGATATTGATTGAACATATCTCAGGTTTATACATTACTTTTCAGCTTAATTTGCGTGTTTAAGAATATTGAAATATATGTTGCATATTTGTGCTTGGGTTGGTCCAGCTCTGCTTCTCAATGATGAATGTATTGAATATTGCTTAAAAATATTCTAATTACTTTCCCTGCACTCCTGCAGGAAAAATATTCAGAACACCTCGATTCCTCAGACTGAAGTCTGAATTCTTGAATCAAAGTATTGGAAAAACAGAAATTGGGACAAGATTTAAAACCCTAGTTGACCTTTATGAGCTGTGATTTTTGAATTTTTTTGTTTGTACATAAAAAAGTTGGGATAGCTTAGCCCTAGATTTCCGCGGAAACTCCCATGGATGCCAAAGACATCCTTGGTTTGCCCAAAACTTCCTTGCCAATTCAAGAGAAAAAGTCTCGGCCCCAAAGAGATTCACAGAGAAAACCGGATGGCATTTCACGGGAGGTATCCAATCCATCATTTGTTTATGTTTATTAGCACCATTTATGTTCATATGTTGAAGTTCTGTAAATTTGACCAAGTCTTTATTGGGGTGTCTGTAGGTATATGCACTCACTGGTGGTTTGGCACCTCTTATGCCTGCAATTGATTCGTCTCAATTAAAGAAAAAGCCTCCATCTGACGAGAAGGTTCTTTCATTTGATTTTCTTTAACCATTTGTTATATGCTTTCGCTTTTGTCTTGAGAAGTGATTTTGGTTGCAATGACATTTGGATGCTTGAAGTATTCAAGAAGTACGCATATGTAGTTTCAGCCTAACTCATGTTTGAAGTGGCGTAGCTGTCTAGTTTTTCTCAAAGATATGACAATAAACATAATTCTCCATTTGACTTTCTTTTTCTTTATATATATTGAGCATAACATGCAAATGTAGTCTGTGCTTTCAGGTGGTTATGCTTTTAATACTTTATTTTTACAATTGAGGAAAGAGCTATGCTATAAAAAGTTGTGAACGTATAAGAATACTTTGTGATGCCCAATTATGTTGGTAAATGAGCAAACTGAAGACATCTGAGTCATTTTCTATTTTTCACTCAATAGGTTGAGTTCTTTGTTATATTTCCAAACTCTTTGCTGCAATGCCAATGAAATATGCTGTAAAAACATTTAAAAGAAAAAAACGCCTAATACTCATGACATGCTATGAACAAATTCTGCAACATGTTACCTGGTTTTCATAGTTTATATAATGCTTTTAGTTGACTATAGATATTAAGTTATGATGTCATTGCTATTGCCAATTATTAAATGTTTGGGATTATTTCATCAGATCACTTGGCAGTGGCTTCATTTCACCAATTCTGCTCGCAAGGATAATCTTCAGCTATACCATTGGGTAAGTTCTCTATGTTTTTTTTTTTTCCTGTTTAATCTTTTACTAGTTATGAGCTCTGAAAATGTCATTATTATTGTCTCATGTTGTAGGTCCGAGTTGTAAATGGTGTTCCACCAACAGGGGACTATTCCTTTGCCAAGTATAACAAGGTAAAATGCCTGTGCACACTTATGCTGTGGCCCATGAGGGATTTTCTTTCGAAACCATTTCAATTATTGAGTTCAGCATCTTTATTCATATCGGTGAATTATTGTTAATTTGCTGTGGTGCAGTCTGTAGACATTATCAAGTACACGGATGAGGAGTATGAGAAGTATTTGACGGATCCAGTAAGTATCATGCTCAAATAGAATGTATTTGTTCTGTTCAATGTTATTCTAACTTTTGGGTTATCCTGATGATGATGCTACGAATGATGCCAATTGACAGTAGTCTTGTAACTTGTTTTAATTTTTTTTAAAAAAAATGATCGTTGGCTGGGTATTTTATGAACATGCAAAATTTAGCTTGGACTAACTTTCTTTTGTGGACTGTAACTGTGACTTTTTCCTTTTTCCGTGTCAATGTATATGTATTGTGGGCCCAGAGGGACCCAGATTTGACGTCACTTAATAGGAATTGTATCTGGATATTGTTTTCACTTCTTTTGTCATCCTTATTTCACCCTTGTTGATTTTTCCTTTTATCCTTCAAGAGTGCATCCAACATCTTTCTCTTTCATGATGCATAAAGCATCCTTCTCTCATCCATTATATTTCAACTATGTAGATGTGGACCAAGGAAGAGACAGATCAACTGTTTGACCTGTGTGAGAGGTTTGATCTTCGTTTCATTGTGATAGCTGACAGGTTCCCGTCATCACGAACGGTAGAGGAATTGAAAGACCGATACTATAGTGGTACTTGTCAATTTATTTACTGAACTACATTGTGTTGCTCACTTGCTACCCATTGGATTCATTTTCATATAAGCTTCATAGTTTGAGATTTATGGCTTAACTGGCTGTTTATGGGCTATATAAGTGAAATTTTGATATTTAATCTGAATTTGATTTTTTTGATCGTTGTCCTGTAGTATCTCGGGCTCTGATAATTGCTAGGGCTCCATCTTCTGCGGAGGTTGCAATGAATCCTTTAGTTAAGGTACATTAAACTCAATGTAATACCTCTAGGGAGTTGTTACTGGGTGCTTGAAAGTCACTCTGTTTCCTTTGTGAGTAGACTATTCTGTGTAAAACGAAACTTGAATATCATGACACCATGTGACCCTAGCTTTTGTTCATCTGTCTCATTGTAGGAACCTTACAATGGTTCACAAGAGGTAGAGCGAAAACGCGCCCTGTCCATGTACCTCTCTCAAACAAAGCAACAAGAGCGAAAAGATCAAGAGGTCTTAACTTATCCATTTTTTTTATTAATTATTCATTTATGTCTAGTTGGTGCTAATGTTGTTAGTTTAATGCAGGTTCTTGCCGAGGCAAAAAGAATAACTGAATCACGCATGCCTGCGAAGGTATTAATCCTTTTTTTTTTTAATTTTTTTGAATTCTGAATTGTAAATGTAGAGAAATATGTGTTATCAAGATTAACTAATTCTGATTTAGTGGTTTAGTCTTGTCATATTGTTGAACTGACAAATTAGTGGATGCTTTTTAGCCTTGTATCTATATATGGCTCTATTCTAAAGATCTGGTTTTCAACAGAGCATAATGGCGTCGTGCGATCCATGTAGCCGACCCTATCTAGTGTTGTTATTGTTGTCTGTTCTATTGTAACATGATAATTGTTCTGTTTTGCTGATAAGAAAAATTATGTTGAATGAGTGGCATTGAATCAATTTGTGTAGTGTCCCTATTATCCAAATTAATGAAACTCGTTTTATTACAAGTTTCTGCATGAGTTTTCCACACATTTATGCTTTTGACAGGTGATATAATGTGCCTGATTTCCTACATGTTTAGGTTGCTGAAGAGTCTGAGGTTGCTGCTGCATCAAATGCTGGTGCGGAAGCTACAGAGAAGGCTATCTCTGGTGATCCTCCATCAAGTGTTCCACCCACATCAACAGTTGTTCCACCCACATCAACACCAGATAATGCATCCACTCTTGCTTCCCTTCGCATGGTAAGTAAATGCATCCACTACCTTTGGTCACACAGTCCTTCTAATAACTTTCATGAGAGGCAATTTTTGACGTTTTGTTATTTGTCTGTGCTTCTTTTGGCCATTTATTTATCTATTCTTGACGTTATAGTCTAACACTCAGAATAATTCCAGCTGCGTGTGTATCTAAGAACATATGCACTTGAGCAAATGGTCCAAGCTGCAAGCTCATCTGCTGGACTACGGACCATCAAACGGGTGGAACAAACACTGCAAGAACTTGGGGTTTGTTAAACTCTCTGAACACACCTCAGATAAATCTATTTATCACTTATGCAGTCATGAAAATGCCCTGTGCCATTTATATTCAGACCTTGATTATTTGAATCTTGCAAGTTAGTCAGATTACACTGAAGTGTATTCATAATAAACTTTGCTAGACCATTTTAATAATTGGTGGTTTTTATCGTTGGTAGTGAAGTGCATAATATAGTCGTTCATTTCCACAGACATTGCTTTTATAACTTCGTCCTTGATTTCAGGTTAATTTAAAACCAAGGGTTCCAACCAAAGCTGTTTGTGCGGAACATCTTGAATTAAGGAAAGAAATACTAACCCTGCTCAATCTTCAGAAACAGGTATTTATTATTGTACATAGAAGGGCAATTAGTCGTTATGATCTCTTTATAATTAGACGCAGATGAGGATTGAAAATGCCCTTTCATTTGAAATTTTAATCTGAAATGTCGGCAAAGGCTTACTTCCTCTAAATTATTTGTTGATTTATTTCATTTAATTGCATGTGACCTATGTGTTTCAGCTGCAGTATAAGGAGGCAGAAGGTCGTGATGGTTCATACACTGAAACACCCGGCACACCAAAGGTTAGGAAACTTGTTTTTTGGGGGTTACTACTTGCTTCTCCCCTCCATTTGTTTCATTGTATTGATTTTGTGATTGTCCAAGCACACAATTCTAGTTCCAAGCCTAGAATTTGTGATTGTGAACATACTGACATTGTTTAAATCATGTTGGGGATCAGGATAGGACATTTATTCCAGATTCTATGAGTTTTGGAGGTAATATTTGAATTTTGTGCCACCTGGTACCTTCTTTTTGTTTCTTTTTGAATTTTTGAGAGCTTTAGGTACATGTTGAAGCCATGTTTATAACTGTGATTTCAGGTGAGAGGGTTGGTAAAAGAGACCAGAAACGCAAGGTGCAGTTTTTTGTGTCTTGCTTGTTATTTTAATAATTGTTCTCCTTCTGGATCGGTTGCATATTGCGGTATTATTGATAATTGCAAACTGTTTTTAATTTTTCATATAGGCTCCTGGGAGGATATCAGAAGCTCCATCATCACCGGCTCAGTCTAAAAGGCCTAGAAAACTAAAGGCCTCTGATCTATAATCCAGTGGTAATGAATCAAGTTTTATTTGGAAGAGAATACTAGAGGGCTTATGGCAATTGTCATTCTTTTATGACTCAGATGTTTTATTCATTCTCAAAATAAAGGATATATGTTGATTCTCATTTCCATTTCTTTGTCGCATGAACCAGCATACGAAACCCAGACCTCCTATGGTGGGAGCTTTGTGCACTGGACTGTATTTACTACGTTATGTTTTGCTGTTGATTGTCAGGTGTATTGGGAGAATATATAGAGTTATAGAATTCTGTCAACGAGAATGAGGAATGCAGTGAAAAGTAGGGGGAAACTCATGGCCCAGAAATTCAGAATTTCTAACTGAAGTTCTCTGCTTCCTTCTGGGTTGTAGCCGATCACGGTACCTAGTGTAAAATGGAGCATAACAAATGATGGCAATAGTGGCTTCTTCTGACCTTTAGATCTCCAGGTATGCGTGAACTTAACTTTATTTTTATGCTGGCAAAGCTTTGTACGGTTGTTAGGTGTTTCTGACCAAATTGTCATTGGGAATTTTCATGTAAATAAGCATACTAGTAAGGATTGTTTGAGCAAATAGTGCCCTTTTGAAAACACGTATTTGTGCCTCTTGAATGTATCCACATCTTGAACTCCATCAACTAATCCAAAACTGATATTTAAATCTAACCGTGAATGGATCTGACTCGTAATCGTTGATAACTTTATTTGCATGGCGAATGTCTATGGCCTTTGCAATTAGCATCTTCTAAGAATATTTATTATAAATAATGACCATCATATGATCTATATATAACTCACCTCACTTAATGGCATAACATAATATTTGTTGTCAATTGTCATTGCCATTTATCTTTCGGAAAATCCCAATTAAATCCAACTGAAATGTTAAAATCTAAATTTAAGCTTATACTTTTAACAAATAATTAGGGATTTTTGAATTTTGTTAAAAGATCATAATATCACTCCTTAATTAAAAAAACTATAAATAATATTCTTTCCGGTCCTAAATGTAAGACAAAATTGATTTTCTTTGAAGAGATTAAGGAAGTTACATAAGTTACTTAATCATATCATATGTTGTGTATTCTTAGATTATATATCAGTTTATTAGTCAAACTAATTAGTTTTGAGAAAAAAATATAAATATAAATAGTCTAAGCTAATTTAATTAACTTATCTAATTTCTTAAAAAAACTTAACTTTATCTTATATTTAGAACCAGAGGGAGTACAATTTATATTTAACTCCATGCCATGTGTGGAGAATTTAATAAGGATATCAACATGGTGGGATTAGTAGGATTCGATAGGATTGAAGATCCAATCAATCCTATGAATTCTGCCGTTTTATAAGTGGTCACTGGATTGTTCCCTCATACGAGGTTCAAATCATAATGATATTAGCCAGAAGCGCAGAACCAAAACGGAGGAAAACAACATCGAAAGAACTCAATAATTGGATGTGAGAAATAGATAGTTCTTTCAATGCAATATCAAAGATCCGAAAAATTTTAAAAACAAAAACTCGGGTCGATTTATCTGGGAGTGGGATCGCAACTTTTCTTTGTTTTAAGAAGGCATTAGGTTTCTTTTCCCATATGTTAAACTGTAAATCAATTTTATATAACCAGATGTCTAACAGGTAAAAAGATTAAAAAAAAGAAAAAGCATTACGAAACGATTTGTACAATTTCTTTGGAGCGTAGAAGATAATTAACAACATATATCATTAGTCGGGATCTCAAAAGAAAATTATGTCATAAATTGTTGGGATCAATCACATATTCACTGAAAAAAAGTTATGTCATAAATCGGTTTTTAAGTAATCAAAACCAAAATCAGCCCTATATAAGAGTATTTTAGTCTTTTAATAACATTTAGAAATTCATAATGAAGCCTTCTGTTCTGATTAATAATTTATTAAAAGTGTACGCCTAAATTTAAATTTTAGTATTTCAACAGAATTTAATTAGAATTTTCCCTTTGTCTTTCCCAAGCTAAAATATTTTTAAAAACAAATTGTGAATGCGTAGTCATGAATGAGAATTAACTCAATATATCTTAAATTAATATAATTTTTCAACTTCACCCCTATTAATGAGTTCTTGATGAGAAGGAATATATGAGGAACTTATTGATTATAGGTGTAAAGTTAGCATAGAAGGTTTAATAACTTTTTTAAGTAACTTATATTAAAAACTAGAAGGAAAAAAAATCCTCTAAAACACATCTAGAGGAAGTATATCTTGGAATTCCTAAGGGTAGGCATTCGGTTTGGTTTTTCAGAATTTTTTAAATTGAATGGAAATCGAATAAAAAAAAAGATAATGAACCAAAATAATTTCGTTCGGTTTCGGCTTTTTTAGATAAAACCAAAATTTTTGAGTTTTCATAATTGAACTAGAATATCTGAATTTTCAACAAACAAAACTTAATACATATTATAAATTCAACAATCTTAACAAGATCTAAAGAAAGATGGCACAAAGTATAAACAACATATATGGTCAATGTTGTATTAACACTTAACTGCATGAGGGAAAAATGTGGGGAGGGGGGGGAGAATATTATGTGGGTTTTTTTTTTATATTTTTTTCGGTTATTCGGTTAAAATTGAAAATTTTCTAAACAACCGAACTGAAACATAAAAAAAAAAAACTGAAAAAAAGAACCGAACCTTCACCAAACGCCGATAAACCGAAATTGATTCGGTTCGGTCTTCAGTTTGATTTTGCTCGTCCTGACGTTAACCGCCACTTAATCATTCCTTAACCATGGCGGGATGTTATTGGTATTCCTTCGTCGCATATCTTGGCTGCCCTGCCAGCCACGCTGCAAAGCAGGAACCGTTTAGACTTTGAAACGAAACAGATTCGGAATGCTTCCCTGAATAGACAGAGAAGAACAGGAAGAAGAAGAATATGCAATCGCTGCTTGCTTCGTCTTTGAACTTATCCTTCTACCAACCCAGCCACCGTCGTCGCCATAAAATATCCCCACCTTATCTTCTCAAGCCTCTCTGTGTTCAGAGACGAGAAAGCACAACTAGCCCTACAACTTCATGGCCTTCCCTCACACTTTCACTTTTTGCTTCTGGCTTCTTGTTCGGCCCCCTTCTTGACGGCCTCCATTCTCGAGTCAATCTCGTCGTTTACCAATCAGGTTCCATTGAAATCGGCCCCCTCCACACTAACGTCTGGGTATTACCCTAATTTCTCTTCTCTTCTTTCTGCGATTCGTCCTGTTTTTTTATACCTCTCTCCTCTGGATCCATCTCTCTAGGTTCCTTTCTTGCTGGGTTCGTTTTACTGCGTTCTAGGGTTACTCCAGCTCTATCTGGATGAAAGGGTCTTTAACAACGTTCAATACGGAAGCCTTCGAAAAGCAATTACCTCTTTGATGTAAGAGTCTACTGTGTCATTTGTAATTAGTCTAATGTCATGGTTTTTAAAACTTGCTTTCATGTCTGAATTAGATTGGTAGCACTATTTATTGAATTGAGTGCGGAAATTTACAAAGCTGGGATAGCAGACAACACTGAGGCCTACATACTATTCGCGGCGGCAGAGTTATTATGGTTTTTGTTGGACAGGACATGGCCTGGTTTTACACTTGCTTGCTTTGTTGGTCTTGCTTGCCCTCTCGCTGAGATTCCACTTATGAAGTAAATCTTTCCTTCTTTCCATTATATCCCATTGGCTATGATCTAATCTCTGTTGAATATACTATCTATGATTTGGTTATTTTAGGTTCTTCAACCTTTGGTATTATCCACATGCCAATATTGATATCTTTGGCCAGGTAACTTCATCTACTTCTGTCAAACTATTCCTTACTTGCCTCCTTTTAACCTTAACCCTATCTTTGATGCATATTTGAATTGATGCAGGGACTAGTTACGTGGACGGCTACTTGCTACTTCGTGTATACGTTTTTCTTGATCAATTTATCACGATGGTTCAGAACAGTTTTTACTGTCAACTCAGATAAGTCAGCCTAGAAGCATATGTAATGTAACAGTACTGATTCGTTTAATATGATCAATGTTGTTGGGGCCTGCCTACCTGTAGCGTTTTTGAACCTCGCAATGAACAGACAACCAAACAAGCAACTATGATCGATAAACAAATGTATGCTTGAGAGTTGAGATATCCCAGAAACAACCAGGTGAGCAACTTAGTTGCTCATAAGAAAGATGAGCATGGGGTGCTCATAATCAATCTCAACCGTCCAAATTGATTTAGGACAGTCCAGATTTATTTTAATTTTATTTTTGTTATAAATATTTTTTTACAGATTTGAAAATAAGAAATAATCTTGTCACATTAAAAAAAATAGATCTCAGAGAGCAATCAGCACCTGTAATAAGCACCCAATATGAACTGATAAAGAAAAGGAAACAAACATTAAGATTATCAAGAAATTAGGTCAGCGATATATTGGAAAACTGTCACATTTTATTGGATTATAACATACATTATTAAGCATTTTGCATTGTCGACAATGACAATATTTCCTGATCATTCTAAGGCCTTAGCTTCTGAACTCAATGTTCCCCCAGCTGATTCAGCTAAAAGAGGACCCAAAAAAAAGGCCAAGAGTAAAATTGTATGCTCCGAAAGCTTTAATAATTCTGCCAGCTTCCCGCCATGTCTTGCTCATTTGCTAAACTGCACATAGTAGCAACTTAACATACAGATCTCTATCTGAGCTAATTTTGGGAGAAAACAACATTCACAATGTCTGGAAACTTCTCTTTAATGGCTGCCTTGATTCCTGATCCAATGGATTCAGGTCCCACATACTTGACATGGCACTCTCCTCCGCCTACAGCCAATACTTCCACAGTGCCTCCATAATTCTTAATGGCTGGTCTCAGGATATTAAGATGGTTATCCACAGCCTACAATTGCAAGTCACTCTTTTTATTATATCAACTTTATTCATTCATCAAATTCGTGACAGGAGATAGAAAAACTACTTACCTCTACAGATGTCTCCTCCTTTTCATCATCATACACTTGCTGTATATCCTTCACTGCATCCCCAAATTTCTCCTTAAGCACACGTTCAATCCCCATCTTCATCGTCGTCGTCGAGCTGGGACAACTTTCACAAGCACCTGTTCATTATCACAGATGCAGATAACATTTCAATACAGCATCACTTTTATCTGAAACTCTGGTTTGTACCAATCAGACCGCAAAAATGGTAGAATCAAGTGACTTTATCTGCTGGACTGCTATAATCAGTTCTGGTTTTCTTCAGAAAGCTATAACTATATATGACGGAAACAAAAGAAGAGAATGAAAATGGACGCAGAAGGGCCGGGACCTTGGAGTCTGAGGGATATGACGCCGTCTTTGATGGAGACGACGTCAACGTTGCCGCCGTCCGCTATGAGATAGGGACGAACATCTTCGAGAACGAGGTCGACATTTGAAACGGTGAGATCGAATTTCTGGGCAGAGTACAATCCAGGGGAAGAAGAACCTGTCGGCGCACTAGACGACTGATTGGAGACGAACGGAATTGTGGTTTTCTTGAGATGAAATCGCGAGGGAGGGAAAAATTTGTGTTCATTGGGGGATACGAAAATTGGGTATTGATGGGATTGAGCTCTGATTATGCCACTAGTTGCGATTTTCAGAAATCCTGAGGCCGTGAGACTCGCCATCATCGAAGCCACAGATGGATTCACAGGTGAATTGAGGAAATAGAAATTAAATTATAATTATAAGTTATTGCAATATTATTTTTATTATTTTTAATGAATTGGGCCACGATATGGGCCGATCACGTCATTCAGCCCACTTCTGACTGTTTTTGAGTATAAGGCCCAAATAAGAGAGCATTACGTGTGGAAATCATTAACCTCATTTATAGTATCAAAAAAAAAAAAAAAAAATTAACCTCATTTATGTATACCAAACACTAACCTCATTTATTTATTTAATACTGTTCAGTCCTATTATAGGAAAAGATAACTTTTTTTTCTTGCCGCCCATCCCAAATATGAGTCACTTTTCAGAATAATTAATTTTTCCGTACTATAACGGTTTATTATCGATTTTACCTTTATAATTAATGCTTAAATATGGTTTTTCTATTTTTCTCTCACCTTTAAAACCTCATTTAATATGGTTAAATTTGATTTTTTTATACTAAAAATTTATTAGTTGAAGTGGTAAGTGGAATCATCGCAATAAGGGAGAGAACATAATTTCGCTTCTTGTGAAGAACATTTGTTAATAGAAGCAAGAATCTTTTGTGTTATAAGGTTTAGACGGGATACTTTCAAGCCGAAAGTGGTTTGGGATATCTTGAAAAAAAAAAAAAAAAGTTGGCATTTTATTAATATAAGACAAATTAAATGAGTTAATCGTTTTTATATTTTGGACTAGTAGGAGTGGATTAAAAAAAAGAAAATTAATTTTTAGGTCCCTATAGTTTTGATTGGGTTGTAATGCAGTCTCTACACTTTAACTTAATATAATTCAATCTCTATAATTTTGACTCTGTTGTAATTCGGTTTTTGAACTTTAACTTACTACAATTCACTCCCTATAGTTTTCACCATTTTATAATTTAGTCCTTATATTTTAGAATAAAGATGGGGACTATATTATTAAAATGGTCAAAACTATCAGAATTGAATTGTATTAAGTTAAAATTCAAGAATTAAATTATAATAAAGATAAAATTATAGAGATTAAATTACGCTGAATTAAAGTATAGAGGCTGCGTACAATCCGGTCAAAACTCCCGGACCAAAAGAACTTAAAAAACAAATTGTGCTCTAGAAGTGGACTGTGTACGTGTCTTGTAAATTTTCTTTGTTTTGGACGCGTAGGATGGAATCTGGTGTGAGTGACGTTCACGAAAGACTTGTTCAACCGAGTGATGGCATTGGTGGGAATAAAGCGTAGAAAACTGGATTGAGTGAGACAGCGATTGATGCGTCTTTTTCCAAATGACCAATAGCTGGCATACTTTTATGTTAATTTGGTTTCGTCTTCTTTCCCTTTTCTACATTGAATTTGGCTAGCAACATTATATATGACTCTTGCAGATTTGGACTAAGGGCTCACTTTCGGCCTAACTGTGTCGTAACCAGAAATTGGGTGGGTGTTTGGAATAGTGATTATCAAAATGGTTTTTTTTAATATGAATTTTTATAATATTATTTTTGATAAAAATTAGATTGTGTAATGTAATTTATGTTTATATTAGCGGTTGTATAAATGACTTTTGTAAAAATAAAATTATTTGGATTGACTTAAATATAAGTGACTTTTGTGATAATGATAAAAGAAGGTGGATGGAAAAATATTTAAAAAATCAAGTAAATATTTAAAAATTACTTAAAAATATTAGGTGCTACTGAAAAAATATTTTAGAGTGGGTGAAAATCAATAAATCAATATTCTAAGTTTTGGGTGCTCTTTACTACTAAAAAAATGTGAAAGGTAAAATTGTAGTCAGTCTCTTAAGACTGAGTACAACTGAAAAGATATTTTAAAAGGTTAAAAGCACCAAAAAATATTACATAACTAATTGGATCATATGTCCCATACAATATGGTGGAAAATTAACAACAAAGTCAGTATATTTAGATTATATGTCAGTTTATAAATTGGGCAAAAAAGTTTGGAAAAAAATTATAAATATAAATATTTTAAAATAATTTAATTAGTTTTCTTAATATCTCTAAAAAGCTAACTCTATCTTATATTTAGGGTCAAATGGAATATAAATTAGTGATTCATGTAAATATATTTCATATTTTCTCTCTCTCTCACATCATCCTTCTCCTCTTAATATTTTTGTCTTTCTCTTTCTCTCTTTTTTTTTGATTACAACGCGGCGGGTTCGAACCCGGACATAGGGGGGAGGGGGGAAAGTGCTTAACAGCACTTGGGTAACCAGTGCGCCTAATGACGCTGGTTGTCTTTCTCTTTCTCTCTTTCCCAATTCCCACTTGAAAAAAGCTCCAACTGAGAGCTTTTAAGGAAATAATATGGGTTCATAAGCCAAATCCAAAATTCATCCACCCAAATGCTCAATTTTTCTTTTCTCAATTGTCAATTAGGCTTATGTCACTGAATCAGACTTAAAGGAGAGCTATACGCCTAACCAAATACACACTGAATGAACACATGTGATTCTCGTTTTAGAAATCTTAATTCTTATTTTGACTAGTTTGCCCACTATGTTCACTGTGTTCATGACACGAATGCTCTTAGGAAAAAAATAATTCTCATTGATTTGTTGCTGGTTGTCAGTCTATTCTTTTATATATGGTTTTTTGTCCTAGACATATAGTCATTGTATTTTTTTTTTTTTTTCGGAAAAGAAACTGCGAAGTTTGACGATACATTCCCTTAATGCATAAGCAAAACGCATACGTATGTTGTTTTTCTATTTATATTGCAAAAGTTTGATTTGATTTGGCTCAAGTTTATTTTTATAAGGTTTGTTTAGAATAAAGATTAAAATTTTTAAAAATAAATTTTTAATTATAATTTACAATAATTCATGAGCTTACATTAACATACTTATTATAAGAAGTTCCAAACACCAAGGTAAATGGTGAAAATTATTGCTAATATTAAGTCTTAACTGACTCCCAATTTAAAAATATTAACCATCAAATTCTAATTCGATAGGATTGAGTTAAAGATGTTTATTTATTTATTTTTTTAAATTTTCCAATTTCAGGCTGTTGTTGTATTTAAGGAGACGTGGATTGGTCCTGACAAGTTGAAGTTGCTATTGCAGTCTCTTTCTCCACAAATCAGCTGTTACTCTGCTTCCTGGGTTCCACTGTGATCTGCTTTGAAAGGAAGCAGATATTTACATTTATAGGTACTCTCCCAATTGGCTTCTCTTATCTCCTTGTTATGACATCTCCTATCTCTGTGCTAACCTATCCTTTCATCTAACCAACTGTTCTTGTCAAATCGTATCATTTTCTTCACTAGAAGAAGAAAACGTAGGTGTATCTGATTCTGACGCATCTTGAACAATTTTCTGGTCTCTTCTCTCTCGAATTGATATTCAGAATCTAGTGGCGTTTATTTTCACATGTAGATCTTGATGTTACATCATGTAGCAAACATTGTTATGATCTGTGATTTAAGTGCTGGACGCTTATCAATTGCAAGTACTCTTTCCTGAATGATAGGGTAAATTCACAAAGTTTACTTCAATGTTTGGATTTTAAATCTATTTTCTGGCCAAGACAAGTTCAACAAGAAGGTTTTTCCCGCCATATCATTTCTTAGGGTTGTTCTAATCTTAACGTGTACAAAAAGCTGCTTTGAACTTAAAAAATCATGCTCTTTCGGATTCTAGCAGCAAGAATTTCTTTACAGTTCCATTTTCGACAGCAATGGCCTGATTTTGAACGCAGTAAAAGTGAATTAGTTATGCTATGCTTGTAATCAAACGACATTAAGGAAAAAATGTCTGCGTTTGAGATCAAATCGTAGTCTCTAACTCGTGTTGCAGGTTGAGCTCGAAATCGAAGAAATGGTAAAGATTTGCGGAATCGGAGCAGGATACGTAGGCGGTCCTACGATGGCAGTAATTGCTCTCAAGTGTCCTTCAATCGAAGTAACTGTAGTAGATATCTCGCACTCTCGCATATCAGCTTGGAGCAGTGATCACCTTCCGATTTACGAACCTGGCCT
The DNA here is from genome assembly GCA_963855925.1 of Inga laurina. Lineage (NCBI taxonomy): Eukaryota > Viridiplantae > Streptophyta > Magnoliopsida > Fabales > Fabaceae > Inga > Inga laurina. The sequence continues at coordinate 41,531,231 of OY979713.1, forward strand.
GCAAGAAGTGGTTCAACAATGTAGGGGAAAGAACCTTTTCTTCAGCACCGATGTTGGAAAGCACGTCTCAGATGCAGATATAATCTTCGTTGCAGTTAACACACCAACAAAATCCAGAGGCCTCGGAGCCGGGAAAGCCGCTGATTTGACCTATTGGGAAAGTGCAGCCAGAGTGATCGCAGAAATGTCCAAGTCAAATAAGATTGTTATTGAGAAATCCACTGTTCCTGTTAGGACAGCTGAAGCTATTGAGAGAATTTTAACTCATAATAGCAACGGTGTTTCCTTTCAGATCCTCTCAAACCCAGAATTTCTCTCTGAGGGAACCGCCATTGAAGACCTTCTGAATCCTGATAGGGTTCTTATTGGAGGGAGACAAACCCCTGAAGGGCAAAAGGCAGTTCAGGCACTGAAGAGTATCTATGCTCATTGGGTTCCTGAAGATAAAATCATAACAACAAATTTGTGGTCAGCTGAGTTATCTAAGTTAGCTGATAATGCGTTTTTAGCACAGAGGATTTCTTCCATAAATGCAATGTCTGCTCTGTGTGAGGCAACCGGAGCAGAAGTTTCAGAGGTGTCACATGCTTTAAGTAAGAACAGTAAAATAGGGTCCAGGTTTTTGAATGCTAGTGTTGGTTTTGGTGGGTCTTGCTTTCAGAAAGACATACTCAATTTGGTGTATATTGCTGAGAGCAATGGCTTAACTGAAGTGGCTAACTATTGGAAACAAGTGATTCAGATGAATGATTACCAAAAGGATCGGTTTGTGAAAAGGGTTGTATCCTCCATGTTCAACACAATCTCAGGTAAGAAAATTGCAGTTCTGGGTTTTGCATTCAAGAAGGACACAAGTGACACAAGGAAGACTCCTGCCATTGATGTTTGCAAGGGTCTTATGAGAGATGATGCATCCTTGAGCATTTATGATCCAAAGGTAAGTGAAGATCAGATTCTGAGGGATTTAGCAATGGATAGTGTTGAGTGGGACCATCCAGTTCACCTCCAGCCAGTGATTAGTCCCAGTACTATGAAACAGATTAGGATTGTTCAGGATGCTTATGAGGCAACGAAGGATGCTCATGCGATCTGCGTTCTTACAGAGTGGGATGCATTTAAGACCCTTGATTATCGGAGAATTTTTGATAATATGCAGAAACCTGCGTTTGTTTTTGATGGTAGGAGCATATTGAATGCTGGGAAGCTAAGAGAGATTGGGTTTATTGTGTACTCAATTGGGAAGCCATTAGACCCCTGGCTAAAGCCATGAATGGTGTGGATTGGATTCTGTGAAGGGCTAATTCTGAATACAAGTTGATGAATGAAGACGAAGATCTGATTCTTTGTGAGATTTCATATTTATGGTATCTATATGTTGGGATTTATATTCAGGCTTTATTGCCCAGAATAAAGTTTATTTCATATATATTTTTTAACATATCTACTGATTAGAATTGATGTATTATAGAGCTTTGTTTATAACATCACCCAAGTCTTCATTCACCAACTAAACAGAGTTGAATCTAGGGGGTATGCCCCTGAATAATATTTAATCGACCTTGCTGATATTATTATAAGGGAACCTCCGACAGTAATTAATCTATTAGGGTTTTGATTGTAGCTGAAGAAATGTGCAATGGCGAAGAAAAGCAGGTTATACAGGGATGATGGAACACAACATTAGGAACAACAACGAAATTATAACTAATAGCAACTAATACCTAAATAATCAAAACTGATTAGCTGTCCAACAGAACAACATGGTTTTTCAGTGAAAGGGGTCGTAACAAAGCTACAAAAGAATATACTTTTAATTTCTTAGTGCTTGTTTGGAGCTATTTATAATAAACATGTTTATATAAACTAAGATAAAACTTCTCTAACATATTATTCATCTTACATATGATAATGTCCTGAACTAGTCAACTTGTTTGTTAGTCGTCCTACAACTCTATCCACTGCATATAGGCTTACACATAAGAGAAGTCCTCTTAAACTTGAACTGTGAATGTTGTACAAGGTTATTAAACTTGACCTGAGTACTGAACTAGTCGGAGTACTAGGTCAAGGGTTAGTGGATTAGAACGGAGTCAAACCAAAGTTAATCTAGAGCCAAACCAGTAAGGAAGTGAAGATTTCAAAGTTATTAATATGAAATTCTAAAGAAAATTTAAAAAAAAAAATTGAATTAAATTATTTTTTAAATAAAAAAAATATTAAACTGGTTAAATTAGTTATGTGCCCGATTTGCTGGTTTTTTACTTGAACCGGCCGGTTCGATCCAATTTTAATAACATTGCATAACAAGACCATGACAAAGACCGTAAAAAGAAAAAAAAAAAAAAAGTAAGGGGAATGAATATAGAATGAACTTGATAAGTTAATCATTATTTAATTCTCCGAAAATCATTATCAAAGGTCAAGCCACGCCTTATTAATTATCCAATCTTGTTCATGGTGTTAGCCCTAATCCAAGAGCTTGAAAGTTGAAGGCATATTTCTTTTGTTTTGTTTGACCCGGCCTTTCTTGGTTAATCAGAAGAAAATGATCCCATTCCGGGGAAAAATGTATTATAAATTGATGCCAAAAAATCAATGGACAATTTCAACTGCATGTGATTATTAAAATTATAGCGAATTAAATAAATTTTTTTATAAAAGTATATGTGATAAGAAAGAAGATTGATAAGATTCAGATAAAATTGATAGAATTTCTAGAGAGAAGTTTTTATTTAGTTCATTTGAAACAATCTATTACAAGCCTTTATATATAGAGTCAGAAATCTAACCATGGTTGCATGACCATGGTTATATTTAACTCAGGTTACATAACCATGGTTACTTTATATCTTCTTTATGTTCTTGTCTTCTTTTGCTTTTGCTTTGTGTCAAGTCTTCTTTTCTCCTTTATATCAAGTTGACTGGAAGAGTAAATTGGTTTAGATATGAGTCAATGGACATTCACATATTTAATATTCATAATACTTCCCCTTGAATGTCCATTATGAATGTGTCTCATTAAAAACTTTAACTAGGAAAAATCCAGTAGGATAAAAACCTAGCTAAAGAAAAGAGTACATTATTCATTGATACACCGTCGAGTGCTGCCTCATTAAAAACCTTTCTAGGAAAGCCCATTGAGACAAAACCTAGATAAGGGAAAAAGAGTATAGCGTGTATCAACTCCCCCTCTTAACAACATCAGTTGAGATCTTTAAGTCTACGAAAACCAATGTCATGAACAAGTTTTTCAAAGATTATACCTGGAAGTGACTTGGTAAATAAATCTGTTAGATTTTCACTTGAACTGATTTACTAGGTATCTATTTCACCATCTTTCTGAAGGTCACGAGTAAAGAAGAATTTTGGTGAAATATGCTTCGTTCTATCACCCTTGATATAGCCTTCTTTAAGTTGAGCGATACATGCAGCATTATCCTCATATAGGATTGTTGGGATCATTTTGCCGAAAGATAAATGACAAGTTGTACGTATATGATGTATCACTGACCTCAACTACACACATTCTCGACTTGCTTCATGTATTGCTAGAGTTTTAGCATGGTTAGATGATGTGACTGATATAGTCTGTTTCATAGATCGCCATAAAATAGCTGCACTTCCACATGTAAATAGATCGCCCGTTTGTGATTTACCATCATGTGGATCAGACAAAAATCCAGCATCTGCATAACCAACCAGTTTAAACTTGGATATATTTGAGTAGTATAACCTCATGTCTATAGTATCTCTGAGATAACGTAGAACGTGTTTTATTCCATTCCAATACATTCGTGTTAGTGAAGAACTATATCTTGCTAATAAATTAACAGCAAATGATATATCAAGACATGTGTAATTTGTAAGATACATTAGTACTCCAATAGCACTAAGATATGGTACTTCTGGACCAAGTAGTTCTTCATGACCTTCTTCACTAATTTCTCGTGGTCGGAATGAGTCTTTATCCACCTTCAAAGACCTTACAACCATTGGGGTGCATAATGGATGAGATCTATCCATATAAAATCGCTCTAGGACCTTCTTTGTATAAGTTTCTTGATATACAAAGATTCCTTTCTTGAAATACTCGATCTGTAATCCAAGACATAATTTTGTTATTCGCAAGTCTTTCATTTCAAATTCTTTCTTTAAACAATTATTTACCTTTTAAAGCTCTTCAGGAGTTTCAATGATGTTAATATTATCAACATAAACAACAATTATAGTAGACTCACTTTTAGATCTTTTCATAAAAATGTATGGGCATATCGGATCATTTTTGTATCATTCTTTCAACAAATATTCATTAAAACGATTATACCACATGCGCCCTGATTGCTTCATGCCATATATGGACTTATTTAACTTAACCAAGTATTATTCTTGAGAACTTGAATTGGATGCTTCTGACATCTTAAGTCATTCAGGAACTTTCATATAAATATCATTATCAAGTGATCCATATAAATAGGCAGTCACAACATCCATTAAATGTAAATCAAGTCCTGCATTTACTGCTAGACTAATTAAATAACGAAAAGTAGTCACATCCACTACTGATGAATACGTTTCTTCAAAATCAATGCCAGGTCTTTGTGTAAAACCTTAAGCTACAAGACGTGCCTTATATCTAGTTATTTTGCCCTTTTCATTTCTTTTTTGTACAAAAACTCATTTGTATCCAACTGGTTTTACATCTTCAAGAGTAAGGATTACAGGTCTAAATACTTTTCGTTTTGCCAATGATTTTAATTCTGCATTAATGACATCTTTTCATAGGGGTCAATCTTTTCTTTGTTGGCACTCACTAATGGATTTGGGCTCATGATCCTCATTATCATTCATTACATCATATGCTATATGATAAGCAAAGACGTCATCAACATTGACTTCATTTCTATCCCATCGGATTCCATTCATAACATAATTTATTGAGATCTCATTATTTTCACATATATCGGGTACCTAGGTCTCTTCTGGGACTATAACATTCTCTTTTGGAGATATCTCTACTGGAGATAATATCTCTTCAGGAGATGGCTCTTCTGAAGCTACTAATTTTTCTTCATTATCCTCGATTTGACCATCTATATTCTTTGCTTCTTTTCTTTTTTGAGGATTTTTATCTTTGAAACCGATGGGCATGCCACGCTTCAAACGTGCTTTAGATTCATTCATAGCAGGTTGTCCTTCAGGGACATTAATTTTGATAGGAGCATTAGCAGCTGGGACATGTGACTTTGTCACTTTCTTTGGATCAGTAAATGTTTTTGGCATTTGATTAGCTAAATTCTGTAAATGAATTATCTTTTGAACTTTCAGTTCACACTGTTTTGTATGAAGATCAAAATGAGCCAATGATAATTCATTCCAACTAATTTTTTTACCCAGTTGTTTGTTTTCTCCCCCTAATGTTGGGAAAAGTGATTCATCAAAATGACAATCGGCAAATCGTGCCATAAATAAATCTCATGTAGATGGTTATAAACATTTTATAATTGATGGAGATTCATACCCAATATATATTCTCATCCTTCTTTGAGGACCCATTTTGGTGCTTTGTGGTAGTGCTACAGGCACATATATCGTACACCCAAAAGTTCTTATATGGGAAATATTAGGTTCCTGACTAAAAACCATTTATAAAGGGAAAGCCTTTAGATAACTTGTTGGCCTAATGCAAATTAACATTGCTGCATGCAAAATGGCATGGCCCCAAGCAGAAATTGGGAGATTAGATTTCATAAATAAAGGTTTTGCAATTAGTTGCAACCTTTTAACCAATAATTCTACAAGTCCATTTTGCATATGAACATAAACTACAGGATGTTCAACATCAATTCCAAGGGATATACAATATTCATTAAAAGCTTGTGATGTAAATTTACTAGCATTATCAAGACGTATTTTCTTGATAGGATAATCAGGGTAATGTGCTCTTAATCTAATCAATTGAGTAAGTAATCTCGCAAACGCTAGGTTGAGAGAAGATAATAACCAAACATTTGACCATTTAGTTGATGCATCAATTAAAACTATATAGTACCTAAATGGTCCACATGGTTGGTGTATTGGCCCACAAATATCTCCCTGTATCCGTTCTATAAATGTGAGAGACTCACTTTCTACTTTGTATGGTGAGGGGCGAATAATTAACTTTCCCTTGGAACATGCAGCACATGAGAAATCATGGGATTGTGTTATTTGTTTACACTTCAGGGTATGTCCACATGAATTCCCAATTATTTGTCGCATCATGATTGAACTGAGATGGCCTAACCGGTCATGCCAAACAATAAATTCATTAGTAAACTTCTGGTTTACATTGTCAAAATGCTGGTTTGGATTGGAAAACTTCTGGTCTGCATTAGTTAACTTCTGATTCTCAGTAACATGTGTTTCAATTGTGCTTATACATATGTAATACAAACCAGAAGAAAAAATAGGAAAACTTTCTAATATGCATTTTCTACCAGCAACTATATCTGTAATGACAAAATATTCCTGATTATTTTTAGTTGTTGTTTATAAATGATATCCATTTTTACGGATATCTTTGAAACTCAATAAGTTTCTTTTAGACTTGGTAGAATAAAATGCATTATCAATGCATAATTTTGTTCCTTCAAGTAATAAAATATTAGCTCTTCTGGAACCTTTAATTAAATTTATACTACCAGATATAGTCTGAATATTGACTTCTCGTATTACTAAGAAAGAAAAATATTTATCATGTCTGAGTATGGTGTGAGTTGTTACACTATCAACGAGGCATATATATTCACGATTGATGCCAATAGGATTCATTCTTCATAAAAACATAATTAAAATTAATACAAATGATAGAAGCAACATTAAATAAAACATAACAGTTCAAATTAAATTAAGAAATCTGCAACATCCAAATAATTATCATCTATATTACCATACTCAGAATTTTCAGCCTGATCAACATGATTAACTTTAACATTCGATCTTTTACCATTATTTTTAATTGATTCTTGGTAAAGATCAACTAGGTGCCTTTGCGTACGACAGGTACGAGACCAATGACCCTTGCCACCACATCAATAATATGGATTATCAACATATTTATTATGCCTACTATTTCCCCCTTTTTGGTTCTTATCAGTCTTTTCCCGCTTCTGGCAGGAATTTGAACCACCATGATATCAACCACAACCACGGCCACGCCCACGACTGTAACCACGCCCACGTTCATGTCCATGTCTACGTCTACGGCCATGGCCACTATTAAATTCATTTGTTACTACATTCATTTCAGGGAATGGCGTTGAGCCTGTTGGACAGGATTCATGGTTTTTTAATAAAAGCCTCATTATTTTGTTCAGGATGCATGAAATGTGGAGAATGTCTTTTCTAACATATCATCATCAGTAACATTTTCTCCACATAATTTCAATTTAGAAGTAATTCTGAACATAGCTGAGTTATATTCGCTTATAGATTTAAAATCTTGCAGGCATAAATGCATCCAGTCAAAATGAACTTTTAGAAGAATGATCATCTTCTGGTAATCATACATTTCTTTCAAATTGTTCCAAAGAACAAGTGGGTCCATTACTGTCAAATATTCAATTTTTAAATCCTCATGCAAATGGTGACAAAGAAAAATCATGGATTTGGCTTTGTCTTGGTTGTATGCCTTATTCCCTTCTTTAATCGTATCTTCCAGACCTTTAGCATTCAGGTGAATTTCCGCATCCAACTTCTAAGATAAATAATTTTTCCTAGTAATATCAAGAGCCACAATTTCAAGTTTTGCTAGGTTTGCCATGGTTCAAACTTCGTTTAGAGTTTCATGTTGATAACGTGTTATAAAAGTATATGTGATAAGAAAGAAGATTGATAGGATTCAGAGAAAATTGATAGAATTTCTAGAGAAAAGTTAGAGAGAAGTTTTCATTCAGTTCGTTTGAAACAATCGATTACAAGCCTTTATATAGAGTCAGAAATCTAACCCTGGTTGCATGACCATGGTTATATTTAACTCTGATTACATAATCATGGTTACTTTATATCTTCTTTATGTCCTTATCTTCTTTTGTTTTTGCTTTGTGTCAAGTCTTCTTTTCTCCTTTATATCAAGTTGACCGGAAGAGTAAATTAGTTTAGATATGAGTCAATGAACATCCATATTTTAATATTTATAACAAATTTTTTATTTTTAAACGTAGTAATTAATCTAGTTATTCAACGTGATCTATTTTGACAATGTCAAAAATTTACATCATTATCCACCGAGCGTCACCATGTGATCTCGTAAATCGTGATCGGAGTGTTTACAGCGAATAAAACCAACCAAAACTCTATTAAAAAAAAAAAAGAACCAACCAATACGAAAACACGGTTTTGGACCCCTCTCTGGAACGAAGAAGACACCTCCTCCATAATCACTGGGCGTTTGACTCTGCTCCAACGTTAATATAGTCTTTTGGGTATTTGGGAATCTAACTACTTGGACGAAAGCTGCTTCAAATTTCACGTTTTTCATTTTTTTTTTTTTGGTTTTCGTCCCAAAAATGGGATGCTGCTTGAGCAAAAACGCTGATACAAAGGCTACTAGAGTTTCGCGGTGGCGATCCACGGGAATTGTTGCTTTGCGCGACTCCAAATTGAAAGTAATTGTTTTATCTGCTTCTCTATGGTTCCCATTTAATCTAAGTTTGCCGTACTCGTGCTCGTGGTTCTGTGTCCGTTCTCTTTTCTCCGTTTTTTTTTTTTTTTTTTTTGAGTCTGTGATGCTTTTCCCTTCCTTGGATATGGCTACCATCTTAACTGATTGATTACGTAAATTGATGTATCATGAGGGCTTTTCATTTTGTTCATCAATCTCCGTGCTAGACTAGTAGCCTCTGTTATGCTGCTCCCGTACTGAATTCAATATATATATATATTAAAAAGGGTCTTGTCAGGGGTATGAAATTCTAAAATGAATTATAGCTCTGGGTCTATTATATCGTGATTGAGACTTGAGATTACTGATGCATGGCAATGGTATTTTCACAGTATGATCAGGTGTTCACAGTATTTCTAGCAGGTAAATAAGAATAGGTTTAATGAATTGTTCTTTAATATCCACTTAATGATACTAAGATGCCAGTTACAAGGAATGTGATTGAGATAATCGGTACCTGTTGAGGCAGTTTCTTCGCGCTTAGTTTTTTACGGCTTGCTTTCTTCTTATTATCTCTTATTTTTCTTGTCTTTTCCATTGAAATATGACGCCAAGTTAGAAATATGCACATTTGTTGAACTTGTTCCTTTATATAATGTATCTTTATTGTTTCAAATGTGTCAGTCTGTAAATTAGTTGTTGTGATTGTATTTTGTTAATCAGATTTAACCTCATGAAGATATGTCATGAATTGTTGTATTCATGACATCTAAAAATTGGATGAGATCTGATGGGTTTTTTTTTTTTTTTTTGAAATCTATGTTTGTTTCTTTGCTTTTTGGTGTTGCTGTTCCTTTGGAATGCATGGCAATCATGGTTTTTTTTCCTTTCCTCATCGTAAAACAGAGATTTCCAGATGAAATTCTTGACCTAGAAAGATCTGTACGCACTCTTGACTTAACGCATAACCGAATAGGTATGCTCTTTTTTCTTTTCCTTCTTTGTTAATAAAAAGCAGGGACAAGTTCCAGTGCTGTTAGTGAACAAGGCTTTGTTCTAAAGTTGATATTCTAAATATTGACATCAGAGAAAAGTGTCTTTTCTTTTATGATCTTTTTTTGGGTAGTTTTTTAACTACTTATCGATTCAATTCTCCAATGCAGTTGATATTCCCATGGAAATTAGCAAATTAGTTAACTTGCAGCGCCTGGTAAGAATTATATATCCCAGTATATGCACATAACCTGGTAACTGCTTGTGAACATATAGTACTTACTACACTTTTTAATATTGGAATTGAAAAAAATTTCCTTTGGACTTCATCTACTCTTTTTATAATTGCTACAAATTTATGAAGGTCATATTATTTTTGCACGTGTTATGTCTGTAAATACAAGACTGCCTTTTATTTATTTCTACTGGCTAGATAACATGCCTGGGAAGAGTTTTAGTCAACTGTTTTGGTGCCTTTAAACTCTTTATAGAACCGAGGTTACGTAACATTAGGATTGATAAACAACTTTACCTATCGAAATTGTGCCGACTTTACAGGTATTACCAGAAAATCTCATTGAGAGGTTGCCAGTGAATTTGGGGAAGCTCCAATCTCTAAAAGCCTTGATCCTTGATGGAAATCGACTTACTTCCTTGCCTGATGAATGTAATTCCCTCTGTGAAATAAATTAGTTTTTTTAAGAATAAAAACGATTATCTTATCTTCTTCCACGACTTTGGCATTTTCTTAATGGAACGTCTCTTTGTATGTTTGGTTGAGCGATTCGATTGCTTATAAGTTACTTTTTAATAGTAATTTACGGTATACGAAGTAAGTATGTGAGAGGAGTTGTGTCTCGATTTACGTAAAAAGCAACTTATAAGTTTTTATAAGTTGAAACAAACATGCTTAACATTGTCAACTTGTAATTTGCTTGTTTTTCCCCTCCTTAGTGGGTCAGTTGGTGAGGCTTGAGCGCTTATCCGTACCAGGGAATTCGTTAACATCCTTGCCCTCTACTATTGGCAGCTTGCGAAATGTAAGTATTTATGAGTCTGAGTACTCTGGGATCGTTCTACTGATTCTGTTATTTTAAATTTGTGGCATTTATTTTCAGAGATGTTCATCATCATACTTAATTGTAGAATTTTAAGAGTTGGAGATATTGTTTTTTATTGGGCTTCACTTAACTTCTCTGTTAAAAGTCTGTTCACTTTGGTGTCGGTATAACTTTAATACATAACCAGACTACGACTAACATTTAGAATATGTACATTGTTTGATAATGCAGCTGTTGCTTTTAAATGTTTCGAACAACAACCTAGAGTCTCTGCCAGAATCTGTGGGAAGTTGCGTCTCTTTAGAAGAATTACAAGCCAATAGTATGTTTCTGATCTACTAGCTTTCTTCATGCATTGCATTTTTGTAGTCTAGGTTACAAATTTACGTATACTTGGTCAGAGGATCTATCTTCAGTTTAGGAACAATTATCCCAACTGGCAGTTAATCAAGTCAATATGCGATTAACTCATTAACCGCTCTTTGGACACTAAAATTGATATTGGCCTCAGTTTTTATTCTTCATACCTCTGAACCATTTTCCCCCAACTGTTTCATATAATGATAATGATTGCAAAGAGTATTATAACCTGAAGTCTTTCTTGAATATGTCTTAGATTTAATATCATTCTTTGTGTCCAATATTCTGTTTTTTTGCATATTCATTCAATATGCATGTCCATAGGATTGATTCTCATGCCATTAACTGTTTTCATGAGGATCGAATCTGGATCTCTGGAACAATTTAACATGTTTATTTGCTGTTTGGTTTTGCATCTTGGTTGATTGAAGCTTTAATCTTGCCAACTTTTTAGGTAATAACATTGGAGATCTTCCTTCTTCCATGTGCAATCTTACTCACTTGAAGTCACTTTGCCTAGATAACAATAATGTGAAGCAGGTGATACTTCTGACTCAGAGTAATTGAAGCCTTATACGATGTTTGTTAATTGCCTAGTAATTTGCCTACTTGAGAAGTTAACTTCCATCGCTGAGAATATGCTGGATAACCAGGATGTGCATTGACTCTTGCTACTTTTTTTGTCAGTCTTTTTATTTCTTTGACTATTTTAAACGTTGGACAAAATGCCGTTAATTGTCATCCATGTCATAGGACAATGGACTTTGGAGTTAGGAACACAAGCTCTAATTCGAATCACTTGCACTGGCAACTTACTACAAGCGTTACAGGGTTTGTATTTGAAAGCATTGCTAATACTTTTCTTAAATTTGGAGTGGCGGTATTCACACTGCTTGAGGATTCTGGTTGATGAAATTTGCAATGTCTTGTTCTTTCTTCATCTTTCTCATTTCCTTACTTTTATGAATCTATATATGGTGTGTCAATCTATGGTTACAAACCTGAAAACCGTGTCCTTTGATTTCTTATGTCCATATGCTTTTTGGGTCTCGGGGGCTAGATACCTGCAAATCTATTGAAAGACTGCAAAGCTCTTCAAAGTATATCTCTGCACGGCAATCCTATATCTATGGATCAATTTCAATTGGTAAGACTTTAATTCCTGAATTCGTTTGCATCTCCCCTCTCTTACAAACCAACAACTTTGCTCAAGTTTCAATCCAAACTGTACTTAGATGGACGGGTTTCAAGAGTTTGAGGCTAGGAGGAGGAGGAAGTTTGACAAGAAGATTGATTCAAATGTGATGATTGGTTCCAAAGGTCTTGATGAGGGTGTGGATCTATAGCCACTTGGTAAAGTGATTTTGGAGGTTCATCTCCATGATGATGAGCTTTGGATTTATGGGATATATAACACAAAGCATTTAGTCCACTATGCCTTTTATATCCATTGCCTACAACTGCAAATGTGCTTGGGTTGGAGCCAGTTTGTCAACATTGACAAAAAATGAATTGGAATGTGTTCCTTTGTGAAATTCTCATTTACCCATGTAAATTAATTTTCGGAAAATAAAAAGTGACAATTAACTCATTAAATACTATATTCTAAATTAAAAAAATTTTCAGCTTTTACCCTTATTAAAAAATATGTTTGAAAATTTAATGGGTGGGTAAATTGAAAATAAATATTAATTATAAGGATAAATTTAAAATATGAGTATTAATTATATTATAAGTAATATGTAAAAAGCTATAGGAGGGAGTAAAAAAAAGGGTTCAAGGCCATTTTTGCCCCGGAAGTATTTGTTTAGGGCCAATTTTAGCCCGGAAGTTTTTCGAAGGCCAATTTTGCCCTGGAAGTTTCAAATTTAGAACAATTTTGTCCTTATGTTAGTTGACCGTTTATTGACCTTTAGTTGGCATTAGTTGACATTTAATAGGGGCAACTTTACTCCAAATTTGAAACTTTCGGGACAAAATTGCACCTTAACCCAATTACCGTTACTTGAGTGCATCGAACACTGCTCTTCTAGCCGTTGAACCCTACCTCCGGCTGAGCCAGGGTGTGCAAGCTGTTAATAGAAAAGAGAACTCTTCCCGAGGCCCCTGTTGATGTTTCTGGACTCACTAACGTTACTGTCAGCTGTCACGTCCCGGTTCAGGAATTTTGACTCGATTCCTTTTTGAAGTACGGGCTTTCCCCGTCTCTTAAGATCGACTAACTCCTATGCAATTATTGTTCACATGGAACATTTCCCCTCTTCGACCTTCAAAGTTTTCATTTGAATATTTGTTTTTACCACCAAGATCTACATTGATGGCCGCTCCGCCCAAGTGCTAAAGTGTGCGACCTATACTCGGCCGTCGAGGGAAGCCCGTCTAATAGCGTGCAACATGCGTACTTCAAAAGAAAATTGGGTCAAAATTCCTGAACCGGGACATGACAGCTGACAGTAACGTTAGTGAGTCCGGAGACATCGGTAGGGGCCTCGAGTAGAGTTCTCTTTTCTATTTAACAGCCTGCACACCCTATCTCAGCCGGAGGTAGGGTCCAGCAGCTAGAAAAGCAGTGTTCGATGCGCCCGAGTAACGGTCATTGGGTTAAGGTGCAATTATGCCCCTGAAGTTTAATATGTGGAGCAAATTTGCCCCAACTAACGGTCAACTAACCCCGGCTAACGATCAACTAACGTAAGGGCAAAATTGTTCCAAATTTGAAACTTATGGGGCAAAATTGGCCCTCGAAAAACTTCTGAGCCAAAATTGGCCCCAAGTGAATACTTCCGGGGCAAAAATGGGCTTTAACTGGAAAAAAAAATCTCTCATCTTTCTCTCCGCAATACTGTTGATTGCCCTACCACAGATATCATGTAGGAGCCCACACAAATTGAAAAGGATAAAAGCCAAAACTAAACACCATATCTCATTGCATGTACGTGTGACTATGTGCATGTTTGGATTGGCGTCATGATAGCTGATAAGCTGTTTTTTACGTAAATCGAGACAAAACTTCTCTCACATGCTTATCTCATATACCGTAAATCATGATTGAAAAGCTGCTTTTAAGCATTATTATCGCTGTTCCAAACACACTATATCTATAATATGACCCGCAATAGTATCCTATGCATTTTTTCAATCTTCCCTCCATGTTTTCCCCCAAGCAGTGGCATTTCTCATAATTAATACTATGGAAACATTTTTTAATGCTTGAGTGTACATAGTTAGTCCTGCATTGACATGTATTACTGATCTAATAACGTAAATGATATTTTGCAGAGTAGTTCAAATGAAGAAGTTAGGGAAGCTGCTATTATGTTTAAGGTTTTTTTTTTGGACCCGAGTTATGTTTAAGTTTCATACTACGGAGACATGTTTGAATACTTGTTTAGGTTTCAAAATCTTGATAAATTGAGAAGCATTTTGTGGTTGAGAAGTGTTTTGTGTTAACTGTCTCAGAACGTTGGTATGATTTTAGTAAGGTGAATTGTAACATCTCACCACCCCATTCTTGATATCATCGGTTTTGGGGTCCCGTCACTTCTTACAATTTTAAAACACATCAAGATGGGGAGGTATAGGGGGAGGGGCACATCGATCGAGGTATCAAGAGGGAGAGGGGCACATCGATCCACATTGGCCCTAGCCTGACTCTGATATCATTTGTAACATCCCAACACCTGGTTTTGATATCATTTGTAACATAATGGCTTCTCACTCTCGATATTGCCCGCTTTGGTGTCTCGTCACCCCTTACAGTTTTGAAAGGTGTCAAGTGGGGAGGTATCCAGACCCTTATAAAAGGTCTTTTATTCCCCAGACCCCAATTGGTGTTATGTCCCACATCAATGATGTCCTGATTGAACAATTAAAACCTTATAGGATAATACAAATATCACTTATTCTTTAGCATTGAGAAGTCCACACTACTTAGTAGTTAATGTGACCAACTCAATATGATCGTTGGTCACAAGATAAGGTGTTGATGCTTATCAATCTTCATTCCACATTTGCTCCTAACCATCATGTGAGTATTTAGCGGTGGGTCTCAGATGATATGTGGATGAGAGGGCATTATTGATGCAACAAAAATCATTTCTCAGAGAAATGAAACGCAATCAAAAAAATGTATAAGCATATGGATTTCTTCAATAACAAGCCAAACCAATGAATTAGTATGCATTCTTCTTCTTGCAAAGTCCCTATGCATTGTTAAGCATTCATAAATAGTACTTATTATGTTAGTTGTTATTGTTCAAAGCCTGAGTACACACATCTTATGCTATTTTGACATGTATCAGTGACCTAACACCTAAATGATATTTTGCATAGTAGTTTAAGTGAGGAAGGTGAAGGGTAAGAAGGGGAAGGCAAGAGGTTTAAAGCTTATGTTTAAGTTTCTAAAATTGATCTATATTTATACTACTGTAATATCATTGGTAACATCTCAGCACCTAACTCTAATACCACTTGTAATATCTCAACATCGGGCTCTGATACCATTTGTAAGAGAATGGCACCTTACTCTCAATATTTTTTGCTTTGAGATCCTGTCACCCCTTACAGTTTTAAAATGAGTCGAGTGAGGGAGGTATCTTGGTGCTTATAAAGGATCTTTCGTTCCCCTTCCCAGCTAATGTTATATCTCACACTAATGATGTCATGATTGAACAATAAAAACCTAATAAACCAATACAAATATCACTTGCTCTTTAACATTGAGAAGTCTACCCTACTCAGAGGTCAATGATGACTGCTAGTCAAAGGAGGAGACCATGATGCTCATCCAACTTTGTTCCACATTTTCTCCTGACCATCATGAGAGTATTTGGCGGTAGGTCTCTGATGAGATGTAGAGGAGAGGACATTTTCAACGTAACTAATTGTTGCTCCGAGAAATGGAGCGCAATGAAAAAGAATATATAAGCAGCATATGGAGGATAAGGTCCAGAGATCTCCTTCCTATTATCTAGCAATGATGATGGATTTCTTTAATAACAACAAAAACCAATAAGTTGTTTTGCATTCTTCTTGCAATATCTTAATGCATTCTTAAGTATTAATAAATAGTACTTATTATGTTAGCTGTCATTGTTTGATGCTTGAGTACACATATTTGGTACTACTTTGACATGTATCAGTGACCTAACACCTAAATGATATTTTGCAAAGCAGTTCAAGTGAAGAAGGCGAAGGGTAAGAAAGGGAAGGCAAGAGGTTCAAAGCTTATGTATAAATTTCTAAAATTGATATATGTTCATACTACTACTGTAATACTATTTGTAACATCCCAACACGCTCTGATACCATTTGTAATACCCCCAACATACTCTAATACCATTTGTAACATCTCAGCGCCAGGCTTTGATACTACTTGTAACATCCCAGCACCTGCCTTTGATACCATTTATAACAAAATGACTCCTCATTTTTTATATTGTCCGCTTTAGGTCCCTTCGCCCCTCATAGTTTTAAACTCATTGAGTGGGGGAGGTAGCATGGCCCTTATAAAGGGTCTTTCGTTCTCCTCCTCAACTGAAGTGATAGTAAATTTTAGGGACCAAATATTGTATTAACCCCATAAAAATAATATCTCAACTATCATTTTTATAAAAAAAATATTTTTTGTTTCAAAACCCTAATTAAAAAAGGTTAAATATGGTCAGTAGAGCAGTGAACCATCTGCATCCAAAGCCAAAAGGCTTTTCCCTCTGGCCCCTGCCTTTACGGCTCCTCTTGTTCCTGCACCTCCTGTGCCGAATGATTACCTCTAGTGTTCAATAATTGACCACTGGTCACATAAGGAGACCCTAATGCTTATCTAACTCCGTTCCACATTTGTTCCTAACCATCGAGGGTGTATCTAGCAGTGTTGGCAAAAATATCAAACAAGTATTAGATAGTGAGAAGCATGACAATAATATTTCTGAACTTCGTGGTGGTGACTATGAAACAAATACTTCTGGCAGTTGTTATATTTATTCTTTGGCCCTCAATAGTAATAATGAAGATTTAAAATCAGAGTATTTACATTTCCCTATTATATCTCAGTATCTTAGTCCAAGTCATTTACTGAGGACATTAGATCACTGTGTGGACATCTATTCCATACTCCTTGAAAATCCTCCCTGTAAACTTGTTTCTGTTTGAGCTAATTATCAAGCTAATATTCCAACATGTATTTTTTCTGTTGCTTCTAGTTAGATGAGAGTCTTTTGACACTCAATCAAATCAAAATCTCATAAAAGATGAAGAATGGAGAAGACTGATAAGGACCTGTATAATTCCCATGCCTTGTGCACTACAAAAAAAAAAGGTATTTAAGATCGTCACATCTAGACTTCTTATAGGCAGAGACGGTTTAAAAACTATGATTGGTGGTATTTTGTAAATATATATAAAATTTTAAACTTGTGGAATTGTCTACAAATGTTAATGAAAATGTTAGGAAGCGCATCACTGATTGTAGCTGTGAAGATAGTGGATTTGTAAGATGTGTCAAGTTCGATATTGTGGAAGCAAGAAAGGGACTGATCGAAAGCACTAGACTAGGGGTCCATTTGGTTCAACCCCATTGCATGCCTGCAATGGTAATCATGATTGCATTACCAAGGGAAGAGTGTTTGGTTGCTCTTTAACATGGTAATAGGGTTTACCATGGTAATGATGATTACCAAAAACTTGGTAATCCACATTCATACTTCCCGCCTATGAATCATTATTACCATCCCATTGCATAATTAAAAAAGTTCAATTTACCCTTTAGTTTCACGTGTATATTTCACTTATCTCATTTTATTTACCACAACCGTCCCCCGCCGTCGCTGCCTCCTCCTCCTCATCCACCCGCAGCTGCGGCCGCCACCTCCTCCGCCACCCCCCGCAACCGGCCTAGCCACCTCCTCTCCTCGGCTACCCCTCGCCGCTGCCAAGACCTCCTCCTCCTCTACCAGCCCCTGCCGCCACCACCTCCACCACCTGCCACCGCCACTGTTGCCTCCGCCACTATGTCCTCCTTCACCCACCGCTGCCACCATGACCTCCTCCTCCACCACCCCCTACCGGCGCCACAACCTCCTCCTCCTCTACCACCCCTCATCGCCACTACGATCTCCTCCTCCACCACCATGCCTAGTCGCCGCCGCCTCCACCTCCTCCACCACCCGCCACCCCTACTATTGCCTCCACCACTACATCCTCCTCTACCCCCGTCGTCGACACCTACCGTCACTGCTACTACCTCCTCCACCCCCACCACCGCCCCCAACCCCTACCATTAAGTTACTAACATTGCCATCGCCGCCACCGTCGGCCGCCTACCTACCGCCACTGCCACTGCCACTGCCTCTTCCTCTGCCGCCGCCACCACTACCTCTTCCTCCTCCATCTTTACCGCTATCAACTCTTAACTATTTTTTCTACAAAGATTATATTAAGGGTAAAATATACTTGTGCAATATATTGATTTTAAATAATTGTTAAAATATTAACTCATTACACCTTGCTTAAAAATCAAACCAAACACTACCCCTGTAATTAATATGGCATTGCATTACCATTGCATCGCACTGTATTGCATTACAAGGTGTAATAGGATCGAACCAAACAAGCCCTAGAGAGTTTGACCGAATTGGGGCTCCCTTACATGGAAGAGCAAGTAGATGAGAATGAAGTTGCAACTCAAGAGGAAGACATGGACTTTGTTGTTGATTCTCCTGTCCAAGATGTTATTGGCCTTACTAGCTGCCAGAGAAGTGAGTTGGAAGATTTTGTTGAGTATGCTACATCCGAGGCTTAAAGGTCAAAGGGTTTTCACCTCCCCAATAAGAGTACACTTCTCAATATTCAAATTTGTGTTCTCCTCCTTACAGGGTGAAGCCCTTTATCACCTCAATCAACAATTTGTTTGTGTAAATTTGACCTTGTTACCTACATGTTGCATGATTGTACAGAGGTTTTTGGAGGTAAACGAAGTAAAGAGACTAATTAGAAGAGTGATGTACTAGTTTAAAGTGCTGGTTTTGGCTATTCACTGTGGTTGAGCCTTTCTGCGTTAGACAATGAGAATTCTCAACTTGCACATAGCTAGTATAATTGGACTTAGGAGTTTGACTTTTCCTCTGTATATTAAGATTAAAGATGAAATTTTCATTGTAAAATGGCGTTTTTTGAAGGTGATATGTTTTTTCTTTTAAAAAAGCATTCTCTGTGAGACTGTTGGGATAATACATTATCTGGTTTCATAATGTATTCTTTGTATTATATTAAATCCTCTATGCATGGAAATTCATTATCCGAATATTTGCCTTGATGTAATCTATGACATTATTATTTTTCTTTCTTCCATAACCAAGGGGGGAAAACTCTTATTCATATTACTTTTACACATGGAGAGCCTCCTTTATTAATTACTCTCAAGAATCATAAACATGAATCTAACGCAAGCCCATATTTTCCTGCTTACAATAATACTGTCGGTGATGCATTATTTTTTAAATAGTTTGAAATTTGAAATGTGACTTTGAGTTGTATTCCTTCCTCCAATCCAAAGACACTGACTAATCAACCTTCAGCCACCCTCCCTACTTTACTGCCTGCAATTGATTATTTTAGATCTTTTTTTTTTTTTGGGCAATGATGATTTTAGATTTACATTAATAACTCCCCACTTGTATCTCTCACTGTGCGTTGGCATATTTGTGTGTATTTGAGAACAAAATTTAGAGCCCTCACTAATCTTCCAATCCTAAAATCTATACACTACTCCCTCCTCGGTCATTTTTATAAGAGTTAAAAATTTGAATTATTTTACTCCTTTTTATAAGAGTTAGACAAAAATTATTTGAACATTTAATGATTTTTTTTGCCTCCATTAATTATATGTATTGTATTAATTAAATTGTTGGTGATACTTATATTTATTCTATTTCTCTCTTATATATACTTGTCTCTCATAAATAAGGGCATACTTGATAAAAAAAATTATTTTAAACATACTTATTATTTTTAAATACTTTTAACATTTTTCTCAAACCGTATAATTTGATTATTAAATTCTTATAAATAGGTCGAAGAGAGTGTATTATAAGAGTGGAATGAAAGTAAAACTACTTTGATTTGGTTAATTAAATGTGCCCTTTTCTTACATGAAAATCTAATAATTCATCTCGAGTGTCGCTAAAGCAATTCTGGTCACTCCTTCCAAACAGACATGCACCATTATTACTTCCCTCAATCAACACATGCTCTTCTTGTTATACTAAAGTACTACCTCTCTCATACTTGATATAAAATCCCACTGGTAGTGCAATCTTATATTAAAGATTGGAGATAGTACATATACATTATTTTATTTTCCATTTATTTTTTGAACTTATATTCTCACCACAATTGAACTATCAAATATTAACTTTGATTCTTAATATAAGATTTACTTTATAGTTTAATTTCTTCATTAAAGCATGTCAGAGGTAGTATACCGAATATATCATGAAGAGAAAAACTCAAAAGCACCAATGAATGTATATAGAACTCACTCTTTTAAGAAATTTATAGGGAAGAAGATAAGAAAATACCAAGCTAATTAAACCTGAATCGGCTACTGAACCAGCCGGGGTACTGGATCAAGGGTCAGTGGGTCAAATTGGAGTCAAACATGAGCTAACCCGGGTTCAAACCGATGAGAAATTAAAGATTTTAGGGTTATTAATATGAAATTCTAAAAAAAAAAAACATATCTAATCGGACCGGTTTACCGGCTGGTTGGCCAGTTTCCGGTCTGATTCGGGTTCTATTATATTAGAAAATACCACTTGCACTTAAAAATTTCAAATAAGTGATTTCCCAAAAATCTGAGTTATCAATTGCTATATTCTTTTTTTCAATCCTGTTACTTTTATAATTAATAAAATTAATTTAAGATTTTAAAATTCCAATAGTTTTTTTTTCTTCCAAATTTATACTCTCTTCTCCCGTTTTTTCCTATGCGAATTTATTATAGAGACACACACACAATCATTTCTAATGATTGCAAAGGATCTGAATTGGTTAAATCAACATTGTTGGCTGAGATTTGATTAAAGGCCATCATGCTTACATTTGTTACTATATATCCAATCAGCCACCAAAGTAAAAGGAAGTACCACTTTTAAATCATTTTATAGATTAGAACTTCGACATAAATCGCTGATATGTCAGCCACATCTAAACGGATGACTAATCAACAAAATCGAAACCCTCGTTAATTATATATCTTTTACATCTACCAACTTGTGTGTGTGTGTGTGTTTTTATTATTATATACTTGAAGTTTGAGTTTCATTTAAGCCTAATTAAAAGCAAGAGCACACTAAATCCTGAAAGTGGAAAAGAAAGTTTCAACAATTAATTAAGTTTAGGTTTCATGAGGAACCCTTGCTGTCCTTTGATTAATGTACTTAAGTTGTTAATAAGGTAGAATCATTTTGCATTAGGTTCTGCACACCATGAAATTTGTATATGCCAAAACAATATCGCATTTTTCTCATGTATATTTAGACAAGAGTAAACATATTTTTGACATATAATTGAAAGGATTTAAGAAATAAATCACACTGTTCATATTATATATATAGACATTACTAAATTTTCAATTGATAGATTGGATCTTTCATTGTTTGGATTAGTTTCTCAATAGCACTTTCAAACAAACCAAAAGAAAACTCCTCTCATATATACTTACCTTGTACTGTGTAAAATCACATATTGGCACCAACAATGAGATTATCATATCAGATAATGCTTGAGGGCTCAGAAAAACAAAGCATCTTCACAACTTAAGAGTAGTTCACTGTGTAGAACTAGTGTCCAATAACCAATATCATTCTTTTCTTGGAACCATTATGTTTTTAAATTCTGATATTCTTCTATTCTTCACTTTTCTTTTTCGAGAGCCAACACTCTTACCTCTCAAGTGAAGTTTTCTAACAAGCTATCATCAACCTTCTGACTTTGACACATCCCCTCATTTTATATTATATAGGAGTACTTATATTCTGTGTGTGAGTGTGTGTGATTTAATTAATTTCTGCGTACTGTCTGATTTTGAGTTCTGTATATGGTATTTTTATATACACGCTTAACTAAATTCGTTCATGCCAAATTTGTTTGGGTACCTCTTCTTTAATTTTTTTTATTAGTTCTTTTAAACTATCCCAATTTAATTTCATATCTATATAAAATCTGAAATGAATTATGCAGTTTATTACTTAAAAATAGTGTGACTTATTATAGGTTATATATTTTATAATGATACTATTTTTTTTAACATACAAAATATGAGATAATTCAATTGCAAAATATTAATTAGTTCTCCATATATATATATATATATATTGAAGTTAGTTCATATAAAAAGTTGACTACAATAATATATTGTTACACAATATTATACACACACACACACACTTTCATTTGGTATTAAAACCAGGATTATCTGATCCGGACCGGCCCGGCCGAACTGGACCGGAATCCGGTGACCCAGGCACTAAACCGGTCCGGGTCAATTTTTTTAAAAAAAATCTTTTTTTAAAAAAAGTTTTCCTTTAGAATTTCATACTATAAGCCTAAAATATTTCATTTCTCACCGGTTTGATCCCGGTTTGACTCCTGTCTAACCTTTGACCCAGTATCCTGACCGGTTCATTAACCGATCCGGGTTTAATTATCTTAATTAAAAATGTGTTTATCACGGCGCAATAGTACTATAACTAGAACTAATTATTTAAGGGGGGAGAGAGAGAGAGAGAGAACTTTGAAAACATACCAAAGGACATAATGATGTTCTGAAATTGCATAATTCTATTGAGATCTGACATCCCAAAATGAGATTTTGAAATTTAAGCAAAATACACAAATACCCATATTAAAGTAGTAGCTCCTTCTTTCCCTCCTATACCACTGTGTTCGTCAAGCTAGCCTGAAAAATAAGAATAGCAGTCATGGCAGCTTTCTTTCACCCTTCAAGCTTTCACTCGCCGGTGTGGCGAACATTTGGCGATAAAGGGTCTGATCATAAAGTTGCTCTCAGGAAACCTAATAAAGATTGGAAGATCCGAACATTAACCCAAAAAACACAAAATTAAGCCTAAGTTAGAAATGGCTTCCAAAATTAGAAACATTCATGTTGTGGTTGTTCCCAACCAGGCCAAGGCCACATTAATCCTCTCCTTTAATTCGTCAAAAGGTTAGCCTTTAAGGGGGTCAAAGCCACTGTCGTCACCACCAAATATGCCATCAACTCCATCATCACCCCCAATGTCGCTATTGAGCTCATCTCCAACTGCTTCGCTCAAGCCAAGAATGTCGACTTGTTCCTCAAATCCTTCAGAAACAACGGCTCCAACACTCTTTCTCGGCTCATCGAGAAGTTCGAGCACTCCGATTTCCAGGTCACATGCGTCATTTATGACTCATTCTTGCTATGGGCTCTTGAAGTTGCCAAACGACATGGTGTTTACGATGCCACTTTCTTCACTAATTCAGCTGCCATTTGTAGTACGTTATGTCATATACACCATGGCTCACTTCGGCTTCCTATGAAGAGGAGGGAAAACCCCTAGGCCTTGGCAGTGGTCGCTGGTGAAGGATGCAAGAGAAACTCCTTCTTTTTGATCGCCCTCTCCTTCGCCTCCGTGTCCAAGTTAGGGCTTCCGTTGCCATTGCCGCCGCCGCCGCATCGACAACAATCAAATGGGTTGGGTAAGAGGGGCGTGACAGGGCTGAGAACGAGAGAGGGGAATTCGAGGATGCTAGGGGATAGGATCTCAGGCTTTCAGGGAGAGAAACCAAATTGCTGCTACCGCTACTTCTTTAGGGTAAATTTGATGGGTGGGATGTGATTCTTGAAATCGAAGTTGGGTTTAGAGGTGGAGGTGTGTCGGATGGTGTTGGAAGATCTTATGAGCATTTGGACAACTTACTTGAAGGAGGAAGTGTCGGCTTGGACAAAGGTGGTAGGGCAAGGGGCGGCGGATTCGAATCTGGTGATGGTCTTGGGTTGCGGTGGTTGTTAGAGCTGGACTCCATTATTGACAGTGATGGAAGGGGAAGGAAGGAAAGATAAAGAAGAAGGGCGGGGTTAATGTTTATTTATTTATTTTGAAAAAAAAAGAAGGAGGAGATGTTACTTTAATATGGGCATTGGTGTGTTTTTGCTTAAATATCTCAATAGAATTATGCAATTTCAAAAGATCATTATGTCTCCTGATATTTTTAAAGTTCTTTTTTTATCTTTTTCCCATTATTTAACCGTTATATATCTTATCAAAAGTAATTAGTATTTAGCATATGATCTAACTATTTTATTTTTCTTTTTCTTTTTCTTTTTTCCAACAAAGGAACTAATGGTATTGAAATAAGAATTACAATGTCACATGGGTAGGATTAAACAAACCAAAGCAAAGCAGACTAAGAAAATAACACCAAAAGCTAGCTAATAAACTTAATAAACAAGTCTTTAACAGTTCTTCAATACAATAAACCCATAAAAGTAAAGCTGAAACATCTTCCACACCATATGTGAAATAGGCCTGCAACTGGGACGAAGGTCAAAATACCCAATCTAAAGGGCATGACACTTCCAATGAAGCTTTGACAACCCACTCGGCTACTAAATCGGCTACCATGGGAACACATGCAAAAATGATTCCTAACCAATTTCCTTGAAACAAATATGTGCTCAAGGAGAACAACAGTCATCATATTATCAGAGAAAGCACAATCAAATAGACAATAGGAGAAGGGAACACAACTCCAACCCAAGTCTGAATAGTAATACCATACATACTGAACAGACACATGTTTAGCCCTACAATGAATAGTATTGACCAACACACTGAACAGACACATGTGTCGCCATAATGAACAGAGCATATGTCATATTAAACAAACCCAAAATAGTGATTCTCAATTGTCTATCTATTATACAGTCATTAGACATTTGACCAATAGAGTATTGGTTAATGTATATTGACTCATGATACCTAATGAACAATGAGG
This sequence comes from Inga laurina, assembly GCA_963855925.1. Taxonomy (NCBI): domain Eukaryota; kingdom Viridiplantae; phylum Streptophyta; class Magnoliopsida; order Fabales; family Fabaceae; genus Inga; species Inga laurina. The sequence goes on from OY979713.1 coordinate 41,556,323, forward strand.
AAATATAATGGGTTTCCATATCATGTGACACTGACCAAGCCATATCAGGTGCCAAGTCTACTAACCAATAATCAAAAATGATAAGAGAGAGACCAAAACCAAGAGGAGCTATCCTACAGAGCTCAAGTTTCAACTCCAAAAGGCCATCAACAAGAAAAAATTGAAACTTTAATAAGCCACTAACCTCATAAACCAAGAATCGCAAATTTGATGCCTTTGAACACATTTGCTCAGTTGCCTTGGGACCCAACTCCACCACAGATCTACCCCTATCTACAGGAAGCCCCCTGCTCCCTCCCCTCGAAACATCAATCAAGATCGTCCTTTTACTAAAGAGGAGAGAGGGCCACCGATTCGAACCGTGCACAAGCCATGAGGGCACCCATCGATGATCTTCATCAGAAGAAGCCTCAAGAACTCAAGGCTTGAGCGACTCCTCACTTCCATCCACCTTCCAGACCCCTCACACCGTTGCTGCTGGATGCACTCCTTGCCAGCTCATCCATCACCCAAGCCATAGAAATCCTACCAAACAACCCCATCAAAGGAGAGGGAAGGCTCGGCAATAGGAAGGAGAGGACTTCACCCTACCAACATTGAGCTACACCTTGACTTTGCAAGAACCTTAATTGGAAGGGAGTGGAAACCCTAGCAGAGGGAAGTTGTCGCACCAGGTGAATCAACCATAAGGTACCATTGAATGAGTTATCAGATTCCCTTCTCATGACCTAACTGTTTTTAAACAACAAAGCTAATATTAAATTTTGTGATATGTGATCATGGATTTATATCTCAATGAGTTAAATGTTTAAAAAAAAAATTTTTAATTCCGACAAACATTTATTATTATTATTATATAGTACACTTTAATTTCCAATGATATAAATTTATATAATCATCACACATCTAACTGCTAGGCATACGGCATATATTATGGTGATGCACATGCACCCTAATTAAAGAAAATGCATTAGGGTAACAAATTAAAAAGTCCCCTCCTATTTCTATGTGATTCTCCATTATAACTCTAATTAATCTCCCTGCATATGATCGCACTTATTAGTTCTCTTATCCCTTCGAAAAAACTACACAAAAGGAAAACAAAAACAACACAAGTACAGCTGTACAGCTAAGCATTGTACTATGTTGCCGGCAATTAGGGCACAATTACGACCTTAATTACTTTAAGACAGTATCGTATATAATTCAACAGTACAGTTAATAATAAGACATTCATCCTACGATTTCTGCAATGAACTTGGCCGGCTTTCATTAGTAACGTACGCGCTCATTTCTTAAATTATAATGGGATTGCAAAAAGTTCTTATTTTGAGCTTGATCTTTCATTAATTATTATATGTGTAAAAAGTAGCTTGATTAATATATATATATATATATATAATAAAGCCAAGTATCGAGAAAGCGAGGTAGCGAGCACGAACTAACATCCAAGGTTGCCTTTGTCGTAAAATAACAAGGCAATCACAACCCTAGACAACTTGTACTACTCATTAAATATTTAGGATCCATCAAAAGGACTAGCGATTCTCTGATTCCAAATCCAATATATATACCTTTAAAAATTAGGATCAATCATATTGTCTCACCCCTCCTTTGTTTCACTACTATAAAAACTGTTTTTAACGTCCTTTTTTTATATTTTTTAATGTTTAAAAATAAAATGACGTCTATATGAGCGACATAGTAAAAAATAATAATAACGTCCGTAGATAAAAGGATGTATAAGGCCTGGATTTTAGACGCCCCATTTTAAATTGGGGATGTCTAAAGTGCTTTTTTTTAAAAAAAATTGCTTATATTACAGATCTGAACTAAACAGTATCTAAAATCATAAATCATCGTCAATAAAATTACAGATCTAGTATCTGAAGTCCAAATCCAAAATCTATACAATAATAACTCCAAAGTTGAAATCTCATAGGCAGAAGATGAAAACAATAAAAGGAATTAGTTGAAAAAAACTTATCTCCTTCTGTTATTGAAATTCATTTTCTCGTAATAATGAATAGAGAAGAGTGACAAGGAGAGATGAACCTCATTTTCTCAGCTGGAATGTGGCCATGAAGCATGTTTCAGAGTCTTGATCTACAAGTCATAATAACACAAGTTAGAAGATAAGTAGATAACATAGAAGGGAAACCCAAAGAAAAAAGAGAAAGAGGATAAAATAATAAAAAATTGTAAGAAAACGTAATAAATCTGGAGGTTAAAAAAAAAGAGAGAAATGAAGAAGTAAGGGTAAAAAGAGCATATAAAGAAGAAGCAAAAGTTAAAAGGCATGGTAGTACTAGCTCTTCTTGTGTTTGCAGCGATGGAAAGTGAAAGATGAGTGTAAAAGTAGTATAAAACTAAGAAATAAAGACTGTCAATGAAAATTTGAATAATTTTTTGCGTCCCCAATTTAATTTAAAGACGTCTAAAGTTGTCCAATTTTTTTTTTTCACTTTATACGTGATTTTAGACTTCCTCAATTTAAATTGGGGACGTTTAAAGTCAAATTTTCTTTTTTTTTAAAAAAAATGAGGGACACCAAATATAAATAGGGATGCCAAAGGGTGTCCCCTAATGATACATCAGGGACGCCAAAATGGCATCCCTGATGCATCATCAAGGATGTTATATTGGCGTTTCTAATATATATGAGAGACGCCAAAGGTGTCCCTCATTAAAAAAAAAAATTTAAAAACTTTAGATGACCCCAATATATATAAGGACGTTTAAAGTGTGACTTTACAGACTTTAGACGTCTTTATTTGAATTGGAGACGTCTAAAGTAATTTTTTTTTTTTTACTTTAGATGTCCATAATTCAAATAAGGACGTTTAAAGTCTGTAAAGTCACACTTTAGATATCCCTATTTAAATTGAAGACGTCTAAAACTATTCAGTTCTTATCCATAATTAGAAAAATGCTACCGTCTTTGTTTTTTACTTCCCTTTTTTAAAAAGAAATGTCTTTTAGGGACATAAAATCTATATTGTGTAGTAGTGTTTGTGTGAATGTAATATCCAACTGGTAGATATATATGCGTTCTTTCACAGTTATGTTTATATTATAAGCCATCTCCAACTACTTCACCAATCACTAAAAGGAGGGGGGGAGGGGGGGGGGGAGATGGTTAGGTTATTAAATTTGTTTGGCAAAAAAAACAAAAAAAAATCAAATATACCCTTGTATAAAATCATGAATCATATATTGGGAAGCCAAAAAGAAAACTTGCATCGAACTTTAAATAAGGCCGATCTTAAAAAAAGTAGAGTAATGAACATCTTATTTGAGGACTTATAATAATGACTATACATATTCTTTCTAGAAAATGACTTGTAATAGTGATGATAATGGTTATATCACTATTCATAGTCTTAGTGTGTGTGGGAGAGAAGGGGGGGGTTGATGTCATTGTAATTCGCAGTCTTATTTTGGCGGGGGAAGAGAGGGAGAGAGAGAAGGGTGGATGCTTTGGATAGAATTTTAGTTACAAGTAATGAACTTTACTAGTAAACAAATACTCCCTCTGGTCCTAATTATAAAATAAAGTTGATTTTTTTGGAGAAATTAAGGAAACCAATTAAATCACTTTAGAGTATTTATATTTTTAGTATCTTTAGATTATATATCAGTTTATTAGTCAAATTAATTAGTTTGAAGAAAAAAATAAAAATAAAAATATTATAAAGTGATTTAATTGGTTTTCTTAATTTCTTCAAAAAAGTTAAGTTTGTCTTATAATTAGGACCGGAGAGAGTAATAAGGTACTCCACTATATAAATATATATAAATTAGCCTTTTAGGATTAGGTCAAATATATGGACGGGGGTAAATGAAAATTCAAGTAAGGATGGATCGCAGATTAATTAAATCATGGCAACAACTTATCCATACTACCAACTACGGTATTGCTTGTATCTTTAGTAATAATAAAAATTATGCCTGGAGGTATAAAAGTCTTTAGAACCTCGAATTAATATTTTTGTAAGATATGTATAACTTAAATATATATGTCTATTTTATGTAAACAGCGCAGGCTACAACTTACGAGTCAATAATCGATGTATATAAATATATCGACCTTTGGAAGTTGCTTTCACCTAACGTGACGACATGCAGTTTTTATTATATAGTCTTCTCAATTAATGGACAGAAGAATTTTGCATCTCGTGGAATATTTACTTGTAAGAGGGGCCTTCATAACTCACCAAAGTATTAGAATTTGGACCGGACATTGAATTAGTCGGGGTATTGATGAGTTAAGGGTTAGTGGGTTAGATTGGGGCCAAACCGGAGCTAAACTGGAACCAAACTGGTGAGAAATTGAAAATTTTAGTCTTATAATATAAAATTCTAAAGAAAATTTTTTTTTTTTTTTTTTAAATGTAAACCCGGACCGGACCGGGAACCGAACCAGTTTACTGCTCGGTCCGATCCGGGTTCAGGAACTTTGCAACTCACAAGACACGCACAAGATTAAATTTATATCATTTCAACTTTTTTATTAATTTTGAAGGGAGATCGATACATGTTGTTATTAATTTTTATATATACACACACACCCACAAGGCTGGGTCTAACTACAAGGTACTGGTACCTAACAACATGATAACCTAAGATTAAAATCCTCGTTACATATATAATACCTGACAATACTTTAAAACAAAGTTACTTTCATTACCCAAGATACCTGTGCACAAGTTAAAAAAAAATAATACTCCGAGACTGTCAGAAACTACATTATCCTTTTCTGTTAGAAATACACGTGTCGCTTAATTGGTGGGTTTGTCAGAAACTATTTTATCTTTTTGGTTAATTTATCGATAAGAGAAGGCTTGATCCAATAACTGGGATGTGTGTGTAAAATGTTATGTTGGATGATCAGATTCCTCTTTCAATCATTGGACGAAGCTTTCAAACATAAAATAACAACAATAATAATAATTAACTTTCAATAATAATGGGATGAATTAGTTTTCCTTGATTAATAGCTCATCTGATTCCACTTATAAAGTCCCAAGGCTGAAACACAATATATATATATATAGAGAGATATATATATATATATATATATATATATGAAGCCATATAATTCATTGGAAATAACAAAAGAAAAATTGAAGAGAAAAATTGAATATTATATGAAGGCTAATAATTAGACTCATATTATTTACTTATGCACTAGTTAGAACTGGAAATTAAAGCCGCTTTTTTGCTTAATTTTTATTCCCACAGTAAATAGCCTTACATGGCACATGAAGGCACAAAGTTCCACAGTAATATCAACAAAGTTCATCCAGTTTAATTAAGAGCCAAAAGCTATTTCTCCTTTTTTTTATTTTTATAAAAGGCCATATTTGATCAAAATAATTTTCTCTGATTCTTTTTCCTACTCTGTAAACCATTTGCCTAACTGGCACTTCGAGAAGGCATCCGTTGGTAATGTGTGTTTTAACTGTGGGTCGGACCCATCTAACTCGGAAAAAATTGGATGATTTAAATTTTGTAAAAGTATGACTGTTTTGATGCGGTTCTTTTTTGCCTGAACCTATATGAGTTCAACTCATTGCTAGTTTGACTGTTTTTATTTATTTATTTTTTTTAATAAAAATATGTGACTTCTTTTATGTATTGTGTAACCTAACACCGTTAATATCAAATAATTATTGATTGTATTGAATGTTAAGGATGTTTTTTGGATTTATGTTTATTTTGTAATGTGTGGACTTATGATAAATGCTTAATTTATAATGTTTGAAATTTTGAATTTGATGTTTTATTACCACTTTATGTTTTTGTAATATATTTTTAATTCTTTTATGGTTTAGGTTTGTAGAAAAAAAATTCAATATAATGTTTTAAAAAAAATTGAAAAATACATTATAAAAAATTTTAAAAAGAAAAGAAAAATAATATGGGTTGGGTGGACTAACCCTCCAATCCAGAGGTTATAGGTTGGGTTGGCTAAATGTCAATCCATATTAATACAGTTCTTTTTTACCCAAACCCATATGATTTCAACTCGTGGCGGGTTAACCCAAACCCTATGATCTAGCCTATATTACCAGCTCTATTAATGGGCATAACCAACCCAGAACAACATATATTTCAAAAAATAGCCTCTTAAGCCCTAATATACATTGTGAACGTATAATTAATTAGATTGTGAGTCCCATTAACACAAAATTTGATACAAGTCGTAGCTCAATTATAAATAATACTACATCCAGTTTTTAATATAAGATATCGTTCATAGTATAACTACAAATGAGATATTATATTATCTGATCCTTAGTATAAGACTCAATTGACTAATTTAAGGAGATTAATAAAATTAAATAAATTACTTCCTTATAACATATGTTACATGATATCTTTGAATTACTTATGTGTATCATTATATTATACATGAGTTTGTAAGTTAGACAAATTAATTTAGAGAAAAAACATAATAAATATAATTACTTCACATTTCGGACATTATCTTTTAATAAAGAGATAGAGCTTCTCCTCAATTCTATTGCCCCTATCCATTTTTTGAGACAACATTGACATCATTAAATGAAATTTTTTTTAACAAAAAAAAAAGGGACTATGCAAACATTAAGATGGATATAGACAAAGATTCTCATGCTGTACAAATTATGATAGGATACAAAAATAAAGTTGAATATTCAAATTTAGCTTATTACTCAAAATTCTTTTCTTTTATCAAGGGTACTGTAGTACTAAGTTATGCCCAAAGCAAAATTATAATATCTTGTCAAAAACCCTCTAGTCATTAGTGTTGAGGCTCACATATGTAATTTATTTAATTTCTTTAATCTTTTCAAATTAATTAACTGAATCTTATATTAAAAAGGATAGGAGGTAGCATGAATTAATATAGATTTTATATTAATTAATATATTCATTTATGCATTTTGAGATGGTGCCAACAGAAGCAGCTGCTAGCTGTATCAATTTTTTGGCTTTTGAAGCTAACAAGGCACAATCACACCTCTTTATATAGACCCTTCCAAAATCATGTAGTATTAAAATAAACTTTATTCACAAAATAATGCCCATGCATCGAGGGTAAGTAAATTGTTATAATTAAATTTGAGTTATTACATTTTTTTTATACTGGCAAAAATAATCGGTCCGGGCAATAAATTAATTAAGATATTACCGATAAAATGGATAGAATAAGAGGTTAATTAAAGTGAAGATAAAGTCCAGGACGCAAGAAAATGTGCCAAATTTTAGCTGTATTGCTATTGCCAAGGGTTTTATGTGCTGTGGTGGTATGGCTTAGATTAGAATTAGATAGCTAGCTAGCTCCATCCCAAAAAACAAAAATAAATAAAACCGCTTTATGGCTTAGGGGAAGTAATTACAAGTACAAAAAAGTTTGATAAACACTTTCTTTAAAATAAAGTAATAAATAAATATAAAATAGCATATATAGAATTAAATTTAAAATATCGGATGTGATTATGGATTTTTTTCCTGCTCAGGTGAGAATTTTGTTGGTCACTTAGGTCCCAACAGACTAATTATAATTTAATGATGGTTAAATTATAAAAATATTAATAAAAAATGAGTTGTAAATATTTTTCTAAACAATTGTAAGTTTAGAAATTTGATTTACAAATCAAATATCTAAGTCGTATAGGTTGCTCCCAATGATTTGTAACTAGAATTTTAAAATTTTCACAACTGTTTGAATCTATATTAATTTGCAACTCACCATTCCTTGATTTTTTTTTTTTTTTTTGAAACCTGCCAATCCACAAATCAAACTCTTGAGATCTACTCTAATGTGTAAATTTCTCATGAAGATGCTCTTAAAATCATGAGCCTTGCCTTAGCAGTTACAAGCCATCAAAACTCACTTCGCTTAAACTTATATTTGTTGAACAAAAAATAAAATAAAATTATGTGATAAATCAACTTCCTTTGATATTTTCACCAACTCTCTGATTTCCTAATTACTTTTAATATTTTAAGGTATATTACAAGTGGATGCAAACTCTTACAGGTGTTTTAACATCTTCAGACACACAAATTTGAATCCCTTAAGACCCCATTTGATGAAAGGGAAAATAAACTGTTAAACAAGACATTTTTACTCTTTAACTCAGACTAATCGGTTGTTTGTATATCAGACTAGTTGAAAAGATTAATGTCTAAAAAAGGTGCCCGATGTCGGGTGTTGGGGTCTCCCCATTTCCCAAAAAAAAAAAATTAAGAGCATATAATTATTAAATGAGAGTAAAAACATAATTTTATGCACATTTATTATCTTGATATACGTAAATGTGGAAGTTGCTTCACAAAGAAGCCCTTGAAATGTGGCTCAATCACTGTAAAGAATCAGAGAGTGCTGGGGTCTGATTAGGACATGAAGCAACTGGATCGCGGTCTAACTCATTGTGGGGCCCACTTAAATTTTTATAAAATGCATGTATATATTTTTTAAAAAAAGAAAAATAAAATATAAAAAACAAAAATAGAAGAATAACGGCCGGAGAGCGGAAGCTTTCACTTGAAGTGCGTGGGAGGCTTTTCCTTAATAGCAAGACAAAGGAAGGAATAGTTGGAGGAAGGCAGTTAATTTTCAGCAGCTAGCTTCCTCAAAATCCCCCCGTAGGCCCCACACTGCTGACACGGACTCATCTCATCCGTCCGATCCCGTGGGTGGCGTAGTATCCTCAGTTGAGTACACGTGCTGCTATCCTCTACTTTTTCTTTACCACTCCTCCTCTCTCCCCTTCTCTCTCTTTTATCTTTGCTTCCATGCATGGATTCCTCCTCCAAAAATAGTCAAGCTTCCAAGTTAGAGAGAGAAACCCACTAGTAGTGAGAGACAGAGAAACAAACGCTCACTCACTCATCACTCTCATTTCTTTCTCTCTTTCTTGTTATTCTTTTTCTCGCTTGCTTGTTCATTCATCGCCATCATTAGCAACAAAGGTTAACTCATCCTCATCAAGTCCGATTTTTTTGCTTTTAACTATTGGAGATGCTAGAGCTAGTTTAGCTTTACTGTACTACTCTTATCTCTTGATCCTTCTCTTTTTTCTGGTCTTTAGATCTTGCTTGCTTCCAATCGGCTCCAATTTCAGTGAAATTTTCGCGACATGGATTTTGGTGTTTTCTCGCGCCGAATTCGGGGATTCGCATCGATAATCTGATCTGGGTTGTGTTGATATTCTGTTTGATTGTCATTTCGGTTGTTATCTTGTGATGGGATCGATGATTTCGGCATTCTTGGATGTTCTTTGATCGGCGACGAAGTCGAAGTTAGTTAGTTCCATTTTTGCTTCTCTGATCTGTGTGGTTCTTAATTTTTGGGTTTGAATTTAATTGAGATGGAAGAAGAAGAAGGTCGACAACATGTGTGTAAATTCTGCAGCAAGAGCTTCCCTTGTGGTAGATCTTTAGGAGGTCACATGAGGTCACACATCACCAATAATAATGTTTCAGCTCAAGATGCAGAGGACAATAATAAACTCACGACGGCGACGAAGAAGAAGATTCAATCCGCCGTCATCAATGGCGGAGCTGGTGGAAGCAGCAGTAAGGTCGTCGGAGAGTACGATCTCAGAGAGAATCCCAAAAAGACTTGGAGATTCGCTGATTCAAGAAGCAAAGAAGAAGAAACAACACCACTACTAGTCACCGAGGACAAATTCTGCAAAGAGTGTGGTAAAGCGTTTCACTCTTGGAAAGCTCTGTTTGGTCACATGAAATGCCATTCTGAGAAATCTTCCATTAACAACAACAACAACTTGGAGAATCAAGATTCTGTTGCGGCGGCCCATAAAGTCGTTACAGATAGCCAATCAGACAACGAAGGAACTGGCAATAATAATAATCCCAGCCGAAGAAGAAGATCCAAGAGAAGAAGAACCAGGTTTGAGATGACCCCTGCTTCAACTTCGTCTCTGTCTTTTGCAAATAATCATGCTTCGTCCTCTGTTTCTGAGGTTGAACAAGAGCAAGAAGAGGTTGCTGTGAGCTTAATGATGCTAAGTAGGGACGTGGGTCATTGGGGTGGTTTGAACTCTCTTGTTGAGTCCTCTGATAACAATTCTGCTTACTTCGAAGCTCGATCTTATGTGGTTCCAACTAATCTGAGCAACAAAATTGAAACAGCTGAAGGGAAGAAACCAGTGAGCTTAGCAACAGTTTCCATTAATGAAACAGAACTAGATTCATCAGTGAAGTCAAATTGCAAGAAAGGCAAGTTCAAGTGTACTACTTGCAACAAGATCTTTCATTCATACCAAGCTCTGGGAGGCCACAGATCTAGTCATAAGAAGCTCAAAGGAGGCTGCTCTGCTTCAAGAAACGATCAGAGCAGTGAAAACAGCATAGAAACAGACCTCGACAATGGGCATTATGTGATGGAAAAGCAACATCAAGAGCTTATTGGTTCTGTTAATCTTGAGAATGAGGAAGAGATAGTTAAGAAGAACAAAGTACATGGGTGTCCAATTTGCCTCAAGATTTTTCCATCTGGGCAAGCTTTGGGTGGTCACAAGAGATCTCATTTTGCTGCAGAAGGGTCACTAGTACTTGAGAAGCCAGTTCAGGAAATCAGAGACTTTCTTGATCTTAATCTTCCAGCTTCTGCAGAAGAAGAAAGTAACAGTCAAGTAATGGAGAATTACCCACCATGGTGGCTGGGACAAGGCCATAATCATCATCATCATCCTAAGCAAGAGCCACTGGTTGGTCTCATATCTAACTGATGAAGAAAGTGATCATTCAGATTCAGAAAGCTGTATAGAACAAGTTCTTCCTGCATTTATTTCATTAATTCTTTTCAAGGTACTTCTTTCTCATATATTTTTCATCAGTCAGTTCATGAAGATGATGAACTCCCAGCTTTTTTTTTTCCCTTTCACTTTGCTGATTTTTTTTTTTTTGGGTGGGTGATGTCATTATTACGATGATATGCAATATACTTTGTCCATAACAAGTCTTATTGGAACAGACTGAGATTACATATCTGTCTTCACATGTAACCTTTTTTTGCCTTATCTGTATGAAATTCCAAAAGTGACATGGTTGAGAGGTAATTATATTTTCTTGTCATCAAAGAGATATAATGAATGAGGTGTTGAGAAAAATAATAAAAATAGGGTTATATGAGATTTGGAGATAGATAAAAAAAAAAAGGTAAGTTTTTGATATAATATATATACACATAAAGGAGGCATGTGAAGGAGCTAAAGGTGGTTGTTTAGTCACCTACCATATAAAACCTCACCACCCATCTCATCTCTCACTCGGCACACTAGTGGTGTGTTATTAAATCCCTCTCGCTAATCACATTGTGCTCTCAATAGTAATTATCATAATTATTGTGTGAGCACACTCGGACACGTGGCTCCTCTGGACCACTCATGTGAAATGAAACCTCACTCAAAATTGCAAACTGGACGCAAAGTGCTTCTTTCTTACTGCTATAAACTCTGCTCATGATAATAAATGTGACCCCCTTTTTAAAAAAAAAAAAAAAAACTAAAAGATTATATTGGAATATGCTTCTTCCAGTCTTAAATATATGAGATATCTGAGGTTTGCTTTAGTCCTAAACATGATATTTCATCCACTCTGTCTCCTAAATATATAGTAACTTATATTGATTGTATTTATCAAAGGGTAGCTTTTAATGCAAATGACAAAAGGAAATTAAATACGTATTTTAGGGTAATCAATGTGCATCTTTTATAAATACTTAATTTGAATAATTTTCTTAATATAAGTAAACTAATTATTTAATTCCTATGATTAAGAATGGATAAAGTCCTTTAAAGCATGATAGGTTTTGGGGTAAATGAAAATTATGATGCAAAAATTGTGACTTAATTGGTTTGGTTGTCTATTTATTGGTGGGGAGTATCTTCGGTACCACCTTCAACATGATGATTAGAAATGTAAATGCCGAATTAGAATTCTAAAGTAAATTAGCAAAAAATTAGAGTGGCGTTTAATTACGGGACAATTAATAATCAGGTTTAGGAGATGAAGCCGTGTTGCTTTGTCAACTAGTTCAAGCAACTAACTGCTGAGATAGCTCTCCAACTTCGTACCAGGCGGCAATGCCTAAGGATATTTTGGTCATTTACTGCTCCTTCCAGATCTTTTTCTGATTTTTTTTTTTCCATTTTTGAAATGGATTGAATATATTTTGAAACAAAAAATATCAAATAATTTAAATCATTTTAAAATCAATTCATAGTTTTTAAAAAATTTGGCCAGATGTGAGACATATATTTTTAAGTAGTTTAAGTTAAAATTGGGGGGGGGGGGGGAATCCAAAGTTAAAGATATTAATTTGAATGAAAGACAGCATTTTATACAATCGATACATTATATAGACTAATATCAAGCATGGATCAATTATATACTTTTAATTTTTAAAATACTTTTCTTTATTAGTTTTAAATAAATTACCATCAATGTAGTTTTTAAAAATTATTTGCATTAATGTACTCAATTACATTTAGGGTCTGTTTGGTGTGAGGGATTTGAAGGGGAGAGAAAATTTTTATGAGTTGAATTTTAAAAGATTGAAGAAGTGGGATAATAAAATTTTAATAAATAGAGTATATAAGATAAAAGGGTAAAAAAATTAATTAAAAATTTTTAACCCCATTTTTCTAATTTTTTTAAATTCAACTCAAAATTTTTTTTCTTCCGCCCACTTTCCCTCCCCCCCTCATACCAAACAAGCCCTTAGAGATTACCGTGGGGTGGTGTTCGGAGGGCTCCCTTTCAACATTGGAAGAGGGAGTAGTTTTCGTGCGGAGGCATGGTGGCCTTCAGAAGTTTGCTAGATTTTATTGCTGAATCAGTTGAACGAGATAAGCTGCTTTAGGGGTGAGCATGGTGCCCAGTAGCCCGGTGCGCCCACCCTGGCCCTACAAAAAATTGCCCAGCCCAGCCCTAAAAAAGTGGCCCGAAAAAATTTTGAACAGTTTTGGGCGGGTTAATAATCGGGCAGGGCCGGGCATCGGGCATCGGGCAAGGGGTGTTGCCCTGCCCATTTGGCCCTGCCCTAAAAATTATTTTCATTTATTTAAAATATAAAATTTCATATCAATTAAATATTATTTCATATATAATTTTTATTTAAAATATATATTGTCTATGGTATAATACTCTTATGATCCTCTCTTTTTTGCCCTAACCACTAAACACTATTTACAAGTAGATTTCTTCCTTTCTTTTTTACTTTGTGCTATATTAAATTATAGTTGCCTTTTATTTTCTTTCCAGATGTTTCATCATTTGATCAACTTTTGGGACATTGAATTGATGCAAACTACTTTGACTTTACGGCTTTAATTACAATCATTTTGTTTTCTTATTTATAATGGATTGTGGATGTTGTTTAATTTTTAAAGTATGGATATTTGTTAAGACATATGGTATTTTTTAAATTTCAAGAATCAAGTTGTAGACTTATTTTGAAATATCCCAAGATATGAAATCATCGAATGTATTTGAAGTTTATATTATTTAGAGCGAAGTTAAGACATATATGGTATTAGTAACTACATGAATGTTTATGAAATTCACAAGGAATTATTTTTTTTATAAGTGGATAACATAATGCGTTATCACTTGGGCAGGGAAGCCCATCCTACCCAACCCACCCTTACCTAGCCCAAAATGGTTAGGGCTTTTAACGGGCAGGGTCGAGCATCGGGCTGCATTTTGCAGCCCGTTCATCCTTCGGGCAGGGGTCTCGCCCTGCCCATGCCCACCGCTAAGCTGCTTAGTAGCTGAGATGTAGTGCTTGTTTGGAATAGCTTACTTTTGGGTAATAAGTGTTTATAAATCGTGATTCACGGTATACGAAATAAGTATGTGAAAGGGGTTTTATCTCGGCTTGCGTAATAAAGACTTATTATCCAAAAATAAGCCCAACCAAACACACAAGTAATGGCGCTGCTTTTATCCATTAAAAAAAAAAAAGAAACATTACTTTCCAACGTGATTTACAATGTATAAGATAAATTACTTTCCAACGTGATTTACAATGTATAAGATAAATATATGAAAAAAAATTTTATCTCGATTTATATGAACGTGTCTCTTAAACACTAACTTAAACATGTGCTCAAAGAAGGATTCGTTTTTTTACTGATTCCTGCTAGTTTATTTGTTTGTCTTTTAAAGTCCTAGGAAAGTCATTATACCAGTTGGTAAATAGCTCATTTTTTTTAGTACTATTATCGGTGTTGTTCTGTTTCACACGAAACTAGCATTTGACTTCCCAATTAGCAACCTAAAATTTAAAAATGTACTGATAACAAAAAAAATTAAGATGGTGTATAAAGAATTAAAATATATTCACAATTAATTATAACAAACACCCATAAAAACTAATTCAAATAATAATCTAGGCCTCCTTCGATAGTTGAAGGATAATAATAGAGTGTGTTTGTTTTGGCGATTAAATAAATAACTTATTTTTATTTAAACTTAAGGAATTTTAAGATTAGAAAAAAGTTAGATTGGGTAAAATGATGAGTGTTTGGATTAGTGATTGGATAAGTAATTTAAAATAACTTATGTAAAAGTTAGGATGTTTGGTTTGACTTTTGCATAAATGACTTTTGTATTAATTAAGAGAGAAAAATTAAAAAAATTATGAAAAATGAAAAAAATGAAGGGATAATTGTGAAAAAAGTCCTCATTGGCAACTTAATTGCCAATGGAACATAGGAAGATATCTACACACAGAGGGATTTTTTCACAATTTTTTCAAAAATTAACTTTGAAAATTTGGTAATGGTACAATTTTAATAAAATTATATCAAACTCTAATTTAAATTGGTACACTCAAAAAATCTTTTCTACTGTGCACCTCAAGTTTAAATCTTATAAATTATATCAAACTCTAATTTAAATATTAAATCCTAACTCATATTTTCACATAGTTCAAAATCTAATAAAATAAACCGATTAAAATTTTAATAATACCTCCAATAATCCAAATGAATTATTTAAACTAAATTTAATGGGTAAAAACACTATATATAAACTAATTTATGACATGTTTATAAAAAAAATTGATTATAAAATCATAAAACAACTAAATAATAAATCTAAACTGATTAAAATTAATTATTAATTATTCTCTACATTTCTATAGTCATATATTAACAAAACTCAAAACTTGTATAAACTCTTATCCCAAAGTATTCTCTAATTAGCAGAAGATTACTATCTAAAGAAAGAGAAAATTATTTAGAACATTTTTCATCAAAGAAGTTTTGTGATTAGAAGTGATTTTGAGTATCTTATTGATCCCTAAAAATATGAAAATACTTCTATCAATATTTTTTTATGCACATACAAGCACATAAGCTCCAATAAGCTTCATTTTGAGGCTTATGACTTTTTTCACCTTAAATCTAATCGCTGAAACAAACACTTATTTTTTATTAAAATACTGTTTAAGTCCAATTAATCACTGTTTAAATCCGATTTTCCTACAAAATCGCAGAAACAAACACACACAATAATAACGAAGTTGAGAAAGTGACGATTCGTATAAAAAAAAAAAAAATAAGAAGAAGAAGAAAGAAAATGACGGTTCGCCTTCTGGGTCCTCAATCATCGTTGTGTTTTTAATTTTATTTTTCTGGCAAGATCTCATAAGTAAGACACGTTTAATCAATAATTGAAATTTAAGGCTAAAAAACCACCGTCGATAAGCTAAACTATCGACTTATCGAGTCAATGCCTTTGGTTTATTTTTTTAATATCTTATTGCAGCATAAGTGCATAACACACCTTATATATGGGCAAAAAAAAAAAAAACCATATATGATCAAGTGTGTGTTTGGCATCATCCCAAACTATGGTTTGCATAATCTGAGATAAAACTCTTCTCACATATTTACCTCATAAATTGTAAAAACTATTAAAAAAAAATTAATCCAAAAACACACCAAGACATAGACCAACTGTGGCAGAAAAAAAAGGTGAACTCTACCTTTTCCATGCACTTCGATTCTCATGTATTCTTTGAAAATAGTTAAACTATATGTCATATTAGATAATGATGTATGGTTCTCGTTTTAATTTTCGGGGTACATTTATTTTGTAATCACTAAATAATTTTGCCAGTGATTTGATCACAATGTGATCCTTGTTCTTTGAATTGGCCGTTGGCTAATAATAGCTTATTGTTAGATTGTCCTATTGTAGGCGTAGAATAAACAACAGATTATTGTTTTAGCCATTACAGTTTTATGGTTATTAACTCATTATTATTAGATTAGATTATTAAGGGATTATTATACTATCTGAAGTTATGTTTTTTGTGTTCAAATAAGGCTCAAGGCCCCTTCTCTACTCAATAGCCCAAAACTTTTCAGTGTTGGGCCTAAGATACAGGTGGAGTTAGTGAGATTGTTGTACCAATGAAATAAGTCAGTATGATTGTGCTAACAAAAGTTAGGTCAATTATGTACCCAAAAAAAAGTTGATCAAATTAATAAGGAATTGATTCATAACCTATATAAAGGTTTTTTTTTCTTTATACCCCAGAAATAAAAACAAAACTAATTGCAAGAAAAACTTGGAACTAGCCCTTTTTGTAAGAGTATCTGTCATAACATTGGCGCGTCTACTTATCCGTTGGATTTCCACTTACAAGGAGGCACGTGCATCATGCTTTTGATTTCGTAGATCACTCCCCAATCTTCATAGGTTATCGGAACCTCGTTTAGAATCAATTAAACAGTTTCAGTAGAGTCATTTCCCATAATTATGTTTTTTGCACCTTGATCCTATGCTGTTTTTAGTCTCATCAAACAACCCTACAATTCAGCTGTGAAATAATCACCTTCTTCCAATATGAAAAGAAAGCCTTCTACCAGAGAAATACTTCCCTCTTTCAGGACACCTCCACATGCTGCTTTGCCAAAATCGTGCAAGAATGCACTGTCAACTTAGATCACATGCCTCCCGCATATCTCTTCAGTAGCAAGAGGAGGTGGTTGGTGTTTTTGTGAGTTAACATGGAGCTAAACTTAAATACGTCAGTTAATAATATGTAAGTATTTCAGTAAGCACTTAACTTTTTAGTTTTTTAGTTAAATTTAGATAAAATTCTTATAAAACTACAAGGAGCAATAACCATGATTTGAAAATGTAAGGAATAAAGCCAAAATTCATTTTCATAAATTTCTTATAAAATTATTGGGACCAAAAGTTGTGATTTACAAATAATATAAACTAGTTAATATGATTTAAAACATCTAGTCCTTAATATATAATATATTTGGAGGGTTTATTTTGGTTTTAAATATAAGACATAGTTTTTATATTTGTCTCCTGATGATTTTTTTTAATATTTGTCAATCTTTTCCTAATTTACTTCTATTAATGTTCTTTTAATAATAATTAGGAATGAGAGAAAATAAGAGAATCAAGAAAGATGGTTCATTAAATCCATTGTGTTAAGTTTTCCCATCACATGTAGACGTGTATCTTATTTTAGAAAATACATGTTGTTATCCAATATAACTAACTTTTTTAATCTAATCGAATTAAATAAATATGTTTAAGGATGATGAGTACAAAATTCCAAGGGGTTAAGGGGAAATTTTGCTTTAACCATTATCTTTGTTAATTTTGATCGTTAGTTAACTAAATATGCTGAGCTGACAATTCACATATCATCACATTATTTTTATTAAGGTGCAAATTTATCTCAAAAAATTTTAAATCTAACTTTTAAAAAATGAATTAGATGATGTGTAGGCTTTCAGAATAAATTTACACCTTATATAAAATGATATGAGTGATATATAAACTACCAATTCAGTATATTTATAAACTAACGGATAAAATTAACTACCATGCCAAATTCCTTTTTTTTTTTTTTTTTTACACCCAAACAAACGGGGGCAATTGCGGCTTACATTTTCACGCTTCGCATTTTCAAACCTAGGTTATGAAATTGAAAATGCGATGTAAGTCCATAAGATACGAGGCTGTAAGTTCAAATTCTCACGCTTCGCATTTTCTTTTTTCGATTTTGGTGTTGTTATTATCATTGGAAAAAGTTGAATCAGAACAACAGTTTTAATTGTAAAGGAGGCTTTTTAATGAAAAAGTTTGGCGGGTTGGTTCCCTGCTGTAGTTGAGCTGAAATGTGGAATCTGTCACGGGATGCTTGTTGTTTTTATGGTTAAAATGCAATGTATGATTCTTTACCATAAGTTTCTCTGGGTTGAAGTGTTTTCTCGACTTCACCCTGCGTTTCATCAATTTTTTCAATGGAGTTTCGTTTGACTTTGCAAAGAGATTGAAAATTTCGTTCGAGCCAATGTTATTTCGTGGTTTTTTAAATGCCCACTGGTTTTCGAATCCACATTGCACCGGCTAATCTGGTATTTTTCTTGTTTTACTTATGTTGTAGATTATTACTTTCTTTTTTCATGTTATAGTCTTTAATGTTGAGAGAAGGAAAAAAAAAAGTGTGAGTGCTGGAGTTCTTCTTAACTTATAACGTGCTGTAGTTAGGTAGATTTGACCTTTTCTTCTCCCTTTTTATCAATTCAGTGAGCAGTTTTACATTTAAACTTTTTCTTGGATTACAATTCTTGTGATTTACAGGCTGCCAAAGCTTCTCTGGGGACTTCGGCTGTGTCCGCAGATTTTCCTTCTGTGTGGAATGACATCTGGGTGCCTCAACTTTTGCCTAGTCTTACCCCAGTAATATTGCCAATGCCAAACCAAACCAAAGCTAATGAACCAATGGGATGTGAGGTTTGCAAAGTTGATTGCACTAGCAAAGATGTTTTTGAAAAGCACGTATCAGAAGAGAAGCACAAGAAGAATATGCAGTTGCTAAATAGCCCCGCCAATACAATAATACCAGGAGCCTCTCGTGCAAGTTCACAAAGTCAAATAAGTAGGATAGGTGGACAAGATTTATTTGGTGTAGTGAGCAAAGAGTTAGAGTCTAAGAAACAGAAGCTTGTGAAGGGCGGTGCAGCAGTTGATTCAGCAAGGGTTTGCACGATATGTAACGTCGCTTGCAATAGTCAAGATGTATATAACAAACATCTATCTGGGAAGAAGCATGCTGCTCAGGTGAATGAATATTCCTTTTTATGGTCTCCTAGTAGATTCACAAAAATACGTTGGAGGACAGTTTTCTTGGCTGTTGGGACAGTGAAGTCTTACTGTAAACAGTGTGTTATAACTAGCCGTGTCTTGAGTGTCCTATTCCTATTGTGAAAAGTTTCAGCTTACCTCCACTGATCTCTTGATGTTTTTATTTTTTAAATGACTAGTATGCGCCCATCTATCTTGATTCCCTTTCATGTGTTCTCATATTGGCTGGCCAAACTCCAAGCGTTCTATTCATCTGGGGCTAATAACTCATAATTAGTTCCATATGATAAAACTCTTGTGATTTTTTCCTCAACATTGATACTCCAATTAAGTTAACATGTATCATCTGCTCCTCAATGAGGGCAATCATGATCTGAAATGTTCATATACATGACAACGTGCAATACTTCTGCTGGTAATTTAGTTGGATTAAGCAATGCCTGTGGACAGCGGTTGGCTATGCTTTTATTGTATATTCATTACACCTTTGAGAACCTCAGCATTGTTATCTATAACCATCAGATAATTTGAATTGAATATTTGCAGCCTTGCTTGGTTTCTCTGACTTTGGTTGCTAAATGACGTTTAATGCAGCAAATTATGCACTTCATTTTGGTCTGTTGCATCTCTTATTGCCTTTTATTTGGCTTTCCAGGTTGAAATGCAACAAAATAGTTATGGTAGCTGGGAACCACTAGACTATTTCTACATTAACTGAGCACTGTTGTTCACTTTGCAGATTAACTTAATTTCTGATAGTGGGATTGGTCCTTATATTGCTGCTTTAAAGCCTCATGGCATTGGTCCTTGTAAAAAAGGCCCAAAGAAAACTAAGTTTACCCAACCTGCATGGTGTGAACTCTGCAAGATCAGTTGTACCAGCAGGGATGCATATTTGACACATTCAGCTGGGAAGAAACACCTGAGGAAGTTGGAGTTGCTGTCAAAATCAAATAATGATTTGCAACTTGAAATCAATCCAGTTATTGGGCCCCATGAAAAGCCAAACACTTGTAAAGATGAAGGGATAGTTTCACATATGCCAAATAAAGCAGCCATGGTAGAGGATATTGAGGCAAAGAAACGTAAACTTGTGGAAGGTGGAGTAGCAGAAACTGACATTAGAATATGCACTCTTTGTAATGTGGTGTGCAACGGCCAAACAGTGTTTTATTTTCACCTTACTGGGCAGAAACATGCTGATATGGTGAAGCTGAAGCAAGAGCAGGCAGGGTCAAATTACATATCCTCTTCAATTCAGAATATAAGTCACTTTCTAGAAGAATTATATGTTTCATAATATAAGTCACCTTGAGAGTAATTAAGTGGCTTTATATTTTTCTTTCTCCTTCAAAACCTCATTTAATAGAGATGAAGTTAAAAATATATTACAGTTTGAAGCTGATTTAATGAGTTAATAACTTTTTTTTTTTTAAATTTGGGTGAGGTGATTGAAAGTGACTTACTTTTAAACCGAAGGAGTATATTTATAGTAAAGAGGAATAGCTAGTTAGCTATTGTGCCATATATATTTCTAGTAGTTTTATTTACTTCATGAAAAATAAACTTGGAAAAATAATTTGTACGTATAAGAATCTCAATTGTAAATGAGAGTTACATTTAAAATTTAAATGTCTTATTTGTAATTGAAATTAAAACTCTTGAATTTGCAGTTGTTTGAATTAATACTTGTAATTTTGTCCAAAAAAATTAATACTTGTACTTTTCAAAAATATTTGTCGAGACTTAGCTGTCATTAATTCTCTTTTTGAGTTGACTGTCATTCTCCGTTAAACAGAATTTAACTAATTCGTAAGATTTTATTCTTGAATTATAATTAATATATGTAAATTCATTTTCATATTTACCTTATTCTAGACACCAATCATAGGCATTAGAGCTAGTAATATGGGCCATGGGTTCGCGCTAACCCATCACAGGTTGAGATAATATAGGTTCGGGTAAAAAAGAACCATATTAATATGAGTCGATTTTTAGCCAACCCAACACATAACTTCTAGATTTGCAGGTTAGCCCGCCCGACCCATATTATTTTCCTTTTTTTAAAAAAAATTATATTGCTTTTTTCAAACTCTTTTTAAACAATATACTGAATTTTTTTTCCTACAAACCTAAACCAAAAATAAAATAAAATAAAAATACATTACAAAATCATAATCATAAAGTGATAATAAAACATCAAATTTAAAATTTCAAACATCACAAATCCACACATTCAAAATAAACATAAACCCAAAAACTATCATTAACATTTAATACAATCAATAATTAGTTGATATTAATGGTGTTAGGTTACATAATACACTTAGAGAAGTCATAGCTTTTTAAAAAAAATAAAAAAAATAAAAACGATCCAACCTACCAACCCGATGGTTAAATTCTCTCTGTGGGTTGGGTCCATATGGATTCAAACAAAAACTGCATAAAAATGATTCAATATTTACAGAACCCAAACTGCTCACCAAGATTGAAACCCATGTTATCCACCCTAATCACCATACTGCTTAACGATACTTAATGAAAAGTGAATAATTGATGTAGCGCCTAATGTTTAATTTTTTGTTAACTTTTTAAGTTTTTATTCTAAATAAAAATCCATAATAAATGATAAATCAATTGGCACGTGTGAAACAATATGAATTTCGACGGCCCAAAAACAAACTCTCGTGGACAAGCTCAATCCAATTCACCACCAAATGCCGCGTGTCCCTTCCTTTTCCTTCCCATTTTGCCCTGCCAGCTCAAATAATAGAGAAACATATATCTTCAAGGCCAGCCACGGGCATCACATTTTAAATTTCAAATTGTTTTTGCAATAACCTTTGTATTTCGTTAATTTTCCTGAAGACGAGTTATCTGATTCAGGTAACTAGCTCAGATTCTTTCCGTTTCTGTTTCATATTGATATATGCATGTATCCGGTACTGATGAATGAGCTCGGAGTCGGTTTTTCTGAGGATAGAATCTTTAAGTGTACTCCCCAATTGCATATTTGCCAAATCCCCGTCGAGGGGTTTTCTAAGTTCTTACGTATGGTGCGATGAATCTGAAAAACTATGATTTCTTTAATCATGGGTCAAGTAAGCATTTTATCATTTCTCCTTTTTGTTATATTTTTGCCAGGAGAAAGTAGCTGAGGTTGTTAAGATTTTGCACTCTAAAAAAAAAAATTGAAAATCAACTTCATTACTTGCAGAATCGTGTTATGAATTTATTGTCTTCAATTGCTAGTCCATTTGGCTGTTATATTTCTATAATCTTGGTAATGCTGTTGCGCATTAGCTGTGTGGTTGGTGTTTGTTCTTTCGTATTTACTACTGCCACCACTACTATCAAATTCAGCGCGACTTATCTTTTAATAAACGCATCCATCATGTGCTCCTCTCTAAGGCACTTGTGTCAGATTGCTTGCAGAAATGTCAAATAGCTTCAGAAATGACATCGATAATTCTTTTAATGCGGAGGAACTCTTGAAAATTAAAACAAGATGTAGAGAGGTACCGTTTCCTCCCCTTTCAGCTTCTTGCTACCTGGAATCAAATCATGCACCCTATTAGGAATATGTTGGAGCATTGCATGAGCATGTTAATATGAATTCCTTTCTTTTAAATATATTGCTTTAATTGGCAATTTTTAAAATAAAACTCTTAATTTGATGAATGAGGTAGCAACCTAACATATGTATATAATGAAGTCACATATGACTACAAAGACGGTGATGTACTTTTCCTGGAGCTCTGACATATTGAAGAATATGCTACCATTTGGTTGTATTATTGGGTGACTTTCATTCTGTCCATGATAGAACAGAACTCCTTACCTGGATTACTGATATTTTATCAAACTTGTTCATCATATATAGACGGTTGATTGCTTTAAAAGACTTTAATTGTGTTTCCAAAAGAACATAACCCTTTTCCATGCTGTATGTAACTTATATATCATTGGAACTCTTTACGGATGTGTATCTTGTTTGACATGCAGCTTAGAAAAGAGAAGGACATGATAAATAGTTCACAATCCCAAACCTTTGAGCTACTCCGGGTACATCACATGCTAGATTGAATTCAAGCTATTGTATTATAATATTATATTATGTTCTATTAAGCATTTTACATATATTATTGTAAGGAGAGTGGGAATGTAAGATTTACTAACTTTTGATCCTCATCTTTGATATTTAGTAACCATTAACCCCAAAGATTACAATGAAGTGGTTTTTCGAGTGGGAATGTAAGACGCATATTAGAGTGTGACTAAGTGCTCCTCTCACGCCCCCATCCCCAAAGAAGAAGAAAGAAAAAAGAAGCAAGATTCTTAGTGTTGGGCTTGCGGCTAGTATGAAGACGATTTTATGAAGTTTTATTGGTTGATTAAAGGACACAAAGCATAAAGAGGCTTTGATGCTCTTATCCTCCCATGTGAAATTTTAATAAACAAAATTTTCCTTTGCAAATTCAACTTCAAATAAAAGCCATGTTTAGATACTTTCTTCTTTGATGCACAAATTCATAGAAATTCTATAAGTGACACGCAAAGAATTTTGGTAAAACCTCGCAAGTGCATATTCTCCAGAACTAGTAAAAATTCCTTTTTCAATAATTATGTTGAGTATTTGAGTAACTCGTAAATATCTTCCATATCTGTAGTTGCAGCAAGGGAAGTCTGAACCTTGCATTGGCTCTTTCATGAAAATGCTGCCCCTTCTATTAAAGAACTAAGCTTAAAAATTGACCTTGAAATTTACTTTTTTAAGCGTTTTTAACAAATAACTGATGCCAGTTTGATTTATGCCATTGATGCAGATAGTAGAACTACAAGAGAAGTCATTATCGGAGGCTAACATAAAAGATAAGAAACACGTACAGAGGTTGGAAGATGAGCTGTTGAACTGCTCTCAAGAAATAGGTAGTTTGTTCTGTCTCTCAGTTTTTGACGCCCTTTGAATGGGTTCTTAAGCTTGAAAGTAACTAAAGCTCTTTCAGATGATTGATAGATGGAGAGTAGCTCATGCTGCCAATTCTATTTAGTTATATGCATATAAGTTGCGCATATTTACTCTCATTAGTGAACCTTTTGTGCAACAGATGATTGCTATTCGATAGCATAGTATTTTTTCTTCTTTTTGGTATTTTTTGGCATGCAAATTAAGTTGTAATAGTCATTTATTTTCAATGAAATTGATTTATCCGTTGGATTATGTTTTTTTGACTCATTGGCTTGATCTGATCATACTTGATACAGATTACCTTAAGGATCAGCTTAATGGAAGGAACATGGAGGTGAAATACCTGCAAGAACTTGTTTACAGCCTCAAATTGAAAATAAAGGATATGGAAGGCTTACAAGATGAGGTTTTCAGGTTAAAGGAGGAGCTGCAGAGGTCCAATTCGGAGCAATTTTTCTTGTTGAAGGAATTAGAAACTAAAGAAATGGAATTGGAGAAGTCAACATTGTCTGTAGAGAAATTGGAGGAATCGATTTCATCCATGGCATTAGAATCTGAATGTGAAGTAGAGTGCATGAAGTTTGACATGATGGCCTTGGAGCAGAGTCATTTTGAGGCTAAGAAAATACAGGAGGAAACTCTAGAGGAAAACACTAGAATGAGTAGATTGGTTGAAGAACTTCAGTTTAAATTTCTGGAAGCCCAAAAAAGTATGGTCTCTCTAAATGAGGAAAATAGGAAGCTTAAGAACAAGATTGATGCTGTCAACATGAACACTAGAATTTTTTCTCAGAAGGTTGAAGAGTGGCTAGAAAACAAGGATAGATCACAACTCAATGGTCAGTTTTCCTTGAGCGAACAAGAGAAGGATTCAGATATATCAAAGGATATAAGGTACATGACAGAAGGTGTTTCGTTTTCAACTAATCTGTATGTGACAAGCGTCCTGTTGTAATAATTGTGTTATAACGGAAGGATGGGATTTTTCTTTATTGCGGTCAGCTCCTAACTCTGGCAGTTTTGCTTGATCTTTTATTTGATAGTTTCAGAGTGAAATTGCCAATTTCTCTTCTTCAAGGGAATAAAATCAAATGGGGTGCCTCTTTCTTTTTTCTACTTCTTGCTTGTTAATAAATGTTCTCCCTTAATAAAGGCTAAAGATTTGAACTGGTTAGTAATGTTTCAGAGTCACATTGTCTTTACCTTTGTCATTAAGTGTATGCCTGATATCATAGGCATTGAACATATTACACTTTACTTAATTGCTCCTCCTTTTACTCTTGTGAGATTGTATGTTTAAATGTAGGGATATAGATGATGGATTCTGAAAATGGAAGAAGTGGCTTATTTGTAATCTTATTAGTCGATTAATATTCCAGTTGGCTCCTAATTCCTACGTGTATAGTCTTCAATCAGCTAATCCCAACTGTTAAATGTAATATTACATAACCGGCAAGCACACCAGAAAATATTCAACATGTCAATTTGGACAGTAGTACAATTTCCTTGAGGAAATTTTTTGTCATGTGATCTTCTCTGACTGGCAGTTACTGATAATTTAGGTGCATATTTGATTTTTTCCGTTGAATTATTTTAATTTGAACTTACCAAGTTGAAGCGTTCTTTTGCTAAATTTATGAATTATGACAATGTTTTCCTGTATTTCCCAAGTGTTTATGGAGAAGTATTGGGCCCGCTCCTTGGAAGGCTATCATTGGCGTTGGAAACAGATGCAGGTATTAAAGAGGAGATGGAGAAGATGTCATATCAGACGCGAAAGTATAAAATACTTGTGGAGAAACTTAAGGTATGTCCAGTAGCTGAAGCATAAAATATTGAAATGGTTGATGTCAATTCCTTAAACACAAAAGTGAAAATAAGGTGTACCTTTTTAATTACTCAATTTCATCTATTCAAGTATATTTTGAGCTTGGACATGTATCTAGTGATATCGACTCTTTACTAGGAAGAATTAAGAGAAGAAAAGTTGAAGGCCAAAGAAGAAGCAGAGGACCTTGCTCAAGAAATGGCAGAGCTTAGATATCAGTTTACAAGTTTGTTAGAAGAAGAAAGTAAGCATCGTGCTTGCTTTGAACAGGCATCTTTGCAAAGAATTGCCGAATTAGAAGCACAGGTATAACTGTAAAGTCATCACTCCCTTTCTCTTAATTATCAGAACCTAATCCAAGAAAACGTGTCTGACTTTCATCCTTTTTTCTTTGCAATCAAAGCTTCAAAGAGAACAGAGAAAATCTTTATTTGCAGTCAGTGGCCTCCCTGAAACGTAGAAACTGGAATTGTTCAAAGTTCTTCAAGTTCGTCAGAAGAGAATTATCATAAAGGTTTGTGCATAGACGTGGATTGTTATTCTTTCTCAAGGATTGTATTGTCCATGTGCTGATTGTAATTGTTCTGCATAATATGCTGCTGATTAAATTGCTACATCCTGGACAGATGAACTGTAAGATGTAGGATGTCTTCTCATGTATTGGTTCATAGAAGAGTGTTAGAAGTATAAGGTGTATTGGTTGGTTAGTTGAGTGACCTTCGGCTATACAAAGGGTCATAGTTAATTGTTGAGTGTGTTAGGATAGTAAAATTCTCTCCATGTTAAGAGAAACGATAACTTGGTTCTCTCTCTGGAGATGAGTCTCTCTTGAGTCTCTAAGTGGGATCATCTCCCTCAAGTGAGGGTAGATTAGTGATAACCTAACCGGGTTAGATTTTTTATACGAGCATATTGCTCTTTTATGAATAATTACATGATTCTTCATCATTCTCCATAGTGTTTCTCTAATTGCTCTTGTTAGCAAAAAGAGAAACAAAGTGGGGTTGTACAGAGGAACCACCTCTTGCGTGTTTCGGGGCATTTTGTTATATGGGGTGCAAGAACTGATGTAAACATGTTGAACTATTGTACAGATGACTAAGAGCTTGCTTTCTTTCTCTCTCTCTTCTTTCTCGCAATTGTAAAGGATTGAGCTTTAAGTCCAATTTTATTATTTGAAATCTAGCTATTTTTTATTATTGGGAGTGAACAACTTAGTATTGTGATGTTTTCAGTGCACCCTAGGCGAAAACGTAAGTCATGTATTGAAAAAAACAGTTGTCCTTGCAATTGCATATTCAGCTACTTAAAGTTGGGTGTGCAGATTTTGAGTATTTTAAATACCCAAATTTAAGTCCAAATAACATTACTTATTTGCAAGTATGTGTGTATTAGACTCCCTTCATTGGCGGGCGAAAAAGCATAAAAGAAAAAAAAAAAACTCCCTTGATTGGTTCATTGATTTTTTTTTTTTTAAAAAAAATCTTCTCTTTTGCATATACTTATATCAATATATAATAATTAGGTATTTTTCCTATTATACACGAAAAACACTCGTGCGTTTTATGGTTTGTGGCAAGGCTCCATTTTAATAATAGAAATCATTGTTGAGTTTGATGACATCGTTGGTACGGCTAAATAATAATAATAATAAATATAAGAGTAAATTAATCTCATCACCCTCTTGTGTTGTCTTAATTACAAAGGTATCCCCTCTATTTTGAAAATATAAGCTTAAGTTCAAATCGGTAACTTTGTTAAGAATATTTTAACATATTTTTTAAAATTAAAGTTTATATAAAAATAAAATTTATTTACTATTTTAACCTTAATAGTAAATTCCCAATTTTACTTGACAGTTTGCATATTTCAAGGGAGAAAAAAAAAACGCAACATGCAAGAGCAGTTATGGAGAAGATAATTGCAACAGATCATAGAAACAAACAGGTATGAAGTTTTCATTTAAATCCATTAAACAGTATGTATCGCATATCCCGTAGTCTTTTATTCCTCATAAACAAAGCACTGTGTGTGATGTATAAATATACAATTGTTCATGGTAAGTGTCGCATGAAAAAGGCATTTCTTGTGATTTTTTTTTTTTTTTGGATTTTTTTTTCTTTGATTGGGGTTATTGGTTCAATTATATATAGAAGAAATATATATTTTTAGTCATTTAAAAAATTAAAAATAAATAAATTTCAATTTGTACGATGAAAAATTAAAATTATAAATTTTATAATCTCAAAATTAATACATTTTTTTATATATTAGAAAGTTACAAAATCTGTTATGTCTAAATTTTTATTGGCCCTTATATATATGTGTGTATGTGTGTGTTTAAATAATTCCAATATTTATGTCCAAAAAAAAAAAATTCCAATATTAAAGAGGAGCATTTGGTCAAAAAATTTCAAAAGCCAAATGTAACGGCCAACAAACGATTTGAGTGAATTAAAATAGAATCTAAAAATATAAGGAATGATTGTGTAACATACATTTTAGTTTTAAAACAGGTTTATATGGATTTTCAAAATAGAGAGGAGGTCTATATAATTAAGGTAAAACAGTTGGATGATTAGAGCGTTTTACTCTAAATATAATCATTCACCAATGTAAAATAGTAACCGGCCACAAAGAAGTTGTGAATACCAAGTCAACAGCCAGCAACATTTTTTTTTTTTTTTTGATAGAAGAGGAGAAAACATAGCCCTATCGGCTCTATTCTACTAACTCATTACAAATATATTGGTTCGCAACATCTGCCATGATCAGACTTTTGACATCATCTGGTTCTCTGTCAAGCACAAGAAAATCCACCGTCATATTCCATGCTCTTTTTGCCAAATAATCCGCCACCATATTCTCCTCCCTACAACAATGTAATATCTCGACATCCCAGTCACGTTCCAGCATCGATTGAATTTCCAAGATTAAAGTAGCATCTTGATGTTCCTCGGGAATCATTCCTTGAATAAGATCCAGTACTTGGCTGCAGTCACTCTCAACAATAATGTGCCTAAATCCTCCTTCCCAAGCTAATTTCATACCCCACAAAATTCCCCATGCCTCTGCTGTGATAACCGATCCGCTTCCAATCCTAAACATAAACCCTTGAATAAATCCATTTTTTTCATCCCTTATCACCCCACCACAGGTACAGCATCCCGTCGCTTCATTCCTGGATCCATCTGTATTAATTTTAACCATCCCAGCAGGAGGAGGTCGCCAACCCCTACTTGTTGCGGTATAAGACTTAGGTTGCATGTGGGTAGACATACCCCAAGACAAAACGGAACCAGTACGTGCCAGTAACTCCTGCTTACTCCATTGTTTGTTGTTGAAGATACGGTCATTCCTTGCCAACCAAATGTGCCTGCATAGGACCGTAAACCAATGTCGAAACTCGTAGCCATACACATGATCACGACGGCGTAAACACCATGTTAACCAAATGTTTTTATCAATTGAGCCAAAGAAATGCCGATGCCATGGACTAGGTAATGACTCACTCCATATCTCTTTAACCATCACACAATCTCGAAGAACATGCATAATTGATTCAGTCTTGTCTTGACAAATGGGGCACATCTCATTTGTGTGGATTCCCCGTTGAGCTCGTGCCAAATTAGTCAGTAAACGACCATGAGCGCATAACCACAAAAACATTCTGTAACGTTGAGGGACCTTCAGCTTCCATATAAGCCTCCATCCGAATAAAGAACTATTTTCACCTTGCCCATCTATCCTTTTGTACGCGGCCTTTAGTGAAAATTTACCATCAGATGTCCATCTCCAAATAGGAAAATCACCACTAGTATTGCGGTTAATATTCACTCTTTGGATTGCAACCACGACATCTTTTGGTAATAAATGCCCAAACTTATCTAGATCCCATTGACCTGACGGAGTAATACAGTCGGCCGCCTTCCATTCCCTTATTTCGTCTGTTAATGGTTGAAGTGTCAAACTCTCCAATCTGTCAAAATGGGGAACCCATAGATCATGCCAAAAAGACACCAAAGTTCCATCAGTAATCTTCCAAGCAATACTATCAGTTACACATTCCCAATTTTGTCTAATCCCCTTCCATGTGCTTGATTCTGATCGTCTTTTTTCTACTTCTGGCACCAAATCACTGCTCGTCTTGTACTTCTCCCGAAGAAAACGAATCCACAATGCATCTCGTTTGTGTATCAAGCTCCACCCCAATTTCATCATGTAGGCCTGATTCTGAATTCTTGCCTGTCTTAAGCCTAATCCACCATCATTCTTCCGAGAACAAACACGACTCCAGGCCACCAAGTGTGGCTTACGACTCGTGGATGTACTTCCCCAAAGAAATTGCCTGCACTTTCTGTCAATCTCATCACAGGTACCCAAAGGGAGGGGTATAGTTTGCATTGCATAGGATGGCATAGCCGACATGACTGATGATACAAGAGTATGTCTAGCTGCCATCGATAACATGTTTGGTTTCCAGCTTGCTAGTCGAACATTCATCTTATCAAGAATAAATCTGTATGAGGACTTAGTACTTCGCCCATGCAAGATTGGCATTCCTAAATATTTTCCCAGGTTGGAGGACATGGAAAAATTCAAGAACTCACTAATGTCTTTTCTTCTCGTATTACCCACATTCTTGGAGAAGTAAATATGCGATTTTGCATTATTTACTTTCTGACCAGAAATATCACAGAAATCATCCAGTATGGCTTTCACCACCCCGGCCTGATCCATATTTGCTTCTGCAAACAGAATAAGGTCATCAGCAAAAAAGACATGAGAAATAGCCGTACCTTGCCTGGACAATTTAAAAGGTTTCCAATCTCCATCTTCTACTGCAGCCTGGATTAAATGCCCCAACCTCTCCATCATAATAACAAAGAGATACGGTGAGATAGGATCTCCTTGACGAACTCCTCTGGAAGGGAAAAAAGATTTTGTAGCACATCCATTCCAAAGTAACTGCATTTGTGGAGTAGATACACAAGCTTTTATGACGTCACAGAGATACTTAGGAATCCTCAGTTCATTCAAGCATTCGAAAAGAAAACTCCATCTGACTCGGTCATATGCTTTCTCCAAGTCAATCTTTATTGCCATAAATCCCTGCTTCTTTTTCATGCTCCGCATAGAGTGAATAATTTCCTGCACTAGAATAATATTATCAGTACTTTGGCGCCCCTTCACAAACTACATTGGTTCGGGGCCACAACCAATGGCATAATAGATTTAAATCTATTTGAAATAACTTTTGTAACAATCTTATACACTACATTACAGAGGCTTATTGGCCGAAAATCTCGGAAAGATTGTGGATGATCAATTTTAGGAATAAGTACAATTTGAGTATCATTAATATTATGTACCCAATCTGGATTAGAAAATATCCTTTTAACCAGAGATGTCACTGAAAGACCAACCGTATCCCATTGGCTCTGATAAAAAAGAGGATTTAAACCATCTGGACCCGGAGCTTTTAGAGAACCCATATCGAACAAAGCTCGTTTAATTTCCATTTCATCAACCTGTCTTCCCAAAGCACATCTGTCAGTTGTGTTAATCTCAGGATAAGTACACCCAAACACCAAGGACCCCTGGTACGTATTCATTTCCGTATATAGATCTTCAAAAAAATTCTTGCCAAATTCTCGTATTTCTTGCTCATCATAAGACCATTCTTGAGAATCAAGTTTAAGAGCTAAGATCCGATTCCTTCTTCTTCTACCATTTGCCTTTGAATGAAAATATCTTGTATTTCGGTCTCCCTGAATATACCAAGTAGCACGAGAGTATTGGATCCACATAATTTCCTCCTGGGCCAAGATTTTCTCAAGTTCCTTCCATAATTCACATTGCAAATTCTCTAATCTCACTGAAGGCCCAACTCTGGCAATTTTGGTATTAATCCCATCAAGACGTCTATAAAGCTTGTTCTTCATATAAATTAAATTCCCAAATACGTCTTTGTTCCAAATTTTCAGCTGCTCAGTAAAATTTTCTAAAGATCCACACCAATCTTCCTTGACATCCCATTGGTTCTTAACAAAAGCCGAGAATTCATCATGCATAACCCAAGGGGCGAAGAAACGAAAAGGCCTTTGTTTATTCTCACCATGCGCTACCTTGTCAGTATTAACCAGAATGGGGCAATGATCTGATTTGTACTTTGGCAGATGAAGCACCGAAGCATTTGGAAACTGCGCATGCCATCTGCTATCTACAAATGCTCTATCGATTCTGCTTTGACTAGACGACGTTCCCCATGTAAAACGAGGACCACTAAAGCCAATATCAATTAATCCAGTATCAGTAATCCATTCCCGGAAAAATCTATCCACTCCACTAGTTTCACGAATTTTCATGCTCCATCTATCCTCAGGACACGAAACAGCATTGAAATCCCCAACTACCAACCAACCCCCACGAACAACCTCGCTAATGTCTCTTAATGAAGACCATAGCAGGCGCCTCGGGTATATATTAGGATTTCCATAAACAATTGTAAGGGACCATTCATTATCATTTCCTGCATTAACCATTCCATGGACAAATTGCTCACCCGCAGAAATAATCGAAAAGTTACAACTTGAGTCCCAAAATAACCAAATGCCCCCACTGAATCCTCGTGCATCCACCACATGCATATTAGACCATCCAATCTTTCGAGCCAATAACTTTGCCTTTGTTCCCGCCTGTCTAGGCTCCAATAGTGCAAAAAGATTAACTCCTTGTTTATCAATAATATCACTGATTAAACGATGAGAAGAGGCACCACCGGCACCTCGAGTATTCCATGTCATAACTATCATTTAAACAAATAATCAAAGATAAAGGATCCCCAACATTAAGAAAAACACTACTGGGGCGTAGGCCCGTAAGCTCCGTCACCTGACTCCTTCATAACAACATCACCCACCTCATTTGGAAGATTGATACTAGTTGAATAGTTAATCTTTCTGCCTGCACCTGGATCAATAGGGTCAGAAGCACTATTTCTATTAGATTTTGGTGGTTGAATTTTCACACCTTCTGATTTCAAAGTCGTCCCCGAATAGGCCTTAGTTGGTTGCAATTTGGAAGATCCCGCGACACTTTTCCTTCCTTCATTAGAACCTTTTGCCAAGCCCCTAGCACTATGTACTTTTCCACTTTCTGAGATCAAACTAGAATTATCTTGGTCTACCATTTTATTCTTCACTTGTTGATAATGTTCCATTGGGTTCACCAAATCCGTCTTACGTTCCACCACATTTTCTTTAGTCCCAGAATTGATCACCACAAGCTTCTTCTTACTAGGCAAAGATCCACTTGATTTAATAATTCGGACTGATGAAGATTCTGTAGCATCATGTGCCGAATTATTAGGTGCCATTAAAGTGATTTCATTTCCTTTCTCTTCCGTATTCTCATCTATCAATGCTGCGAATCTTGATCCTCCACCATTATTGTTTCTATGCAAATCACGTACCCCTCCCCGTCTGATATTCAATTCTCCACCGGTGCCACGCTGCATCCTTCGACGTCTGGGTGCCACCATCCATTCACCATAGGTTATTTCTTCTGGGTTATGGTTAGTCGACGTCGAATCCGCTGTTCGTCCATCACACTCAGTCTCCGAACTTTGAACTCCCGAAGGTTCAAATTCTTTCTTTTGTGAGCAATGTTCGGCTCCATGTCCATACCTCCCACATGAAAAACATATCAGGTGTAGACCCTCATATACTATTTTTTTTTCCTTGCCATTAATCATAATTGATGGGAGGAGCGGGGAATTCAGGTCGATTTCAACACATAATCGAGCAAAACGACCTTTTGTTTGTTTCAATGTATTATTATCCACCTTAAGCACCCTTCCAATCTGACTACCCACAACATATAAGATACCCTTATCATAAAAATCAATTGGAAATTTAGGAATACGTACCCATGCAGCGATCTTTGGTACCTCCCCAGCATCAGGATCGAACTCAGGTTTCCATGGCTGCACAGCTAGGTAATGTTCCATGTATAACCATGGGCCACCAGTCAAAGCAAAATCATAATCCTCCTCGCTTGTTAGACGAACTAAGAAATATCCAGAACCAATTTCTATCGTTTTCACCTCACCCCTTCGACCCCATAGTTGCTGCAACTTTCTACCAAGTTGTTCCTCACGAACCATACGTCCCAGAAGCCTAACAATCAGAGAAGTCCTCCATTTCTTTGCTAGTTTTTGACGGAATTCCGGTGAGACAACAATATTTGGACCTTTCTGAGTGATCTCAACCTCAATTCTTGATTTCCATCCATCCCCACGCCACCATTCTTCCTCCTCATCAGACATATCTCCCGCCATCGGTATATCAACACAAGCTTCCTTGTAAGATTTCTTCTGTTGTGTAGAAACCTCCTCCACCACCTCTGCATCAGTCATCCAATCCTCCACCCTTGGTACAAGGGATTGGTGTTCAGAGAACTCATCCTCCCCATCTCTAATTTTCTTTCGGCTTCTTACCATATCATCTTGTTCTTCCGATGTCGGCACCGGAGTTACTCTCTCACAACTTCTATCCCGTTCACGTATATTGCTTCCCATTCTGTTCTCAGGTTACACACAGATCTCCGAAAATTTTTGGAAAGCCAGAAAAACGTTTCAATCCACAGATCAAAACAATGACTGAAAATTAAACTAGAAGCCAAGATCAGCGTACTTCACAACAATGAAGAAAACAGTGACGATGACTTAGTCCAGCTGAGACAGAAAAAATCCAACGTAACAATAAGCAAACTGAAGCAAGATGAAAGCAGATCCTTCTCCTTTGTAGAGATACTCAAGCCGGCGACTATGCAAGCTCACTAACGAAGAATCTCTTTGAAGCTGAAAAAACAGAAAACCGCAGAAAGAAACAGAGCCTAATCCCAAGAGAAAAGAACTCCTCCACGCTAGACAAACATGCCACGAGCCTGCAATCGGTGCAAACTGTAAGGAGTAGCTCCGACTGTGCAGACCCAAACGGAGATCGCCGACGTTTCAAGTTGACCGTTGTTCTTGAAGGAAATCTCAGAAAAAACAGAGCCCAATCCCGAGAGAGAAGAAGCTCCTCCACTCTAGACGGCGACGGAAAACGAGCCTCCAATCGCACAGCTGCAGAGATCAGCCCCGGCGGAGCAGACCCACACTGCGACCGTCGACTTTGCAAGGTGACCGTTGCTCTGCAACGGTAATGCTACGACCAGATCTACTGTTCACTGAGAGAAGAAAGCTGACAGCCAGCAACATTTTTGAATGCCTCGGAATGTTCTTTTGAAGAGTAAGATATAGAAATAAAATGAGAATAGAAACTTTCCTCATGCATCACACGGATGTTGCCACAATTTATTTTTAAAAATATTTTTGAATAAATTTGGTGTTGTCAATCCAACGTAACAGAATATTCAAAATTTGCTTTGTCGCGTAATAAAGAATTAGTGCCTTCTGCTAAATCCAACTCTAATTGGTAATTGTATCCTAATAGCGGTGAATAGCCTGGGCCCAAAAAAATAAAACGAAGTTGACAAAGTCAGTTGGGGGGTGTTTTAAAAACTACACCTTCCGATCCTAATTATAAGATAAAGTTGATTTTTTTAGAGAAATTAAGGAAGCCAATTAAATCACTTTAGAGTATTTATATTTTTAGTATCTTTGGATTATATATTAGTTTATTAATCAAATTACTTAGTTTGAAGAAAAAAAAATATAAATATAAATATTCTAAATTGATTTAATTGGTTTTCTTAATTTTTTTAAAAAAATTAATTTTATCTTATAATTAAGACAAGAGAGAGAGGAGGGAGTAAAAAGACTAAAAACGGTTTTAGGTCTGAGTCATATGACTTCCAAAATCCCCATCCGAAACATAAGTAAATCATAAATGGGGTCCACGATTGATTTATTCAAATCCAAAAACAACGCCGCTGACAAATTCTGAGGGGTGAATGTGAACCCAAAAACACGTCATAAATAATCATACATGATATAAAAATGTTTGTGTACTCGCTGCACCCATCTTTGATTTCGTCGCAGTTTCCTGCCCCCTCTTTTCTTGACGCGATTTTGCATATACATTCATCGGTTCTTTCAGTTGAATTAGTCCCTTTCGGCTTTCGTGCTCCCATTTCTTGTTCTCCCTCTTGCATTTCCAAGGCTTTATAATTGTTGGATATTCACTTCTCTCGGAGTTCTTTCTGATTTTTCATTCTTTGGGCATTCTTTGGGTTTCTCCAGGTACTCATCTACTGCATCTTCAATAATCATTGATCTTTTAGTATTCTATTACAGTATGAAGCCCTTAATTTATCGGTGTTTTTCGAGATTCTTTTACTATCTTGTAGGGCTTCTTGTGTTTTTCTATGATCACCTAATGGTTAGCTTTGCTTCCGCTCTCTCCCTCTGTGTTGATTGGAATTTAAGCTATTATTGATATCTAAGATTTTGTGTTCTTTTCGTTATGATTCTTCTGTTAGCCTCGTCGAAGATTTTTCTTCTTTCATTCTCTAACGAACCAAACGGACCGAATAGGTTGTTGACTCCGTTGTCTGTTTATTAAAGTTTTAACACCTCTTTCTTCTCATCGGCTTTGAGATTGTGTTAGTGAATTCTTGTATAATTCGTGGATCCGTTAATCTTCGATATTGTAGTTCGCCGTTTTTTGACTTTCTTTGTTGGTAATTTAATTGAAATCTGCCTTAATTGATTAAGGTAGGGTTTCTTTTAGCCTAAGAAGATCAACTGATTCGTGATTAGTGCCCTAAACTTGATAGTATGCCCTAAACTTGTCTACAACAACAGTGTATGAACAGTTCTTGCGTATTTTTGCAGGAAGAATTGTTCTGCGTTCTCCTTACTTGGGACCATTATTTCTTGTTATATTCATTTACGCGCTTACCTTCATCTTCCTCTAACCAAATTCTGCAAGCGTACTTGCTTGGTGGTGACTTGAAGAGAGAGAATGTTTGGTTCAAAGAAATCTCCCCTGAAAGTTGCAAAACACAATTCTGTTGATCCTGTCTATCCAGTCCACTCTAAGTCAAACCCATTTGATTCTGATGATTTGGCAAAGGATGGTAAAAATTATAATTCCTCTAGGAGGAGTTCTTCAGATCCTGCACTAGTAACAACAGAAGTCAAGACCAACCCTTTCAATGACTATGATGTAAATGAGAAATCTTCATTATCTTCCTATGCTCTGCAATCAGCAGATCGAAACAAGTATAAGAATGATTTCCGTGACTCAGGAGGAATAGAAAATCAGTCAGTGCAAGAATTGGAAAACTATGCTGTTTACAAGTCTGAGGACACTACAAAAACAGTTAACAATTGTCTGAAGATTGCGGAGGACATGAGAGAGGATGCTACCAAGACTTTAGTCACCCTGCATCAACAAGGAGAGCAGATTACCAGGACACACCATGTTGCTGCTGGAATTGATCAGGATCTTAGTCGGGTACCAATCTGGTTTTTCAAAGAGTTATTTAATGCATGCTATAGTGATCCTATATGAGTGGCTTCTTGGTGACCTTTTACCTGGGCTATTGCTTCTTTTACTATACATTCGAATAATATTCTGGACTAAACTGACAGAATGGCTTGTACAGGGAGAAAAGCTCTTGGGAAGCCTAGGGGGCATGTTTTCCAAAACCTGGAAACCAAAGAAGACACACAAAATAACTGGCCCTGTTATATTTGGAGGTTTTATTCTTTTTCCCCTTCATTTGCGTTCTCTGTATGTATATGTACGTGTATGTAACATATGCATGATATGCTTCATAATACAGATGATCCTGTAAGAAGAAAGGGCAGCCACTTGGAGCAGAGAGAGAAGTTGGGATTGAGTTCTGCACCTAGAGGGCAGTCAAAGCCACGGACACCATCTCCTGAACCGACAGATGCCCTTCAAAAAGTTGAGGTTTGTATCATTCAGTGAACATTAACCTATTGTCTAAAGCTAGCTGAGCGTGCAAAACTCAATTATCTTAAGGGCTGTTGATATGCTATAAATGTCTCTTGCAAAAATATTGGATTGACGGATTCTTCCTATAGCCTTTAGTTGCACTGACTGATGACTTGCCTAGATAGACATTCTTTAGTAGTAACTATCGATATTCTGGCAATTGGGTTAATCTTACTGTCATTAACCACCATTAGTGTGTAATCTCTGTAATTCCAACTTGGATGATGCAACTTCCATTTGTTATTTTCATCTCCTTCTATGATATATTGGTTTCATAATTGGCTAATTAGTGACTGTCCGTGAACAGTTTGAGAAGGGGAAGCAAGATGATGCACTGTCAAATATAAGTGACATACTGGGAGACCTGAAAGAAATGGCTATTGACATGGGATCCGAAATTGAGAGGTTAGTTGGATCATGCGTTTATTCTTGTGTATAATTTCACTCTCCAGTTCTTCTTGAGCAGTATATGATCATCTTTTGCACTTTCCTCACAAAACAAAGCGATAGCTAAAGCAACACTTCAAAAATTCCCAACAAAGTATCAACTTTTCACATGGCTGATCTATTGGTAATGTTGGTGATGCTGCAGGCAAAACAAGGCTCTGAATCATATGCAAGATGATGTGGATGAATTGGATTTCCGCATGAAAGGTGCTAACCAACGTGGTCGTCGTTTACTTGGAAAATAAAGTGCACAGTTATCATGTCCATTTCCAACTATTACTGTTGCCTTATACTGATCCTTTACTTTCGCTGTTGTTTTTTTTTTTTTTGGACAAATGAGACGAATTTTTCAATACATATGATTTTAGTTTGCCCAATTTTAAATGTGCAACGCATTAAACTTCCCCTGCTTATTTCTAGTAATTATGACTAGTCTTCCGAAGGGACATGGAACTTCCCTCATCATATGGAAGGCTCATCCATCCTCTAGCTATATTCCCTTTTAAAGATAATGATTGGACCTAAACGCCAAAAATGCAATACACCGAGCTATAATTCCTTGATATGAAAAAATGAGCGTCAATGACATCATGCAATGCCAATCCTTCTATAGTAGCAAAGATGCCTTGATTGGAAAACTCAGGCATTCATTCTAAAAGCTACGAGAATTTCAATATACAATTGTTCAATTTTTCTTGGCTATTCATAGGCTTATAGTTGGGCGGTGGGATAACAATTGATTTCCATAAAGAGAAATTTAAACTCCTACCGAAGACCAAAACCATTCACTAGTCATTCAATATATTAAATATCATCATCTATTCATATTAGAATTAATCCAGATAGCAAGATAAACTGTAGAAGCCAACAAGAGCCGCCTGCCAGCATATTACGATTATACGTAATGAGTTTACATTAATAAGGCTCTCTGAATCAATCACAAACCTGGCAAAAATATTAAGAACTGGTATATTTTACTAACCTTAAATGAAGTGTAAAAATTCAATCATTAATAAGCATCTCTCAGTCCTAAAAATCTGATCAAACCCTAAAACTATCGGCAATACGATGGCGATAAATTAATAGCCAGAAACCTAGCATGTGAGCTCGCGATTCATCTCCATAATGCTCCTGACATTTGGGGCGTAGAGCGAGTAGAGGATCGCTTGCCTTCTGGCGATTTCCAGTTGAGCCTTGCCATCGGACAACGCTGAAGCAACGGAAGAAGGATCTGACAGGTTTTGGTTATGGCGAAAGGCGTCGATGGTCCGGCGCTTGGTGTATGCCTTGATGTTGTAATCGGAAAACTGGCGCGCCGTGCGGAGGAGAGAACGGAAGAGAGAAAGCACTTCCGCCTTCGATGGCCGGACGGCAGCTGCAGAAGCAGAAGACGCCATTTTTGCGGAGATTCTCTGCTCTCGAGATTGTCGGCGAATGGGGTAGCGTCAACGTAATGCCTATTGGATACCGACTTTTATGCCCCCAACGAATACCGACCTAGTTATACAGTGCCTCGTTCCTTTCTACAATAATTAACACCTGAATAATAATCTTATTAAAAATCTTTTAAATTCATTTTTGTAATTTTTGCCAATAAA
The DNA here is from genome assembly GCA_963855925.1 of Inga laurina. NCBI lineage: Eukaryota > Viridiplantae > Streptophyta > Magnoliopsida > Fabales > Fabaceae > Inga > Inga laurina. The sequence continues at coordinate 41,596,295 of OY979713.1, forward strand.
ATTCATATGAATCAATGCACTTTTAAGTTTTATCTTATCAAAATAAACATTAATAATTTTTACAGTACTTTATATTGACGAGTGAGGACCAAGCAAATTTCCTAAAAAAACTTTATAAAAAGGACAAGGGGAATGTGTGTAAATGGGATATTTGAAGAGAACTCCTTAATATATACAAGTGAGAGTTTGTGTTTGTTTGTTTTTGAAGCACAAGTATATTTCCGTGGGGAAAAATTATAGCATCAAGTAGTCTGTTAAGAGGTGAAATAATTTTAGACTTTTGAGACTGGAAATAAATCATAAAAAGATCTAGAAAATTATCAAGGTTAAATTTGTTCAGATACTACAAAATATAAACGAATTGACAAATATCTCTCAGGCTTAAATTGAAACTTAAATTATTTGCATCAATAATATATAAAATATGGTAATACAACTGTTTCTTCTGAAGTAATTTATTGAAAAGTTTCTCTTTCCCCAATGAATAAGGCAAAAGCTCACTACTTACAGTTACAAAGAGCTTACAATTAGTAGTCCTAGTATTCAAGATTTATTAAGAAACCTGGCCCTAATGCTTTTGGGGTCTAACACAAGCTGGAGCATCAAAGTTTGGGTACACAACAAATACAATGGACAGTGGAGCTACATAAATGGGAGATTGTACATTCTTGTGTACTGGATCCAAATTTGGAATGTCTCCTTGGCTGGTCAACTGTATTGGAATACCGTTTAGCAACACGGTGCGGCTTCGAGGGTTGAGATCTTTTGGAGATAAATGGTACTCTTCTCTGAAAGTGACATAAGATCCTTTGGTTCCAACCCATGAAAATGCCTTCTTGAGATGATAAGTGAAAGAGTTGTCTCTGCGTATGCTTTTCACTTCTTTGGTTCCTTCATTGTTTGCAGCCACAGGGTTTTCAACATTGAGAATGAAATTAGTCTGATTGCTCAAATTGATCAACAGTACTGTTACCCCTTCCTGGAGAAGATCATAGATAGAAATGAAAAAATCAGAAGAATATGAGGAAGGCTATGACTGAAATAGCAAATAAAGCCTTCAAAATACTTGGAATCTAAATAAATCCCAGGAAGCTCAAGAGCATGCAAACTTCATTCCACTCAAACAAATAGCCAGTCATAAGAATCATGAAAGCATTTCCCTCATTCTAAATTGATCAAGTAATCTTCCATATGTTGAAATTAAGATAGTAGTCATTTAGGTATTAAGAGAGAAAAGAAAGGGTTCTCCCACTCAGCTTAGAAAGAAAAGCATTGTATCTCCTTGGAAAATTCTTAGTTTCACGCAGGATAGGTGAAAAGAATCAATGAAAAATTCACAAAAGCAAATGTTTCAGGTAAAGTGTCCATAGATTTGGTGAGCTCCTATCAGCTCCTTAATCTATCTTAGATGTAAGCCTGAAAGGGGTAGAACTTACAAGTAAGAATTTCTCTTTTTCAACAAACTGCGTGTCAGACACAACTGTTCCAAATCATGGACCGAGGAGTAAACCCTCTTAGCGCTTTTTTTTTTTTTCTTTTGGACGAACCCTCTTAGCTTATGATTAAACGACAAGTTTTCCCTTTGAATCTCATCTCAAGGTTAAAAATGTTCAAAGTCAGCATACTTACTCTTCCTTTTGAACAATGGGCATAAGTGCGCAAATGAGGCGAAGAAGAATCACTAGAAGCCTGAAGAACCTTCTTTCCCATAAGCCTTTGCCACAAAAGCGCACTATCCAGAAACAAGAACAGAACATTGGATTAGAATATGTTCAGCGAGGATATTTTATGAGTTGTTCTAACTTCTAACTCTTCAACCATCCATTAAAAGGGTATAAAATCCACATTAATTTCATGAATTTTTAATTGACACTTACCTATAATAGTCTGGGTTGGGAGAAAAAGTGGTTATATTGAGAAGGCCATAGTAGCCTCCAATCAAAGTCTGCCTACAATAGGCTTTGGTGTTGTAGGTGGATGCCATTCCAAGTTGATCCAAGTACCTATAATCAAATGCATTTTTGAACTTATAAGTAATGACAAATAATGCCTAGATAAATATATAAAGGCAAGCTTTTCTGGAGAATTAAAAATTTAAACAGAAAATTGGGGGAAAGGGACAACGGAGATTACCAAAAGCTGTTTAAAAATGTGCTAGAAACATAACGACTGCCACTATTGTACGCCCCACCAGCTTCTCCAACCCACGCAGAAGACCAAGGGCCCACTTTTTCAATGCTTTCTGAAAGATTGCCAAATGTTGATGCTACGCTGCTCAAACACGCAGGATCTAGAATCTTCTTTTCTAGATTCGGGTCACTCCCTGAAAATGAGATCACAAACTCCGATTAGGAAGAACAGATAACTTCATTTTACTAGGCAAGGAAATGAAATATATAATTTCTGAGGCAAGACAACATGTAATTTAAAAGACTTCATTAGCCTGCATATTTTTCAGTACATTGAAAAGTTCACAGCTATAGGAAATAAGAACATAAAAAGCAAGAGGCATGAGTAACATTGTATGAAACTGAGAACAATGCACAGAATAATATTTGCATATAATGCTTCCGCTTAATTGATTATATTATATATGTTTAGAGCAAGAAGATTCTGTAAGAATTGTTATAATGGTATTAGGTAAGGGACAAACAAACCTGGGCCCAAATTATATATGTGATGAGTCAGAACATTGATTATTCCAGAACCTGAAACCTGTAGTAATTTGTTATACCAGTCCTTTTGATAGAAACCTCCAGGAGCTACAAGCGCAGGTTTGAACCGAGATCGCTCATATAAGAGATCTAAAATTTGCTTAAGGTGTATTAAGTCTTTTCCATACTGTGCAGGACCAACACTTGCACCAACGCCCTTACCACTTAACTCATTACCTGCAGCGGCATAAGCAGTATGCAAGATTGAGGTCTAGTGAAACCAAAAAAAAATGACAAGAAGCTCTGTCTGTTGTTCCTACCAAATTCCCATGAATCAATTTTATATCCCTTTGAGACAGTGTAACTAATGAAAGCATAAGCATTGCTAGAGTCCCAGTCTCCTCCCCAAACATTGTGACTAATTTGGTGCCTCCCATAAAGTGCATTCAAGCCAAATGTCACAATGGCTCTGCAATATGAAACACAAACAAAGTTACATTACAGCTAATCATTCAAACAACCTCCCCCATCTTTTTCAAGCTTTCTCTCAAACTTAAATATAGTTATGCTTGTGAATAGTATGTAGAATCACATGCACATACACTCACTGGTAAATGATAATAAATAAAGGAATGCTATTCATTAAAAGTCATATGTGGACAAAAACTCAAATCAGATCTTTTCAGCTATATTTATAAAAAAAAAACAATTATAAATTCCTTCAGGTTGATTGGTTCCTTAACGTGGACCCAAAATATTAAGGGCTAGTATAAAGTTTAACTCTCGCCATCCCCATTACAATAGTAATCGGCACAATCGCACAATGATGTCACCAGGGAAACAACTCTGACTAGAGATGATGCGTAAGGGCATGCTCTTAGAATAAGCTACTAAACAGAAAGAGTCAGTCTCTACTTAGGAAAGAAAATAACTGACAATGTGAAAAGAAAATCTCCAAAACCAAAAGAGGAATCTCTGACGGCATTTATTATAAGGTGGGGAAATGAACTATATCCCCTTCAGCCGTCAAAAGCAGGGTTCTAGGTACTTATAGCAAATCTTGCTCAAATGATAACTATCACATTGTTATAGGCTTGTGGTTCCCTACATAAAGACCCAGCTGGTATATTTGATTGTTATGTTTTAGCTATGACTTACTGAAGTGGGGGAGAGACTGGAGAGAGGTGAAGAAAACAATAATTCTTAAAGTTAAAATTCTCACCCTGTTTCTTTGAAAAAATGATTCAGCTCATCCCACCTTTTCATGTGTAAACATCCCTTTGAAAATCCAAATAATCCACCTTTCATCTTTTGAAAGGGATGGCAAGGCACCTTCAAAGTTTCTACATCATACAGCACTTGGTCTTGCAAAGAACCTCCCAATCTTATCCTCAAAGGCTTCAGAGCTATCAGAAAACCAGTATCGAAAGGATAGCATCATATGCTTAAATAATTATTCCAAAATGATGCTATTCATGAAACTACATATAGAAACTAATTAAATCTACAACACACTAGCGTGTCATCAAACCAAATGAAATAAACTGTTGCTTACGTACCCTGTACTGCCTTGGCAAGGAAAGGGTGAGACAAGTCCTGAAAAACAATCCATACACAACAATTACTAAGACTACTTCTCCGGCTTCCATTTCAGAATGGCTAAATCAAATTTGTCGCTGCTCTCTTCATTTGACTACTATATAAATGAGTTTCAAAATACTCACCAAATTAGTGACTGATGAATATCCCCATGGGCAGTGGCCGTAGTCACATTTGTCATGAGGCCACCAATCAATCGTAGCACAAATGAAGTTATCATCAGTTTCAGCTTTGGCTTGATTTCCATTAACTAGAATTGAAGCATGCATAACTTCTTGACTTAAAGATGGTGGAAGAAAAGCCAAGAAGAGAAATAAGGCAATGTGGAATCCCATTGTTGGATCAGTAGCGACTTACAAGAGCATCCAATTCTACTTATCTACCTGCAGTTACAAAGATAAATTTTCAGTTACAGACTCACAGGCCGTTTTTCTGAAGCCATAGAATTGGCATTTTTCACTTTATAAAGTTAGAAATAAGAAATTAAGCTTATAATTGCTGAAACCAGCATGTTAAATTGATGTAGCTCTAGAAGTTAGCTTCAGCAACTGGTGTACATGATGCATCCTTGATATCATTCATACCCCTCTTTGTTGACAATAAAATCGAAAACCATGCTTTTTTCAATTAAAGAAGAAGAATGAGAAGAAGGAGAAATGTCACATGGAGGACGATACTATAATATTTGGGTTGCATAATCATCTTTATGTAGGCCCGTCACATCTGAATTTTAACAACGGTAAGGTTGAGTTCAAAGTGATAGTCAGAACTCTGAAATTTAAATCATGCCTTTTGAAATTCACTTTCCATTAAAAATAATTACAGATTACTCTCCTGAGAGATTTCATTTCTGATTTCCAACGCAACTTTGCCAGAGAGTAAAAAGAGAGAGAGAGACCCAATAATTACAAAATGACGATTAATCCACTTGTTTTAACGGATTACTAAAAGCTAAAGGAACTCCACCTAGTCTCAGTTAAAACAAGTAGATTACTAATTGCAATACCAGATCTAAGAACTCAGTGTAAATCACACAACTCCAACGAATAAGATGAAAGCTTCTCATCAGACGTCATTTATGTATGCGAAATCCAGAGCTATAAATCATAAGATTCAAACCACATCTCCAGACAACATCTGAAGTAAAAAGGATGACTACCAGAAGAGAGAGCCTCCTCAAACAAGTAACAAAAAGGAATATGGACCCAGAAGGCATGAATCGAAAGCAGACTACGAAACCAAGAAATTACCAAACTAGAAGAACAGCCAGATGTAATTGCTGAAATACAAGACTTACCCAGGAAGGCAAATCCAACCCCAACCTTATCTCAGTCCACCACCATTAACGACAACACTAAAGCATAAGTCCGAGGACGACGCTTCCCTGCATAACAGACCAACAAACTCGGTGCTTTCACAGCTAAACAACGACGATTTTACCACTTTGACGTTTCAGAGACGCCAAAGATAATGAAGAGGGACCACATTTTCCCCCGTTAGGTGTGAGATAGGAGAAGCGGGGTTGGATAAACCTGTCTCAGATGTGTCGGCGCAAGTATACAGTTAATGCTAAACTTAACGGAAGGTTGATTTGGTTTTGTGTGTCATGAATCATCGTATGATGGGTAACAACTCACAAGCGAGCTTCCAATTATTAGACGTCGCTTCTATTCCATCAAATTAGTTGGTGGGAAAGTAAGTATCACTTTTAGGTAATGAAAGAGGCAGAATTGAAACTAACAAATCTTTTCTATGAAAGATAGAACGAGGTACGTGAAGATTGGGGCAGAGAGAGAAGATAAATAGTAAGAAAATTTGATTAGACTCGAAAACAATGTAATATTATTATCATCATTATTGAGGGATGTCTCTTTTCTTCGTGTGGAAGCTAAATAAAAAACCTTCCTTCTACAACCAGAACCTTATTCCGTATCTGCTTTGCTTTATATTCCAGTAAATGGTTTGGGTCTGGTAGTCCATAATTGACTGGTAAAAGTTCAGTTTTGAAGACCCACCAATGCCTCCACTTGACCAAATACAGTCTCATGACTTGCAATTACAGTATTTTTTTAAAAAAAAGGAAAAAGATTGTCCTTTATTTTATTGGGTCATCGATCTCAACAATCTAGATTTAATATATTATTAAAATATTATTTTTATAATAATATGTTAAATCTCACTTGTTGGGGTCTTAATCCGACAGTGCTGATAAAAAAAAGGATTATTCTTTTTTTTCAAAGAAAAGGACCAGAGTCGGTCCGTAAATTAATGGGATCAGTTTAAGATTTAAGTGGAGTGTGCTACCAATTAAAATAAGTTAAAGTGGATATATATGGAATTAACATTACCGTGTTGCAAGGTCAAAAAAAAAGGACCGTGTTGTTACGTAATATGAGAGTTTACTTAATAATATATAAGAGTGTTAGAAAATCAATATTTTTTCATGAAATTATTTAAATTAATTATTTGTAATAAATTTGGCAAAAAAAAATTATTTGTAATAAATATGTTTTAATTCTTTTAAAATATCATTTTTTTAAGAAGAATTCTAATTAAATCCATCTGAAATATCAAAATCTAGATTTAGGCATACACCTTCAACAAATTCCTAATTAGGGATACATGAATATTGTTAAAAGACTAAAATGCCCTTTTGAAGTAAAAGGATTTTTTTTTCTGGTTAATAATTTAAAAGGAAAATTGAGGATTAATGTAAGTCTGATTTTTGTCTTAAAAATTGAGATGGTCTTGTAGCTACTTCTTGATTGGGTTGGGGTTGTTTGAGTTTGTTTCTATGTAAGAAAAGAATTTATACGCACTTGGAAGCAGACGATAAACGCGAATTAATTTGCATGGGACGAGAATTCAAACTTCCATGAATTTCCATCTTTCCTTCTAGTGTTTGCATACAAACATAAAACAAATAAATAAATAAATAATGAAAATCAGGAACAAATCTCAATTAAAATAGGGAAATTAGATCTGTACCCACCCTCAAGTTTCCTTTTTAACTACATAAGGGCATTTTAGTCTTTAAACAACATTTATAAATCCCTAATTAGGCATTTTGTCCTAATTAGGAATTTGTTGAAAATGCAAGCCTAAATCTGAATTTTCGTATTTCAACTGGATTTAATTAGGATTTTCTCTCTCTTTTTTTTATAATTTGCATTAAAAATAATATTGACATTAAAATAGTTTAAAATAAATATTATTACCTCTAGTGCTTATATAGACTAGACAAAATGTTTACTTTGATACTAAGTATAATATCTCAATCTATTTTATCTCCCAAATTTATAATTTTTTCATAAAATATTCGCATTAATTTCCTATACTTAAAGAGGTTTTCAAGAAGGGAGTGACGATTCACATCATTATAAAGAGTATTTCAGATTTTATGAGAAACCAATATATTACAAATAATCAATTTAACTAATTTGTTTATATCTTCACAAATTAGATATATGGCTCTTATATTAGTAATCAGATCAAGTGGGAGTATAAATTTAGGAGGTAGAGGTTTTAGGATAGAATTGGTTATTCTTTTGTAAATAAAGTGTTTGAAATATAAAACTAACATTAAAAATATACATAATCATGAGCATAGTTATTCTTGAAGTTTAGTAGTCCAACCCTTACGATGTTGGTATGGATCATGAGGGGTAGATATGGAAAAATGATACCAGTGTGGACCAATCTTTTTGGGGGAAATTTTCTATGGGAATATTCACGGGGTTTCAAATTTTTGAATGGGGAAATTTGACATTCTCTTGTGTGTTTTGAATTAAACGTTCGTATTCTTCGGATAATTTTATTTTTTTCCCAAAAATTCATCATTACTATCGAAAGTTGAGACACAATTAATTGATTTTTTTTTTTTTTTGCCGGCAGCAATTGAATAAATTTATGTGTTCAAGGTTGGACCAAAAAAAGTTAAGTATTCCAAAGACTCGCCTTTGAGAAAGCTGGCAGAGCAATCCACAGTTTTTGACCACATAGCATAGTAAAAGGGTTAAAGTGTAAAAATATTTATAATTTTTTTTAAAAATACATCCAACATCATAAATTTTTTTTAGCTGCAAAAGTATTCATGAACTCCTTAGAATGAGGCAAAAATGCTCATACCATTAATTGGTACAAACGTCTGTTTTGTATGACCCACATTATTATATTTTGAGATATAAAAATACCGGTACACTTTTCTTAAAAGTGTACCCACTATCATAAACTTTTTTTTGGTACAAAAATGCCCAATGAACTTCTCAAAATGGAGAAAAAATGCACACACCATTAACTGATATGAACTCCTATTTTGTGGGATCCACATTATTGTTTTTAATGGTTATTTAATCTTATTTAAAAAACAAAAAACTCTCGGCCCCCCTCCCTCCCTCTTCCCCACCCCTCTTCCTCTCCCATGACACTCTCCACGATTCACTCTTCGTCCCTCTCAGTCTTACCATGGAGAGTGTCGTCTCTCTTCCCCACCCCTCTTCCTCTCTGGTCAGAACTTGTCTATGGCGCTCAAAGGAGGCTTTGATGAAGACAAAGACGAAGAGCCTCTTCCCCCCACCATCATTTTTGGCCTTTGCTACTCGTTTTAATTGCACAGCCCTATTCCATGGGTTTCCGATGAATTTTTTAGCCACTCGTATTTGCTTCTTGTACTGCATGGCATACTTTAGCTGGTCAAAATAATTTGGCAAAAGAAGAAGCTTGGTTATTTTCTAGAGGACTAGGCCTAAGTTGGTAAGGAAGCGTGAGATGAAAATAGATGACACTATAGAGAGATTGTGAGGGACGAAGAGTGAATCGTTATAATGAAGAGGGTCTCACAAGAGAGGAAGAGGGGTGGGGACAAGCGTGAGTGGGTGGAATGTTTTTCTTCAAAAATTAAATAATCATTAAAAACAACAATATGGGTCCTACAAAACAAAAGTTTGTACGGTGTCTGCATTTTTGCCCTATTTTAAGAAATTCATAGGTACTTTTACGCCTGAAAAAAGTTTATGGTAATGGATGTATTTTTAAAAAAAATTTATAGGTATTTTTGCACCTCAGAAAATAATAATGTGGGTCCCACTAAACAGACATTCATATCAATTAACTGTGTGGGCATTCTTGCCCCATTTTAATAAGTTCATTGGCACTTTTACAGCTGAAAAAAGTATATGGTGATAGGTGCACTTTTAAAAAAAAAAATTTATGGGTTTTTTTACACCTTAACCCTAGTAAGAACCTAAACAATATTTTTTCCTATTTCCAACTAATATTATTTTTAGTAACATAATGTAGTACGTTGTATGAATAAAAAACTTTAGTTTAATAAAATAATAATTAAAAAAGCGTATTCCTTTCCGTCTCGTTCTCAAAGGAATTAGGAATCCATTAAATATCAAATGAGGAAAGAGTTATTCTTTTCTCGATCAATGATATTCATTTTTTCGGTGGAAGTCAATTAACACGCACTTCTCTTCACACTTTCAAATCCGGACAGAATCAGGGCAAAGAACCTGGTTCAACTTTTTCTACAATAAAACACAATATTTGTTTTTGGCATCTCGCATATGTGATTGGTGTGAACACACATCTGTAGAAATAAAAATAAATAAATAAATAAAATCATCGATGAAATTTAAGTAAAGGGAGATTAAATCAAAAGCCAGAACAATAGCCGCCCGCAAGATATATGCAATGAAGTGGTTGTGTGGGTAAACAAAACTTTCACTAAATTATGAGGAAAACAAAACAGACTGAAACGCAGAAGAAAATGAGGATAAAGTGTGGTCAAATTTCCTTGTGAGGTAGTGGTTGCCTTGGGCGGCATATAAATCCAGTGCATCCTTCTCATGTTGCTTTGAAATACTAACAATAAAATAGCGGAACCAAAAATAGAAGAAAAAAAAAAGAGCGAAAACACATCAACTAGACTCTTGACACTTCGGATGTGTTCGGATTAATTTTTTTTAATAGCTTTTACGACTTACGAGGTAAGTGTGTGAGAGAAATTTTGTTTTGTGTTGCACATACCTATATTTGAAATTTAGGTTTAGATGTTTGCCAAACACCCGTCTGTTAATAGTTTCTATAGCTAAAGAAGAGGTCTTAACATCCAAGACAAGACCCATCTAATAAAGCTTTGATATTTAAGACACTTGCCAAATTAGTTTCTTTCGGAATGGATCTATACAAAAAGTTCCTAATCAAATTCCTGAAGAGAACTAAATTCTCAAGTAGAACATCACATTCCCATACAGGGAACAAGGCTTGTTGATTGATTTACACGCTCATTTGGCATTTTATGGCTAGTCTCTAAGTGAACACTACTAAGTTAATCCGAATAAACATACATCAAAACATAATGCAAAAGTGCAAAACCCTCTCTTCTACTCCCTTTGATCTTAATTATAAAATAAAGTTGATTTTTTTAGAGAAATTAAGGAAGCTAATTAAAGTACTTTAGAGTATTAATATTTTTATTTTTTTCAAACTAATTAGTTTAACTAATAAATTAATATATAGTTTAAGGATACATAACATATGATATGATTAAGTAACTTATTTAGTTTCCTTAATCTTTCTAAAAAAAATCAATTTTATCTTATATTTAGGCCCGCATGTAGTATCTTAAACACAGAGCCATCAGACGTGTCCCATCCATTTGCCTCAGTATTCTTGAAATAATTCTCCCATAGCATCTAGCTTCATCAATGTGAGGGGTCACCCAATGAGGATGACAACTGTGTTGCCCAACTGATCATTCAGTATTCATGCTTTGTCCACGTCAATTATTTTGTTGGGAATATCTAGGCCAATCTTTCAATTTATATTTTTGTTGTTGTTAATATATGACCTAATTTATAATACAATTTACACTATAAACTAACTCCTAAAATTTAAAACCGATGTAGTATTTGTTTACAAATTTTATTAATCAAATAATTCTTGGGAGAATTGTCCAAAAATACCTTTGGGGTAAATTAATTGTTGATTGCTATCAAACGTGCAAGCGATCTTCCGTTTTGTGCAAAAATCTTCCATATAAATGTGCAAATAATATTCCGTTATGTGTAAAATATCTTCTGTTATGTGTAACAGATCTTCCATAATAACATTCAGCAATTAATTTATCAAAAATATATTTATCAGCAATTCTCCCATAATTCTTCTCCTAAAAAATGCGCACGTTCAATTTTAATAGGAAAAATCACATTAGAGTCCCAATTAAGAGAAATAATAATTGAAAAGTCTCATGAGATCTTTGACTAATTAGAACATTCCAAGAGACCTAGGTGTGAAAGATTCTAAATATGTAGTTACTATTCCACCCTTGTGTATTTAAATGAAACCCTCTTTATTTCAAATAAAAATAGTGAAAGAGAATGTAGGATGTATTCCGTAATTCAGTTAAATGGAGAGGAGAGGAGGGGAGATCAATTAGGGTCTGTTTGGTTGGAGGGGAGAAAAAATGAGCCTGTCCCCTTATTTAATTTGAAATTTTAGAAGGAAAGGGACCTAATCTTCCATTCCCTAATCTCCAATATCCCATTTTGGCTACCTTCAAATTGGGGGGTTTTGGAGAGGAGCCAAGATTTGTGATCAATTTAATTTACCTTTATGTATTTTATGGTATTCCTTCTTCGCCCATGTCAAAAAATTACTAGAAACTCCACATGTTCTCTTCCATACCCTTCTTGCATTGTTGATGACTCCCTCTGCTATCTATCTGAAAACAGACCCATAGTCTATTTTCTCCCACTGTCTACCTTCATAACATATTAGAGCTTGCGTTTGACTCCCTCTTCTATTTTCTTCCTTGCTTAGTGTTTGATCCCAACTGTTAAGCTTTCTTCAATTGCACCCTCTTTTGTACTAAAAATGTTTAGTTGAGGGCCACTGACGTTGGCCCATCCGCTGCAATTATAGAGTGTGTTTGGTGGGGGTGTTTGGGCCCCTAAACGCTCAACTGCATGCCCAAACTCCAATAGACAATTAGGGAAAAATGAGTGTTTAGAGGACCCAATTGGTCATTGAGCTTCTGATTTAAAAACCAGCTTAAACCTAAAGCTCAGATGTGGAGCTTTCCCATCGAGCATTTATTATTACCGTTAGGTAATAATTATGTTTCAACTTCTCTCACCTACTTTTTATTCTTTTTTGTCTCTTTCCCTCCGCGTCGTCCTCCTCACTGAATAGCTCCTTCTTCATCTTTGTACTCCTCGTTCGTGGTTCCATCTCGGCTCGTGTGCTTTGAGCTTCGTTCCCTCCGTTCCCTCTCTCGGCGTCCACCCAATCTTCAAGCTGAAGAGTTGCTTCATCTTCAACTTCGATCTGTCATCTCAGACTTGAAGTCCAACGGTGTTTACTTTAGTGCCGACGTCGCCTTTCATTTTCTCTCTCGCCGTGGATCTAGTCTCCGACAGTGGCATCTTTTGGAGGTAAGGTTTAACTTCATTCATTGAAGATCTGTTATGGTTGTTGTCGGTTGGTTTGTGCAAGTTCATCCTCTGCTCTGCTCTGGCCTAGTCTGTGTGTAACACACACACACACACGCATTGTTTGCCTTCTGCGATTTGTACGTTGTGATGGTTTTTTCTTCTTCTTTAAAAACAGCAAAAGAGACGTTTGATTTGGTAGAGAATGAGCACCATGTTTCATCTTTGCTTCCGGTTTTGGTTTAGGATATTGTGACCCATCTAAACATTTTGATTTTTGTTGGTATTATTGTAATGTGGAATTACACCTGTGCCTAACCGAAATGCCTGCTTCGTCTTGCTTAATGGTAGAGAGACTTGAGAATATCAATGGCTCTGCCATTTTTCTTCATATAGAACTTGGACATTCATAACTCTCATTCATCTGCTTAGCTTTGGTTTTTTAGTAATAATTAAAGTGAGAATGTTTAGTAATATGCCAGAATTTAGCCGCCAACCCGGATTTAGAAATGTTAATGAGACCTTTAATTTTTATCATTATATTTTGAGGTCAACTATAAAAAGGACTTTTGGAGTATGAAAAAATCGATTTGCATTGTTACAAAACATGCATAAATACAGCTACCAGATACAAGTTCACATTGTTTGTGCAACAATGACCCTACATAATTTTATTAGGAGAAATGATGTTGAAGATGTAGTGTTTCGCCAGGGTGAAGCTGGGAATCTCGTCGATGTAGATAATAATAGCGTAGATGAACATCCTTCCATGTTAAATTATGGTAGGCGATATTCCATTCAAATAAATCATATTTATGACTCAATTAGAGACCACATTGTACAGAACATGTGATTCAATTTGTTATGTAATATTATTTCATCAAATTGTGTTAATTTTAATCTCCAAATTTCCCAACTTTAACTTTTATAAATTTTTTTAATTTCAAATTTAATTTATCTCTTACCATTATCACAAAAATCACTTATTTTTAAGTCAATCCAAACAAGTTTGTAAAAGCTAAATTAACAAACTCTATTTTTTAAATTGTCAATCCAAATATAAATCACATTACACAATTAGGCTTTTACCAAAAATAAGATTACCAAAAATTAAATTAAGAAACTCCATTTTTCCAAATCATTATTCCTACACACATATAGAGTTAAGCTACTTCCTTTTTTGTAAAAGCTGATGTTATTTAAATAAATTAACTTCCTAGTTTAACTTTTTTAAGTTTAAAAATATAGTGCGGGCAAGAAGGAAGGGTGGCGGTTAAATTAACAAACATTTCGTTTTTTTTAAAAAAAAAAAACTTTGTAAATTTAACTTTCAAAAATATATTTAATAGTCATAAGATTTAAAAAAACACCATCTCAATTTTTTATACACCTATTAACAAATAAGGGGTGGAAGGGTAAATTAATTCTTATCCTCTCTCTCCTTCTCTCTTAAACCAAACAAAGAATTATTAAAAATCTTATCTCTACTCTCCCTTCCAACCAAATTAAGCAAGGCATGTTAAAACTTCTCATATCCTTCCTTCTCTTTCCCTCAAACCAAACAGACCCTGATGCTATTGACTTTGTTTGGTTCAAGGGGAGAGGAGTGGAGATTCCTGACTTATTGTGTGTTTGGATTAGCTTTTTTTAATAGCTTTTATAACTTATGAGGTAAGTATGTGAGAGGGGTTTTATCTCGAGTTACACAAACCATGGTTTGGAGGTTTACCAAACACACACTTAGTTCAAGAGGGAAGGGGAGGGGATGTAACTAAAGTTGACAAATATACTCTTATTATTTTATTTATATTCTTGAAATTTATTTAAGAATTTCTTTACTTCCCAGATTATATATATATAAAAAAAAACACACACACACAACTTAAAAACTTTTTAGTAGGAAGAAACGAAATTAAGATTAAAAAACTGGAGAGAGAAAAAATTTAAAAATATTTGAAAAGGCTGAGGGCAAAATGCCATTTTCTTTTATGCATTTTTACGGCGCTACTGCCGTGACTCGTGAGACACGGAACACATGAAGAAGAGGCAAAAATGTTTTAAGTGCTATGGGTAGAATTGAAATAACTAATAAATTTTTGGTTGAGATGGTAAGAGATCCTATTTAGTTATTGGTTGAGATAGTAAAGAATTTATTTTTATAATAAACTGAACATAGATTTAAATTTTAGGAAGTGTATTTATTGAAAAAAAATGAAACCCTTTACCTTCTTAAGTTTTAGGGGATATCTTAATCCAATAAAAAAAATATAAAAAAAAATTGAAATAACAAAAAATTGCATAGGCAATCTCCCCCGCCGGAAAAAAAACAAACACATCAACTCCGCTTGACCATCGAAGAAAAAACACGAGTTCTTCTGCTCGCACTGAGAGAAAACGATCGACCCATTACTGTGTCTCTCACTCACTGCAATCCTCATCAACGTTGCTGTGGCCGCTGGCATCTGTGTTGGCTGTGGTCACCGGTCCTCGTCTCGGCTCTCTGTCACCGGTATGTGAGATCGTTTTTTATTTCAATCCCTTAACTCGAAACTGTTGTTGGAGAGTATTTGGATGTACGTGCTTTGAATCGTGTCTTTGAGTTCTTGAGTTCGGATTAGGTGCCATTTTCTCCCATTGTTATTCTGTAGTACCTAATAGTAAATTCACAAAAAGTCTTCAGTAGCTTACTGATTGAAAGGTTTGACCTATATGAAAGAAAAAATCGGGTAAAAGTACCCACAGCCACAATAATGTTTATTGCTAATCAATGTGTAAGCGATGCTTGTTTTTTCCGCATACATTTGGCAAGCCGAAGCTTGCGGGATGGGTCTAATACAATATATTAATTAGTGGAGGTCGACTCCTCCTCTCAAGCATAAGCCTTCAGTTAGGAAACAGGAAAGACTGAGGTGTGATTTTATTCCTTAATGCAGAGGTAATTCATAAGCTACTTATGCAATTTGAGGCGCCTCTGGTGATGCCAAATAACGTTTACTGAGTTTATAGTTCACTTGGGTTGCTGAGGATTGCTGTCTGTGTTGGTGTAAGCTCACCTCTACCCAGTCTCCCTCCTAAGAAGATTTTCTTGCCTTTGCCTGTCTGCCATCTTTGTCATCCTACAATGACTCTGTAACTAGTGATGATGTAGGACTTCTTTAATAGCCTCTATGTCTTGTAACCCCACATTTACCATATCAACAACAATAGTGTTACCAGCAGTGTTGGTAGGTTAATCTGTATCTGTTCTTTGAAAACTTAACGGTGTGTACAAATTTAAGTACACTGGGTACACAGACACCTTAGCTTTGGAGGGAGGCACAACTTTGCAAGCATGCTTAGGAAGTTGCAGAAGAACTGGTGTAACAGGAGTTATGTTGATAACTTTGCAACCGCTTTCTGTTTGAATTTTTTCATTTTTCCCTATACCTCAGAAATATATCTAATCTTGCAGTACAAATCTTTCCTATTTTTGTATCATTTAGATGAATTATTACTGTTATATATGCTTCCTTGATCTGCTACCTATTTGTTCTGAGTTGACTGTTCAGAAATTGAGATGCCAACTGCTGATATGTTGCGTCAAGACTTTCTCCATATTTGTCTTGGGAAAAAGTTTATCATCATTTTAATGGCAGATACAGAAACTGCATATGATCTTGATGTATCTGTGTGAGCTATTGAATCAGGCAATTTAAGTAACTGCTAGTTATAGGGAATGCCCATATCACTGTTTTTAGCTACAATTTATATCATTGGTGGACAATTTCTTGTGAAGTAAACATGATGGTGTGGATAAGTTTTGAGTTTACTTATTCCTTTATGTATAAGGAAAAATCTTAGGTCCTTAAGCCTATATAGTTAAAGTACTTTTTCTAATCAAATTGGGAAAATGTATTTTTCTTAATCCTTTATTTACCTGCAACCAACTCTTCTTATTAACATATTTTTACTTCTTTAAGAATTTAAAATCCTCTTGTTCTGATTTGATTGGTTATACGAGCTTAAATTTTAGTTTTCTTCCATATAATTGATGTTACCGACTAATTAATTAAAACATTGCAGGCCCAACTAAAGGGCAGTTATCCTAATGTGTGTTGTGCTTATTTCTAAGAGTAGTGTCAATGAGCCTATATTTGGGGAGTCATGGACTTAGGACTATGAAGGTCATGTATAATATAGTACAATAATTTGTGAAGTAGGAACTTTCCAGCATCATCTACTAAATTTCATGATATTAGTCTCTTATAATCAAGCTGTTCAATTTTATTATTTGTCTAGTTTGATGCAATCTGACTTTGGAATATCTTGTTATGCTATGATTGAAGGTATTAAAAGGATAAACAAGGAAAACGATGTTTTTCAAAGTGCAGCTGCCTTGGAATGTCATACTTTCCCCAGAAAGCCTAGAAGCAGGGGGTCTGATGCTTCAACGGTCAATAATCATCCGCCTTCTGGATGACTTCACTGTGAAAAAGGCAACTAAAGATATGGGGTACTATCTTGCTGTGACCACACTGGAGAGGATAGGAGAAGGAAAAGTGAGGCAGCACACTGGGGATGTGCTTTTTCCTGTTGTTTTCAGTGCTCTTACTTTCAAGATCTGCAGGGGAGAGATCCTGGAGGGTGTAGTCCACAAGGTTCTGAAGCATGGGGTGTTTTTAAGATGTGGACCTGTTGAGAGTCTGTATCTCTCAAATCTGAAGATGCCCGACTACCGCTATGTCCCCGGTGAAAACCCTTACTTCTTGAATGATAAAATGTCCAAGGTTGGAAAAGATGTTGTGGTTCGCTTTGTTGTTATTGGGACTAAGTGGATGGAGGCAGACAGGGAATTTCAGGCATTGGTCAGTTTGGAAGGGGATTATCTAGGGCCCGTTCAATCACCTGAAATTTAGAACATAAAAGGTTTCTTGGTGTTAGTATTAGTTGTTAGGCTATCCGATCAAAACATGACATCTGTTTAATGTAGTTAATTATGTGGTGTTGAACCTGGAAAGAGCCTATTTGTTATGTCTATAACTTGACAGCAAACAGTTCAAGACTAGAACCTGAGCTTGCTCTTTGTTATATGTTTGTTGTCTTGATAGTAAAAAAACTGTCCAGGTAGTGGCTACCTAAATTCCATGTTTTTAAAATGGGGTTGCAACCTATGAACCAGGGCGGGGGTTTGGATGATGAGTTCTTCTCCAATTTCACTATGCATGACTACTCGAATATTTTTTTTCCCTTTTGGTGATGGACTACTATAATTACTCAGGCAGGTAAGAGGTTACGTTCAGGTGTATCATGTAACAAGCAAGATTTCTTCATTTTGATGAAGAAGGACAAAAATGAGTCATGCGTCTATTGTGATTGAATTGAGTGGCTAACTTAATACTCTTTTTTTTTTAACCTGAAACTAACTTATTGCTCTTTAAAGTTTAAACCATTCAATTATAAGCTATTTGTCCTATAGGTATATTCATTTGTTTGTAGCCCTATTATTTTCATATTTAAATATAAAGACTGTTTTGTTTTGTCGGGCCTGAGAATAGCTATTTCAGAGACCTTTTTTTATATTCATATGGGTTTGAATTTAAGATCCCATACTTAAGCAGGTATCACCTCGTTTTTTTTAATGTAATAGTGTGTGGTTATAGTTTCAAAATGATTCTTTTTTATGCTATAGATCTGTTTAAAAACTGATAACAGTAGCAATAATAATAATCTACAGGCTTAAATAATTTTTAGATCTATTATCTAGCTCCTTGACTAAAATGTAACTCATGTTTGATTTTTCAATCTAGTTATAATATTATTTTATAAAAAAATAGGAAAGATAAAAAAAGGGGGGGGGGAATTTCCCATAAATACTTCATTGGAGATTTATTTGTCAAATGGGACCTGAAAGCATTTATGGGAAAATCTTTTGCACACGGGAAAATTTGTTTGCACACAAAGGAAAATCTTTTGCACATAGGGAAGATTGTTTGAACACAGGAAAAGATCAAATAGGAAAGATATATTGAACACATAGAAGATTGTTTAAACACAAGAGAATATCTTTTGCAAACGGGGAAGATTGTTTGAACACAAGGTCCCATTTGACAAATGAATTTCCAATGAGGTATTTATGGGGAATTTTCCCTAAAAAATTATTCACATTTCATAAAAAGTAGCACATGTTATAATTAATATTTTATCATGACATCAGTATATTAATATTAATATAAAAATAAAATCTAGAACAAGTTAATATCAAATTATCAATATTTATGGGCACAAACTTTTGAAAATATTTAACTTGATGACTTGATTCATATTCAAATATCATTAAGTTCTAATAAGTAATAACTCTCAGGTAAAAAAAAGAAGGAATAACTCAACATATATGGCTTTTTTATCACAACTTTAAACCCTCAGATTTATTTTAGAAACCCATTCCAGTCAACTCAGCTATCTATTGGTGGCTTCAGATTATTTAGGGTATGTTTGGCAAAGTGATGGGCAGCCCCCACAACACGTTTAGACAAAAAAAAGCATAGTGGCCCAATTTGAATTGTTTGGCAAGGTGTTAATTTTCTTTGCACTTTTGGAGCTACCGTTGCTTTTTTTTTTTTTAAAGCTTATCGAAGGAGCTTTTGTCATTGTGCTTCTCGTCTCTCTCTTCCTTCAATGCTCGCAGAGACCGTTGGAAGCATTCATATGGTCATTATTTTGTCTCACCAAACCAAACTCCATGACCGTTGGGCACTCATGCACAAAGGTGATATCTGAGCTTCTTTTTTCTTCTGAATCAAAGCTTCCGGTGGGTGTTGGTTGATCCAGCTCAAAGATCTTCCGCTGGTGCATGTTCAATCGATGCTTTGTTTCACTACTCCGTTTCACTGGTTCGCGTGTTCGAAGGAAGAAGAAGATGCTTTGGTCAAATTAGATTTGACCAGGGACTTCTTTGCAAACTTCAAAATTTTTTAAGGAGGGATTAATTTGAAAATTGTTGAAATATTTTTAGGGTTAAACTATAATTTATGAAAAAATTGGGTCATTTTTTGTGATTTCCCCGATCCCTTTTCTTCATTCACTTGTAATTTTCATAAATTTTGGGGTACTTTTCTGTAATTTTCTCTAGTCCTCAAATTAGTGCTTAATCATGTAATAATATCCCAAAAAATACATTAATCTGACTTATTGTATTTTATCAAATTTTAATTTTAATTTAATTTTTCACTTCAGTTATCACAATATATGCAAATAATATATATATGATTCATGCCCTTTTCAGTCATTTTACATCTAAACGGGCTTTTCAAACTTTAATCTAAATAGGTTCAATGTTAGAAAAAAAATCACTTCTGCCACCGATAATCCAAATACAAATCACATTTACATTTTCACTTTTTTTCCTATCTTACTTTTCCAAAAGTCAAATGATAAAAAAATCCACTTCTCCACCACTAATCCAAACAGACACTTAGCTTTTTTTCTCCTTCCAACACCCTAACTGAGCCATTGGAATTATACATGAAAGATGGGAAGAAGTGGAGGTTGAGATCTTATTTTTATGTGATCGAGACATAACAAGTCATTAAAAAAAAAGTGCAAATGAAGGAAATATTCAAGGAACAAAAAATTGGACCGAGTAATGAACCAGTCACAGTACAGGTTCAAGGGTTAATGGGTCAACCGGGGTCTAATCAGTAGTTGAACCGGTCATATTTAAATATTATAATTTATTAGTGGTAATATATATTAATATATTTTTGAACTTCTATAGATACAAATGAAGATTTTTAGAAATAAATGCTTAAAATCTATTAGTATTAATTATAATGTCTGTACTTATGCAATGATATCTTCTTTCCTATAATTATTATACATTTTTAAATAATTTTTTTCATTATCTTCTTCATTTTTTTTAGATTTGTTCTTTTTTTATCTACTTTTTTCTTCATTTTGGTCTTCAACCTTCCATTTCCTCCTAAAAAATCACAAAATAAAAATTTGAAAAATAAAAAAACAAAATTTGAACCACCGGTTTTGATCGGTCCAACCGGTTTCACGGTTTAACCATCAAACTAGACTGGCCACCAACCGGTTTTTGATTCAACCGGTCGAACCGGCTGGTCCGGTCCGATTTTTTGTTATAAGGAATTATCTTTCAAAGGGGTGAAGTAGAACTTTCAAGCGGTGGAATTGAAATTTAAAGGACAACTATGCCCCTCCAATTTTCTTTAATCAAACTAATACAAATTATAATCACCCCACCACTAAGCACTTAGTTCAACTGGTAAGAGATTGTACCCTCTTAACCAGAGGTTTTGAGTTCGAGATTCAGGAATGCAATATTTGATAGTAGAGCTTTGCCGCCCTTTGTGGTCCTACCTGGGTAAATCTAGATTAGTCTGGACTCTCAATAAATTCTCCAAATTAAAAAGAGGTAGATTCAAGAGACCGAATGCTCATCCCTTTTAGCATTGAAATGTGATGTCAAGGAAGAGTGCATGAAACAATGTAACTATGGAGCAGAACGCTTTAAGGAGGATGGCGAGGTTAGAGTAGAGAATTATATACAAGTCCTAGACTATGACATATAAATAAGGTTTTTTGATTTGCAAATAAGACTGAAAGAAAGAATTATTATTTTTTGTTTAAAACATAATTATAATTCTCCTTAGATATGTTTTATCACCATCAAGGCGTTGGTTTAGATAGAAGGAGCTTTCATTGTTTAAGTTTTGAGTTTGAGTTCATGTAAATATAAGATTTTGTTGGGAGAAATAAAAACTTATTTCAGCGATTTTTATGTTTTGAGAGGATTAGTTTCCAACTATAAACCGAATTCAGCCAAAAAATGTCTTTAATTGGGCCTAATGGCACTTCAATATGACCCCGTTTAAAAAAAGAAATATGTTTTATCAATCATAGAATCTCATCAAATAAAATAAAAGACAAATTTGGCAAATTAAATATTTTTTATCTTCGCCAAAAAATCTAATCTTTTAATATAAGAAAAATATATAGTTTGGTTAAAGATATCACACACACGCATAATAACAAGTTATGCAAAAGTTTTAGAAGAAAAGATAGAAAAACGCTGTCAAAATTGTTAAAAAACAAATAAGTACGTTGAATTCAATAATTCTAAAGGAATGAATTAGAAATTTTGAAATGTTGTAAAATCTGAGAAATTGCTTAACTACCCTTAATCGTTTTTCAAATAAAAAATCCTTGACCCCCTTGGCTTCCACCAGAGCCCCAACGCCACTCTTGCCGCCTACAAGGGGTTGAGGATTTTTAATGACGGAACTTTCAAAGATGTATTATTAACTTCTATACAATTCTTAATAAATATCTCATTTACAACTTCAGTATTGCTATTAACAATTTAAGGGTATGTTTGGTTTGAGGGGGGGAGGGACCGTGGTGGAAATTATAATTTGGGTTTAAAAAACTCAAAATTTACCCTCCCATTCTTTTAAATTTTGGATTCCTGCATAAAATTTATCCTCTTATTATTTTTAAATTTTGGATTCTAGCCCAAAATTTAAATATCTTCAACCCAAAAAGGTAATTTAACCCCTCTTTTCTTCCCTCCCCTCAACTTTAGTATCATTATTAACAACTTAAATATCTATATTGATAACTTTTGTTTACGAAATTAAAAAAAAATATTATGTTGTTGAAGCTCTGGCTATCGGTCACCAGCAAGATCATCAGAGCTCTAATAATGGCCACCGTCGGAGGTCACTGACGGCAGCAGCCAGCCAGCAAAGGGGTTGATGGATTTTTATTAATGAAAATAAAGATAGTTAAATAATTTCTTAAATTTTACAACATTTCTAAATTTTAAATAAGTTCTTTTAAAATTTTTGAAACTGATCACCCGCCTCTTCTTTCCTTAACTGAAAACTTCCCCCCGTACCAAATAGCGCGAGTTCAAGACATGATTCAAACATGCACTTAGTAGATTGGACTAATTTATTAATTTATTATTATTTTTTGTTTAGGGTGGGGGATGAGGAGAGAGAGACATAATACTTCTAGTTTGTCTGCTGTTTCAACTTTCAAGCAGCAAGAACGAGACTTCTCTGCTTTTTCTGTCATCCCCAAAACCCTAACAAGAATAACCCCGTTTTCATTGCTTAGACTTCATTATTGTCACTTGCTGTTGCCGATTATTCAACACGCCAGCTCTCAATCTCCAATTATTGCATATCTCGGAGCTTCTTATTTCAAGGACGGGTTCTCATTTACCAAGAATCGTATTTTTCGGTTTTGAATAGAGATACAATATTTTAATTTAGCTTTGAAGCATATTCTCAATTCAATTAGATCAATGTCCTCTAGCATCGTTCATTAAAGTGGGCTAATCATCCTACACATTCTTGTTAATTGGAATTTTGATGAATGTAGCCCTTTTGCGAGTTTCTTACTGTCTCGATAATTGGGGATGGAAAACAATGAAGCAGCGGATGATCAGAACTCAGGATGGTTCGAAGTGAAAAAGGTGATCCATGACCCGCTGTTGAAATATTCTTTCATGCAAGTTTTAATTTTTTAAATCGGGTTCTTCTGTGGTTTCACTTTGTCGAAGGTTTTTTGGGTGTTCATTAGTGAGTAATAACTTGAAGGCAAGAGAATAGCTATACTTAAAAAACGGAGCTCAGCTTGCGTGACTCAACTAAATAGTTGTTCTGAGCCTAGTTTATATCGGTTCGAAGCTTGGGCAATTAATCATATAGTTTTTTTTTCCCGCCGATTACGCATAAACATGGCTGTTCTAGGCAGGATGGTTATACTAATGCTAAAATAATTCACGGGCATGTTTCATTGTTCTATTTCTTGTGAACCGTTCAGAGGTTATGAACTTATGATATGCATTCTTTGTGATCCGCATCCAGGATTGGTTTTCATTGTCTTTATCTTTGATATATTAGAGTTGCGGGTTTCAAATTTGGACCTTCCTGATTTAGCTTTTAACACGAGTGTTACTGAATTTCTCCTCGTTTTCTTGCCTTCTTATCCAGAAACACCGGAATACTTCAAAATCCTCTTTGCAAAGCTGTGTTGGAGGACTTTCAGGGAAAAACGCTTCTAATTCTTTGCGCAGTCAGCGTTCTGTAGATAAAAATGACAGAGATTCACATGCCATGCTGCGATCCCATCTTGGGATGGAGGAGAATTTTGTACGTAACTCTGGCAGTGTTACAAATTCTACATCCGAGTCAAAGGAGGAAGAGGGCACTTGCCACCTTAATACAAATGTGGGTAAATGCGACAATCAGAGTCAGAAGTCACATACTGATGATTCTAGAAGTGGACATTTAGTTGTTGAGAAATTACCCGAAAACAATAAGCCTGAAGTAGTCCACAAAATTAAGTGGGGTGATCTAGAGGACCAGAGCTTTCCACTGCCTCATGAAAACTTGAGTGGAGCTGGAATTAAGTTTGGTACTATTGGAGATGACAACATGCTTAACTGCAGAAAGAATGACAGTGTTTTAGATGCAGCCCTTTCTGATTCATCTTATGCCAAAGATAATGTTCCTGTGGCCAAGATTGTTGATTCAGAAATGGCTTCTAATCAGATTCCTTCATCAGAAAGTAAGGATGAGATTTCTGTTGAGAATGGTGTAGAAGTTAAGGATACATCTTTGGAAGAAATTCCACCATGGAATGAGAATGACATCAATCAAGCAGATGATGTCTTGAAATCCAAAAGTGAGAATGATGCTGGCATCAAAACAGTAATTGATAATTGCATAGGCGATGATGTTGGAATTTTTGAAGTGCCCCAAACAAACTGCAATTCAGTTAGTGCAGTTACTGACCAGAGTACATCACATGTGCCTGAATGTGGACCTGAAATTGTAGGAGATTCTGCAACTTCTGTTGAAGATGGTAGGGGTACACAGAATGGTAATGTGGATGGCATTTTGTCAAGCTCTCATAATATGAGTGCTCCTGAAGAAGGCGACTCAAATGAGAGCAAAGAACGGTTTAGGCAAAGGCTTTGGTGTTTTTTGTTCGAAAATCTTAATAGGTCTGTTGATGAGTTGTATCTTCTTTGTGAGCTGGAATGTGATTTGGAGCAAATGAAAGAGGCGATTCTTGTTCTTGAGGAGGCTGCATCTGATTTCAAAGAGCTAATCAATAGAGTTGAGGAATTTGAGAAGGTTAAAAAGTCTTCTCAAATAATTGATGGAGTTCCTGTCATCTTGAAGAGTGACCATCGTAGGACACATGCTCTTTCATGGGAGGTGCGCTTGGTTGTATTAGTCTGTTGCCTTCTATTGCTCAGGTTGATATTTTGAGGTGCTAAAATACTGTTGTTAATCTTTAACAAGTTATAGTTGATGTATTTAGGAAATTTGGATAATATATATAAAAAAATAAACAAACTGAAAGCATAATCTCTATTTTGCCCTTATCATGATAAATAAAATTTTATTCTTAAATATTCTCAAATCCTTTGACAAGATCTATTCTAAAGATTATTTTATGTATCATCGAAAGTGAGTGTGTTTGTCCTTGAGCTTCAATGCAAGAAGGGATAACATTGGATCAATAATATAGAAATTGTTTGAATATATTGTACATTTAACTCTTTTCTCTTTCTCTTATTGTATTTTGATATAGTTTGATGAAGAAGCTCGTCTTATTTTGAATTTTTAGAGGGCATGTGATAGATTCTAGAAGGATGGAAGTCACAAAATTGCCTATGATGAATATTTGGTCTACCTTTTATGTATTCAACAATGTGCAATGCTACATATGTATACTGTGAGGGTTATGTATGATTGTGCCTTGGAATTCTCCTTCCTTATATGGCATGCATAGAGTTGTTAAAATCAAATCAATCCAATGTAAAACATTTGTTTTTTGGACAGACAATGTAAAACATTTTAGTCTAGTTTAAAAGAACTTCTCACCCATAATTGGATTTTTAATTTCTAGTATTACTCACGTATAAGAATTTCAGATCACTTGAATTATGTCATCAATGGGTGCTAGGGTTATAGTTTGAACTGATTATCATTTGTTGAAGTTAACTTCCTTGAGTCCAGGGAAAACATATAAAGATGACATACGCTTATGCAATAACTAATGTCTTTCTTTTCCTATTTTTCGTGCTTGGTTTCTGTTTTTGTCTGGTCGGTCCTTTGGCTTCACATATGATAACATCCCTGCGACAAACCTGGATTACTTGGTTATCTAATAATTCTAAGCGGCTTGGTTGTCTTGTCTGGATTGTAGGTTCGAAGGATGACATCATCACCTCATAAGGCTGATATACTATCTTCATCTCTTGAGGCTTTTAGAAAGATTCAACAAGAGCGTGCGAGCTTGCAAGCAGTTAATAGTGCAGGGAATTCCACGTCTAAGTGTCCAACTCCTGAATTTGTTGGCAATCACACAGATTCAGTGTCAAGGCCAAGAAAGCAGGTTGGATCATTAGATGCTAATCAAGTGTACCTAAATGATGGAAATCATAATATTGAATCAGGGGAGCCTTGCAAAGAAATCTTAGAACAAAACGGACAAAGTAGCCAACCAAAGCGCTCATTATCCTCAGAAGTCAATTTATCTAATTCACATCCTAGTAAAAATGTGGCTGCTGTTACAACCACCAAGAGTAAAAAAGAACACATTGAATCTGAAACTGAGAAGCTAAAGAAAAATAAAGTGCCAATGGAAGGTATTACTGATAAAAGTTCTAGACCGGTAGATGATATCCGGAGGCAAATACCTATACCTGAGAAAGATAAGGAAAAGAGAAATGTAGCTATGGGAAAATCCTTGAATGCTTGGAAGGAAAAAAGGAATTGGGAGGATATTCTCTCATCTCCATTCCGTGTCTCCTCTCGTGTGTCATACTCACCAGGCTTAAGCAGGAAAAGTGCTGAGCGTGTGCGTATCTTGCATGATAAATTGATGTCTCCCGACAAAAAGAAGAAAACCTCTTCAGACTTGAGAAAGGAGGCAGAAGAGAAGCATGCTCGTGCTATGAGAATCAGAAATGAGTTAGAGAATGAGAGAGTACAAAAGCTTCAACGTACATCAGAAAAATTAAATCGTGTCAATGAATGGCAGGCTGTTCGCAACATGAAGTTACGAGAGGGCTTGTATGCACGTCACCAACGCAGTGAATCTCGTCATGAAGCTTATCTAGCTCAAGTGGCGAAGAGAGCTGGTGATGAAAGTAGCAAGGTAAATGAGGTTCGGTTCATTACTTCTTTAAATGAAGAGAATAAAAAGTTAATATTGCGTCAAAAGCTTCATGGGTCCGAGTTGAGAAGAGCTGAAAAGCTGCAAGTAATAAAATCTAAGCAAAAAGAGGATTTGGCAAGGGAAGAAGCTGTTCTAGAACGCCGGAAACTCATTGAGGCTGAAAAGTTACAGCGTCTTGCTGAAATACAGCGGAAAAAGGAGGAGGCTCAAGTTAGAAGGGAAGAGGAGAGAAAAGCTTCTAGTGCAGCACGTGAAGCAAGAGCTATTGAGCAGCTTCGAAGAAAGGAAGAAAGAGCCAAAGCCCAACAAGAGGAAGCTGAACTTTTAGCCCAAAAGCTGGCAGAGAGACTTAGTGAAAGCGAACAACGTCGTAAGGTTTACTTGGAGCAAATTCGAGAGAGAGCTTCCATGGATTTTAGGGATCAGTCATCCCCTTTGCTACGTCGGTCAGGGCAAAGTAGGTCTACACCAACAAATAGCGGCGATGATCCTCAAACAAACATTGCCTCTAGCATAGGTGGTACTTCTCTTGGAATTGGCAACATCACTTTGCAACACTCAATGAAGCGAAGAATTAAGAAAATTCGACAAAGACTGATGGCTTTGAAACATGAATTTCTTGAGCCTTCTCTTGGTGGTGAAAGTGCTGGCATTGGATATAGAGTGGCGGTGGGAGCTGCTAAGGCAAAAGTTGGTAGGTGGCTTCAAGAACTCCAAAGACTTAGGCAAGCAAGAAAAGAAGGGGCCACGAGTATAGGGCTAATAATTGCTGAAATGATTAAGGTATTTTTTTTTTTGGAAAAACGACCATTTTACATTTATCTTTGGATCCAAAGAGTTTTAGTATTTTCCAGAACTTCGAACCGTGATGAAATTTTGTCTGCGCCAAATTTTTTGTTTGCTCTAAATATGGATGCCATGCTAATTGAAATAGCATATTTTGGCAATCTCTTTATTATTTTGGTTTGATCTTGTATACAAGTAAGGATTGAATCTAGTCATTTCATAATTTTAATTTGCAATTCATATTAATGCTTACATATGGTCTTTGCTTTTTTCTAACGAACTACTCTACATCATTGACTTGCATGGACAACTGTTCAACCATTTTATTTCCCAACTAAATGTTTAATTTAGTTCCTCTTTCTTTTTACATAATTTATGTTTTAAGTGTCTCTGATACCTTTAAATTGTAAAATTGGTCATGTCTTTTTTCTTTTTCCTTTGCCTTTTTTAAGGGGAATGAAAAAAAATATTCATATTACTTTTGATAACTTTCTAATTTGTGCTTGTCTTTCGTTCGTGAACTAGTATTTGGAGGGAAAGGATCCAGAGCTACAAGCATCTCGTCAAGTTGGACTTTTAGATTTTATTGCTTCTGCCTTGCCTGCTTCCCACACTTCAAAGCCTGAAGCATGTCAAGTTACATTACACCTTTCAAAACTTTTGAGAGTTGTACTATCTGTACATGCAAATAGGAGTTATTTCCTTTCACAAAATTTCTTGCCACCAATTATCCCAATGTTATCCGCAGCTCTTGAGAACTACATAAAGATTGCAGCATCTATAAATATTCCTGGTAATCCAAGCTCACCAGCAAATAAAGTATCGGTTGAGAATTTTGAATTAATCTCTGAAATATTAAATAACTTTTTGTGGACTGTTGCTACAATTTTGGGTCATATAAGTTCTGAAGAAAGGCAACTTCAAATGAGGGATGGCTTGCTGGAGCTACTAATTTCCTACCAAGTTATTCATCGATTAAGAGATCTTTTTGCACTCCATGATAGGCCCCAAATGGAGGGATCGTTATTTCCCACCCCTATCCTTTTAAGCATACATCTTTTGGTGACTTTGACTTCTAGACATGGAACAATAAGTTCCATTGATTGGAATTCTTTTCCTATGGTAAAGGAACAAAACATTGTAAATGATGGGGCTCAGGTTGCAGATTCTATTCATTCTGTGGGGAGTAATTCATGGGGAGATTATAGGTCTCCCTTGTCTGTAATTAATGGTAGCTCTGTCATGCATTTACCTGATGTCCCAGAGGATAGACCATTGGATGAATTGTATAAGGTTAATGTGAGTGAGGAATCCCTTGCAATTGACAAGGGTCATGAATTGAGGCAGATTGACGGTTCTCTTCAATTAAGGAATACTGGCATGGAGTTGACAAGTGTTCCGGATGAATCTAAGAACAATCAAAGAGGGGATACTATCAATTCTTGTGTTTCCCAAAAGGATGAGAAAAACATAGTTGTTGGTGCAACAAGTAAAAATGAGAAAGTATCAATCTTGGATCAACCTGTGGCATTTTTCCTTTCAGCTCTTTCTGAGACAGGACTTGTCAGTCTTCTTTCTCTATTGACTGCTGTATTACTACAGGCGAACAACAGGTCATCCTTTGAACAAGTAAGTCTACCGCAAGTCACAACATATACATTTTTTCTAATACATGGTGAAGATGATGTTTCTCTTATTGCTTGTCTTCTAGGTTTGTCCTTGTATTTCTCTTTCATAGAGTATCCCGTATATTAACAACAAACAGCAAGTAATTCACTGTGTTTGCTACACCTTTGTTGTTCCATAACTTATATGTACTAGGGTTTGTTATAGGTTTTATATTTGATATACCATTTGGCAGTGATATTGCTAATTTTTTTGTAGAATTGTCAGATGCATTCTCAAAAATTTCGTTTTTTTGTTATTTTTGTTAAGTTGTAACCAGAAGAATAAGTTTAGTGGCCATTCTTTTGCAGGCATCATTCATTCTTCCATCTAATTTTGACGAGGTGGCAGCTGGAGTACTGAAGGTGCTGAATAATGTGGCTCTTTTGGATCTTGTATTTCTACAACAAATGCTAGTAAGTTTTTTTTTCTTTTTTTTCCGGGTCTTGGCTTGTTGGTGTATGTTAAACTTTAAGATACTGATAATTGAATTTTGAAAGATAATCTCTACTTCGCCCCCTTCCCTGTTGCTACCATGGGTTCATGGACAAAATCTACTTTTCCTTAACCTTGTTTTTCTTACAGGCTAGGCCAGATTTGAAAATGGAAATTTTCCATCTGATGAGCTTTCTTCTTTCTCATTGCACCAGCAAGTGGAAAGCTTCAAATGATCAGGTGCATAATATATTTTTATACTTCTGCTAGTGCTTTTTCAATAACTCCCACTACCCAGTACCCAGATACATTATTGGCGACATCACCAAAAAATAAATGGGATCCCTTTTCCTTTAAAGCTTTTGACGGACGAAACTTGGAGATATCTTCAGTATTGAAAATCAAGATCTTCTAACATGAAATCCATCCATTTAGAATTATTGGTTTTTTCCAGCATGGGGGGATTTTTGAAATCACATTTGTTCAAGATTTCATCCCTATTCACTCTTTCCTTCCCCAAAATAAAGTTCTATGGAAAACATTGAGATGGCGTTGTTATTTTCTACTGAGATTATTGGAAAATGGTTGTGTTCTTTCCTGTTTTGCATTAACAAGAGTTTTTTGTACGAAAATATAGTTACACTTTAGTGCTCTGCTTTATTGTATACTCAGGTTGGAATCCTTATGCTTGAATCTCTGTCACTTCTTGGCCACTTTGCTTTGTTCCATCCTAGTAATCAGGCTGTCCTCCGATGGGGAAAAAGTCCCACCATCCTCCATAAGGTCTGTGAACTTTTAAACAGGTTTGATTCATTTTCTCAATTTTATTGATATAAACTAATGTTGAGCTAGAACAAGACAGGTATGCGATCTGCCTTTCGTTTTCTTCAGCGACCCTGAGTTGATGCCATGTTTGTCTGCCACGTTGATTGCTGCGTGCTACGGGTGTGAGCAGAACAAGTTTGTAGTTCAACAAGAGCTGAATGTTGATATGTTACTATCATTGCTTAGATCCTGCAAAAATGGTTCATCGGCATCTCAACTCAATTCAACCTCAGATAGTTCCCCAGCAGATGAATCTAATGAACAAAATCAAGTGGGTTCTGAGTTTAGAAAGGCTCACGGGGATGTTCCAATAAAACACAACCGCAATAATGGCAAGGGCACTCGAAACTCTTCGGCAAAGAGTGGTGCTCTGGGAAATGGCATCAAAACTAGCAAGATTAGAGGCCAGAAGGATAGCAAGGCGATCAAGAATAATGAAGAAGTGGCTCCTAAGCAAAATTTATACCTTCCAGAGGCTTCTTCATCTTTAATGTTGCGCTGTAGATTTCCTAATAGCTTTATTGATAAAGCAGAGCAGTTCTTTTCAGCTGAAATTCCCAGTGGAATTGATGAAGTACAAATTCAAACATTATAAACTGAAGCTTCCAAATGAAATATATGGATATACTTGCGTGTTCAGCTGATATTGTAGAATACCTTGATGACTTTTCTCTCACATGTGTTATTGCATTGTAGCTTTGTACATGAGCGTCCTAAAGGCTGATGTAACGTTGTCTTGTAAGTTATACCAAAAGGTTCATTTAGTCAGCTGGTGCCAAAATATTAGGCCTTTTGGAATCATGAATGAATAAGCTGTTCATGTTAATGCGATAATAATTGCTTAGCTTTTCCGGCTTAGATGTCGCCGGTATGGCATGTGCTTGTCTGGGAAGACAACCCGATGATGATGAATAGCATGGAAAATCAGTGATAATCACTGTTATTGTCAAAACTTGAGGATAAGTGGGGTTATAAAATTTTAATGAAAATAAAATGTGAGATGAAACAGCAATTTATCAACATCATTTTTTTCCATTTTTCTTAGAAAACTCGAAACTTTTCCCTTCCTCCTTTTTCACCCCATGAAGTAAAAATGGTCAATCAGCATAAAATAAAAAAAGAAATGAGCCAGGGGAAAAAATATTCATAAACTTTTCTTAAAAGTGTATCTACCATCATAAACTTTTTTCAGGTTCAAAGTAATCATGAACTTTCAAAAATGGGGCAAACGTGACACTTCCGTTAAAACTAACTAACAGTCATTAACTTCAATGCAAAAGT
Source organism: Inga laurina (assembly GCA_963855925.1). NCBI lineage: Eukaryota > Viridiplantae > Streptophyta > Magnoliopsida > Fabales > Fabaceae > Inga > Inga laurina. The sequence continues at coordinate 41,628,189 of OY979713.1, forward strand.
ACCAAAATATCCCTATCTAAAAAAAGGTTAAGGCGCAAAAATACCCATAGACTTTTTTTGTTACAAAAATAACCATGAACTTTAAAAAACGGGGTAAAAGTGACACTTTCATTAGGATTAACTAACAGCCGTTTATTCTAGTGGAAAAGTACCAAAATACCCATGGGGAGGCACATCATAGAGAGGCAAACAATGTGTTGCAGACGGTGTGTAGCAACCTATCGAGTTTGACGTTTCCTAAGATGGACGTCGCCGGAGCTATGCCGTATGCTGTGTCGGATGCCAAACAAGAACCCCAGGACAAGAATCTATATGTGAGTAAAGGATGAAAACAATAATGGTGGTGAGGAAAACGATGATCGTGGTGTTCAACAAAGGAAGTGAGAGAAAGGTCGATGGCGAGGGCGGTAAAGTTGGTGAACACTGACTGTGGTAGTTGACGGTGAGGCTTCGATTTCTTCCTCTTCCTCCTTGTTCCAAAGTCTTGATTGATATGATAGTAATGCTTGACAGAGGGAGTGAACTCACAACCCACAGTTATGGTGGCAAGAACGGAGAGAGAGACTTTTTTTGAGAGAAGGTATCTTGGTATTTTTGTACTGGAGCAAACAGTTGTTAGTTAATTTTAATGGAAATGTCACTTTTACCCCGTTTTTGAAAATTCATGATTACTTTTACACCAAAAAAAGTGTTTATGGTGGTAGATATATTTTTGAAAAAAATTTATGGATATTTTTACACCTTAAACTTTCTTTCAAATAGGGATATTTTGGCACTTTTACACTGGAGTTAACAACTGTTAATTAATTTTAATAGAAGTGTCACTTTTACCCTCTTTTTGAAAGTTCATGATTATTTTTGCACTTAAAAAAATTTATAATAGTGGATGTATTTTTGAGAAAAATTTATAGGTATTTTTACCCCTTAACCCAAAAAAAATCAATAAAATTTACAACTGAATTTGTATTTTCATTTGTGATGAAGAATCTTTATTGTCTTCAGTAACAAGCACAATGTTGAATTGTTGATCATCTTTAACATGGCCGATCAAATTGAAAACTTCAGTATCTGGTGATGCATACAAATACCAAAAACGTAACCTATATTCCATCACACCAGACCAAGATTCATGAGTCATTACCAAAAAGGTCACATAGTAGCCAAATCGAACTCCTCAAATCATTGATACCAAAAGTTGCTCCACAAACAAGAAGCGAGAGGTGGAGCAACAATCAATGTGGCTCAAATCTTATAATGGGGTCAACCCAACGTTGATCACTTAACTGACTTGTACCCCAACGTCGCTCATGTTGAACACAGCTCGCTTGTATATCAATCAGATCACCTCAACTCTGTGGTCTCCTGGACTACAGGACAAGACATCCCAAGGAGCTGCATTTTAAGAATGTCCTCAGAACGAAATTGACAGCCACCAAAATTTGAATGCAAATGTTTCAATCAAGTACTTGTCGTAGAACTTTCTTAGCCATTAGCTACTGAATAAGCACTTCCAGGCACCTTTACAATGAGCTCATCCTCATTTTCATCCTCTTGTACCTCAATAAGACCCTGCTCCTGAAGTTAATTGAAGAACGTGTTGAAAATTAAAATCAGATAATAATCAGCGGCGTTGATCCTCAAACAACCGAAAGTTGTCTTACTAATGAACAATGAAAATGCTTGCATGGTTCAATATAATCACAGACACAGCGAGAATTGTTTAACATCCAAGACAATCATATCTAATAATTTAAAATACATACATAAAATACATACACATTTAGTGTCAGTATTTCATATCAAACAGACATACATTTCTGTAATGAAAGGACATGGATATGGTCATTTAAGAATCAATTGCAAAGAGCTCCATGTTTGAAACTTTTGACATGCCGAAAGTTGATATGTTATATATGTGTGTGTGTGTTACATCTCATGATGCTCAGTCTCAAATACAACTTCGAACTTACACAGATGAAGCCAATGCCTAACCAACAACATACCTTAATGTTAGAACCTGTGGCGACCTTTGTTTGACCTGCCTTTAACTCACTCATTACTAGTTTTAGTTGTTTCCTGGCCCTGGCCCTCTCTTTGCGTCGTTCAGCACACTGTGCTGTTGTAACATCGCAATGGCAGGCCACGCAAAGAGTCCTCATATTCTCAAGTCGACATTCACCTACATACAAAGAAAATTTTATTAAGAACACAAACGTTAAGCACAGATATAAATTTGAATAATCCAATGCCACAAAAGAATACTTGGAAGCCTAAATTTTTATCACTTATGCTTAACTGGTAGACTGCAATGTCAATAACTTCCAAATGGTTATTAAAGAGCAAATGAAAAAAAGACAAATGCTCAATCATTCAAAATCCGCTTTTAAAGGGGTCTCTGAAAATTGGGGTGTGAGGTGTGTAAGGACGGATTCTACTCCATTGGTTTTTAACCATCTAAATTCCAAATCATGTTTTTTTGGGATATCTTTACTACCACATCAAACCACACTAAATCATACCTCCGCCTTGATATACTGGAACAATATGATCAGCATGCCATGCATTGCCTTCAGTTGGATCATTGACAAGCTTCTCAAGCCTGCAGATGGGCCATTGGTGTTCTTAGAAGACAAACCGTTTTAAATCGATGAGCTTACAAAAGCTCATTAAACAAGCCTATAATATGCCCTTTAACATCATAGGAGATCAGCATTCCCTTTTAAAGACTTACATGTTTTTTCGCTTAGCCACATTTGGTGCCACTTTCAAAATGTACTCTCTTCGCTTAGCTAGTGGCAAAGGTTTTATATGTTGAACTAGTTTATGACAGTCTAAATGGCAATTCGAGCACACACCATGTTCAACTTCGAAAAGTTCCTGCAGATTTCAGGTCAAGCTTGTTATCAAGAGCTAGAGACTCACACTGAATCAAATGAAGAGCACCCTCACAACAAAGGAAACTTTGGTACATATTCTACTTCAAGCATGAACAAGTTCTTGCCTGACGAAGGAATTTGTTGCTCGTTCTCATGCGATACTCTTCATAGCAGACTAGGTTACAGAACAGATCTTCAAAGTATTCAGGTGTCTTGGCATTGTTACTCCTGAAAGCAGAGGAACTGATTGAGGACTCAAGTAAATAATGACAGCAACACATCACTTAGCTTAGGACTCACATGCATGTCTTTTGACAAAGCTTACAGAGTGGCTCATTTGTCAGAGTCCAACCTTGAGTGTATTCTTTCTCTTTCTTACCATTGCCACTTCGCAGACAGACCTTTCTCCAAACAGCATCGGAAGGTAAAGGATGGCTTATCTCCATTAAAGGAGTCATGCGCCGTTTGCTTCCACCATTTAATAATCCCTGTCAAAGAAAAAAAAAATTCATACATTTACATATGGCCAAAAAAAATTACAGGATAGACAAATTGAGGTGAAAGAAACAACAGTAACCATAAGAGTGTCCAGGTTATGCACACCTTCTTGTCGTGGCTACTACTTTCGCTCAAGTAGCACAGTTCAACAGCCAAGGGAAGTTGTAATGGCTTTCCTAGTAACTTCTTTCGCTCAATTGGCCTTAACTTCTTCCATTCATTTAAAAATCCCAGAAGAGCATTTGTAAAAGCAGGATTGTCCCCAGTAGTCTCCTTTTTCTTATCATCATCAGAAATGGAACTACGCAACTCAAGCTCCTCTGGTCGAAAATTCTTACAAAGTGGTCTTGGTCTTGTATCTGCACCCAAAATGCAAGTATACAAGTGGACCCTTCCGGTGTATGGGCTCACCTGAAGGAGAAAGTAAAAATTATTCTCATATTTATAAGGTGATCAGCTGTCTACTCATAACCAATACTAATGAAGAATGCTTCAAGTCACTGAGGCAACAACCCATTCTCATCCATATAAAGAACCTCATTGCACACTTCGTAAAACATTTTTGGGATAAAATTCAGATATAATATGCAGTAAGACAACACTCGCCTAACTAGCTCTATAACCATGCGTTCAGAACAACCAGGAGCAGTTGTACAACAGAGCTGACAGTACACTCAACCAACTTCATCTAATATGTAAAAGGCAAAACATGTTATAACAAACTTGCCTCAAATCGTAGAGATTCAATGTGAGGAGAGGAACTGAAACAGAACAGAGACGGAAACAGAACAGAGACGCCAAAACAGAGAATGTGAACAAGAGAATGAGTTGCAGCCAACGTTGACCTTCATGTGATGTAAGCAATGACGTGAGGGGTTTGGTGAAGGTTGCCAGAACTGACCTTGCCATTATTTTAAGCATTTATGAGGTTTTGAATTTGGTTATAAATAGGCTTCGTTTTCCATTGTAAAATCATCTGAGTTTGAATAAACATATTTGAGTTTGGTTTCTATACCATTTTGGCATCAGAGCCTTGTTCCAGAGGGAGAGAAAACGAGAGAGTGAGGAAGAGGATTGAGAGAAAAAAAACGTTGAGAAAACAGGGTGTGCGAATTCCATCCTGCCGATCTTTTCTCGAAATTCTGACCACACCATCGTGTTCAGGAGGTCCCAAAACCTAGAACAGGAGTCGGCCACCACCGTGAAACGCTGTCACGCGCTCTCACGCGCCTCACCGGCAACCCACGCGCCGTCAACGGAGCTCACGCGCCGGCCACGCGCTACAGAAGGTTGAAGACGACTGCCACGTCATCATTCCACGTCATCTGACACGTCAGCTTAGTTGACCCAGTCAACGCCACTCTGTCCAATTCGATTGCGCCACGTGTCATACCCTGCCACGTCATCCGTCCGGTCAGCTTGCCACGTCACCAAGTCCAGTCAGCAGCCACGTCGTCGGTCAACGCCACGTGGACCAATCACGGACTGCCACATGTCATTATGGCCACGTCAGCATACGGTCAGCTAGAATTTTGTTGAAATTACCATTTTGTGCCCTAATTTTTGCAATATTTACATTTTGACCCCTAGATAATTGCCAAATTTACATTTAGGTCCCTGAACTTTAGGAAATTACATTTTGACCCCTAGACTTTTCCAAAATTACATTTAGATCCCTGAACTTTTAGGAAATTACATTTTGACCCCTATATTTTGCCAAAATTACAATTCAAGCCCCAGAACTTTCTGAAATTACATTTTGACCCCCTAAACTTTGCCAAAATTACATTTAGCTCCCTGAACTTTTAGAAAACTACATTTTGACCCCCAGATTTTGCCAAAATTACATTTCCGCTCCCCAAACTTTCTGAAATTGCATTTTGACCCCCAGATTTGCCCAAAAAAATACATTATTGCCCTAATTACCCAAATTTCCTATTTTACCCCTGACTTTTCCATATACACAAATCCTTCCCCTACCTTGTACCTAATAAACTGCGTACTCTAAGTCATAACTTGTGAGACCAACTGCAAAATGCCTCCAAGACGCGGAAATAGACATGAAATTGAGATGGAGGAAATGAGACGCCGGATACAGGAATTGGAAGCCACTATAACAGAACAGCAAACCGTGCTCGAAACTCGTAGAAACCACTCAGAAGATGATTTGAATAGCCACAGTTCGTCATCCCCTGACTATCGTCAGCGTCCTCGACAACAACCATTCCGCCTTAATGACATTAAGGTAGATATTCCTGAATTCGAGGGAAGACTCCAACCTGATGAATTCATTGACTGGCTACAAACTGTTGAACGAGTCTTTGAGTATAAAGAGATTCCAGATGAGCAGAAAGTTAAAATTGTCGCCATCAAACTAAAGAAACACGCCTCCATATGGTGGGAGAATCTCAAAAGAAGACGTGAAAGAGAAGGAAAGAGCAAGATAAGAATGTGGGACAAGATGCGACGCGAGCTCTCACATAAGTTTCTTCCCGACAATTATTATCAAGACAATTTCCTTCAATTACATAATCTCCGCCAAAAGATTATGTCTGTAGAGGAATATACCAGGGAATTTGAGAAGCTTATGATGAAATGTGATATACAAGAGAGGGAGGAGCAAACAATAGCTCGATATCTAGGAGGATTAAATACAAACATCGCCCATCCATTACAACTCCAGCAATACTGGACTCTGGACGACGTCATTCGTTTAGCCATCCGTATCGAGAAGCAGTTGAACCGAAGACCTCCCTACCAGTCGTCTTCCTCAACTGAAATTCCTTTTGAGGGACATGAAGCACAGGTACATCAACCTACACAAATACATCAGCATAGCTCCTCAAGCAAGTCCACACAAGGATATCAACCTAGCTCTTCAAGTAAGCCTCCATTTAAGGTTGCCAAAGAATTTAGCTCTAAAGCACCTAAGTGTTTCAAATGCCAAGGGTTCGGTCATATCGCTTCAGAATGTCCTACCCGCAGAGTTGTTACTATTATTGAAGGGGAAACTTTTGCAATTTTTGAAGAAGAAAAGGATTCTATGCCTGATAAAGAGCTGGTCCTTGAAGAAGAGCCAATTTTTGATGAAGAAGTCATTCCTCCTGATTATGGTGAAACACTTGTGATTAGACGAAGCTTGCACACAGCCATAGAGGAAGAAGAGCCTTGGCTACGTCACGACATTTTTCATACTCGTTGCAATACTCAAGGTAAAGTTTGTGACGTCATTATCGACAACGGAAGCTGTGAAAATGTAGTCTCTAACTACATGGTAGAAAAGCTGCAACTACCAACTCACAACCATCCGTACCCGTACAAACTCCAATGGTTTAACAAAGGAACCGCAGTAAAAGTGTCCAAACGATGCCTTGTTACTTTCTCTATCGGTAAAAGGTATCACGATGAAGTTTGGTGTGATGTTGTTCCGATGGATGCTTGTCATCTTCTTCTGGGAAGACCTTGGCAATATGATCGACACGCCTTATACGACGGGTTTGCAAACACATATTCCTTCCAGAAGGATGATGTGAAGATTCAGCTTGAACCTTTGCCACCAGATAAACACATCAAAATCAAAAATAAGTCCAAGTCATTTTTGCTGAAGCATAAAACTTCAGATCAATCTCCATTCATTGATGATGATGTTGTTTTTGACTCGAGGACGAGTCTTGTCCAACCCCGGGAGAATGAAACAGAACAGAGACGGAAACAGAACAGAGACGCCAAAACAGAGAATGTGAACAAGAGAATGAGTTGCAGCCAACGTTGACCTTCATGTGATGTAAGCAATGACGTGAGGGGTTTGGTGAAGGTTGCCAGAACTGACCTTGCCATTATTTTAAGCATTTATGAGGTTTTGAATTTGGTTATAAATAGGCTTCGTTTTCCATTGTAAAATCATCTGAGTTTGAATAAACATATTTGAGTTTGGTTTCTATACCAGGAACTTTTTTCGGCTTCAACTGGCTGAACAGGTTCGTAGTCATCTGTTTTCATTGTTAATGATTTTTTATTCTGCAACCCAAACAAAAGAAACAACACCATTGGGCTGTCAATTTCACATGCATGAAAAGTGAAGTTGTTCTCACCAAGTTAAATACTGTAAATGCACCTCTTCTCCTTGATTATCATCTTCATCACTGATCATCTGATCATTGCTTCCATAACTCTTGTCCAGCTTACTCATGTCAAAACCAGAGCATTTTTCCTTGGTGTCAAAAACATCTACATCCAAAATAGAAGTCTCGCTTGATTCTGGGCAGGAAACCTTGTCAGCCTATTCCATGAATAGAATAGAATAGTGTGTTTAAATAGAGAAAAATTAAATATGATTATAAAGGTCGAAGATCTAAACTTGAAGTTTTAACAAGAGGATTATTTACAAAGCAAGTCCGCTGATCAGCTTGATCACCCAATTTTGCTTCTGATTCCTCAGAATTTGCTTGGAAAGGTTGCAAATTTGAAACTGAGGCAGAATCTGGCAACGTGGTCACCTGTTCTGACGTTTCATCAGATGCAGATTGCCCTTCATAGTTTCTCTTGGTCTTGAAGAATGTGTCCAAGTAAGAAACACCTTCAACCTGCCATCCAATATCCCCACTCCCCCACAAAAGGAAGTTGAGTGTTATAGAAAAGAATGAGAAATAAATCAACTTCTAAGCACTGCAAAAACTATAACATTTTCTGTTTCATGTAAGCTCATCAAAAGTTCACAGGAAGGAGGAAAGACAAATATTGAATCCTGAGTAAACTCACAAAAAATCCATAAAAGGCAAAAAGTAATGATATGGCTGATGGGGGCAAATCACACTCAGTTGGACTTATTGTCACAATCGGAAACAGTGAATTATAAAGTAAATATGAACTTGTGACAATGTGAAACTGTACCAACAATCACTTGGAAAGCCAGCCTATCAATTTATTTGTCTCATAAGTTGGAAAGAAATGCATTCAATATAGAGACTACATGCTTAATAATTTCTTCTGACTCTGAGTCTATAATCTGCAAAACATTACGTGGTGTAAACTACCCTATCAGTAAAAGATGGGAAAAAGATAATTAAAGACCACGCAAGAGAATTAATTTAACATGGGATAGTGGTAGAGAGGAAAAAGAAAGGAGAGAGAAGAGAGAAGGAAAAAAGGGGGGGGGATAAGCTGAATAGTATACTGATATTACTCACAAAAACATAAGTATCCTAATTACAATTCCTTCTTATATAGGCTTCTAACCCCTAGCCTCCAACAGCTAGTTTATAATAACTAGCTCCTAACTACCTTGCACATATAACTACCTAATCTTATGTTAATTACAATTTGGACATCAGAGGACCAGTGTACAATTAAGACTTTCAAATTTACATCAATCTCCTTACAAGGTCCTTAATTGTCAATTTGTCATTCTCCCCAAAAAGAAAGCAGGCGGAAATTTCTCCTTTTCAATATATGAAAACTTATGGCAAAGACACAATAATGATACCTGTATCTCTTTCATTGCATCATATTTTCCATCTGTTGTGGATGAAACACGGTGCAAACTTTTGTTCAGATTTTTCCAATGCGACTCATCCAGAGTATCCTGCACAAGGACCAAACCAGTAATTCCTGATTGGGAGGAAAAATTCACAAGCCTAAAGCTAAACTGTTGGAAGAACAACAAAATTGTAAGCACCTTGGCACAAAAGATATATACATTGACTGCATTTGTTTGTCCTCGTCGATGAGCTCTATCCTCAGCCTTCAAAGGAGATTCACATAATTAATTATTGCAGTACAACACAAAACCCCCTCCAAAAAATAGATGAAACCAACAGAGCTTGTGAAGAGCAAAGTAAGGTACTCATCATCAATAATGCTTCATGCACAAGATTTCACAGGTTATCATATAAGTTCAATGAAAAGAAGACAGCAATATCATTAAAGCACCGTTGGTCAAGTGCGCCCCACGTGAACCACAAAATAGTATCATGTGAAATATCCATATTCCCATTTCTTTTTTCCTTTCAAAATGCAATCACCAGAGGTACCATAGTCGCCATCGTGATTATCATTAAAAGAATCAGCATCATATTTTGAGACTTAATGCATAGTATTGGCATTATTAAAAAAAGCTTAATTGCCATCAATCATGCATCCATAGAACTACATTTTTCTTATGACACAGCAATCATCGTTTCTTTTTAACAGAAATGCTAATCGGTTTTCTGCACTTCAGAAAATGCAATCTTCTGCAGCATCTTAGACAACTTTGTATTTCATGCGTGGAGGCTTCAGAAACAGATTAGAGTGCCCAACATCAAAGGTTAAGATGATAGAAACACAAGCAAATGGTGTGTTAACCATTGAACAATCCAAAAGTTAGAAAAATATTTATCAAACAGAACCTGAAGCATCAGGGTTGGGCACTGAGGAAGCTCCAAGAACACGACATCTTGGGCTGTTGAGAAATCAACTCCAAATCCTGCTGCTAAAATACCGATTATTGCAATTTTAACCTGATAGAAAATAACAACCTATGAATCAGAGCAAGGTAATTGAAACAGATGTAGCCATGTTGAGTATAAAAACTAAAAAATATCTTAGACCTGGAATGTAGTATGTGGGTGCACACAAAAGTAATGAACAGAAAGGCAGATAATTTGATAGCAACAAAGAAGTGATAACTACAACAGGTCGTTATATAAATTTCACAGGAGTCTTACTGAACACATGCAAATTGATCTTTCCATGAGAAGAGTGCAAGACTTGACCTTAAATGGCCCAAGTAAGTTCATATAACAACAATAAGCGCTTATGCATGCTTGCAACCAGGAAAAATTCACTATAATAATTCAATCATTTATGCCAACAGATCACTAATGAGGCAGAGACAAGGATAAACAAGGCTATCAGCTTTTATCAGCTTTAATGAGGCAGAGACAGGAAAGGGAAAGTGTCTTATATTCATCAAAATATGACACCTTTTATGTGCCATAGAAGCACATAGAAGGCTGAATTGGGGACCAATAGGTTAAAAAGACTAAAGAAGGAAAGGAAGAAGAAAACAGAAAAGCATCACAACTAATTCCAAGAAAAATACTGCAATAAAGTTATGAATCTATGATACCTCTGGTCTTGAACGAAATGACACCACCGCTGACTGCCTATCCCTAGCAAGTGTGTTTCCATCAATTCGGACAAAACTAATCCCTTTCTCACATACAAACTCCTGAGTAATTTAAAAAAGACGAATACTGCGTCACCCATTAGATCAAAATGTTAACAGGACGTCAAAGTCACCAAAACCTCAGAGGCCAAAAAGAAATAAAGTATGATGTACAATGGTGGTGAGCCTAGCATCAAGAAAGGAAACACAGAAGGCAAATAACTCTGATAGTAAATGCAGTGAACAAGGGAATATAAAAAAAAAAAAAAAAAAAGTAACTCCCAACTAAAGAAAAAATATACCTGCACCCTGTCAAGAACTTTGTGGTGATGAGCAAAAATGATCATTTTCGAAGCATTTTCTGACCCGGCGATGACTGGATGGAGGGAAAGCCATTCACGAAATCCAGAAAGCTTTGCAATTCCAAGTTCCTGGAAGGAAAGCTTCCCTGATAATAGATACAAAAGAAATACAAATAAACTTTAATGAAAATTTTCCTACTTGAATCAAATTCTAATCCATTCAATAGCTGTTCAGCGTCAATTTTTATTATTGTCATGGCACAAATTAAATCAAAGGGATTATGTCAAGAAAAAGTAAGCAAGGTCAACATTTAAAGACATAAAATTCATTTTCTGAAGAAACCAAATATTCCATTTTCTTTTGGATCAAATAGAAAAGAGTTTATTGGTTGTAATCCTTCCATAAGCTATATTGGAACTACAAGGTTTTCTTCATTGAAAGCTATCCAGAATATAAGGTTTAATTTTCCTTTCCAGCCCCTATAACAAGTTCAAATCGTTAACGTCAACATACATCAAATACAAACCGCAACTGGTTTAACTTTCAAGATTTTTTGGGTGTCTTATTGAACTTTATTGTGATCTTTGACAAAATGCACTTAGTATCATTAGGATGATTCTACTGTTAATACATTTAATTTATGAGATTAATGCTACATTTTATGAAGTGGTTGATTGCATGGAGAATTTGTTTAAGCTTTGCCGTCTTTGGATTTTATGATGAAATGCCATCATCAGCTGCTACATCTAACACAAAACTGAACGAAGCTATTAGGAGAGACCTTACTTACAACTCAAAACACAAACACGGGAATTAGACATTGAAGTTCCTGGACAATACCTTCAGATTCATCCAAGGTTTCCAAAGTTATCTCTTCATCAACACTTTCTGAAGTGTCAATATTTGACAACCCAACTGCAGTATCTGCAGCAACTACGTCTGATCTGTTCAACATCCCATCAGGTTCATCAAAACTGTCCAAAGTCATGTCTTCAGTGTCACTTTTGGAAGTATTGCCTTTCAACTTTCCAACTGCCATCTTTGCGGCAACTACATCCGATCTCTTCAACAACAACCTTATAATCTGCCTCCGTTTTGGGGGCAATTGTAGCAGCACATGTTCCTTCAGACGCCTTATCTACATGGACAACAAATAATACAAGTTTCTAACTAATCAAGAAGCGATATCTTCAACATTTGTTGCAAGGGTAGGTAACTATAGTCTATAATCAACTGGAGGGTAAAATTCAGAGAGGTACACCAGAATTACGCTCACAGGAGTACCTAAACATAGTTTTCATGTCAGGTATTAATAACTAATATGATAGCAAGAAACTAGTATGATGTATCACCAAAGCCAATATTAGGAAAATAGGAGGGGGAAATACAACCAAATCAAACTCTCATTAAAGAATCTGATTTGGCTGCACAAACTCCAACAAATTGTTCCAGAATGCAGGGCTAGGTGGCTAACCATTTATGGAGCTTTTTTTTTTGCCAGCTTTTATAAAAAAATAATAATGACAGTACTGCAAGAAGTGATTTGAAAATAAAAGCCACAGGGATCAAGAACCCACCATAACAGTTTGCTTGAGTAACACATTCAACTCTTCCAAGCGAATGCCCTTTGAAAAATCCTGCCACAAAAACCCCTTTTGTAAACTTTCACTTATGAAGACAAATTAAAATAAAATAAACACAACTGAATATCATCACTTCAAATTCAGGACTTTTCACATCATGTAACCAGAGATACAAAAAAGGATGTGACCTTGGTCCACATGATAGGTATTAAATTGCACCTTCTAAAGGTGGAAAGAGAAGAAAAAAATATGGAGCTGCAATTCAGAGAATCTAGCAATGCCATTTCTTGTTTCTTTTGCAAAAGCAGATAATATTACAAATTTTTCTATCAGCCATGCAGAACCAGATCATAAGCAGCACTACTGAATAAAGCATGCAACAGGTCTTCTATTGATCAAGAACACAAAATAAATACAAAAAATTGTTCATGATATTCAAACACATACACCCATGTTTGGTAAGCAAGCACGCAGAAACACAGGTTATGAAGAGCTCTTCGAACAGGATTACCGCATAAATTTTGCCATGGTTTCCCTTGATATATTTACAGTCACAGTAAGTTTTAGCAAACACATATTTATTCTCACCCAGCAGTCCAGGCCTGCAAAACAGAAGTGTTATCAAGAAAATTGAATTAAAAAGCATCAAGGAAAGTAAATTCACATGTGAAAAATGTTCAATGACAATGTACTTGCCATAACATGTTTATCTGATGAAATATGTCATATGGCCTACGAGCACCTAGGAAGAAATGCACCATAAGATATAAGAAATCACTAAGAAGTTGATATTATTAAAAAGAAAGAAAAGAAAAGAAAAGACCCAAGTTATAAAATAGAATGTGTGTGTGTGAGCGGGTAATGCCCCACAGCTTAAATCATAGCATGACATTAGTCATTCCAAGAACAACTATTTGCAGCAAAGTTGATGCAGCCAGCTTGCTGTAACCTAGGCTACAACCTTGACAAAGAAGGCGTCCCAGATAGCAGTATTATGCGCCTAACTTTTGAAGCTACATCAAGAACAGCCTTTATCTGCCAAAACAGAAGAGATTCAAAACACACTTCAAATCATTTGTTTCACAATAGCAGCACTTTTCCAGCCATCCACTTGCACACAAACAGAAAAGAAAAGGAGAAAAAGAGGTTCATAGCAACAACAAAAACATCAAAAATCAGTTCTTTACAAAGAGACATTTTTGGCACCATCAGCAGATAGTGCTGAAAACCAGCTCCATTAATACTTCCCAGAGAATCCCAAGGTCTAGAATCTAGATGTATAAGATTAGCCAAAACAGAGAAAGGAATGCTCCTAAGGGATCAGTTTTCATGTATAAAGAAGTCCACATCCACATGTAAAGCAGCAAGTTCGATTTTTCAAATTTCCAAACGAGAAAAAGAAATGGAAGCTGTACATACCTCCCCTGGTTCTGAGGTCTTCCTCGTACATCGCACATGATGAGATTCATCAACAATCAAGAGAGCCCATTCTCGCTCAAGCATGCTCTTCCTCAAGCGATGGAGCATGGTATAAGAAATAACTACAATTCTAGGGCATCTTGTTAAATAAGCAGGATTATCTCGATGGCCAAAGACTGCATAAAAGGAAACAAGTAGATTCCAAAATGAACCAACTATAGGGATAGAAAATCATGCCGCAGTAAGAAAAGTACAACTAGAATTTGGTGTTGATCAAATTTAATCAATATCGTAATAGATGAAAAGTAACATAAGAAAGACAGTTTTTCCATTTGCCCCCCTGATCAATGACATGCCAACCTATATCCTGTATCATGTACTGCACAACTCCAATATGGCATCCAAGATCAGTTTGAGGCCAGAGCCAATATGATTTAACACAACACAAGATGAGCTAAAAGAGCTGAGAAAATGAAGAAAGATCTCAATTTTTTGTATTTACTTTATATTGAATGATTTGAAAAAGTAAATTGCTATATATAAAGAAGGAAAAGTAACTTACCCACTACTAGAATATTGCATAAACCCTACCACCACCTGATCGAAATCCTAATCTCAATCTCTAACATAATATTTTTGACAAACCCCATCCTTAAATAGACTGCTCTGAGACCCCACCTTTCCTTTATTTTTACCAGAGACCCCACCATTTAACACTACCAAGTGAACAAAGCAATTTACATAAAATTTAAGCTAAAACATAAAGCATTACCCAGATGGATATCAGCAGGCAAACAAAAGGGAAGCCACCGCTCTAATTCTTCTGCCCATGTAAAACGCAAAACAGCTGGACAAACAACAATTATAGAACCTTCATTCAAGAAACATCCTGCAATAGAAATAGCCTGGGGAACAACAATAAGATAACAACTTCAGGTGATTCCATCATTTTAGTGGATGCAGATGAAGCTTCCAAAATTCTACATATTTCAGAGAATGAAATTGCAATTAGTCTGTGAGTGCCAATAAGCTTCATCTGTTTCTTGAAATTATCAACAGATATTCCAAGCAAATGAGAACCCACTGACTTTCTTGAGAAAAATAACAAATGCAACTCTGATGAACTGAACCAGCCAGGATATACAAAAGCGTTTGGACTTTGAATTGTAGCGCGATATGCCATTTTATTTACCTGAAGTTAAAGCTTAGAAGCCTGTCTTACCTGGAGTGTTTTCCCAAGGCCCATTTCATCAGCAATAAGACACCGGCCACCCCTTCTCAATCCAAATCTTAAACCATCCCTTTGGAAAGGCAACAGTGCATCCAACAGAGCCCTTGGTAGCTTCCCAATTAACTCATCAACCTTATCATCAGACAAATGCTCGGGCCTGCAGGGTATCCAGCAATCCGTGCCAGAGAAATGTGAAAATGCTTCAACGGCTTTCAAAGTTGCCCGCGGAATTTCTTCAACTTCTATGTCCGTGATAATCTTCAAACATTTAAGGACAGCATGGTAATCCCTCAAGTAATACACACAGGCGTTTCCTCCATCATGATTCTGGGTGTAGTGTGAAGGCATGACCTGAGAAAAATCAGAGAACCAAACAAAACATCAAACAATAAGCAATAGCAACTGAAAATATCGCGGTCGACTAATTTCCACATAGTAAACCGGATAACAAACATTAAGGGCTCAAGAGCACTCAAGTATTCGCAAGAAAAATAGAATCTTTACACAAAATTACTTAGAATGTATTTGAAACAACAAAACATCGATGGCTCTAAAGCAAACTCACACATCTGCCAAGAAATAAAAAAATACTTTATCAAAAATTCAAGATTGCCAAGACAGTTCGGTTATTTTTATAGAATTTTTCTCCGGAACCAAAACATGGTTTCAGAATGACTTACATTGGACAAATGATCACTTAGTCTCTGCAAGCACCATTCTTCTCCGGGATAGGGGGAACCCCGAAGGTGAAGAGGAGTTGCAGAGAAGGAATCGGGAGAGCATATTTCGAGCCTAACCAAAAATTTATGGGGCAAAGGTGCGGCAGAAACAGGATCAACGGAGACTGACTGGGATTGGTGAACGGTGGGTGTGGGCTTTGGAATAGACTCGGAAGAGATCTTACGGCACTTGAAGAGTTGCCAAGGGTCTTTCTCTCCACGAGCTTCTAACACAGCCTTTCGTCTTTCAATGGCCGCTAATCGGTTCGCTTCGGCTTGTTTTCTTTGTTCTTCCGTGAGTACCATGGCATCCCGATTGAAAGACGGCACAGGGTACGGTACTACAGTGTCTATTTCTCTGGGATGCGCTTTACGGGGTCCAAGATTCAAGTTTTTGAGCGCGAAATCGCTCGAGACTGGTAATGTCACGCAATGCTTCTTTCTTATGCACGTGCGAAGCTTGAGCCTTATCTTCGGGGGAAATAACCTAAAGTGTGTTTGGAAGAGTGGTGGGAAAAATAGAGTTTCTTAATTTAATGTTTGGTAATTTTATTTTTGGTAAAAGCTCAATTGTATAATATGATTTATATTTGAAACAACGATTGTATAAATGACTTTTGTAAAAATAAAAATTGTTTGGATTGACTTAAGCACAAGTGACTTTTGTGATAATAGTAAGAGATAGTGGGTGAAAAAATATTTTAAAGGGTTAAAAACACCAAAAAATATTTTAAAATAATTTTTAGAACTGAAAAAGTACATTAAGGATAAAATTACAATTAGTCTGACAACACACTGGGTACAATTGAAAAAATATTTTAAGGGTTACAAGCACCAAAAAATAGTTGAAATTAATTTTGATAGCCGAAAAAGTACATTAAGGGTAAAATTGCAATCAGTCTGATATCACACTGGACACAACTGAAAAAATATTTTAATCATTCTCACTCTCCCCAAAAGCTAAATCACCAAAAGCTCCAAAGTTGAGCTTATGACAAAAGCTATTTTTTCAATCTCAAGCTCAATTGCTCATTGTGATTCCCAAACATTCATTTTTTTTTTTAAAACTGCTCATTGGACATTTGGGCGTTTGCTGGTCAATCCAGCGTTTGGGGCCTCAAAAAACCCCCCCCCCCCCCACACCTAGACTCTTACAAATTTGGCTTAAAAGATAAGGCATGGAGATTAAGCGTGTGTTTGAAACAGCGGTAGAAATACTTAAAAGCAAGTAGTTTTTCAATCGTGATTTACGGTATACGACGTAAGTAAGTGAGAGGAGTGTTGTTTCGATTTACGTGAAAAATAGCTTAAACGCCATATATTCGCCCATCCAAATAGCCATTAACTCAAAACCATAAATGTGAACGTTTTAATAGCAAATCCATGGGAGCCAATTAAAACCTTTAAACAATTGAGTTATAAACAATTAGCTTTTAATGCATTGTTTTCCTGTCATCGAGTTAATTATTTTAAGATTCAATAGCAACCAATCAATATGTACCTTTAATAGAGTTAACTACTTTGTGATTGGTCTATGTGTATTGTCCGCATAATCAATAGGGTCATTCTTATTAGTTGATTTGGTTTAATTTTTCTTTCTTTACAATAAATTTTAATTGTCAAATGTGTATTTAGTTTAATATTTGAAATTTGAAATATTTCAAAATCTAATATCTTTTTTTAGGTTCTTCATATCAACAGTAAGCACAGCTCCCATGCATCATACGGGATGATCTTTTTGTTTAATAATATCTAGATTTTGAGTTAGGATGCGTCTTGCATTGTTTAATGCTTGTTTAGGAAGTACAAAAAAGTTTTCCTTTTAAATATTTTTCCGCAAACTGATATAAACCTTTCTCACATATTTACCTGAAAGTAATAAAAGCACCGCTAAAAAGTTAAAACTGAGAATTATTTTTAATTGATGCTCATTTTAAAGTACGACAGGTTTGCCTGTGTTTATACCTTCCATGGTGAGCGAACAAGGAATATATCAAAACAGAGGACAAGGTACTAACAAGATGATGTTTTATTTGGCCAAAAGATGTCTTCATTGGAGGAATGTCAGAAAGCTTCCTTGCAGATTAAAATGCTAGCAAGTCGATGGCTGGGGTTTAAGTGCACCTGGGTGTGTTATGTTACGTATTTGATTGATTCTCTGCTTCCTCTAGAGGTTGCTTCTGAAGAATGTTTTACTTCGCTCCTATTCATCTTCTGTTCATAAAAAGCTGAATCTTTTATAAAGCATTGTAGATAAAAAGCCCATTTCCCAGTTCAAATTCTTGATCAAAGAGGCTTTTACTTTCAGGATGGAGGAAAATAGGCTCAAGCAAACAAGGTATAAATTATCTCTATCTGAAACTGTTTGAGATTTTTTATGCTGGTCCCACTTTAAAAAAAAAAAAAAAAAAGCATCCTTTTTGTTCTTAACTAAATATTATCTTGTCTTTTTTGCTGCAGGGTGTCATTTTCTGATCAACCATCACAAATAGAAGAGAGATTTGTGAGGCCAATTGTTGAAAATGAGGCTGTAATTAAAGATGAAAAACATGGAACTGCAATTGCAGCTGCAGCATTAGCGATTTACAAGCTAGAACAAGCAGAGTTGCTTAATTTGCAGAAGATGAAAGAAGAAGACCATAATGTATCTTCAAATACTGAGACTATGAGAAGAAAAGAAGAAAGCATATCTAGGAAGCCAAGTTATGGTAATTATATCATATCCCAATAACAAAATGTAGCACACACTACTTACATAAACAACAAAAAGATAAAAATGTCAAGCATGCTTCCTTTTTTGTTTTCCCAAGTGTCTGTTTCATAAGCATGTTTAGCTTCTAGAAACTTTAATGGAGGATTGATTTTTTACAGGAGGAAGTTGGAAGAAGAAGTCATTTAGAGAGGATCATGAAGAACAGTTTCCAGTCAGACTTTCAAGTGCTGGAAAATCTCCAATAGGCATAGAAAGATATTATCAAAAGCATAAAGAGAGTTGCACACCCATGGGACAAAATACTGTCAATTCAAGAGCAGAATCTTGGAAAATGGCCAAGATTCAAAAGCGGTAATGTCTAAAAACATGATTAAGTTTATTTTTGTCAAAAAGTTAGCCTCTTTAGTGGAGTGCCTCGTGACATAGATATTTCCTAGTTTGTTTGTCTCTATATTCCACCATGACACACAATTGTTAATCGAAACACTAATAGTAATGTCTTGGTATAGATATTTCTAAGGTTATGGGTCTTTGTAATAGAAACATCTTGATACTAACTCATATAAACTATGAGATGAACGTATTTCACAAAACTAGCTTATTGGTTAAATGTAAATAGCTTTCTTACGTAATTATTGTCTCAAATATTTATTTTTAGCCGGCGAAAAATATGTAGTTTTCTCTTAGTATTATGTATTTATCATAGAACATGATATCAATAATTAAAGAAGATGTCCCAGATTGGTCCCATTTTCTATGAAATTGCTTATATATGAATTGTGACAAAAGTTTAAGCTGGATTCCTTTAGTGATTATTGAAAGAGAAGTTTTCAGATATGAGAAGATAAGGTTTGAGATTCTTCAATGGGAGGGTGAGAAGAAGACGCAGGCCATTCTTCAAAAGGATAGGATGAAGGTTTGAAATCTTCGATCTAACCTTCTCTTTTTTTTCATTCCCTTCAATCCTTAACATAAAACATATTTATCTAATTTAATTAGATCGAGAAAATTAGTTAAGTTAGTTAATATAGCATGTATTTTCTAAAACATTATAGTCATTGTCCTTAATTTCTCCTTTTCCTCTCTTCCTTGATTATTGCTGAAGGAGCATCTAGGAAAAGATCCACAAATATAAAAAATATGTCTCATATTTAGAACCAAGATCAACTCTCTAAATATATCTTATATTATAGACTGGAGAGAGTATTATTTTTGAAATTGTGAATATAATCATCTCATGGCTAATGAAATCCCCAGCACGACCTGGAGCAGAAAAGAGCAATGACAATGCTGCATTACCAGAACAAGATAGCAACGGTACATAGGATAGCACAAAGAGCAAGGGCAAAGTTGGAAGACAAAAGAAGAAAGGAAGAGTCTAAGGTTAAAGAAAAAACAAACAGGATCATAAAAACAGGAAGGCTCCCAGTAAAATGTTTCAGCTTCAATTTCTTAATGGGCAGAAAATGAACAGGCCAGAAGATTATCATACTGATGATTCAGAACTGCTTAATTTCCTTTCATTAATTTAGAAATAACAACATACACATCAGAGAGTGGCTGTACTATGATTCTCATATTGTTCTTATTGTACCTGAGTTGTTCAAATATCATATCTGATGTAATATCAACATACACAAAACATCCTTCAGTAAGGCATGCTTACTTGTACAAGGATGTGGTAAACATCAAAGGATTACCGGGATATTAAACCCATATTAGCTGGGTGTTTTTAGTTGGAAGATAATAGATGATTGGTTTTTGGTACAGATCCAAAAGCATGTATCTGCAGAAGATTTTGTGACTAATAGAACAAAAAAAACTCAAAGAAATGGGCATATTCCGGACCCCAATCCACCAGTTTTGCTGATGAAAATTTGGAAGAAGAAAAAAAGAGGGCCCCACTTGAACGATGAAGTGTGTGGTACCTGACTTTTGCAGTAGCAAATCCAAACCATAGTGCTGTAACTGTTGGGAACAAAAGTGACCCTCTTGCACTGTGGCAGTGTCCCTTCTTGTTTTGTCCACAGAAACAAAAAGTCTTTCACAATAATAAGTTGTTTGTTATATTTCTTTAGCACTTTCAGTCAATTTATCTTTTGAAGTTTAGTTAAATACAAGATGTATCTATTATGTAAAAGTATTGCTTAATCATTTACACACACACTCACACTGCTATTAATAAGTCCACCCGCATGGTTAAGAGTCTACGTCTATGTCCAAGTGATATTCCTGGCTGCAGAATCCGCTACAGAGATTATGGTACTGTATATGGAAGGTGAAAGTAAAAAATTGACAATCGTATGTCAAATTTTGATGATATATTGTCAATACTCACTCTTGTCTTAGATATAGGATAGAGAGAAGGGGCTTTACTTTGGTTTTAGATATAAGACCTTAATCTACTTTGTCTTCCAAATTTATAGTTTTATTCCAAATTTATAGTATTTGTCACAAAGCGTTTTTATGGATTGCACATATTAAAGGTTTTCTATCAAGGACTAGCTCTAATGCTCATGATTAAAGAGGATATTTTAGGAAAACTCATTTGTTTCAAATAACTAACTTAACTAGTTTTCTTAATATCCTCAAATTAGTTATGTAGTTCTTATATTAAAGATCAAATATAGTATTATATTTTGTCTAGGATTTCAAATAAAAAAACAAAGCAATGAATCAAGATCACTACTAATCAAGTGAGGTTGGTTCTAGTGGAAAAAACTAGTCCCTCACAGCATGGTTAACCAAAATTCGAATCCTCATAACATAATGTCTAACCCTGTCTTAAATAGGATTGTTACTAATAAGAGAATACCTATGTGTGTAAAAAACAAAGCAAGATTGCCATCAAGTTAGCACTCCTTCTATTTATTATTATAAGGCATCTTTAACTAACTCACACATGCCAAAGTAATTGGTTAGTATCCCTTAAACATCTTGATCTTTCCAAATATATTCTAACTTATACAGTTGACTTCCTTGTTGGGGAATTAACTAAATTACTAGGAACTAAGTGATTTTATTTATCTGTCTGGGATATTTTCAGGATAAAATCGTTAATTAATTACTCTTAACATTCCATAAAATGCCCTACAAATTAATACATTGAACCTTGAAAACTATGTCCTTTAGTCTTCTGTGTTTGGGTTAAAAGAAGCTCTGACTCTGCAATAATGTGAAAGGATTCTGAACCTTAAAAGTTTGGCAGAAGCAAGAAAGTATCCTGGATTTCTCTAACTACTAAAGACTTTAAGCAATTATTGGAGAATCTTTGAGAGTAAAAATAAATAGTCTTGTAGTTATTGGTTGTATTAAGAGAGGCATGTGACACAATATTAATGTGAATATGTCTTTGTATACTCAAATTTTTTGAAGAAATTTTTATGGGTTGTGAGAGAGTCCTTGGTTTTTTGTATGGGACCATGTTTGTGCTTAATTGTCTCCACGCGTCCTTTGTGGTTCAGGGGAAATTGTCAATGACTGGTCCACACGCAAGAAAATCAATTACTTGTATGATTTTTTACTTTTGATGCTCTTGAAACAACAATGATTTTGGAAGCCTTTACGTAGATTAAATTAATAAAAAAAATTCAATAAAGAAATTTCTTAATTAATGTATGATCGAATTATATTGTCAATAGCTTTGTAATCTAGTAGTATAAAAGCTCCTCTATAAGTGGAACGTTATGCTGTTGAACACGGTTACAATATCAAGTCATTAGTGCCTGTCCTTTAACTTAAAAAAAAAGACAAAAAATCAAATTATATTGAAAGATAATTTATGAGACATATATAGAATAAAGTTACTCTAATCCAATAACAAATATATGTCAAAAAGTGATTTCGTTGTATTTATTTTTCCTGACCTTGATCTACATAAAAATAGGTAACTTGCCGTTCAATTGTGTGAAAAGATCCAATATTGGCTCCCCAATCACAAAATCATCCAAAAATAATCATCATGTATTTATCTATGACTATTAAACTCACATTAAAACTCAGTGTTAAAAGCTAGAAATTTCCTCAGGAAGTGGGGTTGAGTGTCATTTTCATGGGAGCCAATTTGATGCAATCTGCCCACCAAGTTTGTGAGATGATTAAATAAGTGCTAGTGACACAGGGAAGAAAAAACTTAAAATAAATAAATCCGGAGAATTAATAGTGATGATGATATATAGGAATGAGCGAGAAGATTTTATTAAGCCCTCAAAGATGGTTGATTTGATAAAACTTGAGAGAAAGAGGTATATTGTGATGTCATAACAATTTTAGTGAGAGACTAATTTGAAACAGAGGAGAAAAAAAGGTAAAATTACAATCAGGCTCCGAATAAAAGAAAATATGAAAAAATGATTCCTTAAAATATCAAAATTGTATTTAAATCCTGTTGATTTTTTTTGCAATAAATTCCAATTCTGCTGACAAGTCTATGAGCGTCCACTGACAAGTCCATGGGCACGTCACATTGACAAGTCTAAGGGCGCGTCACATTGACAAGTCTAATGGCGTCCATTGACAAGTTCAGAGGGGTCTATTAGCAAGTTCATGAACGTCCATTGACAAGTCCATAATTGAAATTTATTGCAAAAAAATCTCATGGGACTTAAATGTAATTTTAAAATTTTAAAGGACCATTTCTTTATATTTTCTCATATCCGAGATTTAAATGCAATTTTTCCAAAAAAAAACACCAATAATTAGTGGTTAGGCCTAAAAGAGGCAGGTGGAGCTGTGTGTAATAAATAAGGGGGTCCAAAATACGTGTATGGAAGGAGGCAAAAACATATCACATTCATTCATTAATCTCTCAAGGTGAAATGCTCACCACATGTTCTTTCTAAAGTCTCATTCCTCTTATCAAATGAAATGTTTTGAATCACCTTCATTTTCCCCCACAATATAATAAAAGCTTTGTTTGGATCAGACCAAAAAAGGGAAGACTAATTTTATTATAACAATAAAAAATATTTGAGCTCATGCCTTGAGTTTTCATTTTCTTTAATGAGCATGAGAAAACGACTTTGCAAACTACAAAAGGTGTATATATCCTCGGGATACAAAGACCACTGAGGGTAAGTGATAAATATCTCCTAATTAAGTTATTACATAGGTAAAGGTTGAAATATGAATCTCTAACTACTTATTTAAGTGACGAGAGTCTTTATGGTTTATACCAATTTGAGTTGGTATTTTTGCCCGTTTCTTTTTATATTATTTCCTTCTCTATAGGGAAAGGGTGTATTTAGTTCAGCTTATTGGGCAGAAATAAGCTCATATAAAAACGTGTTGTGTTTTTACAGCGTTTAGTTCAACTTATTTTAATTGTATTACGAGTAGAATAAGCTACTTATTAAATAAGTTCCTACTCGTTTGGAATATCTTATTTTTTGGCAACAAGTGCTTCTAAATCGTGATTCACGGTATACAAAGTAAGTATGTGAGAGGAGTTTTATCTCGGCTTGCGTAATAAGGACTTATTGTCAAAAAATAAGTGATACCAAACACATGCGTAACATCTTTTATATTAAGTCACTTATTACGTAAGTCGAGATAAAATTCTCTCATATACTTACCTTATATATCGTAAATCACGATTTATAAGTACTTATTGTCCAAAAATAAATCGTTTATCCAAACATAAATCACATTACAAAAACTGACCTTTTTTAATAAGTTAGAATCATAATAAGTCATTTTTCCTTCCGCTATCCCATACAAACACATAAAATATATTTTTCTTTCCCATACTTTGGTCTCCATCCACTTAGCTAAAACTACATGCTATAAAAAGACTAGAAGAATAGCAAGATTCCGAACCACATCTTTCATAAATTACAAATTGCATTTTTGTCCGCTAAACTTTTGCTAGTTACATCCTTTTCATCCATGCATTTATGCTTTTTTGAAAAGAAATGTGAAGCAAATTTAATTGGAGACTAGTCTCATCAGCAAACAAAGGATATCTATGATAAAAAATGCGAAAAAAGACAGGAAGAAAATTTTAAAAATAGGAAAAGACATAAATGTGTTTTGAATATTCATAATACTAGAGAAATGTTATGTCTGATTTGTCTTTTCTGAAATCAAAATGAAATGACATAAATGACCCTCACACATTCTTTTCAAAAAAAGTAACCCCACCCCCACCTCGTCGGCGGCCACCGGTGACATACCCATGTCTGGAGCTTTGATGAGAATAATTATTGGTAAAGTAATAAAATTTGTTAAAGAATTCACAACATTTCATTAGATTTTAATAAATTTTGTTTAAATTTATTACTTAATAAATAAAATTGTTAAAATCTAATATATATGAATTCCTTAATAAATCTTGTTATTTTTTCAATAATTATTCCCGACTAGCCAGCATGAGTATATCACTGCAAGTCACAGGCGGGGTTGGGGTGGTGTTAATTTTGGGAAAAAAAAATATATGTGAGGACAATTATGTCATTTTTTTAAAAAATAAAACAAGCCTAATACTTCTTTAATATTATGAATATCCGTAATACCATTTTATTCTTTACTTTTTTCCAAGGATTCGGAACCCGGACGGGACATGCCGGTCCAGCCCGGGAACCGTGCCTAAAGATCGAACCGGTTCACTTTTAAAAAAAAAAATCGTTTTTTTAATATTTTTTCTTATAATTTCATATTAATAAGCCTAAAATATTCAATTTCTCATCGGTTTAATCCCGGTTTAGCTTCAGTTTGACCCCGGTCTGACTCACTAACCCTTAACCTAATACCCCGACCAATTCAATACCTGATCCAAATTTTAATACTTGCTATTTTCATTGGAGTTCTTTTTGTGTGTCATTTTCCCTTTAAAAAAATTGGATATGAGAGTCCTACACACACCTAATAATTATTCTCACAAATTATTCTCTCTCCATCCACCCCATTCTGTTCATTCACTTTCACAAAAAACAGATTATGAATAAAGAAGATATGTGGTTTTACCTTCAGCTTGTGTGTTGATCAAAAAAAAAAAAAAAAAAGAAGATCCGAACCGGCCGTGAGTCACCCACCCGGGACCCATTCACTGATCCATTTTAAATGGAATAAAAAGGCCTCTCTACCACACCTCTCCATTCTCAGAATACTCTTCGTCGTCGTCGTCGTCGTCGTCATGACTGAACCTTTGCTTCCAAACTCCATTCTCCCTCCTCAACCAAGACAAGTCCCCATGTAGGCTCCTCCCCCCCCCCCCCCTTCTTCTGTTGTTTCATGATTCACAATATATATATAGCTCTGTTCTTACCTTTAATTTCAGCTTCCTCTCAGTCTAAAAACAACCCAGTTCCTCTATGATACATGCATATCACCGTCATCTCAGTAATATTGTTCTTGTTCTTTCATACTGCTACTGCTGCTCTATAACTATATCCTTGTTTACCCGTACAGATCATGTCCGTCATTTCAGTAATATTGTTCTTGTTCTTTCATATGGCTAATTGCACTTACTCTATCCCATCTTTCTTTTCTGAATCATGCTTGGACTTAAATGCATGCATTTATTAGTTTCTGCAGCTTTATTCAACATCGTATGAGTGTTATATATACAGTGCTTAAATGCCTATTCCTTTTTTCTCACACTGTACTTGAACGGAGATTCAGGTCTAATTATGAGGCTGCAGAGCTAACCTGGAAAAACGGCCAGCCTGTCATGCATGGGCTTAGTGGGTTCCTTCCAACGGCCAACCAAAAGGCCACATGGATTATGGCCCATGATACTCTGGAGTCCATTGTTGAACAGGCTACTACATCGCCATGCCAACGTCGTCAAACGTCAAATTTCTCCATGATGCCACAGGATCATATTCATATCCCAACCAGTATTAGCTCCACCGTTGCTCCCTCCGCCGGCAGGACTGAGAGATCCTGCCAAGCACAATCGGAGCCGAATCCGGCAAGGAAGAGGGTCCAGTCGGATTCCGGCTGCCTCTACCACGGCAACGGTTTGGAAGAATGTGAACCCAGCAGTGGAGGTTGTGCTAGTGTCAGCGCCACATTCTCTAGAAGCTTCAAGAGAAGTAAAACACTTGAGGACGATTCCCCTTCTCTTTGTGAATCGGTAACTTAGCTTTTTTTAACGTTGTTAATGTCCCTCTTCATTCGAATTAACTAAACTTAGTGAACATTATATGTTTGAATAATCTAATAGGAAAACCAAGACCAAGAAGAAGATAGAGACACTAAGGAAGAAACAGACCGTTCCAACTCAACAAGAAGAAATCGAGCAGCGGCTATCCATAACCAGAGTGAGCGGGTACTAGATGAAGCTTCCTGTATCACTTTAAAATCCAACAAAGGAAAATTAAATTAAGAGAATAATGGAAACTTGTTTGATTCTGTTTTTTTTTTTTTTTACTGATAATACATAAGCAAATTGTATTCCTTTTCTTGTTTTACTCAGAAACGAAGGGATAGAATTAATGAGAAAATGAAAGCTTTGCAGAGGTTGGTGCCCAACGCCAGCAAGGTGAGTGAAAAAATGGAGAGAAAATTAATATTTTGGTCCTACAGTTTTCACTCTATTATAACTTTATCTCTATATTTTTGACTTGGTGTAGTATGGTTTCTATAATTTTGACTCAATTGTAACTTAATCCTTTAATTTTGATGAATTATAACTCAGTTTTTATAATTTAATCATTTTATAATTTAGTCTTTATGTTTTATAATAAAAGTCAAAGACTGAGTCATAAAATGATTAAAATTATAGAGATTGAGTTGAATCGAATTAAAGTGTAAGTATTGAATTATAACTGAATAAAAAATATAAGGACCAAAAGATTAATTTTTTCAAAAATAAAAATAGATGATTTATTTATTCCGAAGAAGATGCAATCTTTAATGGTGGAAGTGACTGTAAAAATTGCAGAACGACAAAGCTTCAATATTAGACGAAGTGATTGAATACTTAAAGCAGCTTCAAACACAGATACAGATGATGATGAGTATGAGAAACATGCCACAGCAGATGATGATGATGATGATGCAACAACAGCTTCACATGTCTATGTTGGCTCGAATGGGTCTTGGGCTGGGCCCAGGCCAAGGCCCACCAGGAATGGGCCTTGCCCGCCCACCAGTTCATCCTTCCCTTCCACCACAACTCACAGTTGCAGCTCCTGCCATTACTCCTTCCTTCATGATGTCTCCATTGGTTCAAGCCCATGCTCCTCTTCCAAGGCCTGAACCTGCAGCATCTGCAGCAACCCCCAATGCCTCAGTGTCTTTGCCTGATCCTTATACCACTTTTCTTTCACAGGTATGTTCATATAATAAACACCCCACTTTCTTCATTTCTTAGAGTGTTAGTTATAGGGTTAAGGTGAAATTTTGTTTAGGAAGTAACCACTTAAGAGTGTTAGGTATCCAAAAGTTTTTGAGAAGTAATTTTGCTCTGGAAGTAACCAATATATAGCAATTTTGCTCATTGCCGTTAAAAATATTAATAGTTAACGTCAGCTTTTTAAAGGCTAGGGCGAATTTGCTCATTTTATAAAACTTTTAAGGTGAAATTGCTCCTTAAAAACCTTTCGGATACCCAGCGTTCTCTTAATTGATTACTTTTAGGGTGAAATTGCACCTTAACCCTAGTTAATAATTTAAGTCTTCATTTCTTATCGTTGGGGCTGCCATGTCATAAGTTTATAGGTTCCAGGGTTAAGTTGCATATAGCACCCTGAAGCATTTTTCGGTAATATCCAATACTCTAAAGTAATTTTTTTTTGTGCATTCAGAATCCTAAAGTATTTTTCTATGAGCACTCATTATCTTAAATTTAGGGTGCTCATTACTATTGAGAAAATACTTTAAGGGCAAAAGTGCACCTTTAGGATAGTGGGTGTTGTTCAAAAAATCCTTATTGGATGCTACTTAACCCCTTTTTTTAAGGATCACCTTGTCTAATCCAATTGTTAAACCCTTGTTTTTAAGGATCGCCCTGTCTAATCCAATTGCTAAGCATGTTTGTTAAGGAGCAAATTCTCTAAAGTGATTTCAGTACAGTGAATCAAGTGTGAGTGATTGGTTTATCAATGTTGGAAACTAAGAAAACCATAATTTAGGTGAAATCCAATAATAACTTTCAGTAAAATCGTAGTCTTGAAAGGTTTTCAACGTAAAGCAAAACGTGTTCTAAAAGAAAAGAAGGCAGGACTCACCTTTGTAAGATTTAACAGACATGAGTCGCACCTCTTTCTCTTCTGTTATCTGAATAATAATTTTGGATTTGGTTGTTTTAATGTGATGATATACTAATGAAGAATATATATTATATTGGTGCAGTCAGTAAATATGGATATTCTCAGCAACATGGCAGCGCTTTACCAGCAACAGATGAGACAGAACAATCAGAACATGAGGAGCCAACATCATGGACAAGGGAATTGATCAGAAGATGCTTCTGAGGATGGAAACACGTCAATGATGAGGGAAACAAATAATTGTATATATACATCCAACAAACGAGTTTCAAATGTAACGAACCTTAGCTATATTCTCATGTTGATATTTTAGGCCGTCGATTCTATATATAAATCAGCTCAACTACTTAACAAGTTTTGTTCCTCTAGTTATTTAACTATTGACCCGAACCAAATCAGTGTGACAGAACCAGAACGTGAAACATGCAAATATATGACTTTTCATGAGTCTAAAGCTATGTTTGAGATCACTTAATTTTAGAGAATAAGTTCTTATTACGCAAGTCGAGATAAAACTACTCTCACATACTTATCCCGTATGTATACTGTGAATCACGATTTATAAGCACTTATTGCCCAAAAATAAGCTATTCCAAACTAGCACTAAGGTGTTCAGAGTTTGTGGAAAATGTGAGGACAGACCTACATTCTCAACATTTAACAAGCAAATATAATCAAGTAAACATAAAATTAAAGTAAATGCAAGGTGTACATTTAAAGAAATAGAAGAAAAGAATAAGCATCAGCATACGTCTATTTTGTCGGTTTACATTAATTATCATTTTGGGATGTAATTTGAAACTACTTAATAATTTAATAGTTTGGGCTAAATTACTGTAAACTGATTAGTGTGAGTGATAAAAGTGAAGTCTTTAAACTCTCAGGCTTATAATGGATTTAGTTAAGTGTGGATAAAGGTCCTCCTTATCGTCACAGAAAATGATGTTTGAGATTACAGAGCGTTGAAAGTTGTGGCAGGAGTGAGATAGGTTAAGGGAGCCCTAATTCTCTAATTTTAGGAGATTTAGTACTTGTTTGCCTCCACTTAGTACTTCTGTGTTTTATTTCATATGCAAAACCACTTAAAATAAATGAAACCAAACTTTTCTTAGAGAATTTGTATAAACTTTTATTTTGGTGAAAATTTTCTACGTGAACTTCTACATTGTGATCATGCCCTTCTACATTTCACATTTTTATCCATTTCCCCCCTCTAATTAACCCTATTGATATTCTCTAAACAATAATCAAGTAGGAGAGGGACAGAAAGAATTAGTGAAGATGATCAAGAATTTCAGAAAAAACATATAATATTGACTAACTTAACTAACATTTTTAATATATCCAAATTAGTTAATTAGATTAAGTATTAGAGAAGTATATTGATATTTCAATCCCAATATTACACGGTTACATCACTGCTTTACACTGATAAAGGACTAAACATACAAACATCAATTCATAGCTCAAAGGAAAATACAGAGAGTATGAGAGACAAAATAGCAAAAACAAATTAGGATACGTAGAACACTTGTATTGGTGTGTGTATCAGTGTATTAATGATAAAGTTGACTTGAGATCATAACGAATCCAGGATCTAAATATGAACCACAAGTTGAAGATGGTCATATAGCACAATGGGACCATGACTAGTATTATCCAATGGAGACTCCACGTGGGCCATAAGTAGTGTGTGAGTGTGTACACACACATACACTCGAATTAAAAATACAAGGAGGGATGAGGACGACTTTGTTGGACCTAAACATGATAGTGATGGAGTTTGCAAAGGCAAAATATTAAATGTTATTTTTGTCACTTTGTCGTGTAGGGCTGGATTTTGAAGAATGCCACTTCAATATGAGAATGACTTCACAGCAACTTCATTAGGAAGCAGGAACTAACGTGATGTATAGCGAAATATCACAAGACATTCCTTACTCCCAAATTTATAGACTACAATAATCTCAATAGAAAATGATCACACATACTCAACAAGGATTGTTTATTTATTTTATTGTTGCCCATCACCCCGTATATATAGGTATGTAAATTTTATTTAATTTACACATGACATATTAAAAACTATCTCTTTAGTAAGATTGAAGTTAAATATATATAGTTTCTTGTAATTTTGTAATTAGAATTTTTTTATCAACACACAGACACATACACAGTTATAATAGATTCGTAGGGCACTTGATTGATCTAGTGATGAACCAGTTAAACAATAAAGTTGATGAACTGAACTCGAACCCCACTTTGTTAAAAAAAAAACCCTGGAAAGAGGCGTCGTAGTTTCAAAGCATCAATTTAGATTAGTAGGTAGTAATATGATTCAGAAAAAGTGTTGGACATTGAGTAGCTCAAAGGATTATAAAAGAAATAATAGATCGCCCTTGTACAATTTCTATATGTTGAATAGTAATCCTTGGTCCTAATACAAGATATATTTATGGAGTTGATTTTGTTCCTAAAATAAAACATGGTTTTCATATTTGTCATTTTTTTTCTAATTTACCCTTGTTGATGCTACCTCACCAAATCAAGGAGAAGAGGGAATGAGAAAATTAAGAAGTAAGAAATATGGTTAAGATATTTTAAAAAATACATGTCATATTAACTAACTTTCTTAATCTAATCAAATTAAGTAAATATATTTTATATTAAGAACCGGAGGGAGTGTTTTTTTGTTTTTTGATGCATGGGCCCTTGCGCCCCAAAAGCTTTAACCATTGCAGGGTTTGAGGTAGCTTCCCACTATTCATGACATGTCAATGCAATGGGAAGCAAATGAACCCAATTTTAAAATTTGGGCCTTGTCGGATTGGATATTGAAACTAAATGTAAGCGTTTTTGTTTTAAAAAAAAACACGTAATATCATAGAGTTATGTTGAACTCATCATGAGGTTAGTAAAATTCCAGACAGTTTTCGACATAGATCTGCAGTAAGTTCACCAATGTTAAAAAAAAATCACTTTATCATAAAATTCAAAACTAAGAATTTGGTCTCTACCACGACGAAGTTTCACATGTGATGTATACAAAACTAAGAATTGTTTCATGTCACTACTGGTATAATCCACTGAAGCATCTGTTTTCTCCGAGTGTGATGAATTGGTCTCCTTACACACTTCATCTTCATTCATTATTGATACACCTACTTCCTTGATCATAACAGGTGAATTAGGTTTTTCCAAATTTGGACTCTTCTGCTTCTAGTGGAAACCATTCTCTATGCTGTATTCCATGGCTGTGTCAATGGCAAGTTTGATGCCATATTTGCAGGAATCATGGAAGAAGACAGTTGAACCATTACTAAGATACTGTGAAAGAATCTTGCTTCTTCATTTGGTGATGAATAATCCCCAGGTAGGATTTGGTTTCACATCACCATCTTCAAACTCAGCTTTCTTGGATTTCTCCCAAGTATTAATAAATCGATCCACCATCAAAGAGCTTCGTGCAATTACAGGTAAGATTCTATTCTATCGATAAATTATTTGTTTAATGACCTCATAATAGTTTAAAGTAGAGATTTTAAGAGCTTGTATGCGCGGTCAATAACACATGGTCAATCTCAATCTCCTCCAATATTGATTAACTTTTGCTAAACAATTGAAAGGCAAATAAAAATCACAAGACCAACCCTAGCATTGGGTGAAACTAACTAACCCTAGTGCTTAGCCCAGATAAGACATAAAAATATAGAAGAAATGATCAAAAACCTTTGTAATGATGTGCATTACTGAAAAATTCGGACCTGTCACATCTCATGATTTTAAAATATGTCGAGAGGGAAGACATCTAAAGAGTCTCTTTCCCATTCGATGTTAGGACTTCATAAAACCATGAAAAGTGGTAAAACCCCAAAGCGGACAATTATATTGAGAGTGAGGCTCTAGAATGTAACAAATGGTATCAAATCCGTGCTCGGGTTGACGTGCCAGCGAGGACATTAAGCCCATATTGTGAATTGTGAAGTCCCACATCGATTGAGGAGGATAGTTGGTTTGGAAGTTAGATATTACATAAAATGCTTTCACCTTACCTTAAGCTTCCACGCATCCATCTTATGGTTAAAGACCACATCATCTAGGGAGGTTAGTTGATCTAGAAGTTAGACATTATAAAAAAATTGCCAAATCTTTTACGATCCACACCAATATGGCCTAATCTTACTCAAATATATGGTCTAATCTTGATCAAATATCAAGACTTACTATGATTAGCCTTGCTTTCACCTTACCTCAAGCTTCCATGCATCCTTATGGTCTAATCTAGGAGAGGAGAGAGTCTCACACCCATATGGTCTAATCTTACTCAAATATCAAGACTTACTATGATTAGCCTTCCTTTCACCTTACCTCAAAGCTTCCATGCATCCATGTTTTTTAGAATTAAATTAACAAACACGTCTTCATGATTTTGCTTTCATCACTATATGAATGTTACAACTTACAAGACTAACTATGATTAGCCTTGCTTTCATCTCTCTCTTTAACCAAATTACTCCCACCTTATGCCCTGTCAACTTCCAATCCACAATACCTTTTCACGTACTCTCCTAACTTTGCATTTGAATACAAGATAAATACCTAACCTATTTCCTTTTCAGTAGTCTCACGCACACGCACATATGTAAATTGCTTCGAAGCAAGTATTGTCAAAGAAACTGTGTAATAACAGCAATTATACAGCTTGTGAGATTTGTGCATGCCCCATCATTATTAGGCTGGTTTACTATTTTCTAAAGTTTAGATTTTGTATTAATTAATTATTGGGCAGTCGCTATCACATATGATTTAAGAAGCATATGGGTTAATCTGTATGATGCTTGTGGACTCGGAATTTTCTACTTGAAGGAAAGAAAATTATATCCTCATATTACAGCTGTAGAAGTGTGTAGAAATTTATCTTGCTTCTTAAGATTTTTGTAGTAAAGTCTCTTCGTCTTCATGATTTCTTCAAGCCTACCAATCAATCTGATTGGTCAATAACAATATGACTCATTATTAGGAATGATGAAGGTTAGCTTTCAAATTACCGACCCACTTCTTCAAGTTTCATGAGCTGGATCCCCAGTTTCTTTAACGTCAATTTTTATACAAAAACAAATATTTTCCCAATCAAGTTTACTACGTTATGTATTTTTACATTTAAATCAGATATGAAATTCACAACTAACAAGCTGTTGGTTAAAATTGTAAGCAGCCCCTCACTCCGTAAAAAAAAGAGAATATAAGTTTGAATTCTGATAAATATATTTGTTAGGGGAGACAAATACTTTCTGCGCTCTAAGCCTCGAAGGGAAAATCCCATATAAAGTTACCTGAAATAAGAAAATTCAAAATCAAGTTGTTCAACTTAATAAATTCCTAATTAAATTATTGACTCAATTTAGAATTTTGAAATATAGGTGAAATAACTT
The DNA here is from genome assembly GCA_963855925.1 of Inga laurina. Taxonomy (NCBI): domain Eukaryota; kingdom Viridiplantae; phylum Streptophyta; class Magnoliopsida; order Fabales; family Fabaceae; genus Inga; species Inga laurina. Next base: position 41,662,327 of record OY979713.1, read on the forward strand.
TATTGCTCTCTCTTAGTCCCCTCTATCCTCTTAAAAAAGTTTTATTGCTCCATAACTTAATTTTTCAACACACACACACACACACACACACACACACACATATATATATATATATCAACACAAATACATAATAAAAAAATATAATTCGCTTAAATTAAAGGAATTTTTGTGTTTTTGAAGAATCATTAAAAATAATTAAAGCCAAAAAGTGAAAAAGAAAATCATAACCCCAAATATTATTAATTAAATAATTTTTAGTTAAATATTGTTAATGGTAAATTTTATTTTTGGACGAACTTGAACTTTTTTTTTTTTGAAAATAAAATCAAACTAAATTAATCCCACAATTTTGACTTGTGTGATACATATGTTGCTTTTTTTAACAATGATGAAACACTTTTTTTTAAATGAAACTCTTTTTTATTATATGTAGTTAATGAACTCTTTAATTTATATTTTGATAAATCACATGTATATCAGATTTTTTTTCTTGGGATTAACATAGCTTGATTTTTTTCTCGTAAAAAAATCAATTGAAGAATAAATTTTTTAATTCTTAATATTAAACTTAAAATTATTTAATTGATATTGGGATTAAAGCTTCCTTTTTTGACTTGAATTGTACTTCATCATTCTTCTGGAACACAAAATTTCTTTGATTCAAGTGAGGCCTATTTTATTTTATTATATGTTAATGTTTATATATGTGTGTGTGCATATATATACTTGTTGAAAAAAAATTTTAAAAGCAATGAAACTCTTTTAATATGAGAGAAGAAACTGAGGAGGGTAGTAAAGTCATTTGATATATATTTTGAAATCCTAAATCAGGTCGATAACTTGATTAAGGATTTATTAAATTTAACAACTAGATTTAGAATATTTCTATTTCAGACAACTTTATATGAGATTTTCCCATTAAAAAAAAAAAAGATATGACATTCACATCTTTCTAAAATTACATTAACTAATCTACCAACAAACAGATCAAAAGCTAAATTGATTTGTTAGCAAGGATGAATGAGAGATTTTGCAGAGTTTGTGTGAGAATGATGGTGTTGCAAAGGGAAGAGAGTAAAGAGAAAAACAGAGAATGATGGTTGTTTCAAGACTCATAACAGGCTTGACAACATCATTATTTTACTTTCTACGTTCTTGACTTGTATTTTTCTACCAATTCTTCATGTCGTCACCGGATTGGATACATTCTTGGACAAATTAGTGTAATGTTAATTGTGATTAGAGATACACTTAATAATTCCTATTTCACCGTTATTTATTGGTTCCACAAACAAGGAATTTGATTTTGGGTTAAGGGACAATTTTGTCCTGAAAGTTTTCATTGAGGGGCAATTTTGTCCTAGAAGTGTAAAAAATTAAGCAATTTTGCTCTGATCATTATTTTAGTTAATTTCAACCGTTTGTTAACCAAATATACGGGGCTGACAATCCACATATCATCTACATTATTTTTATTAAGATGCAAATTTGCCCTGAAAGTTTGTGTCATCTACTTCATTTTTTTCAAACTTAGATTTAAATTTTTAGGGTAAATTTGCACCTTAACAAAAATGACGTAAATGACATGAGAACTGTCAGCTCAACATATTTAATTAACTAACATTTAAAATTAACTAAGATAACAGTCAAGACAATATTATCTCTCAAAAAACTTCTGAAGTAACATTACCCCTTGACCCTTTGATTTTCCCTTGAACATAGTCTTATATTTTTAAATTAATAATAATTGAGTCAAGTAGAAGAGAGTCAGAAATCTTTCAAGTTATACGTGAAATCCAACAATGTTAAATTTGATCTAATAATATAATAAGTCAGAAAGTTAAAAAAGGAATTATATTTAAGTCTTATGATTGTTCATAAATAAAATTTACTCCTCTTTGCAAGTCCAACCAACACTTGATTTGGATTCATTGGGGTTTAATGCACCTTATAAGGATAAAAAAAATTAATAATAGGAAAAAAAACCCACTTGCATTATTACTTTATATGTGGATTTAATAATATTTATAAATTATAAACAATTTGTTGATTGATGTGGTAAGCAGTCTCACTTTAAGGAGAACAAAAATTCGAATCCTGAGTAGTGCGTCTATTGGGAGATGCAAAAACATTTTGCTCTCTAATACTTGAATGAAAAACTCATAATCAAATTAAAAAAATAATACTCATGAATTTTGTGACGTGATTTTGCAGCGTTCAGATTGTACTGATGTCTCTTTTCTAATTTACTCCGACGCACACATGCATCAAAATTAATTTGTATGGAACATAACAAGAGGTTCTTTCAACAACCAACAGAAGCAGGGGTGGGTGACAAACCTTTGAAATATGATAAAAAACTATACATAAAGAAAGCAATCCAGCTAACTTTTTTGATTATCTTTTTGTCATAGCCCTGAGACGCTATCAGATTCTAACATGGGAGATTAATTAGAAATTAAACTATCCCCACACTTTTACATAATCTCTTCTTTTTGGGGGTATTAAGGTCACATGCTGTCCACATTAATCTCAACATATCTCAATTAGTTTAATTTTTCTAGTCCAATCAAAGTTACATCATCAGGACCCCAGAGTGTTTATTAGCAAAATCACTCTAACAATGAATCTTTTCAAACAAAAAATAATAATAATAACCAATCAATGTTAATCACAAGCAGTAAATTCAACTCACACTATGTGCAATACCGGCTCAAATAAATCTAGTAAAAAATTTGAACTTTTACCAACTATTTGAAGAAATTAATAAAAAGAAACAGAGAAGCTAAGCCATCATATATCATGCATGAAACGTGTGAATTAATATTAATTTATTGTTGTAAAATGGCGTATTAGTAACCTATAATTTCTTCAATTAGAATACAATTTAAATAGTGCAGTCTTAACCTTCACCCAAAGACAACATAGATGAGGGAAAAAACAAGGATGACTTGCAAACCACTCAAACCATTATTTCACATTAAAAATTCCCTCTTGCTCCAGCATCTTCACGTATGAGCTTTATTTTATCATCTTTTTTAACTTTAAGCACAAAGCAGATAAAAACAAACAAGAATATATTTTAGTTGAGAAAATAAAGTAAAAAGAAGAAAAAGGGGGTTCACTTTGTCAACAATAAAAGGTTAAAAATAGCAAGAAAATTGCATCAAAATGACCAAAATGGGCACTATTCCATGATTATCTCTGTTCCCTTAGCTTGAAGGCGAGGCATGCCTATTCAGATTGTGGGGTTCCAAGCCATGTAGCCCATAGACTGATTCAGTGATTTTCCCCAGAAAACCATTGACCTATATTCTCCCTTAAATTCTGCTAGCCGACAAGCTAGTGGCCCTATGTAACCGCACTGACAGAGCCTATTGTTTTCTCTGGGTTTGAGTATTTACAAAGATAAGTATCTTCTTTTTAAGATCATTGCATGGCCAAATCAACTATTCTAAATTGACTTATTTGCACATCAATAGGACATGAACTGGAGGGTGGTGATCTGGTCTGTGAAAATCTGCTATACTAAATGGTTTGAATTGTGAAAGGAAGATCATCATCACATGCATGCATGCAAGAGTCTGTGTCTAGACAAACGTAAAGAGAAAAGAAGCAGTAGATATTAATGATGATTATGAGTTCCCATGTTTATTATTAATGGAAATGATTAACTATCTTTGTGTATACTTAATTTGTAAGATTAAGCTAATAATAATAATGCATTTGAAATCACTAATAAAATCTCATGAAGTAAACAAATAGCAAACCTGATTCATTTGATTGATATGGGCAGCAGGGTAGTTAATTAAGTTTATCAATTCACTTTTTTTTGCAAAGGCAAGTTAAAGAGAGTAGCATGGAGATCTAAGAATCAACAATAACTTTTGATATGGTAATAAATAAGAGTTAATCATAATCATATGGTAAAGCTATGATATGAAGAATTCAACGTAAAGACTAATAAGAGTCCAAATAACACTGTTGAAGTCCAAACTTCGAACTTTTTAGAGTAGACAGATCTGGAAGCATTGATTCCCATGATCACGTGTGTCTCCCAGCCAACAAACCATCACTATCCCTCAAATTATGGTTTCCCTTTGCCTACGAGAAACTTTGTTCAAGCATAAAAACCCCCCACTACGCCCAACACATTTCTCCACCTATATAATCCACTTGCAATCTCAACTATCACCTATATAGGCTATACCCCCAATAAGTCCCTTATTTCCTGCAAAACTATCCAAGAATCCTGGTACAACAACCATGGTTTCTGAGACAAACCTATCCAAGAATGTCTGTGTGATTGGAGCAGGGCCATCTGGGCTAGTGGCATCGAGGGAGTTAAGAAAAGAAGGTCATAAGGTGGTTGTGTTAGAGCAGAATCATGATGTTGGGGGACAATGGCTATATGATCCCAAAGTTGAAGTCGAGGACCCTTTAGGAAGGAACCATTTCCTAAAAGTTCATAGCAGTATTTATGAGTCTTTAAGGCTCACATCTCCAAGAGAGATCATGGGATTCACTGATTTCCCATTTTCTGTCAAGAAAGGTAGAGACATGAGGAGGTTTCCTAGCCACAGAGAGCTCCTTCTGTACCTCAAGGATTTTTGTGAGTCGTTTAGGCTGAGAGAGATGATAAGGTTCAACACAAGGGTGGAGTATGTGGGGATGTTGGATTATGGTGTCTGTCAAGATGATTTGAAGTGGATTGTTAGAAGCAAAGAGAAGAAAACTGGTAAGGAGGCGGTAGAGGTGTTCGATGCAGTGGTTGTGGCCACTGGCCATTACTCTCAACCAAGGTTACCCTCCATTAAAGGTAGGTTTAAATCTCAACTTTAGTTTCTGTTTCTTAAAAGGAAAAGCATGTCAGAAACGTGCATAGTCTCAAATATATCATATCTTTTTTTTTTTTTTGGTGCCCTCTCTCTTTCCTGTTTCATAGGAATGGATTCATGGAAAAGGAAACAAATGCATAGTCACATTTACAGAACACCAGAGCAATTCAGAAATGAGGTAAAATATTTGAATATTCTCGGTTTGTGTTTAAACTAAATAAGCTCTTTTAAAACTACAACTGAAGTGAGTCTTAATTCAACAGACTGTGGTGGTGGTTGGAAATTCATTAAGTGGACAAGATATCTCAATAGAGCTTGTGGAGGTAGCAAAGGAAGTGCATATAAGTTCCAGATCTCTCAATATCTCCAAAGGTCTATCTAAAGTCATATCCAAACACGAGAATTTGCACCTTCACCCACAGGTATCATCACTTCTTATCCACTAGGTTTGAATTTTTAGGGGAATAGTAGAGAGCAAAACCTGATTCACCACCATTATTACCATGTGCAGATAGACAGCCTTCAAGAAGATGGACAAGTTCTTTTTGTGGATGGTTCTTGCATTATTGCCGACACTATTTTGTACTGCACTGGGTAATATTTCATCTCAGTAGAACATTAAGTACAGAAAATATTGATTAGACCGCTTATCTGCGATAGTATAACTATTTTAAATTTTAACTGTTACCAACAATAGGTCAAAGGAGTTTTGATTGGACGATGATTGTAACCTTCATGTTAGAGATCTCACTGTGGGACCCTGTGTCCAAACATGTCCTGTGATGTTTCCTTTTTAAAAGTTAATTAGTTGTGAATCCTTCATAATTGAGAGGCTTCCATTATTTGTGTAGGTATTCCTATGCATTACCTTTTCTTGACACCAAAGGAATGGTAGTTGTGGATGATGACAGAGTGGGTCCTCTGTATGAGCACACTTTTCCACCATCCCTTGCTCCATCCCTAACTTTCATAGGCATCCCTAGAAAGGTAAATATGTGTTTGTTTAGCAGTTAGAACTGAATCTGAAAAATTATATCATCATAAATTAACACAGTTGAAAAGAGATGCAGAAAAACAACAAGATGAATATAAAGAGAAAAGGTGAACTTCATATACAACTTAATCAGAAGTAGGAAAATCTTTTTTGCTTAAGGCTAAACTAATAGTACTATTGATTGATGAGACAATGCAGCTCATAGGGTTCCCTTTCTTTGAGTCCCAAGCAATATGGATAGCTCAACTGCTGTCTGGGAAAAGGGTATTGCCATCAAGAGAGGAAATGATGGAATCAATCAAGGAGTTCTATCATTCAAGAGATATAGCTGGCATTCCTAAGCACAACACCCATGACATTGCAAATTTTGAGGTGCAGATCCAATTACAGATGCAATTATTTAGATATTTGACTTTTTTGAAAGAGTTCTTTCAAATGTCATAATTTTTTTTTTTTTTGGGGGGGGGGGGGGGGGGACTGTTTGTGGAACGTAATCTAAATGCACATGCTCTTCAACAAAGTGAATAGATTAGAATTGGAATCTCGGTGACCTAACAAACAAATTTGGGGTTTTGCTAAAGTGTTATCTTATCTTGCAGTACTGTGACAAATATGGAGACTATATAGGGTTCCCACGTTTAGAAGAATGGAGAAAAGAGCTATGCCTGTCGGCATTAAGAAACTCCGATGTCAATTTGGAGACGTATCGGGATTTGTGGGATGATGATGAGCTTCTTCAAAAGGCCCTTCAAAGTCCACATTTCACTCAACTTGGAGTAGAAGATTCTGCTCTGTGAAGCAGAGTTTGATTTTGGACCACTCGAATCAATAATTCAGTGGCAGAGACGCACAAGACAGTAGAACAAGGCACATGGTTGTGATTGGGAAAACTCAGCAACATCGATTTCATAAAGAAGAGATATTTCCGTCGTGAATTTTTTTGCATTGTAGTAGTAAAATTTTTGTTCAAATGGGTGTAATCGATTATAGGCTATGTACACACTACAAAACAAAACGAGTTCTCAGCCAGTCGAGTTCGATTCGGCCGGGGGTAAAAATGTCGCGTCCGATTGCTGTCCTGTAAAAGGTAAACAAAGGGAAGGCATGAGGAAAGCTGTAACTCAGTGAAGGAATGAAAAAACAGAGGAATGGTCTTGTATTTGTTTAATTAATCGTTTAATCTATATATATCCTGTTTGTTTGTAACAGTGATTGGAGCTTTTAAAATATTTTTTTAATCATAATTTACGGTATACGAAGTAGTATACCTATATTTGGGATAACTTAAGGGTATGTTTGTTTGGGTGTTACGATTGCTTATAAGTTGCTTTTTACGTAAATTGAGACACAACTTCTCTCACATACTTACTTTGTATACCGTAAATCACTATTAAAAAGTAACTTATAAGCAATCGAATCGCTAAAACAAACATGCCCTTATTTTTTTACTTGTAAGTGCTTTTCACATAAGTCGAAACAAAACTTCTCTCGCATACTTACCTCGTATACCGTAAATCACTATTTAAAAGTACTTATAAACTAAAATTAAGTTATCCCAAACAAGATATGTAAAAAAAGTTTTATCTCGATTTACGTGAATAAACATTTTTCAAGTCTCAAATATGATCCCAAACAAACACAATATCCTTTGCATTAAAGAGAGAGAGAATTTAGTCATTCATAGCTCTGAGTATATGTTAGGAATTCTCTCTCTTGGGAACTGTGTACAAAATTGTTGATGGACTCGGGACAACGGAAAATGCCTCCTGATCGACCACCGATTGAAGATTAGAATGGAAAACAGAAGAAGAAGAAGGTAGAAGAAACACCGACTGCGATTATGGATGACAGAATGTCTGACAAGGAGTTCGATGACGATACTGGAGAACGATTTGATACAAATGGAATACAACCGCAGGCTAAAGTAAACAGGAGCAACAGTGGAAACACCAGATTTCCCTCATATCGAGCTTCCCTTATGGGATTTAATGGGATCGCGCATAGTGATTCCATCACGGAAGAAGATGACCTATTCACAGATGATAAACAAAATGTCTAGAAACTTCCGGAGGAGTCAGAGACACTCAAGAAGCTAATGGAAATTTATCCAGTGGCTCCATGTACTCAAGAGGAATTCAATGAATGATTGAATGGTGTGAACCTTGGAATTATGCCTTGATCCTCACAGTCCTTAGTAAGAGATTTAATTTGTATGTGCTGAAGGAGGTGCTGCGCATGTTATGGGGATTTTCAAGTTTTGAGCTTATTGATATTCCTAATAATTACTTTGTGCTGAGATTTACTGATCTTGAAATATGGAGAGCCCATTACAAAAAAGTTTTATATGGCCATGGGTAATCAAACAGCATTGTGTGGTTATTAAAAAATGGTCACCATACTTCAATCATTATCAGAATCCGTTGGGCAGAGTTGCCACATGGGTACGTATCCTTGATGTTCTTATGCATTGTTATAATAGGCATTGTATCTCGAGGATAGGAGATAGAATTGGGTGAACCTTAAAAGTAGATTTGAATACCCTGTGAGATTTCCATGCCCCGATATCAAAAATAGAAAGAGGGAAATATGTTAGAATTTGTGTGGAGTTAAATCTCCAGAAAAAGCTTGTACCGAAGGTGATTATTGCTGGTTCGGTTTTTAATGTGGAATATGAGGGTCTCAATTTAATTTATTTTACCTGTGGGAGATTTGGGCACCGGAAGGAAGTATGCCCATATAAATGCAGTTTATGTTCAAATGTAGGAGGGAATGAATCCCAATAGCCTGAGCCCACGAATTATTACTGCTAATCCAACGACGGCAAGAGTACCGGCGAAACAGATAGATGAGACAGATACCTTTGGCCCATGGATGATTTCCCGCCGGTCTTCTAAAGCATGATTTCCTAGGAGAAATAAATAGAAGGAAGTCTATCATGGAACTGATATCTATATGCGGAAAGAAAAGCCAGAAATCCCGTTTTGCAATTTTTGAGGAATTAGTAGGAGAAGATGATTTGACTGGGGATGTACATCTAAGAAAAGAGTTTGACGAAGGGGGAGTAGGTAAAGAAAATATGGTGATTGTATTCTATGAGAAAAGGAAAGAAAGTCAATCAAGAAACAGGAGGCGGGAAGTAGAAATAGCTTTGGCGAGAAGTAAATTTGAATTTAAACCAAAGGGTAAGGAAAATAGGCCACCTACAAATGGGCCGAACCAAGTAATGCTGGAGAAGAAGGAAAAGCTGAAAATGGATAAGAATAATCAGCTGGGCCTAGTGGGCCAGGAGAATAATTTAGAGACAGGGCCAATCTTACAACATGAAAACAAAGAGTGTACAAGCCAGCTACCGAATGAAATTGCAGACCATCACTCACATGGGACAAGGAACATCACATAAGAAAAAGGGTAAAGCTTAAAGACAACATTATGCCGTCCACGAGAATATACATGTGGAAGATCAATTGAGGGAAAAAGATCAGGCTGCAAGTCTGAAAATAGGGGAGACTAAATTTCAAGTATCTGAACGTGTTACTGAACCCCTCGATCGTGGACCTGACTGGGAATATAGTGAAATACCAAAAATGTCCAATTGCCACCGAAGGCTCCAGATCCTATGGACTTCGGCTTTGCCGATGCCAATGATTATATCACACATTAGGATTCAGTGGTAAGTGAGACTTGGTTTAAGATGGAAGAGAACAATCTCATCCAAGGTAAAAACCTCTCTTTCTCAATGATTGTCTCTATTATAATGATTATTGAATCATAGAATTGCAGGGGAGCCGATAATCGTAGTTTTCCCCTCATTGTTAAAGATATTGTCAAAAAATTTAATATAGATATTCTTTGTCTTATTGAGTCGTGAATAAGTGGGTCAAGGGCTTATAAGGTAGTCAGGAAACTAGGTTTTAGTAATTAAACTAGAGTAGAGTCTAGTGGATATGCTGGGGGCATTTGGTTATTATGGGACTCTGATGATTTTGATGTTGAATATCTGCACTCAAATCCCCAAATTCTACACTGTAAGATCAAGCACCGAAAGGATAATGTATCATGGCTCTTATCTAGAGTATATAGGGAAACAACCACAATAGCAAGATCAGTTTTATGGGAGTTACTTCGAACATTAAATTTAAACTCCTCCCTTCCCTGGATGGTATTAAGGGATTTCAATACATACTTGTATCCAGAGGATAAGATAGGGGGAACTGACCCAGTGTGGCACTCAATGCAGCAATTCAGAGAGTGTATTGAAGATTATGGTCTTATTGAAGCCCAAGTTCAAGGCAGCATATTTACGTGGGAAAAAACTGCGCTCAAGGAGCGGTTAGATTGGGTATTTACAAATCTCAATTGGATTATGCAATTCCCAGATACTATGGTCCATCATGAATTGAAGTTCAACTCTGATTATCGAGTGATAATAGTAAATTCAAACCCATCTCTCAATGCGATGAGGGAAAGAAAAAAAGGGTTCTCTTTCCAAGCAGCATGGAGTCTAGAAGACAACTTCACAAATGTTACAAGAGATGCTTGGCATAGGAAAACCTGAATGGAAGGTCTGCAAAAATTCCAGAATTCAGCTTTAGAATGGAATGAAAAATATGTGGGGAATTATTCTAAGAAAAAACAATAATTGCTTCGTCGGATTGAAGAAATTGATAGAAAAAGACACATGAATGTGAGTTCCAGCCTATTTAAGCTTGAGGAAAAGCTATGGAAGGAATATCATAAAGTTGTTGCACAAGAGGAGTTGTTTTGGTTTCAAAAGTCCAGGAGTAAGTGGATTCAAGGGGGGGATAGAAATACGAAGTTTTTTCATACCTCCGCAATAATTAAAAGGCGAAAACAGAGGATTGCAGCTTTACAAGATGATTAAGGACAATGGATAGATGATCATGAAACACTTAAGAAAATGGTTGGTGGTTTCTTTAAAGACTTGTACACTAAAGATCATATAGTAGCTAACCTGGTGGGCTGGATCTCAAACTTTCCCCAAATTGAAGCAACCGAGTTGGCTAAGTTAGCTCAAGCAATATCTCCGGTTGAGATTAAGAATGTTGCCTTTGTCATAAGGCCTTTCAAAGCACCAGGACCGGATGGGCTATAGGCACATTTTTTCCAATCTCAGTGGAATATTGTGGGTGAAAAGTTATGTGATATGGTAATGGATTGTTTCAATGAACCATTAAAGATTGCCCTCCTTAACCAAACGAAAGTGGTAATCCTTCCAAAGGTGGATTAGCCACCTTCTCTTAAGGATCTCATGCCAATCTCCTTATGCAATGTAAGCTTTAAGGTTATAACCAAAATCATAGCAACAAGAATGAGGGGGATTATGGAGAGATTGATTGGGCAAGAGCAATGTAGCTTTATTGCTAATAGATCTACCTATGATAACATCTTGATTGTACAAGAAATAATTCACTTTATGAGAACAAGTTCACGGAAAAAAGGCTTTGTGGCTATTAAAATTGATATGGAAAAAACCTATGACCGACTTGATTGGGGTTTTATTAAGGAGATGTTTGAATCCGGATGAAAACCTAATTAAGGTAATTATGGCTTGCATCACAACCACTTCCATGTCAATTCTTTGGAATTGGGATGAGGGACCATCTTTCAACACATTTAGAGGAGTGAGACAAGGAGACCCACTGAGTTCGTATATTTTTGTACTATGTATGGAAAGGCTGGGGCATTTTATCAAGTCTGAACATGTTGCAAAAAGATGGAAACCATTTAACTTTAAACGGAATAGCCTCAATATATCTCACTTATTTTTTGCAGATGATTTGATTTTGTTTGCAGAGGCATCGATGAACCAAATGGAGGAAATAAAAAAAGTTATGAAGAGCTTTTGTAAAGTTTCAAGGCATCGGATTAGTTTACAAAAGCCACGTATGTTTTGTTCCAAGCATGTGCACTTTAACCATGCCCGGGAACTACGTGATAAGCTTGGAATAGGCCTTATAGTGGATCTTGGGAAATACTTGGGAGTACTGATTATCCACTCGAGAGTAACACGAGACACATACTTTCCTATTGTTCAAAAAGCAAGGAAAAAACTCTCATTGTGGAAAGGCAAGTACTTGACTATGGCTTCCTGATTAGTGTTGAGAAAAGCAGTTCTATATGCTCTCTCAGGATACCAAATGCAATCAACACTTCTTCCTATTTGTACTTTGAATGAGATTGAGAAAATCTCTAGGCATTTTCTTTGGTCTCAGAATGAAGAGATAAAGAAGATGTATCTAGTGGCATAGGAGAAGGTCACCCAAGCAAGGAGTAAGGGTGGTTTGGGGATTAAAAATCTCAAAAATTAGAACAAAGCATTCATAATGAAACTCTACTGGGGATTACTTACTAAGAGGGATTCTTTGTGGGTTCAGTGCTTTTGGGATAAATACAACTGTGGAGATAGTATTATACCTATCATTGTTATGAGGCAGAATTCATCTTAAACTTGGAAAGCAATTACATAAGTATGGGAACAGTTTAGGTAAGGGCTAGGTTAAAAGGTGTACAATGGAGCAACTACGAATTTTTGGTTTGATTAGTGGACTCCCTTGGATAACCCACTTCTGTCATATGCAATTAATCCAAGTGCAATCAATAAGGAGGAGTTGGTATGTCACCATATCCTTCCGAATGGATTGTGGAATGTAAATGGATGGAGAGGGGTATTACCAAGTTGGATCATTAGAATGCTTGTTAAGATTAAAGCGAATGTGGAGCATGGGCAAGACAAACTTACATGGAGGCCAGCAAAGGATGGTTTTTTCACCATCAAGTCTGCTAATACTTACATTTCCAAGGAACTGGAAAATAACAGCAACACTATCTGGTCTTAGATATGGAAATGGCAGGTTCCCAAGAAAGTCAAAATTTTCATATGGCAGGTTACTCATGAGAGAGTGATTACTAATGTGCTCAGAGCCAAAAGAGGTTTATCTACAGATAGTGAGTGCCCATTCCAATGTCATAGTAAGGAGAGTATAATACATATCCTGAGAGACTGTGAGAAATCAAAAGAATTGTGGTGTCAAGTTTTAAAACCTAATGCTTTCTCTAGTTTCTTTTCTGGTAATTTGCAGGTATGGCTCAAATGGAATATTAATCATCATCCAGGAAGAGGAAGGTTCCAGCAATTCATATGGATTATAGTGTTCAAGATGTTGTGCTGGTTAATATGGACAACCAGATGCAATGCATTATTCCAGGGGATATGTACCACGACAAGAGAGATACTCCACCAATGCCTACACGAATTGATAGAGAGCTCAGAGAATCAAAGGATCAATCATAGAGTCTTCCGGATCCAACCAAAAGGCGAGAACTTATGGACCCCTCCATCCCCAAATGCAACGCGGATAGATGTGGATGGTTCTATCCGAACATATCATAGTGCGGCATGTGGTGGTGTTGTGAGAGATGCACAGGGTAACTGGATTACAAGCTTCTATAGATCTTTAGGTCTATGCAGTGTTGTGGAAACGGAAATCCTTGCTTTTAAAACAGGATTGGAGGTGGGAAGACAACTGGGATTGCTGAAAGTAGTAGTCTACTTAGATTCTTTAGAGGCATGCAATATACTCATGAGGGATTGCTCCGTTGGTCACCCATTGAAGAAAATCATTTATGAAACTCGTGAGCTGCTCTTTACTGACTGGGAAGCTGAACTTCATCATACTTCTAGGGAAATAATTAGTTGTGCTGATTTTTTGGCAAGAGAAGGACATGATCATACTCATTCAGTGACTCTGATGTCTACTGTTCCTCAGGGGTGTTTGGTTACTTTTATGATAGATCAGCAACTCTGCTGTGGACCACAAATTCAGTTTGGTAGTCTTTTTGGACAAATGCCAATCTCTGGCTAATTGTAATCTCTAATCAAGCCGATGCTTGCCTTTGTATATAAAAAAACAAAGAGAGAATACGAAAGGAAAAAACATATTAAAATCTTTTTTTTTTGTCCAAACAGATTAAAAACTATTCAATGTAATTGGGAAAAAAAGTTGAAATTGAATACTGTTGCTTTAGCCAATAATCCACAATAAGTAGATATAACACAAGCTCAGAAATATAACTGTGATGTCCTTACAAAGAAAAACCTTTTTTTTTTCTCTTTTTCCAATTAATATTTGGTGTAAAAAATTGAATTTTACTTCAAAATTACAAAATAGATAGAATTATTGCCTAATCTGACTTTATTTTTTAATTAGGAGCATTCCCACAAGTCGTTCCTCCAAAACTGGATAACAAGTGTGAGTGTTTGGGAGGGTTTTTGACAGTCCTATAAGTCTGATTGAACATGAATCTATTTTTATTGAATGTTTGGGATGATAATTGATGAAAATAACTTATGCAATTTTAAAGAACTTTTACCATAAGCTGAAAATTGGTGCTTATTGCGATGGACTTCTGAAATTGGACAGAGAAAGTTACTGTTAAGCCATAAATGCTGGGCCCACCATAAATAATCACTCTCATATATAGAACTATTCAAAATGAGATTTTGATCACAATTTTTTAATAACACTGCAAGTAAACTAGGAAAGAATAAGAATGAATTGGATTTTCCTCCCTCCGATCTTATTTACAAGTAATTTTCCTTTTGATTGCGTAAAACGAAATGGTAGTTAAAAATAATAAATGTGTCAAAAATAATATATTTTTTTCCATATATACTCCTATTTATGAAAAGAGTATATGAGAGAGAATAGATAAAAAGTATGAGAGATAATGAGTATAAGATATGAGAAAGAATGAGTATTTAATAAAGGTAAAATAGGGAAAAAAAGGCTTACTTTTTCAGACAAAAAGTTAAAATTTTTTATAAAAAGGACCAACCATATGAAAGAGAAAGTTGCTTATAAATAGGACCGAAGGGAGTACTACCTTTTTCCGAAAAATATTGTATTGTTGCGAACAATGATTAAATATAGCTACGAAACACAAGTCTATTTAGTTTACACAACAATGGTCATACATAACTTTATCAGGAGAAATTCACAATCTGATGTTAATTTTGAGCAAGTAGAAATTAGAAATTTAGCTCATGAAGATAATAATACTGTAGAGGATGAGGCTTCATCGACCAATTATGTTGGGACATTTTCATCCAGTATGAATCGTATTCGTGACATGATTAGATACCAATCTATACGAGACATGTGATCCAATTAGTTATGCAATATTTTTTGATCAAATTATATATTTTGACACCACATTTTCTCACTTCAATTTTTCTACTTGTTTATAATATTAAATATGTTTTTTTTCTTACAATTATTACAAAAACGCTTATGCAATTGTCAATCCAATATGTTTGTTTGGTTAGGCGATTGACAGCCCTACAAGTGCTTTTGCACATAAGTCGAGATAACACTCATTTCATATGCTTACCTCGTATACCGTAAATCACAATTAAAAAGCTGCTTTTGAAGACTTCAATCGCTGTTCTAAACGAGCACGCACAAAAGTACTAATGCAATTGGCAATCTAAACATAAATCATATTACACAATCTAACTTTTACCCAATCTTAAGTTTCCATAAGTCATATTAAAAATAAGTCATTTTTTCCACCGCTATCCCAAGTACACATAAGAATGGTTTATTAATGCACAAGTAAAAAATTTCAATGATCATTTATAGTAAACTTGACTCCTAAAATAAATATAATTATGATTTGGTTCTTTAAAAATTCATAATTTTTTGCTAGTATGACATAACGTAGTCTCACTTTTTTGTAATTCCCAAAAAAAAACTTGCAAAGGATTTTATTCCTAACTTGGGCAACATAGTCATGGTACAAAAAATCGGACCGGACTAGCCGGTCTTATTGAAAAACCAGTGAACCGATCTCCAGTCCAGTCCGATTCACTACTTGAAAGGGAGGGAGAGTTGACCCAATGGAATCCAGTTGAACCGGTACAAAACTGGAAAAACCGATGGGTTGACTGGTTCAACAAGTTTGCTATTTTTTCTTTTTGAAAAATGGGATATCTAGTTCAACAAAGAGGCTGAAAAAGAAAGAAATACATAGATCTAAACCGATATACATACAATTTATAATATTTTAATAAATTATAAGAACAAATTTTAATTTAAAGACCACGAAAATTTAAAAAACAAAAAGAATAAATGAAAAAACATTATATATTATATACATATAGTATATAATATTTTAATCAATTAATTTGATATGATTCAAGTAATCAAATCTAATATAATCAATTAATTTTATCTATAGAAGTTTAAAAATATATTAATATATATATTGTTACTAATAAATTGTAATATTTTAATATGACTGATTTGACCACCGATAAAACTCCGATTGATCCATTAACCTTTAAACATGTTCCGTAACCGGTTCATTGCCCGTTCAGGTTTTTGATTCCTTGAACATAACAAATCCTCAGTTGAGTTCTAAATATGACATGCTAAGCAGCAAAAAGGTCAAACACTAACTATAATAAACAATTGGATCAATCCATCAAGCAAGCCAGATGGAGAAAAGTTCTTACATCTCCAACCAAAAATATACACGATTTCTTTCCTATCTATCTGTTAACATGTATAAATTATTATTTATGAAGAAATTTACAAGAAGATCTTGTAGCTCATATGGAAAACTCATTCAAAATCCACAGTTTTGGATTCACTTGTAAGATATTTGGCTCCAAAGAACCTGAGGATTTCTAGCAGGATACCTCTTTCCCCTAGGCTTTCGATTTGCCTTTCCCCAATTCATTAAGCCCCTTTTCTCAATCCCCAATTTAATAACACCGCTATTTAGCTGCTGCTGCTTCAAAAAGTATGTGTTGTTGGAAACTGAAGCAGAGGACCTTCTTCTTCCTCTGGCGAATGCATTTCTACCTGAGTGAGCACCAACAGCTTCCATTAGACCCCCTATGGTTTGAAGATCCTCGGTGACCTCATATCTAGACAGAGAGGTGAGACTTGGTAGGATTTCGCTTTGGAAGTCCTTCGGTCTCTTTCCCTTACTGGTCCATCCCTTTCTTGGCCGAGCTGGCGAAGTAGATCCACCTTCTTCCTGTTTCTTGCCACTGCTCTTTCTGCAGAAGTTTACGGACTTTGTTTCAGTCAACTTTAAGGTCATGGCCTCAAAGTAATCAATACCAGCTGGAAGAAACTCCTCATGATCACTTGTATTACCAGAGAAATCTGCCTTAATATTGTCATTCCCTAGATGATCAGTTGCTGAGGAGGCGATTCGGGCGAACCAATGAAGAGGATTACATGTAAAAGTTTCAGAAGGTGGACAGATGATCATTTGGAGACCACTGTGGGCCGCAGATTCTGATACGGAAACCAAAGCTTCTGCTGCAAGTCTGGCTTCCTCTAGTTGCAACTCAGAACACTCTTGTCCTGCCAATTGATATGGCAGCTCAAGCTGGTTCTCATCAGATTCTCCTCTGGGTGGAGAAGATTCCTTGTTTTCAGGACTCACAGGTGCCTGAAAATCAATATCAACTGCCAAGTTCTCATCCTCATTCATAGATATATTTAAGTCAATGATACCTGCTCCACATTTAAGTTCTCTCCCCTGTTCATTCTTTGTTAAATTCTCTCCAGCAGTTATCTGATCTCCCAAGCCAGGCACATGATCACGAGGCAACTCAATATCCGATACACAGCCTTTCTCAATTTCCTCAATCTTCTTGTCTTTTGTTTTGTCCTGACAGACTGTGGAGGGGGAAGCATGAAAAGAATGCTGCTCTGAGGAAGTCTCAGACTCTACATTAATGTTAGATGCTTGAGTCTTCTTTCTACTACAGTCTCTTGTAATTCCAGAATCACAAGGTTTAAAAAGGAAAGATTCCAATTGGGTAGAGATTTTATTTTCTCCGCTGGGTTTTTCTTTGGGTAAAAGCTCCTCTTTGACATTTTGAAATGCCGCTGTTTCAGAATTATTTGCAGGCAGAACATTTAAGTTTATGTTATTAGAAGTCTCCGTATCTTCAGAATCCTTAACATGCTTCCAAAACTCATGGCTGGTTGGTGAGCTTTGATTGGTGAAGCCGTTTGGATTGTTGCTAAGAAATGAAGGTGCATCTGATGTTTTGGACCCACCGCAAAAGCTGCTCTGAAGAAAGTTTTGGCTATCCAAATGAACACCAGATTTAATATTTCTACACCCGTATAACTCATCTCCAGTAGGCCCAGGCAATCCTGTCAATGGTTCAGACCTCTGACCAAACAGTGAGGAGGCGCTGAAATGAGGCCGTGCTTGACCTGTTGTTTGGTTTTCAACTGTGTTAGGTCTGGGTGTTTTCAAAAATGGAGCAATCCTGGAGCTTATCACATCAGGTCCAGAGACAAGCTGATAAGGATCACTAATTGGTCCAAGCAAGCTAGCACTCATTCGACCCTTTGTTGTCCCTTCAGACCTCTCTCCGCCGGAAAACTTTCCTTCCCTCCAGGGTCCTTGGTTAATTAGATCTGAGAAATAAAGGCACGGAAGGTTATTATCAACTTCTTAATAAATAATTCAGATGAAACATATAGCTTTTCTGTAATAATCACTTTAGCAAGAGAATCATGGACAGCACCTCTTTGCCCTAAAATAACGGGATCTCATTATATGAGACTTGGGAAAAGGTGGGGATGACAAAGGACACACACTAATAAAATAATTGCAAAACCTGCATATAGACTCCCTTTATACGGCAGTTGACTAATGCGAAAATGGTGAGGTGCAATAAATTCAGTGCAATCTTAAAGTCAATTTCTCACCAGTACTAATCACATAGGGCAGCTCTTCCTGGTTCTTCTTCTTCTCTGAGGGTTGGTTGTCTGCACGGACTTCATGATCCTGTCTTTTGTAAGGATTCCAGAATACTTCATTGGACATATTATGAAAGCACAGTTCTCTTCTCAACGATGGATCATGAAAGGGGCCCTTCCTGTGACTGGCAAGGCCCATTAGATCATCAAAATTCACAGTTGCATATTTCACGTGTTCAAACGGTTCGTTTAAATTGCTAAAACCATTGAAGTTAGCTCCATGTGGTCTCTTATCTCTGTTACACACAGCCTGAGAAACCCCTTCTAAAGTATAAGCTGAAACCCGGGGCAAATTGGAAACCATTTCATCTTCCAAAGACTTGGGCTTTTCACTACCAATGTACTCATCAGCAGGAAGATGCAGATCTAATAATTTATTGCCAACTTTTCTGTTTTCTGAATGTGATAATTTAAAATCTTTCGAACATCCTTCGATTGGAAACAGAGCAGGAGCAGGATATATTTGCAAGCTGTTTTCTCTTCCAGAACCCAATGACATCTGGATGCTTTCAGCGACTATAACAGATGATTGACCATTTGACCATGGCAAGTTTAGCGTTTTAGAAGATGCATGAGATGGGAAAGAACTTGGCCATGATGTCCCCAAACTTACATGCTTATCAAAACTCCTTTCAACTTCATCCATTAGTTCCTTCTGTCTGTTGTAAAGGCGGTGCAGCGCAGAAATCTGAACAGTAATGCACAGTTCAGAGACATAAAATAGTTTGAGGTTTCAATAATATTGGAAGACCAAATAGCTACCACAAATGACAACCAGTGATAAGTACAGTTAACATATCTAACTAAACAGAAAGGAAATATTTCTATGAAAGAATATTAATAAGATGAAATAATGACAAATAATTCTCAAGATCATAGTGATCAAAACCACTAGGGTTTCCTTTTGCTCATTAATTTTTATGTTCAGTATTCCAACATGGACAAGATCATGATTTTTGTATATAGAAAACAAGGTTGCTGCAAACCATTGAGTGAAAACTTGAGTATGGATGAAAACAAAATAATAAATCTGATTATAATAAGACATCAGTAAACAAAGATCGTGAAAAAATATAGATAACATACTTGCTCCTTAAATTCGGCTTCATGCTTGAGTATTGTCTGTTTCACCAATTCCTTATTGTATTCTAAATGGTGAACCGGTGATGATACCGGCAAGGAACCATTGTTGAAGCGGTCAGTCGGTATTTCAATGTTATTATTGGATGAGGTCCTTGTGCTGCCTTCAGTGCCAAAGATGAGGTCCCTGCCGGAGTGATATCCTGGGACCATGCCATTGCATTGCACATTTGCGCCCATACCCAACAATGCCATCATGGAACATGTAGATATTACAATTTATAACATGGTACCCTCAGCTCCAATTGAATGAAAACCTGTAACAAAACCAAAAGCAAGTTACTTGCTGTATTACTTAAAAAAATAATAATAAGCCCAAAAGGCGTCCCTTTATTTTGGCTTGTATCATGGTTGTTAATGGAAATACAAGACTGCTAATTAATATCTGAAGTGGTATCTCTGGACAATGAATTTGTGAGCCAAAAAAGTAAGGAAAAAAACTAAATAGGAAGAAACTTAGAATGTTGTCGTCCAGTGGTCAAGTCAACAAATAAAATTTGCATACACGGCATAATTCTTGAACATTGACGGTTTCATGCACCTTATAGCAATCAATGCTTTCCAAAGAAACAGGACATCCATGTTGTTTAATAAGAATATGAAACATGCCACTTCACCCTTCTGTCATCTTGTTTATACATTATTTTACTAAGTCAGATAGATTGCACAAACAATACTCTAATATGGAATGTAAAGTACATATACCTCCAGATGAGAGATATCCAGACATCATGACCTAAACAATCTATCCCATTCAGCCAAACATGTTGTCAAACAACAACCAACCTTAAACAACCACCCTCCCCAATCCCAGAAAAGAAAAGCACGAGCTTAAATACAATTCATAAAACAAGAACAAGTGCAGGGCCACTTCATAGAGAGATTATTAATGATTGTGTCAGGAAGGCAGGCAGATAATTCCCTTTTATGCGTTTATCATCTTCAGAAGGCAAACACCGAAAGAAATTTAGAGAGGAAAAATTGAAGAACACTAGAACCATGCATGCTACTAAATGGTGGCTCCCAATGTCCTCAGGCTAAACTACAATTTAAGTGTCTTAAATACAGATCTTAGACGCATATACCAATTCACGCTCATATTTATTCCATATTAAAGTTACTAAACATGAAGTAATGGAACTCTCATCATTACTTTAAATTCAATCCAGACTAATAACAAATGCTTTGATGCGTAACAATAGCCAAACTTTTCAGTGAAGATAAGAGTATCACAGAAAGAACGCATATATATCTCATTTCAAAAGCAGAACTCATTCTGATAACGATTTCCGCGAATGTCATTGATTCAGACGAAGATTAGCAGACAACAAACTGAGTCTACAAATAGCTTCTATTGCTTAAAGTTAAGCAAACAAAGCTCAAAGGAGGATCAAAATGATTCCACTCAGCAATTAGAAGTCATACTCATAATGAACAGTTGAGTCACAACCCCATTAAAGCTTTTACTTGTTGTGAAGCTGATTGAAGGAAAAATACGAGAGGAAATAATTCCCCGAGGATATAGAATTATGCTTACAGACCGTGAAACCAGAATAAAAAAATCCCCGAAACAAATCTTACCAGCAAATCATCTTTTGCTACAGAACCAGATGCCCAAAGAATCATCATCCATCACGATGAATAAGCCACCGAAAAAGATAGTGCTTACCCTCCGAAATTAAGAAAAAGACCTGCTTATTTTTTTTTCCTCGGGGCCAGAAACTGAAAGCAACTTCAATCAAAATCGTCAAATAACATGGAAAAAAAACATCTGGACCAATGAATGGAGAATGTATGAGAATCACATTCATGCAATGAAATTTTCAGAGAATCGGATCGAATTTTACAAATTGTAAGATATACCCAAAGCAGGGGAAAAAAGTACAAAACCGACGGAAAATACATTAATTGCGACATTAATTGAAATCTTTCCTTTGAAACTTGAATACTCTTACAAAAACGACTGAAGAAAAATGCCGATACTACTGAAGCCAAGTGTACATTAGTCACTGATTCAAATCTGAATCATCCTTCAAAACTGTTCTGAAATGATACAAAAGTCTTTGAAAAGTTCCGAATTCGGACACAAAAAATGATCATTCGGAGCGAAAAAGAAAACCCAGAGAAGATAGAAGAAAACAAAAGAGAAAATCAGCAAAATCCCATCTGGAAAATGTTCTTTACGCACGGAATCCAGAAAATCAATATAAACTTACCCGAAGAAGAAATTTAATTCTCGTCAACTCTCCAAAACCCAACAATGGAATCATCACTCATTCTACCTCGAAACTTGCTATGAAGCAGAAAAAAAGGAGCAAGAAGAAGAAGAAGAAAAACAAAAACCTCTGAGTGGAAAGCTAGAAATCCGGAAGTAGAACAAATGACCCAAAATAGCTCGAAAATCAAAAAGTAAATTTTTGAGAGAAAATGGGAAAAGCAGATAAAATAGGGATTTGGATCTGCTGGGCCATTCTCTCAAGGAAGATTGCAGAGAGAGAGAGAGAGAGATCCCAAGAATGAAATCCGCTGAGCCAAACGAAACTTACATGAGAAGGGACATTAAAGTTGTCAACACCCTCGTCTCTCTCTTCTTCGTCTCTTTCTCATTTATGTTTTTTTCTGATTTTTCTAACAGTGTGAGAAATCATGCATGTAATAAACCAACCTCTGGATTCTCTCGCCATAATTGTTTCTGGTTTTGTAAGAGAAAAATATCACCAGTAGTATTCTTAATATTAATCCCCACCAAAATGAAGAAGTAATAAATCAAATATCAAAATTAGACATCAGTCTTTTTTCTAAGGGAAACCATCTGCAAGTGCCCATATTTTTATTTAATTTTTAATTTAATACCTATATGTTTTTCTCTCCTAATTGAACACTTTAATTTTACTTTGTTAGTACTTTATCCAATTAACTCGGATACGGTGACTAACAGTGCTTATAGAACAAAACTGCAGAAGCTAATGGTGTTAACAAAATAAAATTAATGATTTAATTAAAAAAATATACAAATGTCAAATTAAAAATTGAAGAAAAAAAAAAAATAGGTACCTACAAATGTGTTTGCCCTCTTTTTATAAACAAAAAATTTAAATGAATTGGATTCGGAACTTATCTGAGCCCAACACTCTTTTAGACTCAAAAAATACTTTAAAAAAATATTTATATATTTTCTATCAACGAAATCCTTACATTAGGGTAGAGATTGATTGAGCCAACAGTTTTACTCACTGGACGAACCATAGTTACGTTAGCATGCCCATTCTATCTCCTCCGGCTACAGGAACAAGAATAGAAAACATTATCTTTTCTTTTACCTTTTTTTTTCGTTGAAAAATAAAAACCAGGAATCTTTATTCTTAATAAAACAACCTTGATCCTTCCAAATTAATTTTTTAATAGCATTTGCTTCATTCTTTATTGGTCTTTTCTAATTACTTTATAGTAGTCAGCAGTGGTCCCACTTATTTTCTTATTATTTAAGGATGCCGCATGCAAACTCAATGAACTGTGTATTTAGTGACATAAATAGCCCATGTAGTTCACCATTATTACCAGACTGACCATTAGACAACTTTTAGTTTGCACCTGGGGAATTAATCTGCTAAGTGATCGTTTAGAATAGTTTATTTTTAGGTAATAAGTATTTATAAATTATGATTCACGGTATACGAGATAAATATGTAAGAGTAGTTTTATCTCGGCTTGCGTAATAAGGACTTATTTGCCCCCAAAACGTGTTTACAAACACAGCCTAAATAAATGGAGGAGACTACAATTAAGGAAAGGTGAGACATTGTAATCAAACCAATTAGTGAGTAATATTATAAGTGACTATGAATAATCTAATTTGATTACTTGATAGATCTACAAGTTGGAATTATTGTTAGGAGTATCCAATCTTATCATCTCATAATTTTTTAAGTCCCTTATTCATTGAAGTACTTAGAATACCTAACCATAATCCAATCATATTTGGATTATATTTCAAAAGAACAATCAACAAAAATTACTCCCTCTGATCCTCATTATAAGATAAAGTTGACTTTTTTGAAGAAATTAAGGAAGCCAATTAAATTATTTTAGAGTATTTATATTTTTATTTTTTTCTCCAAACTAATTAATTTGACTAATAAACTAATATATAATCTAAGGATACTAAAAATATAAACATTCTAAAGTAATTTAAATGGCTTCCTTAATTTCTCCAAAAAATCAACTTTGTCTTATAATTAGGACCGGAGGGAGTACCGTTTTTTAATATTTGCAAGAGCTTATTCTAAGTATATTTACTATTTTTAGGAATTACAGAATTCAGTTATTGAAAAGAATATCCATAAATTATTTTCTTAAGATTATAATTATATTACATTTATTTCCATTTATCATTAACATAACACACACACACACACTAACACACATATGTATAGTTGTGTGATTCAATTCATTAAAAAATCATACGCTTATCGTTACAAATCATAAATTTCATTGTCGTTACGAATATTATATCATGTACTTGATTAAAAATTTAATAGAAAGAAGTAATTCGGGCATTTTTCCATGATCTGCGTACATTATAATAATTAGAAAATTATTTAACTACAATATATATACATGTAAGAGTAGTGGTTTTTTATAATTATCTAGTATTTATTATTAAGCTAAATTTAGGCATTTATATCCTGGCCCAAAAAAATTAGACATTTATAGACCCAAACAGAGTAACCCACCAAACATTGTTGTTTTAAATCAAAAAAAAATAGAACCTAAATTCTTATTAAACAAAATCAATTCTTCAGCCCAAAGTGAGTGTGTGTGTGTATAATGATTTGATGTCAACGATGTGGGAGTATTTATTAATAATAAGGATGGATTTGATTCGGTTACTTAATCAATCAAAAATTTTCTACTAAATTGACTTGATCACTACAAATAAAACGAAACTACGTCTAATCTAAACCGAATCTAAAACTGCATGCATTAGATTCAAGTGATTAATTAATTAATTAAGATAATAATGTATGTGGGGATCATAAGCCAACATCACACACACACACACACACACACATATATATAATAAAACAGTTATTTGTGGTTGAATTCCACATGCGAGGAAACTTCAGATATTGTCTGTGTCTGAAGTTACTGACCTGTTCCTTTCTTGGCCTCCTCGTTTTTGGGTCTTATTGAATCTGTTCTTTTCTTCTTTTCATGACCAACCCTGTTCACGATTCAGCTTAATATAACCTGATTAATTAACTAATTACCATTAATTTTGTATTATTGTTTAATGTTTATGTCCCTTTGCTTATCAAACGAGTCAACGACAACTGGGTTCTATCTGGGATTGGTTCCAAAAAACTGTAACTTGATACTAACGTTAGCATTTATGGCCTTCACTGTCCGTTACAAGTTTATTGTCGCTATTTTCATCAGCTGGCAACAACACGAAATAAGAGAACTTTAATAGTACTTTTTTGAATTAAGAGGACAAAAAAATGAGAGCGAAAAAACATTTGGGGAAGTATAATTGAATTTGAATGAACAAATGTGGGTATCAGGTCACTTTTCTCCTTCTTGAGCAATTTTCTCAAAATCCCTACCTCATTAGAAAAAATGCTTTGGAAGAAAATATTAAACTTTTTTAGTTTGTATTTTATTATTTATTTTTTATATTTTAATAAGAGTTTTGAAAATATTAAAATCTAAATCGTTGAAATATCAATTTAATGGTTAGAAATCGAAAAGGATTTTTGTTGTTTAGGGATTCACAAGTTGTGGTTAAGAAAACTATAAAATCTGTTGATTACATGTTAGCGAAATTCTCATATGAGATGTATGGTACATTTCAGACATATAATCAACCTCGTCCTTTTATCTAGGAGGTAGAGGTTGATGAAGATTAATATTTTGAATTCTTTGATGTCGTACTCCTTTAAGAAATAATATCCAGTATTTCATTTAAAAGGTAAAAAAGAAAAAAGAAAAAGAAGAGGATGAGAAGAAGGGGAGAGTCCCCAACCTCAATTTTCACCTTCTTAATTTTTATTATCATGAAAATGAGAAAAAATTTACTTTTTTTTTTCTACTTTCCTAAATAGTAATATAATAATCTAGTTTGTCAGGAATTTTTGTGAGATTTCATTAAAACCTTTATGGCAGAATAACAAAAGATATAATTTTTATTGAGTACATAGAGAAGTTCCACTTCCAACAAAACTCATGGGAAGGAAATAATAAACGGTCATCTCCCAAGACTTTCTAATGAGTCAAGTTCTTATTTGTAATAAAATTCTTATTGATGAAAATTGATTGAGTTAAAATTTTAAAGAGGCGGTTATATCTTTAAAATCGATTTGTTTAAGATTTATAAAAATTTAAATGAGAATTTTGTTATTTTAGGTCTTTGAACAGTTGCATATGGTTTAAAATTTAAATAAAGTCAATCAATAGTGGTGGGATTATGTAAAAGAAAGTTGATTCATTTTAAAGAGTATACAGAGTTTTAATTTTTTTTCATTTTTTGGTACACTGTTAGGGAACGCAAAAGGTTTTTGCCTCTCCCGATAAGTGCATTTTATGATATTCAAACACGTGTTCACCTCATGCCCGGCTCCTCTCCCTTGCTTTCCCATCCATTTTCTCTCCCTTACCCCAAAACTATACCATTTTGGGTGTTAAAAAGGGAAAATTGGAACTCTCTTTTTTTTTTTTCAAAAATAAGATTCAGAATCCTGAAGTATTTTTTGAGTAACATTCAATATTATAAAATAATTTTTTGATGTACTAATCATCCTCAAATATTTTTTCAGTTGTAACTACTATATAGCAAAATACACTCTAAAGTATTTTTTTAGTAACACTTAGTGTAATAAATTAATTTTTAGCTCACTCAAAATTTCATAATAGTAACTACTGTCTAGCAAATTGCACTATTAAGTATTTTTTAATAACACCCAGTATTATAAATTAATTTTTAGCCCACTCAGCACCTTAAATAATTTTTTCAATAACACGCCGTATACTAAAATAATTTTTTTTTGCACCTAATCCCCTGAAATATTTTTTTATCAACATTTTGTATCTTAAGTTTAGATTGCTCATTACAATTAGAAAATTTTTTAATGGTGCTGAATGCATAAAAAATTATTTAGGATACTATGTGCCATTGAAAAATATTCCTTCTAGTCCTAATTATAAGACAAAGTTGACTTTTTTGAAGAAATTAAGGAAGCTAATTAAATTACTTTAGAGTATTTATATTTATATTTTTTTCTCCAAACTATGTAGTTTAACTAATAAACTAATATATAATTTAAGAATACATAACATATGATATGATTAAATAACTTATTTATTTTCCTTAATCTCTCCAAAAAAAATCAACTTTATCTTATATTTAGGATCGGATGGAGTACTTCAGAGTGTTGAATTTCATTTTTGAAAAAAAATAAAAAAGGAGGCCAATCTTCTCTTTTTAACACCCAAAACTGCAACACAGTTTTGGGGTAAGGGAGAGGAAATGGATGGGGAAGCAAGGGAGAGGAGCTAGGCGTGGTTCACCTCCTTACAAGCTAAGACCACTTATTATCTCAACACAATATGGTTATAGAATTTATTTTTTTGTTGCCCACCTGGTTCATTGGAGCTTTGCCCCGACTACATCCGGATCTGACCCGCGTCACTCACCTGGCTATGGTGGGAGAGTCTCCCAATGGGAATTTTCTGCATACACAAGGCTCGAACTCGAAACCTTACTTAAGCGAAACCAAGCCGCTTACCATTTAGACCAACTCCCATTAGTAGTTATAGAATTTTAAATTTGTTCCTTAAGGAAATATGGCGTTTGAACTTTGAAGGGCCATCTTAGGAATTGGGCCTAGTAAAGTTAAGTTTAGATAAGATAGTATCTGCAGATATTAAATTAGATGATTATATTTTTGAAACAATTACACATTCAAGCTACACACATTTAAATCAGTTTTGTTACTCAGAGCCAAAAAGGGGAAAACACAGTGTTATGGTTATTTCTATCAAATCAATGACAAAACAAGTATTTTGAGAAACAAAGCATCTGATAACTGAGAGGCCAACTTTCCATTACATCTTCAAACTGCTTCTTGGCAAAGGGGGTAATTGGGTAAAGGAATAGGTGAACTCAGTTTCAGCCTCCCCAACCATAATAAACAAAGAAAAGGAAATATATTTAGAAAAAAAAAGGACAAAAAAACAAAAACAAGAAACAAAATGGGGGGGGGGGGGAAAGTACAGAGAGATTCCCACTTTCATAAATACCACAGACTCATTAAGAAAATGACAGTGAATGCTCATAAACTAGTTGCAGGTAGTGGGAAATTCCCTAGATTTTTTTTTTTTTAAAAAAAAACCTTATTAGACCAGGCTTGCCTCAGTAAATTCTCTTACCTAAAACACTCGCTTCTGATAAATTTTTATCAGCTCAGATTCATTCATGACAAATCTAGCTACCACATTACATATTATTATTACATGAATGAACATGTAAGAAGAAGCTTTGTTGGCTTTTTGATTACTTTTGAACAGGATATTTCTGAGCATTCTTAACAATCTTAGTGAGAGCAGCCTGTCCAAGATCAAGGCCACACACATCAGCAAGACGAACCAGATATAGAAGAACATCAGAAAGTTCTTCTTCTAAATGTTCTTTATCATCTCCGCTCCAATTCGGCAGTCCCTTTTCCACTTCTCCTTTCCACTGAAATATCTCAGACAACTCCCCCACTTCCCCTACCTGCAAAAACATCACACCTCAAAATCTTCACAAAATAAGAACTGGAAAATCACTATGAGTACCATGCAATTACAAGTTCCGGTACGGGAAATGAAAACATCACGTCCATGCTGCTTACTTGTTGTAGGACTTTTTGATAATTACATTTCTACTTGGGGGCCTTATAGTGGAATAATTGCAAAAAAAGAACCTCATGTGAATATAACAAGTACTCTTCCGATCCTTAATGTATGACTTAATTGGGGTTGATCTTGGATCTGAATATAAGAAATATTTTTCATGTTTGTTAATATTTTCCTAATTTACCCCTATTGATGATAGCTTAATAATAATCAAATGGGAGAGAGATTGAGGAAAATGATTAGAGTATTTTAGGAAAACTTGTCATATTAACTAATTTTCTTAGTCTAGTCAAATTAAGTAAATAAATCTTACATTAAAGATACGAGGAAGTAGAAGTATATGACTTACGAGAGCTAAAAGCAGGTTTCTGGGACTGTGATACTGATCCCATCCTCTGATCTCAGCAAACTCAGCTAGCCTTCTGCTAATTTCATGAAGAGAAACGTCTCTGTGACTGTGTGTTGTTGCAGCAACCCCATTAGAGCACTGATCCATCTCTCTTTGGCTAATGAACCTCTTCTAGTTGCTAATGTTTTAAACAACAGCTTTATTCATGTCCAATTTATAGAAAGGTTCAGAGAGAGAGAGAGAGAGAGAGAGAGGAGAAATTATGTTGTAACTGATATATGCACCAAGTGTTTATTATAGTGGAGGAGCACTTGAGTGCTTTTGTTTTGTGTCTGGGAGTGGGACAGTAATCATGTGAAAAATGGCTAATATGTCCACATCTTTTCCATCAATGACTTGAAATCACTCACACAAAGGACACACCCCACCTGAGTATTGTTATTGTTTATCCTAAAATTCCCTCTCATGCCTGCCTATATTTACATGAGTCTCCTATTTTTCTGAACATGAATCATATTTTTTTCCTCGGGATCGTTTTGGTTTTGTCCTTTCCCTTCTTTGTTTTTTGCTCAAATGTCCTTTCCCTTCTAACTCGATAGGTTTCGTGTGAGAACAAATGACAAAGAAGCCACCAACACAGAAGCTGTGTTTGGAAACATGTTTTTGGGGTAAATAAGTCCTTATTACGCAAGCCGAGATAAAACCCCTCTCATATATTTATCTCGTATACCATAAATCACGATTTATAAGCACTTATTGCCCAAAAATAAACTATTCCAAACGAGCACAGAGTTGGGTCTATGGGTATTAAGGTCCGGTAGATTCTTTTAGATCTCGAGTTCAAATCGGTTACTCTGATATTTAGTAATATAATCTGTAGAAAGCATCCGTACAAGTTTACAATATTAAAAAATTCGACAAAGAAACCAAGTGAAGTAGCCATTGTTGCTAGAGCTTATCTGTTTGTGCGTGGATTTAAAATAGAATATCTTCAGGTAATTGCTAGGCCAATAGAAACAAGTGGCCTACCAAATCTATAAGATCGGGGACATGTATTGGATTCTGAAAATTTTTGGTAGTGCACTGTGTCTAATCTTGTAGATCTTGTAAGAATATGTAGGGTAATAAAACAAAAAGCCTATCCCCTATCTTGCTTGAGGAAAATGGATCCTACGCATTTGAACCTAGATTTTCGGTTTTCACCTCATTTCGCATGCAGAAAAATCGTGCAATTGCAACGTTAAAAAAATTATTTAAGGTAGCTCAGTGGATTCATTGAATTATATATGACTAATTGAAGGTAAAAAAATAGTTTAAGTTGGTATATAAGTTGATAAAAATATGTAGTGATAAAGCTCAAACAAATGGTCTTGACTAACTAAACAATATCAAAAAAATATCAAAAAAGAAGTCATGAGATGAGACTTTTTTTGTGAATTATATATCTAAAAGGCGGGTTGTTGATAAAACACAGCAATATTATATGATTTATGTACTAAATCTTACTTGATAGGATAAGATTTGTTGTTATTATAATTGCCGCCAGAGGTTACTAGTTAACATTATGTAATGAAATGGAGTTGATCATGAGGTGAGGTAAAGGAGTGATCATTTGACTTTTTCTTCTTCTTTTTTGTTTTTTTTTAACCTGAATTTGAATACATTTTTAAAACGTTGGTAAAATGATAAACTTGTGTTGTCAAAAAGCAATAATATGGAACATGAATCAGAAGCAAGAAGATAAATATACCAATAATGCAGATGCTTCATGTACCTTATCAAGGCCATATTGTTGATTGTCACCCCACTTGTGTTTTGTGCGGATGCTTTTCGCCCAAAAAAAAAAAAATCATTGGATTAGCTCTATTATTCATGAAAATAAATAAGATAACAAGAAGAAATTGCTATATTACAACATTATACATAATCACTTGATGCTTGTTGGAGCATATACATTTAAGTTGTTATTGTTATTGAAGTTCTGTTTGCCGTTATTTCTTTACACTGTTGATGGAAGAGAATGTTCAGAGTGATCAAAGTGAGGACAGTGAGGACGTATAAGCCTCAAACTATAGTAAGAGAATACTCATCGAATCCTTAACGTGAAACCTATATAATTATTTTGATTAGATTAAGAAAGTTATGTAAATTAACTAATTATAATAAGTAGGACATGTTTTTTTTTTAAACATTTTAATCATCTTCATTAATTCCCTTCATTCCTCTCCTATTGGAAGGAGTATCAATATAGGTAATTCAGGAAAAAATTAATAAATATGGAAAATGGATACTTCCTCTGATATTTAATATAAGAGTCAGTTGACTGTTTTGAGAGGTTAAGGTTTAAAAAAACTAAATAAACTACTTAGTTATATTATATGTTGTGCATCATTAAATTATATATCAGTTTATAAATTAAACAAATTAGTTTAAAGAATCCAGACAAAAAAAATAGTTTAAAGAAGAACAATAAATATAAATATTTTAATGCAACTTAATTAACTTCTTTAATCTCTTAAAAAAAAGTCATCTGACTCTTGTATTAAAGAACATGATAGTATTACATTTAGAAACAAAAACAATTCCTCAATTAGGTCATGTATTAAGGACACAGGAAATAATATTTTTGAAAGTTTCTCTTTTCAGTCATATCAAAGTTGCAAAACTGAAACGCAGGAAATTCATCAAAAGGTAGAGAAACCCAGAAACAATAATGAATCAGTATAATACAACTATAAGTCGAAGCCACTAAAACAACATTGCCAAAGTCTCCTGGTTAAAGTAATAAACCCACCAAAGAATACTTCTGCACCAATTGAAATGCTGAAGGATTTATCAAAATCAAAAGAAATAAGAATAAAACTACTCACAGAGAGTGGGTTATAACAAAATTGAACAACTTTATCAGTATAATGAATGATGAAAAAATCTCTCTCTATACACAGAAAACAATCATATGTGCACAAGAGGCATGATTTTTCCTATGTGAAGTATAAACTACACAACTTACACTATGCACAATTTTTCTCTCTTTTTATTATTTTTTTCCCTCATCCTATATATCTTTTTTTATTTTTCTTCCTTATCAGCCTCAAAATGCGTCACCTTGCTAATGACTCAGGCCTGTTAGAGGTAGCGTTCAACGAGCAGTTCACATAAACCGAAATCAAACTCTTATTACATGCTTATCTCGTATATTATAAATCATGTTGGAAAAATATATACTACCGTTCATCCAAGACGGCCACTCACATGTTCATAGCTTGAATCATCCTTGGAGTTATACACCTTGATCAGCATATCCAGAACCTCCTTCATTGTCGGCCTAGCCTGTGGTGTCTCCGTCGTGCACCTCACTCCTATCCTTAACAGCTCCACCATCTCCTCCATACCTTCAACCAAACCAGAACCCATCAGCACCACCGGGATTACCGGCCGGCCTATCGGCCTATTCCTTCCATGACCCATCACCCTCCTTCCCCATTCCACCAAACACTCTTCCCCTCCATCCAATGCTCTTCTTCCGGTCGCCAACTCCATAGCCAACACCCCATAACTATACACATCCCCTTTCGTCGTCGCCTTCCACGTGTGCCCATACTCCGGTGCCACATACCCCACCGTCCCGGCCACCATAGTGCTGACGTGGCTGTCTCCATCATCAACCACTCTGGCCAGTCCAAAGTCCGTAACTTTGGCCTTCCCTGTTTTGTTGTCCAACAACACATTGCTTGCCTTCACATCTCTGTGAACAATTGGAGGGTAACATTCGTGGTGTAAGTAAACCAAAGCTCGAGCAACATCAATGGCTACCTCTAACCGTCGTTTCCAAGTGAATCTTGTTCTGTCAGTTACGAGATCGTCTAAGCTCCCACCTGAAATGTATTCGTAAACTAATAGTTTTTCTGAACCGTCGAGGCACCAACCATAGAGTGTGACGAGGTTTGGGTGGGGCCAACCGAAGTCATGGCCGCTAAGAACTTCCATTTCTGCTCTGAATTCTTTTTCGCCTTCAAGTCCTTCTCTTTGAAGCTTTTTCACTGCCACTTCTCTCCCATCTGAAAATATTCCTCTGTACACTGTTCCAAACCCTCCTTTGCCTATGATTCTGTCGTCTGAGAAGTTTCCTGTGGCTTTCAAGATATCAGCGTGTGTGAAAGCTGTCCTGTCCAATCGAATAACCTTAACCGTGTCCGACAACCATGGGGACGAGGTTCCAGATTCATGGTCGATTTTTATGTCTCTCAGGAGTGGTTCTTCCGATGGGGATTTTATCAGCAGACAGACAATGAAAGTAAGAAGACCAAATACTAAGAAAGCAAGAATGAGAGCAAAGATCACCAGGAGAACAGAGACATTCGTGGATTTTTTTATGGATCTGTTAAAAAAGGTAGTGTTTTTTTTGTCATCGGTGGAGTTGTCGATGAAACTAGGGAGATCCAAGAGGGGATCTCCCAAATATGAGTACTTCTCGAACGTAGCTAGTTGTCCTGCTGATGGAATCTCACCTGAAATAAAGGGATTATAAGAAATGTTGAACTTTGTGAGCCCTGTTAAGCTGCCCAAACTTGAAGGAAAAACCCCAGAAAAATTGTTGTAGGAGAGATCAAGATTCATTAAAGACTTCATGGTTCCAATTTCCCAAGGGATTTCCCCAGAAAACTCATTTCTTGTTAAGTTGAACACCACAAGGGGCACACTTTTCACCTCCGCAGGTAATTTCCCAGAAAATTTATTGAACCCTAAATGCAACATGCTCAAATTCTGCATCTTTCCAATTTCTGGAGGGATTTCACCTGAGAGTTGGTTCCCACTTAGCTGAACATAACCAGAGATTTGAGACGTTGGTGAAAATGAACCTGCACTACAAATCGCAAAAATCCCATGCCCTGTAAGCAATTTGTCCCAAATGCTTCTGCAATTCTTTCTTGTAAGGATGTCATAAACAAAACTAAATGGAGGGTAATCTGCAGGAATCCATCTCTTCATGGCTAAGCACTCACCAGAGCCAGCACTGATTGTGTCATATTGTCTATTTGATTCAAATGTGACCATGGCGTTTCTTCCTATATTGGCCAATTCAGGTGGGAATTTTCCAGTGAGTTTGTTATTTGCAAGGTTTAGCCACAATAGGCTCGAACAGTTTCCCAACTCTCTAGGGATTTCACCTGTTAATGAATTGTTTGCAAGCATGAGCCATAAAAGAGAGGTTAAGTTTCCAAGAGTTGGTGGGATTGGCCCATATAAGTTGTTGAATGATAGGTCAAGAGCTTGAAGGCGAGGCAAGTTTCCAAATTCGGATGGAATTGGTCCATTGAATTGATTGTAGGCTAACATTAATAACTTGAGGCTTGACATTTGAGAGATTTCTGTGGGCAATGGACCTGAGAAGTTGTTGTAACTTAGGTCCAAGCGTAAAATGTCTGGTAGTTTGAGAATTCCTGATGAAGATAACCCTCCAGTGTAAGAATTTGAGTGTAATAGAAGATACTTAACCTG
This sequence comes from Inga laurina, assembly GCA_963855925.1. Classification (NCBI taxonomy): domain Eukaryota; kingdom Viridiplantae; phylum Streptophyta; class Magnoliopsida; order Fabales; family Fabaceae; genus Inga; species Inga laurina. Next base: position 41,696,863 of record OY979713.1, read on the forward strand.
CTTGAATTTCCCAAATATCTCTTGTATGTCCCCACCAAAATGGTTTCTGGTTAAGTCCAAGAATACCAACTTGGTCACGTTCAAGAGTTCTTCTGGGATATCTCTTGAGAAACTATTGTTCCCCAAGTACAATGCTTCCATCCCAGAAATGGAACCAATTTCTTTAGGTATTGATCCATTGAATTTGTTGCTAGAGAGATTCAGAATCGCTAAATTCTTGCAGTTAGCAACCTCCTTAGGGACATTCCCTGTGAACATATTTTCTGAAACGTCAAGAACTTCAAGACTGCAGTTCACCGGAAAAATTGATGGAGGAATTTTCCCACTGAGAAAATTCTCTGAAACAGAAAAAGTTCTTAGCTTTGCAATTCCCATCCATATATCCCCACTTAGCTTATTAGTGCTCAAATCCAAGTGCTCCAATTTCAAACACTGATCGAAGCACTCATCAATCCTACCAGTGAAATTATTCCCTGAGATATTCAAACTAATCAGATTGCCACAAATGGCAGGGAAAGTAAACCCAAGATCTCCATAAAGCCTGTTGCCTGATAAGTCAAGAGTTTGTAAGTTTGTCAAGCCAATTAAATTCAACTCTTCAGGAAGAATATTGTAGGAGAGGTTGAGATACTTGAGCTTTTGGCACCGCCTCAAGTCCGCCGGAATCGCGCCGGAGAGTGTGTTCTGGGAAAGGTCAAGGTATGTGAGCTGAGTGAGGTGAGAGAAGTTCTGGAATATCTTGCCGGTGATTTTGTTGTCGGAGAGGTCGACTCCGACCACCCTCCTCGTTGTTGTTTCATTGCCGCTACACCGGATTCCCGACCAGTCACAAGGATTCGAACTGGTCTTGTTCCAGTTTGTGTATTGTCCTTGGTCTACAAGAGTTTGATTGTCGAGGTATAATTTAAGCTGAAGCAAAACTTCTGTGTCTGTGTCCAGAGAATCTCCGGCAACAACTATTATCCCCGCTGACAAAAAAAAAAACCCCGCAATCAACATAAACAAAACATCCTCGGTAAGCGTGCAAGAAACCTAGGATTTCCAGAATAAACAAATGATAACAGATAACTGTTCCCGGAAAATCGATAGTACAAATAATCCTTGAGTATCGCGCAAAACCCAGAAAGAATTGAAACATAAAAGAAGAAACTTTGAATCAGTACCTGAGAAAAGGATTAAGGAACAGATTAATAGTAAGCCCCAGGAATCTGTCACATGCTCTGACATTTATGTAGCTGTTTGTGTGTTATCTTCTTCTTTCTTCTTCCTCCTTTTCCTTCTCCTCCTCCTTCTTCTGGTCTTCTGCAACTTGTATTTCCTTATTTTCTCAGAACTCATATACAGAGAAAAACCGAGACTGAGATTTCAAAAGGGTCAAAAAAATACGAGAGCGTTGAAAGCATTAGGATGTGTGTTCTGTTGGAGTGCGATCGCTGCAACCATTAAAAAAAACAAAAACAAAATGGAACTTGGACCAGACGGATTTGAAGTTTTGAACTTCTGTGGGGTGATAGTAATACTAGTATAAACAATTATAATAATAAATGAGGAAAATAAAAATAAATGGTGGTTGGAGTTGTGTTTCTCTCTGTTGGTGAATGTCAAATCAGGTTTATGTGTTTCCACTTTCTGGTGTTTTGTTGATTTAATATGATCGATGGTTCGAAAGGGAAGAATCAGGAAACTCACAGGGAAGGAAGGAAGAAGTGGGCGGTCGAGGCACGAGGCCGAGCCGCCGTTGCTGACCGGTTCGGTGAAGATTTGACCCGAACGCGCAGACTTTGAAGTTTGAACTATAAATATAAACAAAAGGGAGAAGGACAATTACGGACATGCTTCTTTGGCCCAGAACAAAAAATAAGACAAAATGGTTTTTGTGATCGAAGGCTGTCTTAATTAGTGTCTTTGGTTCATTTATAAAAGAAACAAATAAATATGTAAAGTCAGAAGGAGACGTGGCCTATCAATTTGTTGTTGGGTGGATGAACTTGTGAGTTTCGTAGATGATTTGGAAACCACTGAGATTGTTAATGCTTAGGATTCGTGGGGAAAACACTCCCATAGTTTTTTTTAAATTCGATGCTCATGCGTGGTGAGGACATACTAAAAAGGAAGATATATCAAATAATATAGAATCGTCTAAAAGAAAACAAAGGATTATTAAAAAAAAAACACTTAATAAAGTTGAAGTCACTGAACACAAGCTTTTTGTTAACGATTTATCTAAATATTTTGTTGTATGTAGAGAAGGATTATACTATACAATTCATATAATTAACCTCACCTGGTGGAATGAGATTGGTTATTGTAATTAATGAAGCTTATTATGCCTTTTTCATATGAGATTTTTCTTGATTAAACATTCATTGAATATCCAATATTTACTTAATCTACGTTAAATGAATTTAATTACAGTGTTAAAATTAAATTCTGCTATCTCAAGCCAACAATTTCAAAAGAGGGGAGAAGACTTTTACAAATTTGAATAGGGTGATGTTCTGCAAGAACAATTAAAGGGTGAAAGAATTCAACCACGTCCCCTAGCACAAGTGGTAAGTGGCTTGGGTTGCTTAAACGTCTTGTCCCGGGTTCGATCCTTGGGCGGCGGGTATGCAGCAGGGGATGTGGCCACGTCAAACCCCCCGAAAGGGGCACTCGATACGGCGTAAGGGATTAGTCTAGTGCCTGTCGGGCCTGGGATACCCTCTACCAAAAAAAAAAAAAAAAAAGGGTGAAAGAATTCAATGTATTTTCCTAAATAAAATAAATTCACATGAATGCATCTCATGTGATTGGAAAATTTAAAAAGGAAAGACTGTAATTAATGATGTAAGCCATTCAAAAGGGCTCTGTTATGTATTAAGAGGGCAACAAAATTCAGAGTGAACCAATTTCAAGCTAATCGGCTGGTGAAAGGGACTGCTAACTGAACCCATTTCTTGTAGTAATTTTCCCCCTATTTCTCCCCAATTTTATATTAGAAAACAATATTATATTTTCATGACATTATATATGTAGCTGTATTTTATTTGTAAGTTCAAATTTAACTTGCACATCTCCATACATGCTTTCTGGTAATACTTTATCAATGGACGAATACTGCAAGATTTAATTCCTCGAGAAATTTTTTTTTTCGTTTTTTTTAAATTTTAGTCATCCAAACATATCGCTTCTTTTTTCGACCAAAAAAAAAAACATATCGCTTCTTTCAATTATAGCGTCTAAGATGTTTTATGAGATATAAATAGAGAGGATGGTACGTAAAAATGAGATAGTAAAGACAAATTAAAAGAGCAACAAAATAAAGTACAAGGATGTCAAGTTGATGACCCCTGTGTTAGGGCCCAGGGACTAAGACTGGTCAAAGGATTTTTGGAATTAAGGTCCCAAAATCAAGGATTTCATTTCATGTCCATGACAGGACATTCCCCATCAATGATCCTTAAAAAACAATTATATTAAATCATATATTTGAATATTATCATATTCAAATGACTTGTTTATGTACTTTAAGCCTTTGTTTCGTGCTTTTTTATAAAAGGGTTAAATACCATTTTTATTCTGGAAGTATTTGTTTGGGGTCAGTTTTGGTCCGGAAGTTTTTTGAAGGTTAATTTTACCCTTACGTTAGTTGACCGTTGGTCAGGGTTAGTTGACCGTTAGTAGGGCAAATTAGCTTCAAATTTGAAATTTCAGGGGCAAAATTGCACCTTAACCCAATGACCGTTACTCAGACCTATTGAACATTGCTCTTCCAGCCGCTAGACCCTACCTCCGGCTGAGCCAGGGTGTGCAGGCTGTTAAATAGAAAAGAGAACTCATCTCGAGGTCCCTGCCGACATCGTCAGACTTACTAACGTTACTATTAGCTGCCACATCTCGGTTCAGGACTTTTGACCCGATTTTCTTTCGAAGTAAGCATGCTGCACGTTATCAGACATGCTTCCCCCGTCTCTTAGGATTGACCAACTCATATGCAAATATCGTTCACTTGGAACATTTCCTCTCTTTGGCCTTCAAAGTTCTCATTTGAATATTTGCTGCTACTATTAGACAGGCTTCCCCTGACGGCCGGGTATAGGTTGCGCACTTCAACTCTCCGGCGGAGCGACCACTAATGCAAATCTTGGTGGTAGTAGCAGCAAATATTCAAATGAGAACTTTGAAGGCCGAAGAGGGGAAATGTTCCATGTGAACGGTACTTGCACCTGAGTTAGTCTATCCTAAGAGATGGGGGAAGCTCGTACTTTGAAAGGGAACCAGGTGAAAATTCCTGAACCGGGACATGGCAGTTGACAGTAACATTAGTGAGTCCGGCGACGTCAGCAGGGGCACCGGGAAGAGTTATCTTTTCTGTTTAACAACCTACACACCCTGACTCAGCCGAAGGTAGGGTCCAGTGGTTGGAAGAGCAGTGTTCGATGCACCCAAGTAACAATCATTGGATTAAGGTGCAAATTTGCCCCTGAATTTTCAAATTTAGAGCAAATTTGCCCCTATTAACGGTCAACTAACCCTAGCTAACGGTCAACTAACATAAGAGCAAAATTGTTCTAAATTTGAAACTTCCGGGACAAAATTGGCCCTTGAAAAACTTTCAGGTCAAAATTGACTCCCGAAAAACTTTCGGACCAAAATTGACCCCAAGCGAGTACTTCTGGAACAAAAGTGGCATTTAACCCTTTAAAAAAAACTCTCCACCCCCCTCTTCCCCACCCTTCCTCCTCTCGGACCTCTCCCGTGAGACCCTCACACTCCGACGATTCATTCTTCATCTCTCTAAAGCTCTCCATGAAGAGCGTCATCTCTCTTCCCCACCCCTCTTCCTCTCTGGTGATTAGAATCTATCTATGGCGTTCAAAGGAGGCTCTGATGAAGATGAAGACGAAGAACCTCTTCCCCATCATCATCTTTGACCCCTTGCTACTCGTTTTAATTGTATAGCCCTATTCCACAGGTTTCTCATGAATTTTTTAGCCGCTCGTATTTGCTTCCCGTATTGCATGGTGCGTGTACTAATTCTTTTCATAGCCCCATCATTTCCATCATAATTAACTATTCCCTTCTCACTTTATATGGCCAAAATAATTTGGTAAAGAAGAAGTAGGGTTATTCTCTAAAGGACTAGGCCTAAGTTGGTAAAGAAGCGTAATGTGAAAGGAAACAACACTCTATGGAGAAATTGAGAGGGATGAAGAGTGAATCATCAGAGTGGGGAAAGTCTCACAGGAGAGGAAAAAGGGTGGGGAAGAGAGAGAGGGGGTGGAGTGTTTTTTTTTTAAATTAAATAATTATTAAAAAACAATAATGTGACTCCCATAAAACATAAGTTTGTACCCATTAGTTAATGGTGTGTGTATTTTTGTCCCATTTTAAGAAGTTTATAGGCACTTTTACAAAAAAAAAAAAAAAAAATTATGGTGTTGAGTGCACTTTTAAAAAAAATTCATGGATATTTTTGTTGTGGGTATTTGTACCCTATTTTAAGAAGTTGATGGGCACTTTTACTTCTAAAGAAAGTTTATAGTGTTGGTGCACTTTAAAAAAAAAAAAAATCATGAATACTTTTATACTTTAACATTGAAAACATTACATTATGTGTAGTTGTTGTGAGTTTTTTGTGACTACAATATTTCTGAGATCTGCAGTGATGCTCTCGCCTCTCTCGTTGAAATATACAAGTGAAGATTGAAAACTCCTATAATAGAAAATACATTGTCAAATGCAAATTGTAGTGTCTCATATGGTGAGAGTCAAGCTTTGAGGCCCATTGAGCTTAAAACAAAAGAAATCATATGTATAAATTTATTTTTTAAAAATCTCATAAATCTAGTGTTAAAATTTAGAGCGATCCTTTTGATTATTGGTCGTGGTTTATTAAATTTGTATGAAGATAAAATTGCCTACGAAGCTTTCAGAATGATTTAGTTTCTATCAAGTCTTCAAGGACAATTCTAAGTTAAGTTATTTTATCAAATAATCTAGGAAAAACGACCAAAAAAATATCATTTGAATTAAAAAAACCTAAAATGTTTAATAAATTAGCAAAAGGACAATGGGTAATTTGATAGGAATTTGTGATTTTGCAGTTTGGATACTGACAACCTGAGCATATGAATTAACAACTTGGGTATAGAGATTAACAAATTGAGCTCCCCAAATTGTTATTCTTAAATTATAATTGTCTATATTCAAGTTGTCAACGTGCAAACTTTAAGATTTTATATTCTTATCAAATTACCTATTTGTCTTTTTGTTAATTTAGAAGATATTTTGGGATTTTTGTAATTCAAATGGTATTTTTTTTATCATTTTTTCAATAATCTAATTAACTTTGATGAAATTAGTTTTTTGTCTTAATTGTTATTCTCACTTGATAAGTTAGTATTTGGGAAGCTGTTATTGTCATTAAAAATTAGTGAGAAAATTTACTAAAAATTACCGGTTAAAAGTCTTGTATTTATTCTTTTATTTTAATTAAGGATATTTAAGTGTTCGTTTGGGATAACTTATTTTTAGATAATAAGTGCTTATAAATCGTGATTTACGGTATACGAGGTAAGTATGTGAGATGAGTTTTATCTCGATTTACGTAATAAGTATTTATTTTTGAAAAATTTTGGGATAGCTTATTTTTTACTTATAAATATTTATAAATCGTGATTTACAATATACAAAGTAAATATGTTAAAAAAGTTTTACCTCAAATTATGTAATAAACACTTATTTTCTAAAAAAACTATTGCAAATATTGTTTAAGCTAATCCAAACGTACTTTAAGGAACTTCACAAAAGCTGATATCAAAAAACCAAGGCAGGTCTTTAGAGAGGCATCGCAATAATTGGACCATTTTAAAATCCTTACTTCAGAAGATTTTTGTTTTCGTTATTCCAAACCACCCCCCATCCCTCCCGGGAAAAAAATTATCAGATCAAATGGTCAAATGAAAATGAAGGCTTCTTTATTTTTATCAAACTTCTACGTCACGGAATTTCTTATTCCTCACTCCATCCGTGCGTCTGGTCCAAAATCCACATCTTTATACGTGGGCGTTGTTTTATATATTAATTATGAGATATATATATATATATATATATATATATAGACCTGGGCAGCATGCAATTTTTATCCGAAATTTAAAATAAAGATATAAACAAGGACACACTTGCAAAATCAAAGTCTGTACAGATATTTTACAAGAAAGATAAATAAAATTAGGATGATCTTTGACCGATGTTGATCCGGGTTATAGAAGGAACCATGTCTTCTTTCATACATGGACCATTTACAGAGAATTCCTTTTGAATCTCATACAGAGCATTCATTTATGTGGAATCTCAACCTTCTTCCTTCAGACCATATCAGCACAGCCTTCCTTCGTTTCCTACTGGAGGCGTATTCATCCTATTTTTATTCATCCGAACCTAAAAAGACTCTTTTTTTTTTTTTTTTTTTTACATATTGCCCAGTAACATAATCTATAATACTTCCCTTATGATCACATAAAATTTCCCCCTTAGATCCCTAAAAGGAGTTTAGCCCCTCATACCTGGTTATTCTTCAGTAATTGATAATTAAAGATAATATTGGTTGCAGCTACCACGGAGAACTTCTCACACAACTCACAAACACAAGAGAGAGAATTCTGAGAAAGATTACTTTGCATTCAAAAGTGATTGCAATTACAGAATGGGTGCCTTACTGAGCAGCTTACATGAGTATTTATAGAGTCGAGTGACCAACTCTGATTACAAACAGACAATTCTATTTTTACAGATCATCTAATAAAGGATGATAAGGTTCTTACAAGATAAGATTCTCTGCTAAAAGCATTATTTTTCTGAGTGCTCTTCTTTTTTCTTGTCGGTCACGTTTTTCTTTTCTTCATTTGACTTCTTCTGCCGACACTTTTATTTGTATTCTTCTGCCGACACCTCTTTTACAGAAGGCTTGGGTCCATGGTAATATTCGGGTTTCTATCTTTTCCACGAACTTCTTGGCAGTATTCACACTCATAATTTGGGTATTCCCCAATTATTTGACAAATTCTTCTTTTTGTATCAGGAGTATTTTCCATTTTATTCTTCTTTATTTGGTCATACCATAACCCAAATTGCTTGTCATTCTTCGGCTTCTTTCCAAGAGAATACATACAAGTCTTATCTGTACAATAACACACATATATTTTTTCTTCCTTTTCTGGGTTTATAGTCATATTTGCTACCTTTATACGATTCATCTCCTGGAATATTATATGGTAGTCTTGAGCCCTTATATTAGATACACGAAACTGGAAATCTTCATCATCTGTTATGTCTTCTTTTACTTCTGGTTCGTATACCAAAGGCTTCTTGGTAGTTCCAAGTCTAATAAGATTTATAGGCATATAAAACTGATCTGGAGTAATTTCAGCTACAGTTGAATAACACCTTATGAATACTTGATGTTGAGTTACTATATCATAGTAATCTCCTACAGCTTTTATAAACTTTTCGGGTAATTCGGCTATTTCAGATAAATTCCTGGAAGGGTATATACTTTGGATTAATCCATACTGGTATAAGGTTCTGACAATACCTGGAGGAGTTCCTGGGTATATGATGGCTTTATTAAATGCATAATGAGACACATATTTAATGGTTTTATGAGATAAAGAAAGATGGTTTAACTTTTTGATAATAACTTTATAGAAATTATAGAGCTTTGGGATTTCAAAGATGTCTGCATTTGGTTCTTTTGGAGGAGGAGAATTATTGGAAGGCTTCTCTTTTTCTTTTTCTTGAGTTTTCATTATTTGAGAAAAGTTAAAGTCTCTGGAGATGGATGTCTTATTGGAGTTGAGGTTAATAGAGAATTAGAGGTTAACAGAGATTCAAGTCCAAATGACTCGATTAAACTTAGGGTATTGTGAGTGGATGACTCACCTGGAGTGGATGACTCCATTATAGGTAGAGTAGGCTTATAAGGTTCAACCTCTTTGCCTTTACTGTTGTTAATCGTAGTTTGGACATCTGTCCTTATAAGTGGATTGACATCAGCCTCTTGGACATCTGTCCTTACAAGTGGATTGGCATCAGCCTATATATATATATATATATTTATATATTAATATTTAATACATGATATTATATTCTATATCCAATTAACACTACAAAAAAACATCAAATTAGCGACGGAATTTCCGTCACTAATTAGTTTAACGACGGAACCAAATTAGCGACGAAATTTGTTCCATCGATAAAAAGACTGTTACTAATTAATTAGGGACGAAATTTTAAATTCCGTCGCTAATTTGAGACGGATCAGCGACGGAATTCACTAATTAGCGACGGGAAATTCCGTTGTTAAATTTCGTCTCTAATTAGAGACAAAATTCACTAATTAGCGACGGAATTTTCGTCTCTAATCCGTCGCAAAATATTTTTTTATATAATTTAAATTGCCACATGTCCTCACAACGAGCCTCCACATGTTCCTTGTCGGCGGCCGCCACGTGTACCCACCGCCGGCCACGTGTCCCTGTCAACCGCTGCGTGTCACCCTCCATCGCGCGCCACGTGTCCAAGTCACAAATTGGTTGCATTTTGTGACCAAGTTGGGATTCGAAGCCTTGACCTCTCACGCGTGTGTCAGTACCGTCAGTACCTTTGCTAATTAAACTAAGAAGAACTTGTATAATTTAAGTGCAAAATCATATATATATATATATATATTTTGCTTTGCGAACAAAATTAGAAATATAAAATTTAATCCATTAATAAATATTTAAATTTAATTTTCTTGTTTTATTTTATGTAGATGTTCTAACTAAATTTTTATTATTAATATCTTTTTTATTCATTTTATCATATATTTAATTTTTTGTTTGCATTTATAAAATTTTTATTTTTATTTGTATATAATATATTATTAAAAATTCAATTATATTATATTATAATTTCAATTTCAAAAATAAATTTGAATCAATAATTTTATTTATTTATTTTAATATTTATATTATAAATTTATAATAATTTAAAAATTTTTAGTGACGGAATTTAGCGACGGAATGTGATTTTGTCGCTAATTTAGTGACGGAAAAATTTCATCTCTAAATTCCGTTGCTAATTTTAATGACAGAATTTGTGAGAGATTAGGGATGGATTAGCGACGAAATTCTAATTTTCAGTTTTTTTATAGTGTAAAGTATTATAAGTGTGGCCTCTTTATCAGTCTATATGCCTAGTTCAGGTTAAGATTGTGCTCAACCCATCAGTCAGTGGTAACTTTGAGGGGAAGTTATTAATTTAACGGCATACTGGGTTGTTATCTGGTTAGCAATGGTTATTATCAGTTGTTATCATTGTGCCCAAGCACGAGTTAGAAGAAACTGTGATATCTTTTGTACTTGGATTAACTTTTAAAAATAATTTTTACGATTTACGAGATAAATATATAAGATGAATCTTGTCTTGATTTACGAAAAATAGCTTTTAAAACCATAGTTTCGATGTTTCTCAAACACTCAATAACAGTGTTATGTGTTTCCAGTTATCGTTGTTTATATTTAGATCATCTAGAACGAGAGCGTTACTCAGATTTAAGTTTCCTGTTGTTTCTATAATGCTGTATGATTTTTTATAAGCATTTGTGTGGCTTTCATTTAGAATTTACCTTACATGCATGTCATTATCAAATTATCTTCAAAGAAATTGATTACGATGAACTAATTAAATGAAATTTCAAAATTGCTAATGAACGTGGATCGTTGAATAAAAATAAGAACGTAATCAAAGTTTAGGGATGACCATGACACACGTGCCGGCCTCCGATCACAATCAATGACTATTTAACTTTAATTCTAAGTTAATTATGCTGCAATTAATTCATCGAGTACCATCCAATGGTCAATGTTTCCCTCCTATACGTTTTGTATTATTTTTTTCATTGAATTTTAAATAAAACCATGTAGTCTAACAACATGATGAAACGTGAAACTATGTTCTCCATACAAAATGTGATCTTTTGAATGAAAGCTAAGGCGATTTAGATTTTACATTGTATTAATTATAACATTTTTAATTTAAAAATATCACAGGCACAATACAGATAATTAATTAGTTCTAGATTATTGAGCTGTAATTATTCTTTTTTTGCCTTAAGTTGTAGTTTTTCTTTTTTAAGCTGAAGTTGTAATTATTCTGCAATCCCTTACATTTGAACCCGATTATGAAATAGTCTTGAAAACTACAGATTTTTATGCAATAAGTGTGTTTTTCATTTTATTGATTAGATTGCAAGTCTGCATTCTGAAAAAAAAAAAAGGGCAAAAAATGCTTTCTTCCTTAAAAAAAATAGCTTAAAAAAGAAGCTTAAGAATATGGGGGGTTTTGTTGAGATCACCAAGCTCCTTTTTTCTTATGCAGGGACAAAGTTCATTATGTATGCAATCTTATCAATCTGCATAGATAATACTAATTAAAAAATTTCAATGACGTGGACATTCAAGTGATAAATTTTTGTATGAACGGAGTGCACCACGTCATTTATACACTATTCAATAAAATCATATTACTTCACTCTCATTAAATCCTATGTGGGAGAGAGAGAGGGGAGATTAGAGAGATATTTTCAAATAACATAAATGGAAAAAATAAGAAGAAGAAGAGAAATATAAATATTTTAAAGTAATCTAATCAGTTTTGCCAAAAAAAATTGTAATTTGTTTAACTTTCTTAATCTCTCCAAATTAGTTAGTTGGATCTTATATTAAGGATTAGAGTAGTTTTATATGGCATATTTAATTAATTAATAGTCAATATTAACTGAGATAATGATCAGGATAAAATTGTTTCCTTTTTACTATTTCTGGGACAAAATTATCCCTCGGTGAAAACTTTCAGAACAAAACTGTCCCCCAACCCTAAATAAAATGAAGTGTTTTGAAGTTATCATTTTGCGCAAAAAACTATTGTCAAATTAATCCTATACACATAGCAGTATTATATAGGATAATGGTTTAGCCTCTTGAATAAATGAAGTGTTTTGAAGTTATCATTTGTACAAGAGACTGTTTTAAGATTGATCCTATACATACATACATATATATAAATATATATAATAGTCGTTTTTGTAAAATATCCTTCACTCCGCGAAAGAACTCAAACCCACGACACACTTTTTTCCTCTAAAGAATGTAACAAATGTCACGTGTATCACGCAAGACCGAAATCTAGATGCATGTATCATGTGTGCGCATTACATTTGCATATATACACCCACACACACATATGTATAATGCCCCCACTAAATCCGAATAAAAAAAGAAAATCATATAATGTCATTTGCATAGTTATTAAAACTGGATTGGATTGGCTAGTTCGACCACAGGAACTATTGAACCCGTCATCTATCTGGTCCGATCTGATCGGTTCAACCGGTTCATTATTTATTCTGGTTTTTTTTAAAAAAAAAATCATATCTAATTCTATATATTTTTAAAAATTATAAATCATGACTCTATGGAAAGCCTGAGATGTTTACTTTATAATATAAAAATGATCACTAAAAAATATTATCATTTGATCCTAAGATATTATCAAATTTTAAAAATATTCTAAAAAATATTATCGTTCAGGTTCACTTCCTCACCGATTCAATCCCGGGTTAGCGCCGATTTAACTCCAATCTAACCAACTGTTCAGATCGGTTTAGTGGTTGATCCAAATTTAATAACTTTGACTCATTTGTCTCTTTTCGCCCATATTGACCAACACGGCAAATATTTGCATTTAATCGATGGGGCATAGAGAATTGTGTTGTGGTATCCCCATTTTTTACAGGATCATAGGATAAAATTAGAAAATGAATATTAATTATATTATAAGTGATTTATTTTTGAATCAAACTATTATTTTTGAAGTGTCATATATTGTGGATCAGAGGAAGTATCTATTATTTTATATTTGGATGTGGAAAAAATTATGGGGGGAAAGAAAATTATGAAGGAAAACTCCCAAAAATAATATTTTTTTTTACCATTTTTTAAAATTTTCTTTCATAGTATTTCATTTTTCTATCTTTCTCTCCATCCAAACATAGCCTTATTTTCTTTAAATATACTCCCTCATGTTTCAAAATGACGTACAGATTGAACGTTTTTTTAAAAGAAAAAAGAGTAAAACAATGACTTGGCATAAAGTTTTATTTCAATTCACTTTTGTAAACTAAAGTTATCATAAAAGATAATTAATGTAATATAATTTATGTTTACATAGATTTTAAAAAAAGTTAATTTAATAGAAATTTATTTAAATGATATATTAAAAAATCAGGTTTAAAATGTTCTAATTTAAATCAAAGCCAAAAGTCAAAATGGATAACTGGATAAGCAAATAAAAATTAGTGACTTTTAAATAGAAAATTAGTTACTCTTAAAACCATGTCAAACATAATTTTAGACATAAATTGATTTTTTAGTTGGAAAAGTCCATTTTTCAATATAGGGAAAAAAAGATAATTTTCCGCTATCGATTTTTCTACCAAATCATGATTTATAATAAGCCACCCAAACTCCCCCCTTCCCAAAAAAAAAAACATTTTTTAACTGGGAAGCTATAGTATTAGTATAAGATGACTTTCAATAATAAATTTTCCCACAAGATTAATTATATTAAAAACATTTCTTTCTCAAAATCTATTCTTTTAAAAGGCTAATCCGTACACATTATCGTGGTTAGAGGAATCAAAATTCGATTTGTTAGCCTATAAGTCAACTTTCGTGTGCCTAAACTAGCTTTAGTGCCAAACCATGACCTACTGAATACCTAATCCCTACCCTGATGCAATTAATAATTTTGATCACTCTTAGTGTGTGTTTGGTATTATTTATTGAGGGTCAATAAACACTTACTGCCTCCAGTCCTAAATATAAGACATAGTTTGTAGTGCAAATTGCACTACAAACTATGTCTTATATTTAGGACTGAAGGGAGTATTATGTAAGTCGAGAAAAAACTTCTCTTACATACATATCTCGTATACTATAAATCATGATTTATAAACACTCATTACCTAAAAATAAATTATCTCAAACAAACACTTAAAGTCCACACAAATCAATTAGCCGTGTTTGTGAGGCGCTCAGCAACTTTACGTTTCTTTCCCTTTTTCATACAAAATTATATTTATATTTAAAGCCAACGACAACAATAAACCTACCATGCTCTTCCCTTGAGCTCGAAGATTCCCTCAAGAAAAGCGCGTCCGCTCAATTTTCATGTTGTGTCTGTTTAAATTAGTGATAGAAACTGTATTTATAACATGATTTATTTTCATGTTGTGTCTATTTAAGTCAGTGATAAAAACTATATTTATAACATGATTTATGGTATACGAAAAAAACATATAAAAAAATTTTATTTTACTTACGTGAACATACTTCTCAAATACTAACTCAAACAGGTTCATTTACATTAAACTAAAATGCTTAATTTACAATTGGATAAAAAAACTTAATATACCATACGGGCGAACAAAAAGTTATGCAATATAAATAATTTTTTGTTTTAATTTTTTTTTTCCGGATTGCAAAACAAACTAGCGAGTTACATCTAGCTTTTTTGTTTTAATTCTACATGGTTGTCTGAAAACGAAGTATGCTTTTATTCAAATTATATCTTATATTCAATAGGTGAGTCCTTATTTCTATCACATTATTTAACCTAAGTATGTTAATTTTTTAAAGTATTTAATTAATTTTTTTAAACGTTGGTTGAAAATTATGCTTAACTGTGTTGTGTTTCAAACTAAAAGCTATTAAATTACTCCAATATTTGAAAATTTGAAATCCTCCTTTGCATGGAAAACACATATTTATCACAATTCACAAAATTATTTAGTGAGCATAATCGATTCTTAGACACACACACACACAATTAAAACATTACATCATGGAACAACAAAGAATGTGGCCTAAGAAAATTCAAATATCTCATATTTGTTAAATATTTTTTGTATTACAAATTACAAACTTGTTAGATAGGCTGAAAGATTGCTGGCAAAAAAAAAAAAACAAGATAGGCTGAAAGAATGTAATGAATTTTTACTCTTTTGTAATAGATAAAATCGAGATTTTATTTAAATAAAATTAATAGGTGTTTGGAATTGTGAAAAAAGTAGAAGTGACTTAAAATTTGAGATGTGACCAAATCAACCCACGTGCACGCAGAATTAGACATTCGAGGTCTATTGATTGGAACACAACTCTTATCCTCCCACACGTGTTGTTTTTGTTTTTAATAATAGTAATAATTTTTTATTGACTTTGACGCCCCCACTTGTTTTTGTTTCTTCTCTTTCACACCATCTCCATCGTCTCACTTTCATTGTCACATCAAATTCTCAAATTAATTTAGTTCGCATGCTCTCAAATCACAAACTTTGAAGGTTCAAAAAATAAACCATAAACTACATTTTTCCCATCACTTTTCTTAAATTTTAATTCAGATGTTTGAGAAACACTAGAATTAATTTAAAAAAAATTCATTTTTAAGAGATAAAACTTATTTTTCACATTTATATTGTACTGTGAAAAAATGAATTAAAATAAACTAATTTAATTACCCATTAAATATTATATTAAACATTAATGAATTATCAACCGGGACTACATTTAGTGACAAGATTATTAACACTTTTAAATAAAATCCACAAAAATATTGCCAATGACAACCCCGTGGTTTATTAACTTTTTTTTTTTTTTTTTAAAGGCAGCCCATTTAAGTGCACAGACAGCATATGTGTGTACATAGATATACAATGCCCGGTTAAGGTTACCTAGTGAATATGACATTCTACTTCGATTTTCATTGTATCAGCAAGTCCCGTTTAATTATCCAACCTATAGTATTGAAAAGTGGTTAAATCACTAATTTTGTTTGAGAATGAAATACATTTTTAAATTTATCCACATTCAATACTTTATCTACACCAAATATAAATGGCTTTTAACTACTCCCTCTGGCCCTAATTATAGGATAACATTTAAGAGTTGATCTTGGTCCCAATTATAGGACAACGTTTTAATTTTTGTCAATTTCTTCCCAAAATACCATCAATTGATACTTTCTCATAATAATGAAACACAATAACAATTTTATAATACACCTATGTATTCTATAAAATGAGTAATACTTGCAACTCATTAATGTCACATACACCTCAATTCTACTGTTTCTTTTATTTTTTAATAAAATAATTTTGAAACCCTGATAAACTTTAAGTTAACACCTTTTGATAGTCTTTTAAAATAGAGAGTAATACGCGTTGTTTGTGGTTTTTTCTTAGCTCTCAGGCGCACTAGCTAGAGAAATTAATTCTCAATCTTTGTAATGAATGGATCAAATTTGACTTTGTTAATCAAACAATGAGTTATGAGGTCATTAACTACAATTTCCTTAGATATAAGAAGTGCTCCAATTAATATTCCAAAGTTAGGGCATTTTTGGAAAATAAATAAGATTAACTAATTTAACTACTATTCTTAATTTCTCCAAAGTTAGGTAAATATATTCTACAATTAGGATTGGAAGAAGTAATTTATATGTATCAATAAAAATAATGGAATGTCCGTACAATGCCCGGGAATTTATGTATAGTTTTTCATAAAATTTAAATAATTTCTAATACTATCATAATTAGCTATATCAAAATCCAACATCATATTTATTTTTACACGCTCTCACTTCCCTTATTAAATATAGGTATATATGAGAAAATTATTTAATACTGCTATTTTAAATTAACAAGTGTCTTATAAAAATGATTAAAATATCTTATAGAAGGTAAACACCAAATAACAAAAACCAGAGGGAGTACCGTCAATTACATCTAAGAAGCCATATAAGTTACAATTAATGCGATTTTAAATCAAGTCAATCTTGAGAAAATATATTTAGTACCCTTTTAACAACTTATGACAACGACCATCTATTTCTTTCAGAAGATTGCTTATAATGGTAATCATAGTAGTGAATGTTTTAGTTAAGGAGTGCTAACCCAAACACAATCCAATGATATCTTTGAACAAGGAAGCAGATATTGAATGGGAAAGGAATTTTCTTTTTTAGGAACATATGAAATTTTGGAACAACGTGTGTGTGTGTGTGTCTATCTATCTATATATATATATATATATAGAAAGTGAAGTGAGATCTGGGAACAGTAGTGAATAATTTAAAGACGAGACAAAGAAGAGTGGATTAGTCTAAAGAGGGGAAAACAGTTTGACCAGTCAAATGCACACCCTCTTGGAAAAAGATGGAACAAATCAAAGGCTTTAGGGAACAAGGTACAATGTTTGTTAGACACTTTCTTTGATTTTTTTTTTTCTTTTCGTTAAATGGGAATCGAAGACTATGAACAAACCAAGCAAACAAAAAAAAGTGGGAGGAATCAAAGTGGTGTGTGTCTCTGACTTCCTCGACCCTCATCGTGTTCCTCAAGCAATTATCAAAGTTTTAAACTTTATATGAGTGTGTGTGTGTGTGTGGATGTCTTGTGGGTTCAAAAATCATGTTGTCTGAATTTTTTGGTGGTTTAAAACTGTAATCATTCTCAATATATATGAACAAAGGAGAGATTCTTTATGCAAGTAAAGCAGCTCAACCACAGAAATAGGGAAAACACAAATATGGGAGTCCATAATCTACGAAATATATTAATGATATTTTAAAAATGTAAATAACATTTAGGAAAAAGGATAAATAAATACCACTTGAATTTCAAAATATCAAATTAGTGATTTTCAAAAATCTGTGTTGTCAGTTGCTATACTCTTTCTATCAATCTCATTATTCTTATTGTCAACAAAACTAATTTGGGATTTTGAAGTTCAAGTGGTATTTAAGTGCCTTTTTCCCTAACATTTAAAAGATTGTATTTAAATTTTCTTACCACCTAGTTTTGCAATAGAAATGCCCTTATAAATTTGAAACCAGTAATAATTTTAATCGGTCAATGTTAATTTTAAGTAAAGTAATAAATCTGAATATTGTAAATAAAAAAAAATTATGTTGAAGTAATCACATCTAACCTAACAAAAGCCTCCTAACTCGATTAGTATGGAATATTACATAGTACTACTTTCAATCTTTAATATAAGACTCATTTAACTTTTTTTTAAAAAGATTAAAGAAGTTACATAAATGATTTTAAAGTATTTACATTTATCATTTATATATCAAACTAAGGGCTTGTCTGGGTTAGCGTTGGAGAAGTATGTTTACGTAAGTTGAGACAAAACTCTTTTCACATACTTACCTTGTATGTCATAAATCATGTCAGAAAAGCAGCTTCTACTGCTAACCCAAACATGCACTAATTTGTTTGAGTTATAAACTGAAATATAATCAAATAATACACAATATATGTTATGATTAAATAATTTATTTAAATTTCTTAATCTCTTTAAAAAAAAAAAGTCAACTAGGTAAGACCAGAAGTAGTGGTACTTTAGAAACGCACTAATGAGATCAATTTACTTCTATTATCCTTAATTTGTTATTTTGAAAAATTTCCAACCATCAGTGATACAAGTCACTGGGCCTTAACTACATTCTAATTATAAATCCTCTTCTCAAGCTTTATGCAGCTTTAAGATCCATTGGGCCTCATGGGCTGAAATGAGAGCCTATAATGATCACCCAGTGATTGTGGTTCATGGATGAACAATCCAAACTCTACGTGCCAAACACAACAACACTCTCCACGGTCTCTTAACTCGTCAAAATCTTAATTTCATATTCCTTGACGTGATTGATATAAGACCCAATTTAATAAGAAAATAAATTATAAAATCAACTTTGTATTAAGGATCAGAGGTAACATACACAAACATGTTAACATTAGGTTCAAACTTGGAACCTCATTCAAACTAGCCTGAACAATTTGCTGTTGACGCATCTAAGTTCTCTTCATATTCTTATTCATCACGACAAATCGTGGTATATAATTGCTCCAATCACATCAGATTACTTGCAGAGAAGCTAAAATCTAATTAACTGGAAGTGACTGATTATCTACAGGGAAGAAAAAAAACAAGTCTACCATTCATTTCTATTCAGTTTTTAGTTTTGTGACACTCAAATCACCAACATAAAATCTATTTAAACACAGGACTTTTAGAACTTCATGTTAAGAATCTTCCCTAATGGGTAATATTTTTTTGGAGTTCCATCTGATGAGGATTGAGTATCTTGTTTAGGTGTTGATCCCTCCATTATGCCATTTACAGAAGCCTTTCTTCTCTGCCTCTGTTCTCTTTGTCTCCTTAATGTATCTTCTAACGCTTCTTTGGCTCTCTCAGCTAACTCGGCTCGGCTTAAAGCCTGCTCTGCACGAGCTCGTAGCCCTCCAATCTTGGCTGTTGCAACCTCCAATTCCTTCTTCAACAATGCTACTTCTGATTCTTGAACTTGCTTTGTCTTCTCATGTTGTCTGATCAAAGATTTATGTTCCTTCAATGGGTTTCCAATATGGTCCTTCTTGTTATCTTGAAACTGAGATATCAGAAGAGCATTCTCCACTTGTGCTTTTATATCTCTCTCCTTTAATGTGTTTGCTTCTGCTTTTGCCTTCTGTAACTCATCCTTGAGCGATTGAATAGTAAGATTCAAGTAATTTATTTCCTCCTTTACACTGTGATGTTCTTGGTTTAACTGATTCAACTCCATTCGTAATTCTTCTGTGTCAGTGCGAAGCTGGTCTGAGTCTTCTTTTCTGACATTTGAGGCAGATTCATTTACGAAACCCTTGAGCGTTTCTATTTGATTCTTCAAATCTTCGACCTGTTTTTGAGCTTGAGCTAGTGCTTTTGAAGCTAACTCAATTGTTTGGTCTCTATCAGAGAGCAAAGAAAGTTTTTCTTTTGCTGCTTCAATGGCAGCAAGCTTTGACTTACGAATAGCTTCATTAAGCTCCTTCACTTGGCGAAGCAATTCTTTCTTCTTTAACTTCTCAAACTCAAAAGCATTTTCCATTTCTTCTGCTTTTGTCAGTGCTTTAACTTCTGAATCTCTAGCTCCAACAAGTTCAGTGTCTTTGCTCAGAAGCTCCCTCTGTGTAGATTTCATTTCACTCAAAACTCGAAGAAGCTGTTCCTGGATATTTGCATTTTTCAAGTTCTGTTCAGTCATCTCCTTCACCTTGGACTCGAGTTCATCAATTCGAGCTCTGCTCCCAACACATTCATTCATGTATTTGTTTCTTTCAGAATCAGAATTCTTCAGCAAGGTAGACAATTCATAAGTCATCTTTTGACTGTGTTCTAGCTTAAAAAGTGCTTGTATATGAGCAGCGTTTTTGGCTTCTAATTTAACTTTGTAGTTGGCTAGTTCCTTGGACAATTCCTCCATCTCCTTCTCATGTTCTTGCTATATGAAGCGAAGTAAATAAAAACAGGAAAAACATAACATCAAACACCTTTCCTTCATGTGGATCAAATTGTAAGTTTTCAATGGCTACTTTGTTTCAAACTGTCACTTATTACCTTAAACCTCGTGGGTTGATAGCTTTTCTGATGATCAACTTTATCTTCAAACAAGGATAGTGCAGTTCGGACTGGTTCAATCGGCTTAGTATCGATTTCACCCATACTTTCACAGGAAAAAAAGAATCTGTAACTGCAAATATCACAGAAAGTGATGTTATAATCCAAATTTAAATGTAATAGAGTGCTAATAAGGATCTTAAAGGACTTACTGTCAATATGAGTTCAAATGTGAGAGAAGATTAACAAATTATCAGTAATTTTGAGGAGGACAATGGCAGGAAAAAGAGGAGCAAGTCATGAAGTTTCTTAGGAATATCAGTCACTGATTTTGAAGTTAACGTAATTGGCTTTGGGAATCACAATGCATACGGCTCTATGAGTATGTTAATATTCTCTCAGTTTTCAACTCCAATGTTTTGTTTTTTTGGACTCATCTTCTCACCCCTTTCCATGTCTTCCAGAGCTATTAATATATATATATATATATATTAAGAGGCAAAATGCCCATAAGCTTTTACTTAAAGTACACTTAACACCATACACTTTTTAAAGATATAAAACTACCCATCAACTTTCAAGAGCAAAACTACCATGGCCATTAAGATATGTTATTATGATGGTAAATGCTTACATGGAAGCTGACGTGGTCCTGACTATTTTTTAACTGGCAGTGGAGGACAAAAAATAATAGAAAAAGGGCCACATGTGTGCCTATTAGGGTTAATTAATTTTTTTTTTAAGAAAACCTACGCCCATTGATCTGGAAATGTGTGAACCCCTTCAGCACTCACCCTTCAGCTGCAATAAAGAAAAAGGGGTAAAAAAGAAATGGAGAAGACGGGGTCAAAATCCTTTAAAAATGAAAGTAGGGTGTCGAAATCTTCAATGGCTCTCTACCACGCCCTTGATCTTTCCAGCTCCAATGAATATGACGTCACCATCCTTCTCTTTCTCGATTTGATGTAGCATTTCAGGGTGTGGAAAATCCGTTGAAAATGCAGAGCTTTGAGGAAGAGATCAAGGAAATGATTGACCCTTGCAGAAGACGGAACCCAGGGGTGTCGAAATCGTTCAAAACGCGAACTTTGAGGAAGAAAGGAACGAGACAGCGAGGATTGTAGCCACGAGACGGCCAGAGAAAATGGGGCCACGAGCAGACTTTTCTAAGGAAAAATGGCACCCAGTCCCAGATAATGAAAATAATATTAGCAAAGTATCGTAATTTGTAAATCACAAGTATAAAGGCAGCCATTAATAAGCGAAAGGACAATATTAATAAGTTAGGAGACTATTCTGATGTTATTTTTGTTGTAATTGGGACTCTAGTGTCATTTTCATTTTCCTTTTTGTTCTTACAGAAGTTGGATTCTTTCTGCCAGAAGCCACAAGTCGCATTTGCAGGTTGGGGGAAGGTTCTTTTAATAATAATAAATTTGTAATGAAAATATAAAAAAAATGTGGGATAAGAGAGTAAAAGATAAGAGAAGAGAAAATTTAAGAGAGAGAGTGAGGAGCAATTCTCATTTAGTTTCTTGTGTTTACGATGTTTTGTATAAGGCTCTATTTATATGCCTCCAAGAGTCACCATCAAAGGTCACCACTAAAATATAATGAAGGGTACACTTAATATAAATGAATGTACATTATATGACCCTTCGTATTATTTATGTGGCTGAATGTACATTAAATAGCCTTTTAGTTTCCTAACTACTACTTATAAATGGCGACTAAAATATGAGAGGTCAAAAGTCAATGAACATCTACATAATTAATATATTCATAACACTCCCCCTTTAATGTTCATTTTGAATGTACCTCATTAAAAATTTTAATTATAAAAAGCTTAGTGGGATAAAAACCTAACTAAAGAAAATAGTATATCATTCATTGATACATTGTCCAGTACTACCTTATTAAAAACCTTTCTAGGAAAACCCAATAGGACAGAACCTAGATAAGGCAAAAAGAGTACAATGTGTGCCTACTCCCCCTCTTAACAACATTAGTTGAGATTTTTGAGTCTGTGAAGACCTATACCATGGGCAAGCTTTCCAAAGATTGGACTTGTAAGCAACTTGTTGATTATATTTGCTAGATTTTTACTTGAACGGATTTGCTGGATATCTAGTTCACCATCCTTTTGAAGGTCACGAGTGAAAAAGAATTTTGGTGAAATATGCTTTGTTTTATTGCCCTTGATATATTTAGTTGGGTAATACATGCAACATTACTCTCATATAGGACCGTTGGGATCAAACTACCCATTATCATTCATGATATCAAATGCTATATTATAAGCAAAGATGTCGTCAGTGTTGATTTTGTTTTGGTCCCATCAGATTCTATTATTAACATAATTTATTGGGATCTCATTATTTTCATACATTACAGGTATCTTAGTCTCTACTACATTCTCTTCTAGATATAATAACTCTTTAGGATATGACTCTTCTGGAGCTAATTACTCTTCAGGAGATGGCTCTGCTGAAGCTACTAACTTTTCTTGATTATCCTCGACTTGACCATTTATATTCTTAGCTCCTTTTTCTCTTTTGCGGATTTTTATCTTTGGAACCGATGGACCTGCCACGCTTTAGGCGTACTTTAAATTCATTTATAACAAGTTATCCTTCAGGGACATCAATTCTAATAGGAGCATTAGCAGCTGTGATATGTGACTTAGTTACTTTCTCTGGGTCAGTAAACGCTTCTAGTATTTGATTAGCTAAATTCCACAAATAAATTATCTTTTGAACTTCCAGTTCATATAACTCTGTACAAGGATCAAATTAAGCCAATGATAATTCATTCCAGCTAATATCTTTACCCAGCTGTTTGTTTTCTCCCCTCAATGTTGGAAAAAGTGATTCATCAAAATGACAATTGACAAATCGTACTGTAAATAAATATTTTGTAGATGTTTCTAAATATTTAATGATCGAAGGAGATTCATACCCAATATATATTCCCATCTTTTTTGAAGAACCCATTTTAGCGTGTTGTGGTGGTGCTTCTGGCACATACATTGTACACTTAAAAGTTCTTACATGGGCAATATTAGGTTCCTGACCAAAAACCATTTGTAGGGGAGAAACTTTTAGACAACTTGTTGGCTTAATGTGAATTAACATTGTTACATGCAAAATGTTGTAGCCCAAGCAGAAATTGGGAGATTATATTTCATAAGTAAAAGTTTTACAATTAATTGTAGTCATTTAATCAATGATTCTATAAGTTCATTTTGTGTATAAACATAAGTTACATGATGTTCAATATAAATTTCAAGGGACATACAATATTCATTAAAAGTTTGTGAAATAAATTCATTAGCATTATCAAGATGTGTTTTTTTTTGATAGGATAATCATGGCAATATGCTCTTAATCTAATTAAATGAGCAAACAATCTCGCAAGCTCCAGGCTACGAGAAGATAATAAGCAAACGTGCGACTATTTATTTGATCCATCAATTAAAACCATACGGTAATTAAATGATCTACATAGTGGGTGTATTGGTCCATAAATATCTCCCTATATCTGTTTTAGAAATGTAAGAGACTCACTTTCTACTTTGCTTGTTGAGAGCTGAATAATTAACTTTCCCTTAAAACATATAGCACATTAGAAATCATGGAATTATGGTATTTGTTTACACTTCAAAGTATGTTCACATGAATTCTCAATTATCTTTCGCATCATGATTGACATGAAATGGCCTAATCGGTCATGCCAAACATTAAATTCATTAGTCAAATGGTGGTTTGTATTGGCAAACTTCTGGTTTACAATAGTATGTGTTTCAATTATACTTATAAATGTATAGACAAGCTGGAAGAAAAAGCAGGAAACCTTTCTAATATGCATTTTCTACCAAAAAATAAATTTATAATATTAAGATATTCCTAATTATTTTAAGTTATTGTTTCTATATGATGTGATTTATATTTCTGCAAATATCTTTGAAACTCAATAGGTTTTTTTTAGACTTAGTAGAATAAAATACATTATCAATGCATAATTTTGTTCCTTAAGGTGAAAAAATATTGGCTCTTCCGAAGCCTTCAATCAAATTTATACTCCCAAATATATTTTAAACATTGGCCTCTCGAATTATCAAGGAAGAAAAATATTTATCGTTTTTAAGTATGGTGTGAGATGTTGCATTATCAATGAAACATAAATCTTCAGGACTTATGTCAGCAAGGCTCATTTGTAGATAAAAGAAACATGGAAATAAAGAGAAGCATAATTAAAAATAAAATACATATGATAGTAGCAACTTTAAACACACCAAATCACAGCAATTCAAATAGACAGATAATTTATGATAAGAAATCAACAACATCCAAATGGGTTATATCCATGTTACCATACTCAGAATTGCTAGCCTGCTCGACATGATTTATCTCAATCTTCGAGCCTTTACCATTATTTTAAGCATTTCTTTGTAAAGGTCATGTCTTGACATACGACAAGTATGTGACCAATTACCTTTACCACCACAGTGATAACATGGATTTTCAACATATTTATTATGCCCACTAATTTTCCTTTTGCGGTTCTTATCAATCTTTCTCCACTTTAGGTGAGAATTTGAACCACCACGATTACGACTATGGCCACGCCTAAGGTTGTAGCCACATCTACATTCACGTCCATGGCTACAATTAGATTCATTCATTACTTCATTTACTTCTAGGAATGGAGTCGATCCAGTTGGACGGGATTCATGATTTTTCAATAAAAAGTTAAAAACTCATTGTTCTGTTTAACCATAAGGAGGTAAGAAATTAATTCAGCATGTTTCTTGAAACCGTTTTATAATATTGCTGCTGTAGGAGCAAATTAGATGCATAAAATGTGGAGGATGTTTTATCTAACATGTCTTCATTAGTAACCTTCTCTCCACATAATTTTAATTGAGAAACAATCCTAAACATGGCCGAGCTATACACGCTTACTGATTTAAATTCTTACAAACGTAAATGTATCGAGTCATAATGGGCATTTGGGAAGATGACCATCATTTGGTGGCTATACCTTTATTTTAAATTGTTCTAAAGAACAAGGGGGTCATTTACGGCCAAATATTTAATTTTGAGGCCTTCATGCAAATAGCGGCATAGGAGAATCATGGATCAGACATTCAAGATAAATAGTTCTTTTCGATAATTATAAAAGCCACAAATTTAAATTTAACAAGTTTTAACATAGTTTAGACTAATGCAGTAAAAGGAAATTCATAAAATATGAAATATAAACATGCAATATAATAACACGAACCATAATAACATGAAATTCATAAAGACAAGAAATATTTCATAAAATAAAATATTAGAACAAAATTAAAATCTCTATGGCTTCAAGCCATTTAATTTTCATGGTTTCAGGCTAATAATGAGAAATTAGAATTATATGACTTTTGATATTTTATATTCAGGATAAATAAAAGTTATATGGTTTCTACCCATTCAATAACATAAAAGATGAAAAGTATATGACTTCTAGCCATATAATAAGGAATCAAATGAATATGGCTTCTAACTTTATTGTAAGATAGTAAAAGATATATGGATTTTGACCATATAATATTAAGATAGAAATCAAAGGAACATGGCTTTTGGTCATAATATATTAAAAGAAATCAAAATGATATGACTTCTAGTCATATAATCTCAAAATATGAATAAAAAGAACATGATTTCTTGCCATATAAAAAGAAATAAGAGCAATATGACTTCTGGTCATATAATTCTAGAATAAGAAATTAAAGCAATATGGCTTTTAGCCACACTAAAATAATAGTATCAATAATATAGAATAACTTGTAAAGGAGATTAAAATAATATATAAAAATAATAATAATCTCCAATATTAACCATGAAACCCGATTTTTATAACAATTGATAAAAAGATCTCTTTAATTTTATATAGTGGCTTAGATTATCTTGATAGATCAAGATCAAATAAGGATACGGTAAAAGAAAGTAGAGGAAATTGTTAAGGTAACTCTTAGATAAGTATGCCTTTGTTAGAATTTTCGTGTTAATAATGTGTTATGAAAATAAAAGAAATATAGGATAAGAGAAGAGAACATCTAAGAGAGAAAGCGGAGAATAATTCTCATTCAGTTTCTTGTGTTTATAATACTTTGTATAAGACTCTATTTATATGTCTCCAAGAGTCACCATCAAGAGTCACCACTAAAATACAATGAATAGTATAATTAATACATATGAATTTACCTTATATGACCTTTCTTATCATTCATGTATCTAAATGTATATTAAATAGCCTTTTAATTTCCCACCTATTGGTCATGAATGGTGACTAGAATATGAGAGGTAAAGAGTCAATGAATATCCATATAATTAATATATTAATAACAAAATTAATATAAAAGACATGTGACTTTTTTTTTTTCACTACCAGCTAGGAAATTTTCAGGGTCACACAAGCCTCCTTGTAAGCATTTACATTTAACCGACGGCGACAGTCAACATAACAGATCTTAATAGTCATGGTATTTTTGCTTTTTTTTTTTTTTTTTGAAGTTTATAAACACTTTAATACTTACAAAAAACATATAGTGCCAACGCATTTTAGGTAAAGACTTGTAGATATTTTTTCACCTTAACTTAACCAGATCTGATCATTGTGGAGCAACATTTTAGAACATTCCCTGTGAGCATAATAATGTAAATACCCTTTGTTTGTCAGACATAATTGTTAATTATCTTGCACATTGTTGGAACACGTACGGCTGTTGTTTCACAGTGTCATACTTAGAACATATTGAGGTTCAAAAAGAGAATATAGTAATTACCAAAGTCACATATCAGGCAATGACGAATTTTAATATAAGGAATGATAATAAGTGCATTTTCTAAAATTTAAATCTCTTTATTTTTTTTATAGGGTGATATCACTTATCATCTTAACCAATAACTTATTAGTAACTATCATGATATCTTTTTTTTTTTTTTTTTGTTATATACATGTATCATCTTATTGGAAATAATCATTTTTTAGGTAACATTAAATGTAAACACATTTTTCAGTAAGAATTTAATTATTGGTTATGAGAGACTGACATTCCGCTGGATTCATTTTTTAAATACCAAATAATCATCACTTCGTGTAGAACATCTCTTTTTTTTTTTTTTGAATTACAGAGACAAGAGAAAAAGACTCTTGAGGCCACTACGGGCCATTACAGTAGACTTGCGTACATAGAAATATTACTGAGACCAAATCTTAGCTGAGATCAGCTAACATTTGGAGCGCACAAAATCTGGCGGGTGTGCCAAAAATGACAGTTCATTGCTCGAATCGAGGGCCGTCTTTGCCAAGAAATCAGCACATGTAAAGGCTTCTCGGTGACAATGGTAGATCTCTAAATTCCAATCCCTGTAGATTAGTTGTCTTACTTCCTCTAACTCATTCTGGAGGGGATGATAGTTACCACCTGACTGTAATAGCAGTTGAATTGCTTCTGTTGAGTCAGTGTGTAATATGATCTTCCTAAGATTCCTGATTTTGCATGTCAGAAGACCTAATCTAATGGCTTGAATCTTTGAGGCTGTCGAGCCAAAAGTGAATGCGAGGTTCTGTTGAAATCCGCAAATCCATGTTCCTGAGTTATCACGAATCACGCCTCCCACTGCAGAGTTTCTGTGCTCATCTACTGCTGCATCCACATCGACCCGAACAAAACCCACTGGTGGAGCATTCCATCTTGCTGTGTCTCTGTCTGGGACTCTGAATATCCTGTGTCTGAGTCGCCCCTCTTCTATGCCTTCGTGAAGGAAGTGTAAACTTCTGTGGAGTAGTTGTTGTGGAAGGTCACTAGTCCCTTAAAAAACTCTTCTGCATCTGTTCTTCCAAATTAGCCAGCATATAGAACCAAAGACCCTAAGCCAGGGCCACTGAGCCATCTTGCGATCACCCGATGAGTACTGTGTATTCCAATTTAGCCACACCTGTAAATTTCCAGAAAAAAATGCAGAGTAATAAATGGGTTTAATACAAGATAGCCACACAGAACTTGCAAATTCACAATCTCTCAAAGTATGAATTATTGTTTCCTCACAATTACACTCGAATGGACACTCAGTGTTTATGCTCACATCCCTCTTGGCGCAAATAGAATTCATAGGAACTCTTTCCTAGTACAATTGCCACATAAAGAATTTAACTTTCTCAGGAATAGGCCATCTCCAGATGCGTTGCCAGAATGAATCTTGGGATTCCTCAAGCGACGAGTAGATCATGGAATAAGCAGATTTGACGCTGAAATTTCCATCAGAGGATTTCCTCCACCAGAAAGTATCGTCACCTGATTGGGAAGGAGGAGAGACTTTCTTGATCCTTTCAATCACCTACCATGGAAAGAATATACCACATTTATGTAGGTCCCACCCCCCGTCTGTGCCGATGAAAGTATGAACTGCTTCCTTAGGATTTATAAAATTTTGGTTTTTGTCTACATAGTATATGAGTGGCTGGTCGTGGTTTGCCCATAAATCTCACCAAGCATTTGTTGATTGCCCGTTTTGAAGCTTTCTACCCACTGCTGTCCTAAATGCGTGCAGAACATCTCTGTTGTCCCATAAAAAACACAATATAAAATTGTACCAAGAAAAAAAAATAAAACACAGGCAAATGATTTTTTTTTTTCTGGACATTTTGAAAATTATTTTGGTTACTTAAAAATTTACTCCCTCTTATCCTAATTATAAGATAAAGATGAATTTTTTGGAGAAATAAAGGAAGTCAATTAAATTACTTTAGAATATTTATATTTATATTTTTTTTTCTAAACTAATTAATTTGACTAATAAACTAATACATAATATAATAATACTAAAAATATAAATATTCTAAAATAATTTAATTAATTTTTTTAATTTCTAAAAAAAATTCAAATTTATCTTATAATTAGGATCAGGAAGAGTCCTAGTTTTTAGTCCTTACCATAATTGGGAGGGAAAATATCTTTTATTGGGCCCAGGCCTAGTAGGAACTAGCGTCCAAGTGACGCGGCTGTTTGTTGACTTTCAATAACCGGAGATCTAACTATGGAGCAGTGTTAAATCTAACGGTCCTTAATGATTCTGGACCCGCAACATGAAAATGCGATCTGTTCCCTGGTGAAGAATGAAACCCTAGATAGGTTCAGTTATAGATAAATCTATATATATCTCTTTAATTTTCGCCTTCTTCGTCCGTCGACTCTGGTCCTTTTCGCTGCTTCCGTAGTCCAGTGCGTTGAATCGGTGAGAACTGAATTAGAGAAGTTGAAACATGTCGGACGAAGAACATCACTTTGAGTCCAAGGCTGATGCTGGAGCCTCCAAGACTTATCCTCAGCAAGCTGGTACCATCCGCAAGAACGGATACATCGTCATCAAGAACCGCCCCTGCAAAGTATGCTTTTGTATTCTTCTTCTTTTGATCTCTGTTTTTACTTTTGGTTAATTGCTGGTGGAAAAGTGAAATAAGCACGTAGTTATGGATTTTTATCATTGAATTTCTGATCGAATAAATATGTTTTAATTAGAGGAAGATTTTAATATAAACAATCGTTACCAACAGATTTGAAAGAACTATTATTAGTGGGGTCGATATTAGTCATCCACTTTGAAGCTTTGATTAATCTGATTTAGATTTTTTTGGTTTTTCCCTTTGGGAAGCAATGTTCTTTCAATATTCATTAAGTTGGCTCTGTTGTTTACCTTGTCGGATTGAAGATTGATGGTTTTTGGTGTCCCTTAAGCGTGCCTGAGGCCCATTTGTGTGTCTCAGTTTATACTTAATTTTGATAGCATTAGCATTTAAGGCCTAGTATTTCATATGCCTGCAAATTAGGCTGGGCGGGTTTGTTCTCTGAAGTCTGAATAAATTCTTTTATTTAGTGAATAATAAGATTATGTTTGCAAGTACCTACCGGGCTTTCATATTTTTTTTTGTTTTTGCATGCATGAATCTATTGGTTTCTTAAGTAATTTGAAGTGGCTATGCAATGAATTTTTTCCCATAGTCCCTGTAACACAGTTATGACTTCCTGAGTACTGCTGTTTGTTGAATTTGGTTGTTGTTAAGTCTTTATGCTTTAATTTCTTGACATGACACATTGCTTTTGAGGTTGTGCTTATGTTGTGTATTGGTGTTTAAGTGTCAATGTCTTTACTTAATAGATTCAATTTATAATTTATGGCAGGTTGTTGAAGTTTCAACTTCTAAGACTGGTAAGCACGGTCATGCTAAGTGCCACTTTGTTGGGATTGACATTTTCACTGCCAAGAAGCTGGAAGATATTGTGCCCTCTTCCCACAACTGTGACGTATGTACATAAAATTGTTTATTTTCTCAATTCGACCTTTTTAATTTGCCTAGATTGTCTGCTGTATAACAATCTTCCTTTTCAGGTTCCCCATGTGAATCGTACTGACTATCAGCTCATTGACATTTCTGAGGATGGATTTGTAAGTTGACATTTCTGATACCATTGCACAACTATGGTGCTCATTTTTCTGAATCTTACTTTCGGCTTCTGCTGTTAAATGATGTTATAGGTCAGTCTGCTGACTGAAAATGGCAACACCAAGGATGACCTGAGGCTCCCTACTGATGAAAATCTGCTAGCTCAGGTTAATCCAACCTTCCTTCTTTTTGTCTATTTTCCCCTTTCTTTTATACCCACAATCTGCAAGTCAGTTTCTTTTTTGTATATTTTCCTCTTTAATTGTTTTTCTCAAATGGTTTGGGATAATGATAATGCTTGTTGGTGACATGATATACTCTGGTGTGCAGATAAAGGATGGATTTGCTGAGGGCAAGGACCTTGTTGTCAGTGTCATGTCTGCCATGGGGGAGGAGCAGATCAATGCCCTGAAGGATATTGGGCCAAAGAATTGATTATTGGGGGTTTGCTGTTTCCATTTAAGTAACAATAGTTTTGTTGAGCCCTTGTTATTGTCTTTTGTCCTTTTTAAGGCTGGGCTCATGTACTCTAATGCTGCAAGTGTTAATTTATGGATTTGTTGGCAAACTATATCACATTTCTTACTCCTAAAATTTTCCCAACAAATAGGGCCTCGTTTTAATTTCGGATGGAAATGATGGTGGTAACAAACGATGGGATTGCTAAACTTGGTCACAGAATTCGATCCTGTCGACGACTAAAACGTGGTTGATATATTTTGTAGCCGCATTGATTAATGTATGAGCTATTTTATGTGGATAGAATGGTAACAATGTCCATCAAATTAGCAACAAGTGATCATAAATTGTGACAAACTTGAGAGTCGATGTCAGGGAAAAATATGATGCAGATTCAATGACTGTGCGTCCCTTGGTGGAAACGCACATGAAAATTTTATTTGACGATGTAGTTTCGCCGAGGTCGCCGTACCTGGCAAGGGGCAAGTGATGATCATTTGGCTTTTCACTAAGTTGCAGCTTTTATGTTGAAAGTGATTAACGTGAGAGCTAGGGAATTGGGGGACTCGAACTGAATTCAATTGAACAAAAGTTTGTGCACAAAATGAAGGGTGAAAAATTAACACATCCCCACTATTTATAACGTTTCTTATGAACAAACCTTCTGCATTAGAATCGCTTGAAATAAGATAAAGA
This sequence comes from Inga laurina, assembly GCA_963855925.1. Taxonomy (NCBI): domain Eukaryota; kingdom Viridiplantae; phylum Streptophyta; class Magnoliopsida; order Fabales; family Fabaceae; genus Inga; species Inga laurina. The sequence continues at coordinate 41,729,034 of OY979713.1, forward strand.
TGCAGAAGACAACAAGTGAAGAAGCTGCCAGTTTAAGCCCCTTTGTATTCCAATTTTTAATTAAGCAGTTCATTGGATGATATGCATAATGGATATTTTTTTGGTTTTTGGTACAAAAGGAAGGGTGAACGATATCCAATCCCATACAATATTTTCCTACCAAGCTAAAAAGTTTGATCTTTGACTGACCGATTGCTTCTTGAAGCCGTGGCTTTTAAAAGACGGTGCTTAGGGCCCATTTGGATCAAAGAAGATATAAGAATGGAATGGAGTGGAATGGAAAGGACTGAAAATGAGTGGAAAGGAATAGAGAATATTTTGCCTTTGACGTGTTTGGTTTGCACTGAAAAATAAAATGAGTTAATAGGAAAATTTTTATTTGGATAGAAGAAATAAGGTAGGAAAATGAGGTAAAAGATCATTTTGCCCATAAATGGAAAATATTAATTTAATCCTCCATGGGAGTCACGCGCTCAAATCACTCTTGCTCACCCCTATATATAACGGTTGAAAGAGGTGCCCTTGGTGGGAGGGATGGCGGACGAGGGCCATCGAAAAGTGAAATCCAGCGGGGAGATGGCGGAGGAGGGAGTTGCAAACAATGGTTTAGGTAAAGGGAATGGGTGTCGATCTCGCATGCGATTCATTTATCTGTTGTAATTCGTAAAATGAACTTAATCGAAGTGGTGCTATATGGGGACGCGGCAGTAGATGTATGCGATGGATTTCAGCCTCATTCAAACATTGTGAATCTGGTTGTGGTTGTTCAGTATGTTTTGGTGAAGAGGGAAGGAGGTCCTTTTTTCTTGGGTAACTACGATCATGCAACAAGAGTCTTCTGACACCCTAGGATGAGGGAAGTTAGAGACTTGCGAGCATTGTCATTACGTAGGTTGATAGGGTGGATTGTTGTGTAATAGTTCCTTCATTTGCAAGAGTTTTGGGGAACCCACGAAATACATGTTCATGTTTGTGTTTCATACTTGCACCATAACTATAAGATAACCATTACGTGCCTATCAGATGGATGGGGTTAAATCAACTTCTTCTCAAGTTACTTGTGCTTTTGGAACCATATGCATACTTTGGGTGCGTCATGGCTGTTGCATTTTAAATTTACCCCCTCACACATTACGTGCCCAGCACATGTATGCGGCTCAATCCCTATTCAAAAATTGTCCAATTAATCGCAATGTAACCATAACTTGCACATGGTTGAGGACAATATAACCATATCTTCAAAAGTGTAATGTCATTATGCTAGGCTAACATTCTTCTACGTGGTTCCAATGGTGAAGAGGAAAGCTACGTTAACCACGGTGTGCCCATGGGCGTCATATACTTATCTCACTTTAACTCATGTAGCGTTAACCATAATGTGCCTATGGGCTTCAAGAAGTCTTAGCAGTTGAAATAGTGCTCTGTTTGCCCTTGTTTTGTATCGCCGAAGCAAAGCATATTTTTAAACAAGCGTCTTCACCACGAATATGTGCGTCCCTTAAAGGCGAGTTAACTTACATACATAACTATGTATTACATAATCATATTCTCAAAAAATGGTGAAAGGCATTTTCTGTGGCATAATTTAACTCATTGTTACATCATGGTTACAACAAAGTTATTTGCCATCACTCTTAAACGTTGCACACCCACTAACCGCATCAGGTCAAGACGGCTTCCATTGAGTGGAATATAACATATTTAACGATGTTCAAGACATGGATACTTTATGGTTAGATTGTGGTTGACTATCATTTGTTGCAGGTCTGGAGTTCACACCACCTCTACCTTCTCCAAAATAGCTTCCTCAAGCAATGACCTCTTCATTTAGCTAACCACCGAAAACCAAGGACAATAGGTGCATCAAATTAAATGAAAAAAACCAACACACAAGCAACGTCAACGGAGAACAAGGAACCCACCAATTGTTCGTTGGGATTTTATGGAAAACCGTGTGGTCACTAGAATAGTTCACTCGCTACCTTTGTTCTTTAGCTCCCTCTCTTTTCCCCAGCTCCGCCACTGCTAACTCACCTCCAAAAGACCTCCCCTTTATATAATATCAGCGTCACATCAAGGGCATTTTGGTCCTTTGTCCATTTTCTAGCGCACCATTTTCACTTATTCAATTGAAAATTGGGGGGCGGGGAGGGGTGGGAAAATCATTTCCGACGGAATATTTGAACCAAATGCCCACTGTCAGTTTGAAAATCCCTATTTTCCTATTCCATTACCCTATTTGCCCTGATCCGAATGGGTCCTTTGTTTACATCTCCAAGATCCTCTTTTTTTCCCATTCTGTGCAACAAAACCTTTATTAAAATGATGAAGATATGCAACAGCACAGTACCATAAATATGCTATTGTTACATGGCACTCCCTCTAGTCATGACTTAGATTCGGTGAATTAGTTGGAATTGACTTACTCTTTAATGTGAAGCTGGGGTTGTATAGAATATGTGGGGCGTTGCGGTTTCCTCTTCCAAGTTGCCAGAATCAATGAATCAAATTCAAAACACAGTAAAATTATGATCCACTTGTTTCTGAAACTCAGTACTAATTCGGGCCGATTGTTGTTCTCCTCTATAATTGGAACATAGCTGGCCCTCTTTCTTTCTGCACCATCAGCGCAAAAAGAAATTGTCCCCAGGAATATTCAGCTTCTCAGATTGCATTTTTGGCCTTTTTAGCTTTGAAAAAAACGCTATTTCATATATTTATTTATAAGCCTTGTATTTATTGGAGCTACTGGGCCAAAGTGGACATCAATCACTCACATTCAACAACTTTTGAAATCATCAATGAGAGTTGGTCTAAGTGGTAAGCAGTTTGGTTCCGTTTAAATAAGGTCTTGGGTTTGAGCCTTATGTATGTAGAAAATTTCCATTGGGAGACTCTCCCACCATAGCCAGATACGCGACGCGGGTCGGATCCGGATGTAATCGGGGCAAAGCTCCGGTGAACCGGATGGACAATAAAAAAAAAACCTTTGAAACCACCAATGAAAGTTGGCATGGATTGAACGGGTCATTGTCTTTTAACTTGTTAACCATTTCCTGCCGTGTTCGAGGCTGGGGGATGAGAATGGAGCAAATTTTTTTTGGGAGGCATTCTCCCGTATGGGCCCGACAGAAGGCCAGAGTAATATGCCCACTTGCCCACCATTCTTGTAAAAAAAAAAAAAAAACCAACCTTCGAAACCCTTTTTTCCTTCTTGCCTCGTCTTTTTCAGATAGGAGTACTATTACATAAATTTCCTGATTTTACTTTTTAAACGAAAAACAAAACTGAGATCTGATGCTTCTGATTTAATTTGCACAATGCAAATCTGCACTTGGGAAAAAGTAGCAGTAGAGAAATCAAACCCTTTCCTCGACTACTGCATTTTTTTTAGCAAAACATTAAACCTCTTGTTAATCATGTATCGTGCTTTTGTCAAATATAACTACCCCTCTAATATATAATATAAGATTTATTTATTTAATTTGATTATATTAAAAAATTGGTTAAGTTAATTAATATGACATGTATTTTTAAAAATATCATAGTAATCTTCTTTAATTCATTTCTTCCATTTCCTGCTTGATTATTATTGATGAGACATCAATAAAGTAAATTAAGAAAATATTGACATATATAAACATTACATTTTATATTTATAACCAAGATCAATATTTAAATATGTCTTAGATTAAAGACGGGAGAAAGTAATAAATAACTATAGTTTAGTCAATATGATCATATCAATAAATCCATTGGATTGGAACAAATAAAATATTATATCCGATAGGATAATTATAATGGCATACTCAAAGAAATATAATATTCTTAGAACACAGTATCATCACCAATAGTTATCCAAGATCTTATGAATTTATTATTATTTAATCAAAGTGAGTGATGTTTATATCTTTATGGGTATCATTGCAATCGAGTGCCCTCATGGTCTCACTCAGACATTGCGTTATTAGATCTGAGAAACATCAATTATGGCTTTTATTTGGTGGAATGGGAGGTGGAAAATCTTCCACTCTTTTTTTTTTTTGTTCATAACTTCCACTCATTTTTTATTAACTTCGATTTTAAATCATTTTATTTTTTTCTTTTCAAACACAACTTAACAAATCTTGTGGAAATGTATACTCTTAAATAGCGTATAGCACCATAAAAGCTTATTCGATTAATACAGTCTTTGGTCTCCAAATTTTTTCCTATTTTAGTTTTGATCTCCCATGTTTTAAACTATTGGTTTTGGTCTCTTAAGAAATAAAATGATCTAGGGTTTTAATAATATATAAGGATCAATGTTTTAAATAGAATATAATTTGAGGGACTAAAGATTATATTAACCCAAGCTAATTATAATCTATTGCTGGAAGAGGATACTCTCATTGTCCTCTTTCTCATTATCTTCTCATCATCGCATCTCCACCCTTAGATCAAGAAATGGATGGTTTAGATTTAATATTTTATAAAATTATTGTTATTATAATATTTTATAAATTAAAAATTATTTATTTTTTATGGATTGCAATTATGAAGGGTATAGATCATATTTTGAAAGTTTAAATTTATTTATTTATGCTTATATAAATAATTTTATAAAATATTGAATTTAAACCATATATTACTTTAATCTAACAGTGGATATGAAATTATGAGAAGAAGATAAGAAAGAGGACAATGAGAGAAACCTAACAATCTATTACTACCTTCACTCCTCAATAGTTAGATAAATAATTTATGAATATTATGTGAATTCGTTGAGTTAATTATTTATAATAAATGAATATTAGTTTTTATAAAATATCTTATTTAATCATGTGCAGTGGAATTATCCTTGATAGAAGCACCTTTACATGCAATCAATGGGGATTCTTCAGAAAAAAATTATAAGTTAAAATGAAAAAATGGATTGAGAGCAAAATAAATTGGGAAAATCACTCCTAGGTCCCAAGTAAGGAAGATAATATCAGAAAGGTCCCTGGGTACAACCCCAAAGCGCACATTCACAACTTGATGAGTGCGTTTTTACAACCTCAAGGGACCTTTCTGATATTATCTTTCTTGCTTGGGACCTAGGAGTGATTTTCCCAAATAAATTCCTTATCTAACTCTATATTTAGAACTGGAGGAGTATGGTACTCAATTCGGTTCAAAATATAAGTCACTTATAAAAGAATGCCTTGGTTCCGTCACTTAGAGAGTAATTAATGCTTATTTTTTAATTTTACTCATGTAGTTAATATTTAAATGTTGTTTTTTGTATATTCTCTCCAATTTAAAACCTAATTAATATGGGTAAAGTTGGAAAAAAAATTCAATTTAATGCATATTTAATGAGTTAACTGTATTAAGGATTGGAGAGGGATCCAGTTTCCCTACTCATCAAAATGATGAGCAGGGAAAGCTAGACTGATCTGGGCTGTCTAGATCAAATCTGAATAGTCCAGATTTCATTTTTTTTAATTATAATTTTTAAATAGAAAAAATCATTTTTTGAAAAAATGTTAGATAAGAAATTATTTTTATTTTAGATTATCTACTTATTAAGATGATTTTTTTTTTAAAAAAAATGAAATCTAAACAGTCCAAATCAGGCTAGCTTTCCCTCCTCGTAAAAAAACTCGATCCGACTGGAGAGAGTATATTTATACTACAACACGTGCTTCATTGCCAAATTGCTATACATGTATTTATCGAGTTTAGTTTAATTTCTGCCCATAATATCGTATGATCACATGTTGGAATTTAACTATTCAAGGCACTAATCGTGACTTCACAAGTTGATGTTATATATAGATTGAGATATATCAAAAATTAAGAAATGCATATATAGGCGGCATTATTGGATAAGCGAAATGGTCTAAAGGATATGTGAGTGGAGAACCCTAATTAGTACGCCTTTGTTTTTAAGACCCACTCACAATTCCTTCACTGTTCTCTTCAACACCACCGTCCCAAAGCGTCCTCTTTACGAAAGGGAAATCTGAAAGGGCCATTATTATAGTCCCCAAACTAAAGTAAATAATGTCAGACACTGAAACTGTAAAGTGTAAAACAAAATCACAAACAATAAAATGTCCCTAACCCTTCTTCTCTTGTTTTAATTTGTTGCCCTTTTTCTTTTCTTCTTTCTCTTTCCCTTTTCCCTTTCTCATTTCTCTATGAACTCCTCCACAGAAGCATCTTTTTACTTTTTGATTCAGAGGCACACTTGTAATTTAAAAACACTTTGACCTATTCTTTTACTTTCCTGGATCAGAGTGGATCACAAGCATTAAAAACTCTTAAAAATCCAAACTTTCGATTAATAAATCTCGTTTTGTCTACCAAACATCTCAAACACATTATGGGAGTTCTTATAATTTTGTAGCAACCTATTTTTATCTTTAGTACTTGGGGAAAAAAAAACTAGTCTAGGTGAGAAAGCAAGTTAAATACTGATTACATCATATACAATACAACTTCACGTGGCATAGGCTAATCCCATTCCCATGCAGTTTCATAATAGTATACATTTTGCAAAGTAAAAGCAGAGAGATTAAAGGTGGCGAAGAACAAAAACCATGTTATTATCTTTCCGCTGATTTCGGTGTTGGGTTTTTTGTGAGACTCATTAATATCTCTTACCAACAATCTCCCGCGATTGCCGCGTTCGAGTGAAGGGAAAAGTTGAGAAAGCGAAAGAAAACAGAGAAACAAAGTAATGATTGATTTATTATATAAAACCCCATTTCCTCGTTGTCTCTGTTTCTTTCTCTGCCATTTCCAAATGAAGTAATCAATCTGGGATATGGGTTGTGTCAACTCGAGGCAGACGGTGTCGGTGACGCCGGCGGTGGATCACTCCGATCTGTTTCAGGGCAATGTGAGTTTGGGACATTCAGGAAGAAGCTTGGGCGAGTTGGATGGTAAGAAGAAGAAGAAGAAGAGTGAGTCAGTGGGCGAGTCAGAGAGAGAGAGTTCAAATTGGGGATGTGATGAATCTTTGAGCTTCAGATTGGGGAATCTGCAGAAATATGTTGAAGGAGAGCAAGCCGCTGCCGGCTGGCCGGCATGGCTCACCGCCGTCGCCAGCGAAGCCATCCACGGCTGGGTGCCCCTCCGAACCGACGCGTTTGAGAAGCTCGAGAAGGTTGTTAATGTTATGGTTACTGGTAATGAAATGGTTCCATTGCTTTTAAGAATCTGTAAAAACTTCATTGGTGAAAAAATGTATCCTCAAGTTTCTGTTTTTTCATGGTAAAAAAAGTTGGCAACTTCTTGTAACTTAACCATTATGGTAATTGGATTTTATGTTTTAGTTTCAGTTATTTTTTTGATGTAATTTTCTACTTCTAGTGATCGTTAATCTGATAGTGTTTTTTTTTTTTTAAATATGAATAGATTGGGCAGGGGACATATAGTAGTGTGTTCAGAGCGAAGGAGCTTGAGACAGGGAAGATAGTAGCACTGAAGAAAGTAAGGTTTGATATTTTTGAACCAGAAAGTGTGAGATTTATGGCACGAGAAATAATGATTCTGAGAAGGCTTGATCATCCAAACATCATTAAATTGGAGGGTTTGATTACTTCCAAGTTGTCTTCTAGCATATACCTTGTGTTTGAGTACATGGAACATGACATTACAGGGCTCTTGTCCAGCCCTGACATCAAATTTAGTGAATCACAGGTAAATGCTAACTTTGACAATTTTAAGGTGATCAGAGACCAAAAAAAAAAAAAAAAAACAAGAAAAAAGAATGGGAAGATCTGATTCCTGGTTATTTTTGTTGCACAGATTAAATGTTACATGAAACAGTTGTTGTCTGGGCTTGATCATTGTCATTCGCGCGGTGTAATGCATAGAGATATAAAAGGATCCAATCTTCTAGTGAACAATGAAGGGATACTGAAAGTTGCTGATTTTGGATTAGCGAAATTCTCTGTTTCTGGGAACAAACAGCCCCTCACCAGCCGTGTTGTCACTTTGTGGTACCGTCCTCCTGAACTTTTGTTGGGTTCCACAGATTATGGTCCCTCTGTGGATCTATGGAGTGTTGGCTGTGTATTTGCAGAGCTTCTTTTTAGAAAGCCAGTTCTTCAGGGCAGAACAGAGGTAACAACCTACAGTATTCAAATTTTTTAGTTTTCTTTCCTGCATAAATTATAGGGTTAAAATCCCTATGAGAATGCTGCAACAACAACTACAACATCAAAACCTGATCTTATTGGGTGAGATCGGTTACATGTATCACACGATACTATTATGCTCTATCAAAAAATAGATCTTTGAACAGATTATCAATAAAAAGATTTCGCTTTATAACTTCATTGAACGTTTGTTTCGTTCTTTTTCTATCTTTTTTCATATGGCTTTATACTACTTAATCAACCCTCCTCACTGGTGTATCCAATGACTTTCTTTGTATATGTCCAAGCTACCTCAGATGATTTTCCACCATTTTTTCCTTTATAGATGTCACTCCAACTTGTTCGCATATATGATTATTATAAACTTTATCTTTTTTTTATCTGACCACATATCCATCTTAGCATAATCATCTCAACTACCTCACTTTATGTGCATGTTGTTCCTTTATAGCCCAACATTAACTATCATATAGTATTGTTGGTCTTATAGCAATGCCATATAATTTTCCTTTTATCTTATCAAGTACTTTCTGGTTACAAATACTCCGGTAGCTTTTCACCACTTGTACCCTCAGAGAATGCTCTTTCATAGATATTTCAATCTCTTCATCTATAGCTTGAAGTTTCAATGGGAATGTTTCTGTAGGACAATTTGAGATTAATGCTTGCCTATTTAGCTTATGATAAGTTGTTACCAATCTCATGTAATGATATGGATATAATAGAACATGGAATGAAACTTTAGAACATAAAGAATGGTGTACTCACATGGGTGTTAATGTTAATGTTAATGTTAATGTTAATGTTAATGTTAATGTTAATGTTAATGTTAATGTTAATGTTAATGTTAATGTTAATGTTTGTGGTTAATAAAAAAGAGATCAATTACAAATCACTTGCTCACATTCTGCTTTAGCCCATTTGTTTTAAAACTTGTTTAGATTTGTGTTTGCTATGGATGCAGGTGGAACAATTGCACAAAATTTTCAAACTTTGCGGCTCCCCACCCGATGAATACTGGAAAAAGACCAAGCTTCCTCATGCAACTTTGTTTAAGCCACAGCAAACGTACAATAGTTGCCTCCAAGAGACCTTCAAAGATTTCCCCATAACTACTGTGAATCTCCTTCAAACTCTCCTTTCCATTGAATCATACAAGCGTGGAACTGCTTCATCTGCTCTTTCATCAGAGGTAGGTCGCTTAATACATCACTGTTAATAGGAGCTGTTCAATCTGCACAAAAATCTCACTGTATTGACTCACAGAAATCTTTTTCGCCTTTTCCAATCTAAATTCGCCAACACATCTTGAGTTCGTCCATCATACACAGTTCAGGCCCCTAATCCTCTGATGCATTACCACTTTCAGTATTTCAAGACAAAGCCTTATGCATGTGACCCGTCAAGCTTGCCTGTATACTCACCTAGCAAGGAGATTGATGCAAAACACTGGGAGGAGTCAAGAAGGTGAGATTTGTCTTCATATGTATAATTTCTGTTTGATTTGGACAACATATGTGTGATCTTTTTAATGAGATCATATTGTGGTCAACTTTCAGAAAAAAGGTTGGGGGAAGAGCTCGGGGACCTGAAACAAGAAAACCATCAAGAAAGCCACCAGGATTCAGTAAACTAGCCCCAGCAGAGGTCTAATCTGCTTTACTTTTTCTTTGCTTCATTTGTGTTTGATATCTACCTGCATTCTCACTTGGCCAGATTAATCTCTTTTTACAGAGTTTGGTTAATCAGACTCGAAATTGCCAAGTGGTCAATTGTAGAACTTCCTTCATCCTAAAAGAGAACACCAATATAGGCGAGGAGGTTGCAAAGCCATCAACTGATAGTGATAGAGCAGAACAAGATGCTTCTTCCCATGTTAAGAATCCATCTCATGGAGATATTCCCATACTACAAGTTTCAACTTCAAGTGGCTTTGCGTGGGCAAAAAGGCGTAAAGATGATGTTTCGAGAAGAAGATCTCATTGTAGATCCATTTCGAGGGGACATATTTTGAATTCTTCAGAACTTTCTTCCCTACATTCAAGAAACAACTTTGATTCAAGAAACCAGGAAAATGAGGAATTCTGTGGGGGAAGATCCAACTCAAAGGGTCATAATGACATACGCGAAATCTCTAAGCTTGCAATGTTGAACCAATGGGGCAAGTTTGATCGCCCAGACTCATTTGATGCTTCTGATGAATACCACTCACAAGAGCTATCTATAGCCCTTTATCACAGAGAATATTCAGCATCCAGAAGAAGTAAAATGGTTAGTTTAGTTTTGATTTTCAAGTTTGTTCTCACATGTCTTTGCTTGTACTGAGATAAAACTATTCAGCTTGTTCTGTTTTTGCCTGTATATTGATTTTATCAGGATTCTGGAGAGAAGGTAGAATTTTCTGGACCCTTGCTATCTCAAATGCATGCGGTTGATGAGCTCTTGGAGAGACACGAACGTCACATTCGCCGTACAGTACGAAGATCTTGGTTTCAGAAAGGTATTAAGCACTTAAAAGAAACAATTCCTAAGTCGGTTTTTGAAGACATTGATTTTTAGGAGATAATGAGAAGAGTTCTGAATTTTATATCTGCAGGTAAGAAGCATGAGAAGAAATTGGAAGACTAATAATGGCTTCAAGTTATTAATCAAGGAGGAAGTTGAAGTTGAAGTACTTGGGCAGCATCAGATCAAGATCATGAAACAAGAAAACTTGTCCAAGCATTATTACTGCTTTTATTAGCAACAAATATAACTGGGAAGGAAGAATCAAATTGACAGCATCCAGAAGAATATTTTGTGAACTGGGAGCTGGGAAACCGAGATTTTTTTAGGAACATATAACTCATTCAGACTTTGAGTTTATAGAGGTCTGATGAAGGCCAGGCAAATGAAGAAAGGATAGATTTTTTTTTTTTTTTTTTTGTTAACCATGGGTTTCTATTTTTGATCGATTATAGACAATTCATTATTTCTGTATTATCTTAAGTACCCCCCTTTGTCTCTGCCATCTTCTTCAGGTCTTTTTATCAGTTGATGTGTATATATTACTTTGTGGTAATTGGCTTCAGAGGAGTCAGATATGGACCTGGGAAAATTAAATTCAAGGAGCATAAGCTTGCAAAGTCTATAGATATTATAAATTTGGTCTAAATTATTCCAAAGGTCAAGACCCGGTCTGAAAATACTCTTGTGTGTTAATTACTATATACACCTTATAGCAGAAGCATAAAAAACCTTTGAAGTTATTACTGTTAGTTTTTAATCTGTTTTTTCCTTAATAATCTCAGTTTTTAATCTTTCACTATGTTGCGCACTTCCCAACTACGAGGTATTTTTTTTGTTAAAAAAAAAATATAATTATGAGGTCATTTGAATTTTTTTTTTTATTTAATCAAGGGCTTTTTCTTTCGAAGTTTAGAGCGTAAAGGGTTTTCATTTATTCTCTTTATGAAGATAAAGTTGCTTACCACATAAACCAATAACTTATTTGTTAAGCCATTTGAAATTTGAATTTAGAAGCTATGATTTATTGAGAATTGAGATAATGTAAAGTCATGTATTTGCGCAATCTTTAAAAAAAAAAAACCTTTATATATAGAAAATAGAGAAAACAAAAAGAAAATAGTATTTAAATTTTAAAATTTCAAATCAGTTTTATTGCTTACAAGAGTATAGGTATTACCTCCAAGAGTAGAGGTATTACCTGCAAGAGTATACTAATTAATAACTCATTTTAGTAAAAAATCACTTATTTGAGATTTTGAAGCTCAATTGGTATTTTTTTATCTTTTTTTTTCTATAAAAATAAGTTATAAACAATTTAATTATAAATAGCAACAAAGATAATAACTTATGAATGTATTAGTATTAAGTATCTTACTATTATATATACTAATATGCTGTTGATTTCATGTAATATAAAATATATAATTTTATACTAAAAAGATAAATAAAAAGAAAGTCATTATATTCTTTTCTATTTTTGATTTGTTTCCCAATTACTGAATTTTTTTTTTCAAAAAAAGTTACAAGACTAACATGCATGAAGCCTAACCAAATGGCTTTTCCAAACCTAGCCAATGGCACATGACTATATTAGTAACAAGTAACTACTAATAAAAGTTGATTCAATTAATAAGAAATTAACCAATACTCCTATAACTAGTCGTGGATTATATAACATTGTGGATGTGAGGATAATGTATATGGATAAATTATTTAAACTTGAAAGTACTTCAAAGATGATTCTTTAGGATTTAACTCAAAATGAATTAGTATTATATAATCATTAATATTAATTAATTTGATTGTTTGTGCAAAAATTATAATATAATTTGTTAAAGAAGAATTTTTGCATGGGGTGGGACACGTAGCGAATCACGTAGTCTGTGCCTGCGTCCCCTGTTCTCCTCGCCTGCACAAAATTTCTCATCGTTGCAGAGGAAAAGCGCCATTGGCAGAGCTTGAGATACAGAGAGAGATAGTCAGATTCAGCTTTATTGAGTATTCTCCATTTCGCTTCTCTCTCTTTCTCTAATGCCAAATCCACATATCCCTTTTTAATTCAGTTTCATTCTGTTCCCAACATTAATCGCTTGTTCCTGCAAAATCCCTTTTCCTCTTTTTCGCGCCAATACTCTTTCACTTCACTCCAATTCCTCATTCCTTGAATCTTCCTGTTTCCATTTTCGGAATTCAATTGCTTTTACTATTTGATTTCACCTTAATTTCTTATCTCCTTCCATTGGATTGCCAGCTAGATAGCTCGCCTTCTTGAACTTCATATTCTTTTTTTCTTTTGTTCGTTCCATTGATGATTTCTAGGTTTACCAGGATTATTGTATTGGCATTTGATCAAATTTGGCGATTGCATGATCCAAATTGTTTGAATTCTTCAATATACAAAATCTTTGAGATATTGGTGGTCAACTGAATTATCGGTGTGGATTCGATTGGGGTAGAAACAGCGCCATCTAATGGCGCTGTTCAGAAGATTTTTTTACCGGAAGCCCCCAGATCGACTTTTGGAGATCTCTGATAGAGTCTATGGTACGCTTCCGTTCCTTTTTTTTTTTGGCCCCTTTCTGTCTCCTTGCATTTTCCTAACATTTACTTATTCATTTTTTTCCAAAGCTTATATATGAATCCCAACTTCAAATGAGGAAGCATATGAGCTATTTTTTTTTTTTTCCGGGAAAATTCTCCCTTTTGTATGAAGCTAGCTACGAGACTTCTCAACTTGTAGCTTACTGGATGTCTGGTTCTAGGTGGTCATACATTTTATGGTTAGAATTGTGTTTGGAACCCATGCTTACATATGCTGTAGTTCTAACTATTTCATGTATTTGCAGTGTCTTGAACCCAAGAAATTTTCATATATAAATGAATTGCCAAGTAGAAAATAAGAAGCAATATTTGAGTAATTGCTTTTACCCCTATTTTCCACCTTGTCCATGAAGTTTACGAGGCTGCAAGTTCATTGGATGTAATTCATGTCTTGGACACTAATATACGGTGATGCATTGACTTGTGGACATTTAAATGCCAACTTTATATATTAATTAGCATGTCTTCCTTCCAGTTGTACTTGTACTGCTTCAATCTTGGTTACGCAAGGTTCCATTTAATTTAGATTTAGCAATGATTTTGTTTTTCACGTTGTTGTAAGTTGAGGGTGAATCTCTCTGTTTTTTTGTTGTTGTTAGTTTTCATCATACTGTATGGGTTAACTTGGTATTTAAACACCCCCCCATTTTAACAGCATATTTGACACTTTTTTTTTTTTTTTTTTTGCAGTTTTTGATTGCTGCTTCTCAACGGATACGTTGGAAGAAGATGAGTACAAAGATTATATGGGAGGAATTGTGGCTCAGCTACAAGATCACTTTCCAGATGCTTCCTTCACTGTGTTTAACTTCAAACAAGGAAATGAGCCCACCAAGATCTCAGACATACTAACAGATTATGGCATGACAGTGATGGAATACCCTCAGGAATTTGAAGGCTGTCCACTTTTGCCATTAGAGGTGATTCATCACTTCCTTCGATCAAGTGAAAGCTGGTTGTCTGTGGTGGGCCAGAGAAATGTTCTTTTAATGCATTGTGAACAAGGAGGCTGGCCAGTTCTTGCATTTATGCTAGCAAGTCTTCTCTTGTACAGAAAACAATACACTGGTGCGCAGAAAACTCTTGAAATGATGCACAAGCAAGCTCCTAAAGAGCTTCTTTACATTTTATCTCCAATAAATCCGCAACCTTCTCAGTTGAGATATCTTCACTATATTTCCAAGAGAAACTTGGGTTTTAGGTGGCCTCCTTCAGACACACCCTTGCATTTAGACTGTCTAATTCTCAGAGACCTTCCTTTATTTGATGATGGAAAAGGTTGTCGCCCTCTTGTACGTGTTTATGGTCTGGATCCTTCCTCAACACCTTCCAATGCAAGTAGTACTAAGCTTCTCTTTCCAACTTACTTAAAGACCAAAAAATATGCTCGTCAGTACCAACAGGTGATGTATAATAATCTTACACTATCTTGCTTTTGATACTGCCAAGTTGTGAATTTATTTTAACTATATATTGATAGATTTCTCTCAAGAAATTTTGAAGTGCAGGCAGAATGCATGTTGGTGAAATTAGATATCCATTGTCGTGTTCAAGGGGATGTTCTTCTTGAGTGCATACATTTGTGTGATGATCTCGTTCATGAGGAGATTATGTTCAGAGTTATGTTTCATACAGCATTTGTACGGTCAAATATTTTGATGCTCAATCGTGAAGAACTTGATATTTTGTGGGAGGCAAAGGATAATTTCCCCAAGGACTTTAAAGCAGAGGTAACTTCTGCTTCTTCGTCCTCCTCCTCATACTTTTTATTCTTGTTACTTTTACAATACAAGCTAAACAAACACAATAAAATATCTATGCTAGGTACTTTTCTTGGACGATGTTGCCGTTATACCTAATATAACCACAATTGATGATGCTGAAGATCCAACCGAGGCAGGGTATGCTTCACCTGAGGAATTCTATGAGGTGGAAGAGATCTTTACCAATGCAGTTGATCCACGGGAAGGTAAAGGTGAACATGATTCTCCTGTGGTTCAGGACAATGCAGTTGATGGTAGAAATCAAAAAATAGCACCGAAAGAGAATTCGGGTCCTCATGCTTTTCAGGATTGCACATCAAATGATAGGATTGTTAAACAAGAGGGAAGGACAGATTCTGTTATTCAAGCAGTGAAAGATATTGTTGTTGATGATGGGAGCTTAGACTCAGATCCTTATGCAGTAAAAGATATTGTTGTTGATGATGGAGAAATTAAGTCAACTTCTACGGTAAATTCTACTGATATAATGCATCATGTTGAAACAAAGGAAGTCACTATGGATTTGCATGGACAATATGCAGATATAGGAAACAAATATGAGGAGGAAGATAACCAAGCAATAGAAGTGAAATTAGATTCTGAGGCAGGGCAGGAGAAATTTGATTTTTCCAGACAAAAAGCTGACAAGTTAATTCCACATGCTACAAGAATCGTACCATCAGCGAACTCAAAACTATTGGCAAATACATCTGCAGCAATGCAAAAGATTAAGGTACAAGAACAACAGGGTGGAACAGCCAAACTAGCAAAGCCAAATGCAATAACTAGGTGGATTCCCTCCAGCAAAAATTCTTATACAAATTCAATGCATGTCTTGTACCCAAGACTTAATATTGCTCTTGCAAATGCCCACTCTCGAAAGGAGAAAAGAGCAGATGCCAACATGAAAAGTAAATACAAAATTCGGAAGCAAAGATCTTTGGACTGCATAAATCGCCCATCATCAGATAAATTGAAGTTTCATAAGCTATCCACTTCAAGATCTTCAGACCGTATAGCAGATATAGACACAGAATGCTCATCATCATTATCACCATCAACTGAAGAGACATATCTTCATTTAGCAGCTCATGCATTGGAAGTGAACTCAAAACAAGGTCAAGCAATTCCTCATCCCCTGCCTCCACCTCTACCTTCATTTCATGTTAAAAACTCTTCTTTACAGGTTTTTGAATCCTTATCATTACAAGAGGATACACCTCCTCCATCTACCTTATTATTTCCATCTTCCTCTTTGGTTGAAAATGCATCTATTCAACCGCTGTCACCACTGGCAAATTTATCATCATCAAGAGGACAAGACATTAAGATGGATATATCACATGTAACCTCTCCTTCTTGTCCTCCGCTTCCACCTCCGCCTCCTCTTCTTCATCCATTTTTACCATCATTTACTAGCCAAATTAAAGGGGGTTTCTCATCTCCACCTCTGCAAGAGGTAGTTTATTCATCAACTGTTGTCGATGGAAAGACTAGTGATGCCTTACCAACCTTGCTTGAAAGTGAAGCATTATCATCTAAGCTTTCAACTGTACAAGCATCTTCGCCTCCACCTCCACCTCCACATCAGGTTAGTCATGCTACATCACCATCTTCACCTCCGCCTGCTTCAAGTAATGCCCCATCACCACCACAATCTTCATCTCCTTCAGTACATTTGCCATCCTCACCTTTACCTCCTTCAAGAAATGTTCCATCACTAATACTTGAGCATCTGCCTCTGCCTCTTTCAAGTGATGCTTTATCAGCCCCTTCACCGACCCTTCCTTCACCTCCTTCAAGTGATGCTCTACCTCGTTTGGCCTCTTATAAAACATTTTCACCTCTACCTCCATGTCATGTTAATAATGCTCCATCACCATCTTCACCTCCAACTGCTTCAAGTAATGCTCCATCACCACTTCAACCTTCATCCTCTTCAATACCTTTGTCGACCTCACATTTACCTCCTTCAAGCAATGCTCCACCACCCCTACTTGAGCCTTTGCCTTTGCCTCCGTTAAGTGGTGCTTTACCAATCCCATGGTCAACCCCGCCTTCACCTCCTTCTAGTGATGTTTTACATCGTTTGTCCTCTTATAAAGCCTTTTCAATTCCACCATCACGTCATGTTAGTGATACTCCATCACCATCTTCACCTCTACTTGCTTCAAGTATTGCTTCGTCACCACCTCAACCTTCATCTTCTTCAATACCTTTGCCAACCTCACCTTTACCTTATTCAAGAAATATTCTATCACCACTACTTAAGCATCCTTCAAGTGATGCTTTACCACCCCCTTTGTCAACCTCGGCTTCACCTCCTTCAAGTGTTCTTCCACGTTTGACCTCTTATAAAGCTTTTAATTATCCACTTCAACGTGAGTTTAACAATGCACCATTATCACCAACACAACTACAACCACCACCAATGCTTGAAGTTTCGCCTTCCCCACCTTTGTCACTTGATAAAGCACCGCCTCCACCTCCGCCTCTACCCTTGTTGAGTGGAACATTACCTCTATCATTATCACCTCTTTCATGTGAAGTCATTTCACCACAAACACATGTCAGTTTAGCTTTACCTAACTTACCTCCTTGTAGTGACCCGCCTCCACCTTCACCTCAGCTTCTGCCTATTCCTATTGTTAAAGATTCATTGCCATCAGCACTTCCTCATGATAAAAAAAGATTACCCCCACCACCCCCACCCCCACCCCCACCCCCACCTCATCTTAGTGAACAATGCTCGCCTCTACCTTTACATCCTTTTGGTAGACAAGGTCCACCTGCATCTCTACCTTCACCTCTTCTTAGTGGAAAAATCCCTCCTCCCCCTCTGCTTCCTCCTAATGGACAAGTCCTTAATATAACTCCGCCTCTTCCTCCTTTAAGTAAACAAGACCTTCCTCCCCCTCTCCCTCTCTTACCCCATCCCCCACCTCCACCTCCACCTCCCCCTCTTCCAAGTGAACAAAACCCTCCTACACTTCTGCCTCCTTTAGCTAAACCAAGGCCTCCTCCTCCTCCTCCTCCTCCTCCTCCAAGTGAACAATGCCCCCTTCCGCCTCCACCTCCAGGCAGACAAATCCCCCCTCCACCTCCGCCTCCGACCAATGGACAATACCTCCCTCTGCCTCCGCCCCCACCTCCTCCAGGTGGACGATGCCCCCCTCCGCCTCAGACCAATGGACAATGCCTCCCTCCGCCTCCGCCCCCACCTCTTCCAGGTGGACAATGCCCCCCTCCTCCTCCGCCCCCTCCAGGCAGACAAGGACCCCCTCCACCGCCTCCTCCTCCAAGTGGACCGGGCCCGCCTCCTCCTCCGCCTCCTTTAAGTGGGACAGGCCCTCCTCCTCCTGTGCCTCCATTAAGTAGGAAAGGCCCACCTCCGCCTCCGCCTCCTGGAGCACGGGCTCCTGGTGCACCTGCTCCTCCTGGACCTCCAGGGGGTGCACCTCCACCACCTGGAGCTGGTCCAAGTGGGAGAGGGCGAGGTCTTTCACGTCTTCCTGGATCAACTCCTCGACGGTCCTCTTTAAAGCCCCTATATTGGGGTAAAGTGTCAAAGGCACTGCAAGGAAGTTTATGGGAAGAATTACAGAAACGTGGACAGACTCAAGTGTAATTTTATTCAACTTCCATTGTACATGTTCATTTGAATCATTTCAGTTTAATATGTTTATATATTTTCATTTCTAATATTAACATCCTTCCCTTTTGTAATTATTGGCGTTATATTTTGTTTTAGTGCACCAGAATTTGATGTTTCAGAGATAGAGACCCTTTTCTCAGCAGTTGTTCCAAAAACTGCTGATAAGTCTGTAGGGCGTTGTAAATCTGTTGGATCTAAAACTGACAAAGTCCACTTGGTATTCTTCCATACCAATATGCTTGAGTTTGATTTTGAAATACATCACGTGTATGTTACAAGTAATTCTAATGAATAGTTGGAGCGTTTGTTGTTGCTTGTTGGATGTCATGCTTAATACGTATATGTATTTAGAATTGCTGGAGTTAATTTTCTCTTTACTACTTCCTCAATATCTGGGCTTTAATTTGTGTATTTGTTTTTAATTATAGATTGAACTGAAGAGGGCAAATAATGTTGAAATTATGCTCACAAAGGTCAAGATGCCACTTTCTGAAATGATGGTAAGCTGATGCTCCGAATGTCTTTATTCTTATGGGAAAATTTTATTAGTGATACTCATGCAATTTGAGTTTGGATTAATCAAGTTAAATGAAGTTTATATGAACGGCAATATTCTATTACAAGAAGCATTATTATGATGGATATAATCATTTTGAATTTGTATTATGGATGATTCTTGCCTTAATCTTTTTTATCTATACAATCTTTTGCAAGCTTCTGAAATCTCCATCTCTGATATTTAATCTAAATATTGTCTAATGTGTCAAATTGTATATTCCCAGGCAGCAATTCTAACATTGGATGATACAGTATTAGATGTTGATCAGGTTGAAAGTCTTTCTAAGTACTGCCCCACCAAAGAGGAGATGGAACTTTTGAAGGTAAGGCTTAAGAAAGCTCCATCTACTCCTTACGTTTTGTTTTTGCAATTAATTGAGGATTTTTGTTTTTGTAATCCCATTTGATCCGGGTTTCAATTATTTAGGGATATACTGGTGACTATGAGAATTTGGGAAAGTGTGAACAGGTCTGTAAGTGAGCTCCATTAGTCATAATGCAAATGTGATTAAAGAGTCTATTTGAGTTTTAGAGATATATTCTTATTTAGGTTTTTTTCAGTATTTTTTGGAGCACATGAAAGTTCCACGGGTGGAAGCAAAATTAGCAGTTTTTGCTTTCAAGATTCAGTTTAATCATCAGGTTTGGCTGTATCTGTAATATACATCTGAGTTTTTTTTTTGTTTTTTGAGATTTTATGTTCTTTATAGGGGTGTTATATACTTTCCTATGTATGCAGATTGTGGAATTTAAGAAAAGTTTAAGCACTGTGAACGCTGCTTGTGAAGAGGTACCTTACTTGCAATGTAACTTTGAATTCTGTTCTTTGCGTTCATTACCTCATATTTTTTGTTCTTGGTAAATAGGTCCGGAACTCTGACAAACTGAAGAATATTATGCAGAAAATTCTTTATTTGGGGAATACTCTGAATCAAGGAACAGCTAGGGGTTGGTATTTCTTAGTATATTAGTTTATTTTTCCTGTGTCAACAATAAGAATTGAATGTTATTATGAAATGCAGGATCTGCTGTTGGATTCAAGTTGGATAGTCTTTTAAAGCTCACTGAGACTCGCGCTTCTACTGGTAGGATGACGCTAATGCATTATCTATGTAAGGTATAAGGAAATAGATTTTCTCAATTCCTCTCCAAATTTTGAATTTCTAAAAATAAATAAATTCAACCCAATTTTATACTGTTAGTTTTATAAATTTATTTTTTTGGCTTGCAGGTCTTAGCTGAAAAATCTCCTGCACTCCTTGATTTTCACTTGGACCTTGTTAGCGTGGAAGTTGCTAGTAAGGTGATGTGTTCAGTTATTTGGTAAATTTTAGGGAAGAAAATTTTGTCCATGAATGTGTAGTTCTCTATTTATTCACCATTAATTATTGATTAGAGATTGAGCTTGTTCTACGCAGATACAATTGAAAGCATTAGCAGAAGAGATGGCATCAATTAATAAGGGATTACGAAAAGTTAAACAGGAGCTTGCTGCATCTGAAAACGATGGCCCTTCATCCGAAACTTTTCGTAACGTGTGTTTACCTTCTTACGTCAACTTGTTCATTCATTTATGAACATATTACGATAAGGTCAAATAAATAGAACTCCCTCCCTCCCATCCTAAATATAAGATCTACTTTGTAGTTCAATTTTTTCATTAAAGCAGATCTTATATTAAGGATTGGAGGAAATATAATGAATGATGTTCTGTTCCTTTAACCCAAAAAAAATGTTTCCTCTGTAGCATAAATGTAGCGAGTCAATTTGTTTGTTGAGCACATGGTCTGTTCGTCTAGTTAATTTTCAGTGCATTTATTTTTTTGATACAATCAGTTCATTCATTTCTCTGTGTTGTTTATAGACACTGAGAGACTTTATTGAAGGTGCTGAGTTAGAGGAGGCATCTGTAACAACCCTATATTCTGTGGCGGTAATATTCTTAGCCATCTCTTTAGTACGCAAGTTTCAATATGTACAAGATATTACACTTCTGTGTGTTTCAAAAATATAATATTCGGGCTTCACAATATAATACACAGGTATATATATAGAGAGAGAGAGAGAGAGAGAAATAAATGATCCATGTGTGTGTATATACATTGTGTTTGGACAGGGTAAAAATGCAGATGATCTTGCAAGATATTTCAATGAGGACCCTGCTCGTTACCCATTTGAACAAGGTAAACACTAAGTTAGACTATGTTTATGTTAATACTCTCTCTTGTTTTTTAACCTATCTTTTGTCTACTGGTTAGTTCAATTGTATGAGAGAGTTTGTTGGTTGATGATTACAGTAACTGCTACTCTATTGAATTTCAT
Organism: Inga laurina; assembly: GCA_963855925.1. Taxonomy (NCBI): domain Eukaryota; kingdom Viridiplantae; phylum Streptophyta; class Magnoliopsida; order Fabales; family Fabaceae; genus Inga; species Inga laurina. The sequence continues at coordinate 41,750,576 of OY979713.1, forward strand.
ACGGTTGTTTCGGAAAGCGCACGAAGAGAACATAAAACAAGCAGAGTTGGAGAAGAAGAAGGCTGAGAAAGAGGCTGAAGAGAAGGCTAAGGCGGACGCCGCCGCCGCGGTATCATCATCATCTAAAGAAGCTGTTTTGTAGCATTGAGCAATTTCCGGTATTTCATTGTATTTGTAAAAAGCTCTAACCCATCTTTGTTCGCTAGGATGACCAATTCTTTCTCTGTATAACGTAGAAATTAGTTTCTTTTTTCCATAGATAGGACACACATACCATCATGAAGATATTGTATAGAGGTCAGACAGACAGGGCAGCAGGACTTAGAAATATTTAGGCACTGTAATCTGTATTTGTAACTTTAAATGTAAGGGAAGAGCAGGCTCAATTAGAAATTCCAGTTTCATTTTTTATATGTATTAATCAAAGGTGTAAAGGGTTTTTGTTCCATTCAATTAACGTTGTTTACCTCTAATCTCTATGCTTGTGAGTACAGAATGTTATTTCAAACCGGAAAATCAGGTTCATACCATCAATGAAGGCCTCAACTTGAACCAGTTTAAAGAACCATGTTAAAAAGAAAATAAGTTTATCTATATCGTATTTATTGCACCTTCCGAAATATGCTTTGCAAAAAAGACTAGATCAACGCCCAAACTAACTAAAGATTATGTGTTATTCACATTGTAATAGATTGCTAATTTACAAAGTAAAAAGCAAAACTAATGAAACAAAGAAAATATAAGAAGCCCCTGCATTCCCCTGTTTTTATGCCCCCAGAGTTGCTTCATTCCCTTTCAGCAACATGAATAAAACTTCACAAATGCTTTGCTATAATTTTGCTTTTGAAATAATGCCTAATTCCTTCTAGATGAAAGTTTTTCTAAAGAAAATCTTTTGAATAGAACCAACATTTTGATACCTTACGGTATTTGCTCGAAGTTCTTCTCGTCTCTATCTTCTCGATCAACGATCCACGACTCTGTCATGCAGCTTTGGTAAAACTTGCAGCTAATAATTGTGTCAAGAACAATGAAGATGGAATACAAGTAAGCAATGAAAATCCCTTCTAAAGCCAAACAATTCCCTGTTTTTCCAACATAATGAAAGGCCCTCACAACTCTGAACTGAAACAGAGCTTCAATGGCAGCCAAAGCCACATTCACAGGAAGAGCCAAGAACAGAGCCATTGCTGTCCTTCCCCTCATTAAGACACAAGCTTTAAGAATCGTTAAATACCCGCCATGTCCCTCCATGCCTGACACAGCCAAAGCCATATTGCATATCACAAGAGCATTTGCCAGGATCACAGAAAACAGAACCACCCCAGATGCTGAAAGAAAAAGGAGGAAACTTGGAGAAGGAGAAAATCCCAGCCCTTCAATAAATCCAAAGGCCAAAAACAGAAGACAAAAAGCCAAAGAATTTGCAGAGATAATCAAGAATGAGTTGAAAACGTAGGTGTTGAGGAGTGGCTTGTAAAGAGATGCTATAGAAGAAAACGAAGGTTCAGCAGAAAGCTTGTGATGATTCAGTGCTTGAATTACAGAAGCTTTGGCAAAGAGGAAGAAAGTGAGGGTAAAAGGGAGGGTAAAGATGGAAGAAATTATTGTCTGAGAGACCTTAAGGTTGAGAATTGTAAGCAATTGTGAGGATGAAGGAAAGCCTGCAGCTTCAAAGAGAATCCTCAAACGATTATAAATTTCAGGAAGAAGAGAAACAGAGGAAGAAGAGATCAAGGCTTGTAAGAGGAGGACTGAAACAGAGAAAGGGAAGGCAAGAAAAGCAGAGGTTGAAGTGAAGTAATGGTAATTTTGCAGGAAGCCATGAATGGATCTTCTGAGAATCTTGCCTGAAGCTTCCATGGAAGATTGATCTTAATTTTTTGCAGAAAGATGTGGCTTTGTTTGTTCTGGGGAATGGATTATGAGAGAGAGAGTGAGAAGGGAAGGAGGTAATGGAGTTTCCTTTTGTTTATAAGTTCCTTTTAATGGGTTTGGTTTTTTTTTTTTTTTTTTTGGTGTGAAAAATGTTAGGTTTGAGATTTTAAGGGGTTGGTGTTCAGAAGGAATGGATTGGCCAACTACAAGAAACTAACGACTTTCCGACGTGGCTTTTCCTTATTTTTCTTATTTTGTTGGTTTCAGAAAATAAAGGAGGAAGGAGGGAGCCTCTTTATATAATGTTTTGGGAAGACAAAATATTCACCATATCCGTCAATTGATATAATCCCTCAAATTTCTATCATATATTCACAATATCGGACTATTGGATTAAATGCCCATTTAATCCGTGATGCGTAAATATTATTATAATTTTTTTGGCCTGATAAATATTATTATAATTGTAATCATATATATATATATATATATATATATGTATAGATCATTTGGATATTATAAATTGAATCACTTATTTCATTTAAGTGCAGATGTAATCCATAAATATTATTATAACTATAATCATACGTGTGTGTATTTAATATAGAGATAATTTGGATAATATAAATTAAATCACTTATTTGATTTATATAATATTTAGTCCGGTAGATGATCTTATTACATATCCTGACAAATCAAGGATTCTAAATCTAATATATTCTTAATTTTTTTTTAATCAAATAGTACAGCTCAGTAAAAGCAGACTTATACTTAAATCTATTAATTAGACATATTATATATTAAAGCATACTACAAAAATAAACAGATAAATAAAAAATATGTGATATGACAAAATTGATATTAGAATCTATAAAATCTGAAAGTGGCGATGAGATTTACCTTCTCATCTTTTTTACCGTCTTATATGAGAGTATATTAATTACATAATAAAATTAAGATTTAGTTAATAGCAAGTTATACTTGTGAAAGTATTATCTGTCATATTTGAATAAGGTCTCAAAGTCGAGTTTCACATTAACATGTATATATTTGTGCTTATGTTTAAATTATATAAAATAAAAAAAATTAAGGTGTACTCATATCTCTTACTTTCCGATCTTGTGATGATATTAGATGTAATATGTTTATATATGCAATTTTACAATTAGTTTAATATATCTTTCTTTTATAAACCAGATTTTATTAAAACATTGCCCATTTATTTCTTCACGGGGTTATTACTTACTACATGAGGATCGATTAGCTTAGGGTTCATTTGGAATAGTTTATTTTTTAGCAATAAGTGCTTATAAATCGTGATTCACGGTATACGAAGTAAGTATGTGAGAAAAGTTTTATCTCTGCTTACATAATAAGTATTTATATCTAAAAAAATAAGTGTTCCTAATTATGCACTTATTTAGTAAGAGAGGGTTTTTGGTCATTGGCTTGATGATGAAAGGTACAGATTGCTTAAAATGCACATCACTTTAGTCGCTTATAATTACTCATACAGTCCTTTTTCCAATATATTTAAAATCATGCCAAAATGAAAGACTTCAATGTTGGCCCCATTATTATCCTTCAAACTCAAGTGATATTTTTAATTTCCCCCCCTTAAAAAAGCATAAAAATTTAATAAAGGAAGATTACAAGTTGACAAAGAAGGAAATTAGAATTTAATTAAAGGCTCTCATGGTATAATAAAGAAGAATTTAAGGAATAATAAGTTGTGATGCATGCCCCCTCTTTAAGTTAGGACCAAGACCCAAGCTTTGGTACTTTTCACATGCTACCTGAATATGTCTTAGCTTGCAAGATATATTTCAATAATAATAAATATTATACGTGTGTGTGTGTGTGTGTATTTGAACGTTACCTTCTTATAACATCAACAATTATGAGATTAAAGTGAACCCTTCATATGATTATCACAAATCCTAAACATCAATTTAACATCATATCACACATTATTAATTATTAATGACGTATTATAATTTCATGCCACAACATGGGGAGATGGCTGTACCATCTATTTTTTTCCCTTAAAAATGTTTTTTTTTTTAGAATTTTATGTATAACACATTTGTAGGCAAGATGGATGAAAAATATAAAACATATTTTCTTAAAAACGCTAATTAGAATATTATCTATAATACACATGTGTTACAATGCTTATGGTGAAGCATCATTTAGTTGGTGACCCATAGCCACTTTGAACCTTTTTTTTTATTATTAAGAAGATTCTCCAATTGGATGAGGCTTTAATTAGATTTGGGTATATTATGATATAGAAGGAATTTATGTTTGGCTTCTTAATAAAAAATAACAATAACATGAAGTTATACTAAATTACTAATTTAGTTCTATTTGTTTTCCTTGGTGAGAGGTCAACATGTATTTAGTGACATTCTACCTGAAAATTAATTGTAATTAGGTGACTTAACATACAGTGATTTGAAGATTTGTTTCTTGTCAACACAGAAAATGAGTTTAATTTGGAAATTACTAATTTTTATAAAACATTTTTACGCTTGCTTCTCTTAATAAATTAGTCTGAAATAGATTATAGACTGATCAAATACCTAATTATAGGGCATGCTAAATATAGAAAGGTAATAATAAACAAGACATGCAAACAAAAGTTTCTATTTTTACCATTATTCTACCATTTTTAATCCAAACCACACAAAAATACATTATTTATGAGAAGTCCTTATTGTAAAAGAAATGGAATGTTTTGTTTAGTGGAATAATGAATGCTCCAAGGAGTGAATACGTCTTTCAACATTACAACTTTGGTTTATAAATTTTGATGTTTGCAACATTTTGGAAAACAATTTATTTTTTATATTTATATTTTTTTGTTGCTTTATTTGGCTTCATTAAAAAAGAAATGCCAACAAACACTGCTAGAAATGTACCATCTATAAATTAACTAGCTACCTAGGCTTTTGGAAAATGTGATATTGAAGTTTTGCCAAACAAGACAGTAACTTAATTAGTTACTTAGCCTTTTTTTAAAAAAGTGATTTTAAAGTTTTGCCAGAAAAGTCAAGTTTCGGTTCGGATCATATCTCTCAATCAGTGTTTGGTCTCTAAATTCGCCCTAGTAATTGTTGCAATATCTTTTAGTGATAGTTTAGAATAGTTTATTTTTGGATAATAAATGCTTATAAATCGTGATTCACGGTATACGAGGTAAATATGTGAGAGGAGTTTTATCTCGGCTTATGTAATAAGGACTTATTTACCCCCAAAACGTGTTTCCAAACACAGCCTTAATTACTATTAATGAAAGAGAATGTGATATAACAGAGTAATAAAAGTATGAATGAAACTTCATTTTACTAATCACCTTATATGTTCCTTTTTTTTTATTATACTATATAGAGCATTTCTTATAAAAAAAAATTTTAACTGAAAAAATGCTTTGAACAGGTACAATTGGTTGAATACTGTTGGCAAAGCTGATGAAAATTAGTTTAATTAATATAAACCACTAATTCAACTAATACTTGTTTAGTTAACCAGAAAGTATACAAAACTTTTCGTTGAATGAACTGTGGAAATAAATTATTATATTTAGGAAAAATTTCAAAAAAATACCACCTGAACTTTAAAATGTTAAATTAGTGATTTAACAAGAATTTACGTTATTAATCTCATTACTCTTTTTGTCAGTCCCATTATCCTTCTTACCAATGGAATTTTAAAATTTAAATGGTATTTTTTTAAGAACTCTCGCTTATATCTATGTGCAACTTGATTTAGACATTACATGATCACTAAATTGAAAAAAACTGAAAAAAAAAGGGGGATATTATGTGAAGACTTTTGAAAGGATAAGGAAAAAGTAAGAGGAAGCGATTAGTTTAATGGGGTTGAAATTCCATTTCATAATTATATCTTTAGGTGACTAATGAAAATTCTTAAAAATTGGGCAGAGTACCAAACAGAGGTCTGACGTTGTTGTGTCTTGTGTGTGTGTTTGTGTTTTTTTCCTGAATGTTGGGTGGGTAAGAGCGCACAGTAATTAAACTAATCCTTATGGGGATTATCGTCATTTCAAATTAGTTTAGAAGGACGTGGAACTAAATTATTGACTCTTGTTTGCATCTCACCTTTACCACTGCATCATCCACATGGCGTAATCATGTGTTTCTGACCTCTTAATCCACTTTGGCACTTACTCACATAACCATAATCATTCACTTATTGAAATATATATGCTCGTGATCAAAATATAAGATAGTCATTCACTGCGCTTATTAATATAAAACATATTTATTTAATTCGGTCAGATTAAAAAAATTAATTACATTATTTAATATAATATATATTTTTTAAAATGCTCTAATCACATTCCTTAATTTCCTCCTTCTCTATCCTCCTTGATTATTTGTGAGGGAGTACCAATAAGATAAATTAGGAAAAGATTGAAAAATATGAAAATCATTTCTTAGATTAAGGATCAAGATGAACTCCTTAAATATATCTTAGAGTACTTTCTAGAAGAAATTATAGGTTTCTAATGTAAGTCGTTATTAATTTTTATTTTTTTTATTGGATCAAGGGTTTTTCTTTTTGAAACTTAGAGCATAAAGAGTTTTCACCCCTTCCAACAAATGTGTTTTCTGAAATTCGAACTTATATTATCTTCCTTATAGGATGAAACTGAGCCGCTTACCACTTCAACTAACTGCTTGTTAGTTATTATTTTCTAATTTCACCCTTGGTGGCATGCATTGGATATTTAGAAATAAAGAAGAGGTAAGACATACTTGTATATATTGGCAAAGTTGAAAAAACATTTCAATTCTTGTTACATTTAACGAGTTACCGGCTCTTTAATCATTTCCCTAACTTATTGGGATTTATCTTAATAAAAGTAATGGAAAATATTTTGTACAAAGATACCAAAGCGAAAAGGAGTGAGGACTGCCATTTATGGGGGCCAAAGAATGAATATTGAATCGCTTGTAAATGAATTTGACATCTCAATACAAAATAACTCTATACATACTCTGTAATATGAAAACTCTGACAAAGCCGAATAATTTGAGTTATTAACAGAGCAGCTAATTTGCAATATATGAGACCTGCATTTGTTGTAATGAAAACAATGGTAGTTTGCCTCTGCTTGTCTTATTGAATTCTGCAGCGTTGTTCCTCTGCTCGCAGATAATTCAGTCCTCGTCTTATCCTCTAAAGCACAAGGAAACAAGAAACCTGTTCTCAAACTTGAAGGCAATTTTGATCCCAATTTATCCCAAAAAAAAAAAAAATCCCTTTTCTCTAATTACCAGCTCCGGTTCTTAATATAAGACTAAGATAACTAATTTGTGAATATTAAAGAAATTCGTTAAGTTATTTGTAACAAATGTATGCTGGTTTTCCTAAAATATCATATTTAATCATGTGTGTTGGAACTCCACTTTGATGAAAACCCCCTTAACATGTGCAATCAATAGGGGATGCTTTGGGAAACAATTATAAATTTGGAAGCTCATGCTTGTTTGAAATAACAATTGGAGCCTGTAAAAGCAGTTTTTCAATTGTAACTTACGGTATATGTAGAAAGTATATGAGAAGAGTTTTATCTCGATTTACGTGAATAAGCACTTTTAGGGGTTTCAAACGTGATCCCAAGCAAACACAAGTGGATTGAGGTCTTATATTTAGAACCAAAATAAACTAATTATGTAACTCATATTTAGGACAGAGGAGGAGGGAGTATTATATTATCTACCTCGCCGGTATTTCTTGAGCCCATAAGATCTAATCTTTCAAGAGGCCTCAGCTTTGATAAGGAAGCAAGCTGCAAAATAAGAGCACACATTAAACTCTCGAGTTTTCAAGAAAAATGAGAAGCAATATCAAGTTAAGAAGAATAAAAGTGCAGACCCAAAAACTGAAGCGCTCTGGATCTTTTAGACTGGGCATCAGCAATTCAACAGACTGGATTCTCTCAAGTCTTCTTTGATCTGCTTCAGATTCTCTAGTTATATATACTGCAACAGAATGTTTATGGTGTTCAATAAACTATAGAGTGCCAAACATGTTACTTACCTTGTTTTGCTCTTGCTGCTTCTTTAGCTCTTCTTATCCATGATCGGGCAGTTTCAGCTGCATCATACGTCAATTCCTGTAACTGCAACAACCACAGAATCAAAGTCACAAAGATGGTAACTTCTTGTCCTCAGACTTAGCCATAGCCTAACTCAACACTTGGATAAAAGCATTCAGTAGTTTTTAGTTTTCGGAACTCAGCTAAGTTAAAAGTTGCCCTATTTAATTCTTCTGGCTCTTAATATAAAAGCTAGATAACTAATTTGGAGGTATTAAGGGAATTAGTTATGTTAATTATTTGGAACAAACGTGTGTTGTTGTCCTTAAACTACCCCCTTAATATGTGCAATCAATAGGAATTAAAATGGATTGGAGTCTTGTATTTAGGACTAAAGTAAACGTTTGGTCTAACTCTTATATTTGAGACCAGATAGAGTATTTTAGACTTTTAGTATACTATGGAGATGGTGCATAATTAGCAGTGAACTTACATACTGTTTCTCTGTACTACCTTCTGGAGGCATGATGTCCTGTATCCATTCAACTTCTGCTACACGATACCTGCACAAGTCATTTGGAAAGAATAAGGCCATATGCCTTAGAAATAAGCAGCCCATTTAACAGATATCTGGAGACAACTCACCCATCTTGATGCCGAGATCGGACTATGCGAAATCTCCTGTGACTTTCAATCTGCATGGTTGAAAATTTTTTGCACAAGGAATTAAATTAGGAGAGCCAGATAATAAAGTCAGACAGATGAAAACAGAAAAGCATTGTTATTGAAAGTTGACTTGAAACTTGAAAGTCAGCGGAAATGCATAAAGAAATCACAGTTATATATTCACCTCTATATAGAAACGTCCGTCTGGAAGTGGCTCACACCTACACAATCAAATCAAAAGATCCTTCATTTGAAACATGTGAACATACATGAGGAGGCATTTTGTGAGAAGGTTTGTGTTAAGAGTATTTTTTCTGGGGAAAAAGATGATAAACACTTACTCTGTGATTTCCACTTCACAAGCATACTCAGCTAAGGAACCTGTTGCAGGATCAATTATAGCCTACATGATTAAGAGACAAAGCACACCAAAGGGTTTTTGGTCAGCCCAATATACCTTAAGCAGGAAATGGGAATGAAAAGTACCAGTAACAATAATTCTACCATTCCCATCCTATGATTCCCTTCCATTACTCTTCTCACCTGTTTTTGAAAGAAAGGGTAAACTTGCAAATTTCAGTTATATTGAAAATAGAAGTAAATTTATTTTTTTACCTTTAGAAACTATTGACCAACTTACCATAAGTCTGTATCGAGGTTCAAAAATATTGAGTGGGAGCTTTTGACATGGCATGACAACATCCATGACAAAAAGAGGTAGCAAATCTACGCCAAAGTTGGTCAAACTGTCATGCTCTTGCTTTCTTTTGGCATATTCTTCTGGAAAGTTCTTTTGTATGATGCTCTTCAATGTCACACTGGAAGAAAGCCAAAGGAAAATAATTGTGTGTTTTTTTTTTAACTTTTTTAAGAGAAAAGAACATTGTAACTGGTCACAACATTAAACTACCAAAATGAGCCTATAACATATGCATACTGCATGAGATGCCAGTGTAATCTTATTCAAGGGCTTCTACAACCATCAAAATGGGTGCCCAAAACATGCAATTTAAGTGTAGAAAAGTGGCTCAAGAGATACAGCAAATTGTTACAGCCATGAATTTGGCATATAAGCCTATAAAACTACAACAAATTATATTTCAAGGTTTGAACCATAGAATCCAACCCCACCACCAGATACGAAGAATAAAATGGAGACACTAATTCTAAGCCTTCTTGTGGTTCACTGTGTTACATAAGTATTAAAATTGTGAATTGTAAAATCTCATAGAGTAGTAACCACCTGGTGGAACACGTTCTAGGACTGATAAAAAGAACTGTCCTGCACAATGGGCATCTGTTGCCTGACAAATAGGACCAAGATCAATAAATTATAGAATATGTGGTTTCCTAAGGAAAACAAAATTGTAAGCACTAACCATGATCCATTGACTGAAATAGACATGAATGGCAAAAAGAATGTCCACAAGGGGTCGTAACAGGTTCGTATAACAACTTCAGGCAAACAGTGCAATCAAAGTCATCAGTTCGCTCCGTTTGTCCATGAGTACTTGTCCCTGGCTGTCCGTGTCCACTCATCCCCATCAAACTAGCAGATGCTGCTTCCAAACTTTTAAGTGAAGCTTGCAAGGAATCACTGCATGGAACCAAAAGAAATGAAAATTTTCATTTATAGATGAATTCTGATACATAGTGCAGTGAATATTGCAAAAGTTCTATATTCTGAATCTTCGCCGATTTCCAAAAGGGAAATAGCTGACTAGAAATAGTACCTAAATGGATCAACTTGAAGGCCTGAAAGAATAGCATCTCGGGCTTTTTCATATTTCTCTAACTGTCAATATAAAACATGGTCATGTACAGGTTAATTCAATGCTCACAGTCATGGAAAAGAATAGGAAACAGAACCAAGAACAAAGTCCCCTATTTTGACATAAAATGCAAGGAGTAAAAATATTTGTAAATAATCTTTTAGTACCCTAAAACAGTTATAATACATCTGACATGCTTCTCAATAGAGGACACTTCCACAAATAAAATAAAGGAGAAAATGTTCCCAGAAGTACAATTGACACTAATAATATAGGAAATCTTACCAGAACAAGCGCATTAGCCTTTAAGAGGTATGATTTTACTGAATTATTTCGCAGGTCAACAAGCTTCTCAGCATCCTTCAAACCAAGCTGAAATGATAATAAAAAAAAAATTAATTTATTAAACATAAACTGATTCAGAAAGAAGATGATGTTTTAAGCGTGACATGATGATACAAAGAACATACTTCAGCATGAATTGTAGGATCAAGCCCACTCAATGGTTTATGTTCTGAAGCTGATGGAGATCTGTCTTTTAAGAATCTGGTAATCCTGGTTAAAAGATATTCTGATTGTCATGATATCATCAAAGTTCACAACTTTAAAGCAAAATTATTCAGATTCAAAAAGTAGGTTTTAACAAGAAATTTCAAACAAATATCGTTGAACCATGCTTAACCTAAGATAAGCTGCACATCGGTTGCCGAGGATAACAGGATCACCGGGTTTGATGCTATTTGCTCTTGAGTAAAAGTTGATTGCCTGTATTATTAATCCCAAATGTGAGCACAGGAATAATATGCCATTTCCACAAGTAGACTAGTAAAGCATGAAAACTGCATTATCTTCCAAGTGTGATAAGTGAAACATTATGGCAAGAAAACATGCCCGAAGTGTACAAAAGATAAAAAATGTCACACAACTATAGGCCATCACATAATGCTTAAATTAATGAAAGTCAATCCCCATATTTTGATAGACTAAACAAACATGCACAATGGAATAAAAGTAACGTTGACAACCTGAAATTAAAATTTTTATATCACCTCTTCCAACCGATTCTCCCGAAATGACATGTTGCCATTATGCACAAGTTCAAAAATGTGATGGTATGTGTCCCATGCCAAACCTTCTTGTTCATGTGCCTGCAATCCAAGCAAAATCCAGCTATGCATTCATATGTTAAGCTCTCAATAGAATAAAAATGAACCACTCAAGGCTTAATCTTTCCTGACAGAATAGTTATACTAAAGCTTATGTAAAACAGATGATTTTTTTGCTTGCTAGGTGAACAGGGAATATTCTCAATTTCTCTATTTTCATAAGGAGAATAAACAGAGACAGAGCAATAAACATTCTTGAATCAGAAAAATAAGTCATTAAATAAACATATGCAAATTTACTCTTCTAATTTTGAAGCAGCATGTCTAGAGAACTATTAGCCTTTGGTAGGAAAACAGCTCGGAAAAAATAATACAATCACGTTTCTTATTATCTTTTCTTGTCCTCGGACTTCTGGAAAGAAGTTGAAGGGAAAGGGGAAAGAAAGCTAACAAGAGAAATTGTCTTTTCGTATATTATTCACAGCAACCAGACACAGTACACAAAAGAAGGCAATTAAAAGAGACAGAAAGAAAAATCTGAGCACAGCCATCGATCATAACTGATACTAGACTTCATGGTATTCAATCTGTAACTTCAATTTTCCAGTAATCTGAAAAATTCAGCAACCCAAACAAGTATTCGACCGGTTGAAGCAAATTCACTTCCACTAACTATAATTCGCTTCTTCCAGTTACTGCTAAGTATCACAATTCAACACCCCGACAGCGAAAAAGGTGACGAATAAGAGAGGATAATATAATTACTAGCGAATACAACTAAATTCCCAATAATATGAATACTCGTCCATGTATGTTATGAGCTGCATTTTTTGAGCAGCCAAACAAGTGAAGAGGAAAGGAACTGACCCAAACGTAGTTTTGAACATCATCAAGACCGTCCATGGAAAGCACAAGTGAAGGCGATTCTCCCGCCATAGAAAGCCAAAAAAGAAGAAAACTTTAGTGGTGGATGTTATTAAGGATTGGCATAGAGGAGGAAATAGGAGTATCGTGGTCGCTTCTGCGTCCTTCGTTTCATACACGGCCTATGTTTATACTACGTATTCCTCTCACTTACCCTCTCCCTCTCTCTTCTCTCTCCGCCCAATCACTCCTTTGACCCTTTTCCGTGCTTGATATCACCTTCTTCTTAGGTCAGATCGTTATTTCCACCGTCTTATTTATAAACAGCATTCTCCGTCGTATTTTGCCTTATCTAAAAAATTTAATGCTTTCGACCAAAAAAAAAATTAATGCACATTTTTTTAAATTTTTAATTTTTTATCCTTAATTAATTATATATTTCTCTTATCTCTTTTTCTCACTCAACATCTCTCATTTTTTCCCACGTTCATTCTTTCCGTCACTCAGCGTCATCTTTATAAATAAGGATATGTTCAGGGGGAAAAAATTATGTGCTTGTTTGGATTAGCGATTAGAATGCTTAAAAGCAGTTTTTTAATTGTAATTTATGGTATACGAAATAAATATGTGAGAGAAGTTGTGTCTCAATTTACATAAAAAATAATTTATAAATAATCTGATCGCTAAAACAAATAGACCCTATATCTATAATATATTTATTATTTTTAATTAATTTTAATAGATAGTTTTTTTGTCTGCTAGCGGATAGTTGTTACTTATAAATAAGATTAGAGGGAGTAATTTAGAAGCCACAAAATTGTTGGGGTGTTTACCTTAATAATCAAATTAATAATACACATAGATGATGTTAATTTATTGACACAAACAAACATTAGCGACCATGTTAAAAATAAACATAACCTTGTTATGTATGGATTAAACAAAATGAGTAAAGGAGAGAAGTGAAGAAGTAGAAGAAATATTTTAGCAACAAGAAAAAGATGGGATGAGAGAATATTGGAATAGGAAGTGGATGAGCAGGATCCAGCGATAGAAATTTAGAAGGCCGTCTTAGATTCGGTTTGATTTTTGAACGGCAACCGTCGGAGAAGATGAGAGTCAAACTGGGACAAACACCATCCGACAAGTTTACGCACATCAAAGTCCATAGTCCAAACCTTAGTGTGTGATATATAATAATCTCTCTGTACAAACAAATATTTTACTCCCACCCAAACACATTTTCTCTTGATATGTCAAATGAATAATGCATGTGAAATTTTGTTATGACTGTGTCGAATTTCGGACATACCTGAAATGTTGTTTCCAAATTCTTGCGGTACCTACGTGAATCGAATCACTAGGATTTCGACCATCTTACACAATAAATACACAGGGAGAGAAGAGAGGAGAAGAGAGTTCTATAGAGAATGTTTTTCTCTATTTGTTGTATGTTCTATGTTCTCATCTGTTACACACACACGTTTTAATCAGACAAATGTTCACCCCAAAACATACGGGAAACTGTTCCCACTATGTTTCAATTTTGAATCCTTAGGAAAAATTATTAATAAATACCCTACATTTGTTTGGGTATTTTATTTGACCCTAAAAATTTAAAATTTAATGGATTTGGGCCTAATCCACTAAAGATGAACTAAACCCAATTTCCCACAGATTGTATTATGGGCAATCGAGTGGCAGTGAAATTTGATGCTTTCATGCAGTCCTTCGACAAAATCCGGGTCAACAAGTTTTACTTGTCTTACTTGTTATTATCTCGTTCATATTCCCCAAAATAAGATTAAGAGTCAATAGGGGGAAAAAATGTTCTTAGGCATTTTTTATAAAAGAGATTTTGGATATTAGATAGTTTAAAATATGTTGAAAAGGATGCTAATAATAATATTTGTGGATTGATAAGGAACCTAATAATTAAATCCTTGCGAGTCTTTGTCTGCTTCTAATTGTCGTTCATTTAGGTGGTTGGGTTGATTTGCCTATTTAATATCAATGGCAAAATTTTTAAGCTCATTATATTTCCCAACAACAAACAAGACAAGCTAACCCTTTTTGCCATAAATTAATTACAGGCCCTTTTAAAATATGTGTAATTGTTTTAGTAACATATTCTGAACATATATTTGGCAATCCAAGTGTATGTGTTGATCGTCTCGTTCTTATTTGGCAGCCGAAGGAATCTGTGTGACTGGGATTAGGCCGTTTGGATCTCTATTCTCTTCTCTGTTGCGTGGAATCAAATCTCATTCCTCACCTTTTTGCTCTCTCTCTCTCTCATTCTTTCTGTTATTTTCTATGTGTGTGTATATCTGTATATAATTCTTTCTGTCGGAGTACTAAATGTAAGTGTTACTTCCAAAACATTTAAACATTGTTTCATCACTTTGTTCTCATTTATAAGTAGTGATTTTGTTTCTAAATATAATTCATGCATGATCCAAATTTCTAAGTATAATTAATAGTTTTTAAATAATAATACCCTGTTTAAAAATAATCAAGGTTTGAAATAATGGAGAATGAAAAAAATAATTGTTACATAGTAAGTATGGATTTTGATAACTCATTATTAGTCTGTTATATTCTTTTAACGAGAACTTATAAATAAAAATGGAAGTAGTAGTTAAACCACTCCTCTTTTAAATTGGAAAATGGGGAAAACGGTCCGCTTTACAAATTTTATTGGTGCGAATAACCTAGTAAAGTTTTATACACAAAAATCATTTGTACTTTGCCAATTTTGCACTCACAAAGTACTAGTGTTTTGATTTTGGTCACTTCACCAATAAAATTTTTAAAAGTGGACTTGTCCCTCATTTTTTTAAACACCGTTTTAGTTTTTAATATAAGAGTTATATAATAAAATGGATTAAATTAATTATTTATAATAAATATGTGTTTTTTTTGTAACATGTAACAAATATGTGTTAATTTGTCTAAAATACCCTTTCTAATTATGTACATTGTAACTACTTTGATGTAAACCTCTTTGTCTTTCCTACGTGCAATTAATATGATATATTGGAGAGAAAATTCTAAACTTTAGAGAATAAAATGGATTGAGATCTTATATATATAACCAGAATAAATTTACTGTCTAACGCTTATATTTAGAACATGTAACAATAATCCTGGAAACTTAAATCCCTTGTGTTTGTATCTTTTCTAGATTATGCTGGAATTCAATGATTGATTATAACCTAGAAGCATCGCCACGAAACAATGACCTCAACACTTGAATCTTTCAAGGACTACATGATCAGGCTTCACATTATCTTTGACAAGATGGACACACACACAAGTATATATATCTCGTTCTCCCTGGCTATTAAATTCTTACAGATATATTTTGTTGTCGTCTTTTTATGCTGCACATCTTTTATATCGTCTGTTTTTTTCAAAAGAAGAAAAATTTCGATCTTTGTTGATTTTGTGCATGTTTATTTTGACCACTAGATTGGATGGAGGCTGGCGATTAAATCAGGTAATTCAGGAATAATAAAGTTCATCAGAGGTTATTAATTTTGCCAAAAAAATTTGAGAATGCCAAAAGTGTTGATGAATTATAGGTTGACTACTCTTTAAGATGAACTATAGCCTTGACAAATTTGCCAACTAAAACTGAACAAACTAATCTATAGTTAGGAGTAGATTTTTGCTTGCCCCTTTCTTAATATTAGGAAGATATATGGGTTCAAATTCAATTTTTTTTGGTACCGAAGTTTTAGAATACTTACAAAAATACTTATAAATCGTTTGCTAATAAAACCCTCATCAATGTGATTCGAACTCACAACATTTATGGTTATAAACCAACCAACATTTGTTGGTGGTTCAAATTCAAATTATTTCTCTTCATTTTAGGATTCTACTGGGATTATCTTCCCATTTTACCCTGTGGCCCATTGACCCGTGCTAATTGAGTATGGGAAACT
This sequence comes from Inga laurina, assembly GCA_963855925.1. Classification (NCBI taxonomy): domain Eukaryota; kingdom Viridiplantae; phylum Streptophyta; class Magnoliopsida; order Fabales; family Fabaceae; genus Inga; species Inga laurina. Next base: position 41,766,885 of record OY979713.1, read on the forward strand.
AATGATGATGGCCCATTAGTCGCCTGCTTCATGCTTGTTTTGAGCCCATTTCTGTTTTTCAAGTGTCTTTTATTTTTTTTTTTGACAAAAAGAAAGTAAGAACAAACTCAATGTAATAGGACCAAGAAAATTTCGCCCAAATTATGGGTCTCTCCCGTGGCTTAGTGGTTATGTTCTTATTGAGCATTCCATTGCATCTCGGGCTCGAGACCTGGACACAGACATACCCAGAAAATTTCGCCCAAATTAAAAAAAAAAGAAAGAAAAGAAATAGTATGTGTATATGTATATAATTATATTGAGAGGGATTGGTAAATGGAATTCAACTACGCATATTGAGAAGGAAATAAAAGTGCATATTTCATTGTAAATTTTGCTGTAACTCTTCCCCTTGAGGACTCGTTCATATGAGAGTTTTTTTCCCAGGAAAGTGGCAAGAGTTTTCTTAGCAATGATATGAAGGAAGTGATCATTTGCAGACCTTGTCCCTTTTAATACTACCCCTGTGGGTGCTGCTATAATTATTTTGTTACTTAAAAAGAGAAAGAAAACAAATTAAATATTCTAACCTTACATAACCCATCTTAAAAGTTGACAATCCAACAAAATAACCAGGTACCCACCCACCTCTTATGCCTCCTCCAAGATCCTCCCACAGACAACTCTCAAACAGTTCATTAATGCTTCTTAAGCTCCACTTAGTTGTCACTTTTCAGTAATGAGGCATATTGTCGATAATGATCCATCTCTTGCAATACGCTTTACTTTAAACCTTAAAGTTGAAGGCTCAAATAAAGCAACCTATATATATATATATGGGTACGCCTCTGGGTGAAAGTACATCTCTGTCAAGTGGTAGGGCCGATTTCAAAAGTATTCACTGACTTTCTGAACATTGACAGCTTTATTGAAAACAATACATTCTCTTTGCTCTCTTTGAAACATCAGTTTTTGGTGTGCTACTCAAATGTGACATTAATGATGAAAAAAAAGCAGTACGAAACTCATATCAGGTCACAACAAAATTCAAGCGGAAGTCTCATAATTTCAACAATTCACGCCCCAGAAGGGAATACAACGGAATCTCATATCAGTATACATGATATATCAGTAAAATATTAATTTCCTTACTGATTAATCACTCAAACGTGGCCTTTCTCAAAGAAGTAAGACAATGAAACAAATAAACTTACATGGGAACTTTCATCAAATCAACTTCAAATAATTGCCTATAATATCCCCTTGAACATGTCTTTTTTCCTGCTAGCTTCTGGATTCACTAACTTGAGAATGTCTCCGTATATCAAACTGATCCACAAACTCCAAAGGAGTAACTGTCTCATTTCTGATTCTCTTGATTTTAGGGCTCAATAGGCCACGATGGCTAAAACCATAGAGCTTCAGCACCTGGTTATCTGCAAAATTGAAAGCCCTCTCCATGCTACTGAGGCACCTCTCAACTGGATAATCTCCATAGCTTCCACAAGGCTTGCAACCCACAAAATGTGTCACAAATGGCCACCTCTCATCACCTAAACCTGGATGATATTTCTCAACCATCTCTTCGTATCGATCAACCAAACCAGCCCAGTAACCGTGCAAATAGTAAGAATTCTCCAGGAATACCTTATCCATCCACTGATCCTTCTTTGAAAGCAACAAATATATCAAGGCTGATTGATCATCTGCCTCAAATGCAGGTCTTCCCTTTAGATTTGCAGTCAATATTTTCCCTGCCTCTTCACGAATGGGACCCTTTGGACCCATGGGAGCCCAATCATCAAGCAAATCCAAAGACCACTGGCAATTTCTAAACAGAAAGCTACCTGTATTCACAGCAATCCAAGACTTTTGCTCGAACAACAGATCGGGGTAACCATGAAGAACCAAGTTATACTTGTCATACTTCGACAATGGAAGGTCAAAAACCATATCAGTAAACAAAGCATCACTATCCATCCACCAAATCCACTCCACTTCAGGATGCGACAACATCAACCGCCGTATCATAGGCAATTTTGCCCAATACCCAGCAAGTTCCTTATCCAAATGAGCCATATTATACACGATTTCAATCCCATGTAATCTACAGTAGTCAATCTTGTTCTTTATAGACTTCAACAAATAGTGATCCCCAATTGGGTTATCACAAGGTTTTGGTGGCGAACCAGTTAGGAGTAGGATTCGAGCTTTACCTCTGATGTAATTAGGGTACTCGGGGTTCTGATCCAACCAAGCCTTCCGCTCCTCGTCCCAATTCGTTATCTTCGGCCCAAGAGTGAAGGTGACATTGGGATTCAGCTCGGTCTCGGTAGGTTCGTGCGGATCAGAGGGGTCGCTGTCGGATCTGATCTCAGCGAGGATCCGATTTGTCTCCTCGATGAGGTTCTGGTTAACAGCATCGGTGTCGGAGCTACCGAAATTAATCCCAATAGTGCCGCGAAGAACCAAGATGGTAATGAAGCCACACAAGATGGTGATCTTGATGTTGTTAAAGGTCTTGTGGATCTGCCGGCCACGTGGTAAGCCGGAAAATCCACGGCCTCTTCCATTTGCGACGGTGGAGGTGGGCAATCCACCTCCACTACCCCTCTTCGGCGCCGATAGATTCTCTTGCCCCATCTCTCTCTCCCTCTCCCTCTCTCTCTCACACAATTCCCCTGTGTGAGCGTTTCACTAACGAGGACGGTCGAACAAGACAAATATACAACTTTCAGCAGCTAGAACAACGTGTATAATTTTTCGGGAATGAATTGGAAGAGGAAAAAAACAGACGAAATGTCCTCTGTGAATATAATCTTTGGGAAGGCAAGATTAAGGTGAAGAGAGAAAATGAAGGTATGGGAAACCTAGAAGGAGAGGGAGAGAATGAGTTTGATAAGGGAGGGAGAAGAAGAAGGAGATGCAGTGAGGGAGGGTTTAGAGTGTGGGGAAGCGAAGAAGGGTCGAGGAAGATGAGATCGACATGTGTCTGCCGCCAACTGTTTCAGTGTTTTTGGGGATTTAGAATTATTCATTTGTCTGATCTTTCACAATGTCATTCTTGTTTAGGGCCTCCTATCTTTTTTTTTTTTTTTTTGGATGTAAATCAATTATCAATGAAAGATCAAATGATGTTACAGCATTAAACTGCCACAACCATGTTTGCACATGATTGTGACTCAAGGAAAATTAAAGTCGGTGCCTCCAATTTTGTCCAAAAAAACAGTAGGTACCTCCAATTGTACTGTAACTTTTTATAAGTTATTTTTAGCCAGCAGATTTTAATCACATTATAAGTCATTTATAAGGAAATAAATGAGAGTTTGTCAATTTTATCCTTATTCATTATTCGTTGAGCATATGGGGGGGAGAGAAGAGAGGGGAGTGTAAATGCATAGGACGTGAGAGAAAAAGTGCATCTTTTTATAAATAATAGTAAATATGAAAATATTTATTCATTTGATACTTTTTTTGGTTTGCGAGTGGCATTCAACGCCTTCTGATTTTTAATATAAGATATATTTAAGGAATTAATCTTAGTTCTAAATATAAGATAGTTTTCCTATTTATCAATATTTTCTTAATTTATCCGTCTTGATACTCCATCAATAATTAAGAATGAGAGAGAAGGAAATAATTAACGAAGATGATAATGGTGTTTTAGAAAATATATATCATATTAACTAACTCAACTAATTTCTTTAATCTAATCAAATTAGGTATATATCTCTTATATTAAGGAATAGAGGGGGTGCATCTATTCTACTTCAATCCTCTCTCCCACATGCTACTATTTAATTCTCTTCCATGTTTTGGTGAGTTTAGTAATAGGGAAAATCCTTTATAAAGAACTTTAGAAATACTAAAAGACAGAAAAGTGTTCCCAATATTCACAATACTAGAAAGGTGTGAAGGCCTAATTTATCCTTTTTAAAATCCAAAGCAAAAGACATAAATGCCCTTACACAGACACACACTCATCCATCACAAAATTTTCTTCTCCCTCCTCTTTGATCTCTTCTACCATCTCCAATCCAACTTTTTCTGGTGGCTTGTGTCCCAGATCATGAAGATAGTGAAGGTGCTGTGTGGGCATACGCACAGCCTGGCGAAGGACCGCGAGTGTGGGGCGGTTGTGATGGAGGTTTCGAGCTATGACGAAAGGGCAAGGGAACAACCTTTGTCGTCTTTGTCTTGCTGAAAATTCTCTTTCTATTTTTCTGTTCTTACTTTTTCTGCTTAGATCTACTCAAGAAATCCTGAGCTTTTTTCTAAGTTGTTGTTTCATAATCGATATGGCGGTGAATGAAAGGTTGTCCAAGAGGATGGAGAGGGGAGGTTTTGCCGATCTTTATGATTTTCTCACTTTTTAGGCCGCTAGTAACCGTTGCTTTGACTATGTGGTAGTTGGAGGTAGCGGCCAACTGTTCCAAAAAACCATTTTGCATGTTCTTACTAATTATGCTACGGTCATCTACGACAGTGGGAGGACTTATCGATGGGTTCAATCTTTCACTAGCGTTCATCACCTTCCACATTGTGGAGGAGGTCATAACTCGATCTCGCTCCTTCGTTTACTATGATCAGTGTTGAGTTGTTGGTGAGTCGACTTACTGTCCATATGTACGAGTTCAAAAGGACATAACAAAGAGAGTGGTGTGGTGGGGATGGGGAAGAAAGAGGGGAGAGTGGCATGAGAGAGAGAGAGAGGATGTGTGAAGACGTCGTTAATTTGTCTTAGTTGTTACTAGGGGAAGTGTGAAGGGTGAAGTTTTCTTCCTTATTATGTAAGCACTTGTCATGTTTATGTGTATCTTGATTTTGGAAGTGTCATATTTTGAACCCTTGTTAGATTTATGGACACCTGTGGTTGTAAAAACTTGTGATTTAGGAACATCTCAAATGTATTTTGCAAGTTATGATTAACGTTTGTCAAGGTAGAATTTGGTTTTTGCAGGTTCTCATAAGAATTTCACAACTTGCAATTCAATTTCCGTAGAGATTAAATTGGTTTTCCTAAATTCAAATAAGCGTTTGTCAATTTATGATTAGGTTTTCACAAGTTCTCATAAGAATGTCACGGTTTAATCTATTACTTTCACAACTTATAATCCAAATTCCCTAGTGATTAAACTGGTTTCCCTAAATTTAAATAAGTGTTTGTCAATTTCGGATTAGTTTTTCGCGAGTTCTTATAAGAATTTCAAGAGTTGCTCAATACTTTCACAACTTGCAATCCAAATTTCCTAGAGATTAAACTATTTTTCCCAAATTCAAATAAGCGTTTATCAATTTAGGATTAGGTTTTTGCAAGTTGTCATAAGAATTTCACAAGTTACTTCAGTACTTTCGCAACTTGCAATCCAAATTCCCCAGAGATTGAACTGGTTTTCCCAAATTCAAATAGGAATTTTTCAATTTAGGATAAGGTTTTCGCACGTTCTCATAAGAATTTCACAAGTTGCTCAATACTTTTGCAACTTTCTTATCTAAATAGCAGCAAGGCCATGATAGTAGAATTGTATTATTATATTCAATGACAAGTGGACAATATCATAGTTCTTATACCCTATACATTGCTTACAAAATAATGGGATATGCAATTACATACTGACACTAAGGCCATGCCAGTATATTCATAAAAACAACAAAACAACTCATTTGCACAACTTGACCTAATATTTCCATTCATTTTGTTAAGTGCCCTGCAACAAATAAATCAGCAAAGTATTAGTTCACCAACTATTTTGTTTCATCGGTTTAGAAAAACAAAACTAAAACCACACTTCAATGTTTCACAAATTTATATTAGGGTTTCTCAACTTTAGATGACTGATTTCCTACAAAATCCACTCTCTTTTTTCTCTTCACCCTCAAACTCACATTATGTACCATCGCGACCTCCGGCTACCTTCACCCATCATCAACATTCACCTCCCTCCAACCAAAATACCTAGCTGTGAAAAAATGTCTCCCACCCAAATAAAGATGAATAAGCTCATGCTTAGGATTGGCTTGTCAAGGGAAGCATATTATGTAGTAAAAAATGACATACCTCCCTTCCTTTGGACAACTTCAGGTTTGATTTTCCCTATGTCGCTGCCTTCTTCACGCCACTATTGTCTTTCTCAATTCATTCTTTTCAATTTATATCAAACGGCCAATTGTGTCATTTCATTTTAATTTTTAAAAAAATCCATTAGGCACTAACACTTGATTAGGATTATGCATATTCATAATACCTATTTCTCTTTTCATATTTTTGCAGTTCTTTTTAAGGGATTTTCCCTTAATAATAGGAAAATTAGTAAAAAGGAAATTTGCTGTATTTATGATTATTACACGCACTAGGTAGTTGTATTTTCAATATTACTCCGTATGGTCTTAATATAAGACACATTTATCTAATTTGATTATATTAAAGAAGTTAGTTAATATGATATATATTTTCTAAAAGATCTTAGTCATCTTCTTTAATTCTCCATTCCCTCCTCTCTCATTGATTATTACTGATAGAGCATTAATAGGAATATAATAAGAAAAGATTGATAAATATGAAAACTATATTTTATATCTAGGATCAAGATCGACTCTCTAAATATATCCTATATTATTATGAAGTAGAGGGAGTAACATTTTCAATTAAAACATAAGAAGCGTCAATTAAATTGATGCAGCGTTATTCAAGTGGCTAGAAGGGACAGACAAGCTTTAAATCAAATAGTTTTGGTAGGCATGACTTTAGTTAAGGTTAAGCATTGAAGAATGATTTGTTTTTGTTGCTGGGCCAATGCCTGATCCGGATGTGTAACATAGCCCCATCCGATTCAACAAGGAATTTTTTAATATGTAGGTTCCAACGAAAGTATTCATATTTGTTTAAGTGAATATTTATTAATTAAAAGAAAATCATGGATTAATGAAACACTTAGGAACAAAACGTGTGGACAGCTGCACAAGAGGTTGATTGTGAAAAAGAATTTGAGATTACGTGGCAAGTATCAAAATAATGGACAGCTTGCTGTGACTGTGAGTGATCTGTGGTGCACTTCTCTGATTGCGCGGCAACTAGACACGTTCGGCTTCACCTTCAAGTTTCACATTTGACCTTTCAACGCTTTCTTCTTCATTTGAAATAGCCTATAATTTTGATTTTTAACAATAAGCCAAAATAAATGGAACAATTGTGAACTAAAGGAAAAAAGAGAGGGGGGCAGTAACCATCAAGTCTAACAGAAGGGTTAGTGCTCCATGATTTGAAGAATCGATGTTTAAATCTTTATTGAGATAGTGTCTATGTTTAATGTGTGACTGTATTTCAATTATACTACCTTCATTATTTAATATAAGAGCTAATTAAGATTATATTTGTTCTAAATATAAGACTTAATGTTTCCCAAAATTTATAAATTTTTCCCCAAAATATCCCCTCACATTGTACATATTGAGAAGTTACGATGAAATATGGTATTTTTACTAACTCATATTTGTTCCAAATAACTTACAAAAACTAATTTGCTTAACCTATTCAAATTAGTCAATTAGTTTTTAAATTAAGGATGGGGTAGTAAATTTTTTTCTGTTTTGAATGAATGAGAGAATGGGGTAGCATTAGACTATTAGTATTAGGCATGGTAATCAGACTCGGACCAGACTAGTAGGTTCGGATTGGAAACCGCCAAACCGGCCTCTAGACCGGTCCGGTCCGGTGACTTGGTCCAACTTGATTTTTTTATTTTTTACAAAAAAAAAATTAATTTTTTAAATTTTTTCTTTAGAATTTTATATTAATAATTCTAAAATCTTCAATTTCTCATCGGTTTAATTCTGAGTTAGTTTTTGTTTGACTCTGATTTGATCCATTAACTATTGACTCAATATCCCAACCAATTTAATGACTGATCTAGATTTGATTACGCTATCAGGGGTGGGAATGGGATCTACCATTGACCTAGGATCGTTGAGGTGCGCGTGAGCCATGCATGTGATGGGCCCCTTGATGTGGAAGAATGAATCAATAAAATAGAGAGAGGGCACTATTATTCAAGTGGCCCGCTTCATTGAAAGCCCAACTCATGCTTCTCATCATAAAGCTCTACCAGGCCCACCAGTGATGCTATAACACTAAGCATAGTACTCGAATCTCTATCTTATAGCTGTTTAAAAAAATAAAAAATCTGTATCTTATTAAGGATTGGGTCTAGTGGAAGAGGTTAGTCCTTACAACGTGATGAACTAAAGTTTGAATCCCCATTAAAAGAGGTGCTCACATTTAGTACCAAATATTAACTCGAATATGATTGCCTCCAAAAGGAGGATGTCTATATTTAACAAAATAAAAAAAAAATAGAATTTCACGAGAATTTCTAACCATCTCCCTCCCACATACTTCTTCACAATTAAGTGGCTTAGCATCAACACTCAAATCTAACATAGTCGATAATCATATAAAACAAAGCTCTATAACCGCCAATAATCACTCCCTCGATGTTCACTGATTTGGCCTTTTAGGGGATCACCATTCACAGCTAGTCATCAGAATAATTATAATTTGGCCAAATACACCAATGCGTGGTGTTACTTTCCAACGAAGAATTACCATGGCTTAAAGCTATGAAGGACATGTTTAGTTGTTCTGATACAGAAATTTATAAGCATATTTGTATAGTTCTTTTTAAACAGGCAACTGAAAAGTACTTGTTATAAATGGACTTTCCTTTTGGTTTTTATTTTTTGAAATGAATAACATAAAATTAAAAAAGTAAACTAAAACATATTTGAAAGAACCTCCCCAGATTAGGGGATGAGGCAATGCTTGAATATGGTTCCATAATACTCATTCGGTATTTAATATAAGATATATTTATTTAATTTTATTAGATTAAGGAAGTTAGTTGAGTTAGTTAATAAGTTATTTATTTTTTAAAACAACCTTATCATCTTTTTTAATTCCCCTCCCCTCCCCTATTTGATTATTATTGAAGGAATATCAATAAGGGTAAATTAAAAAATCATTGACAAATATAAAAATTGTGGTTTATATTTAGGACCAATATTAATTCTTTAAAAATATCTTATATTAAGAACTCAGTAGTACTGCCTTCGGTCCTAAATATAGGACAAAGTTTGTAGTGCAATTTACACTACAAACTTTATCCTATATTTAGAACCGGAGGGAGTATTGAATATGCCTATAAAAAAACATAAGTGGACACACACATGACCTGAAGTGAATACACACATATATATTGACCTCGAAGTGAATTAATATTTTCATTGATGAGTGAGGGCAACCGCATAACCGTCCTAACAGAAAATGGCGCGGTGGCGTGCATATGGGAAATTAGGAGTAAAGTTGGGCGTACCCAATCCCAACCTCCTTCCTCCTTTTGATTACATGCGTTCCAAGTCGGTCGACTGTGTCTCCCCATCCCCTTTCAGATCAGTTTCCGGCCACTCCTCGTCGGCATTCAACCTTTTCAATTCCAATTCTCCGATCAACGTCCGGTACATTCTTTTACCTGTTTCTCATGCGAACATCTCCATATGCTTGTCCATGAATATTACAAACAACCTCTGATCATAAATCACTCAACATTTTCTTAGATTCATTTATTCATTCTTCACATCTTAAAGGCTCACTTAGGCCTTGGCTTAACAATTGTATATACGGTTTTCTATCATTTTTTCCTTTTACTTCTGGAAAAATGACCATACGAAGTAATTGGGATTTGTCCAATTTGATTGGGAAGTATAGGTTATTGAGAAATAACGAACGATGAGTGAGGTGTTCGAAGGGTACGAGCGTCAATGCTGTGAACTTTCGGCTAATCTTTCCCGCAAATGCACGGCGGCGTCTGCCCTAGATGGAGGTAATAAAATGGTTTATATAGACTCTGCCTCTCTCATCCTTTGTTAATTTGGGTTGTGTGTCTCGTTTATTTCAAATTTTGCTGAGCTTAATGGTTTGACGTGCATTTTACAATTGAGAAATGATTAGCAAAGAGAACGCAACGGTGCTTGTCGTCAGATTTAATGCAAGGTTGGCCCAGTGGTTATATATATTATCACCGAAAACTCTGCTAGAGAAAGTGACAGAGCATTACATTTTCTGAAAGAGTTTCATTTTCTTCCGGAAAAAGTGAATTCCCTTTATAGGTTTATTTTAGTAAAGGAAATAATATTAGTGATCAATTATTGATTTGGTATCTTGCTAGGGACATGCCTACTGAAGAGCATTTTCTTTACTTATGTTGTTACTTGTTCAAAATGCAACCCCAATGCAAGTCGATACTTCCCTCCTTTTTCTTTCTAATGGCTTGCCACTCTGTGCTGCAGAGAAGAAGAAGCAGAAGCTTTCTGAAATCAAAGATGGACTTGATGAAGCTGACACATTGGTATATAGGACTTGTTCTTCTTCTTCTACCTCTACTTTTAATATTTGACTGCATTATAATCCATGTCTGAATAATTTCAGCTTAGGAAAATGGACCTTGAGGCCAGGAGCTTGCCGGCAAATATAAAGGCAACACTTCTTGCAAAGTTAAGGGAATATAAAACTGACCTGAACAGTTTGAAAAATGAAGTTAAGAGAATCTCATCAACTAGTAATACCAATCTGGCAGCACGAGATGAGTTGCTGGAGTCAGGAGATGCTGATTCACTAATGGTATCCTTTTCTCCATCGCCTTAATAATATTCGGTTCAGTCGCCATTCCATTTTAATTATGAGTTTAGACTAAGTGCCTGTTTGGTAAACTCTCAAATCATGGTTTCAGAATCTTTTTTCCGAAAATCGAGATAAAACTTCTTTCACATATTTATCTCGAATTGCGTAAAAACACTTCTAAAAAGTTAAAATTAATAGGTACTAACATGGTATGTAGGAAGGTGGTTGTTTTGGAAATCTGAAATTAGGATTAGCTCATCATTTTCATTGCTACAAGTGCCTGTGTGCTGTGAAACATTGAATTGTCTTCAGGCCAAAATAGGCCTGTATATGGACCTCATAGCCAGTTATGCACAGTACTTGCTATCTAGGTGAGTTGAAAAACAGTTAAATAAGCGAAAGCTGGGGAATTTAATGCTTTACATAGGAATAGATGGAGAGTATTTTATTTCTTGTCTTGATGCATTTGTGCTGCATCCTTATGTACCACTTTGGGATGATGATATAGGTATCAAATGATCAAAAAGGAAGACTGTTGATGTCAACCGAGAGGTTGAACCAGTCCACAGAGAGAATAAAAGCTAGTAGAAAAACAATGCTGGAGACTGAGGAGCTTGGAGTGTCTATCCTCCAAGACCTTCATCAACAACGTCAATCCCTACTCCATGCTCATCAGACGGTAAGTCTGACCAACGCGCTTTTTCACCTTGTAATCTATCAGTTTTCTGATACAATGATTGGGTATTGATGCTAAGGAATCCACTCAACTGGCATAATTCGAGTATACTAGCCATTTAATTATGTTGCCAATGATGATATTTTTGTTTTTTTTAATAAATCTCTGCAGCTCCATGGGGTAGATGATAATATCAGCAAAAGCAAGAAGGTTTTGTCATCAATGTCAAAAAGAATGAGCAGGAATAAATGGATTGTTGGCTCCTTCATCATAGCTTTGGTCCTAGCAATTCTATTGATTTTGTATTTTAAGCTGACTCGCTAGCCTCCTTTCCCTGCTTTTCAGCACTATGCATGACACTTGGTCATAATATCTCATCTTAGCCTTCTGTGTTTCTTGAAATATTTACCTTTTTCGTTTTCGCAATAGTTGTCTTTTATTTTCCTTCTGTAGTATATACAAATTTTCAAGCATATATATATATATATGAAATAATTCTCATGTCCAGTTTCTTCGCCCACTTTGTGCACCAGCTTTCCATTAGTTTGTCTTACAAAATAAAAAAGAAATCAGAACATTTAGTTTGATAAATTCTCTGCTGGAGAAGTTATACGCTGAGTTTTTGTGACAATATCACCTTAAGCATCCATCATTTCTTGATAGCCTGTATGGCGGCAGATCAAGAACAATATGACTGATCTTGAAATTCATATTAGACATATTTTCAATCCGCATACTCTCTCCTATTTCCTTCTACATCTACATATTTTCATATTAGCCCTAAACTCTATATCTCGGCAAATTCACTCAATTTTTGTATCCCATGATCTCAAAGTCAAATAATAGTTTCATAAAAAAAAAAAAAAAAAAAATCCAAAATGCACTGATTGCATATATTCTCTAACAGCCAGGTTTTATTTGCAAATATATGAAATATATCCTGATACCTTCCAGAATATTTGAAGTTTTATGGACTTTAGGCCAAGGATAAATTTAGTTAAAACTAACTGGTAAACATAAAAATACAGCTTCCCAGCTAACACTAAAATTTCAAACCAAGATTTCAACTTTTCCCTAAATCCTATTGCACCGAATCCATCCAACGACGTTGAACCTTGAGTTCCATCATTCAAAGTTTACTTCGCAAGGAGACATAATGGGAGGGGAAAGACTTCGGATAGCTGTCAAGTTTTTTCCTTTAACAGTAAATTCTTGAACAACAAAACTAATTTCTCGGAAAAATCTTTTACGTAGCATACATTTCTCCATAAACATACGTAAGCACAAGCTGCTTCTAACAGTTTCAATTAAACACATATATATGATATTTTCAACCACATTCTGCACATCAAAAAGCTCAAGTAGGATAATGCATTTTGAGTCAGTACCAAGCAAAAATCTGTCTGGGCTCCAAATGAAGAAGGTCGCAAATTCGGATTAGCTTCATTGACACATAATTGTCCATGCTCAGGCAACTCTTCAAGCATGGAAGAAAGGCAGGCCCTTGACTGACTCTATGCTGGATTGGAAATATCTATGTCCTCCTGCAAAGCAGCGCATGAACATTCTCAAGCATCCTCGGGAGAGGAATCTCGTGCTGCATTGTCCTCTTCATCTTCTTCATCGTCCTCATCGTAGTCAGTGGAAGCAGGTTGGCCATTAAGATCAACATTTACACCATTCAACTTTCTAACAAACTGTCCTCTTACCCGAGGCCGTCTTTCAGCAAGTCGTTTCCTATTGACATACCTAATTTTCTTATCAAAGCAGCGCTCTTTCCTTTTCTGCCTAAACTTCATCAACGCTGCTTCTCTTCTATCAACTTTACTTATTTTGACTTCAGATGAACTTGAACTACCACCAAATGATGGCCATGAATGAACAGTAGACATCTGTCCAGGTTGTAAGCATAAACCCATTGGGTAATATGGGAAAGATGTCATACCCGTTGTATGAGGAGGGCATTGCGAAAGATGATTGTACTGTGCAATCATAGCTGTACCAGCATGGGCCTGCAGGTCCTGGAGACTCTTCTGGTACAATTGTGCTGATGAAGGTATCATCATGGGATTAACAACCCCTGAAATATAGTATGGATAATGATGTTGGCCGGGTATGCCGGATACTTCAAGTTCAGAATTATGAGTTCCATTTCTCGGATGGGTCATACCCTGAGGTAAAGGTTCTTCCATGAAGTGATTTTGCTGTGAAGTTTCCATTGATGCAGGAGTAGAAGACCTTTCGATGGAGAAAGAATCCGGGATGCTATTACTGCTGGGCAAGTCATCCTGTGAATGGCTTTCACATGTCTCTCCATTTTCATGTATTTGAAAATCATTAACCCCTTGTTGAGTGCATGCTTGATGTGTATTTTCTTCCATCCTTAAATGTGTAGCATCATTATGATCAACATGAATGACAGGTTGGAAGTTGCCCTTCATTGTGGCTGCTTTGACATATGTGAAGAAGGCTGATGACTCCCCAATCTTAAGTTCACTCTTCTTGGGACCAGCCAAAAAATGCCCTACAACTGAAGAGGGGTACTCATATCAGTATTCTTTTGAACAATGCTGAATCTCAAGAACAGAATGTTGCAAATTAGAAAGAAAGAAAGGAACTATGGAGCTTAGGAAAATGGAAGAACTCCTCTATTGACAACAAAATGAGGTGTAAGCTACTATAAGTAATTATGTCCCCAAAGTGAGAAAACCCAAAATTATTTTGGGTGAAGTTAACACCCTATCATCTTTTCTGCATCATTTTGGTACCTAGACAAGTTCTTAGAAAATAAACATGTATATAACATCTACATTGCTTATGTAGTTGTTATAATACATAAAGATCTTGGCAAAAGTTTAATAAAGACTACACACACCAGTTCGACGGTCACTAATTCCAGGCACTTCAGGGCGATATTCTGATGCTTGAGCATTTGGAAACTCCTCAACAACTACAACAGCAGAGGCAACAGCAACAGTCGACTGAAAAGGGAAATCAAATAAATTAATCATCATATACCATGTCATTATAACATTTCTGATTTCTGATCTGTACAGCAGTTATTTGTTGCTTTATAATCATCATTGAGCTTATATCTAAAACAATGGTAGCTGACCTTTAAAAGTATTACTTCTGACAAAGTAAAGGACTTGCTTTGAAAATGAGTTACAGGTTATTTGCAATTGCTTAACATATTACAGAACTCTGACCTTTTAGGGTTCATAATGCAATCTCCATTGGTTAGGGATCTAATTATCAGATTGATTAATTATGTATGGCCATTGACAAAATCTCACACTTCTCATGGTATATATTCATTTCTAAATTATTCTTGCATGAGATTGATAGCTAGATATTCAGGTAGAAGATCTCTCTTAATCCAAAAAAAAGGGGGAAAAGGTAGAAGATCCCTTCATTTGGGCCAAATCATCACCTTGGCATGTGGAGTAAAGCATGAAAACTAGTCAGCCTCAAAGTTGGTAGGAAAAAAAGTTATTTGATTTCTCCATATTATCAATTCAATTTCAAGGTAACTAAGGGGCATGATCTCATTGTTTCATGATGTCGTCAACCTACCACTTAGTCCCAGTCTTCTTTTTTGGTTATGAAGGAGCCATAAGTAAAACTTAAAAGGCTGAAGTCCACACAGACTAATTCTAACTTTGTAACAATCACCTCATGTTCCTGTTGGATAGGCATTCCTGTCTCAGGATTAGTGCTTCTCTTGGACCTGTCATCTGTATCATCTGAGAACAAGGTGGTACTGTTTGTATTAGCGTCGCTAGGATCTGATACAACCTGGTCGAAGTCATAATTCAAGATGTTCTTCTCTGCAAGTCCAAGCTGTCAGCATAGGTTTAAAAACACATTTCAATCTCAATTTTAGAAAATCTAAACTGTAATGAGAAAAACAGAGAAAAGTTTGTATGTAAAAGAGAAACGCACATGCAAATTCAAACAGCAGAATCAGGCTAGAGTAAGAGACGAGAGGCCACCCTAACATTCTATACTCCATGAATAGTCGTGTTTGCATATCAAGTCTCCTGTTAAAGCAAAGGTAACAACCTTCCGATATACCAACATTATTTAGAACCTATCTTTATTCAAGGGCAACAGGCATAAGGTTCAAACTTCCATGTACAAATTAAATCTTCTCGTTTCTTTTCTTTTTTCCCCTTTTTTCTTTTTCCCTTTTAACTGACGTAATTGTAGAAAACCTAAGTGTCAAAATGCCAAGTTTAACATCACTAGTACTAATGTGGATAAATATTTTTCAATATAGTTACTTCTTTCTAATACTGTCAGCTAAAGCTCAGTTTGGAAACAGGGTTTGTAGGCTGGTAAATTAGCATTTAACAAAATAACTGGCAAAATCTTAAGCACCACCTACAGCCCCACACAAGAGTTTCCATATAGCTTGAGTTACTAAAACAAAATTGCCTATATGAACCAACAGAGCCAACAAAAAACCCACCAAAATACTTGTCAATTACTAAATACATGTTGTATGCGATTGAATAACGTTGAATCATCTTAAATTCTCAACTTTTGATGAAAAAATATTCACTTGCAACTAAAGATCTGATTCCAATGAGGTTTTAATCTTGATGTTTCAAGGCTTAAGTTTAACACTGTAATGGCTTTCATAGCACTGGAAAATATGAAATTTAAATAAAAACATGCTAGAAGTCAAAAGGAAGAAAAAGTTGGTCTTCAGCAGCCATTTCATAATTACCAAATTAATTAGAGAGAGAGAGAGAGAGAGAGAATGAGGATGCAAAAAACATGAAACAGGGAACATCCATAGATATGGAACTATGCAATACAAACCATGCGCCTCCTTCTCCACATGTGTGTCCACAAATTTAATAGTTCATTAGTCCGTAAAGGCTTTACTAGATAGTCAGCTGCTCCGAGTTTTAAGCACTTAACAACAATGGATACCTCGTCTTGAGCCGACATCACTTATCAAAACAAAAGAAATTCAGAAATATTAATGAGGAGCAGAATAAAATCTTCCCTTAATACAGTCTTTCTGGTATAACAATCAAACTCACTTATAACAGGGATTCGGCGCAGTTCCTTGTCCCGTGCAATGTACTTCAACATCTTAAAACCCTTCTTCATGGGGAGGTCAACTTCAGCGAGTATGATATCAATATCTTGCCCTTCTGCGTTCAATGCATCAATTACCTGTCTTGCTGACCTCACTGAAGTAACTGTAAAGAAAAAAACACGACAATTCACAGATAATTCAAGAGCAAGTCATGAATTGCATAAATTCTAAATCAGAGAAGCCAAACTATAACTCACTGAAGTTTTCAGAATGCATTCTATAAGATAGCAACACCTAAAGGCATTTTGAGTGATACAAGTTCAAAGGGAGCTATGAGTGACAGAAAACTCAAGGGCTCCTTCAAATGGTTATGTATTCAATAAACTTGTGAGGAAAATCCACCATTCATGTTTTAAAAATTTGCCCACATTAACTGCCCCTGTACCTGAATTTAGTCTTTTTGGCCAAAACAAGAGCCAATCAACCCTTAACCCAACTTGCAGAGTTATAAGCGGATTTATTTCTTCAGATTTGTTAGTTAGAAGTTTTCTAAATGCAGCAAGTATATCAAATAATTCATAGCATGATAGATTCCCCCCCCCCCCCCCCCAAACAAATCGACCTCCCAGAACAACTACCAGTTCAAATAATGTATTAAGTCATCTCCTTGTACAAAAATTGAATACCACATACATATAAAATATAATCTTACCCTGATAAGAGCACTTCAAGAGAAGGGTAAACACCTCTTCCGAACTCTTGGCATCGTTGTCACATAACAAAATCCTTACTTTGCTTCTATCAATGAATCCATCACCACTCTTACTATTATTTCCGGCACCAAGAACAGATTCTTTGTTTAAATTAATTTCCTCAGTCTCCATAACGCAAACTAATAAGTAATCACCGAAAACTCTCAAAGCAAGACTCAGAACCCATCAACCAGGAGAATTCAAAGCACAAAATCCCCCCGCTAACGCAGCCTCCTGAACACCAAACGCAGTCAAACATGAATTTCAATCATCGTCAAGCCTACAACCCTAATAAGCCAATAGTAGAAAATATTATTCCCCCATCCCCAAATAGGACCAGTACAAAAAATTGAATGAGCTCTGTTCAACAAAATCATCGAATCAAAACTCATCTGCACAAAGCTCCCCTATTCGAAAATATACCTACGCTAAGCTGTTCTGTTCAACCGTTACGCATTAACGTTCGGCCACGAGATGTAGAAATTCACTATATGACACCGAAGTACGAACGGGCAAGATCAAAACATAGACTAGTCCCAGATGAATCAACCATCTGGATTTGGATAACGGGAAACAGCGCAAGTTAGAAGAGCCGAAAAATTTGATCTTTTTCCGCCACACCGGTCGGCGATACAAACAGAAAACTGGGAATAAATGAAAGAGAACCAATTCAAGCTCAGAGCCTTTTAGTTTGTGAAAATGCAATTAACAAAGACTAAATGGGATGCTGGTGAAGACTAACATACGCCGTTGAAAGAGGAAGGGTGAAAGCAAAAAAGCAGAGATGGGTTGGACGTGGCGCAATGGACCCACACGCGTAGGATAGCAAAAAGGATGACGTGGAAAGGGCAGAGAGGAGAGAGACAAAAGTGCAATTGAAAAAGGGCGAGCGAGTGGGTGTGGGTTAGTGTGTGGATAGTCTGGTAGAGATAGGGAAGAGGCCACGTCGCTCCGAGATCTTCCTTATTCAAGCTTCTACAATTTCAAAACCAAAATATCCTCCTCAAGACTATTTCCACGATATTTTTTTCTCTGTATGGTGTATCCAATTTCCAATCATCTTTATCATATTTACGTGAAAAATATAACCGTGATGATCAAAGGTTTAATATAATTTTTGTTCCTCAAATTTATCTTCATCTTAGTCTTGATCTCTCCAATTTCAAATCTTAAATTTCAATCTCTTAAGTTTCATTTAATTTAAATTTTTATTTGGATTGATGATAAAAACTATTTTTTCAATGTGATTTACGGTGTAAGAAATAAGTATATGATAGAAGTTTTGTCTCGATCTACGCGAACGTACTTCCCTAACGCTAATTCAAACCAGCCTTAAAAACATTTGTCTCTATAACTCAATTAAAACTTAAATCATTTTGTTCTTAGAGAAATTAAAACTAATAATTTAAAATTTGAGGAACCAAAAATAAAATAAGGTAAATTTATTTAAGGACTAAAGACGACACTCATCCATTATCAAAATAATATGATACCAAAATATCTTTCGCACTATTCCCTTGAAGCAGGGTAAGGTACCCGCAGTATAGGCCGACCGCCTAATTCATTTAATTGATTATTTTTTTGGTGTGTTATCTGATGAACTAATTAAAATTGTCTCAAAATCTCAAGGCTAATGGGAATCTAATCCAAGGATTACTTTAAAAAGAATTAGTGGTATTCATCCTTAAGAAGGATTCTTTATATTTTATAGGCGCCTTGCCTGTCTGCCTTCTTGTTGCTTTTTGGTCTGAAGTGTCTTTCTCTTTCAAACATTATTATTATTATTATTTTCACGAGGAGTACTATGCCGTATGGACATGTTGCGAGAAACTTTTAATTATTTGTTTAAAGGAGGGCGCTTTGGTCAGAAAAGAGAAAACGATGGTAATGGATGCCAGACTTGTCTTTGTTAATTAGTGAAACTTTCAAGTTATCCAATCCAAACATAGAATAAAAGTGAGAAAAAGGACACAGCATCTATGAAGATTGGTTGGCTCACAAGCAAAACAATCAGAGAAGGTATGGCCAAACAAGTTGTTAGATTTATATTTCCATTAGTACCAAAGGTTTCAGCCCCCTTCAACTCCATCCCATGATTCTGGTTTCCCCTTTTTAAGGTTCCAATCCAATAATAGTGACTCGGATTCACAAGCTCAAGTCAAGGTTATAATGATATAGAGTCCCAATACAGTTAAATCTGTTAAGCTTCTGGAAATTTAGTACAAGGCATACAAAAGTATATGATCAAATTAGCTTATTGTTTTTTTTTTTTTGGGAACAAAAGCCTATTACTAATTATAAAAAGAACAGCAGAGGTCTTGAACATGAATTGTATTCCCATCTCACTTCTTCCCAGTGAACATGACATTATCATGTTAGGAGAAAACTTTAAATTATTCAATTAAATCGAAGCTTAAAAGTTACAATTGGATCACCTTTACAACTAAACCAATGTGCATTATATCCATCCTAACTGTATGAATTGATAATAGTTTATTGTTTGTCTGCTAATTTGGCATGTGTCATCAAGCCATAACATATTCCTTCTACTTGCAATTAATGGTCAGTTTTTTAGCAATCAATCTAATCCCTGCATTCTGATGATAGTCATATGGATCTAAGGAGAAGACTGCATCAACAAATGTGCCAGCTTTGAACAAGGAAACAAGCTCATCTGTATCGAACTTACAGAAGAGCAGCCTTTGAACAGTGCCTGATGATTCTTTCTGGTATATTTCAGCTGCATATATGGCAACGTCCCGACCTACTGCCGTAGGTATCCTGTAATGTCAATATTTACAAAAAATCAGTGAAATTCTCTGGAAGGGAAATTTCTAAAGGCTCAATTTGTTACTAATACGACAACTGTTTCCCAATACAAAAAGCAAAAAGTTTGGCAGTTATTTATTAGACATTTGCTTATAAGATCATTGATGCAATAGCAGTTATTTAGATAGTTGCCTAAAACATTTCTGGCTGCTAAAGATTTTTCGTATCAAAGAACCTCATAAAACATAACGAACTGCTCCGGAATTTTATTCAGAGCTAAATCTTTGCATCGATTTTTCAATCAGTTAATAGTAACATTATGCAGCTCTAAAAAGGGTCCTTTAACTATCTTCCTAATTTAAACCCATGACACTTCTAAAATCAAAGAATCACATTCCCAATAGCAAGGTCAATCACGTGGAAGACTGAAAACCCAGCCCAAGAATAGTTTACGTTGAAGTGAAAGCATGAACTCTATTGATCAGAAAAAACAGATTTATATGTGTGCATGCATTTTATATGCGTAGGGTATGAACTTACTGCAATCGCACAGTGCGATAATTGAAGAAGCCATCTTTTCTAGCAACAACTGGTCTCCAATCAGAGCTGCTACCAGATTCCAAAGATAACTCCTGTGCAATTCTGTCACAAGCTTCAAGAACCTCACATAAACTTTGTGATGGATCAAGATCAGCCACAAAACTCAACTTTGGTATGCCCGCATGATCCTTAAACTTGGCGTTTACTCCAAACCGTATTTTAAGATCAGTGCAACAAAGCTGAAAGGGGAAGCCTTTGTGCAATAGTTTTATCCTTTGACTGCCACGATATAACGGAACAAGAGATGCAGTGAGAAAAGGGATGCATATTTCATCAGGATTTAAAACAGCGTCAGTGCTGCTACAAGCATCAGACACAGCAGCTGAAGAAGACATCTGGGGAGTCTCTAGAATGGGCTTTTCGTCCACGATGACAGCTGGTTGAATTGATTCTCTGTTTAATTCATTACGAAGGTCACACAAGTCAAAACGATGTTGTTCAACTCTGTTAGCATCTGCTGAAGTTGATTCAGAGCCTTCTGAGCTGCACATCGCAACAGTAGAAGTTGGATCATTTCCTTCCCTGCATCGATTCTCAACAGGTGATAATAACATGGCATCCATTTTCATATTTGATAAGCCCCTCTCTGGTAAAGTTTTGCCATTACTACGACTTCTTGTACTAGCATTTGGAGAAACCCGACTATCCATTGTGAATAAATCTGGATGAGTTGATTCCTGTATGGATGGATGGATTATAGAGTAGAATCAGAACTCAATATTTGACGAGTCAAATTTCAATTTATTACTCACCGAATTAAAACCAAGAAAAGAATTATCACATTTAACTGGTCCAATTGAATCAATACAGGCCAATTATTATTGTTAGCTTCTATTACTAGCGGCAAAACTTAACAATATGCTCCTGTAGATTTCACCAAGAACAGAACATAATGAAATTGTTCAAAGTAAAATTTTACCAAGAATATAACAGTTGCACAGTGTCTGAGAACTTCCAGATTCATACGAACATCATCTAAGCTCCTGAAGATTAGTTGCAGAATAAGTAAGCAAAATGAAATTATTAAAGCCGGCTTACAATAAACCATCACATAAAATTCCATCCATTAGTATAGATACCTATGTGTCTGTTGTCCAAGCCCAAAATATCTCGCTAGACTTGCCATCTGCAGTGAACATATGAATGCGTTATAACTCGAAGAATTAGGCGAAGTCAACTACGAGTTAGTATCTGATAGAAGTTTATTCTTTATATGAAGATACAATTAGAGTGCACTTGTTTTCAGAACAGATCATTTAAAAAAAATAAAAAATCAGATGGATCGTTGGCATGCCAAGATAATCGCAGTTAAATGAAATAAAAGTGGAGTTTTTATTAGTCGCAAACATTCGTTCAGCATAGGTAAACATAACCTGCCATGAAATAAAGGAGCAGTACCTTCATGTTACCAGCTCTTCGTCCAAAATTTTGAGTCAACAAAACCAACGAGTCAATAGTACCCTTGGGTTCAGGTGGTGGCCGATTAATCTCAGCAAATGCATCTCTGACGCGAAGACAGTCAAATCTTAAGATGTTATGGCCAGCCCAAATCCGTTCTACACAAAATTCAGGGAAAAAAAAATCATGACCGCAATTTGCCGCCTAGTCAATGGTTTTCCCCAATTTTCCCAATTACAAAGCAAACAAACAAAAAGAAGGGACAAACCATGAAGCAGCTCAAAAACCGTATCGGCGATGTCAGCGAAAGTAGGAGCTGAGGCAACAGCATCGCGAGTAATGCCGTTACAGCGTTCGGAGAAGAGAGAGATAAGTGAAGGGTTGGCGGGTCGGACCAAGGTGGAGTAAGAGCTGAGCTCCGTTAGCTTGTTGGGGCAAACCAAGATGGCTCCAAACTCCAGAATGGCAAAACCCTGGCCAGGTCGGGTAGGGACGGTGGTTTCGACGTCGAAGAACACAATTTCGGACCGATCTTCAGTGGGACCCATCGAATTCTGACGAGAATTTCAGGCTCCAAGCTTGAAGGATGAAATGGAAAGAGAAAGGGAAGCAGAAGATGGATTGATTGATTGATTTGATTTCACATGAAATTAAAAACGCGGCGGGCTTCGCCTGATTTAAACAAGACGGCTCTGCTTTCAAATTTGAGATTGCTTGCTGGGGTTGGTTTTCTTTTTGGGCTCAATTTGGATTTGGACCATGGCCCAAGTTACCTCTTTTTTTTTTAGGAAAAAAAAGTGGTTAAACTAAATAGCGTCTTTTAAAAAATAAATATGAGGTGTTGTGGATGTATAGACATGAAAATAAACTACACGAAAGAAGTTTTTAACCGAAAATTATTAAGTTTCTTATTTGAGAATATCCCAATAGGCAAGTGGTTGCTAACTTAGTTATCATACAAAAACTTAGTGTCGTATATTGTATTAATTTGACCTAGCTTTTATATGAAAAGTGCTACTAAAATATGCGAATAATAATATTGTGCCTTACGTGCCCCTGGGAAATTAAGAACGTGAGCGAAAGGGAATAACAATAAGGTGACCTGCACGTATTTAATAATAATAGGGAGACGCAACTTGTGATTAATTAATGGTAATATAATATATCTATCATTCATAGACAAAAAAAAATGCAAACTATTAAATTAAATATTTGGGCAAACCCAAATAGGAGGTTGAATGGGGGAGGAATCAAGGTATCTGCAATGAATTGAAGGAATGTCTTTGCATTATATTGGAGAGAAAGGAAAGGAATAAAAAAAAAAAGGAAGGAATTCGAGGAATCCATCAAAAGGCATTTTCGTTGGTTTCACTGAATGGATCGTATTCATCCTTCAATCAATCAAGCGAGGGCCATAATTCACGCACACAATTTTATTTATAAGCATATATTTTCTTATTGACGGTAATTTTGTTCAAAGTGCTCTCGAACACTAAAATGTATAGGCATGTTGAATATTTAAATATTAATTTGTCACGTTGTGATACTCTATAGCCCATTCAGAATATATAAATACATGTCATATACATGTAAATATGAACGGAATTAACTTTACAATAATCTATAGTCATTTTATACATCCTAGCAATATGAGTTGATACTAATTCATTTATTTTGGCATGCAAAAGATCTTTCTACTTATGAAAGATCAATTTTTTAGCAACCAATCTAATGCCAGCACTCTGTCGATACTCATATTGATCCAAGGAGAAGATTGCGTCAACGAGATTCCCAGGCGTACACAATGAACTTAGCTCCTTTGTATCAGCCTCATTGAAGTGTAACCTGTGGACAATGCCTGTTGATGATTCTTTCTTGAATACTTCAGTTTCAAATGTGGCAGCGTCCCCACATTTTGATGTAGCAATCCTGTTATGTCAATATTTACAACAACAATTACTTAACTTCTCAAGCAGGCACTACTTCTACTTGTAGATAGAGAACATTTTACGTCCCCTAAAAAGAAAACATTTCACGTGTTGATTAACAGAGATAGCAATATATAAGAACGTAGTAATAATTTGTCCAAAATTTGGGTTGGTTAAAAACGCCAGTGACTCTCTACGCCGGGTAATCACATTAGTTTATTCATTATTCATTTTACTTGTTGAAGTAAAGGCATGATCACTATTAATTAGAAGGAATGTGTGTGTGTGTGTGTGTGTGTGTGTGTGTGTACTAGCTTAATACTATTGCTACTGATTGAATTTCATTTTTGATCCCTACATATTCAAATATTGATTTTTAGTTTCAATAGTGTCATAAGGATTTAGTTTTGAGTTTGATTGCATTAGATACAAGGACCAACACCAATACTTCTTCAAAGTACACAATTGTAGGAGTTTTGGTTTTGGTTACTTTACTCAACGGTATCGACTCTGACCAAATCCAACAATATCAACTCTAACCAAATCCTTATAAAATCATAGGGATCTAAACCGACGATCTTAAATTATTGGGACTAAAGTCAAAAAATTTTCTTAAACTGTAAGGATTAATAATGATGTTAAACCTTATATAATGTGCAAGCAAGCATTTTAATTTATAGGTGTAGGTTCTGAAACTTACTGTAACCTGACAGTAGGAGAATTGAAGCCGCCGTCTTTTCTGGTAACCAGTGGCTTCCAGTCAGAGCTACCTCCAGATTGAAGAAATAAACTTACAGCCATAGCATCACAAGCTCCAAGAACCTCACACAAGCTTTGTGATAAATCAACCACAAAGTTCAACTTTGGTAGGCCTGCATTATTATAATACCTACCGTAATTTATTCCAAACCGTATTTGGAGATCAGCACAAGAAATCTGAAAAGGGGAACTATTGTGCGACAGTTGAATGCTTTGACCGCTATGATATGGTGATGAAACAAAAGATGCGGTGAGGCTAGAGATGAAAATTTAATGCGCCTCTAAAACAACAAAAGTGTTGCTGCTAGAGCCTAGAGGTAACCATGGGTTCTGTCTTCATATCTGGTGATGTTTCCTGAATATATAGATAGAGGTAATAACCAATCAAAGTGAAACAACATTAATTAGTCAGTTATTATCTGCATTAGTGGCAAAATGATGTGATATTGGCAATACTACTTCCCGTGTTTAACATAAAAGCTAGTTAGTGGGAATTAGACTTAATCTTAAATATAAGATCTTAATTCACTTTGTCTCCCAAGTTTATAACTTTTTCCCCCAAGTATCCTATTGATTGCACAAGCACATTAAGGAGATTTTATCCCAATATAGTCATGATGAAATTAAAGATGGTATTTTGGGAAAAACAATAAATATTTGTTACAAATAACTAACACAACTTTTTATTAAAAAAAGCTAACAAAACTAGTTCTT
This sequence comes from Inga laurina, assembly GCA_963855925.1. NCBI lineage: Eukaryota > Viridiplantae > Streptophyta > Magnoliopsida > Fabales > Fabaceae > Inga > Inga laurina. The sequence goes on from OY979713.1 coordinate 41,792,188, forward strand.
ATATTAAGGAGTGGAGATAATATTAATTAGCGTACTATACCATAATTGATTCATGGCCTCTTGAGCTGCACATTTGTGGTGGAAAGCCAAAGAATTGTTGTTGAGCAGGATTATTAGTAGCAGCTACTGACACTACAAACAAAAACGTGATTTAATAGCGGTTAAAAATGGATATTAGTAGCGGTTTTAACTGCGACAAACAACATTGGTAGCAGTTAATAAAATCGCTATTAAATCGTATGATGCAAGCGGTTTTGTAGCGGTTATATAAAACCGCTACTTAAGGAACATAACCGCTACTTACTTTGTAGCGGTAAAACCCAACCGCTACAACATCCCCATAAGAAGTAAATTTTTTCTTAGATATTTGTAGCGGTTATATAACCGCTACAAATATAAAAGATTGAAATTTTCAAGGCGGGAAAAGAAAATGAAATTTTTTTTTTCAATTTTGTAGTGGTTGATAAACTATTACTAAGTAGAATTTTTTTTTTTGAAATTAGTAGCGGTTATGTAACCGCTACTAATTTCAGGAAAATTCAAAAATGGCGCCATAAAATTAATTTCAGTTTAAAAAGGCTCCTTAATTAGTAGCGGTTTAATAACCGCTACAAAAATTAAGAAATTTTTTTAAAAAAATATGATCATACGTTTAGAATTTTTTAATATTAAATTAAATAGTTTATTTTTTTAGTAGTTTATCTAATTTCATTAGCTTATTATTCAATAGTTTAACTCATTTATAAATTAAAAGGAATAATTTAATTTAGTCGGATAAGTATAAAAATTGTATTGATAATATTATTAAGGATACTTAGGTAATAAGGAACTATTATGTTATTTACTACAATGTAATTGTGTATGAAGTTGGGGAAAAAATTGTATATGAAAAATAGATGAAAGTGAGATGAAGCTTTGAAATATCTGGAAAAAAAAATGGTGAGAATAAATTTATGCGAAGGAAAGAAGTATTGATAAAAAAAAGTAAAAAATTTGTTACCATATTTGATCGTATTGTACAGCTCCTCAACTCATACAAACAAATTTCTAAATGAGAGATAATGAAAGAAGAGTAAGGTGGAAAAAAATAGGTGAGTGTTTGAAATGAATTATGGTAAGGGTATTTATAGGGATCCCCATACGATTTTGTAGCGGTTAATGTATCCATTTTGTAGCGGTTATTTTTTATTTTTGTAGCGGTTTTATTTAGTAGCGGTTATTTTTATTTTTGTAGCGGTTTCATAACCGCTACAAATATTATTTTATTTTATTTTTTATTTTTTTTTTGCAATTTTTTTTGAAGACAAAAACATGATTTGAATTTGATCACTCATTCTCGCCATCCCTACAGAAATTATGTAGAAAAATTATTGTTAGGGATGTATTATTAAATTGTAAAAATTTAATTTAAATGATGTGAACGTAAAAAACCTCACCGCAGTAGAAGTAAATTGTCATCGCCTTCAAGGAAGTAGTTTTCAAAATCGGCTGGCTGAAATGGCTCACTCTCGTAGGCGATGTTATCGCCTTCACCCATGTCGTAAAGGTCTCGTGGCTTTAAATGAACGACCATGTTCCAATCGCTGTGCCTCTCGTCCTCGACATAATAAACCTGATGTGCCTCTGAAGCAAGAATATACGGCTTATCATCTTGAGAAATACCAGTATGAATCGGCCGTGAGAAATTGACTGATGTGATCCCTAAGTCGTTAGTTGTCAGTCCCCGAGAAGTAGTGGTATTTGCCCACATACACTTGAACAGCGTCACGGTGAAACGGCCTTGATAATTAAGTTCGACCACATCAAGAAGCTTGTCATAGTAAGGGACGCCTCCGAACTGCATGTTGGCGTCACTGCTGCTCGCATAACTCCTTGTCCCAAATGTGCCATAAACACCTGAATTCTGAGTTTACAATCCTTGATCCCGTGAAACCGTGCAAAACTTAAAACCATTAACATTGTATGCTGTAAACCTTTTTGCATGATCAATAATGCCGATTGCGAGAGATCTGAAATATGGTGATTATGGGTTGTGGTCATTTAGTATTCTGCGAGCAAACCAACTGGGGAATTCTCTGTGGACCCTTTTGTCAACTTCCGAGGATGTTTGTGTACGAATCCTAAGTTGACGCTTAACATGACTTCTGAATTCCCTGCAATTAATAATAGAAAGGCGATAGTGAAATGAAAGTGAAAAATGTTACTAAAAATATAGAATAACATGTGAGTGTACAATTCTTACTGTATGAAAGGTTCAACTTGAGTTCAATTAATCAATACATGTCTATGTGCTTACAACTTCTCAGTTGCCGTTAGTTTGAAGTTATCAGTTCCTCCAACTGGTTTACCAACACGAGGGATAAATTCTCCTGATGTTAGCGCAGGTTCAGGAATATCGTCAACACGAGGTAGACGGTTGAAAGCCGTGTCAAGGTCATCAAAGTACCTTGACGAAAAATACAACACCTCATCCCCTATATAGCCTTCAGCTATAGAACCTTCTGACCATGCTTTATTCCTTACATAAGATTTTAATTTCCCAAGGAACCTACAAAGTAAAGAAGAGAAAATTGATACTAAATGCTGAAAAGGACGACTAGCAAACATTAAATACGGAGAATAAAGTACATATTTAAAATGAGTACCTCTCAATCAGATACATCCATCGATATTGTACTGGTCCAACGAGCTTTATTTCATGAACGAGGTGGACTATAAGGTGAACCATCACAGTAAAAAAGGACGGAGGAAAGATCATCTCCAAATGACAAAATGTAAGAATGATTTTGGACTGCAGTTGATCGAGCTTCTCAACGATCAAAACCTTAGAACACAACTTCCGAAATAAAGAACAAAATTCCACCAAAACGATGGAAACATCGGGAGGAAGTGCATTCTTTATAGCCAGAAGGAGTAACTGCTGCATAAGAACATGTGAGTCATGACTCTTCAGGCCAACAACCTTTCGAGCCTGCAAGTCAACACATCGAGAAATGTTGCTTGAATACCCATCAGAAACTTTTAATTTCTTCAACGTCGGGAGGAAGACTTGCTTGTTCGGTTTTGTGAGTGTAAACTTTGCCGGCTGAAATTTGTCATGCTCATCTAGCCAAGCGTCTTCACGAACTCCCATGTCGCGTAAATCTTTCCTCGCTTGAAGGTGATCTTTTGTCTTGCCGGATTCGTTAAGCAGCGTATATAGCACATTATCGCAAACATTCTTTTCAATGTGCATGACATCAAGACTGTGATGAAGTAAATTAGATCTCCAATATGGAAGAATGAATAAAATACTTATCTTCTTCCACTGCTGAGACGCCGAAGTCCTGTGCGTCTTTTGGCGAGTTTGTGCTGAATCGTCACTTTTTCCAAACTCGAAGTCAACATGCTCAAGCTGCTGTAAGATATTTGTACCGGACAAAGTCTGAGGTGGTCCTCTTTTTTCTGGTTTCCCATTGAAGCGATTCCGTAGCAATCTGAACTTATGCCTTCCATCGAGAAACCTCCGATGCCCCATAAAGCACCACTTTCGGCTGTGGAGAAGGCGCACTGGGTCAGAGTCAAAATTGCAAGCTGGACACGCCGACCCAGTATGCACATTCCAACCAGATAATGTTCCAAGGCCAGGAAAGTCATTAATCGCCCATATCAAGGATGCACGCAAGTTGAACAAAGTCTTCCCGTAAGCGTCGTACGTCTCTACGCCGACATTCCACAGGTCAAGCAATTCCACAATAAGCGGTTGGAGATACACATCGATGTCATTGCCCGGTGCCTTTTTGCCTGGAATGATCATAGACATAATGAACGAGCTTTGTTTCATACACATCCAGGGGGTAAGTTGTAGGGAACTAAGACTACTGGCCAAATGCTATAACTTGTGCTAAGATTCCAGAAAGGATTGAAACCGTCAGTTGCCAATGCAAGCCGAACATTTCTGGGGTCAGTCACGAAATCTGAAAAGTCGTTGTCAAATGTTTTCCAAGTCATTTCGGGGATGTCTTAATTTACCATCTTCATTCTTATCAACGGCATGCCACCTCATGTGCTCCACAGTTTTAGACGACATAAATAATCTTTGTAGGTGAGGTTTCAAAGGGAAGTACCTGAGAATCTTGCAGGTTTCTTCTTCTGCTTCTTCCCCTTCCGAATTGTCTTATACCTCGATGTGTGACATCTCTTACAAGTCTCCCTGCTGGAATCGTCTCCCTAATACAGCATACAATCATTGGGGCATGCATCAATCTTTTGATAGTTCAACCCCAACCTGTTTATAATCTTCTTGGCCTCGTAGAACGTTGTGGGAATCTCAGCGTCGAGGAATGCATCTTGTAATAATTCGAGCAATATCACATTCCCTTATCTGTGATTCCACACAAGCACTTGATATGATACAATTTGATCAAGAAAGATAATTTAGAATATTTTCGACAACCTTGATATAAAGGACAATCTGCTTCATCCATCAAGCTGAAAAAATCCCGAGCTGCTTCATTCCTTATGAACACCGGCTCAGAACTGTGCACTTCTTCGTTGAAGTTGTCGCCTTGAAATCTAAATGCATCACGCACAGCATCATTCACAGGATCATCTTCATCTAGTTGAACGCCTACTTGAGAACTTTGAGGGAGAGCATCATCATATCTAATGTCGGCCTTCTCACCATGAACTGCCCAGAACATATAGTCCTCAGGGAAAGGCTTCAGAAGCAAATGTTCCTTAACAACATTTCGTGCATGCCACTTCTTGAACTTGCATCTCCGACACGGACAGACGATCTTGCCGTTACAGCTGGCGTGAGTGAATGCGAAATCCAAGAAATTGCTTAATCCGTACAAATATTCTGGAGAATTGCATGGCAACCTGATCCATGACTTATCCATAGCTACTAGTGAGAGAGAAGAAAGTATAGAGAAGAAGATGAGTTAATAGAGAATGATGAATGCTTGGAACCTTATATTATGAAATTCCAACGTTTAAAATTTTGTAGCGGTTGAAAAATGGCTACACTAACCACTACAGTGCTACAAATTTGTAGCGATTATATGTATAAAACCGCTACTAATGTTCAAGCCATTGGAATTTTGCACAAAGTGGGGGGTAATTCAAAAATTAACCGTTGAGTATTTGTAGCGGTTATATGTCTCAAACTGCTACTAATTTTAAAGCCGTTGGAAATCATATTTAAAAATTAGTTTTAAATTTGTAGCGGTTATACATACATAACCGCTACAAATGTGCAAAAAGGAGACAAATTTCAAAATTTAAATGTTGAGTATTTGTAGCGATTTTTACTGTTAAACTGCTACAAATATTGGACGTTATTTATAAATATAAAAAAATAAATTATATCTATTTTTGTAGCAGTTTTTCCAAAAAAAAATTGCTACAAATATAGAAAAACTTATTTGTAGCGATTTTTTATCGTAGAACTGCTACAAATATATATATATATATATATATATATATATATATATATATATAATTTTTTTTAAAGTTTAGAAATATAAATAATATTGTTGCAATTAATTCAGAAATTCAACAATGCGGTCTAAAAATATAAATATAACTATGGTAAACACAATAAGAATTTAAGTTCTGAAAAAAAAAAGATTATATATATTTATTTACAAATGTTTCAACAACAAATTAAAAAAAAAGATATCCTAAACTAAGTAGCTGGGGGCTGATCATCTGGTGCTCCCTCAAGTGCTGTTGAATCGGGCCATTGGGCGGAGTTAACTGCACCATCATCATCAGCAGGACGAGGAGTAGTCTAGACGATGAACCAAGGGACAGGCGGAACCTGATCGTCCGGGAATAGGCGACTCCATCCGCGCTCAAGCAATGTGTTCGAGTTCGTGATATCACGCCACTGTGTCTACTGAGCGTGGACCATATTAGCATGTTGTTGCATCTGCTGATGCTGCTGCTGAGCCACGACAGCCTGTGTCCACTCTAAATCTAACAGCAGCTACTCAACAGACTCGTCCTTCGTACGTCTGACCCCTCTAGAACTGCCAGCCTCAGAGGTGGTACTCCTACCGTAGACCATGCTAGGTCTGGCGCCTATCCCCATCCCCCGCACGCGTCCGGGGTACTTAGCCTGAGCTAGACTCGTCTTCAAAGGAGCCTTCGAGTCCATTGACCCCTGTGACTCTTCGGCCTGGGTCTCTCGCAACTCAGCCTGCGACTGCTGCATCCGCTCCTACCATTTTATCAAACAATTAATTATTAGAATTTTTAATTACTAAGATGGTTTTATAAAAATTAAAATAATGAAATTACTTACAATGGTCGCCTCTGCCTGCTGAGAGGTGGAGTCCCGTCACGGTGTCTGTGTGTGATCGCGTACAATTCCCCGTAGTACGTATGACGGTTCTCATGTTGTGCCTTCCTCTCCTAAAACAATTACAAAATTCAATTAGTATTATGAAATAACCATTTAAAAGTCAGTGATATTATGAAAAGTTACTAGCTTGCTGTACGTGATAGCAAAGGTCTTCGATCCTGCTGTGTGGTAGATCATCTGCTGCCCACGGCATCTGGTGTTCCTCTGAGAAAGCTCCTAGAAAAAAAACAATATCAAATGTATTAAAATAATATAAAACTTTTAAAATTAATAAAGTTCAAATTAAAATTAATTAAATTTAAATTATAATTGAATAATTAACAGTTACAAAATTATATATAAATAATATAATAAATACAGTTCCTGCCCCACAGGGCCCCTCTTAAACTGGACGAAACTCGCCCAGTCGTTCGGCAGGACGCCGTCCGAGACGCTCTTAATCAGCTGCTCCAGAGGCATCGTCCCGTCCTTATCCACCCTATGGAAGAGACGGTTCCTCCTGTTCCTTCAGTCGTCACCCATCTTCACTAGGGTATACCTCTTCCGGTTGGCCCGAACGGCAAACCGCAGCTACAAAGAAATTATTTAAATATCAATAATTACAAAAATCCTATTAAAAAATAATAATTAAATAGAATTAATTACAAAAAATATTAATTAAATACTATTAATTACCTGAACCACCTCCTCCCAAGCCAGGTCCTTTGGCCCCTTCGGAACGTGCCTCCACGTCATGAAGTGAAAGGGGCACCACATCCAATTCAAGCCCAGCTCGTTCAGGAAGCGGTTGAACAGGTGACCCCCATTGTCAATGGGCTGGTCTGTGCCCTTATTCCACGGTACTATAACTCGCAGTGTCCGGTCCATGCTGTTCAGACCGGCCACGTCTAGCCTCCTCGTCAACACGTTCCCCTGCTCATCTGCACAATTTATAGCACGTTAGATAAATTGTGAATCAAATTTAACATTTTGAATTTAAATAAATAATCTATTAAATAAAAAAATTTATTTACCTTGGATTTGCACTTCAAACCCAGTGGACCGTGAAGACGACCCTCGTGGGTTGTTCTGCTCCCGAGCCTCATCCTCATCGAGGAAATGCTCCATCTCACTGAGCTCAATCGGGATGTCGAAGTCCTCCGCCTTATAGTCCTCGACGCTGATATCTGCCTCCCCCAAATCAGGTACCTCTAGTGCGGTCGTCTTCTGTGGGATCATCTGCGGTGCCTATGGTAGGGGCGATTCCTGTGGAGGGATGGGTTGCAATGCCGCGGTCGCCCTCCCTCCTTCTGCCCCTTGCTTTGCTGCTACTACCCCACAAAATCGGTCTCGGGACCTCAGGCGCCTTCCCCCTATCCTCTCTTGAAGCCATATCAACTACAAAATTTCAAAAAAAAAAACATTTTAGTCACATTATTATGCAAAAATATAATAAAAATAAAAATACGTATTGTCTTCGTACCTCAAGTGCAAATAATGAGAAATAGTGCAGCAAAAACACTTCCACAGACACCTGAACACTTAAATCTAAAAGAAAACACTCAAAGGAATCTCAGGAAACAAAATGGCCAAACAGAAAAGTGAAGGGGGAGGGGCGGCTTAAATAGGGGCGGCATTTGTAGTGGTTTCTAAAATAACCACTACAAATCCCCTGGGTAGACTGACATTTGTAGCAGTTCTTAAATAACCGCTACAAATTACAAAAGCATTTGAAGTTCTGTAGTAGTTATGTTACAAAATCACTACAAATTTAGATACCTCTCAAATTCTGTAGCCGTTATAGATCTATAACCGCTACAAATATGCGACATTTCGCATTTTGTAGTGGTTTAATTGATTAAACCGCTACAGATAAAAGCTACAATGTTGGCGCATTTTGTTCGCGCCAACTTTGTAGCGGTTGTAATTTAGTAACCGCTACAAATTTACCGCTACAACTTTTGGCGGGAATTTCGCATCATATTTGTAGCGGTTATTTATACTTAACAGCTACAAAAAAACGTTGCCAATCTTTCGCGCCCCTTGGCACATAGCTTGCCGCTACAAATTTGTAGCGGTTGAGCCTTTAACCGCTACGAATCTTAACATTTGTAGCGGTTAATTATAACCGCTACAAAATACCATTTTTTTTGTAGTGTGATGCGTTGCCTAATGTAAATGTTGGACGTTGTTCCTCCTTATATTGATGGCTTGCAACTTGTGGTAATGATTTTCCATTCACTCTGAATGCGTTTGGAAAACTTGATTCCTATGTGGTTCAAGGGATTACAAAGTACTTGTTTGAGATAACTTATTTTTGGGCAATAAATGCTTATAAATCGTGATTTATGATATACGGGATAAGTATGTGAGATGAGTTTTTTTCAACTTACGTAATAAGTGCTTATTGACCCCCAATAAACAATACCAAAGTAAAGGATTTGACAAGTCAAATTTTCAATTTGTTAATGAATATTGGGGAAAATCTCATTGAACTTCTTACTAGTGAGAATGATCAACTTGATAAATTTATACACACACAAAATGAGTACTTTGCAAATATTATATACATAGAGTATCAATACTATGATTTAGGTCCTTCTTACCAAAAAAGTTTTTTACCCAGACATTTTCCCCACTGTTATATCATCTAGTTAGAGCTATAAATTGTTATATTTGCAATTACCAAATAAATCAACAAATTAAATGAGAAAAAAATGCTACCATATCATAATACTAGAAAAATATTTTAGAGTGGGTGGAAATCAATAAATTAGTATTATAAGTTTTGGATGCTCTTTACTACTAAAAAAAATACATTAAAGGTAAAATTATAATCAGTCTCCTAAGACTGGGTACAACTGAAAAATTATTTTAAAGAGTTAAAAGCACCAAAAAGATATTTTAAAGTAATTTTTGGAGCTGAAAAAAGTATATTAAAGGTAAAATTGAAATCAGTCTGATAACACACTAGATACAACCGAAAAAATATTTTAAGGGGTTAAAAACACTCAAAAAATATTTTTTGAGTGGGTACAACTAGAAAGTGAGTAAAATCGCAATCAGTCTAATAGAACACTAGATAATGGGTATAACTAGAAAAATATTTTAAGGGGTTAAAAACACTCAAAAAATATTTTTTGATGCTACATACTATTTAATAGACATTTTATGAGAAAAATCAATATTATATAACTAATTTTCAGACGACCTAATCTAGCATAAAATGCCATTAGCTTTTAATAAAAGCTCCATTCTCTAGCTTCTCCCAATTGAGCTTTCATCAATTGGGTTTTGGCAAAAGGTCAATTACCAATAGACCTCCCCAAACACTTAAAAAAAAAAATGTTTGCTGCCAATTGAACTTTTACCTCCCCCAATTAGATTTATTGGCCTCTCCAAATACACCTTATGTCTGGACAGTGTAGGTACGCTTACCCACCCTACCAAGCAAAGCACTCCCACTTCAGTAAAGAAAGGGTTCGGCTTTAGGATGATGCTCTGTGGTCCCAAATGCTTTGTCAAAAGTTGGTCATTTCGAAGGTCGAAACCGGAATCAAAGGGCATTTTCTTGGGTAATTCGGTGAATGTGCGTAATGGATGTCATCAGTGACGACGTGCGTCCTTTGGCTTCTCAAATCTTATGTTTTTAATTATCCTCACCATATAATAATAAAAAGATGCTATACGTTCCAAAGAATTTATATTAGAGCATGTTTGGGTTAGCGACGGTAGAAGTTAATTTTTTAATCTGACTTTTATAAAAATTAGATTATAAATATGATTTCTATTTGGATTGACAGTGATAGAAGTGACTTTTTTTATAAAATCTAGACTTTTGAACTTCTTCTAAAAAAAATGCTTTTGGAAAAGATAGAATATTTTTTTTATTGCAATCAATAGGAAAAAAAAAGTAAAAAAAAAATGCATTTATTATCTTGAAATTAGACTTATAATAAAGATCAAAGTTTTTTGTCAAAATAGACTTATAAATAGGACCAGAGTGATGCCATATATCAAGATCACTCCTACTCTCTCAACTTCCATTTGCCAAAGAGCCTTTTCTTATCTTCCATAATTACTACCTTCTCTCTCCACGGACACCATAAAAGTACTAAATTTTAGTTTATAAATTACCGTAGCTTTTATAGTAAAGCACAACCATTCCGATCGTGAACCCAAACGGTCAAATATCTTTGATGTGCTTTTTTCGAATCTAATCGTACGTTTGGGCTGCAGTATTGCTTTGACAAATATGCACTTGTGTGTTTGGATTAACTTTTTTTAATAGCTTTTACGACTTACGAGGTAAGTGTGTGAGAAGAGTTTTGTCTCGGATTGCGCAAACCATGGTTTGGGATGTTGCCAAACACACAAATATTAATCTTAAGATCACCTTAAACTCTGTGTCCCAATATATGAAGAATAATCTATCCAATATTATTATTATTAATATATTTTGTAAATCTTCTTAAAACCATAGCTTAGAAAATTAAACATTTATAACTCCATTCTGCCATAAGCTTTGTGTCTTTATGTGTACGTGTATTTGTGTATTTAAATATATTACTGGCTAATTTTTTTACTCATACTGTGATGAGTGATCGCCGGTCAACCTTTTTACCCCCGCATCTCAATTCCCTAAGAGGCAGGGGATTTTTTTCATTTAAAATTATGAAAATAAGAATGTTACTGTCCCCTCTGTTTCTATTACACACATATAATTCTTTTTTTAATTTAATTAATTCATATAAAAAATAGTTATGATTAGTTAACTGTGTTAAAATTATCCCATGCATGCATATTTTCATACATATATACTTTGATTAAATGCAATTTTTGTTATTATTACTCATTACAAAAAATTCACTCTCTACACCATAATTACTCACTACAAAAAATTCGCTCATTTGTAGCAGTTAAATTTGCAATAGTGGTAGTTACGAAAACCGCTATAAAATAAACTGTTGTAAGTGGCTTTGTAGCGATTTACAAGAACCACTACGCATGTCAAGAAAACTACTACCATGCTTGTAGCGGTTACAGTGAACTGCTACAAGATACCTCTGTAGATTAGATATTTTACGAGCATCTTGTAGCCGTTAGAAAACCGCTACAAATGTCATTTCAATTTTGGGGATTAATTTTTAAAAAAAAATTATTGCAACCGCTATAAATGCGGTGCCAAATTTTTTTGCAAAAATTTGGGTATGAAAGGAAATAAAATTTGAAAATTTGGCACCAACATTTATAGCAGTTGTAGAACTGCTACTAATAATTTCTTATTTTTGAAAAAATGGCACCAAAAACTGCTACAAATGTTTGTCAAAAATTAAAATTTTGTGCCAATAATTTAAATTTGTAACGGTAAATGTAGCATAAAATAAAATAAAAATTGCTTGAATAATTTTTTCAATTAATTTTTCCAGTATTATTTAGAATGTTTGTATAATAAATAACAATATAAATTATATTAATTATTATTTGAGGAGAATGATTAAATTAAGTTAGATAAGTATAAATATTATGTTGAATATGTGGGACCACTGTGTGTTAATAATGGATTAGGTTCTTCACTTTATGAAATTGAAGTTGAAGTTGAAGATAAAGAGATATATTTGTTTTTGGAAAGAATGTGGAAAATGTAGATAAAGGAAGGAATCTTGAATTTCTGTAAAAGGAAAAAATTAGTATAAGAATTATATGAAGGAGCAAAATAAAATGAAATCAAGATTTGAGAAGAAAAATTTATCTTACAACTTGAGGTCTTCATTCAGATGAGCAAGGGAACAAAAAATGGCAGAGGAGAGGGATTGGAAGAAATGAAACAGCTGAGAAATAAGGTGTAGAGAGTACTTATAAGGATCCAGCGAGCTATTTGTAGCGGTTAAGGTGACGGTATTTGTAGCAGTTATGGTGACAATATTTGTAACAGTTACGTGGTTTTTTATAGTGGTAATGAACGGCCACAAATATGAATTGGAAATTGAATCCTTTATAAGAATGAAAGTGATTATTTCTTAATCATTGTTTGACGCCATCTTTGAAGAAAAAATTGTGTAGAAAATGTTAGTATTGAGTGTATGATTTTGTACGAAAATTATATTTAAATTAAGTGATAATAAAGTGTAACTTAAAAAAACGTACCTAATTATAGATAAATTATCATCACCTTTTAGGAAGAAGTTGTCAAAATTGGTGAGTCGGAAGGGCTTACTCTCATAGGCAATATTATCACCACCACCCATGTTATAAAGGTCTTGAGGCTTTAAATGAACCACTATATTCCAATCCCTGTGCCTTTAGTCCTTGACATAATAAACCCGGTGTACCTTTGAGGTAAGAATATATGACTCATTATCTTCAGATTGACTGGTGTGAATTGGTCGGGAGAAATTTACTAATGTGATGCCTAATTTGTCATTTATAAGTTCTCGTGAAATTGTGGTATTTACCCACAAACAATTTTATTTATAAGCATATATATCTTCTTATTGAAGGTAAACAATCTTGTTTGAAGCGGTGTTGGATACTAAAATACATAGGCATCTTGAAGATTTGAACATTGATCTGCCACATTGTGATAGTCTATAGCCCATTGAGAAAATATAAATGTGTGCCATATACATATAAATATGAATGGAATTAAGTTTACAATAATTCATAGTCGTTTTATACATCCTAACAATATGAGTTGATACTAATTAGTTTATTTTGGCATGCAAAAGATCTTTCTACTTATGAAAGATCAATTTTTTAGCAACCAATCTAATGCCAGCTCTCTGTCGATACTCATATTGATCCAAGGAGAAGATTGCGTCAACGAGATTCCCAGGCGTACACAACGAACTTAGCTCCTTTGTATCAACCTCATTGAAGTGTAACCTTTGGACAATGCCTGTTGATGATTCTTTCTTGAATACTTCAGTTTCAAATATGGCAGCGTCCCCACATTTTGATGTAGCAATCCTGTTATGTCAATATTTACAACAACAATTACTTAACTTCTCAAGCAGGCACTACTTCTACTTGTAGATAGAAAACATTTTACGTCCCCTAAAAAGAAAACATTTCACGTGTTGATTAACAGAGAGCGATATATAAGAACGTAGTAATAATTTGTCCAAAATTTAGGTTGGTTAAAAACGCCAGTGACTCTCTACGCCGGGTAATCACATTAGTTTATTCATTATTCATTTTACTTGTTGAAGTAAAGGCATGATCACTATTAATTAGAAGGAATATATGTGTGTGTGTGCACTATACTAGCTTAATACTATTGCTACTGATTGAATTTCATTTTTGATCCCTACATATTCAAATATTGATTTTTGGTTTCAATAGTGTCATAAGGATTTAGTTTGAGTTTGATTGCATTAGATACAAGGACCAACACCAATATTTCTTCAAAGTACACAATTGTAGGAGTTTTTGTTTTGGTTACTTTACTCCACGGTATCGACTCTGACCAAATCCAACTACCAACTCTAACCAAATCCTTATTAAATCATAGGGATTAAAACCGACGATCTTAAATTATTGGGACTAAAGCTAAAATTTTTTATTAAACTGTAAGGACCAATAATGATGTTAAACCTTATATAATGTGCAAGCAAGCATTTTAATTTATAGGTGTAGGTTCTGAAACTTACTGTAACCTGACAGTAGGAGAATTGAAGCCGTCGTCTTTTCTGGTAACCAGTGGCTTCCAGTCAGAGCTACCTCCAGATTGAAGCAATAAACTTACAGCCATAGCATCACAAGCTCCAAGAACCTCACACAAGCTTTGTGATGAATCAACCACAAAGTTCAACTTTGGTAGGCCTGCATTATTATAATACCTACCGTAATTTATTCCAAACCGTATTTGGAGATCAGCACAAGAAATCTGAAAAGGGGAACCATTGTGCGACAGTTGAATCCTTTGACCGCTATGATATGGTGATGAAACAAAAGATGCGGTGAGGCTAGAGATGAAAATTTCATGCGCCTCTAAAACAACAAAAGTGTTGCTGCTAGAGGTAACCATGGGTTCTGTCTTCATATCTAGTGATGTTTCCTGAATATATAGATAGAGGTAACCAATCAAAGTGAAACAACATTAATTAATTAGTCAGTTATTATCTGCATTAGTGGCAAAATGATGTGATATTGGCAATATTACTTCCCGTGTTTAACATAAAAGCTAGTTAGTTGGGGATTAGGCTTAATCCTAAATATAAAATCTTAATTCACTTTGTCTCTCAAGTTTATAACTTTTTTCCCAAAATATACTATTGATTGCGCAGCCACATTAAGGAGATTTTATCCCAATATAGTCATGATGAAATTAAATATGGTATTTTGGAAAAACAATAAATATTTATTACAAATAACTAACATAACTTTTTATTAAAAAAAGATAGAGCTGGGAATGTGGGCCAACCCGCGGGTTGCGGGTTGGCCCGCACCAACCCCCGGGCCACTCGGTGCGGGCTGGCAAAATGCCAACCGTAACCCACAATGTGAGGGTTGCAGGCCAGACCGCGGGCCCGAATTTTTTTTTTTGAAAAAAAAAATTCTTATTTTTTAAAGAAGGTCGAAAATATGAGACACATATATATAAGTCATTAAATTTACTTTTCTAGCATCAATAATTTCTCTTATAAAAATTTAAAAACATAATCCACAATTCAAGGGATAAAGTTATCAAATTTGCTAAAGTTTATAAACAAAACACAAACTCATCATCAAGCAACCAAGATATAATAATCTTGTTTAAAGAAAAAGGGAAGAGGCTAAGATTTTTTCTCTTTGGATTGAGAGATACCAAAATAGGAGTAAAAAACTTATAAGTTTTATAAAATTATTATATGTAAAAAAAATTTGCGGGCCACCCCGCCAACCTACGGACTGACCCGCATCAACCCGTAGGCCTGTGTGGCCCACATTTTTACAGATTGAGATTTTCCCAACCCTAACTTGTCAAAACCCGCGGGCTCACTGGTTGAGCCCGTGGGTTGGACCCGTATTACCGGCTCTAAAAAAAACTAATATAACTAATTCTTATATTAAGGAGCGGAGATAATATTAATTAGCGTACTATACCATAATTGATTCATGGCCTTTTGAGCTGCACATTTGTGGTGGAAAGCCAAAGAATTGTTGTTGAGCAGGATTATTAGCAGCAGCTACTGATGCGTTGCCTAATGTAAATGTTGGACGTTGTTCCTCCTTATATTGATGGCTTGCAACTTGTGGTAATGATTTTCCATTCACTCTGAATGCGTTTGGAAAACTTGATTCCTGCATGATTCGAGGGATTACAAAGTAAAGGATTTGATAAGTCAAATTTTCAATTTGTTAATGAATATTGGGGAAAATCGAATTGAACTTCTTACTAGTGAGAATGATCAACTTGATAAATTTATACACAAAAAATATCGGTACTTTACAAATATTATATACATAGAGTATCAATACTCTAATTTAGGTTATTCTCACTAATAAAATTTTTTTACCGGGACATTTCCCCATTGTTATATCATCTAGCCAGAACTATAAATTGTTATATTTCCAATTACCAAATAAATCAACAAATTAAATGAGGAAAAAAATGCTACCATATCATAATGCCAAGACACTTGCTAAGGAGGCACTCCACGTGTGACAAATGCTTAAGATAGAAATGGCCTAATATATGGCTTGTGGTTCATTGTCCTAGAACAATTAAGTAACACTATATGATTTAATGCTTGAATTCGAAGTAAAATATTACCAAGAACATAATGGCTGCACAGCATTTGACAACTTCCAGATTCATTCGAACATCATCTAAGCTCCTGAAGATTTATTTGCAGAAAATATTAATTAAGCGAAAAAAAATTACTATAGGTGGCGGCTTGCAAGAAATTAAAGCATCACATCAAATTCCATTGTTCATCATGTATAGTTACCTATGTGTCTGTTGTCCAAGCCCAAAATATGTTGCCAGACTGGCCATCTGCAATATAAAAACTTGAAGCTAATTAACAAACAATCACCTTGTAATTAGACAAAGCCAAAGCTATGGGATATAGCATCTTATACAATGCAAGATTAACGAGGGAATGACATCAATTTAATGATAATCACATCATTAAAAAAATTGTAGTAAAATATGAGCGTTTATCAATATTTTATATTCAGACAATCTTAAATATGAGAATTGTAGTTACAAAGTACTGACGAAAGCAACCAATGAGATTTATGTATCTAATTATTTTGCAATTAGTGCTCTTATATATAGTTGTTACCATGTATCCGAATCTAAATTTACAATTCATTTTTACATTTTTTTTAGATCTAACTGATATTAAATCAAAATTTTTTAATTTTAGAACTTGAATAACCATTATATTCTCCCACATTTTTTTCTTTATATGAATGTCAATAAAAATACAGGTAAAACTTTTCCAAAACATGATCTAGAAAATATAAATATAGGAACGATGCCTTCATGTCACCAGCTCTCCTTCCAAACGTTTCGGTCAACAAAGGAAGGGAGTCAATGATAGCTCTGGGCTCCGGTGGTGGCCGATTCAACTCACTAAATGCCTTTCTGATGTGAATACAGTCAAATCTTGAGATGTTATGACCCGCCCACATCCGTTCTACAGGGGGAAAAAACAAGAAGAAGAAGAAGAAGAATTATATATAATTGCAATTTGGCCCCTTGGGTTTCGTTTTATCTCCATTTTTGCCCAGTTACAAAAAGAGAAGGGACAAACCATGAAGGAGCTCATAAACCGTATCGGCGATGTCAGCGAAGGTAGGAGCATCGGCGAGAGCATCACGAGTAATGCCGTTTCTGCGTTCGAACACAGGAGGGAAGAGGGATGGGTTGTCGGGTCGGACCAACGTGGAGTAGTTGCGGAGCGTCGTTAGCGTGCTGGGGCAAACCAAGATGGCTCCGAACTCCACGATGACAGAAGTGGAGTAGATGGTTTCAACGTCGAAGAATACAATTTTGGGTCGATCTTCGGAGTGATGATCCATTCTAAAGCATAGAGCTTCACAGAAGCAGCAGAGAAGACAGAAGAACGAGAATAAAGATGTACGTGATTCAAGTTCAACTTAAGTAAAGTAACTAGTACACTAGGGTGTGTTTGGTTGGAGCGGAGGCGGGGAGTTAAATTATCTTTTTTAGTTGAAAATATTTAAATTTTAGATGAAAACTTAAAATTTAAAAAGAATGAGAGAGTAAATTTTGGACAAGAATCTAAAATTTAAAAAAATAAGAAAATAAATTTTGAGTTTCTCCCATCTAAAATTATAATTTATCACCCCTCCTCTTCCCTCCCTCCCTTTTTCTCCCCTCAAACCAAACACACCCAAGCGCTTTGCTTAACAACCAAGCATATTTGGACTATCCAAGTTTGACTCTAATCTTACTGTTTAAATTTAATTTTTTTAAATAGTGATTTTTAAATGAAAATTTACCTTTTTTTTAAAATAATAATTAAAATATTATCTTTATTTTATATTCTATAACCTAAAACAAGTTTTTTTTTAAAAAAAAAAACTATAAGCTTTTAAAAAATAAAATCTAGACCATATTTACATTATATCTGAACAGTGTAGGCACGCTTACCCACCCTATAAAGCAAAGCACTCCCACTTCGGCAAAGAAAGGGTTCAGCTTTAGTATAATGCTTTGTGGTCCCAAATGCTTTGTCAAAAGTTGGTCATTTCAAATTAAAGGCCGAAACCGGAACCAAAGGCCATTTTCTTGGGTAATTCGGTGAATGTGCGTAATGGATGTCATCAGTGACGACATGCCTCCTTTGGCTTCTCAAATCTTATGTTTCTAATTACCCTCACCATATAATAATAAAAAGATACTATACATTCTAAAGAACTTACATCACATATGCTTTTATACTTTTTCAAAAATAATTAATTAGTGACGGCATTTAGTAACAAAATTCCGTTACTAATCCATTATTTGTTTTTGTAGTTATCCAAATGACTAAAATTGGAGTTGATGTATAACCGTAAGTGGCTTTTACTAAAATGAGTTGGCTTAAATATTAGTTTTTATATCACCTTAAACTCTGTGTCCAATATTCAGTCCAAAAAAAAAAAAAATCTATCCAATATTATTATCAATATATTTTCTAAATCTTCTTAAAACCATAGCTTAGAAAATTAAACATTTGTAACTCCATTCCGCCTTAAGTTTTGTATCTTTATCTGTACGTGTTTTTAAATATATTATTGGCTAACTTTTTTAGTCATACTGTGATGAGTGATCCCTCGTCAACTTTTTTACCCCCGCATCTCAATTCCCTGAGAGGTAGGGGATTTTTTTCATTTAAAATTATGAAAATAAGAATATTACTGTCCCCTCTATTTCTATTACACACACATAATTCTTTTTTTAATTTAATTAATTCATATAAAAAATAGTTATGATTAGTTAACTACTGTGTTAAAATTATGCCATGCGCGCATATTTTCATACATATATACCTTTGATTAAATGCAATTTTTTTTAATCATTACTCACTACAAAAAATTCACTCTCTACTAATGATTACTCACTACAAAAAATTCGCTGATTTGTAACAGTTAAATTAACGGATTTGTAGCGGTTCCAACTGATGCAAGAGTGGCTTTGCAGGAACCGCTACGCATGTCAAGAAAACTACTACCATGCTTGTAGCGATTACAATGAACCACTACAAAATGCACCTGTAGATTAGACATTTTAGAAGCATCTTGTAGCCGTTAAAAAACCGCTACAAATGTCATTTCAATTTTGGGGATTCAATTTTCTTAAAAAATTATTTTGCAGCCATTGGTCAACTACTACAAATGTGTTGCCAAATTTTTTTTTTCCAAAATGTGAGTATGATGGGAAATGAAATTTGAAAATTTGATGCCAACATTCATAGCGGTTGTAGAACTGCTACTAATTAATTTCTGATTTTTAAAAAAATGGCACCAAAAACCACTACGCGAAAATTAAAATTTTGCCTCAATAATTTAAATTTGAATTTTAAATTTATAGCAGTTGATGTAGCAGTTGGCCAACCGCTACTAAATGTAGCATAAAATAAAAAAAAATTAAGTGAATAATTTTTTCAATTGATTTTTCCAATATTATTTAGAAATTTTTTATAATAAATGACAATATAAATGAAATTAATTATTATTTGAGGAAAATGATTAAAGGGATATTTACATTCATATCTTGCACAAGAGAAAAAAATGAAGAGCTTGTTTTATTGACAAGTTCAGGGGCTTTAGTTGACAAGTCTAAGAGCGTCATTGATAAGTTTAGGGGATCATTTTTTTATTTTTTCTCTTGTGCAGGACTTAAATGTAATTCTCCCATGATTAAATTAAGTTAGATAAGTATGAATGTTATGTTGAATATGTGGGACCACTATGTGTAGGTAATAATGATTAAGGTTCTTCACTTTATGATATTGAAGGTTGAAGATGAAGAGGTATATTTGTTTTTGGAAAGAATGTTGAAAATGTGGAGGGAGGGAGGAATCTTGAATTTCTGTAGAAGGAAAAAAATTAGTATAAGAATTATATGAAGAAGCAAAATGAAATGAAATGAAATCAAGATTTGAGAAGAAAAATTTATCTTACAACTTGAGGTCTTCATCTAGATGAGCAAGGAGAGGACAAGGATTGAAAGAAATTGAAC
This sequence comes from Inga laurina, assembly GCA_963855925.1. Classification (NCBI taxonomy): domain Eukaryota; kingdom Viridiplantae; phylum Streptophyta; class Magnoliopsida; order Fabales; family Fabaceae; genus Inga; species Inga laurina. The sequence goes on from OY979713.1 coordinate 41,812,203, forward strand.
AAGTGAGAAATAAGGTGCAAGGGGTATTTATAGGGATCCAATGAGCTGTCTGTAGCTGTGAAGGTGACGGTGTTTGAAGCAGTTATGGTGACAATGTTTGTAGCGGCTATGGTAACAGTGTTATGTGGTTTTTTGTAGCATTTATGAATTGCTATAAATATGAACTGGATTTTTTTTAAACAAATATAAATCGAATGCTTTATAAGAACAAAATTAATTATTTTTTAATCAATCTTTGTTGCCATCCTTGAAGAAAAAAATGTGTGTAGAAAATGCTAATATCGAGTATATGATTTTGTACAAAAATTATATTTAAATTAAGTAATAATAAAGTGTAACTTAAAAAAACGCACCTAACTATATGCAAATTACCATCTCCTTCGGAGAAGAAGTTAGGGAGTTTGGGATAGCTTATTTTTGAACAATAAGTGCTTATTACTTAAGTCGAAATAAAACTCCTCTCACATACCTACTTCGTATACCGTAAATCACGATTTATAAGCACTTATAAGTAAAAAAAAAAAAAAAGCTATCTCAAACGAGCTGTGAAAATTGCTGCCTGGAAGGGCTCACTCTTATAGGTGATGTTATCACCATCGCCCATGTCATAAAGATCTCGAGACTATCAGTGAACCACCATATTTCAATCCATGTGCCTTTAGTCCTCGACATAATAATCCAGATGTGCCTCTGAAGTAAGAATATATGGCTCATCATCTTTAGATTGACTTATGTGAATTGGCTGGGAGAAATTTATTGATGTGATGTCTAACTCGTCAGTTGTCAGTCCACGTAAAGTTGTTGTATTCACCCACAAATAATTTTATTTATAAACATATGTATCTTTTTATTGGAGGTAATATTGTTCAAAGCGGAGTCGGATACTAAAATGTATAGGCATCTTGAAGATTTGAACATTGATTTGCCACGTTATAATAGTCCATATCCATCCAGAATATATAAATATGTGCCATGTACATATAAATATGAATGGAATTAACTTTACAATAATTCATAGTCATTTTATACTTCCTAACAATATGAGTTGATACTAATTAATTTATTTTGGCATGCATATGAATTGAAATTAAAAGATCTTTCTACTTATGAAAGATCATTTTTTTAGCAATCAATCTAATGCCAGCACTAGTCTGTGGATACTCATATTGATCCAAGGAGAAGATTGCGTCAACGAGATTCCCAGGCATACACAACGAACTTAGCTCCTTGGTATCAACCTCATTGAAGTACAACCTTTGAACAATGCCTGTTGATGATTCTTTCTTGAATACTTCAGTTTCAAATCTGGTAGTGTCCCCACATTCTGATATAGCAATCCTGTTATGTCAATATTTACAACAATAATTACTTAACTTCTCAAGCAGGCACTACTTCTAATGGTAGATAGAGAACTTTTTACGTCCCCTAAAAAGAAAACATTTCACGTGTTGATTAACATAGAAAGATATATAAGAACGTAGTAATAATTTGTCCAAAATTTAGGTTGGTTAAAACCGCCAGTGACTCTCTACGCCGGTTAATCACATTAGTTTATTTTGTTAGATATTTTATTAAAAGGATAGTATTATATCCTTTTGTTTATTTAAAATTATATCTAGACATATTTATTGATTGATCATATAAAGAATATTTTAGTTTATTATTTTGATCAATTTAAATATTCTACATATTATCTAATTGTTTTAAATATTATCAGTTTAATATATTTCAAATAAAATATCTTGTGATTGTGGCCCACACGTGTTTTGGATAGAGATTTGATTTAACGTTGAACATGGAAAATCCACTTATTTGCTCCTTAGGGTTCCCTGACAGGTGACGACTATCCTCAGACTATTACTATACTATTGTTCTATTCTTTAGAAGAAACCTGACCAATTCTATTCTAATTTTAACTCTTTCTTATTCTCTACAATTTTCAGGTTGTGAGATACTACACACAGAATCATTATAGCTAAAGGCATTTCATCAAATCTTTCGCTACTATCTAATAAAGTATTTTATGGGATTTATACAATATATTTGGGATCTCTATTATTAGATTATTTCAACATGTAGCATTAGAACCTAATAAATTCCCCCCTGCCTCATATGTTCTGTAAGTTATTTTGCTTCCCTTAATTTTGCAAGATAACATGATACTGTCTGGATCGATTAAGTTTTGTTTTGGCTTTTTGGATACAATTGACAAACCTTATTCATGGACAATTTTTTTTAATGATGCATATATGGATTTATCTTTTTATATTTAAAAAAATTATCTCATCACATCAATATGTGGTTTTGTTTGAGTTATCTGCTTGATTATATTTTATGGGTTTGGAGAAAAATTTTCTTTTATTCCATTCAGTTTTCCACTTTGATTATATGATGCATTATCTTTTAATTTTTCTATTTGAGAAAATATTTTGAGCATCAAGATATATGTTTTATTAATTATGATTGTTGATATACTTATCTTCGATGTTTACATTCTAATTAAAGTACCTTTTGAGATTTGAGTCTAATTTGCTTCTTGCATTCGCGTGTCTCCATATATATAAATTCATTACATTCTGGTATGTGCGTTTTGTATTTATATAAGAAGATCCAGATCCAGATATTGCGTGTGGGTTTTGGGTTAAGAATGAAAGATTCATTTTGGCTGTCATTTATGAAATCAAATATTGATGAGTTTTGATGCATATTCCGTTTTGATCTTGCTCATATATATATATATATATATTATAAGTTTCATGCTATAACTGTTTTAAGAATGCTTTGCCATCGAACTCACCGGAAAAGGGAGAGGATAGGCTCATAATCCCCTTTTTTTTTCTTTTCTTTTCATATTTTCATCTCCATCTTTAAATTAAAAAATGAATTATTTATATTTAATATTTTTAAAACTATAATTATAATGGTTTATAAATTAATTTTTTTCATTATTTGTATTTGTATTACGGTTTTAAATTGAGTATATCATATTTTAACAGTTAAGTTTACTTATTTATGTTTTAAATAATAGTTTTATAAAATATTAAATTAAAACTATCCATTTTTTTAAATCTAACGGTGGAGCCGGAAAAGCGACTTTTGCTTTTTGGTTTTTTTCAAATTGAAAACATTCATTTTGTCTTTGGATGACCATCGACGAAAATATTTGCCGTCGAATTTGTTCCCGGGTAGAATGGTAAATTCTTGAAGGCCCAAAAAAAAAAAAAAGAATGGTAAATTCGGGTCGGGTAGGGATCTGGTTAAAGGTAGAAGATGAGACCGCACGACGTTGTTTGCTCCAGTTAATGAAACTGTGCGTTTCATTTATTCAGGAAAGGGAGCTGTAGTTCGGCCTGTCATTTTGGGCCATGGTACTTCCTTTGGGCTTGTACATTTTATTTATGTTATCTATTAAGTTGCAGCGTTTTGGGCCCCATTTTTTGGGCTGGTATAGTTTTATTCTCTTTTCTTTTTCAGGGATAGGGATTTTCTGACTTGGGCCTCTGTCTGGGTTATTTATTTTTTTGGCTTGAATGTTTTCCCCCCCTTTCAGAACTGTTTTTTTTCCCGTTTTTTCTAGGCGATTTAAGTTAAATGAAAATATTTTCTTTTGGTTTTCTAGTTTCTTGCCTTATCTATTTGCTGCATTTGGGGCATGTGCACAAATTTTTTAAAAATTTATTTTTGAGATTTTGAAATATCTTTATTCTCTGGGCCATTTTGTTTGGGCCTCATATTGTCAGTTTAATTAGTTTTTCAATAATTCAAAATTCCTTGGGTTTATTCAAGTCTATTTATGTTTGGGACCAATCTTTGGGTTTATGTTATTTTTGGGCCGTTTGAAAATTATTCTTGAGTTTTATTTGAGACCATTATTGTTACGGGCCATTTATTTAAGGGAAAATGACCCAAAAAGAACTTTGAATATACTAAAAGACCAAAATGTGTTAGAAGATTTGGAAATCCCTCAGAGGTGCTAGCACTTATCAGGGATTTACAATTTCAGGAGAAAATTACCATTCTACCCTTACCTGGATTTTTATTAAAATAATAAAAAAACCTCCGCCGGTGGGCGCCGCCAGCCAAGCCCCAGCCAAGGAGTATTCTGTCCTGACAGAATATTCCCCCAAGCTTTGGGGAAAAAATCCCAAAGTTTGGTGGGGGTGGGGGTTCGAACCCCCCACCACTGGGCTAAGAAAGCCCATTAGTATTTGTAATGCAGAAAAAATAAATATAGTAAACTTTTATTTTTAATTAAACCAACTAATAAGTTCAGATAAGAAATTCACAGATTAATAAAAGAAATTAACAACTTCATATAAGAATTTCACAATTTTCATTTTTTAAGCAAAAAATCTACCTACTCTCTCAGACCATTCACTAGTTTAGATAAGAAATTCTCAAGTTCATATGACGAATTAACAAATTGGGAATTCCTTATCTAAACTAGTGAAATTCTTTTATAAAGTTGTTAAAAAACGAAAATTGTGAAATTCTTATATGAAGTTATTAATTTCTTTTATCAATCTGCGAATTCCTTATCTGAACTTATTAGTTGGTTTAGTTAAAAATAAAAGTTTACTATATATATATATTTTTGCACTACAAATATTGATGGGCTTCCTTAACCCAGTGGTCATGCACCAAACTTTGGTACCAAAGGTGCATGACCACAGGTAGGGGGTTCGAACCCCCAACCCCACCAAACTTTGGGATTTTTCCCCCAAAGCTTGGGGGAATATTCCGTCAAGACGGAATATTCCCTGGCCGCGGGCTGCCTCCGGCGGCAGGCCGGCGAAGGTTTTTTTTATTATTTTAATAAAAATCCAGGTAAGGGTAAAATGGTAATTTTCCCCTGAAATTGTAAATCCCTAATAAGTGCTAGCACCTCTGAGGGATTTCCAAATCTTCTAACACCTTTTGGCTTTTTAGTATATTCAAAGTTCTTTTTAGGTCATTTTCCCTTTATTCAATCAAATATTTGAATGCTCATTTTTTTTTGTGCCATTTCAATTGTTTAAATATGGGAAAATCAATTTTGGCTATTTTTGCATTATGGTAATTTTGAAAAATTATTTTGATATATGATTTAATTACCTTAATATTTATGTAATTAATTTTGGACATTTTTTTCAACTGATTGAATTTTTCAAAAATTATATTTGAGTTGAAATATGCTGAAATTGATTTCTTAAACAATTTTTGCATACATAAAACAGTAAGATGGTTATTAACTTAATTTTTTTGATCAAATTAATTAGTTAATCCCTCCATTAAGATGTGCATGCATTATATTTAATTTAGATGTACAAAATAGTGGGAGAATCTATCTATGATGATTATTTGGTCACATTTTATTAACTAAATTAGTCAATTAAATTCTCATTTAAGATCTGTGTATATTTAGAATTTAAGTGCACATAACTGATATTTACGATTAACATGCATCTTAAGGAGTAACCACAACATCCTCAATATTATATGTATAAATAATCGCTTATGGATATTTTAAAACATCAACTCCAATAAATGACTAATTAATTTAATCAAAGTGAGAGAATTTCAATTGTTTAGTCACTCTTGTGAATTAAATTAATTGTTTAAATTCTCATTAGGTTATTGGTGCATATTTATGTTTTAAATGCACATGATATTCATGATTAGCATGCTTGTTTTTAGGGAGTAGCCACAACATCCTCAATCTTGCTGCATGCATATTTTTAATCACATATTGCATTATAGAAAATCAATTGTAATTAAATATATGATTATAATTAGTCTTTGCCCACAAGTAGATAATTATAATTGAATATTTAATTAGGATGGAATAGAACACAATTATATTTTCTAATACCTGTGGGCTACTTAGAAAATATAATTTCATTCATTCATTTTTAGAAATATATAACTGTGTTCTATTCCATTCTAATTAAATATCCAATTATAATTATCTACCTGTGGGTAAAGACTACCTATAATCATATGTTTAATTACAATTGATATTCTATAATGCAATATGTGATTAAAAATGTGCATGCAACATGATTGAGGATGCTGTGGCTATTCCTTAGGAAATAAGCATGCTAATCACGAATATCATGTGCATTTAAAACATAAATATGCACCAATAACTTAATGAGAATTTAAACAATTAATTTAATTCACAAGAGTAACTAAACAACTGAAATTCTCTCACTTTGATTAAATTAATTAGTCACTTATTGGAGTTGATGTTTTAAAATATCCATAAGCGATTATTTACACATACAATATTGAGGATGTTGTGGCTACTCCTTAATATGCATGCTAATCGCAAATGTCATCTATGAGCACTTAAATTTTAAATATGCACAAATCTTCGATAAGAATTTAATTGACTAATTTAGGTAATAAAATGTGACTAAATAATCATCATAGATAGATTCTCCAATTATTTTGTGCATCCAAATTAAATATGATACATGCACATCCTAATGGAGGGATTAACTAATTAATTTGATGAAAATAATTAAGTTAATAACCCTTCCACTATTTTATATATCCAAAAATTATTTAAAAAATCAATTTTAGCTCAAATATAATTTTTGAAAAATTCAATCAGTTGAAAAAATATCCAAAATTAATTACATAAATAATAAGGTAATTAAATCATATATCAAAATAATTGTTCAAAATTACCATAATGCAAAAATAGCCAAAATTGATTTTCCCATATTTAAACAATTGAAATGGCACATAAAAAAAAAAAAAGCATTCAAATGTTTGATCAAATAAATGGCCCATAACAATAAAGGTCTCAAATGAAACCCAAGAATAATTTCTAAAATCAAAGCTTTAAGTTCAAGATAGTCTCTTAAAAACAAAACGGCCCAAAAATAACATAAACCAAAAGGCTGGAGCCCAAATATGAATAGATTTGAATAAAGCTCAACGAATTTCATAATCATTGAAAAACTAATTAAACTAATATGAGGCCCAAACAAAATGGCCTAGAGAATGAAGATATTTCAAAATCTCATAAATAAATTTTTAAAAAAATTGTGCACAGGCCCCAAATGCAGCAAATAATAGATAAGGCAAGTAGAAAACCCAAAGTGAAAATATAATTGTGTTTTAGATTCATCAATTCGAGATACATTTATTCTATGCTAATATCTTTGTCCCATGTAGACTTTAGTGACACGAATTTATAATTGTATGATTTATATTGGTAAACATGCACTTGCTTGTGATGGTATTTTCTTTGCCTCTTATGGTTATTTTGTAAGCATGATTAAGTTTTACTTTGACCTTGTAGCATGGTTTTTATATTTAATTATTTAGTTAGATAGAATTTGTTAGAGATAATTGTTGAGCCTAGAAGGAGATGAAATGTAACTTCTTCATTAAACTTGGCATCATGAAAGTTCTAGTACTCAATGATACTAGTATGAGAAGTGAGATAACATTATAAGATGTCATTATCTCATTAAATTAATCTCAATTAAGAGCTAGTCATCACTAGTACATAAGGATAGAGCAAAGTCAATGGTGTTTATAGGATAAAGGACGAATTTAAAAATTCTCATAATTGTTATTACCAGAGTAATCAAACCAGGATCGGACCCGTTGGTTTGGCCCAAAAGCCGGTTCGGTCCTGGCATTGACCCCGTCACCTTTTTTTTTAATCAATTTTTTTTTATTTTTCTTTAGAATTTAATATTAATAACCCTGTAAATCTTCACTTTCTCACCGGTTTGGTCCCATATTAGCTCTGATTTGACTCTGGTCTGACTAACTAACCCTTGACCTAATACCCCTACCGGTTCAGTGACCGGTCTGAGTTTAATTACCCTGGTTATTATATTGTTTTATTGACTATAAAGTGATTCTCCATAATAGGGTAAGATGCCTCCAGTAATTCGGTAGAAGAGATGTTTAGTTTATTATCTCATGAGCCATTACTCCTTTTCATAAGTACATGCATGAATATTAGATATTCATTGAAAATGTGTGTATATAAGTTTTGTTCATACTTGGAAAAGAATAAGATTATAAATTAGGGCTATAAAGCCACCAGCTCCATAGCCATAAAGTAATAGGCATATAGAGAAAAATATGCTTATTGTTAAAAGATTTGATAGGAGGCAGTACATGGATATACACTTGCCATTAATTATATTCTAATTGGTGAAATAATTCATTTATTCTTGTAGTTGACTTTTCAAAATACCCAAATGCTCTATTTGCTTTATAATTGAGTAATGTCATTCGACACATTTGGATTATATAAAGCAAACTTGGTGGTTAATATGATAAATGGATTAATATAGTGAAATTAGTAGGAAAAGATGGATGACATGTTAAGTACATTATTAGTAGACTGGAACTTAATCTATATATAATTTAATGTAAAGTTTCTTTATGCTTGAACTCACCTAATATAGGTGAAATTGTTGAAAGAATTAAGAGACACAATGTTAATAGACATTGTGTATAATACGTTTTTCCTCTAAAGGACATTCTAAAGACAAATATGTATATTTTAAATGAGATTCCAAAAAAAATTATGTTTAAATCCTTTTGAAATTTTAAAGATTGGAAACTCGATTTAAACTATACTCTTACATAAAATTGTCTCATAAAAGAAAGAGTGTAGAAGGAAAATATTCTCAAACTGCATATTTTAGTGAGAATGCAAAGATGTCTTATGAATTTAAGTGAGTTCTCCTTTTTATTTTATAGTTTTGTGTAGTATTTTGATATGCCAGATTATTTAGAAATACCAAAATTAGTGGGAATAATCAAACTTATTGAGAGTGATCACATATAGAGGACACCCACCTCTAATGGTAGAACATTTGTTTTACATAGCACTCACCTTGTTAGGTTTCAATCTATCAATGGATTCATTTGACACCAATGGTGATTAAAGTTTGATAATTCATGATTACTACATGATGTACTTTAAGAAATATGACTAGAACATAAATATTGAGAAGTGATCATGAATTCCAAATGTAGGCATTAATTCATGATAGACGTAAGGTAAAGCAATAACATAAGTTTATTTGTAAAGTTGCTAGTATGTAACATTAAGTAATACAAATAAAGTTGTTTGTTATAACTTCTCTATGAAGAAAGAATTGATTTAATGAGGTATTTCCCCCGATATTCATGTATTATTTCTTCTATATTTTTATGGTAGTTAAATGTCTATCTTGAGTTAGGATGTTATTTGTATCTTTCTATTTTGGACATAAGGAGAGATATATATGTGAATTGGTAGAGATGGTCACATAAAGAGAATTTAGTTAGCAAAATTGCGAGCTCATTTTGCCATGAGCAAGTTCTACAATAGTGATAGTTAAGGTATCATGATGTGATTACATATAGGACCACGCGGAGTCATAAGTTTTATTATATCACTGGATTAGTAGGAGTTGAGTCATGCATATGGTACAAAAGAATGATTTATTTATAGCCTGTGTATTTTGACTTAAGGTGTTATAAATGACTAAGTTACTATTGTTTAAAGTTGTGATATGACTAGGTTAGGTGTGGTATTCTTTTTGAATACATAAAGAGTTTATTCTCAAAATATTTGAGAATATCACAAGTAACATATGCTCACAAGCATTTGAATATTCATGAATAATGATAGTTGTTGTGAGTAACATCTATTATGAGAATGTGATTATACTATCAATATATCTCTAATATCATCTTGTTCTTTCTAATTTAATTTCCAAAGCGTAGGGTTGCTTAAATGTGCATACAAATGGGCAATGTCATTGCAAAGGAATTTTAGGAGGATTGTTATGCATATATTTTTTTGAATAATAATTGAAAAGTTACAAATCATGTGGTACATTACTAAATGTATATTAATTTTCATGCTTTATATAATGTAGAATAATTAGCTAGTTTTGTTTTGTAAGATGAGTTAACTATATAAAAGTTAACATTATAGTACATTTTTGCACTTGCTGAGCAAGTTCCATCATGGAGAGGTATAAGATTGCTAAGTAGTTATTAATTGCTTAGTTCCATCATGAATTGCTTGACCTAGTCATTCTTGGAGGCAAGTTACAAGATTGTCAATTAAGGAATTTCATTAGAGAGTTTTAAAATTATTAAATTATTTCAAACCAATTAAGGATGTTGCATGACCATAGAGTAAAATGGGTCATGAACTCATAAAACATATATCCTTTTAATGAAAAATATGCTTTTTAGAGAAATCAAAAGTATCAAATATCTCATTAGGGATGGATCACATTTGGTGATCTAGATGAAACATTATTAAGTGACGAAATTCAAGTTGAAGGTTGTTGTCTCAATTATTGGTACCTAAATTATGAGATCTTAGCCAACATTTAAGTTGGAACCGAATAAACATTTAGGGTTTATTTAATAAGTTTATGACCCATTAAGTAAGAGTACTTATGATACATGAAAGGTAATACTTGATCAAAGAGGACTTATTGCCATAATTTATGTAGTATTGCTCAAATGAACCTTACTTGCTGAATAACATTAGGTTGCTGGCCAAATGAGAGAATGTTAGATATTTTATTAAAATGATGATATTATATCCCTTTGTTTATTCAAAAGTGTATTTAGATATATTGATTGATTGATCATATAAAGGATATTCTAGTTCATTATTTTGATCAAGTTAAATATTCTAGATATTATCTAATTATTTTAAATATTATCAATTTAATATATTTTAGATAAAATATCCTCTGATTGTGATCCACACGTGATTTGAATAGAGATTTGCTTTAGGGTCACCCGCTTATCCTATAAAGCTGTTATAAGCCTTGATAGAAGGCTATAAATAGCCTAGGTTGGGTCTTAGAGCAGTACGTTGAACGTGGAAAAACCACTTACTTGCTCCTTAGGGGTTCCCTGACGGGTGACGGCTATTCTCAGATCATCACTGTGCCTTATCTTCCTATTAGAAGAAGCCCTGACCTATTCTATTCTAATTCTAACTCTTTCTTATTCTCTACAATTTTCAGGTTGTCAGATACTATACGCAGAATCACTATGGCTAGAGGTATTTCATCAAGTCTTTCGCTGTCGCTTTCTTTTATAGAATTTATATAATATATTTGGGATCTCTATTGTTAGGTTATTCCAACATATTCAACATTCATTTTACTTGTTGAAGTAAAGGCATGATCACTATTGATCAGAAGGAATATATATATATATATATATATATAAATAAAGAGGCTTAATACTATTGTTCCTCCATATAGTTTGATTGAATTTCGGTTTTTGTACCTATAGATTCAAATATTGATTTTTGGTTCCAATAGTTTTATAAGGATTTAGTTTGAGTTTGATGTTGTTGGATATAAGGACCAACACCGAAACTTCTTAAAAGCACACAATTGCATGAGTTTTGGTTTTGGTCACTTTATTTAACAATACCAACTCTATCCAAATCCAATGGTACCATCTCTGACCAAATCCTTATGAAACTATAGGGACCAAAACCCAGGATCTTAAACTACTAGATACTAAAGCCAAAATTTTTGATCAAATTGTAAGAATCAACGATAATATTAAACCTTATATAATATGCATGCTAGTTTTTTAATTTATTGGTGTAGGTTCTGAAACTTACTGTATCCTGACAGTAGGAGAATTGAAGAAGTCATCTTTTCTGGTAACTAGTGGCTTCCAGTCAGAGCTACCTCCAGATTGAAGAAATAAACTTACAGCCATAGCATCACAAGCTTCAAGAACCTCACATAAGCTTTGTGATGAATCAACCACAATGTTCAACTTTGGTAGGCCTGCATTATTATGAAACCTGCCGCTTATTCCAAACCGTATTTTGAGATCAGCACAAGAAATCTGAAAAGGGGAACCATTGTGCAACAGTTGAATGCTTTGACCGCTATGATATGGTGATGAAACAAAAGATGCGGTGAGGCTAGGGATGAAAATTTCGTGCGGCTGTAAAACAACAAAAGTGTTGCTGCTAGAGGTTTTCATGGATTTTGTCTTCATATCTGGTGATGATTCCTGTACATATAGATAGAGGTAACCAATCAAAGTGAAACAACATTAATTAATTAGTCAGTTATTATCCGCATTAGTGGCAAAATGATGTGATATTGGCAATACCACATCCCGTGTTTAATATAAAAGCCAGTTAGTTGGGGATTAGACTTGGTTTTAAATATAATATCTCAATTCACGTTGTCTCCCAAGTTTATAACTTTTCCCCCAAAATATCCTATTGATTGTTCAAGTACATTAAAGAGATTATCCCAATATAGTCATGATGAAATTAAAGATGGTATTTTAGGAACTACAACATATATTTGTTAAAAATAACTAACACAACTTTTTATTAAAACAACTTACATAACTTGCTCTTATATTAAGAACCGGAGATAGTATTAATTAGCGTACTATACCGTAATTGATTCATGGCCTTTTGAGCTGCACATTTGTGGTGGAAAGCCAAAAAATTGTTGTTGAGTAAGATTACTAGCAGCAGCTACTGATGAGTTGCAGAATGTAAATGTTGGACGTTGTTCCTCCTTATATTGATGGCTTGCAACTTGTGATATGGATTTCATTTTCATATCTGATGATGATGATGAGCCTCTAAGCAGTAATGATTTTCCATTCACTCTGAATTCTTTTGGAAAACTTGATTCCTACATGGTTCGAGGGATTACAAAGTAAAGGATTTGATAAGTCAAAATTTCAATTAGTTAATGAATATTGGGGAGAATCCCAATGAATTTCTTGCAAGTGAGAATGATTGACTTGATAAATCGATACACAAAAAAATATCGGTACTTTGCAAATATAATATACATAGAGTATCAATACTCTGATTTAGGGCCTTCTCACCGATAAAAGTTTTTTGCCTGGACATTTCCCCATTATTATATCATCTAGCCAGAGCTCTAAGCTGTTATATTTCCAATTACCAAATGACTCAACAAATTAAATGAGAAAAAAAAAAATGGTGCCATATCATATCATGTCAAGACACTTACTAAGGAGGTACTCAACATGTGATAAATGCTATATGGCTTGTGGTGCATTGTCCTAGAACAATTAAGTAACAGTATATGATTTAATTCTTGAACTGGAAGTAAAATATTACCAAAAACATAATGGTTGCACAGCATTTGATAACTTCCAGATTCATTCGAACATCATCTAAGCTCCTGAAGATTTATTTGCAGAAAATATTAATTGAGCAAAAAAAAAAAAAAAAACAAAATCACTATGGTTGTGGCTTACAAGAAATAAAAGCATAACATCAAATTCCATTGTTCATCATGTATAGTTACCTATGTGTCTGTTGTCCAAGCCCAAAATATTTTGCAAGACTGGCCATCTACAATATATCAACGTTATAAAAACTTGAAGATTAACAAACGGTCACCTTGTAATTAGACATAACCAAAGCTATGGGATATAGCATCTTATATATACAAAATTAGTGCGGGAATGCCACCACTTGGATGCTCAACGCATCAATTTAATGATATTCACATCATTACAAAAGTTTTACTAAAAGATGAGCGTTTGTCAATACTTTATATTCAGACAATTTTAAATATGAGATTTTTATTTAAAATTACTGACGAAAGCAACCAATGAGATTTATGTATCTAATTAGTTTGCAATTAATGCTCTTAGTTGTAACCATGTGTCCAAATCTAAATTTACAATTCATTTCTGCATTTTTTTAGAGTTAACTGATATTAAATCAAACTTTTTAAATTTTAGAGCTTGTATAACCATTATTCTCCCATATTTTTTTCTTTATATGAATGTCAATAAAAATATAGGTAAAACTTTTCCAAAACATGATCTAGAAAATATAAATATAGGAACGATGCCTTCATGTCACCAGCTCTCCTTCCAAACGTTTCGGTCAACAAAGGAAGCGAGTCAATGATAGCTCTGGGCTCCGGTGGTGGCCGATTCAACTCACTAAATGCCTTTCTGATGTGAATACAGTCAAATCCTGAGATGTTATGACCCGCCCATATCCGTTCTACCAAAAAAAAAAAAAAAGAAAAAAAGAAACAAGAAGAAGAAGAAGAATTATATATAATTGCAATTTGCCCCGTTGGGTTTCGTTTTTTCTCCATCTTTGCCCAATTACAAAAAGAGAAGGGACAAACCATGAAGGAGCTCATAAACCGTATCGGCGATGTCAGCGAAGGTAGGAGCATCGGTGAGGGTATCACGAGTAATGCCGTTTCTGCGTTCGAACACAGGAGGGATGAGGAATGGGTTGTCAGGTCGGACCAACGTGGAGTAGGGACGACGGAGCTCCGTTAGCGTGTTGGGGCAAACCAAGATGGCTCCGAACTCCACGATGACACAAGTGTTGTAGATGGTTTCAACGTCGAAGAATACAATTTCGGGTCGATCTTCAGAGTGATGATCCATTCTAAAGCTCAGAGCTTCACAGAAGCAAGAGAGAAGAAGAAGAAAGAGAATAAAGATGTACGTGATTCAAGTTCAACGTGAGGAAAGTAACCGGTTTACTCAGCGCTTTGCTTAACAGCTAAGCATTTATGGACTATCTAGATTTGACCTTGACCTCGACCATGGTCCAAATTTAAATTTTTCTAAATAGTGTTTTTTAAAATAAAAATTATTTAAAAAAAATGATAGTTAAATGATTACCTTTATTTTGTATTCTATATCCATAAAAATAATTTTTTCTAAAAATTATAGATTTTTTTAAAAAAATCAAATATAGACCATATATATTATATCTAGACAGTTTAGGTATGCTTATCCTCTATGCTAAACAAAGCACTTCCACTCCAATAAGGAAAGCGTTAGTTAACTTATTAATTATGAGCTAAATTTTTAATTTCACCCTTATTTATGATTAATTCCAGAATTCAATATAAATAAATTCTTTTTATCTATTGTAATTAATAGAGATAAAAAAGTACAAAACGCATTTACTATTCTGAAACTGAATTTATAAATAGGATCAAATTTTTTGATAAAAAATAAATTATAAATAGGATCATAGTAGAGATTATATTTATTTTATATTCTATTATCTATACCCATTAAAATAAGTTTTTTTTTTTAAAAAAAAACTATAGGCTTTTAAAAAGTGAAATCTAGAACGTATAGATCACATCTGGACAGTGAAGGTACGCTTACCCACCCTACTAAGGAAAGCACTCCCACTTCAGTAAAGAAAGTGTTCGGCTTTAGGATGATGCTTTGTGGTCCCAAATGCTTTGTCAAAAGTTTGTCATTTCGATCGAAGGCCGAAACCGGAATCAAAGGGCATTTTCTTGGGTAATTCGGTGAATGTGCGTAATGGATGCCATCAGTGACGACGTGCGACCTTTGGCTTCTCAAATCTTATGTTTTCAATTACCCTCACCATATAATAATAAGAAGATACTATACATTCCAAAGAACTTATATCACATGCTTTTATACATTCCAAAGAACTTATATCACATGCTTTTATACCTTTAAAAAACAGTTAATTAGTGACGACATTTAACAACAGAATTCTGTAACTATTGCCTGTTTGTTTTTGTAGTTATCCAAATCACTAAAAGCATGTTTGGCTGAGCTTATAAGTAGCTTATAAGTGTTTTTCACGTAAATCAAAATAAAACTTATTTCATATATTTATCTCGTATGTCGTAAATCATGATTGAAAAGATACTTTTGAATGCTCCAATCACTATTCCAAATACACCATAAAATTAGAGTTGATGCATAACCATACGTGACTTTTACTGAATTGAATTGGCTTAAATATTAGTCTTAAGATCACCTTAAACTCTGTGTCCCAATATATGAAGAATAATTTATCCATTATTATTATTATTAATATAATTTGTAAATCTTCTTAAAACCATAGCTTAGAAAATTAAACATTTGTAACTCCATATTCTGCCTTAAGCTTTGTGTCTTTATGTGTACGTGTATTTAAATTTATTACTGGCTAATTGTTTTAGTCATAACTGTGATGGGTGATCCCCCATCAACCTTTTTTTTATAGAAGAAATCGTAGCCCTACGAGCTCTACTCTACTAACTCAGTATAAATGTGTTGATTCACAACATCTTCTATTCGCAGACGTTTAACTTCAGCAGATTCTCTGTCAACTACAAGAAAGTCCACCGTCATATCCCATGCTCTTCTTGCCAAGTAATCAGCCACTCTATTCGCCTCCCGACAACAATGTAGTAGCTCCACATCCCATTTACGTTCCAGCATCAACTGAATTTCCAAGATTATAGTAGCATCATGATGTTCATAGGATACAACTCCTTGAATAAGATCTAATACTTCACCGCAGTCACTTTCAACAATAATATTCCTAAATCCTCTTTCCCAAGCTAATTTCATACCCTACAAAATTCCCTAGGCTTCTGCTGTGATCATCGACCCGCGTCCAATCCTAAACATAAACCCTTGGACAAATCCGCTTTATTCATCCCTTATCACCCCACCACATGTATAGCATCCTGATGCGTCATTCCTGGATCCATTTGTATTAACTTTAACCATCCTGGCAGGTGGAGGGAGCCAAGCCGTACTTGGTGCGATATAACACTTTGGTTGCATTGGAGTGGACATACCTCAAGACAACACCGAACTAGTACGCGCCAATAACTCCTGTTTACTCTACTGTTTTTTGTTGAAAATATAGTCATTTCTTGCCAACCAAATATGCCTACATAAAACCGTAAACCGGTGTCGAAACTCGTAGCCATACACCTAATCATGACAATGTAAACACCATGTTAACCAAGTATTTCTATTGGTTGAGTTAAAGAAATGCCGATGCCATTGACTAGGCAGCATCTCACTCCATATCTCTTTAACCATTACACAATCTCGAAGTACATGCATAATTGATTCGGTCTCGTCTTGACAAAAAGGGCACATCTCAGTAGTGTGGATTCCCCGTTGAGCTTGTGCCAAGTTAGTCAATAAAAGACTATGGGTGCATAACCACAAAAACAGTCTGTAATGTTGAGGAACCTTCAGCTTCCATATGAGCCTCTATCCAAACAGTAATTGGTTTTCCCCGTTCCCAGCTAACTTCTTGTACGCATATTTTAGAGCAAATTTACCATCAGATGTCCATCTCCAAATAGGAAGATCGCCACTAGCATTGCTGTTAATATTCACACTTTGGATTGCTAACACGACATGTTTTGGTAATAAATGTCCAAACTTATCTAGATCCCATTGACCCGACGGAGTAATACAGTCAGCCGCCTTCCATTCCCGTATTTCATTTGTTATTGGTTAAAGTGTCAAGCTCTCCAATCTGTCAAAATGGGGGACCCATATATCATGCGAAAAAGACACCGAAGTTTCATCTGTAATCTTTCAGGCAATACTCTCACTTACACTTTCCCAACTTTGTCTAATCCCTTTCCATGTGCTAGATTCTGTCCGTCATTTTTCCACTTTCGGCACCAAATCACTGCCCGTCTTGTACTTCTTTTGAAGGAAACGAACCCACAATGTATCTCGTTTGTGTATCAAGTTCCACCCCAATTTCATCATGTAAGCCTGATTTTGAAGCCTTGCATGTCTTAAGCCCAGTCCATCATCATTCTTTCGAGAACACACTCGACCCCAAGCTACCATATGTGGTTTACGACTCGTGAATGTACTTCCCCAAAGAAAATTCCTATACCTTTTGTCTATCTTATCACAAGTACCCAGAGGGAGGGGTATAGTTTGCATGGCATAGGATGGCATAGCCGACACGACTGACAACACTAAAGTATGTCTTGCCACCATCGATAACATGTTTGGCTTCCAGCTTGCTAGGCTAGCATTCATCTTGTCAAGAATAAATCTGTATGAGGACTTAGTACTACGCTCATGTAAGATCAGCATTCCTAAATATTTCCTCAGGTTGGAAGACAGGGAAAAATTCAAGAAATCACTAATGTCTTTTCTTCTCGTATGACCCACGTTCTTTGAGAAGTAAATGTGTGACTTTTTAGCATTTACTTTCTAGCCAGATATGTTGTAAAAATCTACTAGTATAGCTTTCACCACCTCTGCTTGATCCATATTTGCTTCTACAAACAAAATGAGATCATCAGCAAAAAAGACATGAGAAATAGCCATACCTTGCCTCGACAACCTAAAAGGTTTCCAATCTCCGTCTGCTACTGCAGTTCGGATTAAGTGCCCTAACCTCTCCATCATAATAACAAAGAGATTCGGTGAGATATGATCTCCTTGACAAACTCCTTTGGAAGGGTGAAAGGCTTTAGTAGCACACCCATTCCAAAGTGCTGCATTTGCAGTATAGATACACAAGCTTTAATCACGTAACAGAGGTACTCAGGAATCCTCAGTTCATTCAAGCATTCAAAAAGAAAACTCTATTTGACTCGATCATATGCTTTCTCCAAGTCGATCTTTATTGCCATAAATCCCTGCTTCTTCTTCATACTCCGCATAGAATGGATGATTTCCTGCACTAGAATAATATTGTTAGTACTTTGGCGCCTCTTTACAAAACTACATTGGTTCAGGGCCACAACCAATGGCATCATAGATTTAAATCTATTAGAAATAATTTTTGTAACAATCTTATACACTACATTACATAGGCTTATTGGTCAAAAATCACGAAACGATTGTGGATGATCAATTTTAGGAATGAGCACAATTTAAGTATCATTAATATGATAAATCCATTCCGGATCAGAAAATACCCGTTTAACCAATGATGTTACTGAAGGACCAACCGTATCCCATTGACTCTGATAAAAAAGAGGATTCAACCCATCCGGACTTGGAGCTTTTAGAGAACCCATATCGAACAAAGCTCATTTAATTTCCATTTTATCTATCTGTCTTCCCAAAGCATATCTGTCAGTTGTATCAATCTTAGGATAAGTGCACCGAAACACCAAGGACCCCTGGTAAGTACTAATGTCTGTATATAGTTCTTCAAAAAATTTACTGTCAAAGTCTCGTATTTCATGCTCATCATAAGACCATTCGTGAGAATCAAGTTTAAGAGCTAAGATCTGATTCCGTCTTCTTCGACCATTCGCCTTTGATTGAAAATATATGGTATTTCGGTCACCTTGAACATACCAAGTAGCACGAGAGTATTGGAGCCACATAATTTCCTCCCGAGCCAAGATTTTCTCAAGTTCCTTCCATAATTCACATTACAAATTCTCTAATCTCACTGATTAATAGGGGTAAAAAAGTACAAAATGCATTTACTATTATAAAACTAGACTTATAAATATGATCAAATTTTTTAATAAAAAAAGATTTATAAATAAAATCAGAGTAGTAGTTAGGAGATTATATTTATTTTATATTTTATAATCTATACCCATTAAAATAAATTTTTTTAAAAAC
The DNA here is from genome assembly GCA_963855925.1 of Inga laurina. Classification (NCBI taxonomy): domain Eukaryota; kingdom Viridiplantae; phylum Streptophyta; class Magnoliopsida; order Fabales; family Fabaceae; genus Inga; species Inga laurina. Next base: position 41,831,592 of record OY979713.1, read on the forward strand.
TATAGGCTTTTAAAAAAATGAAATCTAGACCGTATAGATTATATCTGGACAGTGTAGGTACGCTTACCCACCCTGCTAAGCAAAGCACTCCCACTTCAGTAAAGAGAGGGTTCGGCTTTAGTATGATGTCCCAAATGCTCTGTCAAAAGTTGGTCATTTCGAAGGCCGAAACCGGAATCAAAGGGCATTTTCTTGGGTAATTCGGTGAATGTGCGTAATGGATGTCATCAGTGACGACGTGCGTCCTTTGGCTTCTCAAATCTTATGTTTTTAATTTTGAGCAAAAAAATCTTATGTTTTTAATTACCCTCACCATATAATAATAAAAAGATGCTATACATTCCAAAGAATTTATATTAGGGCGTGTTTGAGTTAGCGGCGGTAAAAATTAATTCCAAAGAATGTAGCGGTTACAGTGAACTGCTACAAGCTGCGTCTAAAGATTAGACATTATAGGAGTATCTTGTAGCTGTTAAAAAACCGCTACAAATGTCATTTCAATTTTGGGGATTAATTTTTTTTAAAAATTATTTTGCACCGGTTAGTCAACTGCTACAAATGGCGCATCAAATTTTTTGCCAAAATGTGGGTATGAAGGGAAATAAATTTGAAAATTTGGCAACAACATTTATAGCTATTATAGAACTACTGCTAATTAATTTTCGATTTTTGAAAAAATGGTGCCAAAAATTTGAATGTTAAATTTAAATTTGTAGCAGTTGATGTAGTGGTTGGCCAATCAACCGCTACTAAATGTAGCATAAAACAAAAAAAAAAATTGCATGAATAATTTTTTCAATTGATTTTTCCAATATTATTTAGAATGTTTGTATAATAAATAACAATATATATAAATGATATTAATTATTACTTGAGGATAATGATTAAATTAAGTTAGTTAACTATGAATATTATGTTGAATATGCGGGACCACTATGTGGAGGTAATGATGATTTAGGTTCTTGACTTTATAAAATTGAAGTTGAAGATGAAAAGATATATTTGTTTTTGGAAGGAATGTTGAAAATGTAGAGGAAGGAAGGAATCTTGAATTTTTGTAGAAGGAAAAAAATTAGTATAAGAATTAGGGAAAATCCCTATAAAATATCCTTGAAATAGGGAAATCCCTAATCAATACATTGAAATAAAAATATCCGGATCAATCATGCGTTAGTACGGATGAACAGTGTTGGGGCGCCAAAAGACGATTTTGCCCTTCAGCCCTCATTTTCGCTACTTCAAAAATAACAACGTCCGGTTCTTAATTAATGACTCCGGATTTTTGATTAATAACTTTGTATTCTTGTTTCACAACTTCCTCATTTAAGTTTCAAGGCCAATAACAACACCTCTTTTTTTATTAACAACTCCGGATTCTTGATTAACAACTTCGGATTCTTGATTAACAACTCCGTATTCTTGATTAACAACTCCATTTCATCTTTTTACTTTCACAATAACAACACCGGTGTTGTTATTAACAATAACATATTCTACATTAACAACTCCCATTTCTTGTTTCACAACTTCGTAATTTAAGTTTCAGGACCAATAACAACACCTCTTTCTTTATTAACAACATCATATTTTACATTAACAACACTATATTTTTGAGATACGAATATGAGGAAGAATAAAGTGAAGTTGTTAATCAAGAATTCGGAGTTGTTAATCAAGAATTCAGAGTTGCTAATAACAAAACTAGTGTTGTTATTGTGAAAGTAAAAAGATAAAATTGGAGTTGTTAATCAAGAACTGCGTGTTGTTATTTTTGAAGTGGTGAGAATGAGGGCTGAAGGGAAAAATCGTCTTTTGGCGCCGCACGCACTGTTCATCCGTATTGACGCGTGACTGATCCGGATTTTTTGATTTCAATGTACTGATTAGGGATTTTCCTATTTCAAGGGTATTTTATAGAGATTTTCCCTAAGAATTATATGAAGAAGCAAAATGAAATGAAATGAAATCAAGATTTGAGAAGAAAAATTTGTCTTACAACTTGAAGCTTCATCTTGATGAGCAAGCGAATGAAAGATGGGAGAGGAGAGGGATTGGAAGAAATGGAACAGGTGAGAAATAAGGTGCGGGGGTATTTATAGGGATCCAACGAGTTGTTTGTAGCGGTTAATTAAGGTGATGGTGTTTGTAGCGGTTATATGGTACAAATATGAACTGGATTTTTTTTAAAAAAAATATAAATTGAATGCTTTATAAGAACAAAAGTGATTATTGTTTAATTATTCTTCGTTGCCATCCTTGAAGAAAAAATTTGTATAGAAAATGCTAGTGTTGAGTGTATGATTTTGTAAGAAAATTATATTTAAATTAAGTGATAATAAAGTGTAATTTAAAAAAACACACCTAATTATAGGTAAATTACCATCACCTTCACGGAAGAAGTTGTCAAAATTGGCGGGCTGGAAGGGCTCACTCTTGTAGGCGATATTATCACCATCACCCATGTCATAAAGGTCTCGAGGCTTTAAATGAACCATCATATTCCAATTCTTGTGCCTCTAGTCCTTGGCATACTAAACCTAGTGTCACTACTATAAAATACAAATTTAGCGACGCTAATCTTATAACATTTCTTCAAACAAGCAGCAAGAGATTTCTATTTTTTTGAAAAAAAAATACATGTGACAATTATAGCACTTGACCAGGAAAGCACTATAGATGTCCAATACCTTATATAGCACTTCCTATTTTTTTTATAAAAATAAGAATTAGACCCCTTTTATGGCGCTTGCCCATACAAGGGGTTCTTAAATATAATGAATTACAATAACCCCTTGTATCGCAAGCGCCATACAAGGACATTATTTTTTTTAAACCCTTGTGCAAGCTCCATACAATGATTTTTTTTTTTTTAATTTACACACCCAAGCAAATGCCATATAAGTTATTGTCAAGCACCATAGCTATCACACATATTTCAAAATAAAATAAAATAAAAGTATTCTCTAGTGACCATTTTTCTTATCCTTTTTTATCGGAGAGCTTTCGCTCCTGATCTTAATCCTAAACTCAATCCTCTTCCCCTCCTAAAAAAGAAGAGAAATGTCTCAGGAACACCAGGTTCACAACATAACGTACGCAATTTCTTCTTCACTAATTTTAATTTCTCTCTAGATTTTAATTTTATATTATGACTTGCATGTATAGATCCAGTTGCGGAAGTCATAGCTCTATGGCCTAAGTTTCTCATGTTCAAAGAAATACACATTCCAATCCGATTGGAAAGCTGCCACCAAAGTTTGTGGTACTAAAGAATATAAGTGCAACTGTGGTACCCTCTTCTCTAAGAACATACTAAATTCCCAAATCTCAGAAGCTTTTTTCTTCTTATTGTCTTCTCCTACCGACGCTCCCTTGTAAGTCTTTTTCCTTTTTTTTAATACAGAAGCTTTTGTCAATTAGCACTATAGTTTTATTTATTTATTTTAAGTTTAAAATTTGTCATGAATCATAACTTGTAGTTTTATATGTACTTATAATTTTTTTTCTAGGTATTTGCTTGAAGTTACAACTCTCTCTTATTAAACTTCCTATACATCGTAAGTTTTTTTTATTTTTGAGCTCACAAATATAATTTTGGGGGAATTCCAAAAAAATATTACTTAAACTTCAAAATCCCAAATTAGTGATTTGACAAGAATTTGTGTTGTCAATCCCATTACTCTTTTTGTCAATCCCATTACCCTTCTTGTCAACGGGATTTTGAAGTTCAAATGGTATTTTTTTTTGAAATTCTCCCTATAATTTTATTAGTTGTTACTAGTTTAATTTGCTCAATGTAGTTTTTTTTTAATTATTTCTTTTTGGTTTGGTTTGGTTTGATTTTGTTCACTTTGCTGTGAATTTATAATGTAAAATAAAGAGTTTAATATGAAAAGAAAAAAATTACGTAAAATTATTTTTTCAAAAAAAAATAATTCCTATGGCGCTTCTTTAAAAAAGGACAATAGGAAGGCGCTTCCTAAGGAAGTGTCATAGGAAGTGTGTGTGTATAACACTTCATATGGCACTTCATTGAGAAAGCGCCATAGGAAGTGTCATACTCCCTGTATAGGAAGCTATTTAAAAAAAATAAAAATAAGCTATGACGCTTCCACAGCTTTAAAAATCGCCACAACTTCTTTTAATGGCATTGAAAGCGGTGACACTTCCTAAATGTCATAATATTCATGTAAGCGTCACTTATGGTGTTTCTTGTAGTAGTGTGTGCCTTTGAGTTAAAAATATATAGCTCGTCATCTTTAGATTAAATGGTGTGAATTGGCTGAGAAATTTACTGATGTGATGCCTAATTCTTCAATTATGAGTCCCCGTGAAGTTGTTATATTTGCCCACAAAGAATTTTATTAATAAGCATATGTATTTTCTTATTAGAGGTAATCTTGTTCGAAGCGGTGCCGGACACTAAAATGTATAGCCATCTTGAAGATTTGAACATTAATTTGCCACATGTGATAGTCCATAGCCCATGCAGAATATATAAATATATGTGTGCCATATACATACATATATATATATATATATGAATGGAATTAACTTTACAACAATTCATAGTCATTTTATCCATCCTAACAATATGAGTTGATATACTAATTAATTTATCTTGGCATGCATATGAAACAAAGCCAAAGGTAAATTTACTGTTGATCATCATCATCATCATCTACTGGATTTAATTCAGAGCCCCGTGACCTGCAGCACATTGAAACACTTGATTTCTACTGGATATATATATATATATATATATATAATATCATAAAGTAGAATCAAAACTTGAGCATATTTGATGATGAGCCCGGGAGAAACAATAATATTATCCAATTATATCATTAGCAACTAGCATTATATATATAAGTATATATACTATACCGTATTTGATTCAGAGTCTGTTGAGCTTTTGTATAATATTGGACAATTTTCCTCCTTGCAATGATTTGCATCAGGTGATAATAAGATGGACTTCATTTTCATATCTAATGAGCTTCCATCCGGTAATGATTCCTCAATACTACTGCGATATCTTTTAGTGGTGCTTGGAGAAACACAATTATTCACTGTGAAATTATCTGAAATACTTGATTCCTATAAATGAATGGCGGGATATATGAAGTAGCTAGAGTCAGAATCCATATATTTGACTATCGTTACTCAATAAATAAATAAAATAAATGAAGAATTTATATCGAGTAGTTAATAAAGTTAATTAATCACTAAATCATCTGGCTCTAGCTAGCTAGCTATGTTGTCAATTACCAAATAACCCAGATAAAACAAACACAATAATACCATAAATAATGGAATTGTTGGAAGTAAAAAGTATGTTACCAAGAAGAGAGCAGTTGCACAGCATTTGATAACTTCCAGATTCATGCTTACATCATCTAAGCTCCTGAAGATTATTATTTTGTTGCAAAATAATATATAGTTAAGCACAAAGAAACTATTATAGCCGTACGTTACAAGGAAGTGTACAACATAAAATTCCATCAATACATATAAGCAAAGTTATTGCCTATGCGTCTGCTGCCCAAGCTCAAAATATGTTGCAAGAGTGGCCATCTGCAGTGTATATATGAATGTGTTATAAACTTCTATATAATGTGACTCATTGAAGCTAACATGAAATTACATTAATTGTAATTAGCGAAGTCCAAACTATGAGAACCATATTGTAATTATCTATCTATGCTCAACCTTTCCAAATGGCGTAAAATATAGATCTAATAATTTAAAGTAATATACCTTCATGTTGCCAGCTCTCCTGCCAAAGGTTTGAGTCAACAAAGGTAACGAGTCAATAGTACCTTTGGGTTGCGGTGGGGGCCGATTAATCTCAGTGAAGGCCTCTCTGATGCGAACACAGTCAAATCTTAAGATGTTATGACCCGCCTATACCCGTTCAGCAACAACAACAAAGAATCATCATAATAACTCCATTTTTCCCAAACACATAGAAAATTAATTAAGAAGAAAAGGCAAGGGGACACAGACCGTGAAGAAGTTCATAAACCGTGTCAGCGATGTGGGCGAAAGTAGGAGCGGAGGAGACAGCATCGCGAGTTATACCGTTGCAGCGTACGGACGCCCGGGGAGATGAGGTAAGGGTTGGCGGGTCGGACGAAGGTGAAGTAGTTTTGGAGCTCCTTTAGCTTCATGGGGCAAACCAACATGGCTCCGAATTCCAGAATATCGTAACCCTGGCCGGGTCGGGTGGGGATAGTGGTTTCCACGTCGAAGAACACGATTTCAGATCGATCTAATTCAGTTTGACCCATCTAAAGTCGACTCAACGATGATCTTAATTCTTAAGCTCCGGACCAAAAAGGTTGGAGTATTCTGGAAAAAAATGAATGCTTCCACAAGTCAACATAAAGACACGGGTAGATATATGCATTTAGACAAGACGATCGTACGTGGTCCTTTATACCATAACTAGCTAGATAAACAGAAGTTTAAGCATTGCTTAGTGGCCGTTGGTTAGTAGCAGTACCTAGCATGCATGCATACATATTCACAAAGTAATAATTTTTTTTTACAAAATTTAAATTTTTTGGTCTTAATTTACAAAATTTAATTAGTCTATCATCATTCAGCATAACTATTATTTATAATTAGATAGATTACGTGACTTTTTGATGAATTGAATGGGCTTTAAATTATATTAGTCTTTTGAAGCCACCTTAATTATCATAATTCTCACCATTATTAATATATATTATGTAAATCTACTTCAAACTATAGCTTAGAAAACATATAATAATTAACTTTTCCCTAAGCTTTGTGTGTATGGACGCCTGTGCTATATGTAAATTACGAATTCCTTGAGGGGTTAGGGTGTTTATTAATTTAAAATTCAAAAACAATCTAATAATTTATATACTTTGTTACTTATTAAATGTAAACTTATATATACACTCTGTACTTAGTGGAGGAATCAAGTAATAATTACAATAGGACCATATAAATGCGTTTCAAGTTCAAATTAAAGGAGTAGTAGGCATGTTTGAAAGAAATACTAATACTGAAAACGCAAATTGTAACATCCCAAGTTTCTCTAAGCCTAATTACTATTATATTAGGGATTTAATTGTGTTTTTGCAGCAAATCGGGGATGAAGAATGATGAGAACAAGCTTCTGACCATGTCTGCCCATGAAAAACCAGTATCGCCCCAAATTTATACATACCACACCCTGTTAATTATTAATTATAGCTGGCATTGTGTCAAAATGGCATCAACTTCATTAAAAGCATGTAACCAATCATTCAAAGAGGTTTTCTTCAAACCTTATGCAAATATCAAGTAGCTAGCATCCAGCTTAATTATGACTTATTATTAGATTAATTATGCATGTGAATTGTACATTTGGGTAAGTTGAACTGTCTAATATTAGTCATTGGAGCCATCTTATCCTCCTCATAACCCCAACATACGAGTATGGACACTACAAAAAAATGTGATTTAGTAGTGGTTAAAAATGGTTATTAATAGCGGTTTTAAACGCTACAAATAATATTAGTAGCGGTTTATAAAACCACTACTAAATCGTACTTTGCAAGCGATTTTGTAGTGGTTATTTAAAACCGCTATTTAAGCAAAATAACCACTACTTTTTTTTGTAGCGATTCAATCTCACCGCTACAACATTGCCATAAGCAATAATCATTTTCTGTGATATTTTTAGCGGTTATATAGTCGCTAAAAATATCAAAAAGTGAAATTTTCAAGGCGGAAAAAGAAAAATGAAATTTTTTTTGCTATTTTGTAGCGGTTCATGAACTGCTACTAATATGAATTTCCTTTAATTAGTAGTGGTTATATAACCGCTACTAATTTCATCAAAATTCAAAATTCGCGCGAAGAAATTTATTTTTTAGTTTGAAAAAGGCGCGTTAATTAGTAACGGTTTAGTAACCGATACAAAAATTAAAAAAAATTAAAAAAATACAATCATTTGTTTCAGTTTTTTTATATTAAATTAAATAATTTATTTTTTTTAGTAGTTTAGCTAATTTAATTAGCTTATTATTCAATAGTTTAGCTCATTTATAAATTAAAAGGAATAATTTAATTTAGTTGGATGAGTATAAAAATTATATTGATAATATTATTAAGGATACGTAGGTAACAAAGAACTATTATGTTGTCTACTATAATGTGATTGTGTATGAAAAATAGATGAAAATGAGATACAACTCTGAAATATTTGGAAAAAAAATGGTGAGAATAAATTTTATGCGGAGGAAAGAAGTATTCAAATAAAAAATTTAAAAACTTATTACCATATTTGATCGTATTGTTAAGCTCCTCAACTCATACAAAAAAATTTGTAAATGAGAGAAAATGAAAGAGGGGTAAGAAGAAAAGAAATTGGGGAGTGTTTGGAATGAGATGTGGTGGGGTATTTATAAGGATCCACATAGCATTTGTAGTGGTTAATGTATCCATTTTGTAGCGGTTTTTAATTAGTAGCGGTTATTTTCATTTTTGTAGCAGTTTAAAAATTGCTACAAATATTTTTTTTAAATATTTTTTTTCAGTATTGTTTTAAAGACAAAAACATAATTTGAATTTAGTCACTCATCCTCGCTATCCCTACAGAAATTGTGTAGAAACATTATTGTTAGTGATGTATTATTTTGTTTAAAAAAATTAATTTAAATGATATGGATTAAAAAAACGCACCACAGTAGAGGTAAATTGCCATCGTCTTCAGGGAAGTAGTTTTCAAAATTGGCGGGCTGAAATGACTCACTCTCGTAGGCGATGTTATCACCTTTACCTATGTCATAAAGGTCTCGTGACTTTAAATAAACGACTATGTGCCAATCCCTGTGTCTCTCGTCCTCAACATAATAAACCTGTTGTGCCTCTGAAGCAAGAATATACGACTCATCATCTTGAGAAATACTAGTATGAATTGGCCGTGAGAAATTGACTGATGTGATCACTAAGTCGTCAGTTGTCAGTCCCCGAGAAGTAGTGGTATTTGCCAACAAACACTTGAATAACATTTCGGTGAAACAACCTTGATAATTAAGTTCGACTACATCAAGAAACTTTCCATAGTAAGGGACGCCTCCGAACTGTATGTTGGTGTCACTGTTGCTTGCATAACTCCTTGTCCCAAATGTGCCATAAACACACGAATTTTGAGTTTGCAATCCTTGATCTTGTGAAATTGTGCAAAACTTGAAACCATTGACATTGTATGCTGTAAACCTTTTTGCATGATCAAGAGGGCCGATTGCAAGAGCTCTGAAATATGATGAGTGTGAGTTGTGGTCATTTAGTATTTTGCGCGCAAACCAGCTTGGGAATTCTCTATGGACCTTTTTGTCAACTTCTGAGGATGTTTGTGTATGAATCTTGAGTTGACGCTTAACATGATTTCTGAATTCCCTGCAATTAATAATGGAAAGGCGATAGTGAAATGAAAGTGAAAAATGTTACGAAAGATATAGAATAACATGTGAGTGTACAATTCTTACTATATGAAAGGTTCAACTTGAGTGCAATTAATCAAGACATGTCTATGTGCTTGGAACTTTTCAATTGCCATTAGTTTGAAGTTCTCAGTTCTTCCAATTGGTTTACCAACACGAGGGATAAATTCTCTTAATGTTGGCGCAGGTTCAAGACAATCGTCAACACGAGGTGGGCAGTTGAAAGCCGTCTCAAGGTCATCAAAGTACCTTGAACAAAAATACAGCACCACATCCCCTATATAGCCTTCAACTATAGAACATTCTGGCCATGCTTTATTCTTTACGTAAGATTTTAATTTTCTAAGAAACCTACGAAGTAAAGAAGAGAAACTTGATACTACATGCTGAAAAGGACAACTAGCAAACATAAGAACTAATAATGAAGCACATATTTAAAATGAGTACCTCTTAATCGGATACATCCATCGATATTGTACTAGGCCAACGAGCTTTGTTTCATGAATAAGGTAGACTGTAAGGTGAACCGTCACAGTAAAAAAGGATGAAGGAAATATCATCTCCAAATAACAAAGCGTAAGAATGATTTTGGACTACAACTGATCGAGCTCCTTAACGATCAAAACCTTAGAACACAACTTTAGAAAGAAAGAACAAAGTTCCACCAAAACGATGGACACATCGGGAGGAAGTGCATTCTTTATAGCTAGAAGGAGTAACTGTTGCATAAGAACATGTGAGTCATAACTCTTCAGGCCAGCAACCTTTCGAGCCTGCAAGTCAACACCTTGAGAAATATTGCTCGAATACCCATCAGAAACTTTAATTTCTTCAACATCGCGAGGAAGACTTCCTTGTTCAGTTTTGTGAGGGTAAACTTTGCCAACTGAAATTTTTCATGCTCATCTAGCCAAGCGTCTTCACGAACTCCCATGGCACGTAAATCTTTCTTCGCTTGAAGGTGATCTTTTGTCTTGCTGGGTTCGTTAAGCAGTGTATATAGCACATTATCGTAAACAATTTTTTCAATGTGTATGACATCAAGACTGTGGCGAAGTAAATTAGATTTCCAATATGAAAGAGTGAATAAAATACTTATCTTCTTTCATTGCTGAGGTGTCGAAGTCCTGCGCGTCTTTTGGCGAGCTTGTGTTGAATCGTCGCTTTTTTCGAACTCGAACTCAACATTTTCAAGCTGTTGTAAGTTTTTTGTATCGGACAAAGTCTGAGGTGGTCCTCTTTTTTCTAGTTTCCCATTGAAGCGATTCCGCTGCAATTTGAACTTGTGGCTTCCATCGAGAAACCTTCGATGGCCCATGAAGCACCACTTTCGGCTGTGGGGAAGGCGTACTGTGTCAGAGTCAAAATTACAAGCTGGACACACCAATCCAATATACATATTCCAACCAGATAATGTGCCAAGGCCAAGAAAGTCACTAATCGTCTACATCAAGGCTGCACATAAGTTGAACAATGTCTTCCTGAAAGCGTCGTACGTCTCGATGCCGACATTCCATAGGTCAAGCAATTCCGCAATAAGATGTTGGGGATACATAACGATGTCATTACCCAGTACCCTTTTACCTGGAATAATCATAAACATAATAAAAGAGCTTTGTTTCATACACATCCAGGGTGGCAAGTTGTAGGGAACCAAAACTACCAGCCAAATACTGTAACTTGTGCTAAGATTCCCAAATGGATTGAAACTGTCAGTCGCCAAAGCAAGCTGAACATTTCTAGGGTCAACATCCCGGGGAAGATGGAAAGTCATTGTCAAATGTTTTCCAGGTGTCTGCATCCCGGGGATGTCTTACTTTACCGTCTTCATTCTTATCAACGTCATGCCACCTTATGTGTTTCGTCATTTTGGACGACATAAATAATCTTTGTAGGCGAGGTTTCAAAGGGAAGTACCTGAGAATCTTTGTAGGTTTCTTCTTCTGTTTTTCCCCTTCTGAATTGTCTTGTACCTCGATGTGTGGCATCTCTTATAAGTCTGCCTGCTGGAATCGTCTCCCCAATACAACATACAATCGTTAGGGCATGCATCATTCTTTTGATAGTTCAACCCCAAATTATTGATAATCTTCTTGGTCTCGTAGAATGTTGTGGGAATCTTAGTGTTGGGTAATGCATCTTGTAATAATTTGAACAACATCGACATTCCCTTATCTGTGATTCCACACAAGCACTTGATATGATACAATTTGATCAAGAAAGATAATTTAGAATATTTTCGATAACCTTGATATAAAGGACGATCTGCTTCATCTATCAAGCTGAAAAAATCCCGAGCTGCTTCATTCCTCATGAACACCGGCTCAGAATCTTGCACTTTTTCGTTGAAGTTGTCGCCTTGAAATCCAAATGCATCACACACAATATCATTCACAGGATCATCTTCATCTAGTTGAACTCCTACTTGAGAACTTCGAGGAAGAGCATCATCATATCTCATGCCGGCCTTCTCACCATGAACTGCCCAGAACGTATAGTCCTCCGGGAAAGACTTCAGAAGCAAATGTTCCTTAACAACATTTCGTGTATGCCACTTCTTGAACTTGCATCTCCGACACGGATAAACGATCTTACCGTTACAGCTGGCGTGAGTGAATGCAAACTCCAAGAAATTGTTTAATCCGTACAAATATTCCAGAGAATTGTGTGGCAACCTGATCTATGACTTATCCATATCTACTAGTGAGAGAGAAGAAAGTATAGTGAAGAAGATGAGTAAATAGAGAATGATGAATGCTTGGAACCTTATATTCTGAATTTCCAACGTTAAATATTTTGTAGCTGTTCATAAACTGCTACAATACTACACATTTGTAGCGCTTATATGTCTAAAACCGCCACTAATTTTCAAGCTGTTGGAAATCAAATTGAAGAATTAGTTTTAAACTTGTAGCGGTTATAGGAAAAACCGCTACTAATACATATTTGTAGCAGTTATACATTAGTAACCGCTACAAATTTGCACAAAGTGGGGAGAAATTCAAAATTGAAATGTTGAATATTTGTAGCGGTTACTAAATTTCCTTCGCACATGTCTTTACATTTGTAGCGGTTTTTGTATTAACCGCTACTAATATGGGACTATATTTGTAGCGGTTTTTATATTAACCACTACAAATAAAATTTTATTATATTTGTAGCGGTTTTATAATAAAACCGCTACAAATATATATATATAATTAATTTTTTTTAGTTTTAGAAATATAAATAATATTGTTACAATTAATTCACAAATTCAACAACGTGGTCTAAGAATATAAATATAATTATGGTAAACGCAATACAAATTTAAGTTTTGAAATAAAAAATTATATATATATTTATTTACAAATGTTTCAACAAGAAAAAATAAATATGTCCTAAGCTAAGTAGCAAGGGGCTGATCATCTAGTCCTCCTTAGGTGGGGCTCCCTCAGGTGTTGCTGGATCGTGGCGCTTGGCAGAGTTAATAGCACCATCATCATCAGTAGGAGGAGGAGGAGGAGTAGGCTGGACGATGAACCGAGGGACAGGGGAAACTTGTGGATGCTGCTTGTCCGGGAACAGGTGACTCCACAACTACTCGAGCATGTTGTTCGTGATATCACGGCACTGTGTATGCTGAGCGTAGATGAAATCAGCTTGCTGCTGCATCTGCTGCTACTGCTGCTGAGCCACTACAGCCTATATTCGGGCCAAATCTAATCGCAGCTACTCAACAGATTCATCCCTCGAACTTCTGACCCCTCTAGAGCTGCCAGCCTCAGAAGCGGCGCTCCTGCCATAAACCATACTAGGTCTGGCGCCTATCCCCATCGCCTGCACGTGTTTGGGGTGCTCAGCCTGACCCAGACCCACCTTTAAAGGAACCGCGGGGTCCACTAACCCTTGTGACTCCTCGGCTTGGGTTTCTCGCAGCTCAGCTAGCGACTGCTGCATCCGCTCCTACCATTTTACGAAACAATTACTTATTAGTATTTTTCATAATTAAGTTGTTTTTATAAAATTATAATAATGAAATTACTTACAATGGCCGCCTCTGCCTGCTGAGAAGTCGGAGTCCTGTCACAGTGTTTGTGTGTAATAACGAACAACTCTCCATAGTTCGTCTGACGGTTCTCCTGTTGTGCCTTCCTCTCCTAAAACAATTACAAAATTCAATTAGTATTATGAAATAACCAGCGAAAAGTAATTGATATTATGAAAAGTTACTAGCTCGCTGTAAGTAACAGCAAAGGTCCTCGATCCTGTTGTGTGGTAGATCGTCTGCTGCCCACGGCACCTCATGTTCCTCTGAGAAAGCGCTGGGAAAAAAATAATATAAAATGTATTAAAACAATATAAAATATTTAAAATTAATAAATTTCAAATTAAAATTAATTAAATTTAAATTATAATTTAATAATTATCAATTACAAATTTATATATAAATAATCTAATAAATGCATTACCTACCCCTCAGCGCTCCTCCTAAACTAGACGAAACTCGCCCAGTCGTTCGGTGGGACGCCGTTCGGGACGCTCTCGATCAGCTGCTCAATAGGCATCGTCCCATCTTTATCCACACTGTGGAAGAAACGATTCCTCCTGTTCCTCCAGTCGTCACCTATCTTCATCAGTTATACCTCTTCTGATTGGCCCGGACGGCAAACCACAGCTATAAAAAAATTATTTAAATATGAATAATTACAAATATCCTATTAAAAATATTAATTAAATATAATTAATTACAAAAAATATTAATTAAATACTATTAATTACCTGCACCACCTCCTCCCACTCTAGGTCCTTCGGCCTCTTCAGAACGTTCCTCCACGTCCTGAAGTGAAGGGGGAACCGCATCTAATTCGAGTCCAGGTCATTCAAGAAGCGGTTGAACAGGTGACCCCCATTGTCGATAGGCTGGTCCGTGCCCTCATTCCACGGCACTACAACTCATAGTGTCCAGTCCATACTGTTCAAACTGGCCACATCCAGCCTCCTCGTGGACACGTTCCCCTACTCATCTGCACAATTTACTATACGTTAGATAAATTGTAATTCAAATTAAACATTTTGAATTTAAATAAATAATTTATTAAATTAATTTACTCAAACCCAGTAAACCGTGAAGACGACCCTCGTCGGTTGTTCTGCTCCCGCACCTCCTCCTCATCGAGGAACTGCTCCATTTCTATGATCCCGATTGGGATCTTGAAGTCCTCGTTCGTGTCATAGTCATCGACACTGATATCTCCCTCCCCCAAATCAAGCACTTCTGGTGCGGTCATCTCCTGTGGGATCATCTACGGTGGCTGTGGTAGGGTCGACTCCTATGGCTGCTGTGGGGGGATGAGCTGAAATACCGCGGTCGCCCTCCCTCTGCGCTACCTTGTCCCTCTGCCCTTTACTCTACTGCTGCCACTGTAACCCCCTGCCGTAATTAATATTCGAAATACGTGATTAAAGTGAAATAGAGACCAATAAGAAACCAAACTTATTTAAAATCCCATCTTCACTATAGGGTTTTCACAGATAACTTTCAAAATCTCATTTACTTGGTCTCACATTCACATTCCGAATATAATTACTACACAAAGATAATTCACATTTAAATATATCAGAGTACGCAATATAATAATTCCTGCAATTCCGGATTCCATTTATTAACTCAAGCTTTATAGTGCACATTCGCCCATTCAAGCCCTCATATGGGGATTACACAACAAATCTCAATACAAATAATCAAA
The DNA here is from genome assembly GCA_963855925.1 of Inga laurina. Classification (NCBI taxonomy): domain Eukaryota; kingdom Viridiplantae; phylum Streptophyta; class Magnoliopsida; order Fabales; family Fabaceae; genus Inga; species Inga laurina. Next base: position 41,846,785 of record OY979713.1, read on the forward strand.
TCCTCATCCATATATATTCATCCAAATAACCAAATACAATTATCCAAATATACATCCCAACTAAGATAACCAACTACCAACTTCAATCCTGAAGAAGTCTTTATCGCCCTTAGCTGCTCGCTATATCCTTGATCTATTACCCTGTCTGAAAGGTTAGTAGGGGAGGGTGAGATTTTAGAGAATCTCAGTAGGTAAACAATATCAATATGCATGTACGATAGATGTTTAATGCATGATATGCTTGCATCATATAACTATCACGATGACAATCTGTAAGCTCAATGCTTCTAAGAATATACTAATGGCCATAGCATAAATTGAAACATAGCTTCAATAACACATAACCATGCAAAGCTAAGACATGCATCAACACATTAACACATATATCAAATACAAGCAGAAGAGATATGTTTCCTACCCTCTTTCCACGTAAGCTCCAGCACTGCTTACTCACGACTAGGCAAATATCGAACCACGTTCAGGGTGAACATCAACCCTATAATCAAAACAATGACATAGAGTTATTCTTTATTCCAAACCTTACTTTCATATCACTTAAAGTTGGTTACCATTCATTACCTTTAGGTGGCTAATCAAAGCCCAAACATATGCCTAAAGGCTTGGGAAACACTTGACCAAAGATCATCTTTTAAAAGTCCAAATGCTGATTTTTGGGGGTGGGCCGCGGCCCAAGAATTCACGGGCTGCGGCCCAAAATTTCCCAGAAACACTCAGAAACATTTGGGCTGCGGCCCAGAAAATCCAGTTTTTTGGCTGAACTTCCAAAAATCATAACTAATTCCAAAAAAATCGAAATGAGGTGATCCCAAAGCCAAATGAAAGCTATTCAAGTCCTCTACACAGGAAAAATATTGGACAATACTAGAAATCACCATACAAATACAGAATTCCCAAAAATTCAAGACTGTCCCAAAACAGAATCCATTTTCGACCACAAACTTTGGACAGCTATAACTCTCAGTTCTCAAAACGAAATGGCACACATTATATATCCATTTTGAACCTTGGGAGGTGAACTTTAAGACTGAAAAGTTTCAGAATTTTCTAACATCATTTGCCCATTCAAAACGGCAGCACAAACAGACTGCCCAGACAGAATTCTCACTGGACAGAATTTCCAGTTTTGCAACCATTGTGTCCAATCCAATTCAAACCAATTCCAATGATTAAATACCACAACATGACACTATTTTCAACACAAAACAACATCCAATTCATCCAATCCAAAATCACAAGAAAATCAGGGCAAAATTCGAAATTCACAATACTCAACCATAATTCACAAAACTTAGATCAAAAGGCTTCAAATACTCACCTCTTCCTCTTTCCCAAACCAATTTCTTGATTCTCCATCTTTCCAAATTTCCTCAAGCCATCAAACACCTCCAATCAAGAATCTAAAATCATAGAGATGAAGCTCTCATCACTATTAACAACTTTATAGAAAGGTGTTTAAGCATTAGAGGACATTACATAAGCCAAAACTCACCTTGTTTCTTTCTCTTTCCTCCCCCCAAGCTTGCGTCCATGGAGAACAAGAGAGAGAGAGATGAGATGATGAAATGAAGATGATGTTCAGTTTTTTGGGATGCCACAACTGACTAAAAAGTGAGAGGGAGAGAGGAAAATAAGGTTTACACTTTGACCAATCCAAGGGCCCAAAACTTGCCAAGTGTCAACATCTCAACACACCTCCCATGAGCTCACATGAGTGCACCACATGAGATTCCACCCCTTGATCTATTACACAATTCAATCTCAACCATTGATCTTGAAGTTACCAATAAGTTTCCTCTTCGGTAACTGACTAATTGGTCGGTAACTTTACCGTTTTGCCCCTGATTACGGCAATTCACACTGAATCACCACCAAATACATTTTCTCATTCATTTCCACCATATTATGCGCCCTACCTCTATTTTAAGTCAATTTAGATGTTAATCCATAATTGAACTTAAATACAGGGTTTCGGCGCTGCTCACAACACATACGAATCACATCGGGTGCCAAATCACACCATAATCTCCAAAAGGGTTTATTTATCACTATCCACATCCACTTTTGGAGTCATTACCTCTTAATCACAATTTGGGATCCTGCTAAACCAGGACTTAGCAGTCCACTAATCTCAGGCTTATTCTCTAACCTTAAGTCTCAGAATTCGGGGTATTACAGCCATCCCACAAAATTAGTCTGGGGACCTCGGGCTCCTTCTCCCTATCCTATCTTGAAGCCATATCAACTATAAAAAAATTCAAAAAAAAACATTTTAGTCACATTATTATGCAAAAATATAAGAAAAATAAAATACGTATTGTCTTTACCTCAAGTACAAATAACGAGAAATGCTGCAGCAAAAACTCTTTCACAGACGTCTGAACGCTCAAATTTAAAAGCAAACACTCAGAGAAACTTCAGAAAACAAAATGGCCAAATGGGAAAATGGAAGGGGGCGGCTTTATATACTGGCGGAGTTTGTAGCGGTTCTTGAAATAACCGCTACATCAACCGCTACAAATAAGAAAAACTTTGTAGCGGTTCTATAATAACCGCTACAAATTACAAGACTTTTGAAGTTCTGTAGTGGTTATTGTAAAAAACCACTACAATTTTCATGTCCTTTGAAATTCTGTAGCGGTTATAGCTTTATAACCACTACAAATAGGCAACGTTTGGAATTTTGTAGTAGTTTAATTGGTGAAATTGCTACAAATAACCGCCACATTATTAGCGCGTTTTGGTCGCGCTAAGTGGTGGGAACTTTGTAGCGACTTTTATTATGTAACCGCTACAATTTTTTGCAGGAAATACGCGTCATATTTGTAGCGGTTTTTTTTTATTAACTGCTACATAAAATGTTGCTAATCTATCGCACTATTTGGCACGTAGCTTGCCACTACAAGTCTGTAGCGATTTAGTTTATAACCGCTACAATTTCACCACTACAAAATATCATTTTTTTTGTAGTGGGAACATTAATGTGTCTAACATGTTTTTCCATGCGTTAACTCTAATGCAACATACTTAGCAATAATAATGTGATGAAAATCAAATATATAAAATAGATTTGGTGGGTGGTGGAGATGTAGATTTGATAATCAAATGAGAGGCTAAGATTGTTTCAATTAATGAGATTAAATAGTTCAGTTACGTTGTCTACTCATTTGGCATGTATGTACCAAGTAGGGGAAACAAACTGTTAACTAAACCAAAAAAAGAAAGCAAAATATTTACCAAAAATAATGAAGTAAACTATGAATTCATCATTAGATGATTAGAAGCCATCAATGGCATTACAACAACAAATCATCAACCTTACCACTTGTGTTAACCAGGCCTCCCTATTTGGACTAGAATTCAACCATCCTTCACACCTCAACACATAAATTAACACTAGATCCTTTATATAGATTAGGGTCACTAATTAATTCATACAAGATCTCAACTAATAAACCCAACATCTTAATTATAACCAACTAATAATATGAGTTTAATATGTCCAAACACATTGTTTCTACTTGGAAAAAACGATCAAGCGTTTGGCTATCAATCTAATCCCAGCATTCTGTTGATAGTCATAAGATTCCAGGGAGACGACTGCATCAACAAATGAGTCAGGCTTGAACAAGGAACCCAACTCCTCAACATCGAACTTGTCGAAGACCAGCCTCTGCATAGTACTTGATGATTCTCTCCTGTATATTTCAGTTGCATATATGGCTGCATTATTCCCGCTTTCTGCTGCAGGTATCCTGTAATTAATATTGTCAACATATATATTTGAAGTGAAAGGCGTGATCGTTATTATAGTTAATTTCTTACAAGGAATATTATAATAGATCTATAAATGTACGTACGAGTGCATGGATTTGATATATGTGTAGGATATGAACTTACTGTAATCGCAGAGTGTAATAATTGAAGAAGCCATCTTTTCTAGTAATAACTGGTCTCCATTCAGAGCTGCTACCAGATTCCAAAGATAACCTCTGTGCTTTTTTATCACAATCTTCTAGAACCTTACATAAGGTCTGTGATGGGTCAAGATCAACCACAAAACTCAGTTTTGGTCGGCCAGCGTAACCCAGAAACCTGCCGTTTATTCCAAAGCGTATTTTGAGATGAGTACAACAAAGCTGAAAGGGGACACCTTTGTGCAATAGTTGTATCCTTTGACTTGCACGATATAATGGAACAAGGGAAGCTGTGAGACATGAGATTAATATTTCATCTGGATTTAAAACAGCCTCACACGATGACGTCACAGCAACTGAAGAAGAAGACGACTTGTAGGATGTCTTTGGAATAGTGGCTTTTTCATCCACCATGACCGATCTGTTTAGTTCATCAAGAAGGTGACGCAAATCAAAATGTTTTGATTCAGTAGTAGGAGAAGTTCGATCATTTCCCTGCTTCAATGTGAGCATATTTGGAAGACTTGATTCCTATATGAATACAAACGAATCATTGCAATTAATTTTTCCCATTATTGAATCAATACTAGGCAATTATTATTGGCATCTAGCTAGCACTACGATCCTGAAGATCTTACGTACCAAGAAGAGAACAGTTGCACAGTGTTTGACAACTTCCAGATTCATGCGAACATCATCTAATAAGCTCCTGAAGATTTGTTGCATCAGAAAAAGTAAGCAAAATGGAATTATTATAACCGGCTTATTGGAATAAAGCATTACATAATATTCCTTCAGTTACCCATGTGTCTGCTGTCCAAGCCCAAAGTATGTTGCAAGACTGGCCATCTACAATGAACATATATATATATATATATATAAACTTGTAGTTGTCATATATACAATCACCTTGAAACTATACAAAGCCAAACTATGGGATAGTCTAAATATTTTATTCACGCAATTTTAAATGTGAATGTTAATATTAGAGTGCACTTTTTGTTTAGAACATACTAGCATTTTTTCCTTACAAAAATCAGATTGACCATATATATAACTAAATATGGGCAAAGCTTTTCTAAAATATATTGCTCCCTCCCTTTTATCTTTATTTACCTAATTTAATAAAATTTAAAAAGTTGGTTGAATTAGTTAATATAACATATATTTTCTAAAATACCCTAATCTTCAATCTTCTGTTTAATTATTTTTTAGGAAGTGTCAAATAGAGATAAATTAGAAAAAGATTATCAAATATAAAAACAATGTATTTTATCTAAGAGTAAGATCAACTCTCAAAACAAGTATTATTTTAAAAGAGCCGAGGGAGCATCTATAAAATATAAATATGGGAAGGATGCCTTCATGTCACCAACTCTCGGTTCAAACGTTTGGGTGAACAAGAGCAAGGAGTCAACGATAGCTTTGGGCTCCGGTGGCGGCCGATTCATCTCTCGAAAAGCCTTTCTGATGGGAATACAGTCGAATCTTAAGATGTCGTGACCCGCCCAAATCCGTCCTACACAAATAAAAAAAAGACACAAGAAGAAGAATTATGTAATTGCATGCAATTTGGCACAACAGATTTCGTTTTTTCTCCATTTCGGCCCATTATATTACAAAGAGAAGGGACAAAGACGACAAACCATGGAGAAGCTCGTAAACCGTATCAGCAACGACGTCGAACGTAGGAGCAGCGGCGAGAGCTTCACGAGTAATGTCGTTTCTGTGTTGAAACACGGAAGGGATGAGAAATGGGTAGTTGGGTCGGACCAGTGTGGAGTAGTTACGGAGCTCCGTTAGCGTGTTGGGGCAAACCACGATGGCTCCGAACTCAACAATGGCACAAGTGGAGTCAGTGGTTTCAACGCCCAAGAATACCAACTGGGATCGATCTTCAGAGTGTTCCATTCAAAAAGCTTTTAAAAGAAGCGAGACAGAAGAAACAGAATACGTTATATTAAAGATGTGTTAGTGATTCAAGTTTTTAACGTAAGGAATGGGTTAAGATTTATAAGGCTCTTAAGGTTGATTTTCTTTGTAGCCCCAAACAAAGCTCAATGCTTAGTTGAAAAAATGGTTCATGTCGATGGCCGAAACCGGAATCAAAGGCCATTTTCTCGGGTAATTCGGTGATTAAAATAATGGATCCATGTCATCAATGACGTCCTTTCCCTTCTCAACAACTGTTCCCCCTCTCATCATATAACATAAAAGGATATATTATAGCTCAAATGATTCTACACCCCGTGGTCGAAATTAGGGTGGGTCTGTAGGTTGATTTGTTAGTAGTAATATTATTATATATTTTCAATAACTAATAGTAACTTTTATCGTATCATGTCCTAAATATAAGATTTTAACTACCACCGAGATCTTGTATTAAAAACCAAAAGCAATATGTTAAATTTAATTTATTATTTGGCTTGATTGTAATTTATGATTAGATTATGAGACTTTTACTAAGATGAATCGGCCTAGATATTTGTTTGTTTTTGGGGTCACCTTAGAACCTATAAATATATATATGTGTGTGTGTGTGTGTGTGTGTGTGTGTGTGTGTGTGTGTGTATCACAATAAGAATTCGATATTATCTTCATTGATATGTTAGGTAAATATACTTAAAACCGTAGCTTGGAAATCATTAGTAACTCCATAATACCTTAAGCTTTGTGCTTGTGTGTGTTTCAAATAGGCTGTAATCCTAATCCCTCGTCAACCTAATTACCCTTCTCAATCCCTTGAGGGGTAGGGAAGTTATTCATTTAAAATTTAAAAGAAGAATACTGTCCTTAAATAGTTAGGAAATAGCACTACGCGCATGTGTTTTATATGTAAATCAATTCCTTGAGGTTTTAAGGTGCTTATTCATTTAAAATGAATGCGTAAATATATATGTGTACATGTGTATAAATTTACATACTTGTTAAATATTAACTACATATACCCTGGTGGAGGGGTATTAAAAAATAAGTATTGCCGTGGCAATGTTTTTGGTTAAATTGGGCCTCCTGAAATCCATTATTACATTTTTTTTTCCCGGTCCAAATGTGGGGATGCTACATAGTGGAAGCAGTTTGAAGATGCATAAGTTGAAAGAGAATGAAACTCTTTCTTCATAAATACCATACATGGTTAAAAAGTTGGGTAATACATCAAGGAAAGTAGTAGTTCATACTCCTAAGTCGGAACTATTCTAACTAATTCTTTAGGACCGAAAAAGTCGCTTAAATTTAGTTGTATACTTTGAAAAATAATCTTACATTAATTAGGAGCAGCCCTAATGGGAACAAGCCTCAAAGAAATGATGTTTTACCACCACACATATCATCAGCAATAAGAATGTACTATGTTAAAAGTTAACCAAATATAATGTACGTTTGGATTAACGGTAGAAGTTGCTTTTTAGACATAATTTACAATATATAAGATAAATACATAAGAGGAGTTTTGTTTCAATTTCTAAAATGCTAACTCAAACAGTCCCTAAGTTTAATACTATGAAATGAAGTTACATCATCAATAACCAAATAACCCAAATGAGAAGAGAACAAGGCATCGTGTTAAAATATGATGCTGTTGAACTATACATTAATTATTACTAGCATCTAACTTGTTTGATTCAGAGCCTTCTCTTCTGAGCTGCACATATACAAGTTCTTGGGCTTGCCCTCCTTATTACGATCCTGATGATTCAAAACAGGTGATACTAACATGGTTTCCATTTTCATAACTGATGAGCCCCCATCCGGTACTAAAGATTTTCCAATAATATTACCACAACTTCTCATAGTAGCATTTGGAGACACCTTATTAGTATTCTCAGTGAATACATCTGGAAAGTTCGATTCCTATAAGGATGGAGAGATTATACAGTAGAGTGAGTATAAAAATGGGCCAATAATGGCTTATTCTCCTAGAACAAGTAATGGTACATAATGAAATGCTTCAAAGTCAAAATTTTACCAAGAAGAGAACAGCTGCACAGTTTTTGATGATTTCAAGGTTCATACGAACATCATCTAAGCTCCTATGTGCCTGTTGTCCAATCTCGAAATATCTTGCAAGAGAAGCCATCTGCAGTGAACATATAAAATCAGCCAAAGCTAACTCAACATTCTAGGAAAAAAATTGAACAAAATCACCTTAGGAATTTTTCCAACATGGAGTTTTTAATATTCGTCTTGTTTATCTAACACAGGTAAATTCAACCTGCGCTGAAATATAAATATGAGAACAGTACCTTTATGTTGCCAGCTCTCGTTCCAAACGTTCAAGTCAACAAAGGTAACGAGTTAATCATAGATTTGGGTTCCGGTGGTGGCCGATTAATCTCAGTAAAAGATTCTATAATGCGAGCACGGTCAAATCTTGAGATGTCATGACCAGCCCAAACCCGTTCTACACAAAATTCACAAAAACGAGGGCGACAAAAAAAGAGAGTTATAAATTGCAATTTGCTACCTTATCTCTCATTTATCTCCATTTTGACCATTACAAGGCAAAGAACGTAAGAAACAGCGAGAATGAACAAACCGTGAAGAAGTTCATAAACCGTATCGGCGATGGCGGCGAAAGTAGGAGCGGTGGCGACAGCGTCGCGAGTTATGCCGTTGCAGCTCACGGACCGGGGCGAGATGAGGGAAGGGTTGGCGGGTCGGACCAAGGTGGAATAGTTACGGAGCTCCGTCAGGTTCTTGGGGCAAACCAAGATGGCTCCGAATTACAGAATGGCATAAGGCAGGTCAGGTAGGGTGGGGATGGTTGTCTCAACGTCAAAGAATATAATTTCCAATCGATCTCCTGCTTGATCCATGTCAAACTCTAAGCTCAAGTGAAAATGGTGGAAAGTGCGGTTAAAGATGAAAGCTTTAACACTAAGCAATGTTTGATGTGGGAGAAAAAGGGAAGAAGTGGAAAGAGGCATATGACCCTCCTTATTTTGGATACGTTAAATTTATAGGAAAGTAAAAATTAGAAAATTTAAAAATTTTCCCTCCACTTTTCTTGTAAATAGTAAAAATTAAGAATATTTTAAACATTTCCCCTCTATTTCCCTCAAACAGTAAGTTATAACTTTTTTCTTCAGTTTACTCCTTATAACTTGTAATTTCTCCCTCCAAAACTATAAAATAGGAAATTTGGAGGGATTGATTATATTTTTGGAGAATGTCATCATATTCATCCTATGCCATTTCGCTTTGTGTGTGTATTTCAATAAACTCTATCTAGTTGATGAATATTACATTGGAGATAAAACCCTATCTAGTATATACAAGTACTCCTACGTCTCTTTGTACAAGAGCCTTTTTATTTTAATAGTCTTGTCCCTGAATGTAAAATCGCTTTGGAGTTTATCTTAATAATAAATGCACTTTTCTCATTTTACTCTCAATTAATTATTATATTATATATATTCTATTTTATCATTTTCTTATTATTGTGCTCTCAAACACACACATTCATAAATAGAGGTATTTTTGGGGGGAAACATTAAATTTCCTATATAAATATTTTTAATTGTCTTTTTGAATCTCGTAATTCAGTTTAAAGGCTCTTGTGTATAAGGAGGGAGTACATTTTGTGACTAAGCATACTTGATCTTGAGGTAAACTAACTAGATAGTAACAAATTAAGGGTCTATTTGAGTTGGTGTTTAAAAAGCACATTCACACAAGTTGAAACAAAACTTTTTTTCACATACTTACCTTATATATCATAAATTACGTTAAAAAAGTAGCTTTCATCGCTAATCCAAAAAGAACGGAGGTTCAAATTCAATTACCGGATGCTTTCCTAAAAAAGACTCCTATGGAAACTGGTTGAATGTGTATTCAATATCATTGCTTTTCTAGTGAAGAAAAATCAAACCTTTTGTGGTCTAGTTGCAGTAGGCGAGTGGTGAAAATGCTAGTAACCTTCCCCAGTTCCCTCCTCTTTGTTGAATCAAAATGGTTTTCCAGGGTCAAAAGACTGTGAGAGCCATTATCACGAGCTTAAATCAGACTTACTCGTAGACTCAGACCTAAGGATTTACCTTCTTAGGCTTTAAGTCTGTCTCTTTATAATGAGGACAGATTTCTTGTAATTGATTCTATGCAGAAGAAAGAAAAAACAGTCACAGCAAGCCGCCTAATATGCCTGCACTTATTAATGAATCTTGTCTTCCAAGTTCACAAAAGGTCTTTCTTTTAAGGAAAAAAATTGACAGTAGGATTGAAATCATGCCCAGTAAGTTCGTTCTTTTACTGATTTGATAGCCATTATATGGATTAAACTGTTCTCTGTTAAAAGTTTTAACACTTCCCAATATTATATTCTAATATGCAAACTCCAAGGATTTGACATTCTAATAAGTTATCATTGGAATTAACTTAACAACAATATTAATTTTAAAAATTCTAATTGCATAAGTTGATAATAATCTTTTATTTGTCTACTCTTTTTTAGAACGCGTCAACTAGCCAAAAACATATTCCTTTGAGTCAATTTTTTGGCAATCCAATCTAATCCCTACATTATGTAGATGGTAGTAATAAGGAGAAGAAAGCAACGACAAGAGTCACAGACATATCTTCCCTAAGTACGTATATTAAAAGTTAACCAAATAAGTCCGGTACTATGAAATGAAGTTCCATCATCAATAATCAAATAAACCAAATGAGAAAAACAAGGAATAATCACGTTGAAATATGATGCTCTAGAACTATATTAATTATCACTAGTATCTAACTTGTTTGATTCGGAGCCTTCCTCTGAGTTGCACGTTGTAATAGAAGTTCTTGGGCGTTTGCCCTCCCTCTTCTCTCTGGTTTTTTTTTTTTTTTTGGCCCAAGTTTGTCCTCCTTATTACAATACTCATTCACAATGGACCTGGCTTGTCTCCTTTACCTTTCCCATTCGCTGCCCTCCTATACTTTAAAACGACGCTGTTTTGTAACTCAAAAAGATATCTCAGCCATCTATGCTTGTTTAATCTTACCCGTTGGTTGTGAGGGCAGTTTGCTCTTCATTTCATCGTTTGCAGAGAACAAGCCACAGATTTGGTCGAATAGCTTAATTACTTGAAGGAGCTCTGATCTGTTATGAAATTTTGCTCTCTCTCGTCGTTTAAAGCATACATTGGATATGTTAACCACAAAAAACATTCCACACTTCTGGTGTTGCCTCATCGAGGGCATTGCCTCTGCTCAATCGTCGCCCCTGTCGTCCAGCGCACCTCCAACTGCCACCACCGACTCCACCGTATTCATCCCAGGTTTCGTTGTCTTACCATTCTTTGTATTTCTATTAATTTTCCAAATCTGTTTAATCGTAGAGCTCGGAGAACAGTGATGAAAAGTGAACGTGTTCCTTTTCCATTTGTACGAACTCATCTTGTACTGAACTTCTTCCTATTTTTTTTTGGGTAATATAAACTTTTTGCTATTTACTATATGTAATCGGAGTGATGTTTTGAAACTTGGATGAAGCATGCTCATTGTTTATGCTGTATCAGTTACTGAATCAGTTATGTTCATGGATTAAATATAAGGAAAACAAGAAGGAGAACTTTACTTTTGCATAATACATTTGTCATGTGTAATATGTTTGGAATTATGTGCTATATGATAACACGGCCTCAATCCACTTATAAATACTGCAGGCTTGTAAATACTTTTCCTATTTCCTATTTTGAATTTAGCCTTAAGTTTCCTTGTCAACCTCTTTGTCACCAGGTTTTGTCCAACATTGTTCAAGTTGTGTTAGGAATTTCACAAATAAAATGGGGTCTCAACATCCTCTGTTTAACCTTTTTTTCAAAATAATAGAAAAATAAGAAATTTAGTATTTTAATTTTAATAATCTCTTAAAAGCAAATACTCTATATAATTCCGTCTTTTCAAGTTTTCTTTTAGACAGATGACAAAAATTAAAATGCAATATATCCAACAAAAATAAGTGGTTTATTCATGATATTTTCTTGTTATTGCAGAAACCATGGCTGAGGAGGATCCCAAACCCTTGAACTATATTCTAGAGATTATCTTGAAGAAACGAAAAAGCAGCGAAGCATTGGCCTTGGGGAAAAAGGATCAACTTCAGCAGAAGAAGTTCCAAACAAAGAATTCCAAGGATTATATCAAAAAGCCTGAGGATTTCATCATTGAGTATCGAAACAAGGTCCCTCTCTTTCCATATGCATACATGTATGTTTGTGTGTGTGTCCATTTTTTGGATTATTACCAATATGAAATGACTTTGTGCTTCTTTTGTGAGTGAACATTTGCTGCTATGACTTGGCTGTTCGGAGTTATTTTTGTTGTTATTAATTGCTCAACCAAGCCAAACATTTGCATCAATCTTAAAAACTGTTCTGATTTATTTTTGCTGTTCTGATTTTTTTTTCAGTTCATATTTGCTGCTATGACTTGGCTATTCTGAGTTATTTTTGCTATTACTAATTGCTGAATATAACCATTGCTCAACCAAGCCAAACATTTGCATCAATCTTAAAAACTGTTCTGATTTACTTTTGCTGTTCTGAGTTGTTTTTTTCAGTTAATATTTGCTGCTATGACTTGGCTATTCTGAGTTATTTTTGCTGTTACTAATTGCTTAATATAACCATTGCTCAATCAAGCCAAACATTTGCATCAATCTTAAAAACTGTTCTGATTTACTTTTGCTGTTCTGAGTTTTTTTTTTCAATTAATATTTGCTACTATGACTTGGCTGTTGTAAGTTATTTTTGCTGTTACTAATTGCTTAATATAACCATTGCTCAACCAAGCCAAACATTTGCATCAATCTTAAAAACTATTCTGAGTTATTTTTTCAGTTAACATTTGCTGCTATGACTTGGCTATTTTGCTATTTCAAATCATTCTTGAGTGCACTAGCCTACTGATCTTGCTGGTTCTGAACAAGTGCATCGTTGCATTACTCTCGATTTCATTCTGAATCTGAAATGGCTTTAGCCAAGTTGATTATTTGCTGGGATTAGATCTGTCATTCTTCCTACCATAACTCTTGAATTTTATGATATAAGAATGAAACTAGTTATGTGACTAATTGTGGGCTTTGTTTCATAACAAATTACACAAATAATAGGCAATCTTGACCCAAAAATAGAGCCAACTCAGACTACATCAATTGAGAAGACATGAACATCCTTGACAAAAAACAACATGAACGGCTTGCTTGACCTAAGAAAGAGAGCAGCCAGAAGAACAAAATGGTGAGCTTGCTTGACCAAAAAGGAGCAGCCACAAGGAAGTCATAAGACGTACAAAATAGCTGGACACAATAAGGAGGAATGGAGGCTTCATGTAGGATGATCTAAGTCAACCGTTGAACCTGTAATTGTAACAGAGTGTAACTTTGTAGTGTTAATGAATATAATAGCAAGAGTCTTGAAAGTTTCCTCTTTCTTAAGATGAAACAATACTATGTAAGAAATTTTAGATTTTAATAAAAGTGAGTAAATTATTTTTTGCTATTATCATTTTTCTTCTTGCTTACCAGTATTATATGTTTGGCTGAATTCCAATGGTCCAAGTGATGTAATGTCGCTGTCAACTGTTGCCTACGATCAAGAAATAAAAGAATGTCTTAATATATACATGTATTCTATAAACAAAGTAGTTGAGGATGCTATATGACATACCATCAATAAATTTGTAAAAGTCATTTGACTTGATTGAGAGTCATCCAACATCATATTATTATGCGGTACTTGAGTTGTTGTCTCATATTGTTGAAGTTCATTATGGTGTCCCTAAAACACATTTGGAAAGACATAAAATAAGTATATAATAATTATATGTAACAAAATTAAACCAATCAAAAGAATACCTGTGAAGCTTGAGGAAGCTTTTTAGAAGTTTTCATTCTCCTTCTTGGACCGAGTTCAACACAACTCTTTATCCACTTGCTTATCTTTCTACCATATCTCTTTTTAAATCCAACAACTTTGCCTCCATCATTATTGCCATCATGATTCCCCACACCATTCTTATCACCCTTACCATCATGTGATGGGTATTTTATGTGAAGCTTCGTCACTTTTTTACTTAGTTCCAAAACAGCTTCATGAATAAGTGAGAATGCCTCTGAACTTTCTGATGCATCATTTGCTAATTTAACAAGCAAGGGGCATAATTGTCTATATCGATTTGACCTTTGTAGTTTAGGATCAACTTCAATTTGTTTCCCCTTGATATCATACATCACACCACATCGTGCTTCTCTTGTCCACCTCTTTAATATATATCTATTGGGGAGTAATTTGACATCACGTTCATTCAGTACCCTCAATGCATGACAACATAATATACCCACTCTTTCAAACTTCTTGCAACTGCAAGTAATTGTCTCTGTTGAAGGATCAAATGTCAAACTATGCTCCCGTTCACTACCATCCATTGTAATCACATAATCAAACACAATGGCACTACCATCCTCATCTATGGTGATCTTTCTTTCTTTCCTATCTTTTATACATGTAGCGTCACGAAGATCACATTGGTGCTGGAATAAGTCAAAAATAGGTCGAGTATATATATCAGAAAGCTGATGAAGCATACTTGAACTCTGCAATATCAACCTTGGCAACTTATCTAGTGCATCAAAATCACCTTTCAATTCTTTATAGTGCTTATCCTCCAGAACTTGTTCAAATTGTTGGAGGAATCGATTGATATCCAGTTTAACATGGGTACAACTTTTGACAGATGCATTGACACTTTCGCTAATTTGTGTGCTTCTTATGCCAAGTGTCTTTAAGTCTTTCATATAGCACGCTGCCCATTTCTCTTTTATTTGATACATGGACATCAACCACAAATTTTCTGTCATATCTTGCTTTGACAATAATGCCTGCCAAGCTTCTTCAAACTCAGCTTTATCCCAACAATGATACATGCAGTGATTAAAATCCCTAACCATTGAGTTTGGAAGGTGCTTCATTGCATTTTTAGAAATATGCCAAGTGCAAAGGGCATGCTTTACACCTGGCATCACTTCTTGTAATGCTCGTGACATAGCAGCATCTTGATCAATAAAAATGGTTAGCGGCCTTACATTTTTGTGTGCGCACAAAAAAGTCTCAAAGAGCCATTTGAAGCTCTCAACAGTCTCATCATATAACAATGTCACTCCAAATATCACCCCTCCTTTGTAATGGTTGAAGCCAGAAAAAATTGCAAGAGGTCTATGATCACGATTTGTGCAATAAGTTGTATCAAGTGAGATGACTTCTCCAAAACAACCATAGTCAACTAACATGTGTGCATCAGCCTAGAATATATTTGTCACTTGCTCCTCTGAGTCCATTTGGTGAGCATGAAAAAAAGATGGATTTTCTGCTAATTGTTGTTCAAAATATTGAAATATACATCAAGCTTCACCATATTTCATGGCTCGTTGCCTTCTTGAATTAAGATAATTTTTTACATCACTTCATGTATATCCTAAATTGGTTCGACCTCCAACATATTGACTCTGCAAATTGAATGCCAATTTTTGACTAATCCCCACTTTTTCAGCATTTTCTAATTCATAACATTGAGTTGATGATAATCCTCGATATGATGCAAACAAGTGAACAACTTCAGGAGGTTGAAGAGGATGATTATGATCTAGGAAAACTTTACTTATTTTGTATTTCTCCTTTACTAATTTAACTCTCATTCTAGCTTTGCATCCTGTTCTTGTCTCATCTCTAGGCTTCTTTGTTTTCACATCTTGAATGTCTGGTTTTCTCACCCCTTCTTTAGAACAAACATATAGATAAGAGGAATACTTTGACTTATCTTTTTTACTTTTGTTGAAGCTTTGTTTTCGAACACCAAAACCAATGCTTCTACCATATGACTTCCAGAATTCATATGCTTCTTCTATATCGTTAAATTCAACATCAAGCCTAGGAGTTAAATTTATATCCATCATATAAGCCTCCTACAAAATCAAAAAATATATACCCAATATAAACACAAATTCAGAGCTGCTAAGACATAAAAAATGTGATCTCATGGCAAATTGCCCACCTTTACAAATTATACTACTCTCTCATATTAACTAGCATTTATTTATTTACTCCCTCACATCTATATCTTAACCAAAGCATACAAACACACATATAAAAAAAAAAATTTTGCACATACATGACACAGCAACTTTCACGCAAATAAACATCTTGCACAAAGACATTAAAAAACACTTACAAACAAAACAAAAAAATATTTATAAATAGGAATAGCCATATATACATACATAACAAAAACATAATATTCAGTTTCCTAATTTACTTTGAAGATTATGAACACAGATTATAAAAATCATAAATGCAAAAAGTAAATATGAAACATCAAAAAAAAATTTGGGTATTTAATTGAAAACAGTTATTTACTCATCAACCTTTGATTAAAGATAGCTCTTTAGCTCCCTTGTGATTTCTCCTCTCAAAGAAGTCCTCCTACCAGGTCTTTGATTTTCCCGGGCAAATGGATATTGATGAAGGAAAAAGACGAAGCGCGCCAGTATTGCTGATACAAGTGAAAAAAGCGACATTTTAACATGATATTACATGGATGGTTGAGATTGATTGGGAAATTCGACGGGTTAGATGTCATAATCAAAACGATGTCGTTTAAATTATTTGCTTATCATCACCGTTGAATCACTTATTACAAATAAACGGCCCAGATTTTAGTTTTTAGTAAAACGGCGTCGTTTTAAAGGAAAGAATGGCAGCGAATGGGAAAAGTAGAGGAGACAAGCTGGATCCATTCACAATAGGTGTGTTGACTGGACCAGGTGATTAACAAGTTTGCACAATAATTGAATATTCTATTATTGCTTAAGAGAAGCATCAAGTACAAACTTCAGCACTAGATCTAGTACTTATAGACTTATCTAACCACTCAACTGACCAACATATTTGGGCTTATGCTGGCCCATTTACAATGATAACACAAGCCCAATATTCAATATTCCTATTTTCTACACTCCCCCTCAAATATGGGGGTGATATATGTCCAATACCCCTAACTTGCTAAGAATCTTGTCCAAAAACTCATTCTTTGAAGCTTTGGTCAAAATGTCACCCTCTTGGTTGACAGACCTCACATGTACCAACCAAATTAACTTGTCGTGCAACTTTTCATGAACAAAGTGATAATATATCTCTATGTGCTTTGTTCTTTCGTGAAATACAGGATTAAACGCTATATGAATCGTCGCTTTACTGTCACAATACACATCTACATGTTAAAAATGAACAATTCGCAGTTCCTTGAATAAACGTACTTCCCATATGATATCTGAAACAGCTGATCCTAAGGCCCTATATTCTGCTTTAGCCGAGGAACATGAGACAGTGCTCTGTTTCTTCATTTTCCACGTAATAAGAGAGCCTCCCAATTTTAGGAGATAACCAGTGACATATCTTCCTGTTGTTCCACAAGCTCCACAATCTGAGTCACAGAAGTAATCCAAAGAGAGATTTCCAGTTGAGCTTATAACACACCATACCCCGAACTTCGCTTTAGGTAACGAACCACATTGAGTGCTGCTACCATGTGCACCTTCAAGGGGTTTTGCATAAAATGCTCAAGGTCTGCACAGAAAACGAAATATCAAGCCGAGTGATAGTAAGATATGTCAAATGACCCACCAAGGCCCTATATCGCTGTGGATTTCTCAATAAATCCTCCTCCTTATATCTAACTTCCTCATATGCAGAAGTTTCACATTTTGTGCCATTAGCACATCTAATGCCCTACAACCAGACAATCATGTATCACACAACAAATCAAGTATATATTTCCTTTGGGACAATATTATCCCTCTCTTAGACCTAGCTAACTCAATCCCAACAAAATATTTCATGAGACCTAGGTCCTTAATCCTGAAACTATTATGTAAGAACGTTTTACCTCCTTTATTTGTTGTTCATTGCTACCTGTAAACAAAAGATCATTTACATACATAAGTATATGTACCACATCTTCATCGTAATATTTGAAGAAAAGAGAATAATCACTCCTACTCTGATTGAAACCTCCTTGAACCAATGCAGTGGTTAGTTTACAATTTCACTGCCTAGAGGCTTGCTTGAGCCCATAAAGAGACTTCTTGAGTTTACACACCATGTTCTCCCTCTTTCTACAAAACCCTTGGGGAATAATCATGCAAACCTCCTCATTTAAATCTCTAGGTTAAAAGGCATTATGAACATCCATATGGTATAAATTTCAATCATGCATTAAAGCTGGCTTAAGCATTATCCTAATAGTAACCATCTTGATTATCGGTGAGAAGGTATCATTATAGTCTATTCCTTCCCTTTGAGTATAGCCCTTGGCTACCAATCTTGCTTTATATTTATCTACCTCACCATTACTCATGTACTTTACCTTATACACCCACTTACAACTAATGGGGTTCTTGCCCTTTAGGAGTGGCACCATCTCCCATGTTTGATTATTTTCTGGGGCTTCGATGTCAAGGTCCATTGCTTTAACCCACACATCACTCTTCACAGCCTCTTTATATGTGCTAGGTTCTGTAACTGTATCAACATTACTCAACAAACATAAGTGAGAGGATTAGACATTTCTATAAGTAATGTAATTCTTGATGGGATAAAGGCATTTACCTTTAGTTTTACCTGAATTAGATGTAGCCAAGTTACAAATGTAGTCTTAGGACCATATTAGTGCCTTTCGGTCTCTCTTTGGCCTTGTATTACTTACAGTAGACATGGATGGATCTCTTAGATGATTTTCTTCACCCAAAAGATCCTCCATATTGTCTTGGTTATTATCATCATTTATATTATTATTACAATCATCATGAGAGGTAGATTCGTTCAGTCCATTTCTACTCAAATCAGACAACCCTTTAACATGAATAACATCATCATCATCAAATAGAAACAACTCCCTTAACTCTTTAGACACTTCACCGGTTAGTAGGTAAGCTATCTTTAAATGGGAATTGATGTTCCTGAAAAGTAACATGCCTTCTAACCAGAATGCGATTGGTATGTAAATTGAGCAAGAGAAAACCCTTTTTATTCATGGGATAGCCTAGAAATACACATGAAACAAATTTGGGAGCAATTTTATCATCATTAATCAAACCAGTGGCATAGGCTAAACAACCAAACACTTTCAAAGAATCATAGCTAGATTTGTTTCCATGCACTCTCTCATTTGATAACCTAGGATCCTAGAGGGTATTCGGTTGACTAAATGGGCTACCATTTGAACATATTCTCCCCAAAATCAAATACATACATGAGACTACAAAATAAGTGCCCTGGAAATTTGCATCAATGTACTATGTTTTCTTTCAACAATCCCATTTTGTTGGGGTGTATAGGGACATGTAGCTTCATAAACTATCTCTTTCGTGAGAAAGAAATCTTTCAAGTCATGATTAGTGAACTCACTCCTATTATCACTCGGCACATGCTTAACAGAATGATTAAACTGATTCATCACATAGGCTACAAAGTTTCTTATGTGACTAATTGTTTTTTATTTGTGTTTCATAAGAAACAACCACGTAGCCCGTGAAAAATCATCAGCAATGGTGAGAAAATAACTATGTCCCAAATGGGTGGGGGTCCTAGAAGGGCCCCATATACATCCATGTGTATTAATTCAAAACATCTCTGTGCCTTAATGCAACTAGGGGAGAAAGGAAGTCTAGTATGTTTGGCTTGAAAACAAACATCACAATCACTATTCATTAATATGCATTTGTCATCCATAAAATTCAAATGTTTCAACATAGATAGGGGCGAATGCCCAAGTCTACAATGCAACAAGGAAATATCAATATTCTTTGAAGTCACAGTAACAACATTCACAATGTCATTAGCATGTTTACATTGCAGAATATACAATCCACAAATGAGTCTACCAGTCACCCTCAAGCTCCCACCCTGAAGGCCCTGCTTCAAACAATGATCTGAGAAAAATGCTATGACACAATTATGCTCTTTGGTTGGCCGGGACACAGATATCAAGTTAAAACATAGACTTAGGGCAAATAAAACATTTTTCAATTGAAAACCACTAAAGGCAATTGTCCCTATGTGTGTTACCTTTATCTTTTCTCCATTTGGTATTTTAATGTTCTTAATAGGTCCATTATATGTCGTATAATTGCTAAAAAGTGACAAGCTATAGACTAAGTGAGTGGTTGCTCCTAAATCTATTACCCAATTAGTGTATGTGTGTGTGTGTGTGGGGTGAGATAAGCAAACTTGTACCGGTCAATGTAGGAACTGTATTGTTCGTTTCTTCCTCTTTCCTCAAGAATTCAAGGAGTTTTTCATATTGGTCTTGAGTAAACACAAGTGCAATCATATTTCCTTCATTTGTTCGATTCTCAATCTCTCTCATGGTGGCTAACACTTCTGTAGTACCTTTAGGTTTGTTTCCCTTGAGATTAGGTGGGAAATCGATTATGCGCTAGCAACCTTCCCTATTGTGTACTTTCTTACCACAATTTTTACATTTAGGCAAGGGTCCCCCTTTCCCTCTACCTCTACCTCGTCCTCTCATTCGGGTAACCATGGCTATTCCATCAAGTGGGTTATCCTTCGACGAGCTTACAATAATTTTTTGAGCTTCGTCCTCACATATCATGGCAAAGGCTTGATTAACGGTTGGGAGAGGACTCGTGAGGAGTATATGGCTTCATGCACCTGCATACTTATCATTTAGACCCATTAAAAACTGAAGCAATTTTTGTTGTTGGATCACATCAGCATATATTTTCGAAGTCTCACACTTACATGAAGGAATTGGGAGAAAGGGTGATTGTTTCTCCCACAATTCTTTCATCTTTGTGTAGTAGTTTGTAACTGAGAGAGTTCCTTAACGTAACGAGTTAATCTCACAATGTAGATAGAAGATATGTGAGCTAGAAATTTTGTCATACCATTCCTTTAGGTCGTTACAGACCTCATAAAAATTCTGAAAGTATATTATACTATAAGCAATCTCTTTAGAGATTGAATTCAGTAACCATGATAGAACTATAGCATTGCAGTGCTCCCACTGTTCGTGTAGCCCAACCTCCTGAGATTCTTTTCTACACTTTCCATTCACGAATCCTAGTTTCTGTTTGCCTCTCAGTGTAATTGTCATTGCTCTGCTCCATATTGTGTCGTTGTCACTTCTAGTGAGAGTTTGCTAGACAAGGCTTACAGTTTGGGTATCTAAGGGATGGAGATATAGTGGATGACTGAAGGGCAGGTTGGTCACCTGGGAATTGTTGTTGTCTCTTTTCTCTGCCATGAGGATGATTCAGGCCAAAATATCGTGATTCTGATTCTGTGGGACTATCCAAGTCGAGTGCAATGAATTCCTGGTTCGGAATTTAAATGTACAAGTCTAACACTCTTTACGAGCAAGAGGAAATTTTAGCAAGAATATTCAGATATTCAGGGTATAATCTTCGATTCACATTACTCGTTATTTATTTCTCAGAACCAAATCGCAGGGCGTCTCAAAATTTTGGAGAACAATTTTCGTGCCTCATCATCTCCGTCTCACGATTTTCGCAGTATCTTCAGGATCTCTGTTTTGCGATTTCTAATGGGTTGTTTCAATGGTCCGAAGTAGTGTTTGGCTGGGTCTTTAGAGCAATCGTTGGAACTCTGGGTCCGTCGCAACCATGATTCCAACCGTCAATTTCTCCAATCTTGAATCTTGCAAAGAATGTTGTGATCTCTTCTATTAATTCTTGAATAGAATGTTGTAATCTTTCTCGCTATTCCCGCAAGGATTTTCATCTCGTAAGGCTATTCGCTGAAGAGGATGATCATCAATCGATATGTTCTCTAATCAGAGAAATTGGTAGTCGGATTTGGTGCTTTTTCTGTTGTCCGAATATGGATTCCAATGTGCATATCCACCGGGTCTTGGATCTCCGATAGGCCTTGGTGTGCTTTCCTAATTGGACTCGTCATTCAAGTGGACGTTGAGATGTATCTTGATATTTAGGCTTAATTTTGAACCAGAGGCTCTGATGCCATGTTAACTGGACCAGGTAACAAGTTTGCCCAATAACTGAATATTCTATTATTGATTAAGATAAGCATCAAGTACAAACTTTAGCACTAGGTCTAATACTTATAAACTTACTCAACTGACCAACAGACTTAGGCTTATGAAGACCCATTTACATTGATAACACAGGCCCAATATTCCTATTTTCTACAAGGTGGTACTAACATTGTTTCCGCTTCCGTAACTGACGAGTCCCCATTGGGAAATACATCTGGAAGGTTTGATTCCTGCAAGGATGGAGACATTACAGGGTAGAGTTAGTATATAAATATAATTAAGAAAAAGTAAAACTTTACCAAGAAGGGAAAAGTTGCACAGTTTTTTATGATTTCCAGATTCATACGAACATCATCTAAGCTCCTAATCAAGATTATTTGTTGCAGATAAATGTAATTAAGCAAAAAGAAATTGATAATAATCGGCTTACAATAAAACATAACATCATATTGTATTGATTAGCACAGTGCCCTATGTGCCTGTTGCCCAATCTCGAAAAATTTTGCAAGAGAAGCCATCTGCAGTGAATCGTATGTAAGAGTGCATTATACCTTAAAGCTAACATATAAAATCGCAACTATTACAGAAAATGTTATATTTTACAGTTATTTTTGTCAATATTTTACGTTTTAAACTGTAAAATATATATAAACGTCAAATATTGATATTTTATGATTATTTTTACCATTGTTCATTAGAAACCGTGATATATTTGGCGCAAACTTCATGGTTTTTAGGTAATCACGGTCAAATATAGTATACATTATTTAACAATTACTCACAAGCAACCATAAAACATTTGTAGAATACTTTACAGTTTAAATGTTGAACTCTCAAATATTTAACACTAGTTTTAGTCATTTGTAAAAAGTTTATTTGACGGTTTTTGGTCCATCAGTGTAAAATATTATGAAATATTTCATGATTCTTTTTAAATAATCGTCAAGTATTTTTAAATAATTTTTTGTTTAAATGGGGGACTCATTTTTAATTAGCCCAATTGCCAAAATAAACAACACATATATCAAACACCGAAACATATCCGTTTCTATCGACACATAAAAAAACATATTCCAACAAATATATCAAATGCACAGTGACAGCAAAGCCGCAAAACTGTAAAATATTTATAAATATACTTCACAGTTGTGTTAAATAACCATGAAATATTTATTTTCACGTAACTCCGACTCTTAATATTTCAGGGTTTCCCGATAACCGTGCGGTATTACCGTCAAATATTCAGATTATGTAGTAGTGTCTCATAATTAGGCAACGCTAGATCTGACATTCTGGGGGGGGGGGGGAATTGGACAAAATCACATCATGAACTTTTCCAAAATGGAATTTTTATCATTCGTCTGGTTCATCTAAACACAACCTGCGGTGAAAATGCAAATATAGGAACAGTACCTTCATGTTGCCAGCTCTCATTCCAAACGGTCGACTCAACAAAGGTATCGAGTCAATCATAGCTTTGGGTTCCGGTTGTGGCCGATCAATCTCAGCAAATGCCTCTCTAATGCGAGCACAATCAACAGAGGTAAATCTCAATATTTTCTAGAGTGAGGAAAAAGCAAACCTCTGTTGTCTAGTTCCTCATTCATTTGACATCGTCAACTTTGTTTTATCTATCTCTCTGTCTACCGGATCGGTCATGTAACCATTTGGGATTCCAATTGGCCTTAATGTTTGGTGGAGAGAGAGGGGCGTCTCCATTTCTCTTCCCGTCCACTTCTTTATCCTCATTGTTTGATTAAATCTGAATGGTTGAAATTTAATATCCTATAAAAATATTATTATAATATTAAATAAAAATATACATATATGAATAAATTTAAATCATTAAAATTTGATATAACTAGTTCATATATTTATACTTTTATTAAAATATTATATATATATATATATATTTACTTTTTATAGGATATTGAATCTCAACCGTTCACAGTTAATCTAATGGTGACAATAAAGAAGTGGAGAGAAGTGGACGGTAAGGGAAATGGAGAGGCCCCTCTCCATGTTTGGTGAGGGTGATGGATTCAATGTATTTTACTTTGATTTCTGCGTGGTTTAGAATTTTGATGATGTGCTTTATGAGAAATTAATACCTACCTCTATAGGTTTTTTTAACAGTCATGCATGTAAGTTGTAACCATTTGGAATTCCAACTGGCGTTAATGATTGGTGGGGCGATGACGAGTTCGATATATATAATTGCTTCGATTTTTGGGCGATTTTGAATTCTAATGTGCTTTTTGGGAACTTAATGCATTAATTTAAGTTCTTGGCTCAAGTTAATTGATTCGATTTATGTATAATTTTGAATTTTGATGTTATTCTTGCGTTTTCTAATGTGTTTTTTATGGGAAATTAATGCATTAACTTGTGTGTCTTCTAATGTAGTTAAGTTCTTGGTTCAATTTAATTGATTTGATTTCTGTATAATTTTGAATTGTGACGTTATTCTTGTGTTTTCCTAATGTACTACTCTTATCCTATCTATTGGGTTTTTCCCAATAAATAGAAACTTTCCCCTCCAAAACTAGATGATGGATTTAAAGGGATTAATCATATTTTAGTACCATCTTGGCTAAAATGCCCTCTTCCATAAACCTTATATATATTTCCTTGCCAAAATAAAACCCATACCTCTTCCTTGTAGCATCTATTTCTTTGGCACCCAATGCACTTCCATGCACACTATAGGAGTTAGCCTTGTTTGGAGAACCATGGCCAATAGTAGTGGTCCCTTATTATGAAAAACAATATTTCAAAAAAACATAACTCCGTTAATGCAAAATAAAGCTGAAAATGTTTGAGTTTCACATCGATTACTATAGCAAATCCAAAATGAGTAGGCCCATTGGTCAGATTAACAATTCGTTACTTTCGAAGCAAATTTGGAGAATTCTAGTAGCTCCTACAGGATCATTGCTAGCTGAGTGCTTGAAGTCGAAATATTTAGACATTAACAGTGCTTCTTTGGTTAGGAAACCCTATAATTCTCCTTGAATTTGGATGGGTATTTTTCAGAGTGCTCATATGATCATTTATCATTTAAAATGGAAAGAGGGATCTGGTAACTCAATCTCTTTAAACCACACCCTCTGTGGTGGCCCAAACACTCTGAATCCCCAACTGCCTCTAATTTGAGGAATGTTGCAAATTTATTATTATATCTTCCTTCTAGCTGGTGTCCAATTAGATGGAACCATCATTTGATTAGAGAAGTCTATCCAAGACAGATAGTCAATTTAGTAATACATATTCCTATTTCATTTTTAAATAATCAAGATAAACTGGATTGGAATTTAAGCCCTTCAGGAGGTTATAGGGAAAATCTTGGGTTTAGAATGGTAATCACTGGTAATGCTAAAAATGCTTACATGGATGCTGAATCACAGATGATGGTTATCATCGAGGCAGCTAACATGGAGGCCGACCAGAGTGGGAGAATAATTAAAGAGGTAGAACAAAATCAAGGAAGTGCAGAGGATGATTACGGCTTGGTATCTGGTGTAGTCATGGAATTACCAAAGTCGGGACATTGAATATGCAGCTCTCAGGTTCGTTTTCCCCATCTTATTTTTTCTATGATTAATACAAACATTTTAGCATGGAATTATAGGGGAGCGGGGTCCAAATATTTCCCAAGAAGGGTCCATGACATGATTCAGGGTAAAGATGTCAAGATTTTAATTCTCACTGAGACCATGGTTAGTTGGAGTAAGGCTGATAAAATTATTTCAAGGCTGGGTTTTAATACCTGGTTACGGCTAGAAGCGACGGGATATGCGGGAGGAATCTGGGTTTCATGGAATAATGAAGATCTTACGCTGGAGTATATTTCTTCTTCAACACAAGCTATTCATGTTAAGGTTGTGATGGCCAATGAAGCTAAGGTTTTTGCTCTCTCCTATGTTTATGCTGAGCCCAACTGCATTCTTCGTCAACCTCTATGGGAAGAAATTATTGATATGAGTTATATGATTAATCTTCCTTAGCTAGTATTAGGCATTTTAATGCCTATCTCTATAGCGATGACAAAAGTGGCTAGTCGAATCCTAATTTTAATTCTATGAGGCAATTTCAAGACTGCATTTTAAGATCTCAACTCATAGAGATAGATATTGTAGGTGAAAGGTTTACTTGGGAGCGTGGTTTACTCAAAAAAAAAAATTGACTGGGCATTCATGCATAATGAGTAGAATCTTATGTATCCCCTAATAAAGACTTATCATTTGAGTAGATTTGGCTCTGATCATCAACCAATCCTAGTTAAAGCATTTCCTTCGCAATCTCATTGCCGAGTGAAACCGTTTTTTAGTTGCCAGGCTGCCTGGTTTCTAGAAGAAGGTTTTCAGGATTTGGTCAAACAATCTTGGAGAAGGGGTCAGTGGAATGAAAAAGTTAACAAGTTCCCTAAAGAGGCCCAAGAGTGGAATGCAAGAAATGTGGGTAACCTGAATGGTAAGAAGAGGCGGATTATCCAAAGAATAGAAGGCATTGAAAGAACAAGGGTGAGACGGGATAGCCAACATCTTGCTCAAACTGAGAATGAATTATGGAGGGAGTACGATAAAGTCTTTGCTCAGGAAGCACTTCTGTGGTACCTGAAATCTAGATGCAATTAGTTGAAATGGGGTGATAAGAATAGTAAATTTTTTCATACTATTGCAGTGATAAGGAGAAGGAGAATAGGATTGACGGTCTCAAAAATGATAATGGTGATTGAAGTTATGATCAAGGAACGAAAAACCGGACCGGGCAATGAACCGGTCACAGCACAGAAGGAGAATAGGATTGACGGTCTCAAAAATGATAATGGTGATTGGAGTTATGATCAAGGAATGAAAAACCGGACCGGGCAATGAACCGGTCACAGCACAGGTTCAAGGGTTAATGGGTTAACCGGGGTTTAACCGGTAGTTGAACCGGTCATATTAAAATATTATAATTTATTAGTGATAATATATATTAATATATTTTTAAACTTCTATAGATAAAAATAAAGATTTTTAGAAGAAAAAAAATGTTTAAAATCTATTAGTATTAGTTATAATACCTATACTTATGCAAAGATATCTCATTTTCTATAATTATTATATCTTTTTAAATAATTTTTTTCATTATTCTCTTCATTTTTTTTAGATTTGTTCTTTCTTTATCTATTTTTCTCTTCATTTTAGTCTTCAACTTTCCATTTTGCCCTCAAAAAACACAAAATAAAAATTTAGAAAATTTAAAAAAAAAAAAAGAAAGAAAGAAACCGGGTCAACCGGTTGGACCACCGCTTTTAACCGGTTCTGACCGGTCCAACCGGTTTTGACCAGTTTACTGATCAAACTGGACCGGACCAGGGACCGGTTCCCGGTTCAACCGGTCGAATCTGCCGGTCCGGTTCGATTTTTTGTACTCTGGTTATTATCAAGGTTTATTGAGGAGTATGGCTATCAACTATTATAAAGGCCTTTTCACAAGTGAACTGACTAATTTCTACTCCATGAATACCCAAAATCAATTTCCAGCCTTAAACAATGCAAAAATAGGGAAGATTAATGCAACCCTTTCCAAGAAAGAAATCAGAGAGGCAACCTTTGATCTAGGGGCCTTTAAAGCTCCTGGATCGGATGGTTTGCAAGTGGTGTTTTACCAAAAATATTGGTTCATTCTTAAAGATCATATTATTGACTTAGTGATGGGTGTTTTCCAAGATCCTGAATGAATAAGAGACATAAACAACACCAACATTGTCTTTATTCCTAAGTTGGAGAACCTGGAGACTATTAGAGATTTCAGGCCTATCTCTCTCTGCATTATGAGTTATAAAATCATTACTAAAATGTTGAGTCATCACCTTCGTGATATTATGGGGAAAGTGGTAGGGGATTATCAGTGTAGCTTTATTTCGATGCGTCAAAGTACTGATAATATAATCATAGCTCAGGAAGTAATCCACTCCATGAAGACTAAAACTAGGAGGAAGGGATGGATGGCAGTTAAGGTGGATCTAGAGAAGGTTTATGACCATCTTGAATGGCCTTTCATTTATGATACTCTTAAATCAGTAGGAGTGGAGGGGAAAATCTGTCAAATTATTATGACATGTATCACGAGTCCATCTTTTCAAATCTTATGGAATGGGGAAGCCACTGAAAATTTTGAATCATCTCGTGGAATCAAACAAGGCAATCCCTTGTCTCCTTATATCTTTACATTATGCAGGAACGCCTTAGTCACATAATACAAGATGTTATTGAGGCAGGAGATTGGGTTCCGATAAAGCTGAGTAGGAATGGCCCAAAAATTTCTCATCTATTTTTTGCGGATGATCTTATTTTATTTGGAGAGGCCTCTAACAGCCAAGTGGAGGTTATGCTAAACTATCTGCAGATGTTCTGTAATATGTCGGGTTAAAAAATGAACAAACACAAAACTAGAGTGTGCTTTTCTAAGAAATTTCAGTTCTTTAGAGCCTATGATCTGAGTCAAAAGATGGGTGTTTGTTTAACTAGGGATTTGGAGAAGTATCTTGGCATTCCTCTTATTCATAAAAGAATGTCAAAGATCACCTTCATGCCCCTTTTGGAGAGATCTCTCAAAAATATTTCAAGATGGAAAAGAGGCTGTTTGAGCTTCGCTTGTAGAAACACTCTCATTAAAGCAGTGTTATCCGCCTTGCCTTCTTATCAGATACAGACTCTACTTCTTCTTAAAGGAGTGTTACGGGAAATGGAGTGGAAAAGCAGGAAATTCCTATGGGATGAGCAGGAGGACCAGAAAAAACTCCATCTTATTTTAAGGGATCAAATTACAAGAGACAAGAAAGAGGGTGGATTGGGGATCTGTGATATGTGTAAACAAAATGAAGCATTCATTATGAAACTATACTGGCATGTGATGAATAATATGGAGAAACTGTGGGTTCGTGTCCTGAGAGAGAAATATAGGTGGGACCCGATAAATGGTCCGATTGCTCAAAAGAATAGCTCTTCTACCTGGAGGGGTATCTGCTTGGTTTGGGATAAATTCCAGAAAGGAGTTGGTGTTCGAGTGGGCAATGGTGTTTCAGCTTCCTTTTGGTATGACAACTAGTCGGAATTGAATCAACCATTGATTGAACAAATTCCAGGCTGGGAGGCTTTTATGGATAGGACTGAGAAAGTGCGTGATTATGTTAATCTTAGAGGTGAATAGGATACAACTAAGTTGGGAAGATGGTTCAATGCTCATACTGTCCAACAAATCACGTGCGCTCACCCCTTATGATAGTAGAGGAACAGATAAGTAATTTTTGGAAACCCTCTTCTATGGTTGTTTCTCTGTTAGATCTGCATATCACTTTCTTTCTGCAGGTTCTTCCAGTTCTAATACAACATTCTGGAGGTTGCTTTGGAAATGAGATATTCCTGAGAAGATCAAATCATTCATGTGGCTTGTAGCGAATGGAAGGGTGTATTCAGCTGACTTAAGAGCGAGGAGAGGATTATCTGACAATGCATCTTGTCCTTTTTAGTATGACCAGGACGAGAGCTTGATGCATCTCTTGAGGGATTGTGACAACGCTCGCGAAAGGTGGATCTCCATTATAAAATCTACCATATGGGAGAATTTTCTTAATTTAAAGGGAATAGAATGGATCGAATGGAACCTCAGGCATGAAGCTGGCAAGGACTTCACCAAGAAGATCATATGGGTGACTCTGTTTGGATACATGTGTTGTGATATCTGGGTGAACAGATGCAGGAAGCTTTTTAGAGAAGAAGCCTGCATTGGCTGTCAGAATGCGAATGCTAGCTTTTTTTCGGGCGAGCTGGGATATGGATTTAAGCGCTTATTGCAAGTTTTACACTCACGCGGTGAATGGAGGAGGCGACCAGTGAATTAGGCAGCCAAGATTTGATACACTAGAAGCAGACGGTTCAGTTCTTCACTCGGGCCAAAGTGCGAGCGCTAGTGTCATTAGAGGGGAAAACAGAGAATGGGTATGCGGATAAATGTGCAAGCTAACGCAGGTTCCACCAGTGGTAGCTGAGATTATCACAATCATCCAGGGCCTTCAAATCTGTTGGTATAGAAATATTAAGAATGTTAGTCTCTTTATTGATTGTATTGAAGCTATGAATTTCCTCATGAGGGGTATTGATAAGTACCACCCCTTTAAGGAGATCATTGAAGAGGCTAGGTTTTGGTTATATAGGGAATGGTGTGTCCTTATTAGTCATTTCTCTAGAGAACAGAATGTTCAAGTGGATTGTTTCACTAGGTTAGCACACAGTGGTAGAGAAAACTTTGTTATCTTTGATCAACCACCACCAACCATTTTAGTGGGCGGTGGTTGATGAAGGATCCTAGATAGGGTTCTTTTGGAGTTGTCCTCTTGTATTAATCTTCTATTAGATTAATGAATTTAAGTTTCAAGTAAAAAAAGAAGCATCTCTAATCAAGCCATATAGAAACAAGCGGACTCTTTTTGGAAATTCTTATGGTTCATCTCTCTTCCTCTAAAGGACATACTGCTAATTTGGAAGGTTTTGAATGACACTATCCCATCAGTGGTTATTCTTGCAAAGCATCATCTGCCTGTTCAAGTTATTTGTCTATTTGGTTGTAATGATGTTGAGTCTTTAGAACATATCTTTGTGAACTATAATTTTACTAGAGCATTATGGTATGATAGTTTGTCAATTAGATTCCCCTTTCAAACATTGGGAGCTTTAAAGAATTGGCCGAAGAGAACTTTGCAAAATTTACATAAAGAGGGTCATCTTGATCAAATGATTCACAATTTCACATATTTAAAATAATCTCCACTATATGGGTGAAAATAAGTCAAGCTCTTCATGAGAGTAAAAGGTTGGATCCAGTAATAGTCCTTAAAGAGATTCATTTGTCAACCTCCATAACCACTACTTTTTTGCATCATGAAGGTGATATTAGCAGAAATTTTGCCTATGCACATGAAATGTGTTATCTAAATACCATTCCTCAAGTTGGTTGGAGTATCATTATCAAGAAATATTGCTCAAGAAGTTATAGTTTCATCTGTTCATTCATTTGTTATCAACGGAAATTTGTGCAGGCTTTGTTTTGGAGGAAAGTAATATCACAAGGAAATAACGCTTATATTTGCTTAAGGGGTTCCCTCTACTAGATCTCAAACCGTCCATTTTTCAATGCCATAATAAAAGAATCTTTGAGGATTTTTTGTTTTAGGAAGAAGTGGTTTTCCCAGGTTGATAGATGGTTGTCTTCATCAAATGTGGTCCTCCAGGATGTAGGAAACCTGCTTCAACTTTTTATTAATTAATTACAATTTCTAATGTTAACCCTTCTGTCCACCAGTTGATACAGTCTTGCACATGTTTGACTGTTGAATCATGAAGTAACTCATTTGATATTCATTAATAACATTTGATTATTATAAAAAAGTACGCCGATTGAAAGAAAATAATAACATTAAAAAATCTCCTCACATAGCTTGACAAAATTCAGATTTGATTAGAATCTATAGTACTCATGAAGTCATTTTACTCAAATCAAGTAACCTGATAAATTTTTTAGGGCCTTTCTGTTTGCCCCTTCTAAAAATCTGTTTGCTTCAATATGGCTTCCAAGAAACTTATCTTAATTAAAGTGGGCTTGTCTTTGATGGCTTTAGCTTCCTTAATGGTAGTACAGATATCAGCCATAGCCAGTATTTTCATTCTTTACCCAAATAACATGCCATCCTAAGTCCTTAAAAACATTGTCAACACTTTCACTCGGAAAAAAAAATGCTTATCAACACTCTTAGTAATTGCAATCTCAAAAATGTAGTTGTCATCATAGAGAGCAATGAGCTTTCCAAGGCCTCAGTGCCCAACAAGTGAGTAAGCTTTGTCACATCCCTCGTAATCCCACCACCCCGTAGGTTCGGTTCTCCGCCATGGGTTCCCCCCATACTGCCGTAGGTGAAGGACTCATAAGGAATATTTGCACTTCCTGCGCATTCCTTTCGCCTCCCCACGACTCGAACACCCAACCTGGGGATAAGTTCAAGTGCTTGGCGAGACGTGGTACCATTAAGCTCTCGCCAAGCACTTGAACTTATCCCCAGGTTGGGTGTTCGAGTCGTGGGGAGGCGAAAGGAATGCGCAGGAGGCGTAAATATTCCTTATGAGTCCTTCACCTACGGTCATATGGGGGGAACCTATGGTAGAGGACTATACCTACGGGGCGGTGGGATTACGAGGGATGTGACAATAAAAAGGTGCCATGGGCTCCCCCTATGCGGCCGCAGATGAAGGACTCACAAGGATATAATCCCACCCCTTGGAATTTTCTCTCGCCTTCCCCAAGTCTCGAACCCTTACCCTAGGGGTAAGTATAAGAGTTTGGCAAGCTAGCTTAACCACCTCTCACCAAACTCTTATACTTACCCCCAAGGTCAAGGTTCGAGATGTGGGGAGGCGAGAGAAAATCCCAAGGAGTGGGATTATATCCTTATGAGTCCTTCACCTGCGGCCGCATAGGGGGAGCCCATGGCAGAGGACTATGCCTGCGGGGCGGTGGGATTACAGGGGATGTGACAAGCTTCATTTGAAATTCCCTCTATTTGACAACCATCACCTATAATCACATACCTGTAAAAATCAAATGTAATGAGAAAAATGCAGAACAAATTAAAGAAGGCAATACAAGTTCAAAGACCATAATAAAAGTGGTAACTTAGATAAAGACAAATATTTTGGCCATTTATAAGACAAATATAGGCATTTACAAGATAAATAAAGAGATTCAAAAGAACCTAGGAAATTAAAAATATTTTAGCTATTTGCAAAACAAATAAGACAATTTATAAGATAAATAAATTAAGAAAAGATATTATTGTCTTTTCACCCATAAAAATTAATTTCACTTTGACCATGGGGTGTAGTGAAGTTTCAGAAAGTTTTGAGGGTTGACTAAAATTAATTTACCATCAAGGGGGCTAATTGAAATTTTTCCAAGTAAAATAGTCTATGTGTGTACAAATTCAAAATCATTCTTCTGGTGAATGATTTTGAATGTAACATATTTGTAAATATTTTTTAAAGTGGAGCGAATGTTTTACTGTACACAGCATATGGATAAAAAAAAAAGGAATCCACATTATCTCCAAATAAAAAAGGGGTTTTTTTGGAAAAAAATACTTCATGTACTAAAAATTAATTAGCTTAAGATACTGAGTGTTAAAAAATATTTTAGATATTAGACACTACTGGAAAAATATTTCAGGACATTGGTGTTGTAGGAAAAATATTTCTAAATACAGGACTACAAATTAATTAATTTAAAATATCAGGTGACAAAAATATTTTAAAGTGTAACATACAATTTAATCTAAATAAATAAAAATACATAAAAAGTAAAAAAAATGGTTCCCACCCAAAATTAAGGGATAAACATGCCGTGCCATCTTTTGGATCAGCACAGCATGAGGGCCCTTAAAAAAGGCCGTGTGGTATGTGTCATCAAGGCCCAGAAACTGTGGATAATGTACCTATAAGTTGCAGGTTTACTGCTTTCTGCTGGAACCTAGTTGTTCCAACTCACGTGCAACATTGACTCTATAACTCTCCGTTTGAATTTCGGCTATCGGATAATCTTAGAACACACCAGCAACCCATTTTGGTGCATAACGTTTGGTTCTCTAAGTTGAAGACTATGGGACGCAAGAAATCGTACCCAGGCTCAGAGACTTGTGAATGAAGTCTTAGCTTTAAACGATTCTATGATCTCCTAGCTGTTCTACATCTTACTGTTTTTATTGCCTTGTATTGACCCAATTTTTAGTTGAACCTTGTACATATAGCCATGTAATAAAATTCCTTATTTCACTCAAGGAAAAAAACCTATGATGGAATAAGTAGTACTTACCACATGTACTTTAAGGCATAAAGTTACCATAAAAATTTAAAAAATTGAGAATGCATAGTATAAGTAAAAGATCAATTTCTTAATTATGTCCTACCTTAAGGATGGAGTAGAAATTTGCTTTCCAACTCTGTAATCTTAGGTTTTTAAATTTTAGAAGTTTGGAATAGGGAAACTACTAATACTTTCATTTCTTTTCGTGGAGTTAGATAGAGGGACCATTGTTGACAAGCTCGCAAGTAGACTCTCTGAGTTTACCGTTTTTACATTTTTAACTTATAAAATCGAGTCAAGTCATTGGTAAACTTGTGACCGTTATAAACTCGGTTAAATTCACGAGTTTATACACTGAGTTTACCGTTTTTACATTTATAGTTTACAAAACTGTGTTAACGCACCCTTAAGCTCGTGTTAATTTTTTCAATTTAATTATACTCAACGGCTTTATATATGAATTTTATAAAAATTTCTTTGTTAAACACGATAAATTATGAATGTTGATTGATTTAATTTCAATTATTTGGATTTAAAATATATTTAAATTAAATTGTTGTCAACTTTTTATATTTTAATTATTTAGTTATATACTGATAATATCTATTTAATGGTAAAACTAAACTCTTATGAGTTTACAATTCAAGTTCACAATACAAATTTACATTACTATCACGAGTTTGCCTAAACTCGCGAGTTTGACAACATTGAGGGGGACCCCCTTTCCCCATATATCTTTACTCTATGCATGGAGCGGCTAAGTCATATTATTCAGGATGCAGTCAATGCTGAATTATGGAAACCATCCACCTTAATAAAGGCAGTCCTCCCATTTCTCACATCTTCTTTGAGGATGATCTAATTTTATTTAGAGAGGCGTCGAAGGACCAAATTGATCAAATGTTGTGTTGTCTTCAAAAATTTTGTGAAGTGTCAGGCCAAAAACTTAATAGAAGGAAGACTAGAGTTTGCTTCTCTAAAAATGTCCATTTTAATAGGGCCTATAGGCTTAGCAGAACTATGAGAGTTCTTTTAACAAGAGATTTGGATAAATACCTTGGTATTCCTTTAATTCATAAAAGGGTTTCTAAGGTTATTTTTAACCTCATTCTTGAGAAAACGTGAAAGAGATTAACAGGCTGGAAAAGAGGATGTTTGAATATGACAGGAAGAGTAACTCTTATTAAATTAGTTTTATCTGCTCTCTCGGCTTATCATATGCAGACCATGTTGCTCCCAAAAGGAATTCTAAAGGATCTTGAAAAGAACAGCATAAGCTTTTTATAGGATGAGAAGGAGGATCAAAGGAAGATGCATCTTATCTCATAGGATTAGATTGAGAAGGATAAGAAAGAATGTGGGCTAGGCATTCGGGATATGTGCAAACAGAATGAAGCTTTTATTATGAAGTTGTGCTGGCATCTCCTTACTAATAAGGATGCTTTATAGACGAGTGTGCTTAAGAACAAATACAAATGGGATCAAATGAATAGACCGAGACCTCGACAAATTGCGTCTTATACTTGGAGAGGAGTTTGCTCTGTTTGGGAAAAATTCCAGGACGGGGTGAAGATTAAAGTCGGCAATGGTGCGTTGGCCTCTTTCTAGTATGATAATTGGTTCGAATTAAATAGACCATTGATAGATCTTTTCCCTAGTTTGGAGGCCTTTATAGACATCAATGAGAAAGTTCAAGACTACGTCAATCCGTGGGGGGAGTGGGTCATAAGAAAGTTTAAGTAGGTGGTTCGAATGGCCAATTATCAAGCAAATTACAAGCGCTCATCCGCCCTATGAGGAGAGAGGAGAGTATAGATATTTTTGGAAACATGCTGCTAGTTGTTGTTTTTCTGTTAGTTCTGCATATCGCTTTTGTTTTGCAGGGTCCCATAATCAGAATCAATCTTTTTGGAGGTTGCTGTGGAGATGGACAGTGCCAAAGAAGATTAAGCCATTTATGTGGCTTACTGCTCACGGGAGGGTCCAACGGCAAAGTTGAGAGAACAAAGGGGCTTGATGGAACATATGTAACGCCCTAAATTTTGATTAAGGGCTAATGATAATTATTGATAATGATTTGTGAATTAAAGATAATCTGATACCTGAATTAATTATTGAAAATGCTCAATACCATATATTTTAACATAATTATATGACAAAGTAATTTTGGGAGCTAAAATAGGGGTAAACGGCGCATGGAAGAAGGAAAATAATGTAATTATGTGTTATGTGGTAATTTAAGTTAATATGCCATAATTAGTGAAAAAATTGAAAGTTGAATGGTGTTTTCAGTGAAATCGCCTGCAAGGCAGTGAGTTTGTCATATGATTTTGGAAGACTAAATGATGAGAAAAAAATTATAAAATTTTACAGGTGAAAGTAGACATCCTAAGTTTTAATTTGATAGGTCATATGAATCAATTGAAGTTATGCAAAAAAAGATATGAATTTTTGAATTTAGCCAAGAAAATCTGAAAAGTTTCTAAAGCAGCGGTCAAAGATTGAAAATTTGGGAATAATATGATCCTAGCTAGTAAAATTCCATATTTTTTATTGAAACTAAACTCAATAAAGGTTCCATATCCTTTAGAATCACTCCAAAATGATGTCTACAAAATTAGTTATGATTTTTCAAAGTTAGGGCAAAAAATCTGCCAGAATTGGCATTATTTCAAAAATTGAAAATAAAATGTGTTAGAAATTGATTAATGGAATTAAAATGCCAAGTGTCATGCTCATATAAGGAGGGAATTAAATTATAATGGATTTGTATAACCACATGTCAAATTGCATTAAAATAATGCTACATGGACAAATAATGATGAAATAGCATGCTACCTTGAGTGCTAGTTTGGTTAGTTGGAAGAGAAATTGGTTTAGTTGAATCATGAGAAGGGGGAGCACGTTTTTTTTGTGAGCAAATCAAAGGAAGCATTAGTCCAATTCCAAGTGAAACCTAATGGAGCAAGTAAGGCATAAAGAGAAGAAGTATGGGTGGAAGCATAGAGGGAAATATGGTGGTTGGCAAGTGTCACTATGTCAACCCTTGATGAGATCAATGGTGTAAAATTAAGGGAGGAAGTTTATGAAGCATTTCTCTTCACTTCCCTTCATACACTTCACGCATAACACAAGAGAAGGAGAGAGAGAAAGTGCCTTGGAGAAACTTTGAAGAGTTAGAGAGAAGGAAGAAGAAGCTAAGATAAGCATTGTCTCTTGAGTGTTCTTCTTGTAAGCATGCATGAAATCCTTCTCTAAACCTTGTTTCTTCATGAATTCTTGATCTTCAAGACTCATTGTTGGCTCAAGGAGAAGAGAGAGAGGATGCATAGGGAGAGAGGATCTAAGAAGCTTAAGAGGTAACTACACCAAACTCAAATCTATACTTGTATGAAGTTAGTTTTGAAGTTTGCTGTTAGTTTGGTGATTTTTGGTTGAGTTGAAAAATTGAAAAAGTCATAACCCTAAGGGGCTATGCTGCCCAAATTTCTTTGAATCATGGTTAAGATGTGTTTAATAAGTTAGTAAGGGATTAGAAGTGAAAAAGTATAAGTTTTGGAAGTTAAAACACAAAACTCCACTTTTTTCATTTTTCTTGAAAATTTTGGCCAGCTCTGTTTCAGGGGGTAGGATCTGGATTTTCATGAAATAAATAGTTCCATTGGATTCAGTAGGAAAAAATAGGTGGGGTTACAGTTGGTCACTTTTTCAAAAAAGGCCGAAAAAGCGTAATTACGAAAACGCCTCTAAAATGCCTAAACCGGGATTGTCAAGGACAATTTTATAATTTGACATTTAATTTGGTAATTTCAAGCTTGGAAATGGATTCCTTGGACAAAAATACTGCAGGATAGCCTTAGTTAAAATTTTGGGAAAACATGCCATCGGGCCGAGGTTCCGGGGGCATTTTGGTAAATTTTCATCATAGACTAATATAACCACAAAAAATATTATGGAAGAGTCTGAAATGATAATTGGATGGGTTATGACCTATTTCCTGTATATTTAATATTTTAGGACCGAGTTAGAAATCGGAAGCAGCACGTTTTACGAGGCACACTAAAAAAGGTGATTTTCGAGATAGTACTTCCTAACCCTTTAGGCAGTTGTTTGAGTTTTTAGTAGCCATTTAAGGGACTTTAATGATAACCAAATCTAAATGTTTTGAAGTCATTTGAGTATTGGGATAAGTGATAACTTGTCGTCCTTAATTATGACTTTAAGATTTGATATTTGCCCAGAGCGTAGAAGGCCCTATGCCTAATCAAGAATGGAAAGACCAAGGTAGTGACACTTTATCCTATATCATGTGTAATGCTTTTCTTGTTTGGTATTTATCATTGAATGTATGAGGGAACGTGGCGATAAGCCCGGCCTTAAATAGGGGATATGACGGTTAGTCCAGCCTTGAATATTATTATGGCTGCATTGTGATATCTGCTTACATGCTTTGTTTAATTATGCATCATATACGTAAATTGTTGCTACTGGGATTCTTTTGAATCTCACTCTTTCCAATTAACAATTTTAGCCAGAGCAAGTGGATCGAGAGGCAAGCAAGTGAATAATGGCGACTAGGATTGCCGGTGATAGTTTTAATATTTTGGTTTTTGATTATCATTTTGGACAATTATATAAACATGTTGACCATAGAATTATAGTTTTTGTGTAATCCCTAGTATGAGAAACTAAAATGGGCAAAGATGCCCTATAAAACCCTTTGGTTATCGAATATATTTCGGGTGAATGTCGAGAAATTTGTTAGTACTCTGATATTGTGTATGTGACAAACCGAACAGGCCAAATGTTTTTATTTAAAAATGAATGGAGATCGTAGTATATGAGTTTTGTAAAAAGTTTTAAATTATCCTTGATCTCTTATTCAATTATAAAAAATGTTTAAACACTAATCACGGCTTTGATGACGATGGGGGTTACAACATGCAGGATGTTCTTTTGGATGCAATGTTGAGGAACACCTGATGTACTTATTGAGGGATTGTGTTAATGCAAGGGAAAGGTGGATTTCCTTAATTAATCTTGTTCTGTGGGGTAAATTTTCTACCCTACAAGGATTGGAGTAGATACAATGGAATCTCAGGAACGAAGCAGGGAGCAATTTCACTAGTAAAGTTAGCTTGCCAACTTTGTTCGAGTATGTTTGCTAAGATATCTGGGTAGCTCGTTGTTCGAAGTTGTTTGGGAATGAACAAGAGATGGCTCACCACAATGGTCACTCTAGTTTATTCAGAGCTATTTGGGATCTGGATTTAACCCACAATTGTCGATTCTACAATTGTAATATTATCGAGGAAGGAGTCGGTATGAGGGGAAGACCTAGGTTTGCTACTTTGGAGATAGATGGCACGGTTCTGGAATCAGGCATGACGAGCTGCGTTGGAGCTATCAAAGACAAAGATAGAAGTTGGATTTGTGGATATATCAGTCGGCTTATTCAAGTGCCTCCTGTGGTGGTTGAGATCATTGTAATTATACAGAGGCTTCAGATCTGCTGGAACAAGAATTAAATAATACCATTGTTTTCACAAACTGTTTTGAGGTCATTAACTTACTTACAAGAGGCTCTCATAGGGATCACCCGTTCAGAGAAGTGATTGAAGATGCGAGACTTTGGATATCGAAAAACTGGCAGGTCCTTCTTACGTATGTATCTAGGGAAGATAATACTCTTGCAGATTATTTGCGGGGTTAGATCATGCTATTACTGAGAATTTTGTTATCATTGATCACCCACCACCTTCTTTTCCAAAGACGGTTGTTGATCATGACTGATTTTTGTTTGGTGTTCCTCTACAGAACGAGTTCCGTTGTAATCTTTTCATAGGTTAATGTATTCCAGTTTTCATTAAAAAAAAAAAATAGAAGTTGGAATGTAGCATTTGTGTATGGTTTTTTTCGTATTTAAAGGGATTTATTCCTATGGTTTCGTGTTTAAATAGTCTATACTACTAGATTTAGTATTTAATCGGCAGTATTTTGTTTAAATATATGATTTGGGTGATTTGGAACTGGGACTAAATCG
Source organism: Inga laurina (assembly GCA_963855925.1). NCBI lineage: Eukaryota > Viridiplantae > Streptophyta > Magnoliopsida > Fabales > Fabaceae > Inga > Inga laurina. The sequence continues at coordinate 41,886,730 of OY979713.1, forward strand.
TCTATTTTACTACCTCTTGTCCTAAGCATGATATCTAGTTAGTACTTTTGAAGGGATTAAGAGAACTAATTAAATTATTTTAAAATATTTATTACTCCTTTTTTTTTTGTCCAAACTAATTTGTTTGATTAATGAAATAATATACTATCTCTAGTCCTTAATATAAGACTCGGTTAACTTTTTTAGAGGAAAAGAAGAATTTATATAAACTACTTAGTCATAACAAATATTGCATATCATTTTATTATATATCAGTTTATAAATCAAGCAAATTAATTTAGAGACAAACCATAAGTATAAATATTTTAATATAACCTAATTAATTTATTTAATTTTTTCATAAAAAATCAACTAGATATTATATTTAGAATAGGAGATAGTATGATATAATGATACACAATATATAATATGATTAAATAACTAATTTAACCTGATTAATCTTAAAAAAAAAAGTCAACTTATTCCTATATTCTATATTTAAGGGACGATTTAACGCAAAATGACCCACGAACGTGTAGAGCACCCACTGGTTCCGGTCACATGTATTTGCTGCCGACAAAGCATTTCCCTTGTCGTCTGAAAATTAGGAAGTACTCTTTCCGATCCTAATTATAAGATAAAATTAATTTTTTTAGAGAAATTAAGGAAGTCAATTAAATTACTTTAGAGTATTTTTATTTTTATTTTTTTTCCAAACTAATTAATTTAACTAATAAACTAATATATAATCTAAGGATACTAAAAATATAAGCACTCTAAAGTAATTTAATTGACTTCCTTAATTTCTCCAAAAAAATCAACTTTATCTTATAATTAGGATCTGAGGAAGTAGGTCGCAACTCGCAAACAAAAACACGATTTTTAAATCATTTTTTTTGCGTTAATTTGAAATAGCTTATTTTTTTTATAATAAATACTTATAAATAATAATTTATGATATACAAGATAAATATATGAGATAAATTTTTCCTCAAATTACATAATAAGAACTTATTATAAAATGATACCAATCACATACTTACTTAGGCCTTGGCACCGCAAGGCCCAGGGTAATAAATGCCTCATACACGACACGCTCTATGATCTATATCTGCGAAACGCTAATTTACAGTCTTGGCTTCACTTGCTGTTCCAAACACTCTACAAGACATACCATCCTTTGATCTGCGCGACCTCGACCAATTTGGTTGGAGCTGAGCTGGGTGGGCATTACCCAGATGATGATCTGTGGCTACAATGAAGAGGGTCAATAGGAATCCGAATGATGATGCAGAAAAGCTCTCAGATTTGGACAGCCGCAACAACTTTTCGAGGGATTCTGACAAGAAATGGGGATTTAATTTGATTCAATTGATGGGCTTCTTCCTGCTTTGTTTGATGCTCTTCTCTGTACTGTTTTCGGTGTCGGTGGTTCTCCGAGACCCCCCTTCAGATGGTGTTGTCGAAGCATCTAAATCTGTTTTATTTCAAGCAAAACAAAGTGAAGGTATTTGGCTATTCATGCGTTTGAGTTTATTTTGGAAGTTGCATTACTGATTCTTTGGAATCTGACCTCGAAATGGTTAACTGTTTTGATCAGTATGAACGGTTCTGCTATAAATCTGTGATCCTCTTGTGCCTCCTACATTCTAATTTTTTATAAGCTGATGTTGCTTCCTTATAACTGATATGCATCATGCTGGTGAAAAATAAAATGATAAAATCAGCACTTCTAGTTCTTGTCTACCAGTGAATTTTTTTTTTTGATCGACCTGTTTAACCATCTAGCCCAATTCAAGGAAAAGAAACCAGAGAATACGAAAGGAAGTAGAATGAAACAAATTTTCTGTTTTGCTTTTTGCTTTTTTCTCGAACTTATGCTGTCATGTGCCTTGGAAGAGTCTGGACAACCTCTTTTCCCTTCTTTTTGCTCTTCCTACTACTCTATTTACTAAAATGGGCAAAAGTAGTTCCCTTTAAAAGAGCAATATGGAAAAGGAATATCTACTTGTTTCAGTCAATTGAGTAATAAAATTTGCAAGAAATGTTACTGATGAATAACAAATGCCCACATGGATATCAATTTAACTTGGATCAATTATTACAAAAGTGGAACGTAGATTCTTGTTTTCAAGCTTTCTGCATAAAATTTGCATAGCGGCTAGTCTGCTACCTTCTTTCTGCTGTTGCCATTTTTCTGAACATCAACCTGTCCTTTCTCTAGTTTTGTAAGTTTTATATGATGTTATATTGACATTAGCATTGCATATGCTGATTTTTTTGCCCATAGGAGGGTTTAGTTTCCATCTTCCAATGATTAGAGGGAAGGGGAGAATATTGAAATCTGAGAAAAAGAGTGGCTATTTTTAAATCGAAGCATCCTCTTCATATATATATATATATAAATCAAATATTGAAATTTTCTTCTTCACTCTTTTTCTCCTTCTGAAATGATAAATATCTCAATTGCTGCTGATTACCTTGCTAGCGTGTGGTTAATTTCTGTTTCATATTTCTCGTCCAATGTCTCTCTGAAAAATCTTGTTTTCCCTATTGCAAGTATGTTTTCTTGACAGATTTTTCTGGAAACTTGAATCAAGTAATGGATTATATTCTTCTCTGACTTAGGTTTGAACCAAGATTTCTCTGATTCAGTTGAGTTTCCCAGAGATCAACTCCTGGGTGGCCTTCTTGCTGCTGGGTTTGATGAAAGATCTTGTCTCAGCAGGTATATGTCAGGCATATATGGCAAAGGACTATCGGGAAAGCCTTCTTCTTATCTGATTTCTAGGTTAAGAAAATATGAAGCTCTCCACAAAGAATGTGGACCTCACACTGAATCCTATAACAAAACAGTGAAAGAGCTCAGCTCTGGTCGTTTTTCTGGATCCTCAGGCTGTAAATATGTAGTTTGGGTTTCATTTAGCGGGTTAGGGAATAGGATATTGACCTTAGCTTCTGCATTTCTTTATGCTCTACTCACAAACCGGGTCCTACTAGTTGATCCTGGAGTTGATATGAGAGATCTCTTTTGTGAACCTTTTCCTGATGTTTCCTGGTTTCTCCCTCCTGATTTCCCCCTCACAACCGAAATGCACAATCTTAATCAGAAATCTTCTCAGTGTTATGGGAAGATGCTGAAAGACAATTCAATCACAAATTCCTCAGTGCCGTCTTACGTCTACCTTCATCTAGTCCATGATTATGATGACCAGGATAAGCTATTCTTCTGCGACGAAGACCAAAGTTATCTCCAGAAAATACCTTGTTTAATTATGAAAACAGATAATTACTTCATCCCATCTCTATACTTAATGCCATCTTTCGAGCATGAACTGAATGATCTCTTTCCAAAGAAGGACACAATCTTCCATTTCTTGGGTAGATACCTATTGCACCCCACCAACAAGGTATGGGGACTTGTTACCAGGTACTATGAAGCCTATTTAGCTAAAGCTGATGAAAGATTAGGCATCCAGATTAGAGTGTTTGACACAGATCCAGGCCCATTTCAACACGTACTGGATCAAATCTTGTCCTGTACTTTGAAAGAGAATCTTTTGCCTGATGTAAAGAGACATCAAGATACTGTAAGTTCATCAGAAAAGCGAAAGTCAAAAGCAGTACTGATGACATCTTTAAGCTCAGGATATTTTGAAAAGGTAAGGGACATGTATTGGGAGTATCCTACAGTGACAGGAGAGGCGGTTGGCATATACCAGCCAAGCCATGAAGGATATCAGCAAACAGAGAAGCAGATGCACAACCAGAAAGCTTGGGCTGAAATGTATCTGCTGAGCTTAACTGATGTGCTGGTTACTAGCTCATGGTCAACTTTTGGGTATGTGGCTCAAGGCCTTGGAGGCTTGAAGCCGTGGATACTGTACAAGCCAGAGAATCAAACGGCCCCTGATCCTCCTTGCCGACGTGCCATGTCAATGGAGCCGTGCTTCCATGCTCCTCCCTTCTATGACTGCAAGGCCAAGAGAGGAACTGACACAGGTGAACTTGTTCCACATGTAAGGCACTGTGAGGATATGAGTTGGGGTCTTAAGGTTGTTGACAATTAAAGGTTATTTATGAATCATGATTTTGTATGTTATATTGTGAATTTATGACTGTCAAAACTCGGTTCAAACTTCAAAGGGATGCACATTTTCTCGTGAAATTGAATTTTTCTGGGACGATATTTGTGTAATGGATTGACTGGTTCCTTTGTATGTTATTACCATGTTCAGATTTGTGTAGAATGTGAGAAAGAAGTGGTATTTTCATTTATTCGTGTTAGATAAAAATGGACATAATTGTTGTAAAATATTGCTTTTTTCTGCTATGAAGCTCTTGGTAGAAAATAAGAAAAACGGAAAATTAAGTGTTTAATCTTACGTACTTCATGTATTTCTGTTCAATTAAATAAGAACAGGTGAGTTTTGAAGTATTAATCTTATTAATAACAAGAATATGTAATAAAATAAGAATATATAAAAGTTCACATATCTTTATTTTTATTTTACCTTCACATATCTTGATTTCAATAAAAACAAGTATCTTAAATATATAAAGATAAGTGTAAGAAAACCGTGTCACTTCAAGTAATTATTAGTAACTTATTCTTATAAATGAGATTTATTTTAAAGATGCAAAAACTTGGTTGTAAATATTTAAAAAATTGTAATTATGTTTAAATTGGGTTTCCATTCTTTGGGTTATGACTTATGGCGTTTTACAATACTCTCTCTTTCCTTTTTCTTTTTTGTCTAATTCCTATTCCAAAAATCAATAATTCATGGGAAGTGTTTCATATTGGTCTTGAATTGAAGCCCAAGTTTTTTTCCCCACGGGTATATAAATATTCTACGTCTATCCATAACCCAAAAGTGGTCAAGTTAAATGGCCCATCAGTCCATTACTAACTTTTTTCACGTCAATCCACATAAAATCATTTTGAGGCTAGATTCTTCTTCTTTGGTCTCATTTATGAATAATTTTATTTTACCAACAGAAATTGAATCTAATGAAAGGGGTTAATTCCTCACAACGTGATGAATTAAGGTTCGAATCTCTATTAAAAAATGTGTCCATATTCAATGCCTCGAATAAGATTGCCTTCAATAGGAAGATACCTATACTTAACTAAAAAAAAAGTATGCCTTGGAGATGTAACTTTCATTAAAACAAAAAATCCATACATCTAGTAGTCCAAACATCAATGAAAAAAACTGAACAACATAAACTGCAACAAAACATTAACAAGTATCTAACACATTTTCTTCCATATCATACAACAAAATATTTGGTAGATTTGGTGGAGGTTGTAATCAAGTCAGCAAAACAAATCCCTTCATTGAAGCCTTGACAACCCAATCAACTACTATACTCTCTTGAGAATCCATTGAATATCAATAAGTTTCACTATAAGCACAATGCACAATGTCATGTTTGTTTGTTTATCAGTTATCACTTTAGAATATAATAAAAAAAAACATGAAATTTACGTCTGCCACCTTTCTATTTATTTATTTTTGTCTATATATATAATACTATATGCGGTTTTTGATATAATATTTAGTTTGTACTTTGTACTATAAATTACATCCAGTCCTTAAGGGCAAGAGGTAGTGCTCCACTGCTCCATTCTAATGATATTTCATAAATTTCTTTGGCAAAAAAAAAGATATTTCATAAATTTCACGAACAAAGCATGTGATGAAATTCACGTACAATCCACCGTAGCCCTTGTCCCTTCATCGTGCCTCTCCGCAGGCCAAACCTTGATTTTTTGAAAGCAAAAAGTCACACAATTCATCACGCGAGTCAAACCGCGAATGTCCTCTCTGCCTTTTCACGTGGAGTGTTAGTTTAGAATAGCTTATTTTTGAGTAATAAGTGTTTATAAATCGTGATTTATAGTATACAAGGTAAGTATGTGAGAGGAGTTTTATCTCAGCTTACGTAATAAGGACTTATTTTTTAAGAAATCGTGATCCCAAACATACCTGGAGTGTGTGTGTGTGTGTGTGTGTGTATTTATAAAGGCGTCCACATTTTTTCGTTAAATTCAGGCGGTGTCCCAACCGATAGTTAGATGCTAATTCTCCCAAAATATAGAGGTCACTGATGTGGATTTTGCTTCTCTCAATAGAGCTTTTTCCATACACACAATTAGTTCAAACTCAAAACATTATGTTTAAGAGACCCAGTCATCTACCAACCTGTTAGGCTTTGTTGGTTTTACATTACATTTTAGTTTTAAAAAGCATTAAATACCCATCTATGCTTACATTTAATAAGTATGATAAGAATTAATATAATGTTAGAATTTAGCGTATTTATTAGAGATATAGTATTAAAAATCACCTTAGGCTTGCTTGGCACGAAATGGAGGGGAGGAAAGAGATTGAAAAAAAATTTAATGAGTTCAGTTTTTTAAAAATAGATTAGTGTTAAAAAAATTAATAAAGAGAAAACATCAGATAAAAGATTCTCAAAAGAATTAACTAAAAGCTTTTGGCCTCACTTTCTCCAATATTTCATATTAAATTCATTAAAATTTTCCACTTTTCCTTTCCATATTCCCTGTTTCGAGTAGTCACTTAAATTTTACTTCTTTTAACCTTTTTTTTTTGTTGAGTTTGGATGGCAGCATATTGTAAGTCAAATTTAGTGTCACAAAGGGCATATCTTATACCATTAAATTTAAAGGTCTATGATTTTTAATTATTTGTATTCGTACATGTGAAATAATTAAACCAACGAGTTACTAGTTGAGATGATAAGAGGCCTCATCCCATAAAAAATATAACATAGGTTAGAATCTTGATAGCATACTTATTATGAGAGGTGAGAACCAAGCAGAGTCTCAGTTAATCCCAGTGCCACTCCACATCTTAATCCATTAAAATTCAACGCCGTATCCCTGAGTTCCCCACAACGGTCTCTCTCATTTGACTAGCCTGCCTGCTGTACGAAATCATCTCTTCCTTACAATAATCCATTAGTTGTAGTAGAGGTGAGGCAAAGCATTTCATTTGCAACTTGCCTCCGACAAGGCATTTCTATATTTTGCAGCTTAATTCTAATAGTATAATCTTGCTCCATCACACTATCAGCTGTCAGCATCGATATATCATACAGAATGAAAAACAGGGTGAATAGGAATCCTCCTCCGCCGTGTGATGATGATGATGATGAAGAAGACTACAAGCTTTCAGATTTGAACAGCCGCTTCAAAATCTCTAGGCGCTGCAACAACTTCATGCTGCAACTAATTCCCTTCTTCTTGCTTTCTTTCATGCTCTTCTCTCTACTCTTTCTACCAACTCATCTGCCATTCTTCTTCCAGCCTCAAATAACTCAAAGTGCGTATTTGTTTCTTATTTATTCCTATATATATATATATATATATATTCATTCATGCATGTGTACATTTTAATTACTTTATTCTGCAACTTGCATTGCGTACAGATTCATGGCTACCTTCTTCTTCTTTTTCCTCCTGCCTAAGCTTCCAGCTCTTGTTAGCAGTTGCTATATGCTGTTACACTCACTTCTAGTTCCTATTTTGAAACGTTACTTGCTAGTGTCTATGTGTATCATGGGCCTAATCATCCAAATTCTAATTTGGATGTTTCATGCTTAAACTTTTTAACTTATTTTTTTTAAAAATTATTTTATTAACAAAGTGTCGATGGAGAATTAAAGTATTGTTTATTTTAAATTTAGTATATTATAAATTAGAACAATATTAAATATTTAAATGTCAAAGACATTAAATTTAAACTCCCCGTTTCTAAATGGACCATCCAGTAGTTTGCATCTTTAATTTAGTACTAACGCGTTCTGAACTAGAAATATAAAAATTGTAACCTTTTTTTATCTACGTTATCCGGTTAAATGTTCTCAAACCTAAACTGTAAACCGCTGCTTTGATCTACGTTTGTGGTTAAGTGTTCCTTGAAAAAAAGAATGGAGGGGGTCTCTTTTAAATTTGTGATATTTATTAGGGGTAGAGATGAAAATCGGAACAATTTGTGGACTATTCTAACGAAGCAATTATTTTTTTTTTCTTGACTAGTTTTCTGAAAGTTTCATCAATGAATGGAGATATGAAATTATTTTCTGACTTAGGTTTGAACAAAGATTATTTCACTGCTTCTGCTGAGTTGCCACAAGATCATCATGATGAACTCCTGGGAGGCCTTCTTGATGCTGGATTTGATGAAAGATCTTGTTTCAGTAGGTATATGTCTAACATATACGGCAAAGGATTATCAGAAAAGCCTTCCTCTCATCTCATTTCTAGGTTAAGAAAATATGAATCTCTCCACAAAAAATGTGGACCTCACACTGAATCCTATAACAAAACAGTGAAAGAGCTCATCAGGTCTGACCATTTTTCTGGGTCCTCCTCATCAGGCTATAACTACGTCGTTTTGTTAAGGTACTGAGTAAAGTAATGGATAAATGGGAAAGTTAGATGATAATTTGAGAATTTATGTTGAGAAGGATAAAGATATTCTGAGATAAAGAGCAGGCAAGAATCTCACCTTCTCTCTAAAACAGCCCAATACTCTGTTATACAGAGAAAGCAAGCATCTCACTAACTCTCTAAGAACAGCCCTGGAGAATCTCCTAAACCAATTTACTCTCTGAATATTCCATGCTTTATTGAATAGGCCAAGGGCCAATTTATAGGAATACAAAGAGAGATAAAAATCTAATTCAAAATTCAAACTAGGAAATCTAAATAATATCAAAAATACTAAAAATATCTAAAATTCTAATAATATCTGAAATACTAAAATAATATCTAAATTCTAGTTACTAAATCCTACTTGTGGATATTCCACTTATTCTGAAATATCTAAAATAATAAATAATATTGCTGAAATATCTTAAATCCTATTTGTGGATAATCCACTTATTTTCAGATTTCCTAAAATGATAATAAAAACAAACTCAATTAATAAAATAAATATTAATAAAATGAGACTCTATCATTATCCCCTCCTTGTAAATTTGCCTTGTCCTCAAGGCAAAACGAAAAAATTATCTTCCTTGTATGTCTGGAGGTTTAGGCAGCGATGGTAGGAAGGCAATATAAGATGTATCAACAACTCTAAATGAGACTTCAAGAACAAGGGTAGGCCGAACAAGATGTAGCACATAAGACACCAATCTGTCAAGGAAAAAATGATCCATGGAGCCACAATCCATAAGAATCATATCAGAAGGATGCATCAAGGTTTCTTGAAGCTTTACCGGTGATGAAGACTTTCCCAGGATGTGATTCTGGCACTCAGACTCCACGGTCGAGGGACCGGATGACAAAGTCACGTTTGTTGTCAGTGGTAGGGGTGGTCTCAAACTTATAGACGCTACTCTTATTGAAGTTTGTTGGTTCTTGGTTTCCAACCCAAGCCTAATGTACAGAACGCAAGAGGAACGAAACCTGATTATTATTGATCACAATGGAAACATTAAGTTCGGACCTTACAGAGCTTTAATAGGCCTATTTATATCCAACTACTATAGTCCCACAAAAATATGATAAATGAAACTTATACAATTACAATTTTATCCTTCTATCTATATTTTCCTACACTCCCCCTCAAGTTGGGGCTGGAATAGGTTCACCATACCCAACTTGCACAGCAACCTCCTCTGAATATCTCCACTTACTGCCTTGGTCAGTAGATCTGCTTCTTGGTCCTTTGAACGAACATGTTCCAAGTCTATCAACTGGCTATCCCATTTTTCCCTTATGAAATGGCAATCTACCTCTATATGTTTTGTTCTTTCGTGGAAAACTGGATTGGCAGCAATGTAAATCGCTGCCTTGTTGTCACAGAAAATCCGCATAGGACTTCCATGTTGAATTTGAAGATCTTTAAGTAATCCAATTGCCCACACAATTTCAGAGGTAGCCATGCTAAGGGCTCTATATTCAGCCTCGGCAGAAGACTTTGACACCGTGGCTTGCTTCTTTGTTTTCCACATTACCAACGAACCTCCGAATTTCAGCACATATCCAGTGACTGATCTCCGGGTTGCTTTGCAGGAGGCCCAATCTGCATCACAGAAACACTGCAAAATAGGATCACCTTCTGCACTAATTAGCACTCCCAGTCCAGGGGTGCCTTTCAAATAGCGGATGACATTCATGGCTGCTGCATAATGTGCCTTAGTGGGTTGCTGCATGAATTGGCTGAGAACCTGCACCGAGAAGCATATGTCAGGACGCGTCATGGTCAAATAAATGAGCTTACCAACAAGTCTTCTGTATCTCTCTGGATGTTTGTATAGGTCCCCTGCCTTGTCTTTCCCTTCTTGATATGGCATCAATTTCAGAGTCTGTGCCATTGGTATGGCAAGGGGCTTGCTGCCACTCATCCCTGTTTCAGCCAACAAATCAAGTACATATTTTCTTTGACATAAAATGACACCTTTTTCTGAGTTAGCAATTTCAATCCCTAGGAAATATTTCATTTGTCCTAGGTCTTTGATTCAGAAATGTGTATGCAACAGCTCTTTAGCTTTTGCTATACCCAATTCCGAACTTCCTGTAATTAACAAATCATCCACATAAACAAGAATGAACACAATACCATCATTAAGCGTCATAATGAACAAGGAATAATCATTCTTGCTTTGAGTGAAACCTCCAAGTCTCAATGTTTCAGAAAGCTTGCGGTTTCATTGCCTTGAGGCTTGTTTCAAGCCATAAAGGGACTTTTTCAACTTACATACCATATGCTCCCCCTGTTTATTAAATCCCGAAGGTACATGCATGTATACCTCCTCATGCAAATCTCCCTGGAGAAATGCATTATGCACATCCATTTGATGGAGTTTCCATTTATTAAGTACAGCTAATTTAATTACAAAACGAATGGTAAGCATCTTTACTACTGGTGAGAAGGTTTGATAGTAATCAATTCCCTCTCGTTGGCTATACCCCTTTGCCACTAACCGGGCCTTATATTTATCAATCTTACCATCAGCAGTGTACTTGATCTTATAAACCCATTTGCATCCGATGGGCTTCTTCCCTCTAGGGAGTGGAACAATGTCCCATGTGCCATTACTTTCTAAGGCATTCATTTCAGATTGCATGGCTTTTATCCATTCAAGATTTCTAATAGCCTCGTTATAACTTGCAGGTTCTGCTATAGAGTCAATGCTGCATAAGAAGGACAAATGATTAGATGACACAGAATCATAAGAAATATAGTCCTCAATGGGATATTTGCATTTTGTCCTTGTCCCCATACTGTTTCCTGTGGACAAAACTGAACAAACATAGTCATTAGACCATATAGGAGGCCTCTTATCTCTTACTGGTCGACTCTTATGACATTCAGACCCATGACCAGAATTTATATTTGGAGGGAAGCTATTCAGTTGTTGCTCAGCACCTGTGGTAGTTTTAATCGGATCATTTCCCATTGCAATCTGCTTACCTAACATAGGATTAGATTCATTAAGATCAAACCAGAACATTTGTTTTAGCTCCCTATTAATTTGCCTTTGCTCATATTGTATTCCATCTTTAAAAGGGTATTGACTCTCTACAAAGCTCACATGCCTACTAACAATTATTCTATCATTCTTTAAGTCAAACAATAGATAACCCTTTTGATTTTCAGGGTATCCAAGAAATACACAATGCATGGCTCTAGGTTCAAACTTATCTCTTACCACTAAATCTGTGGCAAAAGCTGCACAGCCAAACGTTTTGAGGTTGGACAAATCTGGTTTACGGTTATATACAATCTCAAATGGGGATTTATAGTCTAATACCTTACTTGGAATCCTATTAACAAGATAACAGGTCATTCTTACACATTCTCCCCAAAATGCTATAGGTAGACCTGATTGTAAAATCAAACTTCTTGTTATTTGAATAATAGTTCGATGCTTTCTCTCTACCACTCCATTTTGTTCAGGGGTGTAAGGACAAGTGAATTCATGTATTATTCCCTTTTCTTCAAGATAAGATTTCAAGTCATGACACGTAAATTCTGTCCCATTGTCACTTCGCATACGATTAATTGTCATAGAAAACTGAGTTGAAATATAAGCACAGAAATTTCTAATGCAATTAAATGTATTGGACTTACATCGCATTAAAAAAATCCAGGTGGATCTAGAAAAGTCATCCACAATAGTTAAGAAAAAACGAAAGCCTTGATGTGTAGGAGTTTTATATGGTCCCCACACATCAACATGTATCAATTCAAAGCATCTTTTACTCTTAATGTGACTATGGTTGAAAGGAAATTTAGATTGCTTTGACTGCACGCAAACTGAACAATCTTTATTCATATGTAGTTTCTCACTGTGCATGATATCCATGTGTTTCATTACAGAAAAGGGAGCATGACCTAACCTTTGATGCCATAAATCCATGCTAGTGAGTGTATTGGCAGTAGTGTGTGAAACAGAATTAATATTGGCAACAACATTGGTCGAAACAGACTTAACAGTGTTAAAGTTCCTCTCTATTCTTAACAGATAAAGACCACCAAATTCTTTACCAATCAGCTTCATCCTCCCATCCTGAAGGCCCTGCACAACACATAGGTTAGGAAAGAAAGAAGCGAGACAGTTATGTTCCTTGGTTATCCTAGAGACAGCCACAAGATTAAAGAGTAGTTGTGGTGCATAAAGAACATTGCGAAGTATAATGTCATCTGTGAGTTTAGCTCTACCGATATGGGTTACAGGTAAGGAAGTTCCATTAGGAATTTTGATTGTTCTAATTGGCCCATCATATGTTTTACAATCAAGTAACAGTTTCAAGTTTCCTACCATATGCGTCGTAGCTCCTGAGTCTATGATCCAATTGTCATGGGTATTAGAGAAAGAATGAGGAATAACCAAACCTGTACCCGTGAGAGCGTGAACTGTGGACTCTTCATCCTTCTTGAGCAGCTCAAGAATTTGTTGATATTGAGCTTGATTGAACGTGGGAGGCATCGTGTTAGCAACTATGGCAGCAGAGTCTGAAGCAGGAACTGAATCTTTGATATTTTGATGGGTATCCTTGATCTGCCTGCCTCTAAAATTGGCAGGATATCCCACAATCTGATAGCAGGTGTCCTTCGAGTGGCCCTTCTTGCCACAATGAGAACACTCTGGGGCATTTTCTCCACGGCCACGTCCTTGCCCTCTCCCTCTCCCCCTTGCTATCATAATAACTCCTTCAGTAGAGGGGTTTTTCTCAGAGTTCACAATAGAACGTTGTCCCTCATCCTGCAGTATCATGCCATAAGCGTCGTTAACAGATGGAAGGGGCGACATTAGGAGGATCTGGCTGCGGGCTTGCCCATAGGCTTCATCAAGACCTAGCAGAAATTGTAATAATTTCTGTTCTTGAATTACATCTCCATGAGCCTTCGAAGCATCGCATGTGCAGGTAGGAAGTGACAATAACGCCGATTGTTCCTCCCACAATTCTCGAAGCTTGGAGAAATAAGCAGAAATGGATAAATTGCCTTGCCTTAAAGAGGTGATTTCACGATGCAAAGCAAAGATCCGTGTGCCATTCTTGCGGTCAAAGCGTTCTTGAAGATCGGTCCAGACACGAAACGCACTGTCAAAGAAAATGATCCCATTTGACAGTTCTTTGGAGATCGACCCGATTAACCAGGACAACACTACAGCGTTGCATCGTTCCCACTGATCATGCAACGATTGCTCTTGCGAAGCTTTAGTGTAGCTGTCGTTGATAAACCCAATTTTCTGCCGTCCTTTCAAGGCGATCTTCATAGCACGGCTCCACACCGTGTAATTCTCAGATCCGGTGAGGACATGAGGGACGAGAGTCGACACTTGCATGTCCGATGGATGGAGATAAAGTGGATGCGTGAAAGGAAGGTTCCCAGCCGTAAGCTTTTCGCCGTCGCTGCTCATGGTTAGGGTTGCGTGGGGAAAGAAAACACAGACGGTGATAGTCGTCCTCAAGATGCCCCTGTACGCGTGGGGAATCAATCGGGTCAGGATCTTGGGCCCTTCTTGAATTGGGTCGTCGCCCGGGGCTCTGGTACCATATTGGTTCTTGGTTTCCAACCCAAGCCTAATGTACAGAACGCAAGAGGAACGAAACCTGATTATTATTGATCACAATGGAAACATTAAGTTCGGACCTTACAGAGCTTTAATAGGCCTATTTATATCCAACTACTATAGTCCCACAAAAATATAATAAATGAAACTTATACAATTACAATTTTATCCTTCTATCTATATTTTCCTACAAAGTTGCTGTAGAATCTTCATCCAACGTGAGATGATCAGAAGAGTATGACTGTGAGTGAACTTTGGTGATGTCCGACAACATTGCGGGTGAATTAATGGGATACGAAAATTTTGGGTGGCTCGGTTTAGAGTCACGTGCGTCGTTGTTGGCTAAATACTAAATACCCTGACAAAGTTAAGCGGCTGTGACTAGGTTTTTTGCTTCTGTACTTGTGGATTCTGACATGCTTCCTAACTCCTAAGCCAATGTCACTGGATTTTTCTCTGATGGTAGGAGTTGTGCTGCTTTGTTGGGTCTGGGAATTACTAACTTGGGTTTTTAAGCCAAGTTTAGCATTTATAGTGTCAAGACGGGAGATAATATAAGATGCTTGCAATGACTTGTAAAAAGTGGAAGAAGTGTATGATGGGAATGAGGAAGGAAAACTAGCGGAAGGGTTGGTTACCGGATCGAACGGCTCTGATGCCATTTGTTAAGGTACTGAGTAAAGTAATGGATAAATGGGAAAGTTAGATGATAATTTGAGAATTTATGTTGAGAAGGATAAAGATATTCTGAGATAAAGAGCAGGCAAGAATCTCACCTTCTCTCTAAAACAGCCCAATACTCTGTTATACAGAGAAAGCAAGCATCTCACTAACTCTCTAAGAACAGCCCTGGAGAATCTCCTAAACCAATTTACTCTCTGAATATTTCATGCTTTATTGAATAGGCCAAGGGCCAATTTATAGGAATACAAAGAGAGATAAAAATCTAATTCAAAATTCAAACTAGGAAATCTAAATAATATCAAAAATACTAAAAATATCTAAAATCCTAATAATATCTGAAATACTAAAATAATATCTAAATTCTAGTTACTAAATCCTACTTGTGGATATTCCACTTATTCTGAAATATCTAAAATAATAAATAATATTGCTGAAATATCTTAAATCCTATTTGTGGATAATCCACTTATTTTCAGATTTCCTAAAATGATAATAAAAACAAACTCAATTAATAAAATAAATATTAATAAAATGAGACTCTATCACGTTTGGATCCACTTAATGGGCTAGGGGATAGGATATTGACCCTAGTTTCTGCATTCCTTTGCCCTCTACTCACAAACCGTGTCCTATTAGTTGATCCTGGGGTTGATATGAGATATATCTTTTGTGAACCATTTCCTGATGTTTCATGGTTTCCTCCTCATGATTTCCCCCTCACAACCCAAATGCCTAATCTCAATCAGAATTCTCCTCAATGTTATGGGAAGATGATGAAAGAAAATTCAATTACAAATTCCACATTGCCGTCTTATTTCTACCTTCATCTAGTCCATGATTATAATTATTATCATATGTTATTCTTCTGTGACGAAGGTCAAAGTTATCAGCAAAAAGTTCCTTGGTTAATCATGAGATCGGGTGACTACTTCGTCCCATCTTTCTTCTTAATGCCTTCTTTTGAGCAGCAACTAAATAGTCTCTTCCCAAAGAAGGACACAATCTTCCATTTCTTAGGCAGATACCTATTCCACCCCACCAACAAGGTATGGGGACATATTACCAGGTACTATGAAGCCTATTTAGCTAAAGCTGACCAAATAATAGGCATCCAAATTAGAGTGTTCAACAAAGAAACAAGTCCATATTTCAAGCTGTAATGGATCAGATCTTATCGTGTGCTTTGAAAGAGAATCTCTTGCCTGATGTAAACAGACAAGAACAAGATAATGATGGTGCTGTAATTTCAACAGGAAGGCAAAAGTCAAAAGCACTATTGATAACATCTTTAAGCTCAGGATATTATGAAAAGATTAGAGACATGTATTGGGAGTATCCTACTGTGACAGGAGAGTTGGTAAGTGTGTACCAACCAAGCAGTGAAGAGTATAAGCAAACTGATAAGTTGGTGCATGACCAGAAAGCTTTGGCAGAGATGTATCTGCTAAGTTTCACAGATGTGCTGGTCACGAGCTCAAGGTCAACTTTTGTGTATGCAGCTCAAGGTCTTGGAGGTTTGAAGCCGTGGTTACTATACAAACCGGAGTATAATAAAACAGTGCCGGATCATGGTTGCCGGCAAGTCATAGTGATGGAACCCTGCTTTCATGATCCTCCCCTCTGTGACTGCAAGGCCAACAGAGTAACGGACACAGGTGATGTTGTTCCTCATGTTAGGCACTGTGAGGATGTGACTTGGAGTCTTAAGGTTGTTGATGTTTAAGCTTACTTATTATTGTCAAGGTTTAATGTGTAATTTTACTAATAAAATTTTTTCTGAGAAGTGTCTAGTATAAATAAGTTTTGGAAAGAACAAAAATACTAATAAACAATTTAAAATGATGCAGATTCACTAAGGCCATTAAATTTCATCAAACGTCCATTAGGTTTTACTTTAAATTGGCCTTAATGAATTTAACGAGTGTTTAATGAAATTTAACAGTCTTAATGAATCTACACCATTTTAAATTATTTGTTGGTGTTTTTGCCCATTTCAAAATTTAATTGTGCAGGATACTTCTCATGAAAAACTTTATTAATAAAATTATACGTTAACCTTGTTAATTATTACGCTTTCCTTGTCATGTGTGTTTCGCCAAATGGATTTGAGTACCAATGTACCTTCTTTATAAAGTTTTATTACAATATTCAAATCTAGAATTTGAGAAAAAAGTGTTTTTTTTTTTTTTTAATTCGTTAGACCTAAATTGAAGCCAAATTGTTGTGCTTTGAAGGGGTAATGTAATCTGCCACGGGTTAGACTGGTCCATAACACAAAATTGATCCCTCAAAAGGCCCTTTATAAACTCATTTTTTGAATGAAGCTAGAGATGAATTGGTAGGTTGGTTGCGAAATGTTTGAAAAAGTTGAGTTTACTGGAAATGATTATCTTTTCACAATGTAGTGAAATAATGTTTGATTTCTCATTGGAAGAAGCACTTACATTTAGTGTCGGCAGTGTCTTAAATATAATTACCTCCAAAAAAAAAAATACTTGTGCTTTTGTAACTAGATTTTTCTTTTTACTTGGTTTATTACTATATTTTCATTGTAAAGCATGACTGTCACACGTTTTAATTATCATTCAAGAATATTTTTTCTTACAAAATTACAATATTTAATGGAACTAATTTAGAATTTTTAAGCTTTATAAACCAGTATATTAAGTAAAATATATGACAATGTCCAAGTTTGTAGCTCAAATGGCATCAAGTACCTCTTTTAAAATTTTTTCAAACGTGAAGTTACAAGTCTTAAACCTTTGTGAAGAACAGGTTGAGTGCATGAGTTATGACCAAAAATAACAAAATACTACATCCGATCCTTATTCTAAATACAAGAGTTAGTATATAACAACTTATATCATTCACAAGTTAGGATTAATTATAATTTCAATTTTATATAATGCATCTGATTATTATATTTGAATCAAAACAGACATGGAAAAAAAAATTAGAACCCGCATTTTCTAGTTTTATTCAATTATTGTTGTGTGTATCTCAAATCAAAGGTACTATTTCATAAAATTTTCAATTCAGACGATAAAAATTCACATGCAATCCGCAATTTGCACTTAACATATTTGTATATGTTTGTTTTATCTCTCAAATTTAAATATCATCACTTTTTTTGCAACAACTTCAAATCATAAATATTTATAGAGGTTCGCCAGCCAATCACGATCAGCTTGAATGAAAGTTTAAATAATGAACACAATGGGGGGTAATGGGAGAATCACATTATTATAAAATAAAGAATAATTCTGACACTTCGCACCGAAGAGATCACCATCAATCAAAGAAAGAATATATCTCAACGTCAAGTTCAAAGCAAAGTTGAGAAAAAACACACAAAGTTGGGAGGCACATCCACATCGTATCAAATTCGAATAATTTCTACTCCAAGTCAAAAACAAAAAAACAAATCAAAATAATTTAAAAAATAGAGAGAATTAAAAAGAGGAGGTTTAGGAAATTGCCAAGTAACCAAGCAATCGTACTAAATTGCCACGCGTTTTCCCGTATTGCTTACCAACTAAAAGTTTTCGCTCAACACAAAACCCATGTAATGGACGATACTATTTCACTTTCCATTACACTCACTAATCACAATAATGCTTTTAACACTAACCTCTTTCTATGTACTTTGTTTAAACATCTGTCCACCTCAGAAAATAACACGCCTTCCCTTTTTTAAAAAGTTAGGTTTAGGTATATGATTTTTTCCAACACCGTTATTTGTTTTAACCCTCATACATGTCCTCTTTTTTCCTTTAAAGATTATTGCTTTATGTTTATTCTTGGGGAAATGAGATGCATGGCTACGTTCTTGCCAATTGGAAGCATGCTGATAAGCTAATTGATTATAAAATGGGAAATCATAGGTGATATTTAGAAAATATCTTGAGTCACATGTTTGGTTCAACTTCATGTGTCAGGATTACAAGGTAATTTTAATACATTCTACTTATTCAAGTGTTTGATTATTGTAGTAAAGTAGAGTAATATAATGTAATCTTGATTACAAACAAATCAGGTAACCTATATAATATGGATTCAAGTTTATATGAATCAACGTATGAACATTTATACCTTTCGTGAATTGAAAATTTAACATTTATATACTTTCCTTTTGCCTTGACAGTTGTTGTAACTCTTTTTTTTTTTTAAATATTTTTTGTTTTTCTACCCCTCAACATTGAAAAACTATCAACTTGCAGACATTTAAATTTTTTTTGAATTTGGAAAACGCTCAAATGAAAATATCATATCCCTCACAAAACAACAATATTGTGATTCAACAACAGCACTATCATGAGGGTTTTATAACAAATAGGGCAGCCCTTGAATCAAATTGACTTTAGTAGCAATGTAAAACATGTAAAAAATTAAAAGCTCAACATGGTCAATAAGAAGTTTGTAAAACAGCCTTTCATTTCGATCCTGAAACAAATATAAAAGCTCAAGCTTAGACTACGATTCCATTACAAATCTAACTATGCAGACACTTTCCTCAGGATATGCAAAGATTGATTTCAAACATGTAAATCAAATCCAATAGGAAAAAAACAATGGCAGTTGCAATCCTTATAGACAAAAGCTATTTAAAATTGAAGTGCTAGATTTCAGGAGTTATCATTCAAATCCAAAGTTACATTTTTTTTTTCGTGTCAAATTGTAGTTCACAAGTAAATTTAAATCCTTCTGGTGATAAAAGGAAAAAAAAATTCAAGCAAAGAAGCAGACAAAAATATCACTTCATTAAAATTATTTTACAAATGCACCTGAAGATCCATCATTACCTTGTACTTCTGCAATGGGACCTAATACTGGTGTATATGTCAGATCATTTTCTTCACCTAAACAATAAAATGACAGTCACTTTGACCTGATGTCATAAAGAACACAAAGTATATCCAATGCACCAAAAAAAACTATTAATAGGCATCATATCTAAATCTTCACCATAAAGCACTTCTTCTTGTCCAACCAACACAATCACACGAAACAGCACCAAGAGAAAGAAACCAACCCAAACAATCACAAACAAAAAAGGGGGGCCAAGGGAAAGAAAAAAAATTGCTTAACATAAAGTCATAGATTAGAGATGCATGTCTGTCAAATGAACTCAAATAAAAACAATGAAACCTGTCAATCAAAGAATATGAAGCAGAACACCATGATGTAAATAAGAATATACAAAAGAAAAACCAGAATATACGAATCATAGTGTTCGATGACAAATTAAAATAATCAAATAGCTAGGAAATTATAACAAAGCAAAAAAAAAACGAAAAGAAAAGAAAAATTCATCTTTGCCCCTTTTTATCATATCAAGACCTTTCAATCAAATACCCATTACCTGAATCTAGAAGCTACCACGCACTTGTCTAGATTATATCTAAATTCATATAAAAGGAGTCATATAATAGGAATTTATCAAAATGAATTAATATGAGACCTAGCAACAGAGACACTCCACGGCATAACAAAGTAGTCCTCTGTGGCTCTATCTTCGCCATATAAGTCCTGAACGCCATTGCCTATTGTGGGTTTACCGTTGACGTCGACCACCATAGAGTTGTCGCTGATTTTATGATGCAACGTGTGAGCAAGAGGTAGAGGGGAAGTCTAGGTCGGATAGGCCGGGAGGCGCGACACAATGTGAACTCTTCACAGGCGCGGCGCTACACAGTGTGAGCTTTATAAAGGTGGGAATGGTCTGATTTAGGGATTTTATGACAAAGTTTCAACGATTGGTTTTCAAAAACAGTTGTTGAATCCCACTTACAACAACTGGTTTGCAAAATCAGTCGTTGAATCCTACTGTCATATTTACAGTTGTGCCACCGCGTTGTTTTCTACTACTATTTTTCCAAAATAGTAGTCGTTAATTGGTGTCGTTAGATCATCTTTTTGTAGTAGTGTTAATTACATAAACATTGGAGTGAATATATATAATCTAATGATTGGTCCTATCAAATTGACTTGAGTCATTTTGATAGAAAGACCAACCTAATATACATACCTCATTAAAATCTAATAGGGGCTAGTGGGTTAAGCTCATATTACCGATTCTACTACATTCTCATTGGCTCCATGAACCAAGCTAGCCATATAATATAGTATTAATAACTTTTATTTAATTTGGTCAGCATCTTGTTTCTTTTACCCTATATTTGGATGAGAAGAAAATTAAGGATAAAACATTATTAGGAGGAAAAATTCTAAAAAATAGTAAATTTGTTTTAATATTTTAAGAAGATTTTAGTTCTAGTATCCCTCCCTTTTATTTTATTTTATTTTTCACTTTTCCCGCCACCTAAACATAAGGTCAGTGGTGTTTCAAATTCATGTTTTGTGAACGAATGAAAATTTTCATTCAAAAAGTTTTACATGTGTTTGATATGATTTCATATAACTCTGCATCAGTTAGATTTCCAAGCTAAGAGCCAAATAATATTTAGACATAAAAATAAAATAAAAGAAAATGACTTCAAGCGAGTTCCCCATGCTGCCTTTCTGTATCGTAATGCAGGAAGAGAGAAAGGCTAAGACTGTTGGCTGAGAACTTCCAAGTACGTACAAGTAGGTATCATCGAGCTTTTGTAGTCTTCCTCTTTTTTATGTTATAATATATTACATCCATTTCTTATTGTAATGCTTAATTTATCAAAATCAAGAAAAGTCGATGAAATCAGTTTCAAGTCATAAATATGCTTGCTATACATATAATTCTATTTTCAAAAATACCTTTACTTATTTAATGATAACTCTAAAAAATGACTAGTTGCTTATTAATAAGAGGTAGATTATCTCTTACCTTTGAAATGAAGGTATAACTGAATTTGTTTAACAAATATTTTAGATAAAGGCTATTTATTTCTAATAAACAGGAACAGAAAATGAGTCCCCAAAACTCCCTTAAAAAATTAATGGAGTATTTATTAAGATATTTAGATGCTAGATGGCATGGATAATGGGGAAAGGGAAATAATTGAGAATGAATAATTTGTGGGGCTAGGAACAAAAGCATGCATATCAAAATGTTGGGATCAAAGTTTTGTCACATTTTAAAAATTGGAAAATAGAAGGTAGTGACTCGTGATCAATAATTCGAAAGTAGGAAAGCCCACAAATCAGGGACCATTACCTACTTAACACAAATGTCCACATAATGTAGTTCAATTATATTCAAGCCCCACAGCTCCATTCATCAATATATGTTCCGTAGTCTTTTTTTTTTTTTAAAAAAAAAAAAAAGGAACATCATTCTCTCCAAGACATTATTCGTCACTCATTTCTTAAAAAAATAACCTTATTTTGTTCAAAACCAATTCCATGAATATCTACGAATATAATTTTTTGTGACTTGCATGGGCAATTCCAAATCATATAATTGGGTATCAATTTGCGGTTTCTAAAACAATATTGTGTCACTACACAGTCCTCGGATTATTTGTGTGCTCATATAAATAAAAAGAAATGGTTGGTAGTCATGAGATATTAACATTTTATAACTTCTTTCAGATTAAGGGATATAATATTCCTTAAATAAGCAAAAGATTCGAACGCTGTGGATGAAGATACCACATTAGAGAAACTATATTTTATTTAAGCCAAAATCCAATACATTGAAATACCGGATTAGTTATGAAAAAAATCAGCCAATTGGCAAAGATTAGAAACACACAATAAATAAAAAAATATGGGATTTGCTTGCAAATGAAAATGACAAGAGAATGCACGCCTAAAAACATCATTAGTCATAAAAATTATGATTTTAAAATTAAAAAATAGAGAACGGTTCCAAAATGTCTTGATCTCACATCACAGTGCGATCAATTTTTTTTAAGTGGAGGATGGGGCCAAAATGAGTAAGGATAAGATTGACTTTTTCATTCACACTCATACAATTTGAATAGTTTGATTGTGCCCCCAGCAAAAAAGAAAAAGAGGGGAAAAAAATTGATTTGATGTGTGAATTTCTATTTCGAGGCTTGTCCGTTTCTCGTTTTTAGACAATTTCTCTTTTGCCTTTTATGGCATGAGAATTGTGCGTAATGTGCTAACTTTGCCATATTTGAGTGGTTGCTCTCAAAAATAAAGTCACATAATCTTTACATTAGCTAATCGTGACGGTAATTAATATTCACCTTACACTTATATATGACCTGGCTACACGTGGCGAACACGATGCCTCATTAATTTATAATGACTTCTCCTATTGTCCTTGTTTTGTACGTTATTCATACGAGTTTTATGGCATTTATAATTTATAATTAGTGTATTTTCATTTGCCAATCTCTCAAGTAGCTGTATACATGCTGACATGATGATAATGATGTCTCCTTTTATTTTTCTTCCAACTGGACCTGTTATTTTACAGACTCCTAGACCGGATGGATTTATATTTATTTTTAATAGTTTCATGATGAAATATTAAAATATACACCACTCAGTTTTTAATATAAGGTTTATTTACCTAATTTTATTAAATTAAATAATTAAATTAAATTAATTACTATGAAATATTTTTTTCTAAAACACCCTAACCATATTTTTTCAAGTCCCTCATTCCCCCTTTTTTTTTTTTGTTATTGTTGATAAAGCAAGGTCTACTCTACAAATAATACGTTATATAATTTTGAAAATTATTAATACAAAAAAAATTTATGTATTTGCTATATTAGTAGTTTAGCAGAAATGGTTAGTCCCTCTTATAATATGGTGAAACAAGGTTCGAATTTTTACTGGTAGAGGTGTCCGCATTTATTGCCCGTTAGTGCCTCAAATAGAATTGCCTCTAAATAAAAGGATATATGTGCCTAGCTGTAACACCCCAAATTTTATTCATAAAAAATATATTTTAATTATTTGAATAATTCAATAAAATGGTGAATATTCATGAATTTGGATCTTGTGAATTTTGAAATATTCATATTCATAAGGAAATGGGCAAATTAATTCAAAAATTGAATTAAATTACAAAGGGGGTAGCAAAATTATAATTTTGCCAATTTAGCCCAAGATTAATTATTTTCCAATTAATTGGAGTTAATTTCAATTAATCAAGGAAAATGCATAAAAGGGATTATTCTCGGTGGAATAAAATCAAGAATTTGGGGAATTAGGGGGAATTATACATAGTTCAATTAGATAAATTATGAAATATATGAAAAATATTTTTTCTCCTCTACCTTCCCTCAAATTCGTTTAATACATGGAAAAATAAGGGAAAAAGTTAGTCAAACCCATTGGACATAAATGATAGGAAGGTATGGCATAAAGTTGAATGAGTATGGCCTAAAGCAAGGGAGTATGGTGGGAGGTATGGTGGAGGGATGGTGTACATGAAAGGTGGAGAGATCTCATCCATTGGCTAGATCAAGGGCTGGGATAAAACATGAAGACAAAATATTAAAACACATATTCTCCCTCCCCTTGTGCATATTTCGTCCAAGCCATGGAGAAAAGGAAGAGAGAGTGAGTTTGTGAAGCTCTTGAAGCTAGAGAGAAAGAGGAAGGAAAATCAAGATAAGAGCTTGTGTTCTAAGGTAATTTAAGCTTCTTATTTTGTGTATTCATCCTCTAATCTCTTTTTCTTCATGAAAATCATGGATTAGCAAGCTAATCTTCAAGGTTGAGAAGAGAGAGAGGACTTCCTAGAGAGAGAAACACCAAGGATCAAGAGGTAATCTCCAAAACCTCAACTTCTTAGTGTATTGAAGTTGTTGTTGGTGATTGTTGTTTGGTTTATGTAATTTTTGGTTAAGTTGTAGAATTGGAAAAGTCATAACCTTAAGGGGTTATGCTGCCCAAAATCCTTTAAATCATGATTATGAAGTGTTTAAATGAGTTAATCAAGGATTATAAGTGAAAAAGTACAAGTTTTGGAAGCTAAAACACAAAGCTCCATTTTTCTATTTTTCTCTCAATATTTTGGCCAGACCAGTCTGGTAGTAGGAGTTGGATTTTCATGCAATAAATGGTTCCATTAGACTCAGTGGGAAAAAATAGGTGGGGTTACAGTTGGGAACTTTTTCGGTAGAGGCCGAAAAAGCATAATTACGAAAACGCCACTGAGATCCCTAAATAGGGGCTGTCAAGGGTATTTTCATAATTTGACAGTGAATCTGGTGATTTCTAACCTGGAAATGGATTCCTTGGGCGAAAATAAGTCAGAATAGCCTTAGTCAAAATTTTGGGAAAACGTGACATCGGTAGGGGTGGAAACAGGCCAGGCCAGGCCAGGCTTGACCCTTAACAGACCAGGCCTGTTTTGTAATAAACAAGCCTGAGCCTGGCCTGTGGCCTATCATAGGCCTTTCTTTCAGCCTGAGCCTGGCCTGTACAAAGGCCTGGCCTGGCCTGTGGCCTGTTAAGAAGTCTGTATTTTTAAATTAATCAAAATAACTTAATCAATCCAAAATTACAGAAAATAAACAAACTATACAACACCAAATACAACAATATAATCATTTTTATTACAATTACATACCAAATCATCAACAAGTGACAATTTACAACACCAATTGCAACCAGTGGCTGTACTTAACATTATCAAACACACCACAACCTATCCAGTGTTCTTCATGATTTCTTTTGAACTCATCTGAAAAGAAGAGGCAAGCATCACTTAGTTTGTCAAAAGGAATCAAGCCCTAAAAAGAAATTTTTAATACAATATATTCTAAGAAAAAGGGGATATGAGCACACTAACATGTACTTAAAAGAGCATCCATCATTAATTAGTCACACAGAACAATAAGAAGCCTTTTAAATATGAAACATACACGTTAAGAAAGAGCTTTGCCCATGTCTATGTTTATGTTAGTATTGTATCCCATGTCCCTGTCAATATCCATGTTTACTGGCTTTTAAAGCTGTTATGATAAGATCAAATGCTAATCCATTTTATAGGAAATTTTTTAATGAGTTCCAGATTTTCTAGAGCTAGATGCAACATATACTAAATAATTTCACTTTATACATCACATTGATGATAAAATAAACGTTTTCAGAACAGATTCATTAACAGATACATTAACATTTCTTTTTCTTCCTGCCACAGTCACTTGCACCTAAGCAGAATGGAAATAAAAAAGGAAAAGCATGCATTCACGCAGAATTTTAAGCATTGTAATTCACAATAAAGCATCAAATTGTAAATGGGCTTCCTTATGGAAAAGAATTCAAGGATGCACCTAATGGAGTTCTGAAGAAATACCTAAACCATGGATATGAACAATAAAAAAAAAATCACTATTTTTCTTGCAAACAGAGAGCCTTCAATTACAATTTAAACCAAATCAGTGTGACCACCAACCACAACCCATCAATGTAATTTCTTCTTCTAGTTCAAAGACCTGGAAAAGAAGAAATCAAATACAATGAATTTTAGAGGCATACTTTGCGATTGATTAAGAGTGAGAGATTTAGAGTTAAGCATTCTACCTGCAGTGGCTTGCGAGTGAGAGATCGAGACAGAGTCAGATTGGACGCAGATCAAAAGGGAGTTTTAGACACAGTTCACTGGGACCAATTTTGTTCATACCGCAAAGAACTTCAGAACAGAAGCCAAGAAAAAAAGACAGAAAATCTTAGCCTGAGTGTTTTGACCCAAAAAAAAAAAGCAAGAGAAAAGAAAAACTCACCAGAAGCTGCATCCATGAACTTCCCACCGATTAAGAGCAAGAGGAAGTCGAGCGTGAGTAGTGCCTTCCATCTCCAAGCTCAAACAAAACCCTAATCCCCAAATCAGTTTCTTTTCTTCGAAAAAGAGGAAATAGCGAGGGAGAAGAGGAAGAGAGTGAGAGGAACTTACTAGAATGAAGAATGGACATAACTCAGCGAGCTTCAAGACAGAGACGGAAGACTGGCGATGAGAGGAAGACGCGAGGCGAAGAGAGGCGGAGCGGCAGCGGGAACGGGAGAGGGAGCGAAAGCGAGAACGAGAGCGAAGGTTTGAGGGGGTAGGTCAGTGGAGAAATTAAAAAACCTAGAGATATTGGGCTGACGCTGTTGGGCTGTTGGATTGAAACAAATGGCTCAAAAAAATTTTTTTTTTATATATATTAACAGGCCGGCCTGATAGGTCTAAAAGGCCTAACAATAGGCCTAGGCCTGGCCTGTTTAGTAAAACAGGCTTTGAAATAGGCCTAGGCCTGGCCTTTTATTCTAACAGGCCAGGCCTGATCAGGCCGGAAACAGGCCAGGCCACAGGCCCCTGACAGGCCGCCTGGCCTGTTTCCACCCCTAGACATCGGGCCGGGTACGGCGGAGCCGGGCTGGGGTCCCGGGGGCATTTTGTAAATTTTTACCATAGACTAATATAACCACAATAAACACTATGGGATAGTCTAAAATGATACTTGGATAGGTTATGACCTATTTCTGGTACATTTAATATTTTAGGACCGATTTGGAGACCGGATACGACACGTTCTTCGAGGCACATTTAGAAAGGGGATATTAAAGCTTTGAGGTAGGGACATTATCTTTCATACACTATGCCATAAGTTATGTGATTGTGTGGATGCCGTTGTTTTGTAAATACACTTTATTAATCAACATGATTTGCCTAGAGAGAGGCAGTTGTGCCATAGGTGCACTTACACTGGGAGTTGACAGAAGTCCAACCGGTGTAGATTGTGGGGCTGGGCCCTACTCATGTATACATGACGATGATGTGTTTATATTGTTCATTAATTTGTGCATACCTTGGCGCATGTCATATTTACTTTTTGCATTTTCTATGAACGATATTATGTCTTTACGGGGATTCTTCGGAATCTCACCCTATTTTTAAATAAACACCTCAGTGGGTACCAGTGAGCCAAAGGGAAAAGATGTAGACGCCGGTAAGTGAACGGCATGTGTCTCGAGGCGCAGACAAGATCGTGGTCATAATTAGTCTATTTTGTGATATTTTGGTGAAATTTGTAAATATTAAAACTTCCGCTGTATTTTCCGTTTCCGTCGATGAACAATATCGGAATTGTAAACGAACGACGTTGGGATCGTAAACAAATATTTTTATCAGTATAATTGTACTTTTCTATATGTCCATTGAATTCCGTCTTTATTACTCTTCGATTATCAAAATGGAAATGGGTGTTGACACTAGCAAAAAAATAACTTCTATATCCATCAAATTTTTTATAAACACAATAAAATTACAATAATTATATATCAATTTAATCTAAATAATATATCTATTTTGTTTATAAGTTTTAAATTAATTATTATATTTCTTAGTTGAATTTCTTTTAATTAAGGCTTCACAGTTTGACAAATACTTACATGCTTTGAGAGCATCATGTCGTTAAACTCTGTCAATTGAAAACACAACAACTTATAAATTGGCGCATGACTAATCTAGAACAACTCACATTTTTTTTGCCAATAAAATCACATTTTATTTTGTTTTAAATAAAAATAAATATCTTAATTTGAGAAAACAAAATATCAACAAATATTTTTCTTAAAAACAAAATATAATGTGAATTATTTTAAAATCATCTACTAACTACAATTAAAATAAAACACGTTATTATGTTTTTATTGGACATACTTCCAATGAACACCGTGCACTCGTGTGGCATATAAGTAATTTTCTCCGAGATCAAGTCTTTAAAGGAAAGGACAGGATCATTGGGGCCTGGAGGCCCCGCCTGGAAGGCTACGATACGACGATCGGAAATCCAGTTAGGACTACGGCGGGCTCAATCACATGTTGGTGACATCATAGCTGGATGGTTGTGAGCCACATACACGTGGCGCCTTGTGGCGCGTAATATCTCGTTCATTGGTTATTTGCTGAGTCTTGCCAAACCCGAACCGTGTGAGGAATCAGCCTGGGATCAGTGTGGGCCCTCACTTGCTTCTTTGTCGACCGTTAAAAGGAAATATTTATATATTTTAACGGGTTAATATAACTTTTGGTCCCTGAAGTTTGATCTAATTTTGGTTTTGGTCCCTCAAGTTTGAAATCTGTGGTTTTGGTCCTTGAAGTTTTACCCGATTTTGGTTTTAGTCCCTGAAGTTTGAAATCGGTGGTTTTGGTCCCTGAAGTTTCACCCGATTTTGGTTTTGGTCCCTCAATTTTGAAAAGGACTTGGCGACCCAATTAAAAAACCCGACCCGACCCAGAAAAAAACCAAGTCCTTTTCAAACTTGAGGGACCAAAACCAAAATCGGGTGAAACTTCAGGGACCAAAACCATCAATTTCAAACTTCAGGGACCAAAACCAAAATCGAGTGAAACTTCAAGGACCAAAACCACATATTTCAAACTTGAGGGACCAAAACTAAAATTGGATCAAACTTCAGGGACCAAAAGTTATATTAACCCTATTTTAAAAGCGCTATTTCATTTATAATCTAATTAATTAAAATATAACAATTTGTGGTTGAATTATCTAAAAAAATTTAAACTTTTAAAATTTTAGGGATGATAAGAGGAAATTATATTTTTTATTTTTTTTAAATTAAGAAACTTATGTTTTTTTTAAATTATAAAATTTAAATTTCTTCATATATCTTATCTGTTATATAAAATTAAAATAAAATATATTATTATATTTTAATTATTCATTTCTACTTACAGGATATGTAACGGTTTCAGCAGTTAAAAACGCCTAATTCTCTGCTCAATCTGACATCACCCACTCCGCATCTCAATTACCTTAACACCCCTCATTCGAAAGCGTTTTTTTTTTTAAGTAGTTTTTGGCACAATTCAGTGATTCACACAATCCATGCATTACAAGCTTATCTGAAAGAGACTGGATGGTTAAAAAAGGGAAATTTCATTAAATGCTGCTGGAGACATTTAATATCGAATAGCTCCAAAATTTTCTACAACTTCAATGTATTCTTAGGGTTAAACTAAAATTAAATTTTTTCAGCAGTAAAGACATTTATCCTTTATTTTGTACTTGATCGAAATGGTCTTATAAATTTTTATTTGTATTGCATAAATGGATATATTTGTTTTGTAAATAGCATGTGTTATTGTGATTATGCCCATTATCTTGTATATTGTTGAAATTGTCTTGTAATTTTATTTACTTATCTTGTAAAAAAAAAAACATATTTGATTTGCAAAGTCTGCACATGTATCTTGTAAACTACATATGTTCTTGTGAATGCCTCTTGTCTTGTACATGGATTACGTGGTCTTATAAATTTCCATATGTATCTTGTAAATAGCATATGCTCCTTGTCTTCTATATAGTCGAGTCAGTCTTATAATTTCACTTATTTGTCTTATAAATTAACATATTTAACTTGTAAATTCCAACATGTGATATTATGAATATGCCTTTTCTCTTGTACATGGTTGAGATGATCTTATAAATTCTCACGTGTGTGGCGTGAATGGACATTATTGAATTGTAAGCTCTGTTTATTTTTTTCTTTCTTTTTGCATGTTTGTTTTTGTCTATCGCCCATAAATTAATTTCATTTGCCCCAAAAGTGTGCAGTGGTGTTTCAGATCTTATGGAGACAATTGGGAATTACTAAAGTGGGGGCTATTTGAAATCCCCCCCCCCCCAGAAATAATTATGAGTTGTATTTATTTCTTTTTTAAAAGGTTAATTTGCAAAAACATCCAATAAACTTTTGCACACAACAAATTTTGAGAGGTAGGGTGGAATTATGCACAAGAGAGGCAAGTTGTTGATGTTACCAAAATTACACTCAAATTGATATGGGAAAAGATTAAACTATAATCATAATATGATACTGCCAAATTTAACAACTCTAAGCCTAATTGCTAAGCCCTAATCGTAATCTGATGATAAGGTGGTTGGGGGCTTCTAACATTATGCCATAAATGCACCAATCAAAGGATAGACCGATTCAATGTCCAATAAGGCCATTCAGGTTAATATTTTTATTTACATCCCATTCCACACAGCTTTGTATCCTAATTTAAATTAAACATCCACGTAGCCCATTTTCTAGGGGACCTCAAATTTTGCAGAAAGAAAATGAAATTTGATTTGATGATTTGTCCATTTCCATTATGCGCCTATTTGTCACCATACACAAAATGATTGTTTACTATCATAATAATAAAACGAAAGCTTCAAGGTCAAAGAAGGATAATTAAAAAAAGCAGAGTAAATTATATATAAATGGTACTTCATCCCGTCCTTAATAGAGGATATATTTGAAGAGTTGATTTCGATACTAAATATAAAACATAATTTTTATAGTTATTAATTTTTTTTTAATTTAACCCTATTGATACACCATCAACAATAATAAAGGAGGAAAGGGAGGGAGTGAATTAAGAAAGGTGATTAGGGTGTTTTAAAAAAAACTTGTCATATTAATTAACTCAACTAACTTACTTAATCTAATTAAATTAGATAAATATGTTTTATATTAAAGACTGAGGGGCATCAAGATTGAAGGTTTTTGTGAATTTGACAATTAATTGTTTGATTAGTGGAATGAAAGATGATGTAATAAAATATAATGAGTGAGAATGTAATGTAATGCAAATTACACGACTTTGTTTGATATAGTGTATATTTAAGAATTTGAGAATAAAATGTAAGGGCAAATTAAATAATATATATATATATATATATATATATATATATATATATATATGTCTATATATTCAGGCAGTGTAATCCTAATACATATACTTAAAGAGAATCAACATTATAAAATGTAATCCCTTTACATTGTATCAGCTCAACCAAACACATGAATTAGCCATTTGTATTGATATTACATCTAGTTTGTGCGCATGTAGTTGAACTTAATGGGCGATAAGGAATCCATATAATTAACACATAAATTAGGGAGTCCATTTAATTTAAACATTTTTAAAAAAATACAGGTAATTTATTAAAAAATGGAGCGGCACAAGAAGTGTATTTATAAAATTTATAAAACAAAATGTTTTGAGGAAATAAAAGGCAATTTGGTGGTGCTTTCACTGATGCAGTTAGGATGAAAGACGTGCAAGGATGAAATTGGACTTTTTAGGAGAGGTTTTATCATGCAACATAAAATATATTTAAAATTGTAACAAAAAAATAAAATATATTTAAAAAATGTGCCACACACTCACACACAAACACACACTCACACACAAACACACGGGGACAAAGTGGGACGCGCATGTGGTATTTTTAGACAAATTAAGAAAAGAGGATCTATCTTGAGGATCTTCTCATGTCATGCTTTGCTCCTTTGAAACGCAATATATTGCACTTATCCCAAAATGGGATTTTGAATGAATGAATGACTGACTGAACGCTCCTCCTAAACACAAATCTAATTCATCATCAAAATTTTTTCAGAGATTTTCTGCAGATGCGTTTATTAGTTCCTCTTCTGTATTCCTCGATCAACATAATATGTTCATGATCTTCACAAAGTTCTGAAGACTAGTTTCTTCATGAAAACCAGACAAACATCTCAAGGCTCAGTGATTTCTTCATTGAGAACTTTTGAATTTTTTTTATTTTTATTTTGCTTGAAAGCCTCAGGTATCCAGCCTCTTCGAGAACCGACTAATCCAAAGTCGCTCCCAGAATAAAAAGGGCTTCCCAGAAATCGAGTTCGGGTCCTTAAAACTATATGGTGGAGGAGGCATATTGACTCCCACTATTAAATTATCGAAACCACGCAGAACTTTTGAATTATTAGTTTGACAATGAACTCTCCGGTCGTTTTCGTTTTCGTACAGCCAAAAGAAAGAGAGAGAGAAAATTGGAGACCTTGATGTGTACAGGGTATCTTCGATGTATGTTGGAAGAAAACGCAGATAAAAGTTGGTAAATATTATTTCTATATGTCAAAGGATTCGCGTGCACGTGTGTCACTGAGAGAGGGAGGAAGATGAACTGGAGAGACTTTCGATTTCAAATGTAAACGTACTGAACTTAAAAGTCCCCACTAATGCACTGTTTGATATAATTATAATATATTACCAGAAATCAAAAGTCATATTCTCGCTCTTAAGTTAATTTCAGCATGAGCTGGATCATACTTACTCCTACGAGTCTCATCTCAGCATGATTTTTTCAAACCAAATCTTGATTTTATAAAAATCCCTCTAAACATCAAATCACAAACAGTATTTTTCCCCCTTGAGACTTCACAGCCAACATAAACAGACGGGGTTTTCATCACTCTTCACCGCCATTAATTCATTACAGTTATATACTTATTCCTAAGCACACAGACTAGCTAAGATCAATTTCAGATGATACTATATGGTAACTGAACTGATCAGGGCTCTTTCTTATTCCTCGTCGTCCTCTCTAGAGTCATCTTCACATTTGAACTCAGTAAGTCCACAAACCTTCATAGTCCATTGCTGCAGATGAAGCAGTTGGTTGCTGCCGCTGATGATGATGGAGATTCGACACAACCGAGGAGATTTCAGGGTTCAAGTCTGTAGTGAGACCTGTTTCTTGAGACACACTGATCATGTCCCTCTCGGGCTTGAAATTGTTCCTGCTTGATTCTTGGTTTTCAAGCAAGGCTCTGAGCAAGGTCTGGTCTTGCAGGCCATAAATAGAACTGGGCAAAGCTAAACTTGAAGCAGCTTGATGATGTGGTTGTTGAGAGGAATATAAAAAACCAGAAAGTGGGATTCTGGGAAGTGTAGTGTCTGAGGAGGGATTCGAAGAAGAAACACCATAATTAGGGAAGTTGTTGCCGTAGGAATCAAAGAACCCTCCTTGGTTGTTTCTCTGATGAGCATCGATTGGATTGGAGAAGCAGGGCACGTAAGCCGATTGATCTGTGACAGGTTTGGTTTTATTGCCAGGGAAAGGTGACAAATCTGTCAATGGAGGCAAACCAGAAGGACCCAATTCATTTCCCAGAGAATCTAACCTCATCATCCCAGAAATATGGGTTTTCTTACCACTTGAACCTTTTTGAAAAACCCTGCAAATCACCCACTCGTTCTGCCAACAAAAAAAAAAAAAAAAAAAAAAAACAGGATCAAAATTCACAACCCCTTAATGGAAGGAAACAGAACAAAGAGCCAAAAACTATGTGCATGTGAATATATATATATATATACCTTTGCGGTTTTAGGGAGGTTGTGGACCGAGAATTTACCCTCTAATCTGTATTCGTGCATGACCCAGTTGGTTTTTCCTCCTTTGGGGGCTCTTCCTTTGTAGAAAACCAGAGTTTTCTTCATACCAACCAGAGATTTTCCTCTGTAAATCTCTTTATCTTTCCCTGTGGCTTTCCAGTATCCTGTTTCAGTGGCCCTGTTGGTTCTCAAACCAGTTGGGTATTTTCTGTCTCTCACGCAAAAGAAGTACCACTCTTTTTCTCCCATTTTGGCTTTCCCTACACCACCCCAAAAGATTGTTCAGTTATTAAGCTCTAATAAGTACATGTCAACAGAATTAACCAAACACACAAGATGGTTGTGAAAAAGTTGCATTTTTTTTTTTTAACTTACATGGCAAATCCCATGGCTCAGACCTGTTCAAATCGACCTCCCCAATGGCCCTAGCAGAGAAGTTGGAATCAGTGACCTTCTTGTACAGGTAATGACTTATAAGCTCTTCATCAGTCGGATGAAACCGAAATCCAGGAGGCAAATTCATTTTCTCTTCTTCCTTACAGAGTTCCACAACGTTTTCCATTTCTGGGCTATGGAAAACTAAAAATTCTCAATCTGCACAAAATTCACAAGTCAGAATTCGATCAAAGAAACTATGATCTCAAAAGGGTAACCCTCTAAAAGTTTCAAACCTGGAAGGAGGATGATGATGATGATGATGTTTGTTGATGAAGAACAAGTTGAATGAGCGAAACTTGGGGAATTTATAAAGGCAATCAGGGAGTGAGGTTTAAGAGAAAACGCAGAGAAAGTGGAAAGAAAAAGAAGGGAGAGATAAGGACGAAGATCATGGAACTGAAAAGGGGTTGGGAGAGACGAATTGAAGGATGGAGATGGGAGAAAAAAAGCGGAGAGAAAAAGGAGTTGCCTAAATACTGCGTTGTGTGTGTTTGGATGCAAAGAAACGTGAATTGTAACGCAACCTGGTTAGTTGTTTATAGCCCACTTCTCTCTACTTTCCTCCAATCATCATTTTTTTTTTTTCCTTTTCTTTTTCATTTCTTTTCCCGGCTAACGCCGTTCTTGCAATTTCAATCACTTAGCTATGACTATATTGTAATTTCAGTATCCAACATTATCTTATAATATTATATA
The DNA here is from genome assembly GCA_963855925.1 of Inga laurina. Classification (NCBI taxonomy): domain Eukaryota; kingdom Viridiplantae; phylum Streptophyta; class Magnoliopsida; order Fabales; family Fabaceae; genus Inga; species Inga laurina. The sequence goes on from OY979713.1 coordinate 41,921,687, forward strand.
ATTTCACTTTCCATGCATAAAAGGAATGGCTACTAAAAGTATTGAATTTATTTATGATGGTATCCTGTAGCTTTTTGTTTTGATCTTATTAACAGAATCTAAACAACTAACTATTTTAGTTTTGAGGTTTGTAATTACTCCTCCTAATATCAGTATTTACTTTGAAATTTAAATTCGAGCCTCAGAAGGATCTATCGAGACCTTACATTTATAAAGTCCAAAGGAAGGAATATAGTCACAAAAAAGTTACAATAATAATAAGCCAGCAGTAAGAACTTGTTGTCATTTTCTGCCCCAAAACATGTTAATGCATATTGTTAGCTTGTCATGATATTTAATGATTATATTCTTTTATCGGTACATCATAGTAATTATCCCAATAAAATTTTATCTTCAGTTTAAATTTTCAATAAAAATGAAAAACTAAACTAAATGGCTTAAATACTTGTTAATAAAAATGTGTCAAGATATATTTGAGTGATCATTATTAAGAAGAAAAAAGGAAAATAAAAAATAGGGTTAAGCAGCAATTTTGTCTCAAAAATTGTCATCGAGGGGTAATTTTGACCTGACCGTTATCCAAGTTAATTTTGACTGTTAGTTAACTAAATATATTAAGTTGGCAGTTCACTTATCATCCACGTTATTGCTAAGGTTCAAATTTACCCTGAAAATCTATGTGTCATCTACTTCTTTTTTTAAAGTTAGATTTAAAATTTATGTGGCAAATTTGCATCTTAACAAAAATAAAGTGGATAACATGTGGAAATTCTAGCTTAGCATATTTGGTTAACTAACGATCAAAATTAACTGAGATAATGGCTAGAACAAAATTGCTCTCTAAAATACTTTTGGGACAAAATAGACCCTTAACTATAAAAAATGACTTAAATAGTTTGATGATACAACAAGCATTATAAATTATCAAAATTTGTTTAACTACGTACGCTACCCATATACCTGAATTTTACATAAAATTTCAAATTCTGTTTTACTACGCTTTCACTATGTCCTTTTTGTGGAGAAAATATTTATTTATAGTAAATTTTCATGAGATCTCCATGTATAAAAGTGAAGGCAAAGCACCAGATTTTAATAATTGAGGATTATTAAATGCAGATATATCAACTGAACAGAGAAGAGAATATTATGCGCTTTTTTGTGTGTTTGAATTTGTTGGAGGACGCAAAAGAGTATTTGAGAAGCAAATATTCTTTTTTCTGGATTTTTGAATCCAGTTGTGTTGTGTGAGTGCCAATAATGTTTACAAAAAGCCTCCGTCTTTTATTTCGCTATCGCTTTTCCCCCATTCGAAATGACCCATTTGGCCTTACACATTCATTTGGCCAATACACCACAAAGTAATATGCTAATATGATACAATGTTGGGATAGTTTAATTTTAGCTTATAAGTGATTTTTAATCATATTTTATGATATATAAGGTAAGCATGTGAGAGAAATTTTATTTCAATTTATATAAAAAAAACATTTATAAGTGCTTTTTAAGCTATCTCAAACAAACACAAATGAGTGCGTTTTAGTAAAAAGGTTAAGGAGTAAATTTACCAATAAAGTTTTAAAGAATGAGCGTATCACACAATTATGTTTTAAAGGGGGTAAAAATACACATGAGGAATTAAAAGTGAAGTATCCAACACAAAACCGTTAAATTTAACCTAACAACATTACATTATAAGCAAGGTATTAAAACCCAGACCAGGTATTGAACCGGTCGGGGTACTGAGTTAAGGGTCAGTGGGTCAGAATGGGGCCAAACTGGAGCTAAACCGGGACCAAACCGGTGAGAAATTGAAGATTTTAGATTTATAGTATGAAATTCTAAAAAAAAATTGTAAATTTTTTTTAAAAAAAATTGTAACCTGGAACGGACCGGTCTACCGTCCGGTCCGGTCCGGGTTGCATAACATTGATTATAAGAGAAGAAAACCCCTAACTGCGTTAGTTTAAATTTAACGGTTTTGTGTTGGATGCTTCACTTTTAATTCCTCATATGTATTTTAGCCCCCTTTCAAACATAATTATAAGAGACGATTTTTCTTTAAAACTTTATTAATAAATTTATTTCTTAACCCTCTGTATAACTCTCTCGTGCGCTTGTTCCTAGATATTTCAAGCTACAAGGCTAAAGAGAATATACGTATACACTTTAAATATAATGAAAAATAATATCAATTTTCACAAGGGAAAATCCTTGATAAAGGAGCTCAAAATTTTGAAAAGACAAAGACGTGATAGAAGATTCTAAAATCCTGCAGAGGTGATAAGTAACTGATAAGGGATTTTCATTTTGAGATCAAAAGACTGGTTTGCCCTTATGAGCTGAAAAGAAAAAAAGAGAGAGGTATGTGCAGAAGTGACATGAAAGAGTTGCAAGACGAGAGTGAAGGAGCAAGCCAGTGAAATGTAAGGCAGCCGAGGTATGTATAAATATTCCCTTGAGTCATTGATCCTCAATCATTATTTTTCCTCATCTTCATTTGGGTGGGAAACGAGGGATTCAGATCTACGTATTTGGGTTGGAGGGACGTGAAGGTTGTTGTTAGTGCAGGGGAAAAATTACTAATATTGGCTGAATGTGGTAGAAGATGGTGGAAGATGAGGTGAGTTAGAGCTATGAGGATGGAGAGAGAAAAGAGGGTGGATTTTGTAGGAAATGAGTAAGATGAAGTTGTGAAACCCTAATCAGATATGTGAAACACTGAAGTGGGCATTTAGTTTTCTTTTTTTGAACTGATATTGTGCTGATTTATTTATTGCAGGGGACTTGACAAAATGGATGAGAATATTAGGTCAAGTTGTACAAAAGAGTTGTTTTATTATTTTCGTATAGGGGAAATTTAAAAGTAATAATAAATGTGAAATTAAATACATTGGAGGTAGTGTGAACATAAAAATGCTAACAGATGGAATAAGATTGGAAGATTTAAGGGAAATTATATCAACATGAACAAATGGGATAAGACTGGTTAATATGTCTGACTGCTTACTATGTACACAATTGTTATGTTTATGTGTGTTGTCATGTTGGAGGAAACAATTTTTCCCTTTGTTAGATGTATGAATCCATTTGGTTGACAACACCGGTCTTGTGTTATCTTGCTAAATGTGTTTCTGAACTTATGACAGTTAACTAATTCCCCAAATTCAGATAACAGTTTAACAAATTTTCTTAACATTTTTACAAGTACAAATAAGGTTTTTCGTAAGGTACGTAACATTTTCCTCACCTTACACAAGAAAACACTCCAAAAGTGGCATGACTTTCCCAATTTCAGATAACCTGTTGTTATATTTCTATAAGGTTTTTACAAGTTTATTTAAGCATTTTTGCTTATTCCTTGGCATGTTCTTGAACGTGGACAACAAAATTCCCTAACACTATAAATGTTTTCCCAATTTCAGGTAAGCGAATATCAATTTTTTATAATGATTTTGCAAGTTCATATAAGCACTTCCGTAGATTCCCTTACTTTTTTTTTTCTGAACTTGCACAACAAAATCAGCTGAAAATTTGAAGGTTTTTCCCATTTTAGATAAGCGTATATCAATATTTTATAAAGCTTTTCCAAGTTCAGAGAAGCATTTATGCAGGTTCCTTGACATGTTTTTGAACTTGCAAAACAAAATTCCCTAAAAATCTGAATGTTTTCCCCATTTCAAATAAGAGTATATCAATTTTTTATAAGGCTTTCCCAAGTTTAGATAAGCATTTACGTAGGTTCTCTGACATGTTTTTTGAACTTGTAAAACAAAATCCCCTGAAAATCTAAAGGTTTTTCCAATTTCAGATAAGTATATATCAATTTTTTATAAGGGTTTCACAAACTCATATAAGCATTTCCGCAAGTTCCCTGACATGTTTCTGAACTTGCTAAACAAAATCTCCTGACTATCTGAAGATTTTCCCAATTTCAAATAAGTATATATCAATATTTTATATGACTTTCGCAAGTTCAGATAACATTTCTACAGGTTCCCTCACTTTTTTCTCCACTAGTATAACAAAATCCCCTGATAGTTGCATATGTTTCCCAACTTACGATAAGAGTTTGTCATTTGTTTATACGACTTCGCAAGTTCAGATAACATTTCCACAGGTTCCCTCACTTTTTTCTCTACTAGTATAACAAAATTCCCTGACAGTTGCATGTGTTTCCTAACTTACGATAAGAGTTTGTCATTTGTTTATACAGCTTTCGCAAGTTTTGATAAGCATTTCCACAGGTTCCCTCACTTTTTTTTAACCACTAGCACAACAAAATTCCTTGGCACTTGCATGTGTTTCCCAACTAACAATAAAAGTTTGTCATTTATATATAGGGCTTTTGCAAGTTCATAGAAGCAATTTCGTAGGTTCTCTCACTATTTTCTCCACTAGCACAACAATATCCCCCAACTTTTGCATGCTTTTCCCAATTTTATATTACCGGTTATCATTTTTTTTAAGTATTTCGCTAGTTTAGATCACCATTTTTGCAATTTCACACACTTTTTATCAACTTATACTACAAAATCCCTTAAGGTGTGTTTAGGAGAGCTTATATTTGGGAAATAAGCCCTTATTACGCAAGCCGAGAAAAAACTCCTCTCACATACTTACCTCGTATACCATGAATCACGAATTATAAGCACTTATTGCCCAAAAATAAGCTATTCCAAACGAGCACTTACACTTGCACCTTTTTGCAATTTCGATTAAGCAGTCGTCAAGAAACAGTTACATTTTCCCATTTTTAGATAAGTGTTTCACATCTTGTCTCACTACTTTCACAGCTTTCTTTTGTAAATATCAATACGCTATAACTATGCAATTGCCTTATCATTTTCTATCAAAAGAGGACAATAACCTTCTTCTTCCACCCTATACATTAGTTACAAAATAATGGAGTGGACAACCTATACCAAAAAACCTTGATGTACTGAGATCTATGCCTTATAATGGGGTATAACCTTACATAAACAACAATGGGGTATCAAATGGCATACAAAAACTAAAGCCATGACAGTACCCAAAAACCAGCAACAACTAACATTGTCCTAACTTTTCTAATGTATTTAACTTCATCTTCATTATTACTTTCAAATTTCCCCTATACGAAAATAACAAAACAACTCTTTTGCAAACTTGACCCAATATTCTCATCCATTTTGTCAAGTCCCCTACAACAAACAAATCAGCACACTATCAGCTCAGAAAAAAAAAAACTAAGTGCCCACTTCAGTGTTTCACATATTTGTATTAGGATTTCTCAACTTCATCTTACTCATTTCCCACAAAATTCACCCATTTTTTCTCTTCACCCTTGTGCCTCTAACTCATCTAATATACCATCACAGCCTCCTATCAGTTCAGAAAAAGAAAACTAAATGTCCACTTCAATGTTTCACAGATCTGATTAGGATTTCACAACTTCATCTTACTCATTTCCTACAAAATCCACCCTCTTTTTTCTCTTTACCCTTATAACTCTAACTCACCTCATCTTTCATCGCCATCTTCTACCACATTCAGCCAATATCAGTAATTTTCCCCCTACACTAAGAGCAACCTTCACATCCCTCCAACCCAAATACCCAAATCTAAATCCCTCATTTCCCACCCCAAATGAAGATGAGGAAAAATAATGATTGAGGATCGACGACTTAAGATAATATTTGTACATGCCTCAGCTGTCTTACGTTTCGCTAGCTTGCTCCTTCACTCTCGTCTTGCAACTCTTTCATATCACTTTTGCACATGCCTCTCTCTTCTTTTCTTTTCAGCTTATAAGGGCAAACCGGTCTTTTGTTCTCAAAATAAAAATCCTTGATCAGTCACCTATCACCTCTGCAGGATTTCAGAATTTTCTATCACCTCTCTATCTTTTTAGAATTTTAAGGTCCTTTATCAGGGATTTTCCCTTTTCACAAATACACACACATACATAAACAAATTCTAGGAATATCATTATTCATAAATTATGAATAATATTACCTTTAATCCTTAATATAATATAAGGATCTTATTATATTAAATATTATTATACTACAAATGATATCTTTATTAAGGATTAGAGGTAATATGATTTATCTTAAGTTGCCGTAAAATATCTTAGTCATTTATAACAAGCTATATTATTCACAAGTTATAAATTTTTGTAACTTACTCCCTCCGGTCCTAATTATAAGATAAAGTTAATTTTTTTTGGAGAAATTAAGGAAGCCAATTAAATTACTTTAGAGTATTTTTATTTTTATTTTTTTCTCCAAACTAACTAATTTGACTAATAAAATAATATATAATCTAAGGATACTAAAAATATAAATACGCTAAAGTAATTTAATTGGCTTTCTCAATTTCTCCAAAAAAGTCAACTTTGTCTTATAATTAGGACTGGAGGGAGTATTTTCTATTAACTTCTATAAAAGTGGGAATTATATTAGGGTCAAAGGTGGGGATTTATTTACCCAAAAATTTGATAATAACTGGGAAACATACAAAGGCTTATATTGCTTGTTTGTCATTTAAACTGTTTGGTTATAAATTAAGTTCATTCCTAGAGACTTTATAGTAATTTTCCTTTTATAAAAGGCATAACTTTTAATGTCCAGTTAATTATGAAAATTTAAATTGTTCACACCTCTTCTCTTAGTTATTCACATGGCTTGAAGATAAAACCTCTTCTTTTCAACGTCAACAACTCTCAACTTAATTAACAAAAATCAATCATACTAATTATGAACATAAAATATTGATGTAAATTAAATGATCACTCGAATTAAGGTATATTGTGATTTGTACAAACACACATACACAAAATAGTATCCTTATTGTTTTTAATAATCGAAATGCTTAGAACTTCAAATACCGACGACATTAAATTTCGAGTTACAGATAAATTTAGATCCTTTTCAATTACTATAAATTTGTATGAATATCAAGTTAGTGACCCATGATTGAAGAGTAGTCATCTTTGTTTTTTTATAATTTCGAATGAAATATATTCAGGTCACTCGATATGTCATCAAAATAAATTAATAAAAATGAATGAGAAGATGGAAGAATTTTGCGATGATGCTCATTAAGGTAGTTAGGTGAGCAAGTTGCAAAAACAATGGGCCAATTGGTTGGTATTTCATTCATAAGCTAATTTGTCCACTCCATAAAGCTAATATGACCATAACAACTTGCCCTTTTTTCCTCTTTCAAGCATAACAACTTGGCTTGTATCTTTGTGCGTATAATTAATGTTTACGTATTATTTATAATTAAGTTTCGAGTAGTGGTTGATAAGTCTTGATACAAAATTAATGATGCAACAATTTATACTAATTAATCGATTAATAATATAGTAATCATACAATTTAATAATTAATAAGCATTGATCAGGTGAAGATACATAGTTTGATTCCAAAATAATCTAAAACATCATCAATTGCATAACTAGATATATATACAATCTATACATACATTGTATGAAGTTAAAACGAACGCAGTATCCATATATAGTACCTAAAATAGTGAGTCTTTCTGATTTCCCTCTGGTGTCCAACAATTTTAAAAAAAATAAAAGTATGATCTTTTTATAAATTATATATATGTGTATGTATTGATTCATTGAGACTATGGTTATCGACTTAAATTATGGTCCTGTGTCCATTATTAGTACGAAGAACACAATTATTCGTGAAGGCATTATTTTCATGGGCTGAATTGTTAATATATTTTTAGGTCATTTGATACTATTTTTTTTTTTGTTTTAGCGCGGACGAACTTATTAAAATAAAACATTTATGTCCTTAACACTAATCATCGATAAATTAAAAACTCTACACCCATGATGTGGAGCCTCAACCTAATGCAAATAACAGTTTGCTTGGCATGTTTAGATAATGATGTGGTAAGCATGTGGGCATTCTATTCTGTTAGCTAGATCTTTATAGAGTGGCATGTATGTCTTCCTACCTCTGTGAAACTTGAGGCCGATGGCTCAGGGCCTGTTTAAGTTAACATTTGAAAAGAATGTTTATGTAAATCGAAATAGAACTTATTTCACATATTTACCTCATAAACCGTAAATTATGTTGTAAAAGTGACTTCTAACACTAACTCAAATAGACACTCAGTCATATGGAACCATAGAAGTGGTTGCGGTGCCTGGTATTATTTGGAATAAAGATAACAAGTGCATTTGTGAATATAGCAATAAGTTAATGATCGATGTTCCACCCGCGACAATTAAACATCTTAGGATGATAAATGGTCTAAATTTATGCTGGACTAAAGTTTTTAGGAAGATATATGTCTGCATTCTAATTGTTTTAGAGGCTGTTAATATATGGTTTTGAGGGGTAGTGAGCCAACCATTTAAAGATACTGCAGATGACATTATACTATTATTATTATTATAGTGGCATGTAATTATTATTTGTCACACTTGTAAGAGAAAGCTATTAGCAAACTATGTAGCAAAACTCTCTCATATTATAGATCAGAGAGTAACTTCTGTATCCCCACGACGGTATCGGAGCCACCACTGATGAGTGATCAATGATGAAACACTTATTCCCATAATTACTTCGTTTTGAGAATTAGGATGTGGTGTTGCAACATGCACGCGTGTTTTAGGAGTTTCATTCCTGCAGGTAACCGGAGACAATTGGAGGAGCGCGCCGCACAAAATTTAGCGTCTAGCGGTGGGAATCGACGCTGCCACCGTCCCCCACCAAGATCCCACGGCCTTGGACACGTGGCCACACCTAATTGACTGCGTTGATCAAAGAAACCGCTAATCCCAATACTTATATATCCTAAGACTACCATATCATCTGAACTCTATCAAATAAAAACATAACGACTTATTATTTTAATCGTAGTTAACTAATGACTCATCAGAAAAAAATCAAATTCTATCTTTTTTTAAGAAAAAAACATCTTAATTTAAAGAAAAAAAAACCTAAAACAAAACGATAAACCAATGTTCCATCTTATTCAAAATATAAGATTTAAATACTTACTTTACATTTATAAAGAAGTTAGTTAGAAACAATAAATATGTAAGATATATACTTTCTTTTCCTAATATACCCTTATTTATTAAAAAAAATAAGTAAAAAAGATAACAAATAGAAAAAAAGGAGAAAGAGAATGTATAAGAGAAGAATGATGAGAGAGAGTGTGGCAAATTTAGAAAAAAAAAAGCATTAAATGCATTGATAAAAGTAAAGTGGGTCTTATAAAAAAAATCACAGGTCCTCACAAATTTAGCTTTTATATTTCAAACTAAAGGGAGCATTTTTCTTAAAAACAAGATAAAATTTGAATTTTTTTAGATGAGTCATCAGCTAACTAAGATTAAAATAATATGGGTTGTTATGTTTTCATTGGATAGAGTTCAGATGATGTGATACTCCTAGAGTATATAAATATCTCTCCAATTTCTGATTAGGTTCTTTTCTTTTCAAGCCACGTAAAACTCTGATTAGATTAGATTAATCTCAAATGTAATTCGTGGTTTGACCAAATTACCTCCGGGTGCGAGAGGAGGTGGCTGTTGGTGGGCCCTGTTTCACCTGCCCCGACATGACGGAATGAAAGAGACGACGTCGTGGACGAATTTGATTGGTCCTAAAGCCTCAGAAGTAATAAGGTCGCGTTGAGTTAGGTCGAGGCAAAGGTCAAGGATAATATAAACAGATCTGATTTGTTTAAGAAACGTGATATAGTATACAATACTTTTATAGATTAGCCACACTGTCCTTCGAAACCACGCATTATTGATGCGGCTACTCATAATCATATTATTTAATACATAATTTAAGGCCCTGTTTGGTACACAAGCTTTTTAGAGAATGTGCATGTGATTGGCAGTGAAAGAATGGGTTTTAAAAATTTTGTTTTGGATAGTAAGATAATGCTTAAATATTTTTTATTTGATTTATATGATTATAATTATAAAAAACTAGAATACTCTTGACCAAAAAAGAAAAATCATTCTACTAGATTCAGCTTCCTCTCCTACCTCACCTTCATTCTTCTCAACGACGTGGATTTTAGACCTCGCCTTCGCTGCCGCCAATGAAAGGAGACTCGTTGTCTCTGAGAAGGTTGGAGCTAAGGGCATTGCCCGTCCAAGAAAACAAAAAATCAATCCCAGTTTTGTTTTTTCAATACTATGGGTAGTGATATTGAATAATTTCATGTAAGGTGAGATTGGGAATGAACTCAGCAATGACTCATGCTAAACATGAAAAGTTAGGCTTTTCCAATCCTTACCCCTCAATCATATGCGCCAAATTGGGCTTTGGTAATTAATCATTGTGTTAATCATTCGAGTTCAACTTCAGTTATACAGTGTCGTGAGACAGTGAATGAATTTTAATAGGTAATTATTGATATTGTTTTGTTGACCTACAGACACAAACAGGCAGCCAAAGTTGAAATCTTTAGCTAGCTATAGCTAGGGTACTGTATATGGGTGTGCACATACACGCAATTGATAATTCAAGTTATTTATCTTTCGTTCATTCTTTTGAATTGGGACATAAAATTATTATTTACTCATAATTCAGTCACTAATGACTAATGATGAAAGTCACTCATATAAAAAAATTAAACCTTGGTTATTGAGCTTCAATTACTACTAATTTGATGACTATATATTGGTACTCAGGAAATATATGATGGTAACCTTAACCCACAATTGAAGCAGTGGCCCAAACATATGTATATAAAATATTTCCTCCGGTCCTAATTATAAGATAAAGTTAATTTTTTTGGAGAAATTAAGGAAGCCAATTAAATTACTTTAGAGTGTTTATATTTTTAATATCCTTAGATATATATTAGTTTATTAGCCAAATTAATTAGTTTGGAGAAAAAAAAATAAAAATAAAAATACTCTAAAGTAATTTAATTGGCTTTCTTAATTTCTCTAAAAAAGTCAAATTTATCTTATAATTAGGACCGGAGGGAGTACTATATACGATTGAAACCGTCATTAAGGGTCTGTTTGGTCTGAGGGATTTGGAGGGGAGGGGATGGAATTGGGGGGATTTTACTCCCCTCCCCTTGTTTGGATAATTACAATTTTTAGGAGGCGAAGGAAAATTTTAGAAAGTTTTCCCTCCCTTCCCCTTCTAAGCCTCCCCTCCAAAATTGGGGGAATTTGAAGGGAAAGGTTAATGCTTGAATTTATATTGACTAATATATCCATACTATTTTAAAATATTACCACACTACCCTTCTCATTATTTACCCAAACCTAATCCCAAATCGCAGAATCTCTTGTCACGGCTCACGGAATGTCTCGAACGTGAGTGTCACCTCTGCCTCGCTGCCGCCGCGTCGCCTGTAGCCTCCATCTTCATCTCTCTCTTCTCTCCCTTCGTGATACATCCAATTCCCCTTCGCATCACAGGTTTGTTTCCTGTTTTTCATTTGGTTCAGTCGCATACGTCTAATTTCAGTCGCACAGGTTGATTTCGGCTTTGTTTGAGTGATTGTAGTGCTCTCGGAGATTTGCAATTTGTGGGTATCAATTTCATCTCTTGCTTGTTCCTTACTTACTCTATCTGGAATGCTACACTTGCCCACAATGATATCTGTCTCTCTTAATTCGTTGAACTCATCACTTGAAGGCCCCACTTGTCACTGATTACTCGTACTCTATTTTTGGGGCTATCTTTAATTCCATTCTTCGTGATAAGTTCGGTAGTGTGTTTGACTTCTTTGCTCACGGGGTCAGTAGGTGGGCCATTTAAGTTTTGGAAGGGAGTTGAACTGCATCATAGGTGTAAAGCACAACAGTTGTTTGTGGATAGAGTCGTGGGTAATATGTTCTTTGAAAAAAAAAAAGGGAATCAAGGGTGATGTCAACACGATTTTTTTAGTATTAATTATAGGATGCCCTCTAATCCATGTTTCCTGACTATGAAGTTCATTGCCCTGCTTCTTCCTGACTATGAACTAATCCTTATGATTATTATTATTACTTTATTAGCCATTAGTGTCTTCATAATAAAATGCTAGCACGGGCATGGCGGTAACTGATGCCCCTTCTATGCCTGATCCTCCAAAACCTGAGACCAAACATGAAGAAATCCCTGGCTGATCTCTCTCTGATGTGGACAAGATGGTCATTGATTCTATGCAGCTTGCATACCTTGATAGAAAGATAGAAGAGGATGAGGAAGATTATGATGAAGAAGGGTGAATTATAAACTCTTTGGGGATTAGATTAAATGGAAAAAGCTTATAAATTACATACTATTGCTATGATGACTATCCATTAGATATCAAACCATTCTCCTAACTGTAGGTCCCAGAAAGATCCTAATCCTTGTTTTTTTTCCCTCTGGTTTGTTTGTTTCCTATAATCTCTTGTAGCAAATATAGCTATATCTCTTAACCAAAATGTTAGCCTTGTGTACTCGTAGGCCATGGATGTAGTTGTGGAAACAGCCTTGCTAGTGCTGACTGAAACTCAGAACTCAACTATGCGAAATATTAGGATGTATTATTGTTAACGTTTTGCAGCTGTATTAATAACAAATGATTACAATGTTTAACTGTGTGTTTGGATAGCACTTAACAAAGCACTTTTAGGAGGAAACCATGGTTTGAGAAAATAGGAATCTGCAGCTTCAAAACAGAACCTTGCAAACTTTACCAAGAACAAATCACTGATCACTGATGAGAATCAAACCAATAATAACTCTTTAAGTCAACAAAATGTTTGATTCTACCAAGTGAAACAACAACAACCTTATCCGACAATGGTTCTGTTGTTGAGAGAGCTTGGTGGAATTATTGTTGTTGACTTGTCTTGTGTTTCATCACTGTACCTAGCAGTTTCTTCAGGTGTTGCATTTGCCATCTACTCACCAGATTCCATGTCTTCTGATTCAAGCAAAAGCTTAAAGAACTCAGAAACATCACTTGATGCTCCTTATGCAGCTTTGACTTCTACGCCAGCAGCCTTATCTTTATCTAAATTATATTTGTTATCTAGAATAGAGAAATTGAGTTCTAGCTGCTTCCAAAGTTTTCAACTTTCCACATCATCATATGTTTAATTTCAATAGATATGTCTAATTGCTGCTATATAAATTGTTTAGGTTTTGTTGTCCACTTAGACATACAGGAAGGTAATGTTAACAAGACTAACTTAAAGTAATAATAATAATCATAAGGATTAGTTCTAACTTCCAAACTTGTTTAATTTCTTTATTATATTGAATTTTCCAATCATTTCTCTTTCCAACATCAATACGCATGTAGTAGCCATTAATTAGTTCTAATACTGAAACCCTTGTTTATTGATATATGGCGTTCTTTAATCTCTTCTTCTGCATTCATCAATATATTTATCTAACACTGCAAAATGAAATCATACTTTAATTTTAATCTGCCTGAACCATTTCTGTATGAGTTAAAAATGCATTTTAATCTTATTTTTATAAACTGAATTTGGTGTAATTTTTTTTCTTGATTTGTTAGATGGATTCTGAAGAGGAATTTTTGGTGCAATGGTTGGAAATGCGTCGGAGACTTGTAACTTGCCTTATTTGTCTTGTAGTCCAGTATTGTGTGCTTCAAATGTGTCATAATAAGAGGAAAAAAACTTATGATCTGAGTTCCATAAGAGAAAGGGTACGTGAAGAAGTGATGTATCGAATAACTTGCACTCCTAGTGGTCGAGATATTGTTAGGATGGGTCCTGAAGCGTTCATAGGATTGTGTGATATGTTAGAAAGAGATGGTGGCCTAAAGCCTACGCGATACTCAAGTGTGGAAAAGCAAGTTGCCAAAACCCTTTACATCTTATCACATAAATAAAAAAACCGTGAGGTTAAGTTTTGGTTTAGGCGTTCAGGTGAGACAGTTAGTCGTCATTTCCATAATGTGTTAGGAGCTATTATTGAATTAGAAGATAAATTCCTTGTACAACCAGATGGCTCTAGTGTCCTTCTTGAAATTTAGGCTCATACCAAGTTTTATCCATATTTTAAAGACTGTGTTGGAGCCATAAATGGAATACATATACGTGCAAAAGTACCTATGGCAGATGCTCCTCGTTATCGTGGTAGGAAGGAATTCCCTACACAAAATGTGTTAGCAACTTGTACATTTGATTTGAGGTTCACTTATGTGCTTGTTGTTGGATGGGAAGGCACTGCATCTGACTCAAGGATCATAAAGGATACATTAAGACGACAAGATAGCCTTAAGATTCCTCAAGGGAAACATTTTATTAATTAGTAAAAATAAGGAAGTAACATAATTAACTAATAAAGTGACTATTTTACTTGATGATAGGGAAGTATTACTTGGTCAATGCTGGATTCATGTTGACGAGGGGTCTTATCACACCTTATAGGGGAGTTCGTTATCACTTGAAAGAATATTCAGACAGGAATCCACCCCAAAACCATAGAGAACTTTTCAATCTCCGACATGCATCATTGTGTAATGCAATTGAGCGGGCTTTTGGGGTATTGAAAAAAAGATTTAGTATTTTATCAAGTGCTGCAGAGCCTACTTATGGTGTCTGATAAGTGAAATATTTACATATTTATTTTCCCTTATATGATGATTTTATGGACGATATTTGAGTTTAATATAATATATTTGGGTGTAAAATAAATAGTATTTAAAATATAAAGAAAAATATAAAAAAAGGTCAGTACTGTAGCGTCGGTCACTATTCATGACGGAATCACTGTATCAGGACGTTACTGTAGCGGATGGAATCACTGTAGCACTGTAGCAACACGGAAAAAATACATAGGTTTGTTGAAAAGTCATGTTCATGCTTGAAAAGAAGGCAAAATACTGTAGCACCTGTGGAAAAAAAAGAAGCAACAGACGCACTTCGCTTGCCTATATATATGTGTGCTTCTTTGCAAAAGGAGGAGGAGGAGAGAAGAAATATAGTGGAGATATTTCTCTGCCAGTCAGAGATCCTTATCTGACAAGGAGAGATATTTTCTCTGACAGTTCTAAATAAATTGTGTTATTTTTTATTTTTAATTTTATGTATTGTATTATTTTTTGCATGCCTCCTATATGGAAGGCTTAGTATTATATTACTTTTTGTATGCCTCCTACATTGAAGGCTTAGTATTGTATTACATTTTTCATACCGCCTACATGAAAGGTTTTACCTCCTAAAGGGACGACTAGATTTGTCCATTTTTCATGCATCTTGTTGGTTGTATATTTATGTTTGAGAATTTAATATTCAAGTTTATGCAGTATTTATGAGGATTTCATTCTAGTTTTATATAATGTCAATTTATTTTGATTTTGTTTTTAATTTTATCATGAGCTAAATTTTCATTTTCCTAGGGTGATGACATAGCTTACTAATGACGGATTGAATCTTAACTTATTAAATCTAGTTTTAATTTCTCCTTCATGATTGAGTTTTAATTATTGTTCTTAATGCTTTCATTTGATTGGCCACCTTTTGAATGATTACAATATGCATGTTGAGACCGGAAGGAGATGTATGTGTGTAGATCCTATAATTAAAACCATGACTTGCATATGAAATAGGAATATATTCATATAAGTTGTGTAGTCTTATTGAGTTCCATAAATATTAATGCATAATTAATTGCTTAAATTCATATAGGAATATATTGGATTAGCAATTAATTATAGAATTGTCTGACCTTGGAAGAGGCTAGTAATTAAATTAGGGAAACTCGACTATCAATCATGTGGAATAAATTGGACTAGAATAGATAAGTGATTCAATCGGGAATTTATTAAGTGAAATCTAATCCCTAGGACTTTTTCTCATATTTGTTTTCATATCATCTGCACTCATATTTAATTATTTTTCTTTTATTTGTACTCTCAATCACCAATTTATCAATCGACTAAATAGAATTAAAATTACCCATTTTGGTACTTAGTGATCAATCCTCGTGGGAACGATACTTTACTCACTTCTATATTACTTGATTATGACAGTGTACACTTGCACTATTTAATTGATCATTCACACTCGTAACAGTGTCAAAGCTCAAAAGCTTATCATTGATATATGTTGCATTCTCCACAATTACTTAATGAATGTGGACCCTGATGATGAACTTATTCATGAAGTAGATGAGGAACTTGCAGCTCAAGATGAATCTAATGATGATGATCATGCTCCAAGGGGTGACAGAAATGAGGCAGCTGGGGGTGAGCTAATAAGGGATGCAATAGCTCATCAAATGTGGGCTAATTATGAAAATAGTGCTAGGACTAATTTTAGGAATAATGCTAGGAGCTAGGAGTGGCTCATCAAATGTAGACCCTATTTGTTGTTGTTAATGAGTTTGTTTGATAGAGAACTTTGGTATTGTTCTTCATTTCAACTTGTATGCTTGAACTTTTGATGTTGATTATGTGAGTGTTTGGAATAGCTTATTTCTTGAAAATAAACACTTATTACGTTAGTCGAGACAAAACTCCTCTCACATACTTATCTCGTATACCGTGAATCGCGATTTATAACCACTTATTGCCCAAAAATAAGCTATTCCAAATGAACACTATATTGTTTATGTGTCTCCTTATTAGTCCCAATCAATATTTTGAATGTTCTGTTCTGTTTTATAAACTGTGCATATTTATGTCATGTTCTTATTTGATGATTAATTAGTATGGCTCCAAAGAAGGCACTTGTTACAAATACTAGCAATGCTGATAAGAACATTGCTGATAAGAACACTGTTGATAAGAACACTGCTGAGAAGACCATTACTGATAAGCACTTGATTTGGAGTCCCAAGATGGATGATGCCTTGATAGATGCATTCACGCATGAACTGGATATTGGCAACAAGGCCAATGGCTATTTTACAACTACAGCATATTACAACATAATACAGCATTTGAGTGCCCAGTTTGGATTTAAAGTAGATAAAGATAAGGTCAAAAACCGATGGAAGACATTAAAGAAGAATTTTTCAGATATTTATGACATCTTTAAAGGGGGTATGAGTGGGTTTTCATGGAACTCATCCACTAGTAGATGGGAAGCTGATGATCAAGTGTGGGATCAATTGATCGAGGTGAGCTTTTAAATTTTTTTGAATTGCATGATTCATTTTTAAATTTTTTTAATGGAAGAAGCTGAGTTGTTTGTGTTTGGACTCGGAAAATAAGACACCTGCATGAAATGATATAACTGTTCACATAATCTTGGCAGGTGAGGCACTAATATAATAATTAAGCAACTAACTTCCGGCTTTCAAAGGGTGTATCCCGTGATGAATATATACATATAAATAAAATCTGTTCCTTCTTTTTGGGGGGCACAGGAGCAAACAAATGAAAATGAGATAGCAAGCCCTCTTACACCTATCCTTTCACCCAGTAGTGTTCTCATTTGTTTGTTTACACCACCATGTGTCCCCAACCTTTATTTTAATTAATACTATATTTACCAAAGCTAAGTCATTACTCTCAAACTAGTGCTCCATCATCCTACAATCATCACACATGGATAAAAAGCTTATTTATTACATTACTTGTAGCTTACAGTCCATGCATGCACTTCTGAATATTACAGCTGACCCAGGCTTCTTGAAAATTATTGTACTGTGTTGCTGTTTCTCAACACCAATTTTTCACTTGTTTACCCATTGTTCCATTCACAATTCCTGAGTTTAGGTTATTCATCAAGTACGGATGCAATACTTCTTCTTTATCAGCTGGCTTCATGTTGCGTGTTAGTTTACTATACTAGCCTAAATTGTTGAGCTTCTGGCAAGCTCGTGAGCTTCATCGTATCTTATTGTTTGTAAAGTTTAGGTTCAGGAGCTTTTTCAGTCTAGTTGGTATCAATTTTGAGATACTTCATACTGTCTTAGTGGCGAGCATCTTGGGTTCGATGAGAATTTGTCGGTGTGTAAAGATTGTACAACATGCATATTGATGCCTTTTTTTGAATGTAACACATTGCTTTTTGATCACAGTGCCATTCTTCTTTCTCATCTGAGTACTTTTTAATTAGTTCTGTTTCATTTGATCTTCTTTTACAACGCTGATATGTCTAATAATTTATTTACTTGTGATATATTGTATTTTTCAGGTTAAACCAAAAGCAACCAATTGGAAAAATACATCTATACCCAATTATGAGAAGATGGTTGCTCTTTATGGCAATGATAGAGCCAATGGGAATGATGGTGATACCCCTTCAAATATGAAGAAACGGAGGCATGAATTTGTGGATGTGGAAAATGAAGAGTCTTTTGAGAATGTTTCATTCAATATAGAAACTGCCATACTTGATGACCACTCTACTAGTGAGAGCTCTAAGGCCAAAAGGGGTCCTGGATCCAAAGATAAAGACCTTTTCCAAATGCATTTAATTGCAGAGAAGATGGACGTTCTTGCAGATGTTCTGAGTGAAGGGAATAAGGTGTTTAAAGAGAGATATACTCCACATATTTCAAGGGAAGAAACCTTGAAGATGATTCAAGAATGTGGATGTGAGGAGGAGAAGATTCCTAGAATTTATAACTTTCTCATGAATGATATGGCCAAGCTCAGGGCTGTTCTTCAATGCCCATCTTTATTGCGCAAGCAAGTGATTATGGATGCGGTTTTCGGTTCTTAGATTATGGATATGTTATTAGCACTTGGAAAGAACTTTTACTTTGACTTGTCTATTTGGATGATAATATTTTAGTTCTTAGATTATGAATATGGTTTTGGGTTCTTATATTAGTATTTGGTTATTAGATTATGGATATGATGTTAACACTTTGAAAACACTCACATTGACATATTGTCTATTTCAATGATATTTTGTTGATCACCTTCTTCTTATTTTATTGATAATCTTTATACACTATTGTCTATATCTATACTAATTATAGAATTATAATTAATAATTAGATATGTATTATTGTATATGTGGTATTTATGAATTATAATTATAATTATTTAATTTTTATAATTACAAAATTATAATTTTATGCAGTAAATTCAGTTTATAATTATATGTATTTAGTTTTTATAATAATAAAATTATAATTTTATGTATTGAATGTCATTTATAATTATATTTTATTAAATATGTTAGAAAGTTATAAAATACAAATAAAATGAAATAAGGGTAAAGTTGTCCATATAAAAATATTTTCCCTCCCCTCCCCTCCTATACCAAACATGGTAGTATTAAAATCTCTCCCCTCCCCTCTCTTTTTGTCAATCCAAACAAGATAAAAGAAAATCCCTTCCAAACAGACCCTAAGGGCAGCGTAATAATTTAATTAATGCCCATAATTAATATGTGAGCCCTGAACAGGGCGATACGGAATATCCCTATCAATATCTGATCCTCTTGTGCTGGCACGTGTGGACTTTGGTAATTTATTTAAAGTGGAATGAACAGAGCAGAATATAAGTCATATGATAAGGGTGTTGGAATGTGAAGTGAGAGAGATGTTAGAGCAATCTAATCGGTTTCCCTGAGCAAGACAAAAGTAAAATCAAAGGAGTAAGTAAACGGAATAAGCTGGAGTACTTATTTTTATTATTTATCAATAATATTTTTGTTTTGCGTGGCCGAAAGCTAGCTTCACCTGATCCAGGCCTTTTTGTTATAATAATTTGACGAAAGATGAGATTCGTTGGTAGTGGGTAAGGGTTAAATTGTAGGTTTAATTGACCGATGAAAAGGGCCGGGGGATTAAAGTAGGCAGCGTTTAAAGTGCTTTAATTTTGACTATATGCTTGATCACTCGCTGCCAATGAACAAAAGTAATTACTTTTTATTTGGATATATTCCATTCCAACATGTATTTAACACAAATACAAACGATCAACGGGTATTACCTCACGTGCTTAAAAAAAAACTAAACTAAACAAATACCGCTTTCATTTTGAGCTACCCACTGCGGGATAAGAGACTACAAAGGGCCTTGGGACTTTGAAGATGCCTGTTTGAAATGGTGATTGAGTGTGTTTGGGATAGTGATGGAAAAAAATGGTATTTTTGCAATCTGATTTATGCAAACTTAAGATTGTCTAATATGATTTATGTTTGGATTAATGGTGACATAAGTAGTTTTTCTAAAACTGAACTTATTTGGATGGACAGTGGTATAAATGGTTTTTGTGATAATTATAAGAGAAAAAGTCACTTTTCCCTTAAAAGCCAACCTTGATAGGCTGCCTTTTGTGGCTTATGGGAAAAAAATCACTTTTCTCTTAAAAGCTCAATTAATTCAAAGCTATCCCAAATATATACAAAAGCCAAAATCTTCCAAATTGGTACTCTCATGAGTACGTTTGAGATGTTCAAAAGTCATTCTAGATGTGCTCGTTTAGAAGTTTTCAAAAACAGTTTTTCAATCGTGATTTACAGTTCATGAGATAAATATGTAAGACGAGATTTGCTCCGATTTACATGAATAAGCACTTTTAAGTATCTAAAAATGATCCCAAACAAGCACGTAGTGTTTTGGAAGCAGAAGAGTGGGCAATTTTGAAGGGATTAGGATTACCTTGGGATTTTGGGTTTAAGAAAATCGAACTTGAATCTAATGCAAAGAATTTGGTTGAGATGATAATGTCCAAATGGCACAAGAAATACTTGCAGCTTAATGTTTCTATAAATACAGGATATGATGAACTTGGATTAGGAATTACAAGTGGAATTTGTTCATAGGGCACAGAAGGATTGCTGATGTTTTAGCCAAAAAGGGGTTATCAAGCTCCATCTTATTGGATATGTATCCATCTTATTTCCGGACTCTGGTTATTAATAACTGCATGGATTACCTTTCTCTTGTAGTTTTTTTTTTACTAGACATATGTATCTTATCATTAGAAATAATCATGTTTGAAATATTATTAAATACTAAATATAGACACATCTTTTAATAAGAATTTAAATGTGAGGGATTTGTCCTTCAGCTAATTTAACTTTAAGGGCAACAGCCTTATGTGCCACAAAGGTTTTCTAGTCCAAGTGATCCACACCACGTATAAGTGTATAACATAGGGATAAGAGTGGGTTATTGCTTTTATGGGCCTTTTGGACTTCCAAGATATTCAATATTGAACCTGTTATGCCCAAGCATTTTTTTTTTTTTTTGGTAAAAAAATTTTAGGAGAGGGGTCGGATACCCAAGTATTTTTAATTACTTAAAGTCTTTATTTTGTTTAGAATGATAAGTTAACAACAAAATTGGATCTAGCGAAGAGGCTTGTGGGCTCTTCACAATACATAAGATCTATGATGTAGTCCAAATTTAACTACAAATTACAACTTATATTCACGATACCTCAAATAGGCTCTTCTCTGTAAGGATTAGCATATGTGAAAATAGCTTTATTTTTAAAAATAGTTAATACAATCTTTAATCTTTTAAATTTACCCTCATTTTGATTTTGGTTCCTCAAATTTCTTTTTTTTTTTTATAATAAAATTTTAGGAAAGGGGTTAGGCTCACATACAATCTAAAGGTGGTTTCTCAAATTTCAAACAAAAGGTTTTGGTCTTTCAAATTTTATTCTATTTAAAATATTGACCTTTGTAATTAAATAAAAATTTGGACCATTTTGCTTCTTAAGGGACCAAATCCTCTTGTTTGAAACTTGAGGGGCTACAACTAAAATAAGGACAAACTTGAGAGACCAAAAATTATATTAACCATTTTAAAAACATAAAAATGCTTAAAGTTAAAATCTTGTGTCTCAAACGTGGGCAGAAAAAACCTGTTCAAAACCCAAATGTCCTTGTTTTTTTCCAGCATAAAAAAGCAAATATTTTTTTTAAAAAATGTATATATCTATATTTATGTTCCAGTTTTAATTTAAATGACAAAACCTGCGGACAATGCGTGTTAATAAGCAATACCTGCCAAAATAATACTCGTTTCAATACTAATTATAAGACATATTTATCTAACTTTAGAAAAATTAAAGATAGAAGTTAAATTAGTTAATGATATTTATTTTCCTAAAATACTCTTATTTAAAATTTAAAATGACATCCAATTACGTTAATTCTCTATTTTTTCTTGTACTTCTCCTGCCTCACATACGACTTCTCTAAGCTCTCACACAATCTGACTTCATTAAACTCCCTCAACAACTTTCGATCTACTCTTATTAAATTATTATATATTTAATATATTATTAAAAAATATCAATAAAAGATATTTTAAAAAGAAATTGATAAAAGTTAAAACTTTACCTATAATTATAATTAGTATCAAGTTCAACTCTCACTCCAATAATTAGTACCGGTGGGAGTACGTACATGTCAAACTTCAACTGGAAAAATGAGCGTTTGTTCTTCCCAAACGAAGAAGTGGCATTACATATTGTCGGCTCAAGTACACAGCTTCATTTAAGCATGAGAGACTTTGTAAAAGCTCAAAGATTAATGAGTCTTTTGGAGAGGTGTTCCACCATGAGACATCTGAAGCAATGTCATGCTCGTATAATCCTCACTGGCTTCGAACACCACCTTCACGTCGTCGGCAAAATCATTCTTTTCTGCGCCGTGTCGGAGCTCGGAGGCATGAGTTACGCCCTCTCCGTTTTCGACAGGGTCGAAAAACCGGATGCGTTTCTCTGGAACACCATGATCAGGGGCTTTTCTAAGACCACCCAACCCCAACAAGCCATCCATTTCTACCGGAGAATGCAGGAGAATGGAGAGAAACCCGATAATTTCACCCTTGCTTTCTTGCTTAAAGTTGTTGGAAGACTGAATTCTGATTTGCTAGGGAAGCAGTTTCATGGTAAAACTCTTAAACTTGGGCTCTCAACTCATGCATATGTCGGGAATTCTCTGATGCATATGTATGGTATGCTTAAGGACATTGACACTGCGCGCCACTTGTTCGATGAAATGCCCAATCCAGATTTAGTGGCTTGGAACTCTATCATAGACTCTCATGTCAATTGTGGAAGCTACAAGGAAGCACTTCACCTGTTCACTAGAATGCTTCAGAGTGGGATGCAACCTGATGATGCCACTTTGGTGGTGACCCTCTCGGCATGTGCTGCGATCGGAGCTCTGGACTTTGGGAGGCAGATTCATTCCTGCATTAGAGACACCGTTGTTGCCGATATTACATCGGTCTGCAATTCCCTTGTTGACATGTATGCCAAATGTGGAGCATTGGATGAAGCATATGACACATTTAGCAAGATGAAAGTGAAGAGCATAGTTTCATGGAATATCATGATACTTGCACTTGCTTCACATGGTAATGGAGAAGATGCTTTAGCACTTTATTCAAAAATGGTGGAAGAAGATGGTGAGAGACCCGATGATGTGACATTCTTGGGAGTATTGTGTGCTTGTAGCCATGGAGGAATGGTTGATGAAGGAAGAATGTATATTCATGTTATGGTCAGAGATTATAATATTCAACCTACAATGAAACACTATGGGTGCATGGTGGACCTTTTGGGTCGAGCCGGGTTAGTTGAGGAAGCATACAAATTGATAAAGAGAATGCCAATGGAGTGCAATGCAATTGTATGGAGAACTTTGTTAGCTGCTTGTCGAGTTCATGGACGTGTTGAACTTGGAGAGAAAGTGAGAAAACACCTATTGGAATTGGAACCAGATCATAGCAGTGACTATGTTCTTCTAGCGAACATGTATGCAAGTGCAGGTCAATGGACTGAAATGAGCAGAGAGAGAAGATCAATGAAGGAAAGGGGAGTTCTGAAACCGGAGGCCGGAAATAGCTTCATTGGCATTTCTGGAACGAGTGTAGATAAACAGTCTATTGACAGATTGGCATAATGCTGTACATGGTTTTTTGCTCAATGCTTAATTTTATTGTATGGTTTTGTGCAATTGCAACAGGTTTTTTTGAGAGAAAATTTCCTTTGACAATTATATGTGGTTCACATAAAACATTGCCTGATTACCAGGAATCCTTTTTCTTTTTGTACAGAAGATTGATCCTCATAATAACCCCTGTAAGTAGCTGTTTTCCCTCTGATTCTGCCTCAGTAATGATCTGCACAGGTAGAGTCCAAATAATAGATGGGGAAAGAACTAAAAATATTGAATGCAGATAAAAAATTCAGATTAATTTAGTTCTCACAATAAATAACTCTCGACCCATTAAGTACTACTTCTCTTCCACGAGATATGACAATAATATTTGCAGACCAGTACATTGAAAAGCCAAGCCTACTGGCAATAATATTGACTCCAACCCAGAAGAACAATGGAGTAAAGCTGCTAGAGTTGCCAATTTTCATGTCTAAAGCAGCATACAAAAAGGCGCAGACTGCAACTGGCAGGTAGCCATGATTGTAAATTGAGAATGAGTTTCAGGTGGAACCCTAATTCAGGGGCTTTGAAGAGGTGCAGAAAATTTGCCATATAAACAAAGTGTGGATCACAATACTAATTGGAACTTTTGGTGAACTATAGAAGGCAAAATGCCTCTCTAACCCAATTTTTTCCCATGATAATTGACTTTCCTTAAGACAGTAATGGGACGAGGTGCAAGAGAAGGAATTATTTTAGACTGAAGTAGATGATGGAATAAGAAACATACTCTTCTAAATCAAAGAGAAATTTTTTTTACGATGATGTATATGATGAAGAAATATGCTCTTTAAAAAACAAAGAAATGTACTCTTGCAAAATCGTTGAAATCTATCGCTATAGATCATAAGTTTGAGGGATGGAAGAGATTTGCTGGTGTAACAGAAAGTTAACTATTAGAATTAAGGAATCTAAGGCTTCTCTTTTAAGGAAACATATCTGATGTGGCCCATGCAAGGCCGATGAAATGAAAATAAATAAAAAATTTAAAAATCATAAATTTGGCCCATGCAGGTCTCGAACCTGCGACCTTCGCGTTATTAGCACGACGCTCTAACCAACTGAGCTAATAGGCCAATTGATGAGCATGTGAGAAAAATATTATAAGTTTACACCGTGGTTGGTGGTCCCAGAATGTTTTGGCCTCGTGTTCAGTGTTCTACCGGTTATGTGATGTCTATAGTTGATAAAAGAGATAGCTAACGAGGGCATGGGGGTCATTTGAAAGGGTGTTTTCGTAGAATTCCAGTTATTCCCAATTTGTTTGAAAGTATACGAGAATGAAGGGCGAAGGGTGGTTCTTAATTTTTCCCTTATCCACTCTCTCCCACATATGCAGGCACAGGAATAGACGCCAATTCCAATCCCCCTTTTCGTTCACAAACAATGGCTGAAGCTACAATTGGTTTCACCATTTTCAAGCCACAGATTCACAGCTCACGTTCAACAAGAAGATTTGAACCCAACTCGTCTTCAGGATTGGTTAAAAAAAAATCTCTCTTTGCAGTGAATTTCCACCTTTTTCACAAGAAAAAATAACATTCAAGTTTCCAGTTTGAAGTTAATTGGAGCCTTTCCTTTTGCAGCTTAAGCAGCATCCAGCGTCCACCCTGTTCAAAGGATCCTGGCCGGTGTGTAGTTCATGTTTACTTTATAGCTAAATGAGTTACCTTTCTTTGTTATCCTTACTCTCAAACTAAATGCTACATTTTTACTTAGGTTGAGAAGGGCAGAAGTAAAAGAGCCTCTTTATGTAAACTGAATGGCTTGCCAGATTTGCCCCTGATGGCTGTTATAGTTGAGCAAATTGAGGGTAACAGAGATTATATAACTACGAAATCTGTTTGGCATCTCAGTGATGAAGCGATAAAGAATGTCTGTAAGTATCCAGAAACCTCCTCCCTTATCCCTTCTTCAGATTCAAGCTGTTTCCATTCTTCTTCATTTTTTTTTTTTGGTTTCCTGGTGGTGCCCTTTTTTGTTGCAGATTCATATTACATACTTTTCACTGTTTGGGGCTGTTTGTTCTTTGGTTCCATGAAGGTATTTAGTTCCCTTGCCATCATTTTATAGTGTAGCTTATTTGTAACAATTTACTTGGCCTTTATTTTTACTTTGATATGATTCAGGACCCCTATTATGACTCAGAAACGTATAGGGGAGATGGAGGAGACGGTACTGGTAATTGGATTTATGAGAAGGTACTGTTCTGAACATGTTTTCAACAGTCTAAAACATCTTGACGCTGTGTTCTGAAAATGTTATTTGGATTAACATTTGTTGCTGTGTGCCATGCAGCAAGATAACATGGAAGCAGAAGCTAGAGAAGCTCTCTGGCGAGAGGAGCTGATAGAGGAGATTGAACAGAAGGTTGGAGGATTGAGGGAATTGGAAGAAGCAGGAAAGAAAGAGGAACTTGTCAAATAAACTTGTTGCATCCAATCACTCACCACTTCCATCTCTGGGCATTCAAGTATTAAACCTAGGAATGTTTCATTTTTGTATATACAAGTTCATCTCTTGCAACTATGCAAAACGCTGTCCTTTATGCTTGAGGTTCAAATACATTGGATGCCCAGTAGCAGATCATTTTTATTTTTTTTGTTAATTCTTTGAGATTCCTTTCCTTTTTTTGTTCCCTTCCCTTCCATAAACTAACTATTGTCATATAACAGTTGGTATTTCATATCATATTTTTAAAATTAAAGTAAATTACGCTTGATTCCTGCTGGGGTGTGTCTTTCTTGAGTGCTTTGCACATCTGTGGAATCAGGCTTTGCAACTGTAAAACAAACCACATTACATTTGATTATTGGGAAATTCTTGGTAATTACTCAAAAACAAAGCTCCCTCTCCACGTTGCTCAGAACAATTTTTGTTACAAGCAAAATGCCACAAACAAATCAGAAAACCAAATGATCACAAGCCTTCATTATCATACCCGCGTAGAACGCTTTATCACATGAGATACTTTCTGGAGCCCGAATAAGCATCAGGCTTCGACAGAAGCATCATTCGAATCTCCGTTCTCGTAAAAAATCATAAGGCTTGTAACACACGGGGTAATACAAATCAAATCATGCAAAAAATTCTAGGACTTTCGGATTGAGCTTCTAGATCCTTCAATTTGCAAGGATAATTGAAATATTGCCTCTCAAAACAAGAGCTTTGTGGAGAATAGAACAATGCTGAAGCAATATGTAACATAAAGCAGAGACAATGCATTCCTTCAATAAAATGGCCTCAGAGGTAGTGACAACTTGAGATCTCATCATAATCACGTCTGATAATGCGTGCAATTGAGTACATCATAGGCCAAAACATCACTTATTAAACATTTAGTGTAAATGAAATTAATAATTATACGTGGTTGTTAGATATTTGTCAGAACCTCATTACATAGCTGGCAGATGGGTTTATTCACAATGAAATTATTATAAGTAGGCATATACAAGCTTCAGTTTTTCGAATAGAAATAAAACTTGTGCATGCCTATTAATAATATCCCTCATGATAAATAAAGACTTAAACACCAGGGAAAATCTAACATCCACCTAAGATCAATTAGGTCCATCAAATAAATCCTAATAACATTGTGCATCAGAGAGATTCCCAACAGACAAATCATCATTCTCTTATAAAGTTCTGATGTCCCTGTCTCTGTTATCGTCACTTGCACATTATATACCGTTTTAAAAATCATGAGAAACAAAAAATTTACAAAACATTCATCATTGAGCATCAATCTAGTAGAGTAAGATACAATTCCAACATTCACAGATGACAGTGCCCATGTAGCTTTATGCCTATCCGACATGGTGCCTCAGCAATAGTTTTAATCACAACATAAATTATGGTAATTCTAGCGTATTAAAACCATCACTGGCACCAACACAGACAGAACAAGCAGCTCTGCACGGTTGACAGTCATTGTTCCCAAACTTCAGTTCATAAATGCAGCCATGGCATCAATAGTTCAATACTGAACAACAATAATGCAATAAATAAGATTTCGAATAACAAATACGCAGGAGATGGAGACAAGACCAAATCACGATGAACTTTGGATACAAAGGTAGCACATGGATCTCAGATGCACGAATGCCTCAGATCAAAATTGATATCATAGAGAGATAACTCTCAGAGTATATTTAAAACCATCACAGGCACATGCGAGTAGAAGTAAAGATCAATCATGCGAAGATGCAAGAGCAAAAACCAAAACTATAACCGAAAGGAATGCATATCCATCAAGTAAAACATAGACAAACGGAAAGTATTAAGAAGAAAGAGGAAGACAAAACGCAAAACAGAAAACCGGAAGAGAATGGGGCTTCAGGCACGACATCCCGCAATCTAAATTAGGGTTTGAGGTTTAAATAGAGATGGACAGCCTAAGGAAAGAAATTAGGGCACAGAAGGATGCCGAATGAAATCAAACATCTGCGATAAAGTTCGGGAAAGAGTGGATCACTTGATCTACTTTTAGCCCCATGGGCCAGGTCCAGAATGACAATGATATGGGCCAATATTCTATTATAAGCCCAGTCCATGTGTGAAGTTAACCAACTTGTAGTGTGTGTTTGGCAACATCCTAAACCATGGTTTCAAACCATGGTTTGCGCGATCCGAGATAAAACTCCTCTCACACACTTACCTCGTAAGTCGTAAAAGCTATTAAAAAAAGCTAATCCAAACACACACGTAATCCAAGTAGATTAATGTCACGTTTGGTATGATAGAATTGGGGTATATGGAAATAGAAATAGAATAGAATTGATTTTCATTGAAGATATTTATTTAGTACAATGGAATTGAAGAATTTAACAATTCCATTTCCACCAAAATTGATTGAATTCACTTCAATCATACAACCCCAAGATTTGCATTTCCATGATGGTTGAGTTCATTTTTACCCCTTCTTTCTTTTGTTCGTATTTCAAGCTCATGGTCCTCCTTTTCCACTTCACCCCACCGATAACAATGACCCACCATCCAACGACAGTGACTCCATTGACCAACAACGACGACTCTAGTGTCAGCCCTTGACAGTTTGACAACCATCAAACTTGACACCAACGACAACCCACCTTAGATCTAGCAGCTTGATGTAGGGAAATGACCATGGTATTTAAAACCGGACCGGACCGGCCGGTTCGGACCGGAAACCGGTGAACCGGTGACTGGTCCGGTCCGGTTGGGGGTCAGAAAACCGGGGGAGGGTGAACCGGCCGAACCGGGTTGACCCGGTGAAAACCGGGGTGACCCGGGGTAACCCGGCCGGGTCACGGTTGCCCCGGTTTGGGTTTTTTTTATTTTTTTTAATTATGACAAACTTCAAAACGACGCCGTTTTGATTCTTTTTTTTTTTTTTTTATATTTCCCTCAAATTCTGAATCTTTCTTCCTTATTCCTTCCCGCGGAAGCTTCGTCTCTGACACAGTGTCCCTCTGAGTTTTTTTTTTCATTTTGAAACTTCCGTCTCCCTCCCTCTCGAGTCTCGACTCTCCGTTTCCGTCGCCATTGAAGATGCAATCGGGAATCTTGCATTGGCCATCATCTGGACCTTCGTTTTCCCCTTCCTTCTTGAGATAGCAACCGGAAAGCTCAATGCTTTAACCTTTACCGGTGAAAGCTCAAAGCTCAAAGCTCAAAGCTCAAAGCTTTAACCTTTACCAGTTGACGCCGGCACCACAACTAATGCTGAGTTTCCCATGACGCCGGCACCACTCTGGTCTCTGTTTTTCCCGTGACGCCGGCACCACTCTGGGTCTCTGTTTTTCCCGTGACGCCGGCACCACTCTGGGTCTCTATTTTCGCCGTGACGCCGTCGCCGTGGGTGCTTCCCTCTCTGATGACTCTGTGACGCCGTCGTCCGTCGTCCGTCGTCCGTGGTCTCTGTTTGTCGTGACGCCGTCGTCCTTCGCTCAGGTTTGCGGAAAATACTTGAAAGGTTACATTTGTGACTCTGTGATCAATTTCTCATTGCGTCTGTGATTGTGTGCTGTGTAACTCTGCTCGGTGATCAATTTCTCATTGCGTCCGTCGCTCATGTTGTTCATGTTGAACTTCACCTCAAGCCTATTACCTTGCTTAGAAAATGCTCTTGCACGTTTTGATGATTTTCCAGATGATAAGGCATTCCCATTAGTTAAACAGGTTGCATCTTTTTCAATATCATCATCATTTAAAATCTTACATAAAACATTTTAGTTATAAAAAAATCATTGGAACAATTCTGGATACTTGTTTCCCCATTATATATATATATATATATTTTATTGAGCCCGGTTTGACTCCCGGGTTGACCCCCGGTTTGACCCCGGTCTGACCCACTGACCCTTAACCCAGTGCCCTGACCGGTTCAGTCATCGGTCCGGTTTTCAGTACCTTGGAAATGACAGTAGTGGCGGCGATTACTTCATCTGGCGTCTTCATAGCTTTGACAGCAACCTTTGAACTCTTTTTTTGCTTCTCGATTTTTGGGTTTTAGATTTGGGAGGATTGTTAGCTTTTGATGATGATGTTTGCATGAGTACAAGATTTGGGTTCTCGATCTTCTTCCTTGACCCCCTTTTCCTTAACAATGAGGATGATTTTTGGAGATGCCCATTTATTTGAAAGCTGACGATTGTTGATAATCTTCAAACGGCAAAGAAGACGATTGTTGATTAAGTTTTGATAAACAAAGTTGAGAGCAAAATTTCTTAATGTTATCCACTAACCTACCTTAAAAGATTGTTGACTAAATTGTTAGTTGTTGAATATTATTGATATATTTATTTCTATCATTATGGTGGTTTGTTTACCGGTGGTGTCATGTGAGGTTAATGCAGAGTTATTTTTTTAATTTAGAAGGATATTTTGGTCTTCTTAAATAAAAATCAGGCTAGATTCCACCAGCATACCAAATATGTTTTTAAACCCATTTCCATATCTTTCTATATATATATATATATATATCCATTTCTATTTCTATTAAAATCAGTTTCAATGTACCGAACGAACCCTAAAAATTAAAGGCTTGTTTGGTACGATGGAATTGGGGGGCGTGAAAATGTAATTGGGTCTCAATTCCATGAGGTGGTTGGTTGGTATAATGGAATTGGGTCTCAATTCCAATTCCATGTGAAAGCCAAATAAGCCAATTCTACCAAAACAGCTTCTATAAAAAAAAGCTAAGATTTATAATTCCATTTGCACATTTCCCTCTATTGCCCTCATATACTTTCAACTTCCTTACTTATCGGCACCTCTACTCAGTTACTGGCTACCTCTAGTAACGGTGACAACAACATCTAACGACGACAATGGTTTCCTCCCCTTCATCCCCTTCAACCATGGCTGTAGACATAGATTCGGTGATTTATCTTTTCATTAAATCTCCACCTTTAGCTGCAACTCCCTCTCTTTGGCAATCCCTCATCTTCTTCACCTCTTCTTAATCTGTCTTCATCTTCCTCACTTCATGTTTTGAACCACCGTCAAATCTAGGCGTTTTCTCGCACTACATTTTGAACTTGTTGACATTACCATTGGAGTCCCAAGCAAGATGTCAACTGCGATCCCTAGTAGCAGCAACCTCTTTTGACTTTGTTTTCCTTGGGCACGTTCTCCCTGTGAAAGCTGAAGAATATGAACCTCAACAACAACAACCTCCTTCAATTTCCTTTTCTTCTTGCTTCACAGTTTTTTGGTTTTGGAATCTAGGTTCTTTTTTGTTTGCCAAAGAAATCAGGGGTCATCCCTTATCTTGTTTTCAATCAATTATTGAATGTTTTATTGGTTATTGAACACGACTTGTAATTTCTAGGATTACGAGATGGATCTAAGGACATTGTTGGAGATGAGAGGTTTTCTGGGGGGGAAAATTGAAGGGTGCTTTAGTATTTTTATTTAAAAATACCAAACCCACTTTTAAACCTCATATTCATTTTTATTTTTATCAAAATCAATTCCATCATACCAAATTAGCCATAAGGTGATTTTATTTTTCAAGCTAAAAAATTTATTAATTTACGGTGAATTAAATTGTAGTCACACATTTTATTTGACAAATTTTTAACATATGGGGATGTAGCTTAGATGGTAGAGCGCTTGCTTAGCATGCAAGAGGTACGACGATCAATACCTTGCATCTCCATGTATCCTTTTCATAATCTTTATATATCGTATGTGCTCGTTACAAATCTGATTTTTTTCTTATATGATATTTTTTATATGGCCACACATTCATCCCAACACCCTTATTTATGCCACCTCTACTTATTTGTAGTTTTATAGTCCCCTATCTTATTATTTTGAATTTGTTTTTACAGATATTTTAGTTTTTAATTAGTTATTGATTTCCCAATTGCATATTTTTGAATCAACCATCAACCAATAAATAAATAAAAAGTGTAATTTTAACATCCATCAACCAATAAACAAAAAAAACATGTAATTTTAACATCCGTTATCTTAATTCTTTTAAAAAATTTGAAATTCAAACTTATAAATTATTTTTGGCCAAAAAAACTTATTAACTATTTTCTTTATTCGTTTTTCTTATTATTGTTTTATCATTTGATTCACTAAAAAATTAACAATCCCTTCACAATGTGAGACAAGGAGATCCCCTATCCTTGTATTTGTTTGTTTTGGTCATGAAGAAACTCACGGGAAACTGGTTGCCGTTTAAACTTAAGAGGAATGGTACGTCGATGTCTCATTTGTTTTTTAGTAGATGATTCATATTTGCTCAAGCGTCGATGGACCAAGCAGGGCTTATAAAAGCATGGAAGAAAGTAGATTATAATGGAGAAGAGTTCAAACAAATAAAAAATAATGTAACAAAGATAATGAATTCATTAGGAGTAAGAAAATCTGAACCAATAATGATAATAGAAAAATCAAAACCAAATCTAGAATTAGAACCTATATTTAATAAACATAGACAGTTAAATATGATGAAAATATTAGATGAAATGGATAAAATAGAAGTAGTAAAAGAACAAATATATAAACAGAATATGGATGAAAATGTAAGACAATCAACGATAATGGTTGAACAATTAATAAAAGGGCAACAAGTATTAAATAATAATTTAAGGTCAATAAATGATAAATTGAGTAAAACAGAAATAGAACAAAAAAAAAATAATTGAGAAACCAAAAGCAAAAATAGAAAAAAAAATGAAGAATTAGAAGAAAGGAATAAAATTGCAGAAATAATAAATTCAAAAGATATAATAGATATTTTAAAAATATATAAACCGAAAATGAATATGATGAATGCTATAGATGAAGACGAAATAGAAAGGTTAGTGGGAGTAGAGGAACAAGAAGTAGAACAAATTCAAAAAGATTTTAAAAATGCTACTATAATAACAGGAGATTTAGACAATAAAATAGAATTAAATATTGGAGTTGTAATACAAAAAAGAGGAGATACTAGTACAAAAATGGAAACAGATTTTGAAAAAATAAGAACTAAAGAAGATTACAAAAACTCTAGAGATCAAAGAGAAGCAGAAATAAATGCAGAAGAATTAAAACATTTTAAAAATGTAAAAGAAGATAACATGGGTTTTGAAATGAAATTTAATACGCCTAATCAATAAAGATTTACATCTAGTAAAACAGGATTTATACCACCACCTATAGAACAATATGAAACAAGAAGTATACCAATGTCAGGTATAGTTAGATTTAAATTGTACATTAGAACCTGAAAAAACAATAGAAGAATAGGCTAAAGCACAAATAATAGCATTAATAGGAAGAAAATTTTAGGATATGTATTAAATTGGTGGAAAAGTCAAGATGAAACTTGGAGAAAAGCAGTAAGACATATGAATAAAAATAAATATAATAGTAAAAAAGAATATTATGTAAAATTGGTAAAAAGATACGAATATATATTAAGAACAGAATTTGTAGGAAGAAGTCATACGATAGAAGAACAGACTACAAGTAATGAAGCTATAAGACATTTATATCAAATAGAAATATGTTCTTTGGAACCAAAATATTTAAATCAATATATATGTGAATTTCAAAAATATTACTATGAAATGAAAGAAAGTCCAAATGATAAAAGAATAAAATATGTAGATATGTTTTACAGAAAAATATCAAGATTATTAGGAGATGTAATAATAGATGATTATTATAATACATTTAAAGATAATCTAGATATAATATCTTATGTAGATTCTTTAGGAAGAATAGATTATTTAAGAAATTATTTATCAGAAAAATGTAAACAAGCTTGGAGAAATATGAAATATTATAAACAAAATAAATCAAAATAAATTAATATTAAGGTGTGGAGAATTTGAAAAGCTTCATAGATGGGATGTAATGACAATGAAAAAAAAGGATAAAACGAAAATATAAGAAAAATAAAAAGTATAGAAAACCAATGAGAAGGTATAATAAATATAGATATAAATTTAAGAAATATCCAAAAGAGAAATTTTATAGAAAATATAAACCAAGAAAATAGATTAGTAAAAAACCGAGAAAATGTAGATGTTATAATTGTGGAAAAATAGGACATATATCAACAGAATGTAAAGAACCGAGAAATAAGAAAATGATGAAAATTTTAGAACAAGCCCAAGATTATGATTTAGAACCCTTAGAATTTGATGAAGAAATTTATTGTGATATAGAAAATACAGAAATAGAAATATATAAAATAAAACTATTAAGTGATACAGAATTAAGTGAAACAGAAGAAGAATTATTAGAATCAAATATAGCATATTTAGAAGATGAGGAGGAAGATGAATTTAAACTATATATGATGAAAGGAAAAGAGGTAGAAGAAATAACAGAAGATAAAGAATATGAAGATTATGAGAAATATAGAAATGTATCAGAAGGAATTGTTGAAAAAAGAATGACATTTAATGAAAAACAATATGCTAAAATAAAAGGCATGAAGTTAAACTTAAAACCAGATCAATTAACAAATGAAAATTTTATGGGAAAAGTTAGTAAGATATTAAAATCTAAGAAGAATATAAAAAGTCAGTGTGTGATATTAGAAAAGAAACATCTTACAGAATCATCTTTAACAGAAGGAATATTAAGGATACTATTAATAAATAAAGGACTAATAGAAAATGAAATATCCAAATTATCATTTAAGGAAGAAGTAACTGAGATATATATTGCAGGAGTACAATTATTAGTAAAAGCTTATTTTAGAGAAGGAATAGATTCATCTATAGAATTATTAATAACAGATGGAAGAATAATCAGTAGTGTATTAGGAATATTAATAGGAAATTTAATATATCAAAAATTAAAATTTACTTTAAATACAAACTTTGCAGTATCTAGGAATGATGAACACATAGATCAATCTATAATGATTTACCATAAGTTAAAAGGAATACAATTATTATAAGGAGCAAAAACTATAAGTATAACAATAATGATAGGACTAGCATTCACAAATGAACATAAAATATTTAATAAGTCAATAGGAAGAATAAATATAAAAAAGTAATTTATGCCAATATTAAAAGAGATAAAAGTAAATCCTATAAATATTACATTATCAGAACAATTAAAGATTGAATTAGATAAAACAATAAGTGTATATGATAATAGAGGAAAGAGATTAATAGCCAATAATAATATAGGAAATAGATAATTAAGAATTAATGCTTCATCCGTACCTTTTACAAATAAATATAAACCCAAGAAAGAGCATAGATATAAGAAGTAGTAGTAGTAATAGATTAGCAGAAATACCTCTGATAGATACTCCCATAAATACAAATTTACTAGAAATAAATCAAAAGATAGAAAACTTAGATATAACTCAAGAACAAGAAGAAAGTAAAATTATTATGGAAATAAAGAAAAATGGAATATGGCAAGAAATAATAATTTTCATAGATGAAACCCGAGAAAAGAATAATATTGAAATAGGATATATAGATAATGATTGTGAGGAAACAGATGAAGGAATAAAAACAAATATAATTATAAGATTTAATAAAAGAGATATAATACAGTTAACATTATGGGTTGAAGAAGACACAAATAAAACATATAAGATAATTTTCGGAAAAGATTTCTTAGAAAAAGTAAGACCTTATAGAAATAAAAAAGACAAAATAATATTTAACATAAATCATCAAACAATTGTAATACCAAAGTTAAAATGATGTTAAACATAGATCAGACAGTTAAAGTAATAAAAATAGTATTAGCAGAACAAGATTATTCTTATATACATGAAGATAGAATTCAAAAAGTTGATAGAAGTATGATGAATTATATAGTACATAGTATAGAAAAATCTAATAAAAAGGAAAAAAGATAATTAAGAAGAGTATATTTTGAAGAACTACAAAATTTTGTACAAGAATATCAGGCAGTAGTAAATGTAATATCCCGAAATTTGGGATTGGAGGCTTAGGAATAAGCCTAAATTAAGAGGACTGCTAAGCCCCCATTTAGCAGGAGCCCAAATTTATCCCCTAATGATTTATATATCTTTGGGGTATTAAGAGACTAAAATGGTGAATTTTGGAGAAAGTAATTATGTTTTTGGTGAAATCGCCTATGAGGTAGTAAGCTTGTCATGTTCATTTAAATGATCAAATGATGAGTAAAAATTATGAAATTTTACAGGATGAAAGTAGACATCCTAAGCTTTAATTTGATAGGTCATATGACTCAATTAGAGCTATACCCAAAATGATATGAATTTTTGAAGTCAGCACGGATAAACTGTGAAATTTCTGGAACAATATGCAAAGATTGAAATTCTGGGAATTTTGTGATTCCAGAAAACAAAATTCTATATTTTTCCTTGAAACTAGACTCAATAAGGGTTCTATAGGCTTTGGAATCACCTCATTTTGATTTTTCTAGAATTAGTTATGATTTTTCAAAGTTTGGGAAGAAATCTGCCAGAATTTCTGGAAAATCTGAAAATGGGAAAATAAATAAAGGAAATTGCAATATATGATAAAAGTAATTTTGGCTTCATCTTCTCCCATTTCAGACGTGCTGCAGCCAAGGAGAGAGAGAGAGAGTTGTGCTCTTTTAGAGAGAGAAGGAGAGGAGAAAACTCACGAGATAGGTCGATTTCTTCGGTGAATTCGTACCTAACGTGTATAATCCTTCTCCTAAGCTTCTCTTCTATATTGTTTGAGGTATTTGAAGCAAGATTCATGGTGTTTTGAAGTTAGGGTTTTCAGCCACTTTGAGAAAAGCTAGTGGGAGCTTGAGGTAACTTCCAAACTCTTGTGTATTGACTATTCTAGCTGCTATGGGCAATTTAATCGGTGAAATTTCGCCGGATTGCCATTGGTTTTAATTTTTGGAAATGGGTATGTGGGGCTGTTATTCTGCCCAAATTGGTACTAAATGTTAGTTGTAACCTAATGGAATAGTCAATAAAGTGGTTATGAGTAGAAAGGAACGTGTTTACGGAGCCAAAACCGAAAAACCCCAATTTTCCCCTTAAAACCCATATATTTCGGTCATGGCTCTAAATGGGTTTTAGAGTTGGATTTTCAATGATTTGATGGTCCATTGGATTCAGGAGGGAAAATTAGGTGGGGTTACAGTTGGACACTTTTTCGGAAAAGGCCGAGAAAGCATATTTACGAAAATGCCCCTAAAACACTGAAATAAGGGCTGCCAAGGGCAATTTCGTCTTTCGGCAGTGAATTTGGTAATTCTGAGTCCAGAAATGGATTCCTTGAGCGAAAATATGTCAGGATAGCCCATGTTAGAATTTCGAGAAAAGTACAGCCGGACCGGGTATGATGGGGCCGGGTCCCCGGGGGTATTTTAGTAATTTTTCAAGATAGACTCATATAACCCCCAGAAACACTATGGAAGTATCTAAATAATACATTTGACATTGTAGGATCGAATATGGAGCTCCGAGCAGTTGGCACGCAAATCGAGGAGAACGACTGGAGGTAGGGGACTTACCTTACTTGCATGTATTTGATATCTTTGCTTGTGTAATGATGTATGTGATTGCTTTACTTGATTGTGTAGAGCATATTTGAATAAATGAAGCTCTGTTTCTGTTTTCGCTGTGGCCATAGTCTTGTTGTATGAAACATTGAGCATGCAGAAATGTCATTATGGGGCATACGTCTAGATAAAGCTAACATGTCATACACATAGCATCAATCATGCATGCATTATGGTATTTGTTTCCTACTGAGATTCTCTCGAATCTCACCCTCCCCTACCAACAATTTAGACAGGAGACGACAGAAGATATGTAAATAACAATGCAGAGTACCGTACGAGGGGATTACAGTAGTGGAATAAAGACGAGAAGAAGTCTCCGTTTCATTGGGATGAGTTTAGACACCCTAGTAGCCTTGTGGGTAAGTATCATGTACAAATCCCTATGGGAAATTTATGTAATCATGCACATATTATCAGTATAGTTATGCTATTCCTGTGTTGCCTACCGAACCGCATGTCATTTTTCGCGAATACTCTGGTAAAGGTGAAATTAAAATAAGGGCGTGACAGTAAATAATATGGCAAATAGAAATGAATTAGAAAAGTGTTTAAAGAAAAACTTGAATTACTATATAGAGTTTAGTTTTTATGGATAGAAGAATAACATTATATGATGATAAAATATGGTATTATTGTAAAGATGATATAGAAATAAGAATACCTAAAACGGAGAAAGGATTAATAAGAAGTTTAATAAGTAAACTTAATAGTTCAAATAAGGATGAAGAAGAAGCTCTAAGACAATTAATAGAAGAAAACCAATATGAGGCAATGAGATACTTACAAGTATTAAATAATGTAATGACAAGAAAAAACCAGAGAAATGATATTAAAAAGGAATTTAAAAAACAACTAGAATTATTATCAAGATGTTAAATATGTATCACGCTAATATGGATAGGTTATTAATAGAAGATGATAATTGAAAATATTATAGAAAAGGATATAGTACTATCATACCAAAAAATGATAAAAGTTTTTTAAGATCAATATTAAAAGAAGATAAAAAGAACTAATAAATATGAAAACCAAAGATTAGAATATATATATATATATATATATTTTTCAACCTCCATTATTATATGAAGAAGAATATGATATGATAGTAAGAGAAAGAAAAGGAAGAAAAAATGTAAAGAGAATCTTGAAAAGATGTTTAGAAGTTTTGTCTAGGATATGAGTAGGTCATTATATTATATCTTGATAAAATTTAATTATAAAAAATATAGAACAAGAAAATATCATGCTTTAATAGATACTGGAGCAAACCTAACAGTAGCGAAATATAATGTTTTACCAACTGAACTATGGAAGAGAAAAAATAAAATGCTTAGAATAGAAAGTGCAGGGAAAGAAATTCATATGATAGAACTTGAAGCAAAAGATATAAATGTACAAATAGGAAATTATGAATTACTAATAAAAGAATTAAATCAATATAATGAACCATCTTGTGATGTAATTTTAGGGCTAAATTTCTTAGAACAATATTTTCCTATGCATATTATTAATAAACCTTTAATATTAACTACACCATGTAAACATGAAGCTTGGGGAATGAGAATAACCAGACCATATAGAAGAAAAGATAAAAAAATTCAGAAGAAAATAAATGACCATGAGGTACAATTCTTACTGAGTAATGATCACGTAGAAATACAACATATATTAGCAACATTAAACATAGTAGAAATAAAAACTATAGAGCAAAGAATTATAGATAATTATAGTGATAATCCTTTAATACATTGGGAAAAATCTAAACCTATAGCAAAAATAGAATTGAAAGATTATAGTAAAGAAATAAATTGTAAACCTTATGCATGGACAGAAAATGAAAGGAAAAAATTTATAATGCATATTGAAGAAATGAAGAAGTACAATTTAATAAGAGAAAGTAGATCAGAATATTCATCACCAGCTATAATAGTCTCTAAACAATGAAAAAGAGAGAGGAAAAACTAGAATGGTAATCAATTATAAAAAATTAAACGAATTAGCAATAAGAAATAGATATCTTATACTTAAGAGGAATTTGTTATTTAATCTAATAAAAGGAAAAACTATTTTTAGTAAATTTGATTGTAAATCAAGATTTTTTCAAGTAAAGTTAGAAGAAGATAGTAAGAAATATGCATCCTTTAGTACATCAGAAGGATTAAATGAATGGAATATATTACCAATGGGATTTCATAATAGTCCTAGTATATTTCAAGAATATGTGTCAAAAATGTTATTACCTATAAGAGAATTTGCAGTAATCTACATTGATGATATATTAATATTTTCAAAAGAGGAAAAAGAACATGAAGAACACTTAGAACAATTTACAAGATTAATTAAAGAAAAAGGTTTAAATATATCACCTTCTAAAATGGAATTGAGAAAAGAAAAAATAAACTTCTTAAGATAAGTATTAACAAAAGATGGAATAGAGTTACAAGATCATATAGGCCAGGAGATTTTTCAATTTTAAAAGATTACAACTAAAAAAGAATTACAATTATTTTTAGGAATAGTAAATCAAGCTAGAAATTATATCCCTAATTTGTCAAAATTAACATAAAAAATATCTAAGTTAGCAGGAGAAAAAACTATATGGAAATGGGATAATAATATAGAAAAAGTAATAGAAAATATAAAAATGTTATGTAAAGAATTGCCTAAATTAACTATACCTCTAAAAGAAAATATAAAATGGACGATTTATACTAATGCTTCAGTAATTACTGCGGTGCAGCATTATACCATGAAGCTGTAGATATCATTGTATATCTTGAAAAAATATATCTTGAAAAAATAACAAGATATACAAGTGGAAAATTTAATGAATCTCAAAGTAGATATCATTATAATCAGAAAGAATTTTTAGCAGTAACAAAAGCTGTAGAAAATTAGAACTATTTATTGTAAATAGTACATTTATAATCAGAACTGATAATACTCAAGTAAAACACTAGTTATCAAGAGGAATAAAACAGAATAAATTGAGTAATAAAATATTGATTAAATGGCAAATAGATTTAGCTTATTATGATTATGAAGTTGAGTATATCAAAGGAAAGGATAACTTAATTGCTGATTATTTGAGCAGATGGAATCAGTAAATAGGTTTGGAAGGCACAGTCTTGTAAACCAGATGAATAAAGATAAAGAATCATCTCCTTTGATGAACCAACTTGTAATGAAGATTAATATTCTTGAAATGAATGAGTTTATTGAGTAGTCAAGTAAGTACTAGTATACATGGGCTAACTAACTCTATTTCTAGTATAAATGACTCTCTTAACGATCTCTATATTTAATTTGAGAATTTCAAGCTGTATAAGGCAGATACTGCCAGCTCTAATGTAAGGACCAATGTCCAGCCCTTGGTGAGTCATCTACTCACGCAACCCAAAATCTAATTGAGTCACTTGTAATCCAAAAGGAAGCCTTATCTTTTTCTTAAATAATAGCCCTACAAGAAAAAGAAAAGCCAAAAAAGAATAGTCCTGTACTAAAATCCAATAATGTCTTTGATCTTCCCAAACAGTATAATTTCTATAAGATTATTGTCAAGAAATTGAACTAGTTAGCCTTGTTTCATAAGACCATTAAATATGTCTCTCATTATGCCTTTAATAAAGCTATTATATACCCATGAACTCCTCCAAATATCGTAAAAGACTTATATCAATATGGTTTAATTCAGAGTATTTACCTATCATCTTCTATGAAGGAAATCTCTGAGTTACCTCAAAGTATTATCAAATCTGTAGAAGAGTATTATAAGATTGTAACAAAAAATCAAGTTTTTATAAGGTGTTATTCAACTGTAGCTGAGATTATGCTAGATAAGTTCTATATGCCCATAAATTTAATCAAACTTGGAACTACGAAGAAGCCATTGGAATATGAACCGGAAGTCAAAAAGAAATTGAAGACAACGAAGATTTCCAGTTTAGAGTTTCAAATATAAGAGCTCAAGACTACCATATAATTTTCCAAGAGATGAACAGAATAAAGATATATGAAGAAGATCAAGAAAAATGAGATGAAAAATACTGAAGAAATAGAGAAGATTTGTTAAATAATAGGAGATTATTCTAATCATGAATGGCAGCATTGTAAAGAAATTAGAGGAAGTGATAACAATCCAAATATCTCTCTGGATCCAAGCTTACTGTAAGCTCGTCAACACAAGAAGACACGAATAATGATTGTCGGCATGACCAGACAAGCAGCAACAGAAAAACGTGGAAGATAAAATAAAGTAGATTCCCGACAGGATAAAAAGTTGAAGTCTAAGTCATGTAAGCAATTATATAATTATTACCTTAGTTAAGGTAACCAGGGTCAGTTGTAACTCGAGTTATGTAATCTGAGTTAGGCTCAGAAGTCTATATAAACGCCTTGTAAGTTTCAT
The DNA here is from genome assembly GCA_963855925.1 of Inga laurina. Lineage (NCBI taxonomy): Eukaryota > Viridiplantae > Streptophyta > Magnoliopsida > Fabales > Fabaceae > Inga > Inga laurina. The sequence continues at coordinate 41,963,935 of OY979713.1, forward strand.
TGGAACACACACAAAAATATAATTTTGAATGGAACACAGTTTTCCTTCAAACTCTCTCTCTCTCTCTCTCAAATCTCTGATCTTTGTAAGCAGTTCTCAATATTAGTCATCTACAACATAGCATTTAACCAATTATTATTGAAAACAAATAAGGTATGAGTGGCTAAACTTTCTTTGGGGATCTAGGGGGAAATTTTATCTGTGATTCATGGATATGATCCAATAAATGAAGCTACTGGGCAGAATGCTAGAAAAAAAGAGTTTGGAGAAATAGAGGAAAATGTAATGACTACGCCTCCTGTAGGAAATGAAGCCGCCAGCTGTGTGATATAACCTGAAGGAGGAAGGTTAAGATCCAAATGAGGAGTCTCTGTAAATGGTTTCTGTATGAAAAAGGACAGGATTCCTTCCATAATCCGGGTTATACTTAGTCAAAAATCATTCTAGTTTTCTTTATTAACTCTTAGTAAATATTTTGATTTTTGCAAGTGAGTCAATGTCTCCAAATGTTCTTATTTTTTAAAATTTAAATTTCGTAAAATTTATATGCTGCCCATGTCTGCATCGTTTATGGTATCCTACAGGAGGCGTAGTCATTCCATTTTCCTCTATTTCTCCAGACTTTTTTTTAGCATTCTGCCCAGTAGCTTCATTTATTGGATCATACCTATGAATCACAGATAAAATTTCCCCCTAGATCCCCAAAGAAAGTTTAGCCGCTCATACCTTATTTGTTTTCAATAATAATTAGTTAAATGCTATGTTATAGATGATTATTATGTTCCAATGGAACTTATAAGGCATTTATATAGACTTTTGAGCCTAACTCAAATTACACGACTCGAGTTACAATTGACCCTGGTTACCTTAACTAAGGTAACAATTACATAATTGCTTACATGAATCAGACTTCAGCTTTTTATCCTATCGGGAATCTGCTTTACTTTATCTTCTACGTTTTTCTGTTGCTGCTTGTCTAGTTATTCTAACAATCATTATTCGTGTCTTCTTGTGCCGATGAGCTTACAGTAAGCTTGGATTCAGATTCTTATTTGGATTGCTGTCACTTCCTCTTATTTCTTTGCAATGTTGCCATTCATGATTAGGATAATCTCCTATTATTTGACAAATCTTCTTATCTGTTTCTTCAGTATTTTTCATCTCATTTTTCTTGATCTTATCATACTAGAGATTAAATTGCTTATCATTATGGAGTTTAGTTCCAAGTGAATATACAAGTGTCATATTACTGGATCGAAACACCCATGGTTGCTCTTCTTCAGATATCTTTATTCTATTCATCTCTTGGAAACTGAAAATCTTCGTCGTCTTCAATTTCTTCTTTGACTTCTGGTTCATATTCCAATGGCTTCTTGTAGTTCCAAGTCTGATTAAATTTATGGGCATATAGAACGTGATCTTAGCTATAGTTGAATAAGATAAGGCTATTGTTTGGGAAAAAGATAAGGCTTCTTAATGACTTAATAAGATTTTGGGTTGCATGAGTAGATGACTCACCAAGGGTATATGACCCTTTTACAAATGGTTATGGACTGGCAATAATTGCCTCTTTGCCCTTATAAGTTGTATTATTCGTCTGGACATTTGTCCTTACACTTGGGCTGGCAGTATCTGCCTTACACAGCTTGAAATTCTCAAATTCAATATAGAGATCATTAAGAGAGTTATTTATATTAGAAATAGAGCTAGTTAGCCCTTGTATACTAGTACTTATTTGACTACTCAATAAACTCATATTCATTTCAAGAATATTAATCTTCATTACAAGTTGGTTCATCAAAGCTCTATAATATACTTATATATGTTAAAATAAGAAATCTTTTCTACATAGTAAGGATTTAAAATAATTTATTACAAAACACCAAAGTAAAAATTTAGAGTAATTGTCAATAATAGAGTAAGTCAAAATATGGATACAATAACATTTAATATATTGTAAATAAAAGAGTATGTAAAAATACAAAAACAATACATAATAAATGATTTGATCTCTTATCGAATCATGAAGAGAAGCCATGTCAGATGAAGATCAAGTGATGATATTGTTGAAGAGTCTATAGCATATAGCTATCGTCGCACAAACAATTCTAACCTGTGTGGGAAAGCTATAGCTACGCATTTTCTATAAGATTTCAATTTTGTTCTTCTAAACCCCAAATGTTTCTATTGTGCACCTAAGACTTAAATGCAAGTAATTGAATGTCTTATTGTCATTTTCAAGCCTAGATGACCTCTGAAAGTTAGGAAGATGGTAACGCTCGCATCTGTAAGGCCCCATATATCCAGTTGGGGTAGGGTAGCCAGCATCTACCAAATAATATTTATCTGCATGAAAGAATAAGCTTAATGCCAATTGTATAAAGTATAAGAATACCTATAGGCGGATGTGGAAAATTCATTGAATGAGTTGTTATGGTTTAGGGCATGATGAAATATGTGAGAATTATGTGCCGTACCTTTCCATCCAGCCAGTACAAAGGTAAAACACATGTCCTAATCACAAACCGCCATCACATTTTGCGATGCAAATCCTTTTCTTCTAATATATTTTGTTTTCTCCCTTGCTTTGACCTTACATGGAATGTGTGTGCCATCAATTACACTAATAGCATTTTTTTAAAAATGCCAGTATCTATTATTGTGACGTATCTTAGAGTGAATGCTCTCAAATATAGGATCCTGTGCCATCAATTCTAATATAGGATCCTGTGATTTGATGTTGGACATTGCAAGACTACAATTGTGTGCAAAAAAATCGCCACCATTTCATATATGCCCACATTTCAAGTTTCCCTTAAACCATGTCATTGTAGTTTAAAGCAAAATTCATGAAAGACATGCAGTTCCATTTTAAACATGTCACAACAACGGGAAGAATTACCACGTAAGACATCACACGCACCCATACAGCACCTGTAAACTCAATGGTGTGCCGCGGTTCTTTACATAAAAATAGCCGAGCATATACACCAACATATGTGGCCACTTTTCGGACTCTCAATGCTCATCGTTGCCTATTCTTTGCAATAATTTTTAAAGTAGTGTCCATATCGGTCTTTTCCTGTAGACCATACATTAACTTTTATAAAGAAATAACATAACATTAAGCATCTTAAGCATCTTAAGCACAAACTTATCATCTTAAGCATCAAGTGACTTGATTAAGGTAAATATAACAGTCATTAACTACATAGCAACAACATTCATAATACATTTCACAAGTGCCCATAATATTCATGCCCTGAAAAACATGATAAGTTTGTCCTTCATTTCCTTCCTTGCTATGTACATTTTCCTTACAGTTGGATCCTTCATAAGGAGGTGTGCACATCGTGTATAGAAGTCATTATCATAGCATATTTCAGGAACTTAATAAGGTGACTCATGACGCACGATATTGAAAACTCATACGCCCTCACTTCTGCAGCCATCCTTTCATCCTTTCTGCACCACTTCTTTTGCCATCCTTTCTACAGTTTCCACATCAATGTCAGTGGTATCGGTTATCCTACATAGGGCGTCGGCTATTTTTGCTGATGCAGGCGCTTACTTTTTCATTGTGGCGCCCCTCTTCCTCAACCCTAGTGAGTTTGTCGTTCTACCACCACTACTAGTTTTCTCTCTATCACCGGTTCCTTTCTTTTGTCTTTGTTCCCTCTATTACCTCCACTTAATTTAACTCCCCACTTAACCCAGTCGCTGACTGAATTTAACTCCCCACTTAACCCAGTCGCTGACCTTAACACTTTATCATTATCTCCAAACCCTTCTTACATATATCACAATCAGGGGTGGTCTCAGTAGGGTGTGGGAGAGACATGGATGAAGGTGCCCAACGATTTGTTCTCGTGGCCGCTATACTTGAAAACAGCTGGGTTAATTCTTCTTGGAATTGGAGGCCATTATTTTTGAATTTCTCATAACTGGGAACTTCCTGTTTGGTAATCACCAAATTTATTACACAAATACGATGTCAGGGAAATAAATATGTTCATTCGCATAAGTGAATTACTAACAGCTAGTTTCTTCTTCCGCCAGTTTCGTCAGCAACACTAGTCTTCTTCTAATTGTCCCATCCAACTCCAGTCTCATTTAATAACCAATCCCACAGTTGCCACTCCTTTTGAAGGGCATTGTATTTGTTTTAAACTGCCCCTTCTCGTACAATCTGCCTGTCCTTGCAGTGAAGCCTTCCGATATCTCTTTCCCCCATTCTTGTAGAAGCTAGTGCATTTTCTTGTTCCTTTCTCAACTTGTTTTATACACAAATCAATAAAAACTTTCGTGCTTTTTACATCCCATGATGCTTTGACCTCACTCATTATGATACTAAGTTGCATATTCCCAAGATTAAGTTATTTCAAACAAATGATACATGCAATGGCAAAGGGATAACAAGGTAGTTAGTCAATGACTTCAAACTAGATTGTGCACTGCCCTCACGTCCCAAGAACAAGGTAGTCATGAAAAATAATCCGAATAGTAAGGAAGGAAAGCCTATTTTGTAAAAAGTACATGTTGAACAAGATGGTAACAGAAATCATAAAAATAAAGATGCTAACTTAGAAGATAAAACACCACTGTCACTGCAAAGAGTAGGCCTAATTGTCTCAAGAACCATAAATTCGATTGACACCTCTCATTACTTATATAAGATGCAGTAGTCCACTAGTCATACAGAATGGTAAATATTTTAATGTATGCATTGCATAAACAAGCCTTCAACAGCATAAGACACACATAATTGTAACTTAATTTTTTCTATTATGAGCTATCCTTAAGATGAATAATCCCCAAGAGCTAAATGGGACCTAATAGGTAACTCATATTTTAAAGGTTAGTTGGAAAGGATAACCTAAGAGGACTGTGTTTCATAAACCATAAGCAATAATTTATGTATATCAACAAAATAAAATTTGCCCTTCTCCGCAACCATAAATATGATTTCGAGGGGCCAATAACTGAAAATAACACCACAAACAGAGAGGAAAATGACACACGAACGCAACTATAACCAGAGCACCAAAACCAGAGAACACAATACCACCATACATCATTTTTCATGAACTACCTTGTTCTTGGGACATAAGGCCAGTGCACAATCTAATTTGAAGTCATTGACTAGTAACTACCTTGTTATCCCTTGGCCACTGTATGTATCATTTATTTGAAGTAACTTAATCCTAGGAATAGGCAACTTAGCAGCATAATGAGTAAGGTAAGGTCAAAGCATCCTGGGATGTAAAAAGTATGAAAGTTTTTATTGACTTGTGCATAAAACAAGTTGAGAAAGGAACAAGAAAATGCACTAGCTTCCACAAGAATGGGTGCAAAGAGATATCGGAAGGCTTCGCTGCAATGACAGGTAGATTGTACGAGAAGGGATAGTTTAAAAACAAATACAATACCCTTGGAAAGGAGTGGCAACTGTGGGATCGGTTGTTAAATGAGACTGGAGTTGTATGGGACAATGAGAAAAAGACTATTATTGCTAACGATAATTGGTGGGAGAAGAAACTAGCGGTTAGTAATTCACTTAGGCGAACGAACATATTTATTTCCCTGACATCGTGCTTTTATGAACTTGTGTAATAAATTTGGTGATTCACGTACAGAAAGTTCCTGGTTATGAGAAATATTAAAATAAGGCCTCCAATTCCAAGAAGAATTAACCCAACTGTTTTTAAGTGTGGCGGCCACAGGAACAAATCATTGGGCACCTTCATCCATGTCTCTCCCACGCCCTACTGAGACCACCCCTGATTGTGATATGTAAGAAGGGTCAGGAAACAGTGATGAAGTGTTAGGGTCAGTGACTGGGTTAAGTGGGGAGTTAAATTCAGTCAATTTCAATAACACCAATGGAGGTAGTGGAGGGAACAAAGAAAAAAAGAAAGGGAACCGACGGTGGAGAGAAAATAAGTAGTGGTGGTAGAACGACAAGCTCACTGGGGGTGAGGAACAGGGGCGTCGCAATGAAAAAGAAAGCGCCTGCATCAGCGAAAATAGCTGACACCCTATGTAGGATAGCCGATGCCACTGACATTGATGTGGAGGCTGCAGAAAGGATGGCAACAGAGGCACGTGCAGAAATGATGGCTGCAGAAGCGCGGCCATATGAGTTTTCAATATCGGGCGTCATGAGTCACCTTATTAATCAAGTTCCTGAAATATGCTATGATAATGACTTCTATACACGATGTGCACACCTCCTTATGAAGGATCCAGATATAAGGGAAATGTACGTAGCAAAGAAGGAAATGAAGGACAAACTTATCATGTTTCTTAGGCATAAATGTTATGGACACTTCTGAAATGTATTACGAATGTTGTTGCTTTATAATTAATGATTGTTATATTTACCTTTCTATTAATTAAGTCACTTGATGCTTAATGTCATGTTATTTCTTTATAAATGATGTGTGCATCTTATGACTGTATACTTGTGGTCGTTACCGTTTTATAAAAGTTAATGCATATGTCTACAGGAAAAGGCAAATATGGACACTACTTTGAAAATTATTGTAAAGAATAGGCAACAGCAAGCACTGAGAGTCCGAAAAGTGGCCGCATATGTTGGTGCATATGCTCGGCTATTTTTATGTAAAGAACCGTGGCACACCAGTGAGTTTATATAAAGAACCGTGGCACACCAGTGAGTTTACAGGTGCTGTATGGGTGCGTGAAGTCTTACGCGGTAATTCTGCCTGTTGTTATAACATGTTTAGAATGGAACTGCGTGTCTTTCATGAATTTTTGCTTTGAACTGCAACGACATGGTTGGACATGTGGCATCGAGTAGATTGGTACAGGAAAGATTTATGCTCTCCGGAGATACAATTCATAGGGCGCTGCATGCTGTCTTACAAGCATGTTGTAGTCATGCAATGTCTAATATCAAACTGCAGGATCCTACATTTGAAAGCATTCACTCTAAGATACACTACAGCAATAGATACTGGCCTTTTTTTACAAATGCTATTGGTGCAATTGATGGCACACACATTCCATGTAATATGTAAGGTCAAAGCAAGGGAGAAAATAAAATATGTTAGAAGAAAAGGATTTGCATCGTAACATGTGATGGCGATTTGTGATTAGGACATGTGTTTTACTTTTGTACTAGGTGGATGGGAAGGTACGGCACATGATTCTCACATATTTCATTATGCCTTGACAACTTCATCAATAAATTTTCCACATCCGCCTATAAGTATTCTTATACTTTGTACAATTTAATTATTTTTAACCACACGACATGTATTGGCATTAAGCTTATTCTTTCATGCAGATAAATATTATTTGGTGGATGCAGGCTACCTTACCCCAACTGGATATCTGGGGTCATATAGATGCGAGCGTTACCATCTCCCTGACTTTCAGAGGTCATCTAGGATTGAAAATGACAATGAGCCCTTCAATTACTTGCATTTAAGTTTTAGGTGCACAATAGAAAGAAGATTTGGGGTTTGGAAGAACAAGTTTGAAATCCTACAGAAAATGCGCACAGGTTAGAATTGTTTGTGCGATAATGACTATACACAATTTCATCAGAATAACATCTATTTCTCATCCTGACTTCCGGCACCATGAACGAGAGGATACTTTGTTTGATGTCGATGACTATGACGCTATAGACTCCTCAACAATACCTTCATTACTTGCATCTTCATCTAACATGGCTTCTCTTTGTGATTTGATAAGAGATCAAATCATTTATTATACGCAAAAACATTAGTCATGTATTGTTTTCGTATTTTTACGTATTCTTTTATTGACAATATGTTAAATGTTATTGTATCCATATTTTGACTTACTCTATTATTGATAATTACTCTGAATTAGTACTTTGGTGTTTTGTAATAGATTATTTTAAATCCTTACTATGTAGAAAATATTTCTTATTTTAACAATTTTTTAATATATATATATATATGTATGTATATCTTGAGAGACTGGGCAGGAGTGTAAATGAAAAACAAAATAGAATTTAAAGACACAGACACACTTGCAAAAATAAAAAATATTCACAAGAATTTAATGAAGAATAATGCTATGGGTTTGACAAAAGATAACCCGAGTTATGAACGGAGATGAAAATTAATATAATGTACGCCTTCAGTATGTATGTTTGATCTAATTTTGTAATTTACTACATAATTGACTAATGTTATAATTTAAAAATTTTTGCATCTATTTTTTTTATATAATTGACAAATGTTATAATTTTAAATTTTTTTGACAAATTTATTTCATTTTTTGTATTTATTATGCAATTTAATGTTAAATAATACTTAAAATAGTCACAAACACTCTGAAAAAAGCTATTCTGATCAAAACATCTAAACACTCATTTTATCAAAATCAATTTTTTCCAATAATCTATACTCCAAAAGCTATTCTTCATTTTTTCTCCAGAAGCAATTCTCTAAAACCTAATCCGAACACACCCCAAGTCTTGTAAATGAAATCATCAGAATCATTTTTCCTCAAATACTTTGTCATGTGAAACAGACCGCGGAAACATGAACAACGCCGAATGAACAGTACCAGACAAACTAGAAACGATGAACAGGATGAACAATTTTAAAGAGCCCTAGGCTCTGATACCATGACAAAGTATTTGAGAAAAAAATGTTTTTGATGATTTCATTTACAAGACTTACATGGATATTTATAAAGGAAACTTATTAAATGTCTTCAATTACTATCCACCAACTACCATCCACCATCAACTACTATCTACCAATTTCTACCAACTATTATCTATCATCTATCTACCAACTACTTATTAATTACATCATTTAACACTAACAGATAGTAAGATAATGGAGGTTAAAATTGAAGATTTTTATTTATTGGTTGAATGAAAAATATGCAACTCAAAAATCAATAGCTAAAAGAATCAATTTTTTTGATAAAACAAGAACAAAAAAACGGTTAAAGAAATAATCAATAAGTTTAAATTCAAAATTTTTTAAGAGAATTAAAATAATGAATCAATTGATAAAAGAAAAAGAAAAAAAGAATTAAGAAAACAATTAGTAGGTTTAAAAGAATTAAAATATTTGTCAACTATGACATATTTAATTTCAAAACAGTCTAAAATAATAAGATAGTAAGATAATGGATGTTAAAATTGAAAATTTTTATTTATTGGCTGATTGAAAAATATGGAACTTGAAAATCAATAGCTAATAAAAAAAATTGGTTTCTTTTATTTATTTATTTGTCTTTGATAGAACAAGAAAAAGAAAAAACGGAAAAAGAAAATAATAAGTTTAAATTCAAATTTTTTTAAAAAAAATTTAAAATAATGAATCAAATGATAAAATAAGACAAAAAAACGAATTAATTGGTTGATAGTTGATTCAAAAATGCGCCATTTGAAAATCAGTAACTAGTTAAAAATATCCGTGTAAAAAAATTTAAAATAATAAGATAGTGGATTTCAATGAATCAAATCTCAAACAATGAAATAAAAACAAGCAAAACAAATCAAAGTCCAGAGAAGAATACAGCAGATGTGAGCAAGCAGAAAGGCATACCTGGGATCCTGGGCTCTTTATTATTAGGTGAAGCGTGTGGAAGAACAACCACAACCAAGTTTAACATAAGCTAGGGCAGGGTCAGGTTCAGCTTCATGTTTAACAGGATCTTCAGATCCAGCTGCACCCTGGAACTGAAGAAAATTGTGCTTCATCCTCTGTACTAGAAAATGATTTGCTCCCACGTATGTGCCTACGCAAAATAAGAAAATATTCAATTTCCTTTCATTTTTGGCTACCAGCATTTGAACCCATAACCCAACACTTCACAGTGAACAAGTGAACCACAAAGTTGATGAAGGACGGGGAAACAGTGGAAGGGAGAGAATATATGAATGTCAAGTTCTTAATATTACTCAATATACAAGTAAAAAACCTAATTTAAACTTCAAGTAAAAGAAGAGAAAGACTATAATAGGAAACAAAATCAAGTCATAATCGTAAATTAAAACCTTTCGTCAAGCTGCTTAACTCCAGAACTACCTTTACCAACTCTAACTTCTCTATTAATTGTTACTGGAAATTAGAAGGAAATAATGCAGGAAAATCCAGATTTTAATCATCCAATTACTCAATTTAAGTCGCCCTCAGAGTCCAAAACCATGAATATTAAAGAGGAGGGCATACCTGAGATGTCGTCGTGACTTCCAAAGCCTTCTTCTTGATTGATATTTTGTCTCTGGTCCACCGACTCACACTCACAAAAGAAAATCGCGTTCTATGATCTGCGACGACGAAGACATTGGTGGTAGAAGCGTTTGTACGTAGCCTAAATCACCATCGAAAGCGTATTTTCAGGGTTTCAGAGCAATGAAACGCGTGCAGACAACAAGAATTGAGTTCTAAACATGGCCTCACATTGGGTTTCTCACGAATTGAAACATGGCTCCCAAAGCAGCAATCGCAGGATCAAAGTGGCCGAGAATGACTCGCTGAGACTTGCTCAGAAGATCAATGAGAAATTGGAAGGGAAAGATTAAAGCCGGCGACGACCATTTGGAAATTGGAACCGACTTTGTCCAACGGCTCTAGTTTTATTTTAGGGTTTGGAATTGGAACCGACTTTTGGGGGAGCCTCACGATCTCACCTGTAACTTGTCCAACGGCTATATTTTTTCAATTTGGGGTTTGGAATTGGAACCGACTTCAGAAGTTGGCTTTTCTTCTTTGCTGAGATATTTTGGGCTTGGGGCCTTTACACTGAATAACATTTTGAAGTTTTATTTGAATTAGCTTCCATAATTAACGTTTTTTAGAGTGTTTAACAAAGCTAAATTTATTAGCTAATCATAGTATATGCTATGTTTCATCAAATTATACATCAATTTATAAGTCACCCAAATTAATTTAAAGAAAAAATGACAAATATAAATATTTTAAACTAATTTATTTAACTTTATTAGTTTCTAAAAAAATAACCAATTGGGTACTATATTTAGGATTAAAGGTAGTATATGAGTGCAATTTAAACTACAAACGAAATCTTATGATAAAGACCAAAAGTAGTATTCATTAAGATCTACAGTGGCCCCCTAATTCTTATTTTTAAATTATTATCAAATCAACACATACAAATTCGTGAAAATCAAAAAGTAAGCCAACTTGTTTTCAAAACAAATAAAGAGCTGACTATAAACAGATTGGTGTATACCACTTTAGCATGAGAAGAAAGAGAAGGATGGAGCCATCAATATTTTTTCAAACAATATAAACTTTGGAAAATAAGGGGTCCTCCTTGAGAACGATGTGGCATGTTACAGGGTGATTGACATTGTTGGAATTCTTGGGATTTTTGGTTCAACACAATGTGACAGGAAAAGGATCATGTGACAACCTCTTACAGCACCAATCAGACCCAAGGCAAAATACCATCGTAATGCAGAAGAACTAAAATGTTTATGGCTCGAGCAAATAAACTATGTTTCTTTACATTTCCTAATGCAGTAGACGCTCAAATCCCAAAGGATGTATAATTACTTTTCACACTTTACAAAATTCAAATTTACAGCTCGGATCTGTCAAATTTCAACAGCCTGTAATAAAGTCAGTCAATATAACTTAAACTCTACAATCTTAAATAGTATATACAGCTGATACATTGGGTGGCTAAAGCTCACCCAAACAAGTATACTTTTGTATATTCGAATTGTCTCTTTGGTCATCATATTTCCTTCATAAGGGATAGCTCCCCGCCCAGTTACTGCAGAACATATGAAACTAATTATCAACCAAGACCAACTTATTTATCAGAAATATAGCTCTACAAACTAGCACAAAAAATTGGACAATGGTGTATATTTTAGGTCCAACAATAGTTCTAGCAAATTCAAAAAACCTATACTGCACTAAGGACTAAGCAAATGACAAAGGGATTGCTCACCTGATGGTAGCCATTCTCGTTGTACATGGCAATGCTACAAGGTGCAGAAGTAGAATTCCAGAATTGATGTCCATTTTCAAAGATGGATCTAGGCAGATCAAAGTTGCTATTAACTTGATAATCCACAGGGCTCGGTCTACCGTTCATAACTTGATGATGCTTCTGTCCCTCATTATCCAGCGGTGGAGGGTATGAAAAGTGCTCGCAATGTTGTGCATTTAAGCAAGAACCTTCACTAAACTCATTCATGGTACCACCACCCTGACCCAAAGTAGCAACTTGAGCTGAGTTGCTGGCCTCAAGTTGGCCCGTGCTTATATAACCAGAATAGTCTGGTAGTGAAGCGTTAATGGAGCATTCAGCACCTCTATTGGGATTCTCACTGTGTGTTATACAATCAAATAAAAAATTGGTTCCCAAAATGAAACACATCAAAGAGAGTTTTCAAGGAAATAACGTCCTTCAAATTTCTGTAGAACTGAGAAAATGCAAGTTTCACGATAGCAGTAAACTCACCTATATGGCAGAAATTTTGGTTCACTAGGCATTATCAATGGATTATTATCATTATTCAATAGCCAAGACAGAGGTTGAGCTTCTTGCAAACCAGCCATCATCATGGGTAAAGTCATCCCTTCCTGTAACTATGAAGTAAAACCATATCAAATAACATTTATCTTGAACAAACGGAAGAGATATACTGAAAATAAAATAAAAAAGGGGGAAGAGATACGCTGAGAAAGAAAGAGGACAAGATGTGCTACCTGGTTAGCGCATTCAAGTGACATTAGTTGGTGTTTCCCCAAATTTTCCTGCCAGTGAAAACAACTTGTCAATGACAAGATATACCAACTCATTACTCTATTAATAGCAATGATTCTCTTAGGCTGTAGTCATGCCAACATGAAACAAAATCATACCTTGTGTAGACGTACTCGGTTGACTGACTCCTTTAGTGACTCTTCCATTTGCCTAAGATGTTCAACATTATTGATCTTTTCTACGTTATTCCAATAGCTGAAAAACACAAGCATAACACAAGATTATTCCATGATGGCTACTTGGACATTCATCACAGACAAAGCATGCATGGCTGAGAAAGAGATCATGCCACAGAAACACGTAAAGTATTTGATCTAAATCAAAAGCCATATAAGTAGTAGTCTGAATTGGATGCAACTAAATCGAGACGCATATCTAGACAGAAGCTCTACATCCACACTTCGTTCTTGAGATCTCAAAAGAGAACAATGAACGGGAGGGATTTAAGATCGTTGTTTTTTAAGTTGTTTATTTTTTTTTTCCTTTTGTGCACGCCCGTGTGTGTTTTTTTTTTGGGGGGGGGGGCGGCTTTATAGTATAATATTTCTCTTTATCCCTTCCAAAGACAGAAAATATTTTATCTTCCCTTTAAGATCTCACTTCATAGACGAACATGACTGGCACCAATTATAATATATTTCAGAAATAACATTAAATTCGATCCTTCCATGTTTTATATGCCATGGAAATGTCTTGTAATATCAAATGCAATAAACATCAAGGTATCCAAATTAAAATATGCAATGAAAAGGTAAAAATTAATGTCATCGCAGAGCATAAAATATTTACTCAACTGTTTTACATATTATATGGTTAAAGCCTGTGAAGCAAGCATTGAACCTGATAGGCCACAGTTGAATGAACAAATAGGATATAATTTTATAAGACAGAAAAAACTATAAAGCAACAATGACCTTTATTGTACGTCAGTCTGACTGTAACAACATGAATCACAAGAACAAAAAGAAAAAGCAATACTTTCACAATTAAAAACTCCAGAGTTGCACCTCAGTCTCAGGTGTGAGTCAGCAAGCTGAGCTTGTAGCATTCTCACGTTAAGAGTCAATTCCTGCACATGGCAATTCAGCTTGGAATATTTTGTTGTATAACTAGCAACTTAAGATTCTCAATTTAAAATGAACATGATGATGTTCAATTGTACCTCGACTTGTTGACTGCTGCAAGAATAAAGGGAGAAAACTGAGACCTTTGTAAAATCTTATGAAGGAAGAAACTGATAAATTTGCCCATCACATTCACTTACCTTGAACCCAAGAAATCTTGTATTTTTACATCATGATCCAACTTCTTGAAGGTTTTCTTTAGTGCCTATAAGTTAAACAAAATCAGTTTATGTAAAAGGCGTATGTGAGATCTCATTAAAAAGGGTTATAAGAGAAGGGCGAAGTCATCTTACTTCAAGGCTTTCCAATTTCCTGTTCAAATAGTAAAACAATTAGTTCTTTTATCATCAACAGAACGGAGGAAACACAAATTTTATCATCAATTTTTACAAACCTTTTGGCCCTTTCTTGTGGACTTAGTTGAGCAAATTTTTCAATGACCTCCTCAAGATTGCTGAAAATAATAAACAAGATGATTATGAACATTGAGCCAATAAGTAACTACAGCCTTGACAACAATAATACAAGTTACATCTGGATTCAACTTTGCAAAGCTTGAAAGGAAGAATAACAATCACGGTAGGGACAGCCATGATGTATCAAGATGAATTACTATAATTGAAACAAAATACACTTCCATGTCCTTGATTTTCCAAAGATTACAAAGGAGATTATTCCCATGATAGAAAATGCAGTGAAAGTCGTCAGTCACAATCAAAGCTGCATGATTTAACAAATACAATTTTTTTCCACTTATTATTGTTTAATAGGATTACTTTTAATCATGTTCCTCAAGTTGCTGTTTGTGAGCAGAGTAGACTTCCCAGTTCCCAAAACAAAACAGACCTAGAATCAAATGCATATGGCATGAAAGATGCTTGAGAACAACATCTTATCTTCCTAGATGATCTTGCTTCACAAAAAATATTGTCAATGGTTCTTGGAACATTAAAGATAATCCTAAAACATATATTAGCATTAGAAATCGTTAAAGTTGGTCATTAGTGATGTGTCAACTATTGCCCAGCATACAGATCATTAAAGGTTCTCTGGCTCGGTACTTCCTTTTAGGTATAAATTTTCAACTAACTGGTAAAGGTTTCCCCCTTAATAGGAAAGAATGACTTTATCATTGATATTACCTGCGCTCTCCTTGTAGTAAGATAGGCTTCCCTGTCGGAGAAAACATGAGAAGGGCAATGTCTATATCACACAATATTGATAATTCCTTGGCTTTCTTCAATATTCCACTCTTTCGCTTTGAAAAAGTCACTTGTCGATTGCTAATGCTCTCTAACTTCTTTATCTTTAGCTTAACTCTCCCCATCCTGCAAGTCAAGTACCGTGCTTATAATCCCAACGTTCACGAACAATAAAGAGAAACATGACTAAATGGGCAGAAAAATACCCAGAAACGGTATATCAACTCGTCTAAATTATTAATACAAATACACGCCAGCTAGATTGAAGCAATGTACGAGAAACGGGAAAATTCCATTCCAAGTCCTCAAAACTGCAAAAGTTTATTAATAAGACATATATATTAAGTTTCTCTATCAGGTACAAAGAGCAGAGTACCACCTATTACGCATGCTAAGAACCTTAGCAAACGAAGGAAATAAACCCAGCAATAACGATGACAACAATCCAAGACAAAATAAAAGGAAATCGAAATCACAAAGCACCCACTTGAAGAAAATGAACCTTATTGAGATTATGAAGACGATATATAGATCTTTCCAATGTGACCCAGTTAGCACCGCCAAATGAAAATGTCAAACAGCGCAGAGAAAACCGTACCGAAAGCGGAGCTAAGAGACGAGGTAGCTGAAGAAATCGAAGAAATTATAGAAAGAAACGGGGGATGGAAAAAGGAGGGAAGGGATAGAAGAAGAGAGGCGAAGAGGGAGGTCGGAAGACGTACAGTACAGAGAGGAGGATAGGGAGGGAAGAAATATGGGACGATGGGCGTAGCTGGGATTTCGGTGGAGAGAACTTGGAGAACCAGCCAAGGTGAAAAATTGCTTGAGATAAAGGGAAGGAAATGGGGGCGTTTGAAATGGACGGTGAGATTTGAGAGAGACGAATTGTTGGCAGCTTTTGCAAGGAGTTTTCTCTACCAAGAAAGCCTCTTCTTCTCTGTTTCATTTCATGTTTCCCCAACGCAGCTTCTGTTTGCCACGTTTTCCCTCCACCGCATTACAGAGTACTCGTCGCCTTCGCCAAACAACTTTAATTTTATGTTTCCCTTCTCCTTCTCCTTTTTGTTTTTTCCAACTTTTTTTTTTTTGGCCAACCTTCTCCTTTTCCATTTCTGTTTCATTTTTTATTTTTCACTTGGGGGCTTCTTGCCATCTACAATTTTTCATTTAATTAAATAATTCTAAATATTAGTGTTTTTCCCTATGAGATAAATATTATGGTTGTTTTTTGGTTCGAAACTGAGCTAAATATTATTTTTCACTTCTTTAAGTTTTATACTTTTATGATTTATTGTCGCATACCTCTATCTTGTGATGAAATTATTATAAAACTTATAAAATATATATTTTTATATATTATTAATAATCCATATTGTTTTTAAAATTTGGTTAATGAATGTGCCTACCTAATTAAGCTAAGATGCTGCATGAAATACATTTAGAAATTGAGTTTAACAAAATAGATTAATCCCTGTAGCATAGCTGCATAGGAAATTAATGTTTGAATATTTGCTAAGAGAAATATTCACTAAAATTTGGTTGTACCTCAAACAGAATTATTTTTAATAAAAAAATAACTATCAACTATTAACAAAATATTGCATGAAATAAGAAATCTTATATGTTTTCAAATCTTGAGGTTGGTTTTTGAATATATATTGAGAAAGATATAATTTTTTTGAAAAAAAAATCATTTTTTATTTATTAAGGATGGATAATATAACTTTCTTAAGATTTTATTAAATACTCTCTCCGATCTTAATTATAAGATAAAGTTGATTTTTTTTGGAGAAATTAAAGAAGCCAATTAAATTACTTTAGAATATTTTTATTTTTATTTTTCTCTCTAAACTAATTAATTTGACTAATAAACTAATATATAATTTAAAGATACTAAAAATATAAGCACTTTAAAATAATTTAATTGATTTCTTTAATTTCTCAAAAAAAAACATTAAATTTGTCTTATGATTAGAGTGATAACGAGTATTAAATACTTAAATACTAAGTTCCATGTTGCTGGCCCAAAAAGAAAAAGAAAATAAAATGAAGGATGTAGATGTATTGATATTCGTTGATCCACCATGGATTGGCTTCCGGTGGTGGGCGGAGTGCTTATCCGATAAAATGAAAATGGTTCCCTGATGCTACGGTGGTGAATTTATCAGAGGAGAGAAACCCAATGAGGCCTTCTTCACCTACTTCTAGGAGAAGAGAGCACAAGAGAAGAAGCCGCCCCTCATCGCCGCCGGCTGCGGCGGCAAGTGGCCGATCTGCCACCACTCTTGTCGCCAGTGACCTCGTTGCCGTTACTGACCCCACCTCTCTCTTTGAAGATAAACAATCTCAAGACTACTACGCTGATTCTAACCCTAACCCTCGGAGCTTCCCTTACAGCGTCAAACAGCAATGTTGGGACAAGGCCGAGAAGATCAGAGGACGAGACCCCGACCGTTGGCGCAGGGACGCCCTTGGCAACATTGTCTTTCGCAAGCTTGTGGGTTGC
Source organism: Inga laurina (assembly GCA_963855925.1). Lineage (NCBI taxonomy): Eukaryota > Viridiplantae > Streptophyta > Magnoliopsida > Fabales > Fabaceae > Inga > Inga laurina. The sequence goes on from OY979713.1 coordinate 41,981,538, forward strand.
GCCGGCTGTCTGTGTCACGATTATGATCATATTGTCCCTTATTCCAAGGTACTTTAGTTTTTTGAGTTGGTTGTGATGAGGCTATGGTTACTTCTAAACTTAGGGGGATTGTCTATTATCTTGTACGAATGTTCTGCTTGATGCTTATCGATTTCACTTTAAGAAATTGCCTTTTGTGTTGTGTCAATGAGATGCCGTATCTGAAGTTACTCTTCAATGGTTTTAGTGGCCATACAAACTGTAGTTATAATTGTGTCACCAGATTGCTTAAAATTTTCCTTAAAATTATGTTTGACGTTCCCTTAAGAAGGTATTGCTTTGTCCAGGCTATGTTAGTTACCGTGGAAGATGGATACTTATCTTGGGTCCTTCTCTGCACAGAAAAGTATTGTGACACAGTAGTGAGTTGTTGGGCGGATTGAGGGAGTTTTTTTTTTTTTTTTTTTTCAAATCTTTTTGTCTGCGCGAAGAATTGGTTTTCAACTTTAAAGCACTTAGAACGGTTTATTATATGAACTGTAGGACAGCTCATAACTCGTTAGTGCAAGTGACAGAGTCATGGTGAATTTCATAATAAAAGGATGAAAGTGAAAACTATGCAGGAGAAGATGAATGGAAGGTAAGGATATAGGGTCGCCATTCATAAGGTAAAGTCTCACTGACATTAAAAAGTAGTTAGAAGACTTCCCTGAGTCACAGAATAACTTCACTGTCTTCCCCCGTTAGTAATTGAATATGCTGCAGTCAGCGTCCAGCGCCCCTATAGCACATGCCTATTTCCAGGCTGGTATGAACCAATGAACTTGGCAGTTAAAAAATATTCCAAAAGGAATTGAATCGGTGTCCAATTTTGTGCTGTCAGAAACCAAATGCTACCACTATCAAGTTATTCTGAGGATTATGGGCCGGTAACCACGGCGAATATAATAAAGGGGGGGAAATCCTGTGGCACATATACTGGAGGCATACTTCCTTCGAGTCTTTGACAAACAAGAGGCGTGATACTCACATAGGCTTACTAAATAATGTTACCAAAGTTACTGAACTGCATGTCTCACTCTCACTGCATGAATAGCCGTGCTCAGTATTCTGAGATAAAATTCTTGCAAACGGCATTTAGTTTGCAACTTCTTTTTCAAACGTTTGAAGTTTTAAGCTGTTAAAACTGATAATTATATGCAGAAATGAAAAGGTACACAAAAAGGAAACGTAAACTAAAGTTTTCCTTAAAGGTAATAGTTTAATTATTAACTACTCCCTCCGGTCCTAAATATAAGACAGAATTGACTTTTTTTAGAAGGATTAAGGAAGCTAAATAAGTTACTCTATCATATCATATAATATGTTATGTATCATTAGATTATATATTAGTTTATTAGTCAAACTAATTAGTTTAGAGAAAAAAATATAAATATAAATACTCTAAAATAATTTAATTATCTTCCTTAATTTCTCCAAAAAAGTCAACTTTATCTTATATTTAGGACCGGAGGGAGTATTTCTTAGCATCTGGAACCTACCTCACGTACGAACTATTAGAGACACTGGTAGGACACCTTTTTGAGAAACTGATGCTCAATGAAGTCCATACCCCCTCCTCCCCGTTACCTTTTACAGTCTTAAATTGCACTTAAAGCGTAGAGGAGTCACTCTCTGAAGCAGCAAGCTTAAATTACCACCAACCTGTCTTGAGAACGGCGGATCCTTGAGATAATTTAAAATACTCAATAAAGAGGAAGATATATGTTCAATTCCCTGCATAAATGGAGAAGTAACTTCAATTGCAGTTATTGTTGCCTTATTTTGATATTTAACATTAATACCATGTCGAAGCCATGCTTCATGATGATTTGTCTCTTTCTGTTGTATTTGTAATTTATTGTATCCCTGCATGTTTGACAGCGGCCATGTTTGCATCCTTAATCTAGTTAATCAATTTGTGGACTGACCTGATTTTGTTTTTCACATTTCCACACGATTCTTTTGGATGCTTTCAAAAATTGCAGGGAGGAAAAAGCACACTGGAAAATTGCCAAGTCTTACAGGTATGATTTCTTTCTTCTCTGTATCCATTTTGAGCGGAGAGACTTGCAATTCACTGAACGTCTATAACCAGATCAATAAAATTTGGATTGAGTATGCATTTATGTTGATAACTTCCGAAGCTCTATTTTATTTAAAATATTTGAATTATGATCCATTAAACATTGTACACAACATTAACATAGAGTTGGTCTAATGGTGTAAGGTCCCGTTTAATCCCTTTTGGGTCTCGAGCTCGAGTCCCAGAGGAGACACTTGTGTTGGGAGGAGCAGTCACGAACCCCGAACCGGTTACTGGATGATAATATCAAAAAAACATTGTAAACAACAGATATGCAAACACATATCAACAGATTCTGTGCTGATGCTTGATGCATGTATTTGTGTGTGCTCGTGTGGATTCTCTGTCATATCAGTCGTTTATAGTTTAAACACCTTTACATACCTGTGATTTTGGCCTGACAATTGTAATTGTACGTTCCTCTTTGGTTCCGCTTCCAGGCCCTGACCAATAATCATGTGACGCAGAATTAAAAACTATAGTCGTATGTTTACCAGAATAGCAGATAATAAACAAATGAAAGTTGTCCCTGAATTATGTCCCTCTTCTTTGGGGGTCCTCACTCCCCACTTCAGTATTGTGTGAATGCAGGTGGATAGCTAATGAGATGTGGTCTATTTTTTTCACACATGCAGAAATCGCAATAATTTAGTTTGTTTCCCATTTGAGTTGCTTTAAATAATTTTAACAAGCAAGGCTCTTTTCCATAATTCTACAGGCAACAGTTAATCGATCAAAGGGAAATCGAACAGAGATGACCAGAGCTGAGCTTATCCAGAAGAGTTCTTACTGCAGGGTTTCAGGTATTCATGACCCACCCTTCTAAAGCTCTTGTTTGGCTATTCTAATGAAATTAGATTTGCTACAGCAGTAATTGGAACTTCCTTGATTGCCTAAATGCGTTACAGGTCGTGATATGGATCTTCTTGAGCTGTCTGCCTATGGCACCGTCCACCGTGAACCAGACTCTGGGGGCTGTAGAATCCAATGAACAATCCTAGTCATATTATATTCCTATTTGTTTGATTTCTAGATAGGTGCAAATGATGACCTTCTGGTTATTACTCCTCTCGAAACTTGAACATCTTTGAACAGACGCAACTGCGAAGCATTTGATGGCACTGTCCTCTGCCAAGCGATTCATATATTGAAGAGTGGCGCCATTTGTGCGCTATGGTTTGATGGAGAATTGTAGACATTTTTTTTTTATCAGACGAATTTATTAAGCTCTGAGTACAAGAAATTGGATAGAACCTAATGTGTTGTGCTGTAAAAGTAACTGGGTTACTTTTGTCGTTTTAGATATAAATAGGAAAATTATCAATATTATGATAAATATAATTAATAGTATAGCAATATCAATAGAAAATATCCTAATCTATTTTTCAGGAAGGACCTGCTATGGGATAGGTTTTATTTTTGGCATATTATTGTAGAAAAAATAATATTAAATCTTCAAGTCCTTCATAGTTTGGAGATTCAAATTTGTGGATTTGGGTTACCTTATTTCTCTATGTTCTTTTTTTGGATTAGATCAAGGGTTTCCCTTCAAGACTTAAAGTGTTTTAACATCTCCTAACATCTTCTAACAAGTGTGTTTCTTAAGATTCGAACTGGTGTCTTCCTTCTTATAAGGATGAAGCCTTTTACTATCTCAACTGACAGTTTATTGGTTTATTTTTCTATCTTAATTGAGCGGAGAGAGTGATCTTCACTTTTCTATGAGCTTAACCCTATTTAATTTTTCATGGCTTTCATATGGCTGAATTACTATTTCCATTAAAAAAAATATTTCATTTTCACCTGAAGATCTTACTCTTACCATCACAGATTTGGGAATCCTATCTTTCTCTTTTTGCCCGATGGTTCATGAACGTCCTCTACCCTTTTGCATCAATCTGAATCTTCTATATATGTTTTGTGTTGTTTCATTAAACCCACTCATCCCCTAGTCCCATGATTAGTGCAAGTATAAAGGGGTTACCTTCCTTTCAGTTTTTGTTGCCCTTTTCTTTTAAATCATAAAAGCAATGCCTCACATTCACTCTTTCAAGTTTTAACTATACACCTTTTGAATACTGTGTTGTCCCTTTTTTTCACTTTTTTAGAGTCACCTTTATTTTTAGTGCAAGTTCTGTTGCTTTTTTTGTTTGGACCAAAAAAAAACTAGGAGTAACTCTGGCTTTCTTCTATGTAAATTCAAAATCAATCAGAATACATTTGACTTTATTAATTTTCTAATCAATTAACCTCTTTGACTTTATTACTTCCCAAGTTCAACATGAGCGCACTACCGATGGGCTTCGAACTTTCACTTTAAAAAATAATAAGTTTGTGGTGATTAAATATTCCTCCCCACACATCTTTTAGACATTGACGATCAACTAATCTTAATATGTTGGAGTTGTAGTGTGAGTACTAAAAAAAAGTTGTGCAATGGAGAAATTTGAAGTATGTATATAAAAAAGACTCATAAACTAGCGTCCAAACCACTAGTATACTTTTTCATTAAGTCCCAAACCCCAGCATAGTAAAATTATGATATTAAGAATAAGATTGTGGTTGATGGTCTTGGATACAAGATAAAAGATGATTAAGTGGTAGTGTTAGTGGGAAGTTGACAGCAAATTGTTTTGAATTGACTGGGAACAGGATTAATATAGAGGTAGAATGATTTCTAGAATCACTTTTCTTAATCAAGTCAACTTTTGAAGTGGCCATGCCTCAAGACACCATGTCCTGTTTAAGAAACCATGGTTTGGTGCTAACAGTATGATACAAAATTATGGAAAAAGTGTGGTGAAAATGGCTGACCAACAACTGTTGGTTCTATCAATTATAATCAAAAGACCATTTAGTTTGAAAGCAGTGGGAAGAAAGTGGTGGGACCAATTGAAATGAAGCATTTTTTGCAAAAATGAGTGGCCAAAAGGTAGAAGCACTTTTGACATTGGTAAGCAACTGTGATATAATTTGTCATGATCCAACTCCATCAGATTAAGACTTTTCTTTATTATTATTTTCTTCTTCCTTTTTCTTTTATTCTTCAAAGGTGACTCATCATCATCATCGCCTTGGCATGTTAATCTGGTGAAAACCCATTATCAGTAATCTAAAACTAAACTTTTTGGTCATGCAAGTTAGGTAATAGGCAGTGTCACTAACCTCTGTTTGGACAGAAACTGTTCAGGACTCTTTGGTTGTTCCATATTTTTTTCAACAGAATCTGTCTAACTTTAATACCAAATTTGAGCTCAGAGGAAGTCTCCTATTTTTATATAAAATTATTGAAAAACGTAGAGTAAATTAAAAGGTCATTTACCAATCCATCATAAAAGAATCGTTTTAAAATTATTTATTTGTAAGCATACAAGTATATCAGAGGTAAATTTTTAAGATGTCTATAATATTTATAAATGCTCTGCAATTATAAATTTGATGTACTTTTATTACCAAATAAAGAGATGAATGTGTGGTTGTTGAGAGGCAAACAGATAAAATTAGGGAAATGGGGATACAATCAATAAGTTTCTTAAAAAAAAAGATCAACCAAAAGGAAATCAAGAGTCCTTTTCATGAACAAAATGAAAAATGAAAAATGGAAGGATATATCCTAAACATGTGGGTACAGTTGAGTGCAAAAGAGGGCAGATATGAAGGAAGCCATGGAATAGAAGACAGTAATGGCTAGGAATTTATGATGATGATGCTTACTTCCAACCAACTATCTTTTTTTAAGGCTTTAATTATTGAAATTTTTTTGAGGATAGGCTTATGGAGGAAAAGAGATGAACAGTTGCTGACTTGTGAAAATTAAATAATAAAAAAAAGAGAGAAAGGGCAGGCGAAAAGGAAAAGATAGGAAAAGCAATAGAGAGTGCCAAAAGGGTTTCTGTCATTTTTGAGCATTTGGGTCCTACCCACAACTCATCTCATGTGGCTTGTATTTGTTTGAACCAAATCAAATATCTTAAGTGTTTTCTTCTGCTTGGCTCATCAAATACACATGTTGAGCTGATTTTTTCTCTCCAAGTATCCTTCCTTTAAACACCTCCATGAGAAAGTTGTACATATTTCATCCATTTATTTGTTCAAGGCTTTTTCAAATATTCCTATTTATTACTAATTAAAAGTATTCATGGTTATGACAGTAATTGCTTGGCTCAGGCATGTGATTGGGTTACAGTAAAAATTATTTCATCTTTAGAAAAAATAGAGCTTAAATATGGAATTGATTGATAATGTGAAAGCGATGGAATGCTCATATGGAATTGAATGGTAAATGGAAATGGATGCTTGGGAGAGTTAAGTAGAAAGGGTAACTTTCTACCCTTTTTAGCAAATTTCTTTCAGAACAAGGACATTCTTTCTAGTATTAAATCCATATTAGCCATAAACCACAATATGTTTGTGTGTCTATATGTATCACTAAAGTTATTTTCTTTTCTTGGATAATCTAAGCATTAGACTATATCTTATTGCCCCTTACTTAGTACTCAATCTCAAAACAAAAATTATTCCCTAATCAGCAATTAAATAGTCTTCCCTCTTTCTCATTTGAGTATAACATAATTTCTTATTCACCCATCACTTGAGTTATATCAAAGTTGCATGCCATTCATGCCCTATTTTTTTATTTGAAAAAAAAAAATTGAAAAGAAATAAATTGAAAGATCAGATATCAGTCATGGAAAGGTATAAATCTGTTGGCATAGACAAGGAAGATAGATGCCCAATTTGAGGGGTAATTTAATGCTGGAAAGATCGAGAGAGATCCATGGTTTTCTTTCTTGTTGTTTTCCTTTTTATTAAGTTTTCATGTGATTTTACCCAAAAAAAAGAAGAAGAAGAAAAGAAAAGAAAGAGGAAAAAATATCAAGGAGAATTTTTCTAGTGGTCCAGCTTTTCTGCAACTTGTTTTGATCCTATGGATCAGAAAAAGAAAGGAACTTGGCCTTTTTAATAGATGCAAGTCCATCCTCTCATGACCTGAAACATCAATTCTCTCTGCCATGTTAATTCTCCACTTTAGCCCCACTATATTCTCCCTTCCCTCTTATTCTATCAGTGTGCCAACTGTAGGAATAACTTTTAAGCACTTACTCCCTCCGGTCCTAATTATAAGATAAAGTTAATTTTTTTGGAGAAATTAAGGAAGCCAATTAAATTACTTTAGAGTGTTTATATTTTTAGTATCCTTAGATTATATATTAGTTTATTAGTCAAATTAATTAGTTTGGAGAGAAAAAATAAAAATATAAATACTCTAAAATAATTTAATTGGCTTCCTTAATTTCTCAAAAAAAAGTCAACTTTGTCTTATAATTAGGACCGGAGGGAGTATCATTGAAAAAAAAAATCATATCTCTGATGCTTTCTTTATTTCTGCTTCCTAAATTTACTTATGGTGATAAACAAATCCAATGCTAATATGTAATTCAGTAAACTTATACTCCCTCCCGGAATAAATATAATATAAGACAGGGTTGACTTTTTTTTGGAGAGATTAAGGAGATTAAATAAGTTATTTAATCATATCATATGTTGTGTATACTTAAATTATACTCCCTCCGGCCCTAATTATAAGACAAAGTTGACTTTTTTGGAGAAATTAAGGAAGCCAATTAAATTACTTTAAAATCTTTATATTTTTATTTTTTTCTCCAAACTAATTAATTTGACTAATAAACTAATATATAATGTAAGGATACTAAAAATATAAACACTCTAAAGTAATTTAATTGGCTTCCTTAATTTCTTAAAAAAAGTCAACTTTATCTTATAATTAGGACCGGAGGGAGTATATCAGTTTATTAGTCAAACTAATTAGTTTGGAGAAAAAAAATAAAAATATAAATACTCTAAAGTAATTTAATTAACTTCCTTAATCTCTTCAAAAAAATCAACTTTATCTTATATTTAGGATTGGAAGTAGTATATATTTTGAACATCAGTACATGATTATGGCTCTCTGCTGATTAATTTTTTTAGACATTATAGCAATTTAGACGTCACACATGACAAGAGTATCCACCATCCGCTGCTTTCACTTGCTATTTTTTTGTGGTTGTATTTCTCAAACTGGACTTCTGATCTCATCTTTAGAAAAAGCAGATACTGTTTCTGCAGTTCAGGTGGTGGGAGGGGGGAGAAAATTATTCCAAGAAAAGTGACATTTTTATTTTTTCAAAGAACAAACACTTGTACAAGAAAAGAAAGACAAAATTTCCCGTTCCATAAGAAAAAACAGTGACTCAGGATTTTTATGCGTGGTAAAGATATTTTTGCATCTCTAGAAGTGTTTTTACATACACACATATATATATATTTATATATGTACATGAACTCAAGCTCACCAAACTAAAGTACATTAAAAAAGCCACCTGTTCAAGTTGTCATATGAAAAGACAAAAATTTAGTTCCCCCCTCCCACTAAAAACTCCTCAGGATTAGCTCCAATTATGCTAAGGACATCAAAGACTATCACCATGCCCTTCTCCCCCATGGCCAGCGAGGTCAGTCAAATGGCCATTACTTGCAGATGCTCATCATCTCTTTCTAGTTCACTAGAGAAGCTAATTCAGGAGTTCTCATGGAAGTTAAGGGATCTAGATAAGGCTGCAGGGTTAGCCCGCAACACCGGCGAGGTTTCAATGACATGATCCTTCTTATCCTTCTTTGGTTGGAAGGCCTTAAACATACCTCCTCCACTGGCTGATTCATTCTTGATTCCTAGAGTTGCCCATATGGAACTCTTTGCAGCTTCGCTTGGATCATCAATTCTCAAGGTTTTAGGAACCAAAACACACCCATTTCTTGGTTTTGATGATGGCTCTTCCTTCTGTGAGTTGTCTGTTCTGATCACATCACCATCCCTAGAATGCTTCCCTAATGTCGGAGAATTAGGGCTAGTACTGGTAGTGGTAGGAGATATTGGGTTTTGAGCAGAAGGGTGTGAGGGAAACCAGGGTATATTCCAATTTCCTGGCACACCACAGTTCCAAAAGGCTGCAGGATAGAATGATAAGGGAAATCCTGGAGGGCATAAAGGAGGTGAAGGAACTGGAGCATTCCAAGGATAAGGCCAGGGAACACCAGGAAGACATGGGATTGGAGGAGAAAAACCATTAGTTCTGAGCAATGATTCTTGGGAAACACTTTTGCCACTTTCTTCCATAGAATTTGAAACTGTAATGGAAGATGCACTTGAGCAGTCATCACCACCACCACCAGTTTCAGCAGCTTTGCTATGAAAGCCGTTTCTCCCACCATTTAGGACCTTTTTCTCTGCAAGATTCAGGACAGATGCCATAGAATCACAAATAGGAGCATCTAATCCAAAACTGAGGACTCTGCCATTTCCCTTTAACGCAGGAAGATGATGATGAGTCCCATTTGGGGCATCAATTCTAGCTGCTTGTAGAGCCTCTGAAATGCTGATGTGGCGATAATGGGAAGAAGAGTTCTTATTCTTTCGCCGACCTGCCCCTACTGGTACATTCCTCATGGTACCACCTGCTGTCCAGTATCTTTGGCACGCTTTGCAGAAATAACGAGGCTGATTGATGTTGTAGTTATTGTAATAGCAGAATTTGGTGTCCATGCTGTTGCAGCGAGGACATGGAAGTATTTTATCTGGCTTCTTCAGGGTTTTTTCCTGTGGGTTGGCTGCATCACTTTTCTCCTTCTCTGAGGTGTTGTCACCCTTTGATTTTGCAATCGCTTCATCTATTGAAGGTGTTTTTGGGTTCACACTAGCCTCAGCCTGTGAGTCTGGATTCTTAGTTTCTTCTGAGTTGGGAGGACTATCAACTTCTCTCTTTTTGTCTGTGGTGTTTCCAGCTGAATGATCCTAAAAATTTGACAAACAATTCTGCCTGATTAATAATATATATAAACTGCATAAATAAATTAGAAACATATAAAAATTTAGTTTTCACAGGTTAATGAGGCGAAATAAGATTGAGAAGAATCCTGACTCCGTTTTGTTTTTTTGTTTCCCAAACAAAAAAAAAAAAATGATTAGTCTGTGAGTATGTGCTGGTGAAGGCATATTTATTAAGTTGTACCGACACAGTCAGAGTTATATCACGCAAGCAAATCCATACCCTAAATAACATATTCTAGAATTAAGCAAACAACAAAAACAGAGGTCCATAAAATATTAAATTGTGAATTTTGAGGAACAACCTTTGATATGTTAACATTGGGCTGAATATCCTAGGGGGGAAAATTGTTTATAACAATGGAAATGAAGGTTTAGAAGGGGAAATCAGATCCATATAAGCACATGTAGATTATATACGGTAAGATTTGAGTAAGACTATACCGACGGAAAATACTGATCTTAAGCAGGATCAATCTGTGGATAAGAATTAAAAGTTTGAAGCAATGAAATTTGTTGATGCAAAGGAAAATCAGCCCAAAATCCGAGACAAAGCTGATGAGAATTGTTCAGGGAAGTTGTTTTTCGTAGTCCAAGACGACAAATTAGCCAATCAAAAATTTGAGGAAAGACGAGGAAGAAGAGAGAGAATCATGACAATTAACAGTAGAATCTGAGAAAAATTCGATCCGTGAACTGCCGATAGTAATTGAATCACCTAAAATTTTGTCCTCCACAAGTTGGCTACAGGAATTTTAAATTTCTCCTCGAGCGGATCAGAAACTATTTTGTTAACTAGCAAGTACTCCCCTGCGCGTTGCGCAGGGAGCATAATGTCCAGTAAATTTTTTGAATTGTCATGCATTAAATACTTACAAAATAAACCAACCTTGAAAGCTAATCACTTCAATCACTTAGCATTTTAAATAGCATGAAATCAAACAGTCTCGAAAGTAAGTTAAGATTAATGGCAAATGATCAACAAATACAACAACCACGTAATAAAACAAAGTCCGCATAGATTTTTAAAAATCTCCTTGTAAACTAAGCATTCAGGTTTCTAAAAATCTCCTTGTAAACTACATTTGTTGTTGTTCTTTTACCATCATGAACATTGGTAGGCACATAGATTTTTAAGCCATCCATGCTTCTAACCCTAGATAGTGCGACATAAAGTTGACCATGTGTGAATACAGGCTTCGAAAGATATATGCCTACATGCCGAAGTGATTGACCTTGACTTTTGTTGATTGTCATTGCAAAGCTTAATTGAATTGGGAATTGTCTTCTCCTCATTTGAAATGGCCATCTAGTTTCTGAAGGATTCATATCCATCCTATGAAGTAAGACCTTCTTGTTAGGAATTGAACCATTCAAAGTTATGGCCTCAATAACATTTTTTCCTAGCTTTGATATACGCAGCCTTGTCCCATTGCACAACCCTCCTGATTGGTCTATATTCCTTAGCAACATTACTGGGACTCCAACCTTCAATGTAAGCTTATGAGGTGGTAAGCCAGAGCAAGTAATAGAGTTGAGGAACTCAGTTGTGTAAAGATGATCAACACAATCACTATCATTTGTAGATTTGCAAACAGTGTCACAACTAAGAAAATCATATGCTTGACCGGGCAAAATAGAGCACATGTAGTCATTAATTTGATTAACCATGTCAATGGTTGGTGCAAGTATTGCTCTATCATTGAAGTACTGATTGCTAGCTAAGTTATCTTCCAAGCCGCTGTAAATTGCTAAAACAATAGCTTGAATTGGGTTTGCACTCTCTTGCACCAACAATTCAGTTGGAATTTCAATGTCAGCTACACCATCATTTGGCTCACCCAATTTACCATCACCCACATCTAACAGCCATTCACTAAACCATTTTAATTTCTGAATATCTTGTTCTGAGCTTCCAGAAGATAGTCTCATATTTTTTGTCAACTGGAAGATGGTGCAATGGTCCCAAATTATTGAAGAGCTGATTGCTGCATTTACAATTGTTGCCCTAGAACCTTTCGGCACAACTGGGAGGATTTGACGAAAATCACCACCCATCAGTATGCATTTTCCACCAAAAACCTTATTGCAATGCATTATATCCTTTAGAGTACGATCGAACGCTTCAACACAATACCGTTGAACCATTGGAGCTTCATCCCATATAATCAACTTTGTGTTGATGATCAAATCCGCAAGTGGAGAATTTTGTCCGATTGAGCACATAGAATACTCATTTATTTGAATTGGAATGGCAAATCGTGAATGAGCAGTTCTGCCACAGGGTAATAAAGTAGCTGCTATACCGCTAGATGCTACAGTCAAGACAATTTCCCCTTTTGCTCGTATAGATGATGTCAACGCATTCCACAAGAATGTTTTACCTGTTCCACCGTATCCATGAACAAAAAAGAATCCTGATGAGCCTGATTGGAGTGAGGAAATAACATTATCAAATATCATCTTTTGTTCAATATTCAGCAATTTAATTAGCTTGGTCGCTTCTTCATGAAGAGAAATTCGATCATAGCTTAGCTCTTGTAAAATAAGATTGTTTGTCACATCAAAAGTGGGTGCTATTGAAGGAATAGGTAACATAGGATAATCTTGAAGGCACTTCCCATTTTGAGTAAGTAACTTGTTAATCTCCATCAATGCTGCATTCTCCTTATCATTGTTTGATATAATAATACCTGTGTTCCAAATAACCCCAATAAAGTTATTATATATTATGAATAAGACTAATAACTAATTAACCAATAAAATACAAGTGTAAGAGATTTACTTACTTGAATATTGGGGATGATTATGTGGTATGTACAATAAATCCTCTGATAGTATATTTGAACATTGAGTCCACACCAAGTCTGGGCGTTCCAAGCAATTAGATAAAAGCATGCTAACAAACAATTTACGCAAGGTAATTCCGGTTCCCCATACTGAAGCTTCCTTAATACCGTTGATAAATTCTTGATCATCATCCAACAACCCAAGAGCATCACAAGCAGCTCTAAATGATCCATATGTAACTCCATCAATCGTTTTTATGTCGTTAAAGGATTTTGGACCTCTAACTTTCGTGAGAAGTATGCGCAAGTAGTATAATTCACCAGAGCTTGGTGCAGCATTTGCTATCCTTCCTACTGCAAATCCTCTTTGTCTCTTCTTCCACAATCGTTTAGCCTTTTGATAAACATAGTGATGTGGAAACTCAGCATAAGTAAGGGCCGCAGCAAATTCATCCTCTCCATTAATTTTCATCCATGCCAAGAATTGTGACTCAAAAACCCTAGGTTTATCAAGCAGATCTGTAACATCATCAGTATTAGAATAAATCACATGCTGTTGATTTTGCAGGTGGAAACTTAATCGTTCAACAGAAGGAGATCTATGATGTATATCAAATCCAAATATCCGCCATGAACCTTCACATGCAGATATATATCTACAATTACAATAATGTTGTATCTCATCAAGCATCCTCTCTCCGCTGTTGAAATGAACATCCTTATAGTTTATTCCTTCCACTGGCATGTAATGAAATGACATAGCAAACTGAGCACATGATTTGTAATAGATAATTTTAATTGGACGCAAGCACAAACAGTAACCTAATTTGGTCGGATCTGAATTTTCCAAACTTTTCTTCATTAGCCCTCTTTGAGCTTGTCCTACAAATGATGAACATTAAAATATCCTTAGGGCACTACATATCCACAAGTTATTACCACATCAATCAACGCATGTATTATTGGAATGGATGTGGTAATATACAGTTGTAACAAAATACTGAAATCAGCCTAAATAAAACGGAGGGAATTAATTAGGTATGGCTTCAACCACACACAAGAAGATCAGTTTTAGAAGTATAATGTAAAGAAGTATTGATGTGAAAACGCATGCAAGAATAGGAAATCAATTTGTTGACAGAATAGAATAGTCAAATTCATGATTAGGAAATTAATATTGAACGTAGTATGACCTAACCACTATAAATTAAAAGCATACTTCATGGATAAAGTCATATAATACTAATGATTAAATGCATCAATCATCAAGTAAGGAGGGCAGTGCGTAGGGCAAAATTGTGACATGTCAAAATAAACAGTGAGAGTAGAGTGTAAGTCAAAGATTGAGATAGTGGTTAGGCATCCAGTAAAATATGGTTTTGTATGTTTGATAGGTATACAAAGCAAATAATAATTGAGGGTAGCAGCATTCTTTATGACATGATAGGAAGAGGTTCATTCATGTATATGTAAACTGCCTGTTATTAAAGTAGAATAAGGCAAAAATTCCATGATTGATATTTTCAGTTGTTCATCATTTGCCAGCAGGAGTAAGGGAAAGCTTAATTGATCAATAGGTACTGAAACATATTTTATGACTGAACGCCATGATATTTATTCATTCCATCAACCAAAGTTTTTCAAAAACGTGTTCGTTTTTCAACTTTTAATATGAGAGGAACCAAATGACCACTTTTAATATAAGCCCACATGAATGACTATTAAAAATTATGTATAAGCATCAGCAATTTGATACGCAGTATGACAGAAGCATTAAACTTGGTAGCATTAATTTTAAAAAGATCATAACGTATCTTCATGTGATAAATGTTACTATCCATTGTTTATACAACATAAACAATATATCATATGTGCTACCAATTATTTATGAATCATTGAAAAAAATATAATAGTTAAAGGAACAATAAATATATGAAGTTTGAGCTGCATTATTGTAAATCTTTGTAGAATATATGAGCAAAATGCACCTAATTTTGTAGGGCATGAATTTTCTGCTCCTTTCTCCATAACTGCAGGTGAAGTGCTCTTTCTTTGAGAGGAGTATATGTTTGAGCTACTAATTCCTTTGTGGGTATTACCTGGATTATTTATTTCCAGATATCCTGATTGAGAATGTCCAAAGAAAATGAAGAGGACAACATAAAATAAATTTCTAACTTGAGTACGTAAGTAGTCTAGTTCGCAAGGGAAAAAAATATTAGTGAGTAGCTAGGCGAGGTGCAAAAATAATCCACATGATTATAAAAAAGAGAAAGAGATAGGTCATTCATCCTTTTTTCCAAAATGAATGATACCATGTACATCATCTGAGCTTTAGGATAGTTTAAGATCACCATAACAGAAACCACAAAATATTGCTTTCGACAGAACAAAATTAGAAATAGGAAAAATAAAACAATAAATAATATGGAAAGTTGAAGTGCTCAGGAGCAACGTCTACTTCAACAGGTTTAATGCAAGTCACAGGCTGAAGTAATGTACAAAGCCATGTATAATCACAAAAAAGACTAAGATCATCGAAGAAATCACAAAATACAGTTAGTATAAAAAAGCACGGAAGAAGAAAAAAGAAATACACAGAATTTGAAATGTTTAGGGACTCAAAATAAGGTAAACTACAGCTAGTAAGTGACACATAAGTCACTGGTTGAAGCAATCTGGGAGCCATGTATATGCAAAAAACGTTTACCAACACAAAAAAACATAACCATTTAATAAAATGATAGTTAACAAAGCAAGGCTTAGATTTAGTTAGCGTCAAGCAGTAAACACAATTTATAACAACATTAACAAATAGATCAATCTTGATGGGTAGTATCACAAGAACACAATTTATCCTGATCGAGAATGTATTGTTAAAAATGAAAAGTTAAACATATTCATGTCAGCACATATCCACAAGTAACACTTATAGTACTCAAAGCATTTAATCATGGAATCACTGAGACTGATTATAAGTCTGAAATGCAAACTAACTGTGACAAGGTAGTTTTTTTTTAAACGTATGAATAGCAAAGATACCATATGGTTGGATGTTTGAATGTACGGTAGTTCTGTTAGTTTCCCTATTATTCAGGATGGCATTCAATCTAGCACTCTTTCTCTTGAATACTTGCTCAATATGTGGTAGTCCCTCATCGAGCAAAGGTTTTAAATTGTCACCAATCTTGATATTTTCCTCTATATTGAAAGCAAACATTCATTAGTAAGATATTTATACTTCTTGATAATAGTGTTGATTAAGTGCAGTGATGCTAACCTGAAGAAGAACCATGAAGGAAGCGGTTTGACAAGTCTAAAGCAACATTAGTTACATCATGCAGTATTCTTCGTTTGCGTGGCTGTTTTATGAACGTGTTTATTTCAGCAACGGTAGCAACTGCAGAAGGTTGTGTGCAATTCTCACGTGGATTTTCATTGCCACAGCCAGTAGAAGGATTGGCAACAATATTCAAGTTCGTTGTAGATGATGAAGAATGGTGCATGTAATTCTCACATGGATTTTCATTGCCACAGCTAGTAGAAGGATTGGCAACAATATTCAAGTTCATTGTAGATGATGAAGAATGGTGCATGTAGGCTTGCTTTTCATTAAGTTCTAAAAACGAACTATAATGGCTAGTAGCTGCACATGAAAGATTTATCTAGTAAAGCTTTCACATTCTTAAGGAAGAAGATGATGAAGAACGATGTGCATAGCTTATTATAATGTTATTAAACTAAGAGTAGTAATAGCAACATGAGGATGAAGATGACTTGACATCAGAATGCATAGGACATTTACCTGCTAGAAGATGATCACAGGGTGTCTTGGCTGAAGCAGCACCAACAACTGCAGGTTTGTTTGGAGAGATTGATGAAGACTTCTTCTTTGTTACCTCTTCCATCTAAATTTGTTGCAGTGGTGAATGAATCACAACAAATAAAAAGGGAGGACTTTATTCTTCATTATAAGTTATTTGCAGGAAGAAGTAGACAGATGGAGCACATTAATATCACCATGTCCCATGGAAAGTTGAATTAGGAATGCATTAGCTTGACAAAAAAGTGAAGCATGTAAATCAATTGATAAACAATAAAGCAAGGATGAAGAATTAGTATGAGTAATATATGTAAGTAGTTGTAACTACAAAGTAAAGAGGAGGACCTATTTTGGTGAAACTTAACCACTGCATATGTAGGATCAGCAATATATACCTTACCTATAGAGTCAACAAAAGAGAAAAAGACAAAGCACATTTTGTTAAACGAATAATCTTAGATGACAGCATATATAAGCAAGCAAATCCTTATTTGTTGTAGTCAATGGTGCACGTTGCTACAATAACAGAACCATAACAGAACCATACAGCAGATGTTCATTTATTTTGAGTATATATAGTTAGTCATATTTACTAAATAATTTCATTAAGGTAGCCCCAGATTTGAGCAAGATACTTGTTCTAATAAAATAAGTGTAAACAACAGTTTATTTTTAGTTTGTTGATCATATTAAAAAACGAAAGAAGGGAAAATATTGTAGGAATATTGGCAACAGTATTGAGTCAACAAAGAAAATAAACTGATTGCATTGAAAGGCAAACTGCCATGGAAAGTACATTAAATAAAAGGATGACAACTAAACAACAACTTAAAACATAGGACCTGAAAAGAAAAGGTAGTAATAGTGCTAATTGTGCATGTGAATAAGCTTTTCACAATACACAGGTACATTGGACATCTAAGACAGCATATTATGACCATATCCTGAATACATGAGACCAAGACCACCTACTTTTTCTCTTGCTTAACAACCTTAAGTAAGCGATCATTGGTAGGTAGGATAGTCTCATGGTTTGTAGAAGGAGTTGTTGCATGATCAACAATTGCTTTTTTCATGTAAGTCTTTCTTTTCCCTTTTATAGGAGCAGTAGTTGCATTCTGAGAAGGTTGGCATCTTAGCACATCATCAATGGTATCTTGGGGCTCACTTGTGGTCTCTTTGGAAGAGGTAACTTGGCCAGCTGAAGTATCAATTGCAGCTATAAGTACATCTTCAACAACCTGAAAATTTATATACAGAATGTAATTAGTTTTGAACTCTGCTTGCTTATACAAGTATACAAAGATTGTTTTTTCCCTAACTGACCTCAGGGATGATAGTGTTGTGATTTTGGTGTAGTTCAACATCCTGAGATAATGGGAACTCAAGTTAGTATTACCACAAATAAGGAATAATAATTATTGATTTATTTAAGAGGTAAGATTATTAACCACTTCAGAAGAAGCTTCATTGAATTGTTCATTCAAGTTTTCACAGAATGTGTACTGCTGAACACTGATGCTAGATGCTGCGTGCTTGCCATTGAACTCATTACGCTTCAGCTTAAGAAGCATCCTCTTCCCAACAATTGAATCACATTGATCAGGGAAGTCATATTCACGATGATTCTGTCACAGAACATACACATAAATGATGTTATACAGGAAAAACTGAACTGATATGACTAAAGCCGTGGTCATCCCTCAGAAATGGGAGTCATACAGTTATAAGAACATGCTTAAGCCCTGCAGCAGAATTCTCAAGCAATTGGGAAGCAAGCTTGTCCCAAAATACAATAGAAGCACATCCTGTTTCATCACGCACAGTATAGTGGATCTTAAGCCTGTATTAAGATATAGATGTCATAGGCCAATATACATATGAACTTAAGGTAGAGTAAGATGTGAACAGAGTTTATATGCATTATTAATGGTCAATTGAAATTTACACTTACTTTGGTTCAATGATTTCAGGCTTTTTTTTACAATTAGGACAGAATAACGTGTTACCCTCATCCCTAGGTTTAAAGGCACACTTTGCACAGCCATCATATGTCCACCCATGCCGAGTCTCAAGTTTTTGTATAAGACAGCTGACAATGAAACTTTCTCCCTATGAAAGACAACAATATCAGTTATGCATGAATACAAATGACAAGTTATGGAGGGAAATCAGGGACAAGAGTTTACAATCTTCTGCTGAGGAATTTCTGAAACTGAAACTCTGTAATTATTCCTCAAGATGTTGGATGATGAGTGTTGGCTGGATTGTGTTGGCATAGGTTGGGTTAATGCTGTTGTGATAGGGGATGCTCTGTCTTTTGCACTGCAATCAGATCCATGAATGAAAGTGAACATTAGGTAAGTTGATAACAACAATAAAAACTTGAAAAGTATAACTTCAAATTAAAAATGGAAATTCCAGTACATTTGAACTAAGTCTTTCACTTCTTTAAGGGGAGGATTGAATAAAACCCTGGTTGCACTAAATGAGCTACAAATCTGACCTCGACCTGGAAAAAAAAGTGATAAGAGTATGTTACATGGAGGATATATGATTTGAAGGGTCATAAAGAAGTGCAGAAAAAATGTTATTACCATCATCAGAAAATGCAATCCTTGCAAGATTTAACACCACAACAACAGGTGTCTCCATATTGTCTAATTGAGCCATGTAAGCATTGGTGGAACATTCATCGAACAAAACACACTCAATGTCATTATCACTACCAAGAAGAAAATGATGAAAGGTTACAACATTGTATGAAGATGTACATAGTGTCAGATATCAAATCATGTGACATGAATATTATGTGATAAAGAATTAAAGATGGTACTCAATGTCAGTTAGTATCATTCGAAGCTTGTTTTTAGTCTCATTATCTTTACGATACTCCTCAAGTGAGCCCATATTTCTCACGAAAGCAACAACATCTGTCAACAAACATATTAGACTATTAGAGGGATGAATATTAGAAGGAGGAAAAAATTAAATATAGTAGTACGCAGTCACCAATCAGGTAGTCAGCGAAATTGCGTTCCTGTGACTTCAAGATATCAGGAATAGATAAGAAAGAGTATGCATGAAGTGGTATATTCCCAGATTCTGCACGGGCAAAAGTCTGCTGAGTCAAAATAATCTTGAAGTTATGTGTCGTTGCCCTATACTGATTTGAATTTTGGGACACAACAAAATTAGCAAGGAAATAAATCTTCCCTTCGTCTAAAGTTTGGCGGAAGGTCTCATTAGAATGTTTTAGCATGATAGTAGCTTGGATCTTGGTACCCTGTACGAAAGGGAAAAAATGGCAAGTTAGTTAGTATACATAATGTGAACTGAAACATATAACAGAAGTAAAGTAATTATGAACAGAGATACCTCCTCATCTACTAAGATCATGGTTGTGCAGAATAATTCAGATGGAGCAGATTTTTGAGTATACATAATGTGAACTGAAACATATAACATCAGTAAACTAATTGTGAACAGAGATACCTCCTCATCTACTAAGATCATGGTTGTGCAGAATAATTCAGATGGAGCAGATTTTTGATAGACATTCCACTTCCACAACACACGAACCACAATTGTCCATCTATCAGTGCCATCGTGGAGGTCTCTCAACAATGAGACACGGGACATGATGAAGATGGGATGAATGAATAAGATGAAAGAAGATAATTAAGATAGAGATTGGAATAAGATTTAGAGAGGACTATGATTGCATGGAGTAGTAAGATGAATGAAGGATCTTATTTATAGACAATAGAAACCTGTCTATAAATTTGAAACGGGCGGGAAAATTGGATCATGAGTTTGGGAACAAAATTTATGTTCCCTCCATTAAAGATGTTTTGAAAAAAGATGCAAATTTGAAATTATATCTGTTTATGTGCAGAAGTAGGCTGAACAAATAGTAATGCAGGTATTTAGAGTTTAGGTATTTAGAGTGAACGCAGAGTATGAGAAAGGAGGAAAAGTTTTTCATATTATGAGGATTGCAAGCAAGGCTACGAAGCTTAAGGTAGAAGTCAATAGCACTAATTATATATCTGCAGATATGGTGCATACAAATGGTGTCAGCTGCAGTGTATAATCATTATGAGTGAAAATGCATAAATTGAAATCTACCTTTTCTCCCAATACTCTGTTCCTTTAGTACCGATACTTCTAGAATTGAAAAATAAGCATTAATATGCTCTTCGATTTCAGTTATAAAACTGAAAAATCATTTTGAATCGAAAACCAAAATTAAAAGAAAAAACTCAGAACCAGAAAATTGGGAGAAATTTTGGTACAAAGAGTTTACTCTATTAGACAAAATGAGAATTGAAAACGCAAAGGGCCGAACTCAATTTTCTATATATCACAAAGGAAAATTTCCCTCCCGTTTCATAAATCATTTTCTACCACACAGTACCCATCTGTACCTTGTCATCTTCATCGTTCCTCTCCTCTTCTGAATTGTGTTGTTCTCCATCATCACAATCTCCTCCTTCTTGTCTGTCCACCTCCATGGAGCCCGGCGATTCATAGTCTTCGGCATCATCGACAACGGAGACGGCTCCGGCATGAAGCTCGCCCTCACCGGGCACAGGAATCTTCTGGCCGAAAAGCTTAATTGCAGGGTCTCTAGATTCCTGCATTTTCTGGGAGCAAAAACAGAGAAAAAAACGCGGGAGATGATTCCAGGTTTGGTTACTATCGATACAGTAACCGTATTTCGTCGTAGTTTGATGAGAGAGTGTTGTGGCTTCCAAGTCTGAGGCGCTTGCTTGGGAGGCTCAGTTGGCAATGGAGGTACGTCGAATTGGATTTTGATCCGTTTAAACCAGAGGTGGGTGCCACGTCAGCTTCAGGGTTCGATTCTTGGCCACAAGTTTTTGTGGCCTTCATAGATTTTCTTTTCCAAATGTTTGATTCTCAGTTGCACGCTCATTCCGTGCACCCAAGTCAACAGTTTTCATGCCTCTGGGTACCCGAAATTTTCGCTACTGGTCACTACGTGGAGCCTCCTCATTGGAGAATATCATCCGAGCGAAGACTGATATGGTAAATCCACGAACTTTTCTGGTTTTCATAACCCGTCAGAAAATTTAGGGGGGGAAATTAAAAAAGAAATAATTTTGTAAGGTAATAAAGAAAAGAAAAAGCTGCTTCGCAACTTTTGATACTTTATGTCCTGCCCTTCGCAACTTTTGATTTCGGTTTGCAGTTAGGGAGAGATCGCTTCATTTTAATCCATTTTATTTATTTATCATTGAAATATTAACCCATAATTCGGATGCTTTCTTTATGAGCAAAGTGCAGAAGTCAAGTACTTTTTTTTTTGAATGAGATACTGAGAGACAGTAGACCTTCAGAAGGTAACTACAAGACACATACTAAAACCATAGACTCCTTCAACCCTTATCCCCAACCGCCTCCCCAGATGTAGGAGGTGGGTGATCAAGGATAACAAAGTTTCCCGAGATGCTGTGAGCAAGACTCGCAAAGTGATCGGCAAGGGTATTCTGCTCCCTGTAAACATGATCAATAAGAACCCGCCAGTCTCTGACCAACCATAGTTTTGCATCCTCAATGACCTCTCGGAAAGGGTGATTAATATCACAACCTCTAGTAAGAAAAGATACGGCCTGGAGACAGTCAGTGCGGATTAAGACTTGTTTTAAATTCCTATTCCAGCAAATCTGAAGCCCTTGGATAATGGCTAAAATTTCCGCCACCACAGGTGGCACTTGAGTTAGTTTACACATGTAGCCACATATCCACTGTCCGTCGTCCCCCTTAATGACACCAGCACAAGCACTTTGACCCGACGCCAGAACAGATCCATCCGTCTCCAGAGTGCTGAAACCATTACTACTTGAACGACTTCCCTCCTGAAGGTGCCGCTTTCTCCCGTAGAATTTACTTTGAGAAGATAGATCCAAGTCCCCTGCTGCTTTGAATAGGCTAGAATTGGCATTCTGGACCGCCACATCTGACTCTTCCCCAAACAGACGATTACAACGATTTACCCAGATATCCCAGCAAACATAGCCAAATAACACTGGCCAACTGATCTTCTTGGTGAAGCTTCGACCAATTTCATTCCTGAGATTCCATTGGATCCACTCCTTTCCTTGTAATGAGCTAAAAGTATTCCAGTGCACCGGATTGATTATGGAACTCCACCTTCCGCGAGCGTTGATACAATCCCTTAATAGATGCATGACGTCCTCCTCCTGGCTACAGTTGAAGGGGCATCCCGCTATCTCTGCTAGACCTCTGCGTACTCTATGCTGCGCTGTGTGAGCTCTGTCGTGAGCGACCAACCACATGAAGGTTTTAATCTTCTCTGGAACCGCCCATCTCCAAAGTCTCCTCCAGAGGGGGTCATAGTAGTTATGCAAACCTGCAAAAAGAAAATGATACGCAGAACTAACAGAAAAACAGCCGTATAGTAGAAGAAGAATCCAGAAAAAAAGGCGTTTAATTATTAAAAAAAGCATTATTTTGGTGTTAAAAAAATGCATCGAGTAACGGAAAAAAAATGTCGGACCCCAAACTGTTGAGGTTGATACTTTTTTTAAAATGACAGAATAACATACAAATATGAACAAGTCAGGCTATTGATGAATTGAACCATGTGTGTGCTTGAATTAAATATATGACATAATTTTCGTGTCAAGTATAAAAACATTTTTTGTTTTGTTAATTAATTCTCGAACAGGCTATGAGTCGTATATGCTTATTTTATAGACTTTATATACTCCTTCCGGTCCTAATTAAATTAAGGAAGCCAATTAAATTACTTTAGAGTGTCTATATTTTTAGTATCCTTAAATTATATATTAATTTATTAGTCAAATTAATTAGTTTGGAGATAAAAATATAAATATAAATACTTTAATGTAATTTAATTGACTTCCTTAATTTCTCTAAAAAAAATCAACTTTATCTTATAATTAAGATCAGAGGAAGTAATACGTAGGAGCTATACTAAAATTTATAGTAAATTATAAAAATAAATACATGATGATGATATATTCCGTATATTGGTATGAGCTGTTTCAGAATAATGGAGAAAGAAAGAAATTGTGAAAGGGGATTGTAGGCAGGAGCCGTAAAAAGGAGAGTGAGGTTAGTGCAAGTGGCAAGTAAGGATGGCGATGGGGAGCAAGCGATGATGGTGGCGTGGATGAGACATTTAGGTGGTAATCCCAGGGACAACATTGTACTTAACGCTTTTCATCTTCACTTCTTCAGTAAAGACTTGATTTTGTTTTGATTGAACATGCTTGATATGCATATTATATGTGCTTGTTTGGTTTTACAGTAAAAATTACTTTTTAAGCATGATTTACATATATACCCCTTAGTAAAGTGTGACAAAAGACTAAAGAGGCTATTATTTAAACCAGTTGATATGTTATAACTGCCTGACAGCTATCAAACTACCATATGTTTGTTTTTATACAGAAGTATAGAATATAAGTATTTTTTCAGTCCTAATTATAAGATAAAATTAATTTTTTTGGAGAAATTAAAGAAGTCAATTAAATTATTTTAGAGTATTTATATTTTTATTTTTTTCTCCAAACTAATTAATTTGACTAGTAAACTAATATATACTTTAAATATACTAAAAATATAAATACTCTAAAGTAATTTAATTGGCTTCCTTAATTTCTCCAAAAAAAATCAATTTTATGTTATAATTAGAACCAGAGGGAGTATAAACTATAAAGTAATAAAGCATGCCATTTTTCACTCTACTCGTTCATTTACATTTCCCTCTATCTCTGGATCTGCTTCTCTCTTTCAGTCTGTCTCTTTTCTTCGATTCGTTACATGGTATCAAAGCTTCTGTGCCTATTTTTTTTCCTGAAATACAATGGTGAATCTCGTCGAATTTTCTTCCACCTTCCGCCGTTCCTCCGCAAAATCCCTCTTCTCCCACCATACCGACACAAGACCCTTCCAGTACATACCCTTTGCATCCAAATAAGAATCCCTCGCTTGTGCTTTCTCCTCCACTTACCAGCCCTATTTACCATTCTTGATCCAGGGCGATGCGAATGACTCGCTTTATTACTTTACACATATGTTATGTATATAAACAAGTATCCGGTAGCTTAACAACTGTTACAAGGTTATAACATATAAACTAATTTAAATAACTAAATTACAAATTATATCAAAGGAGTTTTGCCACCTTGATTATTGACGTGTTTTTCAAACGCAAATCCAAATATGCCCATAATCTCCACCTTCGCATCCATATATTTATAAATGTGCATTAGGCTCAAAGAAACTTGAATTCGAAAACTCAATATTATGCAGCTAACACGAGCAAAAATTTCTAAAGATTTAGAAATAAATAGATATTTTTTTATGGATAAAAAATAATTTGAGTTCTAGGAGATGAGATGATAATAAATATAAAGCCAAGGTAAGCTTAATCAAATAATGCTTATAGAGATTCAACAAAATCCTTACATTAACCAGGAGACTTAAATTAATGTATATGTTGTAATATAATTGAATCCTTGTTAAGGGGATCAAGTTTCGTTGACAACGTGAATTTTTGCACAGTATAAACCATTAATGCTTCTGTACACAGCAGGCCTAAACCATTTCAACTGCCTGCTCAATATTCAATTCAAAGTATATTATAAAAATAAACCCATCATGTGAAAATATTCTTCCATGTATTTTTTTTTCAAAGAAAAGTATCAGAATATGAATTAAATTCAACCCTAGCACGGGATTTACTATCCTAGCTTTAGTTTAAATAAACCCTACAATTGTTCTCAAGCCCATCTACTCGAAGATATACAAAACTATCATATTCATATAAAAGTATTCTAAAAATGATTTAAAGCAAGTAACTGTAAATAACATAAAAAGGTCTGTGCATAGTTAGACTAAATAAAATTTGCGAGTACTTATTGGAAAAAAGTCACACACTAAAAGTGCTTTTTTGTTTTATAGAATTGGAAGTAGTGGAATAGAATGTAATGTAATATAATAGGGTGATGATTATATAATTTGTTTGATTCGTTATTAGGGAAAGATGATACATATGTATAAAAGTCTTTGGTTGGATTACATTGAATATAAGAATATATAAAAATAATATAGTAAGGGATAAAATTACTACTATCTACACATATAATAATGTACACGTTGGGTTTATGATAATTTTTTTCATTCTGTGTAGTGTGCACGTTGGGTTCATAGTAATTTCTTAATATTTAATGCTGTAGATATTATGGTTTCATGTTAATTTTTAATATTTAATAATGAAAATATTATTTAATGGGATATTTTTAATATTTTTTTAACGATTAAATATAATTTTTTAAATTTTTTAATGGGGGAATATTTCTTAAATTTCTATATTATTTATTAATTTTTTAATATTTAATGGTGGTAATTAAAATGATTTAATATTTAACAGCATTTGTGAGTGGATACTTTGGTCAGTTTAAAAAATTATAATGGCAATAGTGTCATTTTCACCTGATTACAGGATGTCTGTATCCCCATTTATCAGTCATAGTAGTATAATCCTGATTACAAATGATGTAATCAGGATTATAAAATGTTATCATTTTTACATTACATAAATTCAACCAAACGTTGTAATCGGTTTATTACATCAGGATTACATGTAATCCTCTCTCGTGGAATCGAACCAAACAGGCTAAAAGTAACAAGATTACACTTTTTTGGCACATTTTATAGAACAAATAAATTATATAAAAAGTAAGGAAAATACAAGAGTATCAAGGATGTGGAATTATTAAAATTCAGTTTAATAAAAAAAGTGACTAAAAAAATTGATGCAGCAGTACGTTAATTAAAATATCATTCCCCAACGTGCTCTATTGGGGTGAGAATGGATGAAGAGGCATCATGCAAAATTCTCATTGTATGATGTTGGAATTTATTAGTTCACTCTTAGTGAATTAAGGCTTAAATTCGATTCAAGAGGGGCTATTTTGGAGAGTCATGAGTTATAAAAAGAGATATCCGTTGTGATTTAGAGATTATATCTATTGTCATATAACCATATGTTTAAGGGTTACATTTATTCTTATATGACCGTACGTACACTATATATATAGGGTGTGAGATTAAGGAGTAGGTTGATGAAGATATAACACACCAAATATTACTATTCTCCCTTTAAAATATGCTCTCATAAGAATGTTCTCTTTTCTTCCTCTCTTTGGTGTATTTGCTGTGTAACATGATCGGGGTCCGCATCTGTGTTTCAGTTTCGTATGGATATTTCAAAGAGTCAATCGGATTCCAGATACGCCCAAAATTCTTACACATAAAGTTCAAAGATACAAAAACAAAACATACAGGGCAACCTGTGTAACCAAAATGTAATGTCAATCTCAGTCAAAGATACAAAAATATATATAGATTAGAATATTATAGTTTCAACCATCTGTAAGTTTGGATTCCATCCTTACCAATAGCACCGGTAAAACGGGGCAGGCTGGCAGGTTGGGCCCGTTAGCTCGCCCCAATAAACAGGTTCAGGCTGGAGAAATCCATCCCATTTAAACGGGTTAACCCGCAGGTTAAATGGGCCAACCCATTTAGCCAATTAAAAATTTAAAAAAAAAAATATTTCCCCCAAGGCCCCACCAATACACACTCACGAGTTCATATTCTTTTTCCCTTTCTCAGCTTTATGTCTCGACTCTCGACCGTACAGGTGCACATCAAAGGCGAAGTCCGAACCCTAGCTCTCTCGCTGGCCGCCTTCTCCGTCTTCATGTCCCTCTTCTCCGGTGACTGCCTTACTGGCGGGCAATGGTCTACTGTTGCAGTGGTGGGTGGCCGATCTTGTCTTCTCGGTGGCAGATTGTGACCTTACCTCTTGGTCTCCGTCATTCAGTCTTCATGTCCCACTCTCCCTCTTGGGCCTTTGCCTCTTCCTCTCGTGTCTAGAAACCACCTCCGTCCTCTATTCTTCCCCATCCGTCGCGCGAGGAAGTAAGCCACAGAGCCAGTGAGGTAATTTCCATTTTCCCAAGACTAAAACTCTAAATTATAGTCTCTAATCGTTTGTAATCATATGAATGGAGTTAAAATTGCTTTTTAGTTTCTTGGAAAATGAATCTTAAAGAAACAAGAATTACCATGTAAATTTGTTCTTGTATTGAATCTCTTTTTTCCCAGTATTCTTATCCTCCAAATGTCTATGCATATGTGTTTTGACCTAATCTTGCAAATGTGTAGTCACCATACATTCTTTACTTCCTTTTGTAGGGAGAATTCCTTTTGCATTTCTTGAGGACATTCATCAGAAATTTGTGAGGACTTATGGACGTGCAGTTCATTCCGCTCAAGCTTTTGGGATGAATTAGGAGTTCTCAAGAATTTTAAGCCAGCAATGGAATATTACTCTAATGATCCTAATGCTGATAGGACAAACCGACTAAAAGGTGAAATGAGCCAGGTAATCATTGAACTCATCTAGTAATTCAGTCTTTGAAAGGAGAAAATTAAATTTGATTGAGACTGTATGGGTTCACGCTACTATGATTTTGTTTTTTGGCTAGCACATGCTTCTCTGTTTGACTTGTCATTTTTCTTTCTTCTAATATTTAGACTAGTTTTTCTGCTTTGTAGTTACTTTGATCAGTTAGAAGTTTAATGTTAGCCATATGCTTCTCTATGAACACCTTTTAGCTGAATATGAAGAGGAAGATGATGCGACGTGATCATGTCATATAATTTAACAATAGGCTCTTTGACCCCAAAAAGAAAAAAAAAATACAAGTATAGGCTAGTATTGAGCTAGTTTACATGTATCAAGAATAACAAGAGAGTGATCATTCTTCATTAGATCTGTGTGAATAACCTTATATGTAATTCTTGTTGTGGCACAATGGTGTCATTGCCTCATTGGCGTGTGCGTGTCATTATATGTAATTCATCCACAAGAATCGGATATTTTATATATATATATATATATATATATATATATTTGCTTAACTATAAAGTTTATGGAAATTGTTTTTGGGTCCTACGTGAACATGATTGTATTTATTGCTTGCTCTCCATATCATTTTATAAAACATGTTATTTATTTATGGTTAGCTGTTGTTATAAACTTATAATTTTGTCCCAGCCACACAGTCCCAGCCTCCTATGTCTCTGAATTCTAAATGAGTGGCCTTCTCCACTGTGGCCTTAATACTCTCGTCTCCTTCACCATCCGTCCTCTCAGTCTCAGAATCTTAAGTATCTAAATTTAGAATATTGGAACCTAAAAATGATTTTGGTGGTAATCTGTATTTTGAATTGCTTGGTAGAATTGTTTTTCCAATTTTGCTGCTAAATGCTAATCTTGATTTATACTGTTATTGTGTGCTTGTTGCAATGTGCTAGACTTTTTGATTATGTTGTTATAAAAAGATGGCTACAATTACAAATGTCAATGATGAGGATAAAGCTAATAAAAGAAAGGATGTTGACAGTAGTAAACCTCCTGTAATGGATGGAGACGGTGTGTCAACACAATCTGAGCAACATGTTCAACCTGACTCTCGTTTACAAACACAAAATAAAAATGCTCCTGCTCCAAGTAAAAAGGCGAGGAGTACTACATCTGATATTTGCAGATACTTTACTAAACTTGGCATGTTTGATGGCAAGGAGAAAGCTAAATGTAATGAGTATGGGAAACCATATGTTGTGGGAAGCAAGGATTGTGGGACTTCACACCTTCGATGTCATGTTGAACAGTGTAAATCACTCCCAAAATACAAGGATATTGGTGCTATGATGATAGAACAAGCAGGGACTGTTAGATCTAGAAAAATTGACCCCAACAAGGTACGAGAAATCATTGCTTATTGCATTATTAAGCATAATCTTCCATATTCTTTTGTTGAGTATGATGACATTAGGGAGTTGCTCACGTATCTGAATCCGGATTATATAAACATTACTAGAAAAACTGCTGTGGTAGATGTCTGGAATTTCTATCTTCACCAAAAGGATAACCTGAAGAAAAAGCTGCCAATGAGTTCAAGTAGAATATGTTTGACTTTCGATTGTTGGACAGCAATAACTGCTGAAGGATATCTTTGCTTGACTGCTCACTTTGTGGATGAGCAATGGAATCTTAATAGTAAAATTATTTCATTTTCTAAGATGGAGTCTCCTCATACTGGGGTTGAAATGGCAAAAAGGGCACATGACATATTGATAGAATTGGGAATTGAAAAGAAAGTATTCTCTATTATTCTGGATAATGCTTTAGCAAATTTTCATATGCAAAGAATTTTGAAAGAGAATTTGAATTTAAGTCATTGCTTGATATGTAATGGAGAGTTATTTCATATTCAATGCTCTTCCCACATCTTGAATCTTATAGTTTAGGATAGCTTGAGAGTAGCAGAGGTGCTTTGAATAAGATTAGAAATATCATTCTATATGTAAGAAAATCAAAGGCAAAGATGCTAGAATTTAGGAGAATGGTCGAACAAGTTGGGGGTATTAACACTTCAGTGGGTTTACAATATGATGTACCGACTAAATGGAATTCGATACATGCCATGCTTGAGAGTGTGCTTAAGTATTGTCGTGCTTTTGCTAGCTTAACTCTGAATGACATAAATTACAATAATTGTCCAACAAATGAAAAGTGGACTAGAGTAGAGACTATATGCATATTCTTGAAGCCTTTTACTGTGATTACAAACTTGATTTCTAGATCATCATATCCCACTTCCAACATGTACTTCACACAGATTTTGAAGATTGAGTTGCTGTTAAAAGGACATTTGCATAATAACGATTATGTGATCCGGGAAATGGCTAAGACTATGCTTGACAAATTTGACAAATATTGGAGTGATTATAGTGTCATCCCTGCTCTAGCAATTATCCTTGATTCTCGGATGAAGCTTGATGTCATTAAGTTCACTTTTGGGAAAGTTGATCCCATGAATGCTCAAGAAAAAGTTGAAAACATAAGAAGCAAGTTGTACTATGTTTTCAATGAGTATAAAAGTGGACCATCATCTTCATCGTTAGCCCCAATTGTTGGAGCTGCATCAAGCTCTAGTGCCAACGTGTTAATCAAAGAATCGGTTGTTGCCCCTAACTTGACTCAAGTATATGACTATGATGTATTCGATGTAAGTTTGAACTTCTTTACTAGTTAAATGTTTAGATTTAATGTTATATTGATTGACATTTTTCTATGTTGACCCTTTATTAATTATACAATTGGTGTAGGATTATTTTTCATTCAAGAGTCAAGATGGGTCAACAATCGAAAAGTCGGAATTGGACTACTATTTGGAAGAAGCGACACTTGATAATATTGGCTACAAGATTTAATGTCTTGGATTATTGGAAAGCTAACTCTTCTCAATTTCCTTACCTTTCAAAGATGGCATGTGATATCATTAGCATTCCACTTACCACTATTGCCAATTAATCAACTTTTAGCATTGGATCTTGTGTTCTCACAAAGTCTCGATCTTGTCTTCTTCCAGATAATGTTGAAGCTCTTATTTGCACTCGAAATTGGCTTATTGGATTTCCATGGGATGATAATATCTAATTCTTTAATTTTTTAGTCTATACAATAATTACAAAAACTAATTATCTTACTAACATTCTTTGTTGTTTATATTATTATGTGTGGTAGAGGATTCTGAGACAGAGAAAAGGAAAACTGCTCCTATTCTTGTTTTTGTAGCTTCCGATAATGCTTCAAATATCATTATTAATGAATGAAGACTGAGGAAGATTATAATGTATAAGTTTCTTGTAATCCATTGATCGTTATTATGGACTTGTGTTTATTTTGATTTACTTTTTTAAGTTTGGCCTTCTTAAATGTTGTCTTGGCTACAAGTTGCTTAGCTTCTATCTCCTGACTAAGTTTGATGTTTGTGGTTATTTTGCTACCTTACCATTTACAACTTTTTTTGTTATCATTCTCTTGCTCTTTGTTGGTCCTTTCTAAGAGGCCTCTCTCGCTGTAAGTATGCATGGCTCTGCTCACTTTGTTTGATAAGTGATAACTTTTGTTACATTTCAACTTTTATTGTTTTTGTGCTTATTACAATCTTACAAATTTCAGATTAAGGGGAAAAATTCTTTCCTTTATACCCCCGTTAATAAATGTCATTATTTAAATAGAAACAAAATTGTATGGGCAGGTTTCAAAATCCATGTTTATTGATGGTTTCATACTTTCATCTTTGAATTTCCTAATAAGTAGTATGAGCTAAAACATTGGGGTATGTTGGAAAAAAAAAAAGAAAAAGAAAACAATCTACCTACATTAGATTTGGGCTGCAGTTGCATCCTGGAAAAAAAAAAAAAAGATTTAGGTTGCACTTTTCAAAAGAGCCTAGTGTTTAATTGGGCTAACAGGCTAGCCCGTCAACCCGATTAAACGGGCTCGGGTTGCACTTTTAAAGCCCATTTAGGGGTCGGGCTCCAACCCATGTCGGGCTCGGGCTGGCCCAAATTCCCAGTGCTACTTACCAAGGAAAATTGTGGCAATATAAGAGGCATATCTTCAAATCTTAATCTTTATTATGTAGATTTCTGAAAAAAATAATTATTTAATCCTTAGTTTTATCAAGTTTGTAACTCGGTACTTACAGTTTGACTTGCCGCGAACCTGTCCTTATAGTTTCATTAGCTCATAACTCGGCCTTTATTATTGTGACATCAGATAAAGAAAATTCAAATAAATGTCATGCTGTCATTTTTTTGTCGGTTTCTTCTCTACAGTGCCCTGCTTTCCTCCTAACTCCAAGAAATATCGAGCTCTGAGCAGGGTTAATGAACTCGGACCGGTCCAGCCTAGAAACCGGGGGACCTTCCGATAGATCGGTCTGGGTTCCTTTTTTAATTTTTTTTTTAAATTTTCTTTAGAATTTCATATTAATAAGCCTACAATCTTCAATTTCTCACCGGTTTGGCCCGGATCTGACCCACTGACCCTTAACTTAGTGCCCCGACCGGTTCAGTACCTAGTTCGGGTTCATGAACCTTGGCTCTGAGCTGTGGTCTTGTTGGGACTTGATATTCCCAGTGCCAACACTTAGGGCGTGTTTGGTTTGAGGGGAGGGGAGGGAAGGAGAGGGGTTAAATTATTTTTTTTGGGTTGAAGATATTTAAATTTTGGTGGGAACCCAAAATTTAAAACGAATGAGAGGATAAATTTTGCCACCTCTCCCTTCCTCTCAAACCAAACACATCCTTAGTGACAGTAATGGGTAGGGAAGGAGGGGCCGGTGATGACTCAGGTTAGGGTGATGGGAAGCTGGCTGAGGGCCTAGGCTTCTGGCACTTGGTGAGAGTGACGAAGTTGGGAGGAAGAGAGGGTACGGTAGAGAAGAAAACGACAAAAAAAATGACAACATGGAATTTATTTGAATTTCTCTTCTCCAAATTTAATTTTTTTTACTTTTTGTCTTTTTAAAAAATTATTTTAATGGGTACAGAACTAAAATAAAGATAATATCTTAACTAACATTTTTTCAAAAAATGATTTTTTTATTCAAAAATTCCCAATTTAAAAAAAATAAATCTAAATCGTCCAAAAGGGGGAAGAGCTCTCCCTACTTATTCTTAACGGGTTTCATATGAACTCTACCTTACTTGGGGGCACTATAGGATTCTATTGTTGGACCCAGTTGGATGAGGAGGGAAAGCTTTTTTGATCTGGACCATATAAATTTGATTTTTTTAATTAGTAATTTTTAAATTAAAAAATAATTTTTTTACAAAAAATATTAGTTAATAGATTATTTTTATTTTAGATTCTCTACCCATTAAATAATTTTTTAAAATAAAAAAAAATAAATTTAGACAATTCAGATCTCATATAAACAATCTAATGAGAAGAGGTTTTTTGTGTTCTCTATTGTTTGTTGCGGAATATATATATGATTAGATTGAGCATATTTAAAATTCATTTTATTTTGAAAGGAATTTCATTTCTTTTTTTTTTTAAATGTTTTTATTAATGATTAAATACTAAAAAGGGAGAATTGTGAATAAATACCTTTTGAGCAAATTAATTACCAAATGCTATCTTAGAAGATCTGTTATACTTGAACAGAAGATATTTTCTATACAACGAAAGATCATTTACACATTTATACAAAAGATCATTTACACATACAAAAAATCGTTTGTATGTTTGATAGCATCCAATAATTAATTTACCCTTAAAAACATTTTTGAACAATTTTGCCTATTAAAAATCCACACAGGCAATTGCAGAGAATCTCGGGACCTAGGCCTAACTCACCTCTGCTTCGCACGCATATAGGTTTGATTTATCATTTATGGCACAAAGAATGAAAGAAAAAGGTTCTAGTGCAAAAAGAAAAAAAAAAAAGAATAAAAGAAGAAGGGACACGTGTCCCAAGCTATTGCTAATCCGCAGCACGAAACGATAAAGATTAGTACAGGACGAGTATTATTTTCAAAAAAGGGCCAAAAGAAAAAAGATCAATGCGTGTTCGCACCACATCAGCTCCACACATTTTCGTAGGCCCGCTTTCCTCAGCGAAAAGTTTGAAAACAAATTTTATAATAATAATAACTAATAGGAGTTGGTATAAATGATAAGCGATTTATTTCCGTTTAAGTAAGATTTTGGGTTTTAGTTTTGTATATACAGAAAATTCTTATTGGGAGACTCTCTCACCATCACAGGTGCGCGACGCTGTTTGGATTCAGATGTAGTTGGGGTAAAACTCCATTGAACCGGGTGGGCAACAAAAAAAAATTATAATAATAAATGTAGCACACGTGTTCAGTGCTGGACACGCGTTGGCCATCCAGTAATCGATCCATTCCGGCGTCCCATTAACAGGACACGTGTCTAAGCCCAATGAGAAATTTTTTAGTACCGAAAAATTACGATTGGCACACGTGACGTAAGGTTTAAAAGTAGGTACACGAAATTGCTTTTTGGTGTCTTTCGACTTTCGGTGTAAGAGAAGTCAAGCATATCTGTCACTATTAATCTAAGTAATTAAAAGAATAAATTGCGGATAATTAGTAGCATTACTTAAATTAAAAGAGGAGGGATAATGTCTCACTCAGCAGTAGGAGTAGCCTTTATTTTAGGATTAATTTTTGTGATAATGGAAGGGGCGGCCGCGTGGGCGGTTGAGGATCACTTTAAAGGTATTTTAAAATTCATTTTTTTTTTTGCCAGTGGGTATTTTAAAATTCATAATCAGCCAAAAGTCTGATTACAACACTTTTTAAGCTTAATTACTATTTTAGAATGCTCCTTCTTACTGACTCCTCCTCCTTCCTCTGGCATTTGGACTCGTTCTTTATCCCTCCTACGTGGCTTCTAATCGGGGACCAGTCGAACAGGTGTGACTTTATTATTCCTCCAGTCTTAAATATAAAATAGAATTGATTTTTATTTTAGAGAGAATAATGAAGCTAAATAAATTACATGATTATATTATATATTATGTGTCCTTAAATTATGTATTGATTTATTAGTCAAACTAATTTATTTTGAAAAAAATAAAAATAAAAATATTATAAAATAATTTAATTAATTTCCTTAATTTTTTTAAAAAAAATTAATTTTATCTTAAATTTAAGATAAAAGGAATACTTTATATGTGCTATGTGTCGTGATAAAAATAGCAGAATTCATATGAAACATGATGAGTCACATTGGGAATAAGAACAGGTGTGACGAGTACAAATTATGCAAATAAAAACTTGGATGGAGAGTACTTTTCTTTAAAACTCATTAATTTCAAGAGTTAGGGCATTGTTTTTTCTTCTAACAACCACGTTTGTTATAAATAAATTTGTGTTGTTCTTTTTTTTGAATGAGATACTGAGAGACAGTAGACCTTCAGAAGGTAACTATAAAATAAATACTAAAACCGTAGACTCCTTCAACCTTTATCACCAACCGCCTCACCAGATGTAGGAGGTGGGTGATCAAGGATAGTGTTGTTCTTTTTATAAAGGTAAAGACGTTATCACATTAATTAACAACTGGTTAGTTTGCTTTTGAATTTTGATCTTATAAGGGTGAGCCCATGTAAGATTTGTGTCCTCAAACACGCACATAAGGAGGACCAAAAAGGCTAAAGACCAAAATGACCTAAAAAAAGACGAAAGAGGGCCGCGTATCATATTTAATGGGCATTTGTTGATTAGGGTTTTTAGCCCAACCCAAATATGAAGTGGGAGAGATATGGGTCAGAGAGTGGGATCTAGCAGACTCTTTTTGTTTTTTTGATTTACGGATCTAACGAACTCTACTAAGCCCAGTGTTTGGGTTGAACAAATTCCTCAACTCTCAACCTTTGACTTCAGGCAGTGTTTTATAGTTTTAAAGTGTATTTTTAGTCTTTTAACCCTAATATAATATCGTTGATAAAAAATAGTAATGTTAAAATTTTAAACGTAGAAAACAAAAAAATTTCAAATGCTGACATCTTAATTTTAATTTTCAAAATAACAATCATCGTTACAAAAAATCATCATGAGTTACTGATATTAGGGTTAAAAAACTAAAAACATGCTTTTTAAAATTAAGGAACCAAAATAAAACTTTGTATAAAATTAGAGGACTAAATGTGTACTTTTTCTTATATATATATTTATTTATATATATATTTGGTTATGCTTAAGTTGAACTCTGGTGTCAGTTTACCAACCTGATGTTACCTCCATGAAAACCTGTTCTTCAATGTTGCCACCACAGAAGACCCAGCAATTATGCTCAATCTCGAGCAATACCAGTCTCCATTTTATTATGACAAAGACGTGACCACTCAACGACTTAAATTTATGGATCAAACTTTGTCACCACACTAGCCCACTTCATATAATGGACCAAGAGTGGTGTTCCCACTTTTTCACCTTCAAGTTGAAGCTGTCTTCCACAATATCCAATGTGCATGCACTACACTACAGAGAAACTAAAATAAGGATAGTATAGACCACATTCTTTCGCTCCCATGCTGTTATCAGAGTTAGATCACAGACAACGGTCGAATCAAAAATAAAATAAGGATAGTAGACCACATTCTTTAGCCCCAGTAAATATCCATCTTGACCGTTCCAATACCATTTGTTCATAGTTTAGTGTAATGCAGGTTCTGCCACCCCAACGTGTCTGAATTGTGTCATCTTTCCACTATTATAGTGTTCTCCATCTTCACTTAATATCTTCACTTAAAATAATACCTTTTGCCTTTTTAGTTGCCCCCCAATAACTGGTTCTGAGTTTTCACATCCACAACCAGTATTACTGATAAAAGCTTTGTAATGAGCCTCGGTTCCCTGTAAAATGATGGCTTGTTATCAACTTTTTTGACCTTGGCAGTGTGGATGCCGTTGCTTTCTTATCATCCACATTAACATGCTCACACATCCAGAAACATCTCATCCACCTCTATAAATTACCCACCTACCATATATCAGATGCAACACAGCCCAGAGCTTACAAGATTATAGCAGTAATAATGGCGGGCACTCTCTTTCGTCTGTTTCTGATCTTTCTTGGGCTCTCTCATCTTCTATGCTTAAAAGCAGTCCCAATTACAAGTAATTAAGTTCTACTACCATACTCTCTTACTTCTCCTCCTTTTCTGGAGTTCTTACGCTGTATTTTTCTGTATTGTGTGTGTAAGCAGGAAGCGAAAGCCTTATGCAAGTTCCCAAGGTTCATGTTGTTCCAGAAAATAAGCAAGAGGTTTTGATCTTATGACGCCCTTGGATCCTATATAGACAGGTTTAGGACATATATGTGTTGAATTGCTGGCCAACTTGTGTTCATGAACAGGTCCTTGTTGAGGGAAACATGCAGAGGAAGGAGGAGTCAAGTGTAGGTGAGAGGATGGACTTGGAACTTCATGACTACTCACCTTATGGAGCTAATGCGCGCCACACCCCGAGAGGAGGATAATAAGTGAAATTAATATGTAGTAATGTGTTTCATTGTGAGGCTGTCCTTTGTGGCCATTATATGAACTTTAAGTGCAGTTATCGGCAAAATTTTGCCTCTCAATAACTGGCTTTAAGATAGAAAAACTCCAGAAGGCAATCATGTCGGGTGTGAGAGAATAGTTGAGTGAGTAATATAATGTTAATCTTGAAACTAAGTGTGTTTATGTTTGTTCAAGAGCTTGTCTATGGAAGCTCATCTGTAGTTCTCTATCTCCTAAGAATATTGGGATTAATAAATTACAAATTTCTTGCTCTTATCTTTTATTTTTTTGTCCTATCTAATAAGAATATCACAGACACACACACAGTTTATGTTCTCTGCATTATTTATATGTTGTGTTTAAATAAGACGGGAAAAAATAATTTTATAATGGGTGTAATTAAATGAAATGAGTTTCATTCATATTTCCCCATGCCATTCTCTCTTTATTAATAGTACCATTGCACTGTTGTAAATATGTAATTGAACATGCTCACATGCTGGCAAAAGGAATATAAAATCAATGGAAAATTGCAGAAAAATACAATTAAAAATAGAAAAAGATAAATTGGTGCTGTGAATTTATAAAATTCCATGTCAGAATTGAAGCAGGAATTTGAAATTTCCAATTATGACCAAATGACTAAATTACCCTGAGTTCATTTGAGAAACATGAAAGTGAAGTCGTTAATGTAAAATATGATGTTGTTAATATATATATATATATATATAGATGTTGTTATTACCTCTGAAACATGTGCCCTCAAAATTATCTTTGATTGTTGGGATATAAAATTGTGAAACATAAAAGTAAAGTCGTTAATGTAAAATATGATGTTGTTAATATAGATACAGATATTGTTGTTGACCCATGAAACTTGTGCCCTCAAAATTATTTCTGGTTCTTGGGATATGAAATTGTAAAACATGAAAGTAAAGTTGTTAATATAAAATCTGATGTTATTCATATAGATACAGATGTTGTTATTACCCTCTAAAACTTGTGTCCTTGAGTCAAGGTATTTTGGTCATCTGGTTAGAATTGGAAATCCTAGATTTCTACTTCAGTTATGACTTACAATTTGATAAATTCGTAGCACTAATTTATCGTTTCCCATTTTTTATTGTATTTTTCTGAAATTTCCCCTAAAATCAAAATATCACTGGTCACGCAGAGAGTGGGAGCCAAGTTAGTAGAAAGCGAACGAATCCAAATTGTTGAAGCAATCAAGTCAATTCCTTACAACTCAGACTGCTCCACAGATCTCACAAAGCATAGTAATTAGGAGTAATAAATTGCATTGGATCAAGCAGTGGAGAAAGTGCTTCACAAAGTTGTTATGGGCAGAGGCTTCTTTATGCTGTCTCATTTTAATATTTCTGTTAATGTTCTATTGCTGCTAGCCTAAATATCAGTTTATGATGATTTTATAATACAAATGAGAACAGAGTCGTACACCTGTAACCATTTTTTTTTGGTGGGGGCTTATTATAAGCAATTAGAATCTAATTACTGGAAACACTCAATTTTTGTGCCATCCAACGTCATAATTGGAGTTGGAGGGGTGGATACAATATTATAAAGATGCAAGACTGATACGCATACGTACCAGATGTACCTCAATGTATCCTAAACTGATAACATAACAACATCATCAAGAGGGGGAAAAAATATCATGTTGAAAAGCAAGCACTGTCTTGTCTTGTTCATCCACTTCTCATCCTACAAACAATGAGGTGTTATTTCTACACATAGTTGTTTGGATTGTTAATTAATGACATCACCATCAACACACTCATAACAATCTCCAGATTTATGGTTTTGGAATGGGCAGTGGAGTGGCCTGGCCCAGTCGAATACTACCTTGATACTACCTTGTTCATGGATTGCCAAGCTTGTTCGATCTTGGCTTCCAGATCCACTAGGGGAAAGCGACCCATTGGGCCGAGCCCAAATATCACAGCTGAAGGAGGACACAATTGTAAACTACATTATTTCAGTAAATAGAAGATTCCAGTATTCCACTTGAAACGGAAAAAAGTACATCTGAGTTCTGACTTCCGAGGAAAGATGCGAAGCCAGTTACGTTATTAGTTGTGTGTTCACTTTCAAGGGCTGATTTTTTTTTTTTGATACGTGGAAACGGCCAACAAAAAATTAAGGATGTGTTTGGTTTGAGGAGGATGGTAGAAAAGGGAGAAAAGGGAGAAAAGGGGGTAAACTATCTTTTTGAGAAAAGAACTAAAAGGGTTAATTTTGGGTGAGAATCTAAAATTTAAAAAAATAAGAGGGTAAATTTTAGATTTCTCCCATCCAAAATTATAATTTACCCCTCATTCCAAAAGTGTGTTTGGTTTGAAGGGAGGGGAGGGGATAAGAATGGGAAGGAGGGGAGGCAGAGGTAGTAAATTATAGTTTTGGATGGGAGGAACCTAAAATTTATCCTATCATTCTTTTTAAATTTTGAACGGAAACCAAAATTTAAATGCCTTTAATCCAAAAAGATAATTTAACTCCTTTTCTTCTCTCCCCTCCCCTCAAACCAAACACACCATGAGGGAAAAAAAAAAAACCATCTGGGTGACGCGTTGTCCTGAATTAGAGCTGAGGCAGACCCTTCTAATAGGATCTACATACCTGTGCCAATGTGGAGAGCTCTCTTGGCCAAGTGTTTATTCGGGACTACGTTTAGATCTTTAAAAGTGTTTATTTATATAAATCGAGATAAACATCTTTTCACATGTCTATTTCTATAAATCATAATTAAAAAATTATTTTTGAAAGTTCTAATTACTATTCTAAATAATTACTAATTAATAGGCCACCCCATTCTCTATTCGAACAACGAGCTTCAAATGAATATTCCAGTCTATTTTCAAAAGTAAACTTCTATCCACATGCAGAGTCATGCGTCCTCATAACCCTGCTTATTGGCAGTTATTGCCATCAATCTTGCATATGAAAGACTCCACAATAGTTTTCAAGTATGAGTGGGTTAGTGCTGATAAAAATGATATTTTTTTAATATGATTTTTATAAAATTAAAATAGAATAAAAATTATATGATAAATATGATTTATATTTAAATTGATAGCGACAGAAATAAATTATTTTAAAAAAATCAGACATTTGAGCTTCTTCTAAAAATTGCTTTAAAAAACAGTTCATTTATCAAAACTCCAACCCATATATCTCAATTTTTAAAAAACCAAAAAGCCACCGTGATTAAAAAAGAAAAAGAAAACCATTTGCCATCCGAAACAGGCGCTTCAGGGGCTGATTTTACCGCCATTATTGCGCAGGTAAGAAAGTACAAGGGTTAATTTCAATCGGGGTGACCGCCGGTGTGTCAAAATGGCATTAGCAAAGAGAAGTGACATGGCATTAAAGATCCTGCAACTGCAGGCAGAAAGTATCACAACGTGGCAACATGCCAGCCACTCGCAGCCCACAATAACGAAGCACACCCTCCAACTCATATCGAACAAAAGAACCCATACGAGACCGTCCTGAGAATCCTGACTCCATTATCCACATCAAATCTTTACCGTCAATTTCACCAATCCGACGCTCTCAGTTCCTTCAAATCCTTAACCATATCCATCGACCATCTGAAAAAATATCAAAAACGGTGACTCTCCTTTCACTCTGAGATCTGTTTTCACCCTCCATCCAAACATGAACTCCATCTCGCTCAAATCCTTCGTCGGTCTTCGGCAAGTGTCGCTGGAGAAGACCCAGCTCACCGGCCGTACTAAGCCCATTACTTTCCGCCACCGGAAGCTCAAAATCGTCGCCGGTAAATACAGCCCCCTCGTCTCTGGTCGTAATCTCCGTGTGGCAGTTATCGGTGGTGGTCCAGCTGGCGGTTCAGCCGCTGAGACATTAGCCAAAGGTGGCATCGAGACATTCCTAATTGAACGCAAGCTCGACAATTGCAAGCCATGCGGCGGAGCCATTCCGCTCTGTATGGTCGGAGAGTTTGACTTGCCGTTGGACATCATCGACCGCCGTGTCACGAAAATGAAGATGATTTCTCCGTCGAATGTTGCCGTCGATATCGGCCAGACCCTCAAACCCCATGAATACATCGGTATGGTTCGGCGCGAGGTACTTGATGCTTACATGAGAGACCGGGCCAAGGAAAACGGGGCGACTATCATAAACGGGTTGTTTCTGAAAATGGATATCCCCAAAGACAAGACTTCGCCTTACGTTTTGCATTTCTCTAGCTACGACGAGAAAACTGGTGGCGTCGGTGAAAAGCGCACATTAGAAGTTGATGCCGTGATTGGAGCTGATGGGGCTAATTCCAGAGTCGCCAAGTCTATTAATGCCGGTGACTACGAATACGCCATTGCTTTTCAGGTACATTCATCATCTAGCTGTCTCAGTTGATTTTTGAACTCTGCTCAAGCTCGTTACTTTATAGTTCATACCTAAAACCCAAAAAGATGGAACTGAAAAAGTTGAAGAAAAACTTGGAAGTATGTTAATTCTTTGATGAGTTACTGTTAATTGCTTGACTTTGTTCTCTGAAGTGCTGGGAATTTCAAGATTTAGACCTTTTCTTGTACCCTCACATGTTGAACCTTCTGCGATGGTTTTTTCCAGGAGAGGATTAAAATTCCGGATGCAAAGATGGTGTATTATGAGAATCTTGCAGAGATGTACGTGGGAGACGATGTTTCTCCAGATTTCTACGGATGGGTGTTTCCAAAATGCGACCATGTGGCTGTCGGAACCGGAACCGTAACTCACAAGGGTGACATCAAGAAATTCCAACTTGCCACGAGGAACAGAGCAAAGGACAAGATTCACGGAGGCAAAATCATCCGAGTAGAAGCCCATCCCATTCCAGAACACCCCAGACCACGGAGGTTGTCGGGGAGAGTAGCACTGATCGGGGACGCCGCCGGGTACGTGACAAAATGCTCCGGCGAAGGGATCTATTTCGCGGCAAAGAGTGGAAGGATGTGTGCAGAGGCAATCGTGGAAGGTTCAGAGAATGGGAAGAAGATGGTGAACGAAGATGACTTGAGGAAGTACTTGAAGAAGTGGGATCAGACATATTGGCCAACGTACAAGGTGTTGGATGTGTTGCAGAAGGTGTTCTACAGGTCGAATCCGGCGAGAGAAGCTTTTGTGGAGATGTGTGCCGATGAGTATGTGCAGAAGATGACGTTTGATAGCTATCTGTACAAGACGGTGGCTCCTGGGAATCCATTGGAGGATTTGAAGCTGGCCGTGAACACCATCGGAAGTTTGGTGAGGGCTAATGCACTCAGGAGGGAGATGGACAAGCTTAATGTATGAACTATGAACAGAGGCCTCATCTCTGTTATTATTTTTAGAAGTTACAAATATGGATCTTTACCTGTAATTGTGTACTGGGGACTTGAGGGAGATTGGGTTGACAGGTTCATGTAATGCTTTTGAACTGAGACCCCTTTTTAGTTCAATTGTGTTGCAAAAGTAGAGATTTATTAAGCTTTGAGATGCATGCATCAAGTGATGATTTTTCCATTGATAGGTTGCTTAAAATGAACTTGTATGGTGGTCAGCACTCAGCCCATGCAGGAATCTTGACGGTGAAACAATCTTGAAGAGATGTGAAGTTGTTCACTTTGTTCACTTTGGGGCATGTAAGGGCGAGGCAGAGGATTAATGCTCATTGGCCTGACAGTGATGTTTGTTTTCTTAAGTTCTGTTTAATCTCGTCTCATGTTGTCGTCACTTGTCACGCTTTGTCTAAAATTAGCCATTATACCCCCAAATATAATTTAATCTCTGTTTGGATGCGGACGAGACATCCAATGACTCCTAGGTTAAGGCTCTTTTTTTTCCTTCCTCTTTTTTTGTATGATCGAATAAAATGACAAAGGAAAATTTTTAGTATCGTTTTTCAATTGAAGATTTGGAAATGAATCTCGTGGTCTAAATCATGTGAAAGAAAAAGACACAATTATGTTTTTGAGTGAAAGGGAATTCAATTCAATACTTTATTTTCT
Organism: Inga laurina; assembly: GCA_963855925.1. Taxonomy (NCBI): domain Eukaryota; kingdom Viridiplantae; phylum Streptophyta; class Magnoliopsida; order Fabales; family Fabaceae; genus Inga; species Inga laurina. The sequence goes on from OY979713.1 coordinate 42,025,134, forward strand.
CTTGTTTTGCAAAACTCTGTCTAGTGCCCACCGGATTTTCAGCATGAGACACTTTTGGTTTGATGTTAAATCCAAAACTGACAGGAACGCTGTAAACTAACTGCTAAATCCCCACATCAGATATCACAATCACCATCAATAAAAAATGTAAGTGGACTTCATTATACTAAAAAAACTAAAAAAGCCATGTTTTACTTTTTGTATAATATTTTACAAACATCAGAGCCGTTGAAGACGCGAAGGGCCAAGATTGAAGAGTCAAGAACTTGGAAGAGATAATTTCTTGGGTAGATTCGGGGGATAAATGGAAACATATTCCATTATAAACAGCGTTAAGGGACTTTTTATAGAGACGTTCGCTCACCAACCCTGAACTTTGCACTTGAATGCAACAGTGATTTATACGAAGCTCAGAGGCGGAGTTCCCACGCGTGAAGGCCTGGATATATTTGCTTCGTAAAAAACCCCACTTTCCCTCTCTTTCCCTACTTTCTCCACCGACCTCCAAGCTTTAAGCATCACCGCCTTCTTCATTACCCATCCTAGCTTGGATTCGAGGCTATCCGAGGTTTGACTCATTCCCCTTTTTTCTCTTCTGCTCTTTCTCTCTCGTTTATTCATTTCTGAGTATTTCAATCGATTTGTCTCTGAGATCTCATATTTGTTCCTGTTAATTTTGTTGAAAGTTGATACCGTTTATAAAGTTGCGCAGCTCGCTCTTCTTTCTGGGATTGATGGGTCTTGAATTTTTGTCTTTGCCCACTTTATTTATTCTGATATTGAGATATGTTTGGTATTTGAGTTGAATTCGTGTCCATTCCTGTTGTTGGCATGTTTGGTATTTGAATTGAATTCGTGTCCATTCCTGTTGTTGGCAATGTGTTTGATGAAGGATATGGTTTGTATCATTGAAATTATTTCTTGCTTTTATAGAATGCATCCATTCTTTGGAGTTTTTTATGGTTCTATGGTGTATGTGATTGATGAATGTTATAACTTGATATCAGGGCAGAATAAATAAAAACAATGGATATGCCTTGCATCAGTAGATACGTATTGTATTTGTATCTTACTAATTTAAAAATTTCTTCTTTTTACTGATAGTTTCTGCTCAACGTCAGAAAGTAGAGTGTTTTACTTCAGATATTTTCTAATTTATTTTTTATATTTGGCAGCAGCTGACAATGTAACTAGATATTGAGTGTAACTCTGAAATTTTGGCAGATGAAATAAATTTAGCCAGCCGATTCAATTTTTTTTTTATTATTTGCTTTGGTCCTATGCTCGGGTCTGATAAATCAAATAAAATTTATAGTTCTTTAGACCAGGCAATATCTTTTAGGTTCTCTGGTAATTCTCCCACATGCACGAGTGGTGAAGTAAGATGTAGGTAATAGGTGTCAAATTTACCATCTGCATCGATTGTTTGAATAGGTCATTTTATTACCATCCCTGCTTTAGTTATCATCTGTTTGTGCCATGCTCTGTTTCTTTAAAAGGTAAACTGATATCCATTTCTTTGTGTCTGACATTCATGGTTTCTAGCTTCGAATCAATTTTTTTGGCTTAGGCAAACTGTAATTTAAATAACCTGGTGGTTTTTTTTTTTGGTTGGATCTTCTATTTTTGCAACTTCATCTACATTTGTACGCATTATGATATAGACCTTATAATTTAATGGTTCCAATTTATATTCTGAGTGTTCTAATGAAATCGGTTTAATACTATGTGCATCACAGACATTGAGATGGCAGCAGCATCAGCAACAGCCTTCACAATTGGATCAGCCACCTCCCTCAACCAAAGAGGGAGTTCACTTCCCCAATCAAAACCCTTTGATTTGAGGTTCAAGTCTCAGAATTCACTGAAGAACTTCTGTGGTCTCAAGGCAGCATCCAACATTAGCTGTGAAGCTGAAACATCCTTCTTGGGCAAGGAAACTTGTGCTGCTTTGAGGGCATCTTTTGCCCCCAAAGCTCAAAAGACAAACCAAAACCTCCACCAGTACCACTTGCAGCCCCAAGCTTCCTACAAAGTGGCAGTTCTTGGTGCTGCCGGAGGAATTGGCCAACCTTTATCTCTTCTGATCAAGATGTCCCCGTTAGTTTCCAACCTTCATCTGTATGATATTGCCAATGTCAAGGGAGTTGCTGCTGATGTCAGTCATTGCAATACTCCCTCACAAGTTATGGATTTCACTGGAGCTTCTGAATTAGCAAATGCTTTGAAAGGTGTAGATGTAGTATGCATCCCTGCTGGAGTCCCAAGAAAACCCGGCATGACTCGTGATGACCTTTTCAACATCAATGCCGGCATTGTGAGAGACTTAGTTTCAGCTGTTGCGGATAACTGCCCTGATGCTTTCATTCATATTATCAGTAACCCAGTGAACTCTACGGTGCCTATTGCAGCTGAAGTTCTGAAACGGAAAGGTGTCTATGATCCTAAGAAGCTCTTTGGTGTTACCACCTTGGATGTTGTGAGGGCAAACACATTTGTGGCACGGAAGAAGAACCTGAAGTTGATTGATGTTGATGTCCCGGTTGTGGGAGGTCATGCGGGGATCACCATTCTACCTCTGTTGTCAAAGATGAAACCTGCAGCAAGTTTCACTGACGAAGAAATCGAACAGTTAACTGTTAGGATTCAGAATGCTGGAACAGAAGTTGTTGAAGCAAAGGCAGGTGCAGGGTCTGCCACTTTGTCAATGGCATATGCAGCAGCTAGATTCGTGGAATCGTCTCTCAGGGCACTTGATGGAGATGGGGATGTGTACGAGTGCACATTTGTACAGTCAGAAGTGACTGAGCTTCCATTCTTTGCTTCAAGGGTAAAGCTGGGAAGAAAAGGGGTGGAAGCTTTCATAACAAGTGACCTCCAAGGGTTGAGTGAGTATGAGAAGAAGGGAATTGAAGCGCTTAAACCAGAACTTAAGGCCAGCATTGAGAAGGGGATCGATTTCGCTTCAAAACAAGCAGTTACTGTCTAAGTGTCCTTTGAAGAAATATATTGAAGAATAAGCACTTCTTACACAGCTTTATGAAGATTTGTTGTGGCATCATGATTTTGCTTCCAGTTTTGTAGAACGGGAGTTACCATTTCTGTTGTCTTTTTGTTAAGTTTGGTGAGATATGTCAGTTAGTATATCACCAAACACTGTAATAGTAGTTCTCGTCAGATTTTGAAAAATAATGCCTATTTACCAATTGGGCATCACTTAAGCCAGTCTTACTGTGCTAGGGTCATTTTAAGTGGTGGGTGGTATGCACAACAATTCAGCAATTAAGTAATGATTAAGGATAAATTATATCTTACACACTGGTGGTTTCTGTTGCGTCAGGCATGATTATATGAATATCCCATTCCTTGATCAAATATGTCGAACGTTTAAGCAAAAACCCTCTCTTGTCTTCTTCCTTTGCTCTGGAGTTTATCTTCTGCAATTTGTTTGGCTTCCTCTTGCTTCTCTCAGGCGTCAGGGCATTAGAAAAATAATATAAAAATCAGGCAATATGAAATTCGAAATATAGCTTCAATGAGGAGCAAAATGCCTTGCAAAGGAATCTCCACACTCTAGATCTAACAAAATATGACCAGCATGTAAATATACTCTTCAATATCTCCTCCATTTCTGACTCTATTAGTCTAACCAAAAATCAGTCGCAGATTGATCGATATTCCTTTCTCACCTAATTAAGCACCTTGGTGTTCAGACATGTAAACAAAAATCCTTCTATACATCAACAACCTTCAGAGAAAAGAAAAACACACAGACACGGAAGAAGAAACCGGCAAGATTAGCATTTATTTATGTTGTGAAATGGAGAGGGACGGATGGCAACATATGCTTGATGTCCTGTACTTCTACTTGATCTTCATAATTATATTCATTCCTTGCAAACTGATCAGACTCCATGGAAGACCCCATGAGCTTCCTTTTCTTGTAGTTGGCTTTGAAGCAAGCTTGTCTGAGCCGTTTTGTGTTATCCTCAAGCTGCAAATCAGGCATCTCCTCCATCATCTTCTTTTCCTCCGCCAATATCTTCAGCGCATTCCTCAGTTTCTCTTCACTTTCCTGTCCCCCCTCTTTCCCTAGCTCCTGCATCCATCATCAACATTATCCAAATTAATTAAATTCCCACCACCTCCAATAATAATAATAATAATAATAATGCATCCAACCAAAAAACGAACCTTTACGTTGTTTATCAAGGTTTGAAGGCTCATCAGTTTCCTATGTGGCCACCTTCTAATTCCCAATTCTCTGCACCTTTTCTTCAAAAGCGTGAGGCCCACATTAAGCTCTTTGGCAGCCTGTGTGATTGGCATATAAAAGTATTGACAAATAGTCTTCCTCGTCAACAACTTAGTACTGCTTCCACTTGACTCTTCTCTGCCTGATCGTTTCACTTGATCTCTCTCTTCCTTCCCTCTTTCTCCATTCTTACAGCACTCAACATAAACAGCCTTATCTGAATCAAACCCATGGTCAATCTCACTCCACACCCCCGGTCCCTTCTTAATGTCGTAAAAGTCATAGTCTGCACAAGAAGACAATCTATATATTAGAATGACAAGAGAAACAGATATAATCAAAGGCCTTTGTAGCCTAGTGATATAGATACTCATTTATAACTCAGGCCGTTAGTGCCTGAGCTTCTACCAAAAAGAGAGAGAGAGAGAGAGAGAGAGAGAGAGAGAGAGAGAGAGAAACAGATGCATAAAAACACCTTGAACGCTCGGTGTTGGTTCAATGGCCAGAGTTTCAAACAGAGGATCCGGTTCCATCCAAGGTACGGCTAACTCATCATCAGCCCAATCCAGTCCTAAATTTCCGCTGGATAAAGATACAACCATGTCAGAGCAACCCTCTAAGAACATATATTCCTAACCAGAAAGTACAGAAGAATCAGTTTAATGTGTAGACCTTAATAAGTCAGGTGAAGGTAATTGGCACGGGAGAGGGAATGGAACTTCATCAAAATCATTCTTTGGGTTCCATCCCACGAGTGGCTGACTCTGATTCTCCATCATCATCGCTCTATTGATCAGTATATAATAAACCGGACAGATAAATAGGAGATATATACATACATATATATGTGAAGGAAGCATGAAAGTGAGAATGATGAATGTATGGGAAGTGAAGGGGAGAGTAATCAATTGTTGGAGAATGTGCGCCGCCTCCATGCATGAATGAGAATTAATGTGTTTAACGTGTACAGTGCTTTGCGAGAGTTACAAGATCAGTTTTAATTACGAACGGATAATTATTCCTATCTACACACACCCCTTAATTTTTAGAGGGGCGATTTTCAATTAATTAATTAGTAGCTACACCACTAGACTCATAATTACTATAACCTCCAAGCAGATGTGTTCTTATCAGTTACCACTTCGTACAGTGTGAGCCTCAATCTACGTAGTAATCGAAACCTGTGAAGATCGTAATGCTACTACTAGCTAGCACTCTATATGCTAAGATTTGAAAAGAAAGAGCCTCAATTCATCATGATTATATTCTTGAGCATGCATAAATTAGCATATATATGTAGCTGATGACGACGACACACTTTAGTGTTTCTTCCAAGCAATAGTATAAACCTGAAAGCTGAACACACTAAATCACAATCATGACCTTTTTCCGCCAACTTTTTCTGAACTCTAATCCCATAGAAACACAGTTTAAAAAATCAGAAGAAAGGCCTTTTGTTTTATGGGTTTATCGATCTTTTATTTAGTTATGGTTTCTTTCTGTCAACGACTGACTGATCAAATTCACCGATCATCATTTTTCTTTTTAATGGGTAATATTCACTAATCATTGTTTCACTTTCTGTTACGAAGTAGAGAACTATATATGTGGTTATATAAGTTACATTTAGTTCACAATTGGCAGTATTTTTTTTCGTTGATTGAATGATTTGATTAATATCTCCTTAATGGCGAAAAGTAGTGGCTAATGATTATATTCAATCAATGTCTTTAAATACTAATGGAGTTATGAAATCCATTCAGTGCAAGTTTTTCTATTTCCTGAATCTAGTGCAAGACAATACTCAATCCATATATCGATCGATAATTTTTTCCAAGGGCAATAGAATTTGGAAATCATAGCACGTTCTGACCAATAAGAGATTTTTGGCACTTTCTTACAATACTTCGAGGTTGGGTGATTCAAATGCTAATCATAGCACTTTGTTACCAATAAGAGATTTATGGCATAGTCGTAAATTATGATTTTATATCATTATGTTCTTATTTATAAGTCTAAATTATTTAACTTTTACATATCAATGAGAGTTAGTTAATTCATTAATTATGAACTAAATTTTTAATTTTGCCTTCATTTATTAATGGAGTTCCAAAATTTAATATGAATAAATTCTTTTTTATTATAATTAATAGGGGCAAAATTGTAACAATCTCATTTATTACTATGAAAGTGGACTTATAATAAGGAACAAAATTTTTGTCATAATGGACTTGTAAGTATGAAGAGAGTAGTAATATACTACCTAGCTCCGCTCCTAAATATAAAACCCAGTTAACTTTTTTATGAAAAAATTAGGAAAGTTAATTAAATTACTTTAAAGTACTTATATTTATCTTTTTTTCTCCTAACTAATTTGTCTAATATATAAACTATATATAATTTACTCATACATAATATATTATATGATTAAATAACTCGTTTAGTTTATTTAATTTCTTTAAAAAAAAGTCAACTAAGTTTTATATTTAGAACAAGAGGTAGTATAATATAGGGAGAGAATCCCATTTAAATCAATTTGAAATATCTAGATTCAAATTCGGGCCTGCATTTTTAACAAATCTCTAATGAGGCCAGGAGGCCTTATTAGGGATTAGTGAATATTGTTAAAAGATCATAATATCCCTCCCATCATATCATGAATCATCCCAAAAAAATAAAAGAGTAATAAGGCAAACTAGGGCTTTTGAGCTACAAAATTAAAGAAGAGAAGAAATAGAGTCAACAAAGAAAATCAAGGAATAATTCATGGGAATTTCTCTTTAACTCTATTATATAGAATCTAGTTAATGCCCATGGAATGATTGAAAGCATCAACACAACAGTAGATCTACAGATATGGGAAAATCATTCCAAAAGCATAAGAGAAATTGATTTTATAATAATAATAATAATAATAATAATAATGAATAATTATAAAATTTTATGCTTCCACCATGATGTAATTGAAAAAAAAAAATTAATAATGAAGACCACAAGTTATTAAGATGATTATTTTACTTGGACATAATATTTGAACCCTGAAGCTTGTTGCTCTATTAAAAGAGTATAGAATCCTTAATTCCATATAAGACTTTGAAGTTTGTTGCTTTGTCAAAAGAGTATAAAATCCTTAACTTCATATAGAATAAGCACATGGTTGGTGAATCGGCTGAATAAATCTCATCAAAAGAATGAGACAAAAAGAGAAAAAGCAAAAAAAATAACAGGACATATTGATAAAATTAACTAATTCACAAATCCATAATGAGATCTCTTGGACCAATTAAGAATTTGAAAAAAATGCAGACCTGAATCTAAATTTGAGTATTTCAAATAGATTTAAATGAGATTTTCTCAATAATCGAACTTCCCTAACTTGGCTTGCGTAATTTTTTCTAGATGTAGTTGTTGATCATGTGCTACAGTGCTAGAATTGATCTTATGACTTTATTATTACTTCCTCCGATTCATATTACTTTTAACGAAAACAATTTTCAAAGAGACTAAGTAAGGAAAACATTGAATAACCCACACACATATTAGATTTTGTAAAATTAATCAATTAATTTTTTAAAAAATGCGGGACAAAATAGAAAAATGAAAGATTTAATATATTCTAGAAATCTAAAATGAATAGTTAACAAGCATTATGGAAGGTAGAAAAAAGTATATTTGTGATAAATAATACATAACGGACCGAGTACTCTTAATTGATGAACTATATGCGTATTATTGGCTGAAGAGGTTAGAGGTGACGGATGACGGGGTTACGTCCATTAATATTTATGTTCCAGTAAGATTTACTCAATTCTTTTTTTTTTTTTTTTTTTGCCAAGAAGATTTACTCAATTCAGTTGTACCTATCTATGACTATAGCGAAGGGACGAGGAGGAGAGGTGACTGTGAGTGATAAATGTTGATGAATTAAATTATTAGGCTAATGTAAATTAAAAATTTACTTGTCAACAAGGTTCTGAAATCCAAATCGGTCACTAAATCGGCTGGAGTACTAGATCAAGGGTCAATGTATCAGATTGAAGTCAAACTGGGGCTAAACTAATAAGGAAGTGAAGATTTCAGAGTTATTTATATGAAATTCTAAATAAAATATTTTTTTAACAAACTGTTCAAACCTCAAAAAAATCAGTTGAACCAAGGTTAACTAATGGACCGGTCGGACCACAAGTGGGCAGATTTCTGGCCTAAACCGACCAGTCCTGTTCAGTTTTCAAAACATGGCATGTCAAATTAAATTCGGTGACTTGTTATATTTTTATTGATCACCGTGAATAATGTGGTGCTTCTGGTTCATGCAAGAATTTCTCTCTGATTTGGTTAATTTCACTAATTTTCACTAGTCAACTTGGGAAACTAATTTTTCAAAGGGTATAGGAGCAAAAAAAAGTTACGAACTTTTTAAAAAAGAGTTGTTGGCATCATAAAAAATTTTTAAGTGTAAAAATACCTATGATTATTAAAAAAAAATAGTTCTAAAATACCACAACTATTAAATTAAGATACATTGACCGTGTGTTTCAAAATTTTGGCCAAATATGATGACATGGACATTAAGTTGGTAAAATTCATATCTTATGTGGCAATGAAGAAACCCTTCTATCATATCAATTATCATCATTCTTTCTTCCTCATCCTCTACTTCTTCAGCTAAACCCACAAGCTGCATCGTGTGCTCCATGGTGGCATCATGATGTTACCCTTTGAGACAAGTTCCTCCTCTTCATAAGGACTTGATTGCGTCACTTCTCACTCCTCGTCCTTCATAATGCCTATTGCTTTATCCTTTCTCTACCTCCCTCTCCCCTTCCTCTAGGGGTGTGTTTGGTTTGAGGGGAGGGGAGAGGTGGGAGGAATGAGAGGATGGATAAATTATCCTTTTAGGTTGAAATAATTTAAATTTTGAGTAGGAATTTAAAATTTAAAAAGAATGAGAAAGTAAATTTTGAGTGGGAACCTAAAATTTAAAAAAATGAGAAAATAAATTTTGGGTTTTTTTTGTCTAAAAGTGTAATTTTCCTACCCTTCTTGCAAAGTGAGATCTATATATATATATAAATACTCTTCCACTAAGTTACTGTTCATAAGAAATCTATGGCTCAGATTTATCCAAACCTTCTCACATCAATGCCTCGAGATCTTAAATAATATATTGCAGAACCTCTTTTTATTTCCTTCTTCACTCTTCATTAATATTTCTGTCTCATTTCGACTCTGCCTATCCTTCGCCCCCTTTTCTTCATTCCCTCACTTTGCCCTAAAATGGCATTTCGATCGGCAGATCTGGAGAAGCAACCGGCGGAGAAGCAAAGACGAGGCTGCGAAGTTGATGATGGGGAGTTTGTGACGGATTTAAGGTAATCTTTTTAGTTGTAAACCCATTCAACAACATGTATCAAAACTCGATATATATACAGATTTCTCTGCGTTATGAGATAGGTTTGTGTGTCACTGATCTGATCTGATTGTTTATGCTTTGTTTGTTGTTCTGCTTTCATCTTCTTCACTGCTTCCTTTTTCCTTCAACTTCCGCACAAACACTCCTCATTCTTCTCTTCACTTCTTTCTTCTCTGTGCTTCAATCAACCCCCTTTTATCTTATTAAATCTGCAAAAAGTTTGTAAATGAAATTAGCTGTCCTTATTCAAAGAGGTCTCTTTCATTGTTTTCTGCATTCTTTACCCCTGAAAATTGTTGTTTCTCTTCCTTCAAAGGTTGTGTACTGCCAGTTTCTTTCTTGCTTTTTTTATTGGACAGAGTACTCCTTCTGTTACTAGCTAGCTTATAAACTAAATTTTCAAGAAAAATCCAAATCAAACATTTTATTTTCCAAAAAATCTTGAGTTGTTTTGCTGCCTCTATATTCACAGTATTCAAATCCAGCTTGGTTCATCATCTTCTTAATTCTCCCACAAAAAAAGTTGGTGTCTTCCTCTAAAGTTCGATCTTCTTATTGCTCTTTCTTCAAATTACGATTTATTGCTTTTTCAATCAAGCATTTCCATTAACATAAATTAAGATAAGAAATTTGTGTTTCTCTTCTCTGAAAGGATTTAAACTAGCTCTGTTTGTACTTCACATATAAACTAAATTTCAAAGAAAAGAAAAGTATCTTTTCTTGCTTCTTCCCTACCGTGTACGAAGTCTTATGACTAAGATTGACTATGCTGCTAAATACGACTACTGCATAAGGTAATATTGTTTGGTTTTACAATTTTATATTGATCTGGTGAAAGGCTTTGCCTCTTTGATATTGTTATAGGAATGGTATATCGTTCCCCTATATTTTGACTTGGAATTTTTAACATGATTTAATTACATGGATGTTTCAACAATCATATGTTCTTTATAGACAACACATACATGTATTCCTCAGGTAGTGTTTGGATTTTGCAGCGAAAACAAGATTCAACTACGCTTATTGATCATTTTCTGTGTTTATTATTATAGAATAAATTTAAAGGGAAAGAAGGAGGTAAACGCATTGGGATTTTGTTCAGACAATGAATGTTGGAGATTGTATGAGGAAAAAGTACATGGTATATTAACTAAAGGGTTGAATGATAGAGCAAAGTTCATTCGTGTTACCTGGAGAAATGCGCAGTCACAGTGGAGTGTAGATGATGTATGGAATCAATTACCAGCCCTTAATATTTCGTTCAACCTACGCTTCATTGTTTGAGTGTTAATTCTAATCTTTTTCACTAACTCCAGGGCTTGTCTGCACTTGATAAAGAACCACTGTTTTGAAATTTCCTGGAACGATGATTTGAGGATCTGGGTATTGATATTTTGACTCATTTCGTTGTATAATTGCAAGGTTGTATGTTCATGGTTTATAATATCTTAATCATTATAAATGTTAAGTTATTATAATCAGCTTTACTGTCATGCACGTTTTGTCCTTAGAATAAGGCATTAAATCCAAACAGAAATTATAAACAAAATCCTTTTGAATTATGAATTGAATCTAAAAGAGGACAAAGGAGCTGTTACTTTTATAAAGTAACACTATTGGAATTTTGGATTTAAATATTTTGAATTGAGGGGTGAGGAACATGTCTCTCGATATTTAAATCAATTTGATGTTTACTACTTTTTGTTTACCAATTTTCATTGACATGAACTTCTGATTTTAAATGAAGCCCTGTAAATTTTGAATTTGAGCTAGATATTGGATGTTCATCTTAAATCACCTCTCTCTGAATCTCACTCATTAAGTAAGTTCTTAAATGTGTTATTTTTTCCTATTAAGAAAGCTGTTGGTTTTATTTTCATTGTCTCATTACATTAAATCAGGAGAAATTGTAAACAAAATCCTTTTTTGCTTTGTGAGGCAGTTGCTAATCGTGACAAAAGATGAGCTAGCAAGACATGAACCAGAGCTGAGGTTTCCATTACCAGGTATGATTTGGCTGCTATTGGAACATGTTTTTCTGATTTTTCTGGAGTTTTTTTGTTACCAATGCTTCAGTTGGGAATTATATGTTGTTTTTCTGGATATTGCCCATCTCTCAGTGTAGGGTATGCATGCTAGCTGCCAAATTCCATGAGGACAAAGTGAACACTGTTTTATATTCTAATTTTGAATTTTGAATTATGAATTGAATCTAAAAGAGGACAAAGGAGCTGTTACTTTTATAAAGTAACACTATTGGAATTTTGGATTTAAATATTTTGAATTGAGGGGTGAGGAACATGTCTCTCGATATTTAAATCAATTTGATGTTTACTACTTTTTGTTTACCAATTTTCATTGACATGAACTTCTGATTGTAAATGAAGCCCTGTAAATTTTGAATTTGAGCTAGATATTGGATGTTCATCTTAAATCACCTCTCTCTGAATCTCACTCATTAAGTAAGTTCTTAAATGTGTTATTTTTTCCTATTAAGAAAGCTGTTGGTTTTATTTTCATTGTCTCATTTTCACTATCAAGATCATATTTCCTGGCACTTGGATTACAATAGCCTATTGTCATTAGTTATGAACTTGTGAAGTAAATCACAATTTAAACTCACTTAGGTTTGTGCAAGAATTTCTGTTCATTTAGCATTCTATGTACAGCCTTAATGATTTAATAAGTATTGTGCTCTGGCCAGATACTCTTTAATTTTTTTGACATCTTAAATTGCTTGTATCTTGCAATCTAGGAATCTATATTGAAAAGTTGTTACAAAATTGCTCTCTTCTTGTCATAACAGATACTGTTCATTCGGCATAATTGCTGTCTTCTTGTCATCACTTATTCTATTGCCTTAGAATTGTTACAAATTTCAGGCACCATTGTTTAAAAAAACAATTAAAGAGACTTGATTTTTTTGAAGTAGTTTAACAATGAAAAAATGCAAAGGGCCGTAAAACGTAACTTGATAATTGCAATGTAGCAGCTTTTTAAAAAAACAATTAAAGAGACTTGATTTTTTTGAAGTAGTTTAACAATGAAAAAATGCAAAGGGCCGTAAAACGTAACTTGTTAATTGCAATGTAGCAGCTTTTGTTGTGCAGAAGTTGTCCATTTGAGAAGTTTGAGATATAGTAAGGAGAAGTGACTAAGATTCTGTCATTGCTTTTCATGTGCAATTGATTCTCTTCTCCCAACCATTGTCATTTTGATGAAATGTTGTTTTAGCGTTTGACTGTGCCATAATGATAATAACTTCTTTTTTGTTCACTTTGTGGGTAGATGTGATGATATGCCTTTTTTGTGAAATATGGTATCTGCTTTTAAAACAGCATTTAATATTATATATCATCTGAATTAGGAAAGAACATCATTTTGAGTAAGGCTGGCATTGACTATGTATGATCTCATATGCACAATGCCCAATAAGCCTGCTTAGCAAGCTACTTTAAATGTTGCATGTTTAAGGAAACATTGTGAATGTTGCATAAATATGATAATTATCCATGTCAAAACGTGCAGAAGTCATAATAGAGAAATCAATTGTTATTGTTGTTTCAGTAGCATTAAAGTTTGTATAAAAATATCCATGAAATAATTTATGAAATAGCCTGTGTATGGTTATAGTGGGAAAAAAAAAGATGACAAGGGAGGATAAACTATTAGATAATTCACAAATCATAAATTTGATGATAAGTGAGAATATTTTTTATGATAAAAGGCATTTAGATATTGTTTTTTGAAGAGTTTTCTTGAAGTCACTATATAATAATTTTTTAATGGAAGGGGCTAGAATTTTTTATTGCTGCTGTTTTATTTTTTATTTATTACTATTATAATGAAACAACTCTAAATTTAACAACATGCAGGAACGCATAGTGATGCTTGTATCTAATTGTACTCTTCCACTTAAGCTGAGCCTCAAATAGTTTATTTTTTGTTTGAGGTTCAGCTTAGTGTTCGCAATGGATATGTGGCTTGAAAATCATTTCATCATGCTTTGAGTTCTATGGTTCATGCAAAGGAAGAACTGTTGAAGAACAAAACCTTTTGTGCTCATACCTTCTTCCTTTCTTCTATGTCGTTGCAAAAGGGGTTTAAAATGTATTGGTTGTTTTCTTGATTACTAAAATCTACCAGTTGTATAAACATACTTCTGATTAAAATCTATCTTTAGATGAAATGACTCTATCTTCAGTATCTTTGATTATAATTAAGATTAAATGACTCTAAATTTATAAGCTTCATGAGCATAGGTGATCCTAGAATAATGGAAAGGTTAAGTAAATCTATTTTTACCCTCCTATTATTTGAGGGAATGGTTTAATTCAATCTTAAATGATTATAATCGATTCCTTACGTTCAAAAAAAAAATTATACTCAAACAATTAGAATCAATTTACACATGTTGTACATATTAGTCTTGACCTACGTAGAGTATATTTTGTTGCTCTATTGACTTTTTATGTTAATTGAGTAAGTCATATTAATTAATTGTTTTATCTCATAATTATATTGCTTTGAATGAAATATCTTCAACTTATGTTAGTGTGGTGCATTTATTTGAATAGAAATAAGTTTTTTCCTTAATAACATTCTTCCCGCGCAACGCGCGGGGGAGTAAATACTAGTTCAAAACTATAAAGCATACATGAAATTAGTGCTAACCTTGTAAGCAACAACAAAATGACCCACAAAATTGGGAATTCAACGACAAACAGGTCGCAGGCTTAGAGCGAAATTCTAAGCTTCGGAACCTTTCGGCCTAAAGAATCACCACCACATTTAGGCATTTGACGCCCTCCGTTGCTCCAAACACTAAAAGGTAGATCTTCTGAAGCATTAGCTTGGGTCTCCAATCTTGTGGGTTTAGTTAGAGGATTTCGCGATTTGAGTCTCCAATCTCATGTTCTCTCAAAAGCGTCGCCAAAAGCATTGGTTGTTCTGGGACACAAAATTCATCTTTGAAATATGTAGTTTTTTCAATCTGAAAATTGAGAACAAGGTGATTGAATTAGGGGTAGGCCGGGTAACCTTTGTCTTTACAATTCGAACAATATTAAAAAGAGTGACAGGGCAAAAATACCCTTCTCTACTCCCTCTTTCTCGTCTAAATATTCGAAATAAGTATATAGCTAATGTATAAATGTTAAAAAATTAATTTAATTAGTTATTTGTAAAAAAGAAAGTGTGTTGCTTTTTCTTAAATATCCATTTTAATTTAATTATTTATATTGAAAACTACCCCTTTAATGAAAGCCCTTTCAATATACTTGTATTTGATAAGAAAATTTTGGGAAAACATTATAAATTTAAATGACACGGGATTGATATATTGTCTTTAACCTCCCCTCAACTATTTCATACATTCAGTGACAGTAAGAGTAATAGTTGTATGTTTTCTAATTTAATATAATATTTTATATAATGAATTTTCAAAATAAGGTTTCCATTATAAATATAAATTTAAAGTGAGATCTCATCCCAAAAATACTAGTTCACACTAATGTTATGTGCATAGTCATCAATCTCTTTGTAATCCGTCCACAACAATAACAATGTTATGTGCATACAAGTCCGAAGATAAAACCCATCTTAAAAGATTGGTCCATTATAAGCAGAGAAAAAAAAAAATTGGACTGAATTGGTCAGTTTGATCGGTTGAACTAAGAACCGGTCAGTGATCCGGTCTGGTTTGCTCATTGAACCGTGAGACCAGTTGAACCGGTCAGAACCAATCAAAACTGATGGTTCAACTGGTTGGACCGGTTTTACTTTTTTTAAAAATTTTTTAATTTTTATTTTGTACTGTTTTTTAGGGGAAAATGGAAGGTTGAAAATCAAAATGAAGAGAAAAGTAGGTAAACAAAGAATAAATCTAAAAAAATGAAAAAAAATTATTTAAAAAGATATAATAATTATAAGAAAGAAGATATTATTGCATAAGTATAGGCATTATAACTAATACTAATAGATTTTAAGCACTTTTTTTTTTTGTAAAAATCTTCATTTTTATTTATAGAAGTTTAAAAATATATTAATATATATTGTCACTAATAAATTATAATATTTTAATATGACCAGTTCAACTACCGGTTAGACCCCGGTTGACCCATTAACCCTTAAACATTTGCGGTAACCAATTCATTGCCTGATCTAATTTTTCGTTCCTTGATTATAAGTGGGAAAACCTTCTAAACTTAATTATAGGCCTTGTTTCTTTATGATATTCCCGTAGAACTCGCAAGAGTTTCACGTCCACAAACAAATTAATGAAATAAATTTATTTAACCATTTACATTTACTCTCACCTTCAAGCCAAACAATTTATCTTCTACGGGGCACTAGTGCAAAATACTACTTACGGCGTCTATTAAAATGACCTTTCGCTGTTGCATATAAGTACTAGTAGAAGGAGTGACGGTGAATAGCAATTACGGCATCTCTTGTAAAGCAATAGGCACTGTAACTCATACTTATGGCGTATATTATTAATGATATCTCTTGTATATAACTTGAAGGTGTCCCAACACTATCATCTTGTGATTCTTAATCTTTCAAGACAGAAAATCAATATCCTCATATGTCAATATCAATATAATTCTCATTGAAGAAACATTACCAATATAAAATATGATAAGTATAATCAATAAATCGAACAATATACTTTGTACTCATCAAAACACAGTTAATTAGTTGGGTGAACCTCATAGCAGTCGCGACGGGGTGACACGAGTCGTGCGGATTTGATAAACTGATATGAAATCGGGAAAATTACACTCAGAAAATATAACAAATAATTATTTAAAATCTTAAAATTACATTTAAGTTTCGTAGAATTTTTTTATAATAAAATTCAATTCGGTTGATAAGTCCATAATGAGTCATTGACAAAATAAGTCCAGGGACACAACATTGATAAATCTAGAGGCATTCAGGGGAGTCCATTGACAAGTCCATGAATGTTCATTTATAAGCCCATGATTGAAATTTATTGCAAATTTTTTGTTGTTGATAATTTTGATATTTTAAAGGACTATTCTTTTACTTTTTTTCTTATCCGGGACCTAAATGTAATTTTCCTTATAAAATTGCTCCAGAGAGAGTGACAGCGCTGTCTGCCAGGACGTTCAAGGATTTTGTTGTTATTTTTTTAAGTATCTTTTCCCTTTATTCAAACATATATACTAATAAAGAAATAATATCATCGAAAATTATATACACTAATAGTATTGTTCTCTGTGATCGTTTCTTTCCTGGCTCCCAAAGAATATTGGCTTCGGTTCTACATGGTAGTGTAAATATAAAATAGGGTTAAGGTGTAAAAATAGCCACAAGCTTTTTTAAAAGTGTACCCACCACCATAAACTTTTTTTTAGTGTAAAAATAACCTTAAACTAAAAAAAAAGGGGCAAAAGTGATTACTATGTTAAAACAGCTTAACTCCATCTATTATATATTAAAAGTACTAAAATACCCCCACAGCCAGAAAAAACCCACCCTCCCCCACCGAACCGCTCCATCTCATCCTTTGTTGGTTCTTCCACTATACTAATTTCATCATCAACAATCAATCCACAGAAAAACACAAAACCAAACTACTCTACATCAACGTCTAGAGCATCAAGAGACATAAAGTGGAGCTGATCTACACAATCACATATCTCAATCATTGAAAAAATTGGGGAAAAAATATAAAAAACAAATGGGAAACTCGGGGCTAAAGATTGCTGCAAATTAATAACCCTTCAGAATCAAATCAAATAATTACCTCAAACAAAAATATGGAGCTTCCAGGTCTGTGTTCTGAGGTTGAAAGCTAAAGGAAAAAAGGAAATAAGAAACTATGAGGGAAGTTGCAAATATAAGAATAGTTCCGGCTTAGCATTGAAAGAAAACTGGGATTGATGAGGAGGATTGTAGGGGGAAGATGCAATGGAGAAGGGGTGCACGAAATGGCTTGAGTGGGATTGCCGCCGACGCCGGAATTGTGTGGAGGCAAAGACTGAGGTCGAGTGCCGACAAGGAGGCGGCAAAGAGGGCTAAAGCAACGATCAGGCAAGAGCGAGTGGGGAGAGGAAGATGGGATTCTTCTTGCTGAGGGGGGAGGCGGCGAGAGGAGCCTCCGAGCTAGGAGGGTTGGAGCCTGTCCATCTAGTCCGTGAGAGATCGCGTCAATCTTGCCGCCTACTGATTTGGCCCAGGAGGTCACCGCTATCATTAGTTGTGGATGATGCCGTCGTCATCACCGGGCACAAAGAGGAAGTCGCCGCCGTCGAATGAGAAGGGAGGGTTTGGGGGAGAGAGGACAGTGAGAATGGATAGGATTTGGCTGCGGTTTGCTGCCTAGCGGTCCGCTGCCAATCCTTTTCTCCCAAACTACACCGTTTTGGTGTAGTTTGGGGTAAAGGGATGAGTTTTTTTAAAAAAAAAAAAAAAAAAAGATGTAGTATTTTGAAATATTTTTTTGGAAGTATCTAGTATCTTAAAATATTTTTTAAGTAATATATAGTATCCTAAAATAATTTTTAGTACTTTAACCCCTTAAAATATGTTTTCAGTTATATTCAGTGTGTTAGCAGACTGATTGTAATTTAACTCTTAATATATTTTAAAGAGTTCAAAGCACCAAAAAAATATTTTAAAGGGTTAAAAACACCAAAAAAAATATTTTAAAGTGATTTTTGGAACTAAAAAAATACATTAAAGGTTAAATTGCAATCAATCTGCTAACACACTGGATACAACTGAAAACATATTTTAAGGAATTAAAGTACTAAAAATTATTTTAGGATATTATATGTTACTTAAAAAATATTTTAAGATACTAGATACTTCCAAAAAAAATATTTCAAAATACTACATCTTATTTTTTTTAAAAAAAAAAACTCATCCCTTTACCCCAAACTACACCAAAACGGTGTAGTTTGGGAGAAAAGGATTGGCAGCGGACCGCAGCCAAATCCAAATGGATAAAGGAGGGGCAATGAAGGAAATTACAAAAATATAGGTATTTTTATTTTTTTAATAATGTGGGGCCCACCTAAAAAATAACGTCCGTTCTCTTAATTTAACGGGATGTCAGTTTTGCTCTCTTTTTGAAAGTATATAGATGCTTTTGCACAAAAAAAAAAAATTTATGGTGGTGAATGCACTTTTAATAAAAGTTCGTGGCTATTTTTACACTTTAACCCTATAAAATAATACAGTGGTTCAACCCACTTAGCACTCAGGAGGTTGTAGATCCGGTTCATGTAATTAAGTTCTAGCTACATTAAGTTGATGACAGCTGTACCAGTAGTTTTGTGCCACCATATTCTCGTAGCTAAACGTACACACGTGTCACGCTCTCTGTGATGCACTTATGTGCAAAGCTTTTATTATAAATCAGTGTGGGAGCACATTCAATATACTGTGTTCTCTCTTTCATTTCAGAAAGCTTTCTAATCCACATGTGCATGGAATAACGTAGGAAAAATAATTGCTGTTAAACGTTTATTATATATGTATACATGATTAGGTGTCAATAATTTCAATTGTATTTGCTTGAACCTTGTTTTCATAGTTAAAAATGAAATATATTTTCTTTTTTACACTTAATGAAACATATTTTCTAATTTTTTTTTTTTTTTTGCCAAGACATATTTTCTAATTGCAAATGAGGAGGTTTATTTTAATGCCGCCATAAAAGGGCCAAATTATCCCATAGAGTATTTGATTTCCTTTTTTCATATATAATACCAGTCAATCTTATCTTTACTATAAGCTCATTTCAACTCATTCTCATAGATAAAGGAAAGACAATTAATTCATTAATTATGTCTTAAATCTATACAATTATCTAAATTTACCTTTGTTAATTAAAGAATGTGTACTCAAAGTTATTAAATCCAGATCGGATAGACCAGTTCGAGCCGGAAACCGACGAATCAATTACTTACCTGATTCGATTGAACCTCAACCCGGGTCAATCTTCTTCTTCTATTTTTTAATTCAATTTATTTTATTTTATTTATAATTTAATATTAATAATAATATTATAATTATAGATTTTTATTATATGTAATATAATAATATGTTTTATATAACATTAAAGGTGTGTTTGGTTTGAGGGTAGAAGAGGGGGGAGGGGAGGACAGGGGGTAAATTAACTTTTTAGGATGATCCCCTCCAAAATTTATCTTAAATCCTAAACCCTTCTCTCAAAAAGGTAAATTTTAAAGGAGACCTGCCTAAAAAGATAATTTACCCTCTACCCTCAAACCAAACACACCCCTTGATTTCACTCATTAAAACATAATTCAATGATATTAAATGAAAAAGAAAATTGAGAGAGAAGTTAGTCAAAAAAAAGTCCTGTCATATGCGAGAAATAACAAATGTCAGGAGTTTTGCCTATATTTTTGAACGCTAAATAAATAAAAGAGAGGAAGGGGTATTACCTTCGATCCTAATTATAAGATAAAATTGATTTTTTTTAGAGAAATTAAAAAAATTAAATAAGTTATTTAATTATATCATATGTTATATAACCTTAAATTATGTATTAATTTATTAGTCAAACTAATTAGTTTGAAGAAAAAAATAAAAATAAAAATACTCTAAAATAATTTAATTAGTTTTCTTAATTTATCTAAAAAGTCAATTCTATGTATAACTAGGACTAGAAGGAGTATTTTATAACACCTCGTTAAGTTCTTGATGATGAGTTACCGGCAAAAAAAAGTTCTTGATGTTGAGCGAGTATGCCGGGTTTTAACAGGTGACATGTGAAAGAAATTTTCAGTCTCCATCATTGACAGCCAAGTTGTGCCTCTTTAAGTATTGTTGCAAATGTGGAACTTTGGATGATTAACACTCTGCATGACCTACAATCTGTACAAGAGATCCCAGTTCTCAAGTAATGAACTATGAATGATTAGAAATGGACAGCGCATTGCTGGCAAAGAAAAACATGGCAAATTAAAAGGGAAAGAGTGTAAATTTGATGTTTGAGATTGCTGATGCAAGCGTGAGTATACACTAGCAGCCAAAGAAATCCCACCGCCCCGATGGGAATGCAGCTTCTCCCACTCAAATCGGTGCCTTTGGTTGCATCTTTTGTGAAACCTCCATTACTCCTCATTTATTATCATAACATTCCTCTTTCTCTTTCATCTTTCATTTTCCTCCTTCCCGAGATGCACACCTCTGCGAGCCTTCTCCTAACTGGTAAATCATTTTCCTATCTGTTTGTGTGATTTCCCCACTTTTGGTTTCCCTTTCATCTCATCATGATTGTGTCTATCAAATTCATTTAGCAATAGGAGGCTGGCCAGTCTGACAAACTATGGGGGACCGCATCGTTGTGCCTATCGACCCCCTTGTCATTCCTGCAAGTCTGCAATCACCGCATGATGCTGAGGCCCAATTATTATCCAGTTCTCAAATTGCTGATATTTGTACCAGTGATGTTCATGTCGTTGTAGTTGCGGGATTTGAAACATCGGACGATGAACACCTTGTTCAAAAAGTAGAATGTCGCATTTGCAAGGAGGAAGATAGCCTTGATAATATGGACACTCCCTGTGCCTGTAGGGGCACCATCAAGGTATCTTTAATACCATCAACCACTTTCTAATAATTACATCATGATTTTATTAGTTTCTGGCCTCGTAATACCATCAACCACTTTCTCAATTGTCTATCTGAAACTTTGTCGAAACATACCACTGATAACTAGCGTCTACTATATGGAAAATATCTTATCTGATGATTGCAGTTAAAGTAGTTTTTTTTTTTTTTTTTACAACGCTAGTTTGCTCACTGGAGATGTGTTCAACGATGGTGCAATGAAAAGGGAGACACAATTTGTGAGATCTGCCGTCAGGTAACCTCATTGCAATATCAGCAAATAGAAAGCAGAATTCAGCTAACCTTCTGACACACAATGAAGATTTCAAGTTTCAATTTGTAGACTGTGGACTATGAACTCTGTTTACAAAGGATTTTAATATTGGAGCCAAACCTAGAGAATGAAGAAAAGGATGGTAACGATACATGCGCATACTGAGAGTAGAAGGGAAATATAAATAACTAAAGATTGATCATTGGGAAAAAACAAAATTAGTCCTTTGTTTCAAGAAAGGTTAAAGTAGTGCATTCAATAGTGGCTTATTCAGGCCAAAAAAAGATTGCATATTCGTATTTAATTGCATATTCTAATGGAAAATTTAACATTATCTACAGCCATACAAACCCAGATATAGGCCCTATCATCCTGAAGTTGCTTCAAATACTATCAGGCAAGTTGAGTTCCAATTTCTGCTGTTGGTGGGTTGATGTCTAATGTTTATTGTTTCTTGAATTCACTTGCATGATTAGCTTAAATGTAAAGAGTTTTCACTTTTCGGATAAAAAGGAATAAATTTTGTTTACTTCTTCTTCCTCTTTTATGTTATTCCAATTTCATTTTACCTCTTCAGCTGTACATGCCATGCAAATAATGGAATTATGGAAGGGCATCATATGGTATAATCACTGCATGTTAGTTACTCATCTCATGCTTCTGGGTTGTTATGCAGGACTGGTTGGACAATCTCCCATGCCACTTTAGATCTGCATGATCCTCAAACTTTGGCAATTGCAGCATTGGAGCACCGTGTTCTTGAAGCTGAACATGATGACTATGTTTACAGTAGCATGAGCGGTATTGGTTTCTTCCAATTTATTTGTCTAATTGTAAGTACAACTACCTGGTTATTGAAATTAAATAATGTGGCTGAAATGTCTCGCATTTAAACATGTTACCAGACCATCGCTTGCTTATATCCTCTAGCGTTGTGGTATCCCACATACTGTTGCTGGGGTCTCTGGCTGCCTTTTTTTTTGCTATTGTTTGAGGCTTGCTTGATCTCTTCCACATTTGCAGTTAATAACACTTTTAATTCTAAGGCATGTTGCTTCACTCATAAACGCTGATGTGGAGAAAGCTTTGGCTTATTTTTCAGTAAGTTGGAAATCAACGTTTGATGAGTTCTACTGTTTCCTTTTTAGAAAAATGGTTGATCTCATAATGTGTACTGTCTCCAGTTCATCTTGTTTCTTGCTGCTGCTTTTGTACTTCCTTTCTATCTCATGGCTAGAACCATTCGTTTAATACTGACTCGACGGCAAAGGCAGGTTAGTATGGAATCATTTAATACCCTTCGCTTGCTCTATTGGTGAAATATTTATCTTATTTTCATTTCCCCTCCTTCTCTAGTTTACTCCGTATTAATGACAAGACCTTTTGAATGATGAATTAAAATGGATGCAGATTTGAGTAATAGAAAAAGCAGTGCAAATAGCCCAATACCATTTATGGCATATGGCAGGGTTCTCATACCACTAAACCTGCTCATGGGCCAAATATTTCTATCCAAATGGTGCTTTAATTTAAATCGTGTTGGTCCCAGATAGCTTAGGTCTACATGCCAGTTAGCAGTTATGAGGAGCAAAATTTCAAATGCCAAACTATTTTGCCTATCTAGTTAAAGTTGGAATTTCTATGAGGAATTTCGTAGAGGTTTTTGGATTTTTGTCTCGGTCCTTATCAAGCTAACACATTTTTGTATGAAATCAGCTTGCTGCTGCAGAACTTGAATTTATGCTACCGGCAGAGCAACACCATGGCTTACAGTTTGCAACATCACCAGTGCCTGCTTTTCGCTTATAAGTCCCAAAAAATCTTGCATGGCCCATCGCTTATGATGAGGGTTTGTAAATCCAATTACTCTGCATATAGGATCTGACGACCTTGTATCTGTTGTCAAATTGTATATTTCTCTGGTTATGCACAGACCTTGAAGTTCTTTATCTATGCACAGATGAAAATATTTGTAGAATTGATTATGATATTTAAAGATTAAACAAATTAGTGTGACACTTGTTAGAACTTAATCTGGAGTTTTGCTTTGAGCCCCAAGACTCAAATAGTTTTCTTAAAATTGAATTGATAGTTATAGTCTATTCTCCCTCTCAAGATAGGTGTTCTTTATGTTTATTGTTTAAACAGTGAAATAACTGGTCAAATCACTTGCTTCCAGTCAAAATGAAGAGTACTATACAGATAAAAGATTGGCATTTGCTAGTTTCAGTATGTGATAAAATGGAATCACTTGAGAGCTCAAGACTGATGATACAGTGCTCGTATTACAAGTTGTGGTGTTTAAAAGATATTATGTGATGCTGAAGTTGGCTTTGGAAAGCAACAGCTCATTAGTTTCTTTTACCTTTTTTTTTTTTTTTTGCTTCTTCCCCCTAAAAAGAAACGTTCTGATATATCCTTTACTTTAATTTATAATACAGCTCTAAAGTGGTGGGTCACAAAGAGTATCTCAGTCGTTGGGTATGTTCTTAGAACAGTTTTGTCCCATCCTTATCAGCCTCCTCACCCCCCACCCTTTTCCTCATTCTCTTTTTCTCGTGGAATAGAACTTGATGAAACATATATATATATATATATATATTGTTGTTCACTGGGACCACATGTTTATATACTAGGAAAAGAAAAAGAAGGCAAGAGATAAGAAAAACACGGTGGAACAGAGTTTGGGATGGTCTTCATGGATAGGCGAGAAAATAAAAGGAAGAGAGGCCAGATTTGGAAGCTAACAAACGTTTTCTTTGAAAACCTTGAAAGGAGGGTTTGTGGTTAGGCACTCCCAAGAGAGAGCTAAGAAAAGCATAAAGGAATCCCATTAAGCACAAGAAACCAAGAATACGATTTTTTTTTTTTTTTTGGTTGCATGGAGAGAAGAGTTTGAAATTCTAAAGATAGTTTGCATAAAGAAGGCACTAGGGAATGTAAAAGCCAGTTATTGGCTGGTTTATTTCTTTTTTGGTTTTTTTTTTGGTGGATCGTTGCTATTCCCCACCCTCACTAGTCTCTCCCCAAAACTCTACTTTTGAGGGCTTTCTTGCCTCTGCATTGTTAATGAATCCCTGCCTCCTACTTTTTGTTTAAGGTAGTCATATCACCAAAATAACTGTGTTCTTACATATATCAAATGAACACTATCACACTATTATTCGTTGTGTTTTTTGACCGGAAACATATGACCCTCTATATTGGTGTTAACTGTTAATAGGTTTTCTGTTCATGAAACATGTCAGATATCCGAGAAATGGGTCAATGTGATCATTGTTTATTACCTAGGACTAGTCTCCAAGAGGCATGGTTGAATGGAAGGACATGTCAGCAAGACCAGGATGACGTGGCAGATGAATAAAGTGCGTTAGAAGACAGAGTGGGTTGGATGGATCTTTGTTGGTAAAAAAGAGCAAGGCAGATGATAGGAATGTAGGGAAACTGATTGAAAAGATACTTGGCTTCCCGAGGACAATGTTCCATAATCAACTTTTATTCAAACTTGTCAGAGTCTTCCAAAACAGCCTTATATATTGCTTCTATAGTGTGCTTATGATTGAGGTGAATCTAAAACTTCCCTACATTCTCTGGGCTTCTCTTGCTTTATGCTTTTATTCTTCCCAATCCCATAGAAGATAAACTGCAGGCTGGTTTTTCTCACAGACATGAGCAATAACAAATAGGGGAGGGAGATTCATTCTTCATTACTTCGACTCCAGAGAAGCTTTTGTTCCTCCCTTCGATTGTCTATATCATAACCAGAGTATGAGTTTCTTGAGTTTGAGAAGGCTCCTTGTTTTTGTTTGTATTGGGATTTTGGCTTCTCAACCATACAAGGTTTGTGGCCTGAGAAGCAAAGATCTTGCTCTGAGATGGCACAGCGATCAATCAACATTTGTCAGAAGTTTTCGTATTCTCAAGGATGGAGCAAAAATGAAGGATTTGCAAGCAAAGCTGGATTTGGCACCTGCACCTTCAATGAGCTTCGATCCAAATCAATCAAACAAAAGGACTGTTAAGAAAGGTTCAGACCCAATTCACAACAGAGGTTGACAAGCTATGTATGGCTATGCCTTTTGCTATACAACACACAAGTCTTATATACAATCGTGTTCTTTGCTTTCTTGATTAACTCTCTTGCTGATGAACGAGGTTGGTTGGGTTTCTTTGTTTTCTTCTCTTCTTTTTCCTGTTCTGTTCTTTTTGAGTCCAGCTGTTCGATGATGAAGAATTGAAGTTGAGACTCAATTTGAGGCTGCGTCATCCACTCTCATGTTTGATAGTTTAGAGAATCATAGGCATTGATCAATAGCTAGATATATAGCTTATGATCTTATTAGGTCTCAAATACAGAATATAGCGCATTTTTCTGGGTTTTTTATTCGATTGAAAAGAATATATGTGAATTTTGCTCTGTTCTGGTGACTCTTGTTCTTGCAGACATAGGATCATGTAGACATGAAACTGACGTACGTTAGAGATAGCCTATGTAATCGTTTAAGATTATTCTTTAAGTTTCGAATGGACCTGGCCATAGAACCTTTTGAAAAAGAGCCTAACACAGAAAGCAGCTGTAACTTTCATGGTTTGGGTTATGAAGTGTATAACAATATCTTGGGCTAGGTTCTTGGGTTCATTCTCAGAACAAAGTCGTAACTTAACCCATATACGCTCTGCGAAGGGATGACATCTTGCTAAGAAATTAAACAGCAACATATTATTATTATTAGTCCTTTTTTTCCTATGAAAAACACATCCATGTGGTTAATTGAGTTCTGTAAATTCATGTCAATAAAAAAAGAATCTTGTGAATTTTTAGTTTCAATTTTAAAATGAAATTGGCGATGACAAAAAACGCCCAGTTATTATTGTCTTCATCACGACTGCTGAGTATTTATACAAGTTGCTAACTGTCCACAAATCAGCTATCAGTTAATATTTTTATGATGAGAACACTTACCCTACTAAGATAAGTCCAACTCTGTTTACAGAACTTAACAGAATTCATGGCAAAATTAAATGATTGTATTTTGGGAAATTTTAAACTAATTCAATACCACTGTATACCT
Organism: Inga laurina; assembly: GCA_963855925.1. Taxonomy (NCBI): domain Eukaryota; kingdom Viridiplantae; phylum Streptophyta; class Magnoliopsida; order Fabales; family Fabaceae; genus Inga; species Inga laurina. The sequence continues at coordinate 42,051,767 of OY979713.1, forward strand.
TATTATATTTATAAGTTACTTATATCTTATTCTCGCCAATCAAAAAAAACATTAAATTGATAAATTTTTTCATATTTACCTTTATTTATGAAATTGTGCATCTTTTTTCTCATATCTTTTTGTCTTTTTACGTTTACACCTCTCTCACTCCCCCCCTTCTTTCCTATATGTCCAATCAATAGTAAAAATTAAACAGAGATAAAATTGATAAAACCTCATTTATTATCCTACTGCAAATAACTTATATTTTGAATACAACTTTTTGGGTAGAAACGATTTATTATAATGTCCAGAGTATAGGATAGTAATAAGTTAAAAATGACTAATCATTTGGGAGATGGAGACAGGGTCCCCTGAATGTCTCTGAATGGTCCCTCATGGCTCTGCTTCTGAGGCAGATGCCATGTTCTATTGTTTGTGTATTGGGAATCTAACAAGTCACAGTATTAACTAATAAGATCGGATCTCCAGATCTTGTTGCTTGCAAAATGTAACTCCAATTTACCGTTGCTATATACCAATGGTTGTTTATCATTGCATTGCCTCAAAAATTACAATATACCACTTTAATTCTATTTATAAGTTCTTTTTAACTAATTCTCACATATCAATAAGAGTTAGTTAATTCATTAACTATGAGCTAAATTTTCAATTTCGCCCTTATCTATGATTGGTTCTAAAAGTCAACATGAATAAACTCTTTTTGTTTATTGCAATTAATAGGGATAAAAAAGTACAAAATGCATTTACTATCCTGAAACTGGATTTATAAATTAGATCAAATTTTTTTATCAAAAAGGACTTATAAATAAGACCAGAATAATATATATATATATATATATATCAGTATTCTACGACACATTAAGACATAGTTGAGAGGCAGAGATACCCTTCTTTAGGTAATAACAGGAATAATAAGAATGACAGCAAATTAATTAGTACGGTAGCTGGTAACCCATTTTAACCCCCATGCTTCTTCTAATGAGCTAATATCAGTATGGTTCTATAGATGGAACCGAGAAATAAAGATTGAATTTTTGGGTTCAAGGACATTTGGGTCCTCCACGCTTGGTCTTCCAGTTATTGTAGCAGGGACACACAGCCTTGTTGCCATAGAACCCCGGTGGAACGCACAGGCACTTGGCACAGCATTTTTGGCAGAAGAACATACATGGCTTCCCGTGCTGTGTTTGGCTACATCTTCTTGTACATTGTGAGGAGCACTCTGGTTCATATGTGAAAATCCACCCAGAAAAAAAAAACACAATAATTAGTTGCAGAAACTTCAGATTCAAGCCTCATAGTTGAAGAAGATGAACAAATTTCATTCTTTTGTTTGCATATTGGAGTTAGGTATATAGTTACTTACGATTGGGATGGAGGCTCCCAGGTCCGTACCTCCCCTGCAAAATGAAAACTAAATGAGATTTTCTGTGGAAGGTGGTGCAGAAAGTGAGGGGGAAAAAAAACGGAGATGCGTACACTGTCCAGGTGATACTGAGCTTCCTCTTTAGCCATGACCTGTGCCAACAGAAATTCAAAGCAAGATTCAGTTTAGTTAGGTGGAAATATGAGAGGCTTAGATTAATGGAACCAAATGTGCGTGAAAATATGCTGACTAACCTGGGCTGAGACCATGGAAATGGCGAGGAGTGATAGAAGCAGAGCACACACAAGCTTAGCCATCGCTATTACCCTGCTTCTAAAGAGTTTGATGGTTTGGTTGGTTTGATTTGGATGCGAAGGTGGTTGGGGGTTTAAATAGAGAAAAAAAGGCGTGGTGATTGGATTATTGGAGAGCTTTTGGATTCAGTTCATATTTTTTATCATTATCATACTTATGAGATTCATGATCAAGTTTTTGTTTGTTAGCATCATCCATGTTACTATCTTTTTTCCAAATCTGTCCCAGGCGTGGTGGCCTTCAATTATCAGTGAGCAGATGGGACAGTGGGTGATCAAAAGGAAAGAAAAAAATTAAGGTGAACCGCGTGAATTATTGTTTAGCATGTTTATAGCACAGTTTTTTGCTGTTGGGAGAGTGGAAAAGGAGCTGGTCTGTTGTCACGTATGAGCAATACTCATAGCGTATTATAGAAACATTACGTTTCGGTGCACCTGAACTTTGAAGGACATGAGCTTCTATAAATAGTGATACATGCCAATGATCCTTCTAGGATTTAACAGTATGAAGTACCAAGTTACTTTATGGGGGGGGGGGGGAATATCAAACCCTTTCAGTCAAAATTTCTAATTTTTTAAAAAATTATCTTATAATTGATCTTAAAAATTAATAAGTTGTTAAGATTTTAAAATTTAGTTTAAAAAGGGTACAATTGTCCAAGAAGCAAAGCAAAAAGAACAGAAGGAGGGGACGGGGAAGTAAATAGGGGGATGAGGGGGAGAGCAGGAGCACATGGGGAGGTGGGGCCCAAATCTGGGGGGAAGAGGAGACAAGTGGGCCTGTCACTGTGAGATGGAGGGTTCGAGCCCAATACGAATCAGGAAGAGAGGATCCATAAGGAGGGGCTGACGTGGCGAGATGGGAATGGATAGAAATGAGGAGTGAGCCAGGAGCAATAATGTCGAGGGAGAGGCATGTGAGGTGCCTTCACGCGCACATGAGTTCTTCCCCCTCAACCCCACTCCTCCCCGCATTTTCCGCTGTCACCCACCACGTACCTCTCCCTCCCTCCCTCTCTCTCCCCTTCCATCTATTTCATGCTCCATTCCATCTCCGCTCAATGACATTACGTACTCGATGCGATCTGATTAGTTTGAGTCCTAATAATAACAACAATAAGTGTGTGTTCTTATATCCTCAAAATCATGGTTTCAGAAACATCTTTTTTCCATAAATCGAGATAAAACTCCTCTTACATACTTATTTCGTAAACTGTAAAAATTATTCTCTAAAAACTAATCAGAACACACACTAAATCTCATCCTGTTAGAATGTTAGATGTAGAGTTTCTCATAACTCTTTCGACCAAATTGAGATACGTACCAACAAACAATTCGGTAGAGTGTTAAATGGCCTCAACTCTGAGAGAATAATCTAAATAATACACTTGTTGTTGATACCATTATTGATCCAATGAGAAAGAAGAGACAAAGGTCAGGATACCAGCTCTTTATCCACCTTGTCTTTTCACATACTAATTCCTCTACTTTGATACTATTTGTTTGAATTAGATCTCTATTGAATAAGCAATAATTTGGTACTAATAATAAATAAATAAAAATTGAAATTAGATAAATATGTTTTATAAGATAAAATGGAGTATTAAAATTTTAAAATTCTTAAAAAAAAATGGATTAAAGAAAAATCGGGTAAATTCAAAAAAAAAAGAGAGAGAGTGTGTGTGTGATGTGGGGCCCACATTAATAAAAAGGACCAATTAGAGTGAGATGTTGGAGTCCACATATGGAAAAAAGCAAAAAAAAAAAAAAATTAGATTTTCTCAAAACCTTTGTTTGGGAAAATTTGGGGTGTTTGGATGATTTTTTTTAAAACCAAGATTTTCTCCCAAAATAGCTTTTTTTAATTGAATCCAAACACACTCTTACACTATCTAGTTGGCTAGAAGTGGAATTGTGGAGAGGAATAGTCTCTGTTATAGGGATGTTGCCACTTGAAACGTGGGTGAGATCATTGGATCGAAATGTGTGTTTATAGAAACTGAGACGAATCTCTACCATGTGGCTATTTTTTTTTTTGGTTACAATACCATGTGGCTATTGCTGTGACTATTGTTTCTTTCTCACCACTGTCTTATGCCAAGTCATCAAATAACACGCTAGCGTGCACTTCTCAGCATATTATAATTTCCCTCTTGGCTTCTTCATAGTTTGGGCCCTTTCATGGGCTTTTTCAGCTTGGCCCATTTTGTTATTCCAGTGACCTAGAGAACCACACCTCAAGAATAGGAAGCCAATTGGAGTCATCGAATTGTGGTGGCCATGCACATCCAAGCTTTGCAATACTAATGGGACTTGGGTCTACAGAATGATTTATGATGCAACGAACTAAAGTTTAAATTCTTTCTGACCTCACACAGAGTGCCTGACAACATCTCAAACGAAATTGTTTATAATAGAAGGATAACCATACCGATAATAATAAGGAGATCGGAATTGTACACGTACTTTTCATGCGTGGAATTCTCCTGCATGTATACTAATAACTAAAATCAACGCCTTATCAATAATAATAATAATAATAATAATAATATAACTTATTATTAAAGCTTAATAATTTTATACCTTTGTTTTCCTCTTTCACTATTTATCTTCTGCAATCATCATAATCCTTGCATAGTTAAAGGTTATATCCGTCTCTTTTGAGAATAACTTATCTCATTTCCATTATTTCCTCAAGCTATCTAATTTATTTTAAAGTTGTTTCTTGTCATATGATTTTCCTACTTTTCATTAAATCCAGACATAATGTTCTTCCACCCTAACATCATAAATGATGATCCTCGATGTTGTTTCTTGTAGATTTGATCAATGCATTCATGGATGAAAATCCCTGTGAAACTTACATCCCACCACAACTATAAAAGAGGAATTTAACGGCGCCCCTTTTTTTTACACTTTTTTGAAGAAGCGTTGTAGCTAATAGTTTTTTTATTTTCAAAAAAAAAAAGTTCAGAAGCTATAGCGCTTCCTATAAGCATTAAAGTTTAGTATTACGCTTGTGCAGCACTTTCCTAAATAAGTGCCATACAAAACATTTATTTTAAAAAATATATACGAAAGCCAATGCTACGGTGCTTCTCAAGAAAACGACGTAGCTAGAATCATTTTTAAGTATTTTTGTATTTGAAAAAAACCTTATTCCACACTTAAAAATAAAGTGTCAGATAAGGTGGGAGTAACTATTATTTAAAATCTCATGTTATAATAAGTCAAAAGCGATCAAGTTTTAAGACATTATTATATTGAACTCAAAAGATGACCAAAAGAAAGAAAGAGAATATAGGATTTTTAGATCAAATATTATAATCAATTAATTAATCTTAATTTGAACCTTATTAGAGTGTAATATTTTAGTTACTGACGTGGTTATTAATCTAATATTAAACCAAAAGATTTGGTAATAAAAACTAAAAGACAAAATGATAAAGTCCATGAATTAAAAGCTCATAATATCTGAGTTCAAAAAAAAAAAAACATCACCCACATGCTTCATTCTTGAGTTTAAAAAATTAAAATAAATAAAAATAAAAATTTTACACCTTGGCCGACGCTTTCAAGGAAAGCGCCGGCCAAGGACTGTAAACGCCTTGGAAGCGTCGACCAATCTCTGTCTTTGGCCGACGCTTCAATTAGAAGCGCTGGCCAAGTCCCCACCCGGCTGCACGACATGACAAGTCATTGTGGCTTGTCTTGTGGTGACAGGCTGCAAGGCCGCATCCTCTTGCCTTGGATATTATATATATAGAGAGAGTGTAGATCAAGCTGAGTAAGAATAGAGTGAGAGATCAAACTGAGTTAATCGAGAGATCAAAGAAGGCGAGCTTCATCACCTTCATTTCTCTTTTATATGTTAAGGACATGCACCCAAGTTGATTAGTTAAGGCACTCCATAAGCTCCACTGAAAGTTCGAAGTTAATTAAGGCAATCTTTATCACCTTCCTTCCTCATTTAATTTATATGGTTTTGGCATTGTCTTAGTATATTTTCTTCTATTTAATTTGCCAATGTTTTCCCTTAGAAATATTTCATTATGGGGGGGGTTTTAGATTTTTTTTTTTTTGTATTTTAACTTATTTTCTTTTGTTTAATAACAAGAAGTCAATTAAGAACTTGGTTTCGAGAAAAAAAATTAAGAACTTAGTAATTAATTTCACTGTTCGGTTATATATCTATATATCACGCTTCATTTCTTCACTTTTACTTGAATAATTCATTTTTTCACTTTCATGTGAACAATCTTACTTTATCACTATTCATTATATTTGTTTTACGTTATAATAATAATAGTAATGTAATATCACTATTCATTTATCTTATTTTATATCAATTTTTTGGTCAAACTTACTTTGTATTACAAGTTTGGAAAAGTTTTGGAATTTTGTTTTTATAAGGATGCAACAACACATCATGTGCAAGCTCTATAGCTTCGTATTTATTTTTTTATATAATAAATGGATTCTACGGCACTTTTAAACGAAGTGCCGTAGGTTTTGTATACCTTAAACAACACTTTTACTTTAAGCACCATACAAGGTAACACTTTGAACAACACTTAAAAAGAAAGCGCTGTACAATATGATATAAATTTTCACATCCTGCCATTTTTCCCGCATTATTGTCTTTCTCGCGCATCCTCCAACTCTCTATTTCCCATAACTAATTTGTCCACCACATTATCTCCGTTCGATCCCCACTCCACCTTTCATTATCCATTGTCCCTACTCACTCCTCTCTTCGACGGTGGGAATTAGATGCTTCGTTGATCCCCACTATATTTTCTTGTCTTCTCGTGAGCATTTCTTTAGATCTTTTCTTGTCACTGCACTTTCATTACGGTACAAAGATTGGTCACCCACATGTTCTTTGCTTTGTCTGAATCTCCTGCAAGAAGTTTCGCCCATCTCATAAGTTTTTTTTAGATATAAGTTTAAGAACGTACGTTTTCTTTTTTTATTTTTGCTTTTGTTAAAATCTGTCATGAATCTTATATGTGTTCATGATTTTTTTTTTCAGGTTTTTATTTGAAGTTTCAACCATCTTCTTAAAGCTTGGTTTATCGTCTATGTTTGTTCCCTATCTCAGCCTACAGAAGTTTTTAGCTTGCAAGTCTTTATGTTTTTTTTTATTGTTGATGCGGAAATTGTTGCTAAAATTGTGCAATTTATCCACAATTTCACATGTTGCTTTGTCATTATTCTATTCTCTTAGATTTTGTGTATTCAATTGGACTCAATAGATTGGTTGATTAATTGGTTGGTTTAATACTTTGAAAATGTAAAATTTGAGGACGTTATATTACCGATTTTTAAAAAAAATAAATGACAGAGCATAAAAGTAATTAGTAACTGCAAAAGGCAAGCAACTATTGTCAAAATTTTTGGTGCTGAAATTATGTTTTTTTAGTGTCTATATTGTCAAAATTGCAAGAGGCAAGCAATTTTTTTATTGTCAAGTAATTAGCAACTATTGTCTTTATGTTTTTTTTATTGTTGATGAGGAAATTATTGGAAAAAAATGTTGCCAAAATTGTGCATTTTATCCACAGTTTCATATGCTGCTTTGACATTATTCTATTCTCTTAGATTTTGTGTATTCGGTTAGACTTGACAGATTGGTTGATTAATTGGTTGATTTAATAATTGCAAAGTAAGTGTTTTTCATTCCGGATCCTGCTAAGAAGAACTAGTCCATTATACTTCCATCAAATAAGAATCATCAAGAACAAGTTGATGCTGAAAGTAATGAGTGTTTGAATATTCATGAGGATGATATTTCCTTTGACATGTTGTGGTCAAAATATATTGATATAGATGAAGATGAAAATGAAGATGAACCCTTGTACATGAGACATGATCATGGAGAGGGGACTTGGTTTTTAAATCAAACAAGAAAGAGGAAAAGATGATAATGAGTACCTTGATTTTTTGCCTTGTATGTTTTATTACATATATTCATATATTTTAACTTAATTTACTTTTAGTTCCATGTTTGTCACTGTGCGCTGATGTTTTATTTAGTTTTTTTAACTTGTAAGAAAATGGATCCACACAATGGAGATGAAGTTCCCCAGCTTGAAAATAGTGGTTAGCCAGCATTTGAGGCCCATATAGCTCGAGGCAGGACCGTAATGTCCAAATTGATTAAAATGAGGAGTAAAGGCATTAGATTAGATCTACAATGAAATGAAAAGGTAAATCCAGTTAGACCGAATGCTAGCACATTCATTAATTACCTTGGGATTGTTGTCAGAGAAAGAGTCCCCATTACAGTTTCAGATTGGAGACGAGCAAAGTAAAATTATTCTGATATCATCTTGGGTTCCACTAAGGTTAAACATTATTTACTTTATTATTCTGTTTGTTTTGTTTCATGAAATTACAATCTAACATGTGTGTTTTTTTTCTTACAGTTTTGTTTTTTATCGATGAAAATAAAGACAAGTTTGTGCTAAAAAAATGTGGCAAACTTTCAAGAGAATTTCATTCCATTCTTGTCAAATTCTACTTACATGACAACAATGATAATATCAATCATTCACCGTCACAGTTGTATAATGGAATAATAACTCAAGAGTAGTGAGATAAGTTTGTGAGCACACATACTATTGTGGAATTTGAGATAATATATTATTAGCCTTTACGGAGTACAAGTAATGTATTTGTAATTAATATTTATTAATGTAAATCATTTGGATGTCAACAGGAAAGAAGTGAGAAAAATCGTGTAAACGCGTCCAACATGCAATACCGGTATATGAAAGGACCGGTATCATATGCAATATTAGAGCAACAATTAGTAAGAACTAATCATTATGTCATATGAATATAAGTTCTATAACTAATTTTTAACTATAACTAACTTTGATTTATAGATAGAAGACTCACATTCTGATTTCACACATATACCATGTCATGATTTGTGGCTGGCCGGCTGCACAAATAAAAAGGGCAACATTCCAAGAGAACAAGCTGGAAAAGTAGCAAAATATTATGTAAGTCGTGGATTATACATATACTAAAGATTTACCTCTACTTAAATCATTCTTTTTTATACTAACTAATATTGTTGCAATTGTTTTTATGATAGTGTACAATGACGTAAGAGCAGCCAGAGTTGGTGGATTTCGTTGGTCATGACGATTTGCTTAGCAAAGCTCTTAGAGCTACTGAGTATGATAGTCGTGTTTGTGGTACTGGTTTTACAGTAATCCAAACATCTTACTTTGGATCCCAAAAGCGACCCAACAAAAATGACTCCTTGCACCTAAAGGAGAAGATTTCTGGCTACAAGCAACAGATGAGTGCACACATGCGTTTGCTGGAAGAGCAAAATGCATTACTGGAGGCTCAACTTGATGCCTTACTGCAGTGTAGGCCAGCACCTAGTCCAACGTGTGATAGCACAAGTACGAGGGATAGTTGCATGTCCACCCCTAAAGTCCCTATTCCTTTTGTAAATAATTTCCTTTATAGTTAACTTTTTCTTACATTATACATTAGTGTATCTGAATATATTAATTATATGTTTTATAAGGTGAATCAGAGTACAGGTTACACGCTGATGAGTCTTTCAGGCACGCAGTTGCTATAGGCGTGGCCTATAACACCGATAATGACATACTTCATAATTCACCGTTGCCCCCAAACACACTCCAAGTAAAGATTGATGTATGGATAGACGACGATGCCCTCCTACCAATCCCTTCTCTGGATGAACAGACGATGGTCAAAGAAGTTATCGGTGGTTATATTGCATGACCAATAGGTCTGATTGAGCCATATCAAAAGGTATTTAATTATAATTCTTTCTACTTTTTTATGCATTTCTATCTACAACTACATGATTTAGTTTCATGATTTTTATAGGTCGTTGGTCGGTATAAAGGAAAAATAATTGAAGGGTGTGGGAAAAACTCAAACTATTCAGTAACCTAATAGAAGTCCCAACCCTCAACCAGCAACAGAAACAACAGATAAATGGGCTCATATCGCCAACAATTGGCATCGTTGGCACCACATTTGAGCAGCTAAGGAGGTCAGGAAATACCTTCAATGGCGAAATCTATCACACAAAGATAAATGATCATGTCAATGGTAGTGTACTGAACGAAGTGATTACTCATGGATGGGTTAGTGCAATGGCAATCAACATGTGAATTAGGTACTTTATCATCATCGTCTAACACTCTTGTTATTATTCATCATTTAATTTTATTTTTGGTTTTAATGACGTTGTTTATTTTCTAGAAAGACACTTGTACCACGATTTATTAGTGGGAACATCACTCATACATAGATTTGTATTTTTCAACCCACACCTAGTTGGCCAGCAAAGGGGGAGTGATTTGGAAGGACAATCTAATGATCTTAAAGATATCTTCATGCGGAGAGCAACCCCCCATATATTCTTTATTTTTCCATACAATCTGGGGTAGGTTATTTGTGACAATATTTTAATAATGTATATTTTTTTATTCTTTCACTTTTACCATAACATTGTTGTTGAAGTAAAATTTTCAAAATATTTTAGGGGACATTAAATTTTGCTCTTTATTCATCCAGCGTTAGCTGGAAGCCCTCGTATTTACTATGTGGATCCTCTAGTGGTTGATTATCTAGAGAATCGACCTAATATGATGTTTATAATCAATAAGTAAGTGTATAGGTGTGTGTGTAAATATTTGTATATGTGATTATTGAATAACCAAAATTAATCAGTCACTACTTGTTTTGTAAGTGCATTGATCGCTAATCGAAGCAACGTTAATTGAACTATTCTACACATAAAGACCCAGTCAGAGTGTATATCTGGAGGAAGATTGCGGACTTGCGGTGCTTATATATAAATTTACTCGAATTTGTCATTCAAATTTTTTTCTTCAAAAATTGACTTTACTATTCCTTTGTATTGTTGCAGTGCCCATTATAACCAAACGACAATGATTGTGGTTATTACATTATGAAGTTTATGAAAGATGTATTACTCATCATCATCTAAATTATATCCCTGCAAAAGTAAGTTCAATTCTTTTACTTGCAGTTCATACTGTGTATTAAATTTAATTAACAAGTGTCTAAGTTAATTGATTTTTAGTGATTTTAATTCATTTTGTGCATGAATTTTATGTAGTATTATGAAGATCAATGTTATGACCAACAAGTGGATGAAATCATTGAGAAATGATGTGAATATATGGTCAGGAAATTAGCTAATACTAGGTACATACGTTAGGTTGTTTCTTGCCTATTCTTGTATGCGTTGTTTATTCTATAAATTAGTTGTACATTATAATTTGTTATTATGTTGTAATTCCATACATACAATTAATACTCATTTTATGAATTAGTTATGTGTTGTTTCATTTTGTTTTGCTTCGTTTATTTCATTCTGTTTAACTTTTTTATCCCTCTCGATTTGAATTGCTATGGATTTGATGAATTGCATTCAGGAAAAGAAAATAATTACATAAAATAATATTTAAAAAAATTTCCACCTCCTAGCGCTTCTCTAGAGAAGTGCCGTAGCGGAATATATTCTCCTACGGCACTTTATCATGAAGTGCCAGAGGAGGTTCAAGTTAAATAAAAAAATTGCCAGCTACAGTGCTTTCAGAAATTCATGAAGCGTCGTAACTTGCTTTTATGGTGTTGAAAGCTATAGTATTTGGTAAGCACCGTAGTATTCATAAATATAAGTGCCGTTTATTAGCTTTTTTGTAGTAGTGCATGTTGCTTTACTTCTATCCTTGTTTATATTTCTATGTCAATAATGGGCAAGTTAACACAAACATATATATAATTATTTTATTGCAGTTGAATTACAAGCTGCTATTACTCTATGTCTGGTTTAAGTGGCAGTTAAAATATACGCACCTCTGGTACTAATTAAATAAACCATTGACAAGAACTTAGGAGCTTCAAACATCAATTTTATAGTAATAGCACAGCAATACCATATTTGTCTTAAATAAAGAAAGAAATGGGATTTGAACATTCATGACCATTAAGTAAAAGAAGGAAAAACAAGTTTTTGTTGTTCTGTTCCTCTACTGATATAGCATAGTAACGTCAAAATAGAGAAAAAAAGGACACAAAAAGAGCAGGGTGACAAGAAGAAGAATACATCATATCTAAGCATAAACCCAATATTTCCAAACAAGTTTCGAAGACACAAGTTTTGATGACCCATAGAGCAAGAGGAAGAAAGAAACCAGGTCTTTTGAGAGAGAACCAAGAAACGAACTTGCTTCTTCGCGTGGAGAGATTGAGAAGGACGAAGAAAGTGATGCTCTGTTATGATATTTGAATTATTTGTGTCCTGAAATAAGGTGTTGGAGAAGCATATGATTTTCGTTTTTCCGTTTTGAGTTAAAAAATTAAAATGGGTATCTATTTCAAAACCTAAAAGTTTTGTGTAACTTGTATGTCAAGCATTTTAACCACATAAGAAAAAAATAACAACAAATCATTATGCTTTTTAGACCACGTCATCATTATTGAAAATCAGATGTTTTTAATTAAATTTCATTTTCTCCACTTACAACAAATATGGTACTGCAGTTAACAAATATGGGATCACAACATGGCAATATCTATTAAGCAGGTGAAATTCATCCAGAGGAAAAATTTCATATAACAAATGTAATATCCTAAATTTGGAGATTTGAGACTAGAGAATAAGCATAAATTAAGTGGACTGCTAAACCCCATTTTAGCATGTGTGTCAAACCTATTTCATAACGTTTTTTATATCTTTGAGATATTAAAGGGAATAAAATGGTGAATTTTGGAAAGATATACAATGTTTTTGGTGAAATCGCCTATGAGGTAGTGAGTTTTTTATATGATTTTGTATGACCGAATGATGAGTAAAAATTTTAAAATTTTACAGGGTGAAAGAAAACATCCTAAGCTTTAATTTGATAGGTCATATGACTCAATTAGAGCTACATACAAAAAGTTATGAATTTTTGAAGTCAGCACAGAAAAACTATGAAGTTTCTAGAACAACAGGCAAAGATTAAAATTTTGGGAATTTTGTGCTTCCAAATAGCAAAAGGCTATATTTTTCCTTGAAACTAGACTCAATAAGGGTTCTATATCCTTTAGAATCACTCCAGTTCAATTTTTCTAAAATTAGTTATGATTTTTCAAAGTTTGGGCAGAAATCTACCAGAATTTTGTAAAAAATCCGAAGATTGGGAAATTATCAAATAAATGAAATATGATATAAGATATTAAAATAAAACATCATATTCCTCCTTTATTCAGCTGAAACTGATGCCACTTTCAGCATTTAGAGAGAGGAAGTGTGAGATTTTCTAAGAGAGAGAAAGGAGGAAAAAGCTTACAAAGGTAAATGATTTTTTCGGTAAATCGGTTCCTAATGCGTATAACTCTGCTTCTAAGCTACTCTCCTATGTGTTTAAGGTTTGTGAAGCTCAAAATCTCTTGTTAGAGTAGCTAGGGTTTTAGCCAAGTCAAGAAAAGCCAGAGGGACCTTGAGGTAACTTCCAAACTCTTGTATATTGATTATTCTGGCTATTGTAGGCAATTTAATCGATGAAATTTCGTCGGATTGCCGTTGGTTTTATATTTTGGAAATGTATATGCCTAGAGGTTATGCTGCCGAAATTGGGTCCAAAATTGTAGTTGTAACCTTACATAATAGTTAATAAAGTGGTTAGGAGTAGAGAGGAACATATTTACTGAGCCGAAACCGAAAAATCCCAATTTTCCCCGGAGTACCTGTATATTTTGGCTAGGACTAAAAATGAGTCTTAGAGTTGGATTTTCAATGATTTGATGATTCCATTGAGTTCAGGAGGGAAAATTAGATGGGGTTACAGTTGGTTACTTTTTCGGAAAAGGCCGAAAAAGCATAATTACGAAAACGCCCCTGAAACCCTTAAAGTGGGGCTGCCAAGGAAAATTTCATAATTTAGCAGTGAATTTGATAATTTCAAGTCCGAAAATGGATTCCTTGGGCAAAAATATGTCAGGATATCCCAAGTTAGAATTTTAAGAAAAGTACATTCGGACCGGGTACGACTGGGCCAGGCCGGGTCCTTGGGGACATTTTAGTAACTTTTCAATATAGACTCATATAACCCCCAGAAACACTATGGAAGTGTCTGAACGGTTCCTTCGGCATTGTAGGATCGAATATGGAGCTTAAGTTGTTGGCACGCTTTACGAGGCACACGTTCCGAGGCGTAAAAGGGTTGAGGTATATGACTTACCTTATTTGCATGTATTTGATATCTCTACTTGTGTAGTGATGTATGTGATTGCTTTACTTGATTGTATAGAGCGTATTTGAATAAATGAAGCTCTGTTTTTGTTTTCGCTGTGGCCATAGTCTTGCTGCATAAAACATTAAGCATGCAGAAATGTCATTATGGGGCATAATCTAATTAAAGCTAACATGTCATACATATAACATCTATCATACATGCATTATGGTATCTGTTTCCTACTGAGATTCTCTCGAATCTCACCCTCCCTACCAACAAATTAAACAGGTGAAAACAAGAGGTGTATTGAAAGTAGAGAAGAGAACTACACAGGAGGAATGCAGTGGTGGAACTAGGGGTGTTCAAATCCGGGACTGGGATCCCCCACTCCTGGTCCCGGTTTTTGGTCGGGATGCAAATTGCATCCCGGTACCGGTCCCGGTAATCCCGGGCGGGACCGGGATCAAACCGGGAAATCCCGGTTTTTTTTAAAAAAATTAAATTTAAAATATATTATTATATTAGTTAAATTTTCTATAATCTAGTGTTTAAAGTAATTATTTAACACCTAATAAGGCCATAATAATCACACAAATTGACCTAGAATTGAAGAATAACATTTTATTATTATTACCTTCATCATTTTTGTTATTATTTTTATACATTATATAGTAGGATTAGTATCACGATATATACAATTTAATCCTAACTAAATATATGATACACATTTTATCAAATGATAACTCAAATTATGGGATAAAAAATACAAAAATAAAATAATAACTTAGTTTTTAAGAAAAATAATTTAAAAAAAAACCGAGACCAGGATCACAAGGTGTGTGACCAGTCCTGGTCTTGGGTCCAATAGATCCCGGTCCCAACTGGGACGGGAAATTCCCGGGATCAAAATGTCTGGGACCAGGACCGAGACCGGACAACCGGAACTGGAATACTTTGAACACCCCTAGGTGGAACGAAAATGGAAAGATGTCTCCGTTTCACTAGAACGAGTTTAGATATCCTAAAGTCCAGTGTAGCTACAAGGTTTGTAATTATTATACACGAACCCCTATGAGGAATTTCTGTAATCATGCTTATATTATCAGTATATTTATGTTATTCCTGTGTTGCTCACCGAACCGCATATCATTTTCCGCAAATACTCTGGTAAAGGTGAAATCAGAATAAGGGCATGACAACAAATGAGCAGAAGGTGATTTGTCAATATGCAAAATATTCTTCAGAGGCACATCAAGCATGTTAGAATGGAAATACTCAAGTTAAGAAATCTATTAAATATTGACTTGCTTAAGTTACTAAATTTCCATAGTCTCCTAAGTAGTAGAAGTACCTTTGGTCTTAATTATTAGAGCTAGACAATAGGTTCATTTTAGTCCTAAATATAATATCTCAATTCAATTTGTCATAAAAATTTATAATGTTTTCCTCAAAATATCCTCTTTGATTCCATACAGCATAAGGCTTCCATTAAAGGGGGTGTCATAATGCGCTTTATTAAAAATAGTATTTTAGGAAAATCAATACATGTTTTACATAAATAATTTGTTGGGAATTGGGCTTAGTCCACCCTTGGTGGATTAGGCCCAGACCCATTAAACTTTAAGTTTTTTGGGGCCAAATAAAATACCCAGAAAAATGTGGGGTATTTATTTGTAATTTTCCCCAAATGTTCAAAATTGAAAACCTGGAGGAAGCAGTTCCCCGTATACTTTGGAGGGAACAGTTATTTGGGAAAAAAACTGACGTGTGTGTGTGCGTGGATAAGTACACAGATATACACCAGACAAAAAAAAGAGAAAAAAAATTATTCTCTGAGAATTTCTCCTCTCCACTCTTCTCTTCTTGTGCGATTGCTGTGTGTTATAGTCGAAATCCTGGTGATTCGACTCGCGTGGGTACCGGAAGAACTCGAATCGACACTTCAGGTATGCCCGAAAACCGACATTGGTATCAGAGCCTGCTTTTTATTCAATCTGTCCAAATGATGCTTCTGCTGTGCATCTGTGTTCATAAATATTTATTGTCCATCAGTTTTATCGTTTTATAATGAAGATATACATGTACGGGTATTTTAATTTCATGATACGTGAGAGTATATAATTCGGTTCATGTATATTTTCCTGTATGAGATTAGTTTTCGATTCATATGTTTAAATGAGAATATGAATTGTGCTTAAAATCCTCCGTTCTGCGTTTTCATTTTTTTCGGTGCTCTACTGTGTTTTCTGTTTTTTCAGTAAACTTCAATTGTATGATAATGTCTTGGTTCTATGAGCATTAGAATATTGAAAAGCATCATAAAACATATACTAGGGCTATAGAACAAGAGTACCGAAAGTTTGTGCGAAATCCCAAAAAAAAAAACGCATAACACCGAAAATGAGAATTGAATTGGGTCTCCATAAAATGAGTTTTTTAGGGTTTAAAAATAATCCCATTGCGTAGAGCTCGAAAAAACGATGAAGATGGACACCAAGAACGCACAAAACGGACGCCGGACGGAGAAGTTACGGAGGAGAGAAGATTCGGGTCGACGGACCCGACCCGCGGATGGAACCGGGTCCGGGTCGACCCGGCTGGAGGTTGAAGACAACCTCCAGTGATCCAAAACTACGCCGTTTTGCGACTTCAAAAAAAAAAAAATTTTCTGGGCCATCACTGGCCCAAAACCAAAAAAAAAAAAAATCCGGATCGGGTTAGCCCAGCCCGATCCGGTTCTGATATATATTTTAAAAAAAAAAATTAGGGAATGAAACGCCACGTGGCGCGTGTGGCCACGTGGCAGACCCGATTGACACATGGAGGACATAGACAGACTGCAGGCGGCGCGTGGCGTCCACCTAGGCGGCGCGTGTACCGATTGGAGGGCTGCAGATGGGCGCGTTCACGACACGCGCCTCCAGAGAGAGTAGGCACTAGTTTTTTTTTATTTTCCAGGATTTTGGTTTCTTCTCGGGGCGCGTGTAGGCGCGTGAGATCTCTGTTTTCGACGCGGTTTGTTTCTAAAAATCCCTAAATTTGAGATCTTCAAGTTGATATGCCATTTGCCTATTTTTATGGCAATTCAGGATCTATTTGTGAGGTTTTAGTGCTTATTTAAATGTTTTTTATACATTTAAAATCATGATAATGACTTACATTTTTTTATGTAGGTCAAAGATGAAGCAAGAGGCTTCTAACAGCACTGAAACACTTGAGTATGGGTCATTAAGCATTGAGTATGTGGATGATCAAGCTCATATGAATGATCCTGAAGAGGATCCCGAAGAGGAAGATCCTGAAGAATTTTTTGAGGAAGATGCTGAAGAAGGTTTTTTGGAGCCTGTTCCAGTGGAGCCTCAAGTGGTCTACTCTGACTCTGGACCTAAGTCTGTGCCCTCCTGTCCTGATGAACCTCAAAATTTGGAAGAAGAGGTCGATCAACCCTATTCTGCTGCTATGGCTGACAAGATAGCTGAACTTGACGCGGACAAAACAACTAGAATAAATGATATAAAAATCATATACTCAATCATTGCAAATTATGTTGAAAGCATAAAAGACAAAAAGAGTGCAGAGTTCTATGTGAGCGTAATGATGAAGTATCGCGCAGCTGTAAGGGCAAGGGGCACATTTTCAATGACTGTTGGTTGGGTTGATGCTGTGACGAAAACAACAAAATTCATGAAGAAAAAGAAAAGATTCTTTAGAAAATTAAGGAAAGCCATAATTGATTATTGTTGTTCAGACATTTAATGGTGTATTATATTACTATTTGCATTTATGTTGTTTGTATTGAGAATATGACTCAAAATGTCATTGTTTGTATGTTTTATGTATGGACATGGTATTATTTTCATGTAATGAATTATGGTAATGAATTATGTTTGTCATACAATGCTAATTTTTAATTATGCATTATGATATCATGTATCCCTGATGAGTGGAAGCTATTAGAAGGTGAAACTTCTAAAAGCTAATGATTTATTTATAGTACTTATATTATTTTTTTTTTGAAAATAATAAGTTGCTAGTATTTGTATGATGGGAGGTACAAACGTATTCTCCTGATTATGGATCCAGTAATGAATTTATTTTCTGGTCAAGAATGATATAAGTACAGACATTGTATACCGTGCTATGCTACATAATCGTTTTGGTTACGTTCTCTTAAAGAGAACAACGTTTCTAAATATGAAAAACGTCACTTCAGAATTGACAAAAATGGCCACGAAAGGGATCATTGCTGAACTAAATAAGGGGGAGAAGCTGAATGGCGACAACTGGGACATCTGGCATCGTAAGGTGCAGTACATTTTGGAGGAACAGGAGGCTGTTGAACCACTAACCACTATTTTAGTGGAACCTGAAGCTGGGACTACTATTCAGCACAGGAGAAACTTGGAAGTTTACCAAGCGTGGAAGAAGAAGAACAGCATTGCAAGAGTCACCTTATTGAGCACAATGGAGAATGACCTGATGTGCCAATATGAGAAATACTAAACTACTCAGGCTATGTGGGCTGCACTCAAGGATAGGTTTGGTGGCACATCAACCACTAAGCTTAGAAGGTTGACAATCAAGTTTGATACCTACAAGCTTAGAGCAAATACTCCTATGAAGCAGCATCTGAGAGAGATGTCCAACATAATCAGAGAACTTCAGGAAGCTGGACACACCTTGACTGATGAACAACAAGTTCAGGCTGTAATCAGGTCGCTTCCTTCTAACTGGGAGCACATGAAAGTGAACTTAACTCATAATGACAACATCGTCACTTTTGATGATGTAGTCAAACATCTTGAGCTTGAGGATGAACGCCTTGTGGCGTATAAGGCTTCTGGTCAAGCCTACTACACTGAAAATGCTGGTCCTTCTAATGCAAAGCCCGATTCCAAAAAGGGCAAGAAACCACAAAAGAAAGGCAAGAAGGATGGCTCTAATTTCAAAAAGGGCAGAAAGCAATTCAAGAAGAAAGGAAAGAAGGGCGGGAAGAAGAAAGTTGACCTGAATAAGGTCAAGTGTTACGCCTGTCAGAAAATGGGTCACTTCGCACGGGACTGTACCGAGCGAAACGACCGTGAAAAGGTACTAGTGGATTATGTGAATTCACACATTTCTTTTGTTTTAAGTACTTCTTTTCTAACAGAACCTGTTTGTTCTTCTTGGATTTTGGATTCAGGCTCAACAGACCATGTGACGAGGGGTCGGGGATCCTTCGTGGAATACCGTTGGTTGCCGCATCTAAGCAGATGGCTTTACGTAGGCAACAATGCAAAGATCGAAGTCAAAGGAATTGGCACCTACAAGTTACCTTTGCGTGGTGGGAAGACTTTGATCCTACATGATGTTCTTCATGCACCTGACATCCGACGGAATTTAGTTTCAATACTTTGTTTATTAGATTATGGGTTTGATGTAAACTTTCATGGCAAAGTTGCAGACATTTTTAGCAACAAGACCTTTTATGGTTTAGCTTTCCTTTCTAGAAAGTTCTTTGTTATGGATATTGTTGGTAATTTTAATGTGCATGACTCTTTCGTTATTTCCTCCAATATTACTGTTGATATGAATATCTGGCACTCTAGACTAGGACACATTAATCAAAATAGAATGATTAAACTAGCTAGAGAAGGTTTGCTAGGTGAAATTTCGAATATGGAAATGTCCTTATGTGAGAATTGTCTAGCTGGTAAGGCAACTAGGAAACCTTTCGGTAAGGGAACTAGAGCTGAGATTCCGTTGCAATTAATCCATTCTGATATATGCGGTCCAATGAGTGTGAGGGTGAGACACGGAGCCTGGTATTTCATTACCTTCATTGATGACTATTCGAGATATGGTCACGTCTATTTGATCTCACACAAGTCTGAAGCTCTTGAATGCTTTAGACGGTACATGTATGAAGTAGAGAATCAAATGGATTGTAAAATTAAAGCTTTGCGCACTGATCGGGGTCGTGAATACTTATCTGATCAGTTTAAGGAGCTCTGTGAAGAAAAAGGGATAATTAGGCAACTAACCATCCCTGGCACTCCACAACAAAACGGAGTTGCTGAAAGAAGAAATAGAACTCTTCTAGACATGGTTAGGTCAATGATGGCTCAAGCACATCTGCCAATTTCATATTGGGGTGATGCTTTACTAACGGCTGCCTTCATTCTTAACCGTGTGCCCTCAAAATCAGTCGCATCTACACCCTATGAGTTATGGACAAAACGCAAGCCAGATTTAAACATCCTCAGACCCTGGGGGTCTGCTGCGTATATTCATAATGATTCCCATAGGTATGGGAAATTGGGTCCTAGAGGGAAA
The DNA here is from genome assembly GCA_963855925.1 of Inga laurina. Lineage (NCBI taxonomy): Eukaryota > Viridiplantae > Streptophyta > Magnoliopsida > Fabales > Fabaceae > Inga > Inga laurina. The sequence goes on from OY979713.1 coordinate 42,072,022, forward strand.
AAGTGTATCTTTATAAGATACTCTGAGCAATCAAAAGGGTATGTTTTCATAGGTGAAAACGAAGATGGAACTATGACTGAAATTGAATCAAGAGATACCGTATTTCTAGAAAATGAATTTCCTAGCATGGGAGATATTGATCGTACAGTATCTCTTTATGAAACACAAGAACAAGGCAGTACAGAACAAAATCAGACTAATGATCCTCAATCATCTCAATATATTGACTTGAGTGGGAGCTCAGAAAGGCCTTTACAAAGGCCTAGACAAGAGAAGCGAAAGAGACAAGAAGTTCCCACAAGAAGGAGTGACAGGGGAAATGTACCTAGGAGACGCTTCTCCATAGAAGGAGAGGCACTTATAGTTACTCCAGACGGAGATGATGAGCCTCGTTCTGTGCAAGTAGCCTTATCAGGCCCTGCTAAGGATGAATTGAAGAATGCAATGGAGGGAGAAATTGATTCAATGAAGAAGAATCAAGTTTGGGAACTAGTTGATCTACCAAAAGGACGAAAAGCCATTGGGAACAAATGGGTTCTCAAAATTAAAAGAAAAGTTGATGGATCAATTGACAAATACAAGGCTCGATTGGTTGCAAAGGGGTACACACAACAGGAAGGTATAGATTACAAGGATACCTTTTCACCTGTTGTACGTTTCAATTCTATAAGACTTATTTTGGCAATAGTAAATAGTTTAGATCTGGAACTGCATCAGATGGATGTAAAAACCGCATTTCTAAACGGTGATCTGGATGAAGAAATCTATATGGAACAACCATTAGGTTTCATTAAGAAAGGAATGGAGAGTAGAGTTTGTAAACTCAAGAGGTCCATTTATGGACTGAAACAATCATCCAGACAGTGGTATTTGAGATTTCATAGAGCAATAACCTCTTATGACTTTCAAATGATTGAAGAGGACCACTGCGTCTACATTAAGCGGTTTGAGGGTAATTTTGTAATATTATCCCTATATGTAGATGACATACTATTAGTTGGAAATAGTCTAAAGTCGGTCTTAGCTATTAAAGAATGGCTATCATCAAATTTTGAGATGAAAGACATGGGTGAAGCAGAATATATACTTGGAGTTAAAATCCAAAGGGATCGCTCTAAAAGAATTCTCTCTCTTTCACAAGAGAATTACATCAAGAAAATTCTTGAGCGATTCAATATGAGAGACTGCAATCCCTTAGATACCCCAGTAGCTTCAGGTGTAACCTTAAGTCTTGATATGTGTCCCAAAACTGAGTCAGCAAAGAAGAAAATGGAAAGAGTTCCCTATGCAAGTGCCGTTGGAAGTTTGATGTACGCAATGTTGTGTACAAGGCCAGATATTTGTTTCGCAGTTGGACTGGTTAGCAGATTCCAATCAAATCCCGGTGAGCAACATTGGAAAGCAGTGAAAAGGATTTTGAGATACTTGAAGGGCACGTCAGATTATGCACTATGCTATCAAGGAAGCGATCTGCGCTTAGTTGGATATTCTGACGATGATTTGGGTGGAGATGAAGTTGAATGAAGATCGACTTCAGGATACACCTTCTTGCTGAACAATGGCGCCATATGTTGGAGCAGCAAGAAGCAGACGTGCATTGCCCTACATCCTATGGAAGCTGAATTTGTGGCATGCACTTCAGCAGTGCAAGAGGCTATATGGCTGAAGAGATTCATTGAACATCTTGGATTTGGAAATGAAAGCACAAATCCGGTGTTAGTGTATTGTGACAACACCGCGGCCATAGCTTATATGAAAGATCCCAAATACCATAGCAAGACCAAACACATAGATATAAAGTATAATTTTGTGAGAGATTATGTAGCATAGAAAGTTGTTACTGTACAACATATTTCGACCAAGAGTATGGTCGCAGACCCCCTAACCAAACCCATAGCCAAGGAAATGTATGACAAACATGTAAAGGCTATTGGGATGCATAAAATGTAAACTTGTAGACACTATGTAACATGTTTATGATTAATGAAAATGTTTCTTCATGAAATTTTATGTGTCTATATAAAGGTATATAATGTCTAGTATGTCGTACAGGCAGGTTGGCTCTCTCACACGAGTAACCGCCTTTGATACTCAGGAAGAGTATGCAAAGATGAGACAGTTGTGTTCACCAGTAAAGCAGCAGGAATGCTGATATGGTAGAGAAGAAACACAAATTATGTCACCTCGATAAGAGTGTAGTATATCGAGATGAGATCCAATAAGACATAATATAAATGTGGATCGAATCATGGATACCCACTTCCATGATGCCTGTTGCCAGATAACAAATTCTTCAACATTGACGTCATAATAGATAAATGGAGTAGAAGAATTTGGGTTTAGATACTGGGAGCATCTAAACTCATGTCTGTACGGTGTTAATAATAAGTTTCAAAACGACGTACGCTCTAACAGTGCAGAGTAACACCGTAGCATGTGATTCATACCACATGTGCGAAAGAACCACAAATAGGAAGCAAGTGAATGGATCCCTGCTTCATTGCTGTGCGAGTCCCAAGAAGGTTAAACACTTCTGTGATGTCCTTTGACTTTGACATTGTCATGGAGATATAATTCAGCGCCTGCTACCTTAACATTCGTCCTATGATTACGACTGATACAATCCATGGTATTATGTTAGGAAAGCGGTTGACGTATATCAAAATGATAAATGAGCGAAAGGAAGGTTACCTGAAATATACACACCTATGTTGGTGTCTGAGACATGTCCCTTATGATATTAATATTTGGTAATTTCATAAGTGTGGACACTAAGCATATGAAAAGGCAATCTAAGTTTTATCTTGACTTGAGAGGGATTAGATCTGCCATGTGAAAGTGTATATTGGTATATCTAGGACATATGAGGCATAATATTAAAATTCAAGCTACACAAAGAAAGGTTGTCTTGTGCTGGTCCTATGAGAGGGATTTCTAGTACAAACACCTAGGAGACGTCATGCCCATGCGGTCACGGCAAAGCACCTAGTATGAAAGAAGAAAGAGAGGGAGACAATTCTTATGACATCTAATCCACCAAGTGTGAGTGGGAGATGTTGGGAATTGGGCTTAGTCCACCCTTGGTGGATTAGGCCCAGACCCATTAAACTTTAAGTTTTTTGGGGCCAAATAAAATACCCAGAAAAATGTGGGGTATTTATTTGTAATTTTCCCCAAAGGTTCAAAATTGAAAACCTGGAGGAAGCAGTTCCCCGTATACTTTGGAGGGAACAGTTATTTGGGAAAAAAACTGACGTGTGTGTGTGCGTGGATAAGTACACAGATATACACCAGACAAAAAAAAGAGAAAAAAAATTATTCTCTGAGAATTTCTCCTCTCCACTCTTCTCTTCTTGTGCGATTGCTGTGTGTTATAGTCGAAATCCTGGTGATTCGACTCGCGTGGGTACCGGAAGAACTCGAATCGACACTTCAGGTACGCCCGAAAACCGACATAATTGATTTTATTAATACTCACAAATTAATTATCTAGTTCTTGTATTAAGAACCACAAGAAGTATGTTGATACTTTAGAGTTGGATAGTTAGATAGCTAGGCTATTTGTATCTTGATATTTTAGAGTTGGGAATTAAGGTCAGCTTAGTCCTAATCCAAGTTCAGGAACCCGGACTGGACTGGCTGGTCAGGCCCGAAAACCGGCGAACCGGCCGATAGACCGGTCCGATCCGGGTTCCTATTTTATTTTTTTTTATTTTTCCTTTATAATTTCATAATATAAGCCTAAAATCTTCAATTTTTTTTATCGGTTTGGTCCTGGTTTAGCTCTGATTTGACCATGATCTGACCCACTGACCCTTAACCCAATATCCCAATTGATTTAATACCCGATCTGGATTTTAATACCTTAATCCTAATAGATCAACCCTAGCTTTCTAGTTAGATTTACCAAACGTGTACTTTGAAAGCCTATTTTCAAACTTCACTTCCACGTGATCTCTTTTCTCCCCTTACTTCTATTTAAAACTCTTTCATCGTACTAAAATTGGATTCTAGTTAAAACTCAAAATGTTGAGGTTCTTTTTTAATTTTAGCTCTTGCGAAAAGAAAAATTACCCTACACCTTGATTAATGTTGTGCTATTACACACTCTCGCCCAAAATGTTAGTTGCTTTCAAGTTTCATCTTTATTGAAATTAAGAGAAATTCTTAAATGAACATGGTTTGTCAAGTCATTTTTGTGGCATAACCAATTAAAATATAACAACTCATGGGTTTATTTGGAACCTTGCCTGAATATTAGCTAGCATATTAATAAAATTAAAAGTCATAAGATTCACTTTTTTATTACTTGTGAAATCTTAATTAAGGGATTCATTTTAAAAAATAAAAATAAAAATATGAAATACATGTGTAGCCAACTAGCTAGGATTTATATTAACTGAGTTGTTGTATTTTAACTATTCAAATCACAAATAAGATGGCAAATCAGATTTACGCAATAATTTCTCTGAAATTAAAGAAGAATTGTTAACTAATTAAATCTATCTTAATTTTTTTAAAAAAAACATCAATATTTACCTCTATTAAAGAATATGGATTAGAAATAATAAATATGAGAAATTTATTAAACATTAATTATTAGAATAAAATTGATAAATAAATATCCATTACCTTTCAAGTGGCTCATATTACGGATCAAAAACTTCTTTTTGACGGTGACTTATACTCTCCGAAAGTATTTTGGACAGGAGGAAGTGTACGTGTGTGTTGGAGTTGGATGGACCAAAGTGGCACCTAATCTGAGCTTCTTGTTCATAGGTGTGATTAAAACGGCATACCAGTTTATGATGGCAGACAATCATTTAAACGACATTCTACCGAAATTTTCGCATTGTGATTTCCTACTGACACAATTATTACATCATCAAGAAAAATCACTTTTCTTCCCACAGTTAATTAGGGTATGTTTGTTTGAGCGATTCGATTGCTTATAAGTTGCTTTTTAATAGTGATTTACGGTATACGAAATAAGTATGTGAGAGGAGTTGTGTCTCGATTTACGTAAAAAGCAACTTATAAGTTTTTTTAAGTTCAAACAAACATGCTTTTAGTTATCCTTGTGCCATTGTCTTGGTTGAAAAGTGAAATGAAACAAAAAGAAATTGTTAACCACTTGGTGACGTCATTCATGTTATGCAAATAATAATTAATCCATGAAAACTAATTAAATCAATATAAGTATATAACACGCACATAATAAAATGTACAGTTAGCTTGGGGGGGGATGTACAGTTAACTAGTCACATCATTTAACAAACTCAAACAATGGAATTTATTTGTTCTGTTCTCATTTACCATTTGCTTTAAATATGTCTGGCCATATTGGTACGAGTGATAATGTCATAAAGAGCAATAGAATTTGAAACCTATAAAATTATAGAGTAACGTTGGACATAATTTTATTGGTAATAAATTGTATATAAAATATTATCAATAAACTAATTCCCAATCTCATAAAGTCACTTTAGACTTTAAGCATTTTAAAGTGTACAAGTTAGTTGGCTTGTGAAATATGATTCGTTCTTGTCCATTGTTTTGTTATTGCTATAGCTAGTTTATAAAAAGATAAGTAACTCTGACATTTTTTATTGTTTTGTTATGCTTTTATATATTTTATATAATACTCCTATATGTTTATAATTTGTGTATTTAGAAACCATTTATAGGTTACTAACGTTTTAAAGGACTAATAACAAATCAAAACAAATGAATTAAATGGTTGAATTGTCTCAAAATAAATTAAATTAGAATGTGACATTGTTATACAACGATATTGAAGTAATTAAGTCTCACTATTTAAAACCAAGGCAACTTCTTATATATTTTTATATTATTTTTTATATTGATACTAATTTTTATATGCATGTGAATTAGAATATGCTGATAGCTTCATCGTTAATATAAAATAAGACACAGTGCCTCAAACTAATAAAATAAGACTAAGTTTCCATGAAAGTGTTTGGTTAGTAAGACGCTCCCTATGGAATCGTGCATTAATTTACAAAAAGCAAGATTTGTAGACCTAAGGATAAGAATGAATTGGAAACAAGTGAATGGATAGATGAATAATTACTGAATCATGTTTTAAAAAATGTGCCTATACAAATTAAGGGTAAGAATATAAGAATAATGCTAGGAAGAGGAAAGTGATGATGGATATTTTTTTTTATTCAAAAAAATAGACACTAATAATATGAGATTATAAATAAGATCGAACTAACCACCCCCCATGCTGCAAAACCATTTTAATGATGGATTGTTGAAGTGTTTAGATCATATATATCCAAGAGAAGGTGACGTGTAAATGAGGTGGTGGCCCTAGTTGGACAGTACTACATCTTGGTTTGGCTACTTTGTGAGCAAGTGCATGTGATATAGAGGTCAAGGTCATGTGCCTTGGTGCCCTAGTGAGCAAGGAATTGAACCCCCCATCAAAGCTACTTTCCCAATATTTTTATTTACATTCATCGATCCATCTTCACAGTTACTAGTATTGAAATAAATGAAACCTCTCTCTGCTTTCTCTCAATATTATTAATCTTTCACTGATTTGAGCAAGCATGCAAGCACTTATATATTAGGGAAAATCACTTCTAAGTTTCAAGTAAGTAAGATATTATCAGAAAGGTTCCTGGTTATAACCATAAAAGTGTGTATTCACAACTTATTAAGTGTGTTTTACAACATTCAGAGGCGTTTATGATAATATCTTGCTTGTTTGAGACCTATGAGTAATTTTCCCTATATATTATACCAGGTCCTATAGGTGTAGGACCATAGTGACGTACAACATCAAGTGAAGACGCCAACAACACAGGAAAAAGGGCCCTAAACCAGGACCAAAAGGTCCGTATATATGTACATACTTCATCCTAACTAAATTGTGTCAAATAAAATTGAAAGCCTAGCTAGCTAGCATATTGCTGTTTCTGGCTTATACTATGTGGATCCTGCAGAGCTATACATATACACACACATATAGATACATAAGACTAGTATAGACTAGTATAAGTAATAATAAGGAAGTAATGATAATGGGATCTCCGTACAGCAGCAGCCGATGAGAGAACCAAACAAAAATGGGTTGAATCAGTCCAAATTCTGAGAGAGACACTCTTCAAAAGTAGGTCCCCGTTCTCACTATGCTCAACAGTCCCGCACTATACATTCAGATTCCTTTTTCTTCTTCTTATTCGAAACCAATTTTTCCTTATCATCATTTGCATGGTACATATATATTTAGAGACAATAAATTTGGTAGCTAGGTGTATGTATATATATATTTGCTGATATGGTATAAGACACTTCGTTAAAGGTTTCCTTCTTGCCTAGCTAGTTAGTCCTACCCTTACACAAACAAGTTCTATATATGATCCAAAACATTCAATCTAGCTCGTTATGGTTGTCATTAATGCTTCTTTTATGTAAATATATATGCTGGAATATTAATTGATTTATAGGCTTTACTTGAGAAAGTAGTGCCATACAAATTAACCTGAAATTCAGAGAAGCAATCACATTTCCTTTTTCCAAGACGCATCAGCACAGACAAATAAAGATTTCTTTAAGGGCGACAACCATTATTATAAAGGGCGTCTCACGTGCATCCAACATCAGTTTTGCACACCACAGGGTCCTCCTACCATTACAATACCCTCATGAAGCTTTCTGTGACAAACTAATTAGTGATTGCCATATGTACTCAGAGAGAAAGCAGTTCTAAATTAACTCACCCTCTCAAATTACTCAAGCATATAAAACAATTACACAATGCTCATGGTCCTTAGTTGATCCCAAGTTATGATCTTTTTGTAGCAGTATATATGTTGTGCATTGAGCATTAGAGAGACATAACAGAATGGAAACGTATATTTCATTGGGCATAAGTAGGTCCATTTTCCAGACAACAAACATTACATTTCAAATATATATATGGGTTGCATATATAGAATCTATCTGACCCTAGCTTCCATTATTATAACATATAAATATACACGCTCAGAACCTGATTCAGCTTTTCCCTTGTCCTTTCGTTTTCAGTATGTTGCATTGAACTCCAAAGTTTATATATCAGAAAGAAATTTCTTAGAAATATATTTCTCCCATACTTAAACCTGCATGATCTCTTGGAGTTGTAAAGAAAATCACATGAATTTCTCAGCATTCCACAATGAAAAATTAAATATTGCCTTCTTTTGCTCCTTAAATATATTTCCCCCCTACAGATCAGACTTCAAATGGAGCAAAATCTGCATTTTAGAGTACTTTAAGGTCACACTCTGGTTAATTTACACACTCATAATCAGCATGAAAGTTTGCGTGTGTATTAATTAATATAGCATAAGTAACAAAGCAAACTATAAACAAAAGAGGCCATGGTCCATGAGAAGAAAAGGCCAAAGTTGGAAGGGCAGAACGCCACTCTTCAACATATGGTTTGTTTTCTTTCCTTCTTTGTTGAATTAATTTAATTTTTTTTCTTTTAATAATTATTTTAGCAATGCCACTGGCCACACCACCAAAAAGAAAGTTGGTCATCACTTGCCCACTACAATATTAAGTCTGTTGCATAATCTTTAGTCAACTATATTTAGTTGATAAATAATATACGGTAATATTTAAAATAATGACATATCCGTTACATGATTGGATACAGGTGGGCCTTCCAGGAGTTATACTATTTCAAATGCTAAATGATTGGGACAAGGATAGTTATATTCATCACATCTATATAGGCCCCAACTTGTTTTCTTGCCATTGAAGAGAGGGAAGAAATCCAGTGCAAAAAAGAAAAGAAGATGGAAGGAATAACAAGCTATATTTAACCCCATCTAGCTTTCTATGATATTATTGATATTGAAGTAGGGTTGAGATAATTAATTAGAAATCTTGTGTCACATTATTTTTTATTCTATATATATATATATGATAGGCCTCAAACTCCTGAATGCCTTAAGCTGTTGACTCGGGAACATGAAGATAAAGCATAGGAAGAAGAGAATCATACAAAAAAAAAAAAAAAAAAGACGGGGACTAGTCATCAAGACCTATATTGACCAGGTTTTCAACCTACAAATGAACAAATTGCTTATATATATAGAGTGGATATATATGTGGCATTTCATAGAGAGCTAATTGCATAGCTATTATATATAACTTGACCAAGCCAATTGATTGCATAATGCTCTATATAATTCACCAAGCAGAGAGCATTAATGCACATTGTCCCAAGCAGAATCAGACACCTCACATTAATTTAAATGGAGAATAATACATTAACCAACTCTCAGGATAGTTTCTGTGTCCCACCCCTTAATTAATTTCTCTGATAAATATAAACTGCAAAATGAATATAAAATTCAGATAGCTATAGGTTCTAAGTATATATAAAAAAGATGTTTTTCAATTATCAGTTTCATTTTCGACCAAAAAAAAAATTATCAGTTTCATCGCATTAACTAACTACTCTTTCACGACTCTGATAATCTGATATGATTCCTCTCCTGACCGATGAGTGAATGAAGAAGAAAAGAAAGAACGAGAGAGAGAGAGAAAGAGCACTCAGATAATAATTAATATTCAAAGAAAAACACAAACGCTGAGGAGAGTTTAAATCTTCTGTTGAACAAGAGTCAATGTCTCTGATGATGTGTTTGGTAAATCAATCCATTCTTACAAAGAACCCAAAGAGAAGGAAGGTTCATCATCATCAATCAGTTAATTCCATACACAAATCCCAATCATCAAAACCCTTGGCAGGCAACAATATAGTGTAGTAGTAAAATTTTGTGGTGTACTGTTTGGTAATTTTGCTCTATTAGCGAGCGGAATTAGGAGGAGAGTACTCACAGACAACCTCGGTCTGAACTTCTCTTCGGTGGAAATTCCTGTGACAGCCGCAAGCAGCACACGTAAGAGCCCCGGCGGTGACGTCATCGCCGCTGGCCATGAACTCCCTGCAGCCGTCCACGGCGTAGCCCCCAATGTTGGCCGCATGATTCTTCTGACACTCCAAATACCTCACGTTCCTCATCACCGACGACGACGTCTTCGCCACCGCATCTCTCTTCACAACCACCTGTCTCTTCTTCATACCTCTTCCTCTGGATCGATCGATTTCCCAAACAATTAATCCTTCGTTTTATGTACGGAGGAGCAACAGTAGTAGTGATGGTTGGATGATCACCGGAATAATAATAATCATGGAAGAACCCTTAAAGCCAAGTCAGTGCTTTGGTGACTAACCCTAACCCTAGCATGGACCTTTATATAGGGTTAGGGGATGGTGAAGCTATACCCTGAAGCTAGGCTCAAGCTCTAGGTCTAAAGGGATGGAAATTAAATAGGGATTTTGGAAACATTGAATGAATGAATGAATGATGATCGATCATGAGTAGTGTGTTGTGTTGAGCAGCCTTATTTTACCAAACTTTTTACTTGGTTCAACCTCAAGGACAGGCACTGAGACAAAACATCACTTACTGCCCCAAAAGTGTGCATTGTTTAATCAGCCAATCATGGCACACCACAGCAACCCCCTCACAGGGAGTGGTGCCTCTTTTAATTTGTTTTGATGCCAATCACAGAAAGGAACAAGTTTGAACATCATTTTAGAGAGAGTTTTCAATGTTACTCGTCACTCACTACCTTTTTTTGGCCTAACTTTTTTATTAGGGTAGGATATATCAACCACCACCAGCTCCTCTTACTTTTTTAAGAATATTGAATATGCTATTTATGCTGTGATAATGAGGTAATAAATTATTATTGTTTTTAGTAAAAAAAAATCTAAGATTGTTTAGGAAGCAAAAGTCTAGGAGAACTATAAATTAAACGGCCCACATAAACATGATCCCTTTGTCTATTTTCGAAGAATAAATAAAGGAAAATTCTCAATGTCCATACCTCATTGGGTGGCTGTATATCGTTAAGAACAAGACAAAACTTTGAAATGAAAACCGAAGGGAAATATCACATGTCTTTACTCACTTGACCATTATAGTAAGCAACCGAAGAATTGTCTTTGCGATTTGATAGCTCACCTTTCTCTCTCAAATATAAAGTTTCAGATAATTATGAAAAATTAAATATAGAAAACTATTTCAAAGTGGTAATTAACTATTAACTACTATAAGAATATGTACTGCAGATTAGGTATAAAAATGAGTGACGAGCGATGGATAGCCTTTTTGCTTGGTCAAACTCGATCATGGATTTTAATTAAACTATTTAAGAACAAAGTTACCAACCGATGGTATAAGCTAATTATTTTGGGAGAGAGGAGTGGGTCCAAAATGATACTGAAAAGGCAGGTTTGCTATGGCCCTTGCAACTGTGACAACAACTCTTGTCTAAATTACCTAAGATTCTAATAATTATATGCGACCATTCATTTCCCCACACAACTCTTATATCGATCAATGACATCCACCATTTTTCTCCCTTCTAGCTTTCCCTTGCATCAAATCAGATCAAGCACTATCATAATCTTCCCAAATTTCAATATCATTTCTTTTATATATATATATGCGCGCGCGCGCGCGCGCGCTCTTCTTTTATACATATATCTCCCACGACCAAATTAACAATATAAAAATCATGATGTGTGGGTATCTGATTTATAATATATATATATATATATATTGAGATGTTTCATGATACCATTTCTTTTTTAAGTCATTATTAGAAAAGAAACAAAGGGTGAGAAACCTATAATAATTTCCTATATATGGGGGGGTTGAAAGGTACATGTCCTTAGCTTGGAACCTGACAAATTCACCGCAGGCCTTTGAAAATGTTTTTGGTTTTTTTGGGGGGGGGGGGGCTAATAACAAAACAGACAGATAGTTAAAGAAATGTGTGGTTTACATTTAAGAAAAGGCCTGCGTTAAATTATTTTTTGTTTTTCTTTTCAGGAGAATTATCAGATGGAAGAAGAATAAGAACAGATCGAATTGAGACTCTAGGTTGATGTTGAAAGCTATATGGATTGTTCAATTAAGGCATGGGTAATACATGCACAAGCTAATAGCTAGCAGGCATGAGGACGGAGCCTCCACCATCGATCTATCACTAAATCATCAGAGGGCAAGGAACTAGAAAGGGACAAGCACACAATGGGGGCAGTAACATGTGCACTTTGGGAAAGTGACTAAGGACAAGGACACATGTTCTTGTCAATCATAAACGTGCACGTCATTTTTATTTATTATTTAAGTCACCAAAACTATCCCATATATATTTGAAAAGTAAAAAATTACCCTTGTGGATCTGAGCATGATTCCTTCTATGGAGAATCTGATTCCATATATTCGTTAATTAACCTCTAGGAATTACAAGTGTATAGGTAGAACTCAACAACAAGAGTCAATAATGAGAATTAATTATTAAGTAGATCATACCTTAATTAGGGGTCAATAAGCTGAAACCACAAAATCAAATCACACACGCGCACACACACATATAAAACAATTTGCCAGCTATAGAGATAGATGTATTTGGTTGAAAGACAAAATGGCATGGAGAAGTTGTGCCAGTGTTGAGATGTGAACTTTGTACAGTTTTCTAGTTGCAGAATTTATGAAGGTGTTGAAACTATGTGCTGTGATGCTTGGCTGTATACCAATTCGTCCTTTCTAGCTAAGAATAACTCATGGAAGTGTGTGGTGGTTTATCTTTTTTCATTTGTAGGGGTCGCTTCTCCCATATTTTTTCTACATTTCATTTTTCATATCCCCATTCCCACACACAAAAAAACAAATAATAATATATAGGTACATATTGAACATTATCTTCACTCACGTGCCAGCCTACTCTAAGCCCATTTCCATCGTACTACCGAAACTTATATGACGGTCCCTCCTCCTGATTAACATTATATATTATTGTTATTATATTAGAAGTTACTAGAAGATTTTGTCATTATAATTTCAATATATGTTGATTTTTAAGACAGAAATTCTCTGTGATGGTTGTAAACAGGTGTACCTAGCCCAACCAAGTGCATGTGTCTGGGGTCAGAATCCGTTTATTAGGTGAAGTCAAATAGCACAAACCTATGGTTATCGTTAAAAGACGCGAAAGAAGTTATGATTTCTATTCAATTTTTTTCTGATTAGTTTGTTGGTTTGTCGGTGACTGCTAAAGGAACTGACACTTGGCTCATGAAATAATGAGGTGCATGCTACGTTGAAAAAATATTGCATTACTATTAACTAATAAACCTCAAAATTTTTTGTATGGCGTAATTTGCAGATGAAAGTACAAGACATATATGTAATATACATAACAAAAGCTATGATTTGTGGGTACTAACAATGAACATATAGCTGTAATGTAAGCGACTTAAGAACCACTTTTTGGGTAAAGAATGGAATTGATTTCGTCTTTGCAAATTACCAATGATTGTCATTTGGGAAGATAATGTGATGACACCCATTGCTTCTCACCAACCGTACCCAATTTGCGAGGTCTATCTGGTATTAAATTTGTGTTCCCTTTGGTTCTTTGTTTTTTTAATCTATACATATATATATAAATTATGTTCTTAAGTGTCTTTTCTCGACGGATCCTCTTTTATATTAAGATGCCGATTGGAAGTGATCTGCAACAGAAAACTTCCAAAGTGGAAAGCTATGTCTAACCCTAAAGTTCAGTTGTAGTAGACAGAATGGTACTATACAGAGAGGATTTCTATTAAGTATGAGCAAGAAACTGCTAAATATCTTTGATTGGAGATCGATACGTCTCTTTCTCTATGTTACAGTGTCTCTTTCTCTTGCCTAGAACATCCATGTGCGTCAAAGCCCCATGATTAATTACCACTTATATATGGTATCTCTCACGCATCATGCTTCATAAGAAAGTTTTCTAGTGTTTGCCCATTATTAGTTTAATTAAATCTAGACTCTTCTTTTCCTTTGAGTTATTGCTTAACAATAATCCACGTATTAAGTTGAAAGACCTTGCTATTGAGTTGTGTCATGTCCACAATTGTTCACTTTAATTCCAATCTAGAAAAAAAAGATAGTGATCGATTTGATGATTTAGCAAATATCGAAGATTTGATCATTGACTAGTCACATCCTTACTTTAGCTAGTGCTTGATTATAATTAGCATCAACTTTAATAATTCTTTCTTAGCTTTACGAACTCTTCAAATCAAATCAAAATGCGTCTTTACTTTCATTGAACAAACCTTGAAAGGGACTATTTAACTGAACAAAGTGTTAGATTATGATAGAGATTCACTTACAGCTAAGATGATGCAGGTTTGGAGCATCTATCCAAATGAACTTACGTGGCTCAAATTATCGCAAAATACACCTAAAAACCTGATTTGATTTGTTTTGTGATTATAAATACTAAATTAAGACTAATTGCTTAAAATAAAATGAAATATTCTCATTAATTAATTAACCCTAATCCACACATGATTAATAATTAATAAAAAAACACCTTATATTGTGGACAGAGGGAGTATAAGATATTTGTGATGCTTAGCCTTGAAGAAATCAAAAGTTGCTTTTGACAATACTAATATTTAGATTCAAAATAATAAATTCAAATATTAAATAGATAAGTCTGTTAACATGAAATCAAAGAACTAATGGACATGAATTGACATTTGTAATTTTTTGTAATAATTATTAAAATCAGTAGCAACTCTAACTCCTCCCATATCAAAATGTTAAGAGCCCATTTGGACATTTGGTTCAACTTCGTTGCCTGCCTGTAATGATGATCATGATTGTATTATCAAGAGAAGAGCTCTTGGTTGCTTTTGAATATAGTAATGGAGTTTACCATGGTAATGATGATTACCAAAAATTGGTAATCCTCATTCATACCTTCTTCCTATGAATACTCATTACTACCCCATTATATAGTTGAAAAAGTCTAATTTACCATTTAATCTCATTTGTCTTTGTTTCACTTGTCTCATTTCACCCACCACTCCATACCACAACCGTCTCTACCACCACCTCCTCCTCTACCACTACCCCTTAGCCACCACCTCCACTGCCACCGCCACTAGCTCCTCCTCCACCCTCACTGCCAACGCCACTGTCACCACTGCCTTCTCTTCCTCTGTCACTGTCACCACCTGCCGCTGTCACTACACCACCGTTGTTGTTGCCTTCGCCACCACATCCATTGCCATTATTTGGAAGATTGTCGGTAAAGTAGAATGATGGTAATTAAAGGTAAAATAGAATCTATGTGATATTTTAATTTTAAATAATTATTAAAAAATTAACTTATTGCACTTTGCTTAAAAACTAGATCAAATACTAGCTATATAATTAATATTGCATTACATTATCATTGTATCGCATTGCATTGCACTTCAAGGTGTGATGGGATCAAACAATACGGGCCCTAAGTTTATAATCCTTTGTAGTACGAGTTAATTATATTTTGTAAGATTGTTTTGATTTTAATTACAAAGGTGATATATATTTAAAGAAAATGTTTCTACATGTCTCAAAGGCCTACTTTAATATTTTTATTCTCAGGTCACTGTTTAAGACTAATTCTGTGGTAAAAGTATGATAAAGTATGGATAGAAGTTAATGATTCTCTCAACCCAACAAAAATTTATTTTTGGTTCTTATCAATGTTCTAATACATCTCACTATACATATGAAACATCAAGAATTAAATATGGTTGGTGAAGCAATATGTTTTATGAATCAGGAATTATCCATTGGGAAGATTTGCTTTATTATGCTGATAAAGGAATGTATTTGCCGCCGATAAGAAAGGTGACTTTCATGTGGAGAAAGTTGCATATATATTATTTATTTTCTTTCATTTTTCTTTGATAGTAATTATGTATATACAAACTTTTTTGAGTATCTTGATTGAATTTCATACGGCACAGCGGAATATTACAGATATGGGCTTGGTTTTTTATTGAGTTGATATTATAAAATTTTGTTGTGAATTACCAGCTCAACTTGGTCATTATATTCATATATATATATATATATATAGAGAGAGAGAGAGAGAGAGCTATATAGTGATGCTAAACTCCTAAACTTTCATTTTTATTGTCATGATTCTCTTAAACTTTTGAGTTATAGGTAAATATATAGGCCTTGATTCGTAAGTCATGCACATAATATAATCTCCAATATATTATATTTTATAAATAAAATAATAAAAAATTGATGATAAATATTAATTTTTCCGAATTTAAAATTAGAAATTGTTTTATTATTATCAAATGTTGAAAAATGGAACTAATCCCCGCCTGTTAGGCTACTTGTTTTGTCTTTATAATACTTCTGATGGAATAATTAAATTCAGTGTTTATGAAAAAAGTAATTTGCAACCTAACATACAGTTAGTTACTTATAAATTACTGATACAAATTACTCACGCGGTCTTTGATGTCGAATATTTATAACTAATTTGGTTAGATTAAGGAAGTTAGTTAAGTTAGCTAATTATTTTCTCCGGTCCTTAATATAAGTTGGAGAGAAGATCTTTGTCCTAAATAGAATATGCATTATTTTTATATTTGTCAATCTTTTTCTAATTTGCCTCTACTGATGCTCCCTCAATAATAATCAAGGGAAAAAGGGAATGAACGAATTGAAGAAAATGACTAAAGCAAATAATATGGGTTTAATCCGCTAGCCTGCAGATTGGGGCAGGGTTAGGGTTGGGATTTTCCCAACCCGTGAAAATGCAGTGCGCATAGGATGATTTTACGAAACCTATAAGTTGTCCACTCTCATCTTGATACCTCTCAATATAAAGAGAAAAAATCTTAGTCTCCTCCATTTTTCTTTAAACAAAATTATTATATCTTGATTGTTTAAGGATGATTTTATGTTTTTTGTTTATAAACTTTAACAAATTTGATAACTTTATCTATTGAATTGTGGACTATGTTTTTATATTTTTATAAAAGGAATTATTGATGTTATGGAGGTAAATTTAATTATTCGTGTGTGTGTGTGTGTGTGTCTTGTACTACTTTCGACAATCTTTAAAAAAATAGAAAATTGTTTTTTTTTTCAAAAGAAAAATGTGGGGCCGAGGGCTAGCCCGCAACCCGCACACTGCGGATTAGGGTGGGCATTTTGTCAGGCCACACCGCGTGGCCAGCGGGTTGGCCCGCATTCCTGACTCTAAACATGATTAGGGTATTTTAGAATATAAATATCATATTGACTAACTTAACTAACTTTCTCAATATAATCAAATAAGATAAATATATCTTATATCAAGGATTAAAGGAGTATAATAAATATAAAATATTTTTTGTAAAACAGCCTTATTTATGATGGTTTTTGGTTTCAACCATTGCTGCACAGGAGTAACCCACCACCATGTTGAGGAAGTATTCATATGATGTAATTTGGGGATGATAAATATAAGATATAGGTATTATATTTATGGTCAATATCAACTTTTCAATTAGATGATATATAAATTTATAGGAAACCAAATCATAAATAGTGTGATACATATTCTGTATGAGGCATAAAAAGAAATATGCTATTCGTGTATAACTTAAAAAAGTTGTCCAATTATCCTTTTTTCGCCCCGTGCAAGTTGATTTCCCTCTAATAGGGTTTCGGTTTCCTCCGTTTAGGGCTTGGCAATCGCCGTTGAGTAGCCACACGCTGTGAAGGTGGAGGTCAGCCCTTCTCCGGTTAGGGCTTTTTCTCCTTCTGATAGAGTGTCTGGGTCGGATTGGTATGTCGTGGCCGGTAGCGACATTGACCGGGAACAAATCCGACGAAAGCAGTGTAGGCGAGGTGGTCAGAGGCGAGGCGTTCAAGCATCCTTCTCCCGAGACGCTCTCCGACTATGACCTCCGATGGGTGCCTCCATGGCCTTCGATGACGAGATCTATGGTGGAGGTATGGCGTACGAGACAACGGAGCTCAAAGATGATGACGCAATCATAGGTGAATACTTTGCGATTCTTGGAGCTTGAGGTAAGGGGTTCACAAATGCTTCGATTTGTGCCTTCCGATGGACTTTTGGGATTGATTGTTGTGATTTGCATAATAACTCCTCTTGGTTTTAGATTTTGTATGTTAAAATCTGATGATTGTGTTAAAGATTTTGATCCCAGTATGATTTGGTTAGTCTCAATTGAATGGGTGGTTCATTCTTCTTCACTGATCAGTGGGTCTAATTTGTCAATATACCTTAATCAAGATGTTGTCCTATTAGCATTGGCATGGATGGTTATATGGGAAAGAATAGGATTAGCAGAGTCAAGGCCAAAAGATAGGGGAATTAAGACTTTCTCAAAATATGGTTATGCTTGGTTTGGAGTTTCTGTACGTGGAAGGCAGATAAAATGTATTATTGGTCAAGTGTCGAAGGAAAGTGCTTTAGATAGAAAATTCATAATCATCAATCTGGGTTTGTTTAGTAGAATTGTACGTGCTGTTCTTCAGTGGCTAAGCATGTTCCTGTTCGGTGTCTTGATTAACACTGTTCATTTTTGGGCTAAACATGTGCCTACTCAGTGCGTACGGCATTACTGTCCATTCTCGGACTGGTGGTTTGATTTCTTTTCCTTCTGTTTATTGGTTTGTGTTTTTTTCTAACTTCATGATAAATATTGCCCTCCTTGAGTACATTGTTGTACCAAGGAAATTGGTTAGAAACCGTTATTGTAGATGTGTTCCCATGGAAGCATATTTGGTAGCCGTACGGATTGCCAAAGCTTCATTGGAAGGGTCTTGCCCGATTAGATGGGTGTGTCGGCCTTCATTCCAGGCGCAGGTGCAGGTGCAGGTGCAGGTGCAGGTGCAGGTCAGCCCGACCGTTAGTGCGGAAAATGTACTAGCTCTATGGTTGTGTCCTACCTGTATTAATGAACATTTAAATTCTTGCCCTTTTATCTTGTTAGCTAGCTTAAAGTGTTTAATTTCCCGTTCTGTTGGTGTTGTATGTTTTAATTCAACCTATGAGACTCTGTAGCTTAGTTGATTTCAATACTACTTATTCCTTTGTTGGCAAAAAAAAAAATAAAAAAGTTGTCTAATTTGTAGGAACAAGAACAATTACCTGCGATTTAATAATTTATTTTCAAGATAGTCTATTTCACTTGAAACCTAAAATGGGCTTGTCTGTCACATATTTCTAGATCTGTCCTTCGACAACTTTATGCGACTGAGAACACTGACCACCCACCGTGCATTCATAATGGGCTCGGAATGCGGGCCCCACAAGCCTCGAATTGTGCCTTCCTCGATTGGCCCTCGTGATCCCATGGGCTTGAAAGAACAATTTCAAGTCCATTAATCAAGACTTATACCATTTGGTAAAAACGTGACTTATAACTTATAAAATCGTGAATTTAAATCCCGCTATTGATGTAAGGATCTTATTGATGAGCGATTTGTAAGTATTTTTATAAGTTATCTTTGAATCTGAAGGTATATCCTGACTCTAATGAACTCCAGAAACCTACCTCACCTAAATTTTTTTTAACAAGAAAAAAAACGTTTGTGTATACAGGCCTGCATGGGCGGGTTGAATACATGAATGTGAATATACTGTGTGTGTGTGTGTGTGTGTGTGTGTGTGTGTGTGTGTGTGTGTGTGTGTGTGTGTGTGTGTGTGTGTGTGTGTGTGTGTGTGTGTGTGTGTGTGTGTGTGTGTGTGTGTGTGTGTGTGTGTGTGTGTGTGTGTGTGTGTGTGTGTGTGTGTGTGTGTGTGTGTGTGTGTGTGTGTGTGTGTGTGTGTGTGTGTGTGTGTGTGTGTGTGTGTGTGTGTGTGTGTGTGTGTGTGTGTGTGTGTGTGTGTGTGTGTGTGTGTGTGTGTGTGTGTGCGGGTTGAATACATGAATGTGAATATACTGTGTGTGTGTGTGTGTGTGTGTGTGTGTGTGTGTGTGTGTGTGTGTGTGTGTGTGTGTGTGTGTGTGTGTGTGTGTGTGTGTGTGTGTGTGTGTGTGTGTGTGTGTGTGTGTGTGTGTGTGTGTGTGTGTGTGTGTGTGTGTGTGTGTGTGTGTGTGTGTGTGTGTGTGTGTGTGTGTGTGTGTGTGTTCAGCGCTTTGCCTCTACAATAATCTGAGTGAACAAGAAAATTACCAAGGGCTTGGATGTTATAATGATTACAAAGACGTTATCAATAATTTGTGAAATTAACTTAGAAGTCGTTAAATGAATAGAATTTGCTTGATTCCTACTTCACATACAAAAATGGGGGAAGAGAGGGGGATGAGAATGCTAGTTAAGCGGCCATATAAATGCAGATTAAGTGGATTCATTTAATTAAACTGAGTAAAAGGAAGAGGAATATAGATATAAATGGGAGGAGGACATGTTGAAGGGAAATAAATTAATGGGAGATCTATTCAAAGGGACCAACAGAATCCCCATAATATAAGCTGATATCATATTATAATGTGTGTGTGTAGGCGATGAGTGAATGAATGAAGCCCCTGCAAGAATATGTAAGGAAGCAAGCTAAGAGAATAATAGAGGAGAAGGAGAGTTGGTGGTGGAATAATAAATAATAAATTATAATAAAAGTGGTGTTGGAATTGAAAGGGAAGGCAAGAAGTAAGGAAGAGAAGAGAAGAGTAGCTACCCTTAATATTTACTCTTCAATCTTTTTTATAAATAACTTTTTTCTGATTGTCTAAAATAAACTAATATTTTAAGATTAGTTAAAAATAATAAATGTGTTAAAATTGTCATGTCTTTTCTAAATATACCCTTATTTATATATGAGAGAGAGTGAGGGAAAAAATAAAAGAGAATAGATAATGATTAAATAAAAAAAAATAGTGGAGAGTGATAATTAATATAAAGTTATATATTCATAAGGGTAAAAAAAATATTTTAAATTTTGAAACATAAAAAGAATATTTATGTTAAGGACCAATTCTAAGGAAAGAGAGAGTTGCTTGAAAACAGAGTGCCAACACGCATTTGATGTCAAGGGACAAGGCGCCATGTGTTGTAGGTTTGCTTTCTCCCACTTGCTCTCTCTACTTCTTTCTTTTTTGTTCCAACGCTCTCTCTACTTCTTTCATTTCACACACACACACACACACACACACACACACACACACACACACACACACACACACACACACACACACACACACACACACACACACACACACACACACACACACACACACACACACACACACACACACACACACACACACACACACACACACACACACACACACTCTCTCTCTCTCTCTCTCTCTCTCTCTCTCTCTAAATATTTTATTATGGGTTAAGGGGTAAATCTATCAATGATGTTTTAAAAAAAGAACATATGGCGCGCGCGCGCGCGCACACACACACTCTCTCTCTCTCTCTCTCTCAATATTTTATTATGGGTTAAGGGGTAAATCTATCAATGATGTTTTAAAAAAAGAGCATATGGCACAGTTATCTTTTAGAAGGGGTAAAAATACTAATGACCGATTAAAAATGGGTATCCACCACAAAAATCGTTAATCCGTACTAACGTTGTTAGGGGTTTTCTTCTCTTATGGTTTAACGTCGTTAATACGGATTTAACGGTTTTTGTGATGGATGCCCCTTTTTAATTGTTCATTGGTATTTTTATCCCTTCTAAAAGATAATTATGTCAAATGCTATTTTCTTAAAACATTATTAATAGATATGCCCCCTTAACCCTTTTATTATTTAATACATATGTATCTATGCTTTGTTGGATCGTCAGCGAGGCCTTGCTTCCCCTTACACACACCTCCTTCTCTCCATTTATATCCTGTAAGGCCCCCGTTTATTATTTTTCCATCATCATTTATTATTTGTTATTGTCTATCATTAATTGTAATACTATTATTTCCGTGAGAAGGCTACATAAATTGTTCGTACTCTCTCTCTCATATGTGACGTCTTCTTCCTCGAAACCTGATCGCCAAATCTCATTGACACACTTGATTTTTGAAGAGTTAAAAATAAAACAGAGATAAAACAACAAGGGAAAAACTGAAAATTAATGTAGAACTAACTAGTGGTTAAGGGTTACGTTGGATTCTCATTCATTTTTACAAAAGAATACATCAAACCTACCAAGATGAATACAGTACAGAGGATGGTCGCAGGTGGAAGAAGAGAAAAATGAATGAAGAGAGATGAGAAAAGGAAGGTGAAGTAAACAAATTGAAAATTTGATCCCTCATTTCTGGGTAATTCACTTTCCACCCCTTCTCCCTATTGGATGGAGTATTCCCCATTCTCTCCCCTCAAAGTCAACGCATCTCCCTCTCTCCGGTCTCTGCCTTTGTCTATCTTCAGCCTCTCATATTTTCGGCTTTTTTATCATAATACTGCACACAGTAAATTATAATACCAAAATACTATAAAGTTGAAACTATTTACCATAATACTACACTTAAAATCGTTCTTGTGAAGAACGATTTTAAATTTGTGAAGAAGTCGTTCTTGCGAAGAACGAGTTTTAGTTCTGACAAATGCAAAATCGTTCTTGCGAAGAACGATTTTAGAAATCGTTCTTGCCAAGAACGATTTCTATATGATGTGATTATTTTTAAAATAATTAAAATTGGTGTCAGGAATCTGTTCGTACGCGCGTGCTTCTCTGCTACTGCTTCCTCCTTCCCAATACATATATTCTCTTTAATCATATCACAAGCAAAGCAAACACGTGAACACGTACGTACAGGCAGTGGAATTGTTTTATATCATTGATTGCTTAGGCCTCTCTTCTTGGACGTGTATTGCTTTATATAAAGCAATTGCTTCGGCCTCTCTTCCTCCTCCGAGCAGAGCAGAGTTCATTTTGTTGCATTGCTTCAGCTTCTCATCCTCCAAGTAGAATTCGTTCCGTCTTCTCTCCTCTCATTTTTCTTTAACTTCTCTTCAATTTTCTCACTCAAGTCCAGTTTTACTCAAGTTTTTCTCAATATTCATGCGTTCTCACTCTGCACTTCTTTTCTCCCATCTCATTTTTCTGTAGGCTCTCTCATTCTCCTTTGCTTTGTTGATCTTTGGTTATTTGCATCGGTTGTTTTTCTTATTACTGTTGTGGGTAAGTTGTTTCTCTAGTTTTTTCTCTTAATTTGGTAGTTTGTAATATGTAATTTGAATTTTTTTTTTTTGTTACACTTGATAACTATTATTTGACTATTTTTTATTTTTAGGTGGTCAGTGGTTGGTTCAACAACTTTGAAAAGCAGAATAGGTGCCTCTTATTTTGACTGTAAGTATTATCCTAAACTATATGGTAATATAGGTTAGTTTTGAGACTTTAAAATTTAAATTTGATCTCTATTTCTAAGCATGTGATTTCGTCTATGTGAACCTTATGTCATGATATTAGCAAATATGTTTTTATTTTGAGGAACCTTAATTGCGAAACTTTATTTATATATTTATGATATTTGCCAAAAGATTGGCTGACCCAAAAACTTTAATGTTGGTAGGATAAAACTTAAAAAAAAAAAAGAAAAGAAAAATCCCAACGTATGTAGTGGTATGTAATATTTAAAAAATAGTTATAGATTAAAATTTTAGAATATATAAAATATTTAGAATATAGGTATGTGTAGTTAAAATAAAGATAGATTTTAGTAAGTATATATTCCTGTTATATTTATATAGTAATACTGATTTTATATTATTTATACATAATGTCATTGATAAAACCATAAAGGACGTTTTTCGAACATTTAGACCAAAATGACATTTTTGAAATTACGGGTATTTTTCTGTAATTTTCTCTGACATTCTTACAGTTAAAAAATAAGTTTTCAGACGTGAATTTTAGATGTTGGGACCCAATTGAAATTTTGTAAATTCGGGGTATTTCTATAATTTTCTCTGATATTTTTACAGTTGAAAGTGAAAGCTAATATTACAGAAAAACCCTTATTTCTGTCAGAATTCTCTTCCGGCCACACACAGAAATTTATTTTCTATTTTAGTCCTTATAAATCTTTTTTGTTTCAGAAAAAATATTAATAAAAAAGTAAAAAAATAAATAATAAGTGCGCCAAATTTATGATAGTCAATTTTGTATATTTCAATGATAATATATATTAATTTTTAATTAACCAAAAATATGATAAGAAATAAAATATATTTTGAAATGCGTTGCCACAAAAATTTATAAAAAAAAAGTAGTGAAAGGTAAATGAAGAATAGTATTTTATATTTTATTATGATTATTTCTTGGTGTTATGCATAATGTGATGAGACAATTATGAATATTTTTTATGATGATTTTTGTAAATGTGATATTGTGAATTTAAATTGTTTTGACAATTTCATTTAATTTTATTAATAATTGTAATGTAATATTTAGGAAGTAGGATGAATCATACAAAGGAGTTCGTTTGTATATTTTCAAATGGACGAATTTGTAACGGCCCATCCGGTGTAACATTTGAGTCTGATAGGGTGAAAATAATCAAAGTTGATCAAAATATTACCTTGAGTAAACTGAAGCAAGTTATCGGACGAAAGCTACAACTTCCTCCCAATCAAATCGTGACAAATATAGTATACAGATATCCTATATGCATAAATCCACCACAGTACCAGACATGCAATTTGGAAGATGACTCGGACATACAACAAATATGGCAGGTGACTCAAAGATTTTCAACTCAATTGACATGTGCAGAGTTGTATGCCAACATATGTGATTTACCATATGATGACCACATTGAATCACAACCAATAATCAATGATGTTGGAAATACACTTCCAGCAAGTATCAGTGAGGTTAACATTGTGGGACAAGAATCCATGTTTACCGGTGACATGGAAAATTTCCACTCATTTGAACCTCTATTATATGGTGGCAACAATGAAGCATCATGTTCAATTCCTCATGTAGAAGACGTCATGGATGAAATCGAGGAAGAGGATGAATATGATTCTTATTTAAATGTTGGTGGTGAGAATGATAATGAAAAAAATATGAAGAGTATCGATGTGTTAACTATGGGTCAAATTGCAATTGGAGAGTAAGGGCATGCAAGAAAGAAAATAGAAACTTTTGGGAGATAACAAAATATCGTGGGGCCCACACGTGCTTGAGCACATCATTGACTCAAGACCATCCAAAGTTGGATGCTGATGTTATATCATCTTGTATTGTGGCAATGGTAACTGATAAGCCAGATGTGAAGGTCTCACAAATTATCGAGAGAATGCAATCAATGTTTGGTTATACTGTGTCATACAGGAAAGCATGGAAGGCAAAACAATTAGCTGTTGCCACTGTTTTTGGTAATTGGGAGACGTCTTATTCCTTACTCCCAAGGTGGTTAGCTGCAGTTCAACACTTTATGCCTAGGTCATGCATACATTTTTCACATAAACAATGCTCTGAAGTCGATTTAAATGGTCAACCAGTTGAAATGTTTCATCGTGTGTTCTGGGCGTTCAAACCATGCATAGATGCATTTTCATACCTAAAGCCCATTGTACAAGTTGATGGAACATTCCTATACGGAAAATATAAGGGCACATTGCTTATGGCCATATCACAAGATGGCGATCGAAATGTTGTGCCACTTGCATTTGCCATAGTTGAAGGGGAGACAAGATCTGCTTGGGCATGGTTCTTATACCTCGTACACTACTATGTCACAAAAGATAGAATGGAAATTTGTTTAATTTCATATAGACATCGTTCAATTTTGGCAGCAGTTGCTCAGCCCCAAGTTGGATGGCAACCACCACAAGCATATCATGTTTTTTGTTTGCGGCATGTGGCATCAAATCTTCACAAAGCTCATGGAACAAATTGGTTGAAAGAGAAGTTTATAAATATTGGTGAGATTTCTCATATTTTTTGTGATCTTATAACTATATGATTTTAAGAACATTGTAACAATATAGTTATTATTTGTAGGATACGCCTATGAACGTCATGTTGTTGATCAACAATTAACAGAGATAGCATTGCATCACGCACCTGCAGCTCAATGGATTAGAGCCATCCCAAAAGAGAAATGGTCACGTGCTTATGACTTTGAAGGTCGACGATTTGGACATATGACTACCAACCTTGCAGAGTGCATGAATAGTGTATTTAAAGGTGTTCGAAGTCTGCCAATAACTGGTTTAGTCAAGGCAACGATGTATAGAGTGAATGAATATTTTGTGAATCGTGGTCGACAAGTTCATGCACAAATTGCGGCTGGACAAGTGTTTTCAGAAACACTAACAAAGAAGCTAGACGTAGTCACACAAAATGCATCTGCCTGTGTTGTTTGTGAATTTAATAAAATTGCAACATCGTTTGAGGTTGTTGAGCCATACAATGTTCAATGTCGTCAATATCGTCGATGTTGCAAGGTTAACTTGAATGAAAAAAAATGTGATTGTGGAGAGTTTCAAGCAGAAAAGTATCCATGTATGCATGCCGTTGCTGCTTGTGCACGAGTTGGCATTGACCATTTGCAATATGTTGATCCTGTATTTAGGTTGGAAACCATGAAAATGGCATATAGTAATGAGTTCCAACCAATCGGAGATGCGACTTATTGGCCACAAATTGATACTCCTACATTAATACCTGACCCATCAATGATTCGAGAAAAAGGTCGTCCTCGCTCAAGTCGCATACATAATGAGATGGATTGGACCACACCCAATCAACCAAACAAGTGCAGATTATGTCGACAAGTTGGCCATAATCGCTCTACTTGTCCACAAAGTTTAGCGTCTAGACAATAAATTATGTGTATCCCTTCACAAATTATTATGGTTAATGAAGATGAAATTATCTTTTAAATTAGTTGAACAATTGTTTTTACCATCTTTTATATTCTTACAAATATTATTTTATTACCTTTTATATTATTTTGCTATTTTTTAAAATTAACCTATGCAGACACATATTACAATGGCACAACATCAAGATGTCATCAATCCTGGCCCAGAGGATAACTCCCTCTTGTACTTACAACACCAACATATTTCAGAAAACGTGTGGAATGACAATGTAAGTACAAGTTATTGACAATATATTATAATTTGTATGTTTTATTGCTAACTTTTTTTTTTATGTTATAGGTTAATAGGATTTTGCACACTAGAAGAGTAATGCATACTACTCGGATGATTGATCCACCTAATCAAATAATTGGATATCTTATATTAGCCGGATTTTATGGTGTTGCTCGAATAGGGCAATTTGATTATGATCGATGTTTGGTCTCTGCCCTTATTGAAAGGTGGCATCCTGAAACTCATACCTTTCATACTACACGTGGAGAGTGTACGATAACGTTACAGGATGTAGCTATACAATTGGGTCTTCCATGTGTAGGAATGGCTGTCATTGGGCAAACTGACTTGAATTGGCTAGATGTTTGTGAGTGGCTTCTAGGTATTAGACCACCTGCAGATAGACTATACGGGCAACGATTGCTTATAAGTTGGTTGGAAGAGAACTTCAATAACCTACCCGAAGATGCCGATGATGTACAAGTTCAACAATTTACTCGTGCATATATTCTCAGGTTAATAGGTGGATACCTCATGCCAGATAGATCGGGTAGTCGGATTTACTTAATGTACCTTCCACTACTTTACAATCTTGAAGAAGCTGGAAAATTTAGTTGGGGATCGGCAGTTTTAGCTCATCTGTATAGAGAACTATGTAATGCTACTAACCCAACTAAGGATGGGATTGGAGGATGCTTGTCATTGCTACATTTATGGGCATGGGATCGCTTCCCTATGATCGCACCACCCTTACCTGTGTATCCAGATCCAAATTTAGATATCTATCATCTCTTACCTCCTTTGGGTTTCAGGTATGCTAAATTCACCTATAAAATGTTTCACATCCATTTATATTATTAAACTCATACAAATTATGATATTATTTTTTGTAATAATAGATGGAAAAATGTTAGACAAAACCCTCGTCCAAGTGCCACGACTTTGCTCAGATATAGGAGTTTCCTAGATAAAATGGTTGATGACGAGATAATTTGGCAACTATATGAATCTTATGAAGTACGCCAATTAATTCCAGAGTTTTGCATACAAACACCTGAAATTTGGCTCGCTTCTGTTCCTTTGATATGCTTTAATATCATAGAATGGCACCACCCTGATCGTGTGATGAGGCAGTTTGGTCGTCAGCAACCAATTCCTGCCCAACCTGTTCATTTGGGAAATTACCACACAATGCAACTACGAGGTAGAACAACTACAAATTGGATTAACCAATACTCAACCTTTATTCAGGCATGGAATACTTGGTCAGATGCTATTGTTAACGCTCCAATGGCACATGATGAACTTGATAGAACGTCTCAATACATGCAATGGTACTGGAGACATACAAGACGATGGATTCAACATATCAGTGGTGATACTGGTTGTGCGGTAAGTTTTTCTTCTAATTTCCATCAATACCATTTTTTCTTTCATATAATAAGTGTTATAACACAATCTCTTTTTATTTATTTCAGTCTGACATAGCAGAGGAGTTATATAGGCTAACAATTAATACTCGTTCTACGTGCTCAAATTGTATTGATTATCGAGACAGAGTTGCTCGAGATCAACGAAACATTTTACTTGCACTTAGAGAACAACGATTCAACATGAGTCGTCAACCTGCTCCCCCAACAATTGAGTTGCCTCGACCACAAATTCCTCATGATAGACCGAGCAAGCGACGTGGCGGTTACTTGTCAACCCAACCACCAGTTGAAAATGAAAATGTTTTAGAACAAGACCCTCCAAATTTTAGTCAGCCTCATTACATGTCAACAACTTCATCATCCCATTTCACTTCTCCTAACCCTACACAACAAGAACCTCATTACATGTCACCATTATTATCTTCCCCTTCCAACCCACCCAATGTTGTTCAACCTCAGTCATTCACATCTTTATTAGATGATCATGCATTATTTTCGACTGAATACAATACTTCTACTTTTGAGCATGGTGGGCCATCAAATGAAGCATTTGTCACTCCTAGACAATCCATTTCTTTAAATGAATCGCCGTGGTTTGATTTAAATACGTCAACGACACAAATCAATGAAATGCTTGAATCTCAAGAACTTGACGTACAACAACAGCAACGACCGCAACAACAACAACGACCACAACGTATGCGGAGGAGACCTAGATGTGGTACAGGAAGTCACTATTTATAAGGTAATTCATTTTCATTTTTCAGTCATATACACTTAATTATAATTTAGTATTAATTGTTTAATACTTTATTTGGTCAATATACTCCTTATCCTATTTTTGCAATCATTATTTCTTTTATTATATAATCACTATCAGTATTATTATTATCATCATTATGATCATCATCATCATCAATCACTTAGCAATCATTGTTTTTTTAATGTAAATTAATCATTAGGTAATGATGAGGAGAGAGGGAGTTTTTTATTGTAACTTAATCATTAGGAAATGATAAGGAGAGAGGGGGTAGGAGAGAGAAATACACTGAAATCGTTCTTCAGGTGATGAATTTTAGAAATCGTTCACCTGAAGAACGATTTTCATTTGCATGGAATTGCGCACCGAAGCAGTCTTAATGAAGAAATCGTTCTTCAAGTGAACGATTTCTAAAATTCATCACCTGAAGAACGATTTTCAGTGTAGCATTTTAGTAAATATTTTCCACGGTGTAGTATATTGGTAAATAATTATTACTGTTTGCAGCATATTAGTAAAAATCCCCATATTTTCCTTCTTTATTCCCTTCCTTCCCCTGATTCCTACGTTGCTCCTTTTTTTCCCATTCACTTAATTACTTCTCTTTCTGTTTCCCTTTCCCAATGTTCAACACTCGCCTCAATGAACCAACACACGCGCGCACAGGGAATTGATCAACAAGTAACAACACTAAAACTGATTCATTAAGAAGAATTTGATCATTTTTTTTATAGTACTACTATTATTAGTATGCGTACGTTGATGGGCAAGATATTATGATGAAGAGGATGCTGACTAATCAATGGTAGGCTTCAGATTTTTAATCTCATCAACATAAGTTCATGGCGGCCGGACACTTCATCACTCTTCTTGAGCTAGATATAGTAGTTGTTAATTTTTGCCATTAATATTTTTGACTAAAGCATCTCTCATGTGTATATATAGGGGTCCTCCTCCTCCTCCACTCTCATCCAACAGGAGAAGTCCCCGTCCTTATGTTTGTTGGCCCTTTGACATTAACTCCCTTTAATTATTAATATTATCACTCTGCTTTCTAGTAGTTTAGCCTATGCGTGTACCCCTAATGACCCACAATATAAATCATTTAAATTAATTTATTGGAATTAAAAAAATCTTAGCTAACTCATTAAATTTGTTTTAAAAAAAATCAATTTTATCCATATTAAATGAAGTTTTGAAGAAGAGAGAGAAATATATCGAGTTATGTTTAAACAATAATCACATAAGCAAAATTGACAAATTAGTATTATTTACTCTCAAGATAAGTAATATTGTGGAGCAATCTAGAAGCTAAGCCACTCGCTGACAAATTTTAATTTATTATTTTTTTGAATACTTATTATTTTATAGCGGCAATAAAAGGAAAATTTTGGATAGTTAAGTTTATAGAGTTAATTTGCTTTTTTCAATCACATGAACAAGCTGGTTTTGTTAACTCATCACGCATCTTGTAACTTACTTTTGTTATTAAATTTAAATTATTTTTATATTTGCTCATTTTCATTTGATTGAAAATAAATATAATAAGTGTAAAATTGTAATTACTGTCTTGTTTTTTAAACCAAAAATATAGTGCTCATTTGGAACAGTGATTGGAATGCTTAAAAACAGCTTTTCAATCATGGTTTACGGTATACGAAGTAAGTATGTGAGATGAATCTTATCTCAATTTACATAAAAAACAGTTTATAAACAATCTCATCACCATAACAAATATGCATATACTCCACAATTATAAGTAACTTTGTTGGCCGACATTACAGCAATGCCTCACGTCATCCTAAATTTATCCCTTCCCCACCAAGCCGTTCATCTCATCCGAGTATTATACTTTCATCAGTATATCTCTACAAACTTTAAAAGCTGCTCCCGCAAATACGCATGTCCTTCCAAGTTAGATGTCATTTATTGTATAGTATTTTATAAATAATTGTTTTATTATTTTTAAATTTCAAATATTACCGATTGAAGGAAGAGTGTGTGTCGACCAGTTCCCGTTCTGCAACACTCCTATTTACATGTGTATACATATATCATGTAGACATGATAAGAGCTCAAAAATCCACACAAAAAATACAGTTGTAAGGAGACGATAACATGTAATATACGTAAGAATTGATTATTTGGTACATAACTTGAGGATGACACTAGTATATAGGAGAAACTTATAATGTACATTTTGGCTTGTTTGTTTGTTTGTAGAGAAACAAAAAAAAAAAACGTCATCTTCCATTCTTCTTACCCTGACCAGGTAAAGCCTTAGTCGAGGGATCTAACTATAAGGCTTAAACGAAAAAAAGAAAGGACGACCCGTAGCTAACAGCTCCCACTTGAGCCACACTGACCTGGATTCCTGGATTGCGCTTGTTAGGACATATCATATCCGTTGTTAATTAGATTATGTCCTCAAGTTTAATGTGTGATTTTGGCTGATACAAGCATAACCCCTCCCTCTCTCTCAAGCTTAAGCTTAATTAATTTATTCTAGAAAAATTGTGGAGTAGTTTCTTCCAGAAGTACTGAGTTGTGGATTAGGTCATCATCCTGGTTCTGAGCTAACCCATCATCAAAGAGCCACTTCTCGATTACAGTCAGGGGAAGCTGATGCGACTCAGAGCTCGGCTTGCTCTCGTCCTGGCACATGTTGCTGTTGGTGTTGTCATCCACAGACACAGATTGTTGAGAAGTATCAGTGTTAAAGCTCCACAGAGAATCTAGAACATTGTTGTTTCTGTTGCTATTATACGTCGTCGTTTCGCTGGACGAACTGGAACCTGTTGTACCCATGTTCGTGAAGTGAGCTCCCAGTGTTGGGTGATTTGGGGATTTGTTCATCCACTTCTGAAGTAATCGGGCTATGTTCTCAGTGCTTGATGCGTAAGGGGATGTTTGGATTGTGGGATTGGATGGCTTGGTTTTGGTTTCAGTGGGCTGGTCGAGGGACAGAGCATGAAACAGAGCCTGTCTGGCCATGTGGATATCTGTTTGAAGCTTTCTCTCCCACTGGCCCTTGGTCTGTGACAGCGAATCGTCTTCTTGGTCGTCACCACCCTCAGTCCCAGTTTGAAGCCCCTTGAGCTTCTTCTTCATATGGGTGTTCCAATAATTCTTTATGTCGTTGTCCGTCCTCTGTGGAAGATACGAAGCTATAGCAGCCCACCTGCATATTAAGAACCCAATTCTTCAATCAGCTCGTATTAAAACCAACTGGATACAGAGAGGCATTATATATATTTGTAAGCACCTATTGCCGAGCAGAGCTTGGAGGTGGATGATCATCTTCTCCTCGTGGTCGGTGAAGTTGCCTCTTTTGATACCAGGACGAAGATAGTTAGTCCATCGAAGCCTGCAACTCTTACTGCATCTCATCAGACCTGAAATCCACACCAAAATCGACAAGTCCTAAATGATCTAACCATTAAAAGAAAACAAAGGAAGAGAAGGCAGAGTACAAAAATAGGACCTGTCTTAGTGGGAACAGATCTCCAATTTCCAGGTCCGTGTTCTTGAATATAAGAGACCAAGATGATGTCTTCTTCGGGAGTCCAAGGTCCCTTCTTGATCCCAATTTTGTCGCAGCAAGGTGGCCTTCCCATCACATTCATTTAACTAGAGACCCACCTCTATGTTTCTGTATCTGCGTGCGTTGCGGGGAACAGGGGGTCCTGTGAAAAAGAGCGAGTTTAGGGGGTGGGATCGCTTGGACGATTCTGAGGAACACAGGCAAGAGCGTACTAGAACTGGGGTTGTGTGGGCTATGTAAGAAAGGGTATATATAGAAAGAGATGAAGTGGGGGTGAGAACAATTAAGTGTGGAGGCTGACCCATTGGGGCATAAGGTAAAAGAGTTTTGATTGATTATGATGAAGCGCAAAGAGGTCAAAAGAGCATTAACTCAAAAGGGAGAGAGAAAGTCGTTTCTCAATAGCCCCGTTCCACACCCATGGGAACGTGAATTGGTAATTTGGTACAATGAGTGAGATTTGAAGCAGTGGAAGGTTGGGGCGTCCACGTACGAGACTGAGAAAAAAAGCAAGGGGTGAATAGTGGAAACGGTGAACATGTGGGTTGGTCAGTGTTAGAGGAAAATGTTTGGATTGGGAGGAGGATGTTATTAAAAGTCATTAAACCTAAAACCTCGTGATGCTTGTTGGGGGATGAGTGAGCATGTATTGTCAACGTTGTTTGCCTTTTCTATTTCCCCCCACGGGCCTCCCCCCTTCTCTCACCTTCCCATAATCCTATGTCGGCCCTTTCATTTTACTCTCCCATTCTTTTTTGTTTTCAACTCAACAAAAATAAACATTACCTCTGCTTCTGAGTCCTATACTTAGAATTGGAGGAGTGATGAACAATACCCTTATAGTCCCAACAAAAAATGATGCAGTATGTGTGGTACTGAAAACGTTCCTCAGATCTTTTTTATAATCGTGACATGATTCAATATTGCGAGCCGGATCATCTATTCATGCCTTTTGGATTGCGAAAAGGATTTTACACTTTCATCTTTTTGGTATTAAGCTCCAGTTTCACACTGCGGAACAACACGGATAATTAATAATTAGCTATACTGAAAAGAGCCATCCTTTTTAACAGGACGTTGTCTTTTCTTAGTTGACAAGAACTTTGATGAGTATGACAGGATTAGCATAAAATTTATATCAACCCTAACTCGCACAACTTGTAATATAGAGTAATATTTAATTACGATTTTTCTTGACAAAAAAAAAATTATTGCCTTTTTATTTATTTTTTCTGGACTTGACTTACTTGTGAAATAATCAGCCAAATTCCATCAATCTAATAATATTGAATTAGAAGTGTTGGGAATTAATATACCATAAATCCTTGCATAAGAGGAATTAAGGAACAAATTCAGGTGCGCGCCGTAAGAGGAGAAGGAACGAGAGGAAAGGACAAATTAAAGGTGGGTGGGGGGGCCATTCTCCCAGCCCAAACACCGACATCACCGCCGCGGTCACTCCTCCATCTATTCCCACATTCACCTCTCATCTCTCTTCAGCCTACGTACCAATCATTTTTATCATAATCTTCAATATACTATGATTCATTCATACGTAAGTCAGAGAAATTGGGATAGGATGAAGTCGGCACATAAAGTGGCGTGTGTCACTTCTAAGAATTTTTTCTTTTATATAACCATTTATCTCTTTTAAACATATTCTTAACTCCGAAACCATAGTTTCATAAGTTTTTTTCGTAAATCGAGATAAAACTCCTCTTACATATTTATCTCAAAAATTAATACAAACACATACTAAATTGAAAATATGAAAAGTTATAATTGTCAGATATTACATAGAAAGCATATATATGTGTGTGTGTAACAAAATATTTTTCAGTTAAGTTAAAAACGGTTAAGTAAGCGTCTTCTTAATTGATTTAAATCATGATTAAAATGATGAATGCATGTATGTATACTTAATCAACTAATAACGGTTATATAGATATATTAGGTACGTATGTGGTTAATTGTGGTATATTAATATAGATGGGGGTTAGCATGGTGAGGGATGGAGTAATGGAGAAAGGTACATTGATCCATTGAATTATGGTGGGCAAGTAAGATGTGTGTGCAGTAGGGGGTTAAGTAAGATGTGTGCATTAGTGTGTGTGTGTGTGTGTGTGTGTGTGTGTGTGAGAGAGGGGATACGTCTTCACCGGTAATAGCTGTGGTTACTATTCCTTTCATTAGTTGCACTTGCTTCTAGCCCCACCTCTATAATCACACACACACCCGTCATAATGGATGACACTGACTCTCTTTGATTTTGATACATCTTAAGCTATCCCCATTTATTTATTTACTATTTATTTATAGTAACCCATTTCATTCTCTTTTCGTTCATTTATATCCCCACTCATCCTTTTCATTTTCACTTTTCTCTTCCCCGACGTGGCTTATTCTCTCTCCCACAAATTTATATGCACCGTCCCTTCTCCATTTTATTAATTAGTCTCACAGTGTCTCTTTTCATCTTTTAACTAATTCAGGCACCCATCATATTCATAAAAGATTGAACTCACAATCCCATGCACACATAAAAAAATTAAGAACATGTTTAGTGTCAGTTGGGACAAACGGCCTCAATCACTCCCTCATAGTTATGTATATATTTTTGCATTGCTGAGCATTACTATAGTTGATGATAATTAACAAATATTTTTTTTTATATTCATAAACTTTCACAAACTAAATTCAGAATAATAATATTGGAGCTGGTTCCGTAGACGTATGCTGTGTATTGAGTACATTTATGAGGAGATATCTCAATTTCTTGGTCTCCAATTACCAAGACAATGCTGGCCTTTGCAATGGAAATATGCCTTGAGAGACTAATATCTCCTCACTCCATCCACAATTCAGCCACTATATATATAGCCAATACCATCATAATCAGGACGTAGCCAGCTACAATTATTAAGGGGGCCAAATTTTCTGTTACCATAATTAACTTGTATATCACTCCTTTCAATTCTTAATATAGGATCTAATTGGGAGTTGATCCTGATTATAAATATAAGACATATTTTCTACATTTTTCAATCTTTTCCTAATTTACCTAACCTATTGATGCTCCCTCAACAATAACTAAACAAAAGAGAGATTGAGGGAATTAAGGAAGATGATTGGGGTGTTTTAGAAAAGAATATGTCATGTTAACTAATATAATCAAATTAGAGAAATATGTTTTATATATTAAGGACCAAAGGAAATATTTTACATATATATATACTCCCTCCGGTCCTTTTTGTAAGCAACTTTTATCCTTATTACGCAAAATGAACTGACGGTTAAGATTAGTTAAAAACAATAAATGTGTCAAATATGTTATATTTCTTTCAAATATACCCCTATTTATGAAAATTGCATAGCAGAGAGAATGTGTAATAAATAAGTAAATAAAAGAGAATTAGTGGTGAGTTGGAGATAATTAATATAAAGATGTGTATTTAATGGGGGTAGAAAAGAAAAAAATAATTTAAATTTTGAGACGCAAGGAGAAAGTTGCTTATAAAAAATACCAACCCCAAGAAAAAGAAAGTTACTTCTTAAAAAGACTGGAGCAACTATATATTAGTGTGTCTACACACGTTACTGAAGGATGCATATTGGGGATTGGGGGAGGTGTTTGGTCCAGGGGAGGGTGTGAAGATAATGCTCCCTACATCTAAAATATTAGTCACGTTGGGGTTTTTATCTTGAAAGTTTTCGTGAAGAAGATGTGGATGGTGGAAAGATTTTTTTTTTTTTTTTTTTTTGGCTCAATGACGAGCAATGCCACCCTATCCCCAACGATAGCCAAATTAGACATATGTCACGTAACCTTATGCCAATGTATGATTTCATATGAGCATGACCGTGCTTTTTCTTAACTGGTCAATATTTTCTCGAAGTTTTTATGAAGGATCAATGGGTTTTCGAAAGCAGTTCAATTTTTGTTTACTTATAATATAGAATTTTAAAATATGCAACATATGTAAAATTATCTATTTGATCATAACTGTCTTATCCACCATTACAAATGTAGGGTTCTTAAAAAAAAGGACTAGTATGAAGTTATATTGCTCATTTTCAAACCTCCCCGCATATACTTGACACAGGAGGAAACATTTTACATCCTTGACTTAAATCGAAATGAAAGCGCATGTTGAGGTGGAACAACGCCACGGATTCATCAATTTCATTTCAACACGGGACCTTTCATGAAGAACTTATCCCGTATAAGTGATCGACAGCTTCATGATTGTTATTATTGGTAGAAGTTAGTCAAACTAATCACAATTTAATTGTTTTGTTCCCCATTGATCCATCTTCTCTTTAATTTGTAAGTGACCTGCTGTTCTTGTCTGAGGAGTTTGTCAAGTTATTAGTTACTATTACTACCACAACAGTCTTAAGATATATATTGACTGCCTTACTTAGATCTTCAAAATATTAAGTCCTATAAAAATTAAGGAGTTGTATTATATAAGTCCTATAATCTTCAATTTCTGGAGCCTTATAGCCCAGATAATACTAATTAAACACTTTTTTTTTTTTTAAGTGTGAGATTATGAATTCAAATCCTCTATAAAGTATATGACGAATAATAATAATGGCGGCAGTGCTCTATATTTATATATACGCGCGATCTCTTTTATGGAAGATCAAGACAATTTAATGCAACGTTGACCTCAAACATTGTACTAGTCGATTGGGTAAAATAGGATGAAAGAGAATATGGTAATTATAATTAGAAATGGTCTATCAAAGAACAATTAGATCCTCTCATCAAGTGGTACGAGAATAGTTAATTAGTTTTCTTTTGACCAAGAATAGTTAATTCGTTGAACGCGTTATTAATGTTATAGTGATTCATTTCAGGTAGAATAATGTCGTGCAGGACTATACATAAGGTGGAATTATCTTGTTTTGTAAATTACGGTGATTACTTGAATTCATAAAGAATAAAATTAAAACTTCTCTTCTAGAGTTAACTACTGTAATAATCTTTTTCTGGCCACCATATATTAACAAAAACGATATTAACGTACGTGTAACGAGTTTGTACCGTTATATAATATATATTGCATGCACGGACACACCTAGATATTTAATCGATTAATTATTTATCTTTATCCGGAAAAAAAAAAAAGAAAGAAAGATCGTGATGCAAGGTGAAATAAATAGCGATGAACAAGAAATGGGAAAGTCTCTTGTAGTTGTTATCCTATCTTTGTCCAGGACGACTCGTAAGAGTTTGCAGCATATATATGTTGTTACCCACAAGGATGAAAAATATCAA
This sequence comes from Inga laurina, assembly GCA_963855925.1. NCBI lineage: Eukaryota > Viridiplantae > Streptophyta > Magnoliopsida > Fabales > Fabaceae > Inga > Inga laurina. The sequence goes on from OY979713.1 coordinate 42,110,033, forward strand.
AATCGTTTTATATGATGATGATGTGTACAATTATTAGTAATTTCATTTGTGTCATATAATAATCTCATTCATTACTGACGACAAAGTCACACTGGTCACTCTTCGTAACGGTGCATGCTTCTGTCCTTCCTTTTCCTTATTTTGATATCAACTTTAATGTCTGAGTTAAATCCTATCGCTCAAAATCTCTCCACTAGTTCAGTGTATGACGTGGGGTTGTTTAAGAAGGGCCACACTTGTATAGATCATTATTTATAATATAAAATAGACAGCACATGAGGCTTGGTGTCCTATAAAGTATCGCACACGCACATATCAAAATCTCTCCACTAGCTCATCAGTGTATGACGTGGGGTTGCTTAAGGAGGGCCACACTTGTATGGATCATTATTTATAATATAAAATAGACAGACCATGTTGATAATAAGTTCAACGCTTGATATCCTATTACTTTAATTTTAGATAATTTTGTAATGAATAGAAAATAATTGTGAAAGGGATGATCGATATGGAATCAAGACAAGACAACAAATCACAAGTAGTAGAGGACAAGAAATTCAAAATAAGGTATAGAAGAAAATAGGGTTAAAAAGAAGAATATATAAACAGAGAGAACTATGATAAATTAAAAAAAAAAATAGCGCACTGTAAATTAGAATGTTGTTAGTTGAGGTGATAAATGGGCTTACTCTCGTAAAGAGAGAATACAAGTTTAAATCTCAAAAAACGCTCTTATTATGAGAGACAAAAACCCTTTGTATCATAAACCTCAAAAGGAATTATACCATTGACCAAATTTTTTTACAAAAAAAGAATTAGAGATACATGCCAGCTTGAGACGATGGAGTAAAAAGAGAATGTTCAAGCACATGTAAATTGGTTGGATGGACTTTGACTCTGTCAACATGGAGAGATAAAGGCTGAAAGGGAAAATAGAAAAATATACACTTCTTCGTGTCTTTAATATAAAATATATTTAGAGAGTTGATCTTGGTCCAAAGTATAAGATATATTTTTTATATTTATCAATATTTTTCTAATTTATCACTATTGATGCCCCTCAACAATAATCAAATAAGAGAGAGAATATAATGAGGGAATTAAGGAAGATGATTAGGGTATTTTAAAAAATACATGTCATATCCACTAATTTAATTAAATTTTTTAATATAATTAAATTAGGTAAATATTTCTCATATTAAGGATAAGAGGGAGTATAATGCATAGAGACAAAGGTGCCGCCAATAAATAGCAATATATATTATGGAAGAGATAAATTTTATATGAGAGAGAAGAGGGAATAAAACATTATATTTAGAATCAGAAACTCCAAAAAATGACCATACAGGATCAAAAAGGGTAGTTTATAGATATATAACAACTTTCTGTAGACGTGGTTTATTATGATATTACAGGTAATATGTGTAGATGTTAGAATATGGCATGAGAAGAAAGGTTAACTGGGAATTGAAGGAATGAAATAAAGATTCCCCATTTGTAATATAAGCAACTTCAACTAATTTATTAGAACAAAAAAAATGATAGTTAACTCATTAAATATATATTAAATTAAAAAATAGGGTTAAGAGGCAATTTTGTCTCGAAAGTTTCATCGAAGAGCAATTTGCCACGAAAGTGTCGAAAAGGAAGCAACTTTATTTTAGCTGTTATCTCAGTTAATTTTGACCGTTAGTTGACTAAATATGATGAGCTGGTAGTCCACATGTCATTCGCATCATTTTTTTAATGTGTAAATTTGCGTGGAAAGTCTATGTGTCATCTATTTCATCTTTTTTCAAAGTTAGATTTAAAATTTCAAGGGTAAATTTGCACTTTAATAAAAATGACGTGGATGACATGTGAACTGACAGCTCAGCATATTTGGTTGACTGATGGTTAAAATTAACTGGGATAACGGTCAGGACAAGATTACTCAATTTTTTACACTTTCGTAGCAACGTTTCCTCTTGATAAAAACTTTCGAGGCAAAAATGCCCCTTAACCCTTTTTCTATTAATATATATGCTAAAAGTGGCTTATATTGTGGACCGAAGAAAAGGGGGCAGATATGTTGATGTAGAGTGCTAAAGTCGCAAACAGGGAATTGTAACAAGAGTTTAAGCTATCATCAATCCAAGGAGAAGTTCAGCCAAAAAAAGCCAAAAATCCAAGGAGAAGATCGAGGTAGAGAGTGGGACATAAATGACTGGGAAAAATCGGGGGAGACATCAAACGTAACGGGAGATAGTAACGTGGAAAACAAGAAGAAGCCAATTTTTCTTTTTATTCTTGCCAAAAGCCAATTATACGTGGTGACTAAGTACGAGTAATTCTTTTTATTGTGACTCATATTAATTGGGCGGAGAAGGGAGCATGGTGGGGACAGGACGTGGAAATGTGGAGAGTCCAATCAAATCCATTGTATGTTCATTCCACTACCCAACAAAATTGGCCCTCTCTTGTACGCACTGCCTTCCAAAGATTAAAAGAAAAGAGTCTGTGTGTGTGTATTTATGAATTGAACCATTGAGAATTATACTGCTCTATGTAAATGCATGTGGAGGTACTATTAGATTTTCTAAGTATAAGAATATACTTCATCTAAGTCCTTCATGTAACGTCAACGAGATCTTACATTAATAACCTAGAGGTACTATTATGTTTGTCTATCTATGAAATTAAGCTAAGCCAATTTTAATGGGATTCGATATAAAACTGTTACATTCTACTATCGAAGGGGCTGGGTGCGTGGCACGTGTATGGGAATTTGAGAGTAAGATATGGAGGCAGGACACACGTCTCGCTTCAAGTAAATGTCTCCTTGGAACGCCCATATATCACCGATTTGCTGTTATTATTTTCCTTCTCGATTTCCATTCACATACACTTCTTTTTGTAAATTTCAATAACTTTTGCTTCTGTTACGATACGTACATTCAGCTCGAGGGCGACATATCAACAATTAATATGCATGCACGCCCAATTATTTTATCACATTTTTTTTTTTGGACAATTATTTGATCACATTTTTAATACTCGCCAATCTTCCAATTTAGCCGACGTAAATTAAGAAGCCCTCAGCCATATATTACGTAAATAATGCCGTACAAGTAAGGCAACCACTCCCGCTCACCAACTCCTCCATGTCTTATAACATCAACTCATCATTCAATTAACGACCATAATATATAGTCCTAACTCCTAAACAAACTACTAATTTAATACACGTCTATGTTGAAAGCTACTTTCCAAGGATTTCCAACTTCATGCCTAATCCTTCAAATAAACCCTACTGGAAAAATCACTTTTAAGACTGGTTAAAAAAGACATTTTAAACCAGTTCTTGGTCTTGATACAACTGGTCTAAAAAGTCTGCTACTTTTTAGACCGGTTATAGAACCGGTTTCAAAAAATTTTTTTTAAAACCGGTTGTTATAAAACCGGTCTAAAAATAAATATTTTTAAACTGGTTATCAGAGGAACCAATCTAACAAGTTCAAATTTTAGACCGGTTTTCTGAAAAATCGGTCTAAAATTGCAACTTTTTAGACTGGTTCTCTCCAAAACCGGTCTGAAAAGTACATTCAAGACCGGTTTTGGAGAGAACTGGTCTTAAAAGCTGAATTTTTTTTTTTAAAAATTTCGTTTAAAAGATATATCTAGCAAGTCATTTCCCCTGTTAAAACATTTCACTCAGCAAACAGTAGCCAGTTCAACGATATTCAAATAAATTTTCTTCTCTTACAGATTATATAACTAACATCTTAATGACATGTGAGAGACTCAAAACTCATTGGAATATATTAAAACTCAACTCCCTTATACTTAAACAGTGCTGGCTGAAACAGAAGCAAGGAAAATAACAATGAATAATAAACTCACAATCATAGACAGAATCATAATGCAAGGAAATCATACAACCATGACAATGCTATTTTGACCAAGTTCCTTATCTTTTTACTTACATACATACATCAAAGATTAAATTACATTAATGATAATGTTGTAATTCATTAGGGCCAAAATACTTTATACACACTCTTCTCAGGTTGATGATCACTAGCAGGTCTAGCTTCGGAGAATCTACACTAAGACGTACACCTCATATCCTTCATTTTCCTGTGACGACGACAAAAAAAGTAGTTATATATACACACCAATAACAATATACATAATTCAAATATAGTTCATGATAATTATTTTAGCTAACTAACCTTCAATGTAGTTTTATAAAGGGATATCCTCCCATATCCATTCATGATGATCGTTTCTTGTGTCGTGTTCATTGTCTGCTTCATCTTCTTCGTTCAATTCTGGTAAACCCCTAGAAAAAGGAGTCTGAAGCAGATCATTCATTGAATGACTTTCCTTATCAATATCAACGACCATTTTTTCTTGAAGAGCTACAGACCACATTTTATTTGACTGATCAGTAACATAGAATACTTGTTTCGCTTGATATATCATAATAAAAGGTTCATCTCTAAAACTTCTACTATTCAAATCAACCAATGTAAATCCCAAATGATCATTCATCACATCATTGTTGATATCAACTCACTTGCATTTGAAAATGGGAAGTTTAACTTTAACATAATCAACCACCCAAATCTCTTCAATCACCCAATAATAAGGTATTGCTGCCAATCTAGGATTCTTATCTTTTGAACTAGAGAAGTGCATAGATTCAGCCACTAATATAACCCCACTGTTCTGGACAATGCTCCTATCATCAAGGGACTTCGTGTAAAATGTATAACCATTGATCACAAATGAAGTCCAACTTATGACATTAGCCTCAAGACCACGTGCTAACCATTTAATTATATCAGAAACACATTCTTCGCCATCAACCATTTGTTTGAACCAATGTACAAAAGTTTTGTCATGCTTCCTAATTAACCTTTGTTTAGTCATTCGACTATTTCCTTTTCGTACAATTTCTTTATGAGCATTAATGTAATCTTGAACTTCATCAACATTATTCAAGATGTACAAGTGGACTTGTTGCAATTCATCAGGATTCATACTCTTTACTGAAACCTTGCGTCTACCGCCTTCTTTGTCATAACGTTCAGGAAGTCCAATGTGTCCTACAGTTGACAAGTAATCTTGACAAAACTCCATAGCTTCTTTAGAAACATATTTCTGAACAATAAATGCTTCAGGCTGGTTAGGGTTCTTCACATACCCTTTTAGGATTTTCATAGTTCTTTCAATTGGGTACATCCATCATAAATAGATAGAGCCACACAACTTGATCTCCTTGACTAGATGAACAATTAGATGTACCATGATGTCAAAAAAAGAAGGAAGAAAAAGCTTCTGAAGCTGACACAAGATCAGATATCCTTCATTTTTCATTTCATCTAATTTTTCTGTCTCAATAACTTTACTACAAATAGCATTGAAGAAGAAACAAAGTCTAGTCAAAATATATTGAAGATCATATTCGGCAATGCCTCAAATAGCTACTGGGAGCAGTTTTTGCATTCAGACATGACAATCATGAGACTTTAGCTCCACTAACTTCAAGTCTTTCATCAACACAAGCTTCCTAACATTTGAAGAATATCCTAAAGGAACTTTGATGCCATGTAAACAGTCACATAAGCTTCTTTTCTCATCCTTAGACAAAGTATGAGCAGCTGGAGGACAAAAAGTTCTCTTACCATATGGCTTTGGATGCAAGTCTTCTCGTATCCCCATTTCTTGCAAATCTAATCTTGCCTTTATGTGAAGCAGTGTCCCAACAATACTATCACAAACATTTTTCTCCACATGCATGAAATCAATACAGTATCTCATATTAAGCTTCGGCCAATTGGAAGATTGAAGAAGACATACCTCTTTTTCCATTTACTTTTCTCATTACTATTCTTTGTAGTCTTACCAAAGATAACATCCATATTTTTTACCTTTTCATAAACTTGCTCCCCAATCAATGCCTTCGGAGCATCTTCAAACTCTGGTCCACCAAAAAAAGCTTTCTTTAATCTGCGATACAGGTGGCTTGGTCTAAGAAATTTCCTATGGCCAAGATAAACTGTCTTTCTTCCATGTTGAAGTTAATGGTAGCATGTTCCTTCTTCATAAATCGGACATGCTTTATGGCTTTTAACACTGTAGCCTGACAAGTTTCCATATGCAAGGAATTCATTTATAGTACAAAAGATTATGGCTTGGATTTTAAAAACCTCCTTCTTGTTCACGTCAAAAACATCAACACCTTCGTCCCACAACTCTTTCAAGTCTTCGATCAAGGGTTCCAAGTAAACATCTATGTCATTTCTGGGTTGTTTTGGTCCCGAAATCAACATAGATAATATGATGTACTTTCATTTCATGCATAAAAGAGGAGATAAGTTGTAAATTACCAACAGAACAAGCCATGAACTATGTATACTGCTCAAGCTACCAAAAGGATTCATGTCATCCGTGCTAAGCCCAAGCCTAAGGTTCCTAGGTTCTTCACTGAAGGCAGGAAATAATTGATCTATTTTCTTCCATTGAGAAGAATCAGCCGGATGTCGAAGCTTTCCATCGGATATCCTCTCATCCACATGCCATCTCAAATTTCTTGCATCGTTTTCATTAGCAAACAAGCGCTTGAACCTTGGTATGATTGGAAGGTACTACAATACTTTTGTAGGAGCGTTATTTGATTTGTACATCGGGGTTTCACATATCAGATACCATTGTTCCTCTTCATACTCTTTTCTATATAATATACAATCATTAGGGCATGCATGGATCTTTTTACACTTCATCCCTAGTGGACACAATATTTTCTTAGCATCATAGTATCGAGAAGGCAACACATTATCATCTGGAAGCATGTCCTTAAAAGCCTCAAGCGTTTTTAAAAAAAACTCTTATTGCTACATCCATGTCGTGCTTTCAAGCTTACCAATTTCAATACTGCTTTCAACAATTGGTACTTTTTACACCCCGGGTACAATGGCATCTCAGCATCACTACACATATTACCATATGCATGTGATTGCTCAAAAGTTTCTTCTCCTACATCACGAATAATATCCTCTATCCGATCATCCGTATCCGTGTCATTATCATTAAAGTTCACTCCCCCTATTGAGATGAACTTGGCATTTCTAATTCTTCACCATGTCATACCCACATTGTATAACTCTTACAAAATCATTCACAAATTAAATGTGTATATATATCTGTAATACTTAGTCGCTTCTCATTCAAACATATACACAAGGGCAATAAAACTTCCTACTACCATCATCGGCATTTCTACTAGCGAAGTCTTAAAAACCCCTCACCCAATTATCATATTCAACACTCGTTCGTTTAGCGTTTATCTAACTATGATCCATATATATCTCAACACTTCTAGCACCCTATATCCAACAACAAAAGGATAGACAAAAAAAACAATAACAATAGAGTTTTAGATATTTCAACGAAATTAATAGACACCATTTGAAACTAGTATTGTTTTAACAAATCAATGACACTGACAATAATCAAACAACCACACTAAATTAAAATAGAACATATATTAATCAAAGCCAAATATCACAGGGATGTAATTAAAAATCAGAGCATATATCTAACAAGAATATGCAGATTTAATTTTTTTTCCAGATTACATTTAAGTGCTCAAAAGCAACAACAAGAACCATTTTTTTCATAAAACATTATTAATTATTGAACAATGTACAACTAAATAACAGATCGAACACTAACCTAATTGAAGACCAAGGAGTAAGTTTCAACCCAAAGTCATGGTGGCGTCGACTGAGGTTAAAATAAAGTCCTCAAATTCACGGCATAGATAAAGGGAAGTCAAGTCAGAAGAGAATGGTCACTGCGGAGAATAGAGGTGGCGGCGGAGAAGACTGACGATAATCAAAGAACATCGACGACGAACACAGCAACGACAGCGGTAATGATGGAGGAGAGTTGAGCAAATGAGGGACGGGACGCCATGGACGAGTTCAGTACAAACACGAACAAAGCTCACAAAGAAATGGCAAAAAGAGAAAAAAGGGTTTATAGAGCGCGCGACCTGGGCGCGAGAGTAAAAATACAGGCGAAAAATCTTACCTTTAAAACCAGTTATTATTAAAAATCGGTCTTAATATTGTGAAATTTCACATTTAAGACCAGTTTGTACAAAAAGCGGTCTTAAATGTAACATTTAATACCGGTTTTTGTACAAACTGGTCTTAAATGTTAAAACATTTTTAATCTTAAAAATGTTTTAACATTTAAGACCGATTTTTAATAATAACCGGTCTAAATAAATTTTTTAAGACCGGTCTTAGAAATTCAATATAATTACAAAATTGTCACCGCGCAAATTTTTAAGACCTTATTCATCAAAACCGATCTACATGTGACGGTTTAAGAGGGTTTTTTCCTATAGTGAAAATATTACACACTACTCTACACCCTTTTCATTTTACAAATATCTTGCATATATGTACTTACAATTTTAATTTTTAATTCACGCGCGATCTCTTCGTATCTTTTTTTTTTAATTATAACCCACACCCCAGGTGCCAGGTGGTTTTATATATATTTGAGAAAAAAAAAAAAGCTTAATAAATGAGAATGGAGAAAGTTCAAAGAACTGATTTAACGGGGGAGTTCTCTGCGTCGAATTGCTTGGACAATTAAGATCGCCCAAGCCCTCAAGGACAGTAAATAGACTCCTTCAGTTATTAAAGAAACATGGGTGAGTAGTGGCCGTACACGTGGACGGAATGTACGTGGACGTATGAGAACAGGGCATATTCATTGGAACTTAACCGGCCCGAAGGAACCAAAGCCCAAGGTGGTCGGCCAGCTGGCCCATGATGACGCCAGCATAACTAAAGTGAAGCAGCGATTTGGCCGTATCCCCGAGTTTGGGTGCCACGTGTGATCAGATGTGGGTCGGAGTTCGGGGCGGACCTATCCATGCCGTTGAAAATCCGACACGTAGCACTTTGGCGGGCGCATTTGTCAATGTTGATCTTCCACTTGCCTCTTAAAGTCAAACCATGCTTCTAGCCTCAGAAAACGACACCTCCCGCACTTGACTAGGACCTACGAGTACTGCCAAATAATGAAATCCCTCTCGTCCTTGATATAAGGTACTAAAAATCGGATCGGACATTAAACCGGTTAAGGTACTGGGTTAAAGGTCAGTGGTTTAGACTAGGATCAATTAAAAAAAATATATAATTTAAATGTTTATACATACCATTCAAAAAACCATATGAGAGTTATTTTTCAATTTATAGTCCAATATAACCTCATGAATTTAATACCTACAAAAATATCATTAAGTACATAAAGATTTTTCCCCAACCAATGTTAAGAGTATTCCACAATCCTTTTAAATATCCTTATAAATAAAAAAATGTTAGAAAAATATTTTAAAAAAAACCCAAACCGTTACTAGTCCGGGTCAGGCAGATTCACACCGGGTTCACCGGTTTTCGCTCAACCAGACCGGACCAGTGACAGGTTCACCGATTTCAGATCTGAACCAGCTGATCCGATCTAGTTTTCCATACACTGCCCAAAAGACGGAAAAAAACCAAACAAAATATAATATAAAAATTCCTTAAAATCTCTAATTTATAAATAAGTTATGTGAAATATTAGTGTAATAAAATCAAAATTTGAAAAATCCGAAATATAGTCGGTAAAGCACATCAAAAGCTATTTTCCAATTTGGACCCCCTCTCTCTCTCTCACGGCTGAAGCTCTTCATCATGTCATTGTCCTTATATAAATAGTGATAAGTTTATAGGCATTTACTGACAAGTTTTTAGGCTTGTTTTAACAATTAGCGATATCTCTATTAACAACACATTTTGATTTCGTACACAAAACACAAATGAGATTGAGAAACAGCTTTATAGACTGATGGTGATGACAAACACCTTCACTACAGCAATGAAAAACTTCATTGGCGATGAGGAAAAGCTACCCTAGTGACAAGTAAATGCTTCAACAAGCCACCCACAATGAAGAGGTTTCGATAACTATGAAGATTAGGTGATGTTGAGTGTTGTTTATCCAACAACGACAGTGATGATGAAGAGCTTCAGTCATGAGTGGAAGAGAGGAATTTGAGTCGGGGTCAGTTTTTAGCGTGTTTTGACTGTTTTCCTAAAAGCATTTCAGTCTTGTCAATTTCAATTTTATTGTAATAATCTTTTGCGGGACTTGTTTGCAAATTAAAAATTTTAAGAGACTTTATGTCATATGTTGTCTAACTTGGGGCCTTAATGCAAATTTCCCCGAAAAAAAAAAGATAGAGCGCAGAAATAAAAAGAAAACAGGTTAAAATGATCAACAAGATCAGTCTTGTAATTTGTATGGGAGGGGAATGGGACCCGCCACCCGAGACATGAGAAAATAAGGAGTCAAAAGAAAATGCTTATAAATGAGTTTACTTTAAGAGTTTTATAATAATTTATATTCTCCCTCCAATCCCAATCCCAATCCCAAATATAGGCAGGCGCCTTCTAAAAAAAAAATTGTTGTTCCTTAATATTAGATAGTACTTGATAAGTTATTAATGAACCTTTTCTAAACATTACCCTTATCATAAATTATTGACTAAGTAAAGATTTGGAATCTAATTTGATATTATTTCTCTATACTTTTTAACATGGGTAATGTTTGAAAAATATTTAATTTTCAGATAGAGTAAATAAGTCAATTAATTTTGGTAGAGGTAGCTCATAAAATGGATAGAATGGAGTATATGACAATTTTTCTAACAAGTCAAGTTCGTTCATGCTAGACATCATAACAAGTTAGTAACTGATGGCTAGAGAAGGGTATTTTTTCTTTTTATACTTATTGAACATTCAAAATTTAGGTAAAAAATAGTTAAAATACTAAAGATTGCAGTCACAAGAGTATGAATTTTAATCTCGATGATGATACAAAGACCATAATGTTTTTTTTTTTTTTTTTGCCAGCATACAAAGACCGTAATGATAAGCAAACGTAAAGACTCGTATAATTAAACAGCCTTAAATTGAAGCATGTTATGATTCTGATAAATTTTCAAAACATAACTCATCTAAATTTTAAAACGAAAATTAAAAGCTGTGGTATTTGGAGAAAAATGAGAATGATTGGGGGCGCATACATTAATTGAGGTTGGGATAGATATAGAAAGAGGACGTCCTTGAGAGTTGAGAGATTGGTGGCCTTTTGCGTATTAAGATTTTGGGGCTTATGTTCTCATCACAAACTTTTTCACAATATAATATAATATTTCTTTTGCCAGCAACACCAATATAATATAATTGCACCTACCACCTTTCCATTTTTGTATGTTCTAAATGAATAATTGATGAGCACCTCCTTATCCTTTGCCCCTCCATTTCCCTTTTCCCTATCAGATTCAACGACTTACGACTTAAAGGTGATTACGTACCAAGCTAATTCTTTGTACCAAAATTTATAAAAAAAAAAATCACATAATTAAATTTAAGTTTCTTTAATCTGAACTCTGTTCATTTTTAGATTCAGTGGTCATAATTTCATGTTAATTAATGTCAATTTTTTAAATAATAATATGAGTATTGAACTTACTTATTCGCAAAACCAGCAGGTAGTACATATTTTCTTGGCAATTTGCGCAATATTTGGTGGAAATTCTATACTACTAACTGAAATCTATGAGATATTGTTTCGTCCAATCCATCAACATGGATACAAAGTTACAAACTTGTCACTTACAGGCGTTGATTTCTTACACGCGAGACATATCAAGCTTTATATATATGGTGGTTCAATTGATTTTGGTAATTAACAAGAGTTGTGGGATATAAAATAAGAGCGTAGGGACCAGGGAGGATGAGAAAATAAGACCCCTTTTTACCTTCGAGGAGAATAATGCCCAACGGAAGAAGAAAAAGGAAAAATAATGTGTCAAGAATGGGATTCGAACCCATGCCCTTTCGGACCAGTACCTGAAACTGGCGCCTTAGACCAACTCGGCCATCTTGACTCTTGATATTGCCATTCAAGGAAAATTTATTACTTGTTTGTTTTGGTATGTATAACATATAACCCACAATCCACATTTCCTGCTACTAATACCAGGAGTGTTTGAAGTGTCCAAATCCGATCACAAACATTTTAATCTCAGAATCTTCTGTTCCGACCGAGATCCTTGAGATCCCTGTTTCTTTTTTTTTTTTTTGAAATTTTTTACCTCATAAATTAAATTATCCTTTTATTTTTATATTTTTTACCTCATAAATTAATTTGTCATTTGATAAGATGTGCATCACATCTTTAATTGAAATTAAAAAATATATATAGTAATGCTAATCATAACTATATATTATATAATAATAATAATAATAATATTCTTCAACTCAAAATCAATTTATATAATTATTATGCCTTCATTCGTTGTTAAATGATCACTTTTAATAATAGAATATAGAGAATTTAATTAATATAATAATTTTTTTAAGTTTAATATTTTTTTAAAAAAAATAAACAGAGATTTCCTAGTCAAAAATCGGACCAGTAACCAGGATCCAGGTATCCCGGTGGTGTCCCGAATTAACCCCCCGAATTAATTCTATAGCTGTACAATGCTGTTCTGCCCTGCACCGACAAATCATTGCTTTCCAACGGAATGAAAATGTTCATCTATGAAATCGATGGTCGTTCAATCGATAATATAATAGAAAGTGATAGGATAAAAAAATAGAAAAAAATAGGTAACATCAGTACATTACCCATAGAGAATTTTTTAAAAAATAAAATAATAAGACCATGTCCATCTTCCTAACCAAAATACACCAAAAAAGTTTATATGTCCATATCATGCAATTGAAATGCTCTATTACTTACAAGGCTGTCCAAATGGTAAGATAAAGAAGCTTAAGCTAAACTAAGAAGAATAACAATAATCCGGAAAGGACAAATTGTACAACCTCCATCGTTCCTGTAGTCTATAATTCTATATCAAAACCAATTCTGAGGGGCATGACAGTTGTGTGCAGCTGGAGATCATCAATACTTGCCTTGTTCTTGATTGGGTTTCCACGCCTTTCTGTTGACACGATGTGTCTCATAATTCACATTGATGAGCATTTTGGGGATGGCTTTTCACAACTTTTTGTGATTTGATGCTCTATGCTGCACTCCACCTAATTCACCGGACAAATCACTAATGCTTAACTAACTTGAGTACACTGAACCACCTTGCTGCCTCCTATATTTTGACTCGGCAAAGTTTGCCAGCAATAAAGACTTCAAACGGAAAGGTAACTCTTGAAATATTTTTGTCAAAAAGTACATAACAAATCTCCCGCACATTTTGCAAGTTGTGATCATATTCAATAAAGCAAATAGCAAATCTCATGCAATACAACTATAGTCATTAGCTCAAAACGGAAGCCTCGTGTCTGACAATGATGAATTGTACATGATATTGAAGGATTCACACAATCACAAGCCTGATTTTCATGGTGGCCTTGTGGCTAAAGATCTCGGGTATAGCCCCTTCTTGAGGTCGTGTTGCTTTTGGGCCTAGACCACCATTATGTTATCCAAAAAAAAAAATCGAGAAACTATTCATGGGTTCATGACACAAGACGGAATTAATTCCAAAGACATTGGTTAGGATAACATAAATATCATGGAGGATTCTTAAGGTTCTGTTGATATATACTAGTCCCCCTGGCAGTCTGGCACATTTGTAGATGCCTCATTCATTGTTTCCCCAGCCAAATTTAGAGATAAAAGTAATGCCTTCACTAAAGTAACTTACGGAATTAAGTTCAAATTTGAAATCCCTCCTGCTATTCCTGAAAATTCCAAAACAAAAAATTCTTAGTTTTTGGTTTTGTTTGTGGATAGAGATACATAAAGAAAGATACAAAAAGCATTTACCTTAAGTTCACTTTCAGATTGTAGGAAGTTCACCGTTTTTATATACATCTACTGGAAGTTCTCCTATCCGGGCAAACAAGTTGCAGATCAGGAAGCCTTTGATCACATCCTCCACAAATTTTTGTCAACAGCTGATAACCTGGTCCCTGATTAGCGTGAATTCATGGTCGGGGGATTTTTCTTAAGTGTCTTCTTATCTCTAACCCCGTCGTATAGCAGCTCATAGGCATAATAAGTTATACAGCCCTTCTTTAACAAGTCTTCCACAACAATCTTAGGTGCTGCTACCTCCTTTTTGTCAGCTTCAAAAATTGTATTAACAGTATCTGGAACAATGCCCTTGGCTACCATAAGGTGGATGATGCCAACAGCATCACGAATCCGGTGCTCCACACAAAGACAATTTAAAACCCGTCCAAATGTTGTCAGTGATGGAATAAACCCCTTTTTAGTCTTCTCCAACAGAAAATTGTATCCAAAAGTAACATTGCCAGTCTTGCAGAAACCATCAATCATGACCCGATAAGTATAGCTATCTGGATCACATCCATTTTCATTCATCTCAGTAAACAGATTTTCTGCTGTATTCATATCAAGCTTTTCAGAGTATGCATTAATCATTATATTATATATTGCTGTTGTCTGAAAATTCCTGTGTTGGTTTTCTGACCTTCTGAAAAAGTGATAAGCTCCATCAAGATCGCCAATCTCACAGAACCCATTGATCAATGTTCCCAAACTCACTGTATCAGGAGTCCAACCCTTGCTTTTCATTTCCCCAAACAAATCTAAAGCTTCATTTAGTTTCTTGGCTTTGCAAAGGCTTTCCATGAGTATGTTGTACGTAATTATGTTAGGAACACATTCCTTCTCCAACATTGTTTTGAAAGTTTCCATTACATCACCATATTTTGCAGCCTTACAAAGCCCATTCAATAAAGTGTTATAGGTGATAACATCAGGAGTCAAACCATGACCCCACATTCTATTGATCATCTCAATTGCATCATCTAACTTCAACTGTTTACAGTAGCCATCAATCAAAGTATTGAAAGTAAATATGTCAGGAAGACACCCATCAGCAATAGCATCGTTCATGAGTTTATTGGCGTCAGAAACACAACCCATCTTGCACAAGCCATTTATAACTAAATTATACGTCCATATGTTAGGGTGGCAACCATTCTCTGACATCTCATTCATCAGTTGCAAAGCTGGCAAAATAAGACCCAGCTGAGAAAGCCCTTTTATTAAGGTGTTATAGACAATAATGCTAGGCCGTATACCTTTACCTAGTGCATCTTTAAGAACAGCCATGGCATGATCTATCTCACCATCCTGGCATAATTTATTAATTAAGGAACAAAAAGAGAACTCATCAGGCACAAACCCCTTGAAGATTGCATCCTTCAAAACATTCTTTGCATTTTGTATCATCCCAGCCTTGCAATATCCATCAATAATACTATTATAGGTGAAGCCATCAGGTTCAAATCCATCATTAACCATTTTGTGCAAATACCTCTCAGCTTCGACAACCTTTAAATTTCTACACAATCCACAGATTAATGTATTATAGGTTACAACATCAGGAACTAGGCCTTCCCTAGACACACTATCAAATAATTTGACAGCCCTGGTAAGAGCACCTTCTCTGCAAAGTCCTTGAATGAAAATATTGAAAGTGAACAAATTGGGAGAAATCCCTCTCTTCAATACCTTGTCGAGAAGTTTCTCACTTTCTAGGACATTACCCTTCTTACAAAGTGTGTGAATAAGCTTATTGAATGTGGCAATATCAGGACACAGATATTGGCAGAGCATTTCATGAAACAATTCATATGCCTCAACTAGATGATTGCATTCATAAAATCCAGCAATGACTGTGCAATATGCTACTGCATTGCAATCAGACCCCTGGGAAGGCATATTGTTGAGCAGCCTCAGAGCAGCATGAGGCCTGCTTGTCCTACAGAAGGACTTTATCCTTATGGTAAAGGTGTATACATCAGGAGCTATCCCTTTATCTCTCATTCTCAAGTATACCTTGTGGGCTTGATTGAAATACCCTTGCTCAACTAGTATATTCGTAATCACATTAAATGATTGAACAGATGGCTCACAATTGTAGAAGTCCATGCGCTCAAATATGTTAACAGCTTCCTGAATCTTTCCTTTCTTCCCATAGTTCTTCATGGCTTCAATATACACTCCCTCCAATAAGCTGTTTTCAATATTCAATCTCATCTCTGATAGAAGATTCTCCATTGCCTCAAACTTCCCATGGAATCCAAGCTTCTCAATCATGCATTTATAGGTGAATAATGTGTGCTTGAATCCATCTTCCTTTTTCACTGAGTTGAACATTTCAAGAGCTTTAAGGGGGTCCTTTTGAGATCTTACAACAGCAAAAACATGTTTAGGAAGCAAAGTGGGACTCATTCCAGGATGACACAGCAAGAAGAATTCTATGTACAATAATAAAATTAAATCCATCAACCAAACATAAGCAGTTCCTTACTTGTGCATATACATAAACCTACATAAATAAAAACAGAAACTTCATTCAGTAGCAGGACAAAAGCCTGCTGGATTGCTTCTTTGTGTTCTGGCAAACAAGCTTCCCACCTAAATATCAGCCAATGTGAAACACAAAAAAATAAAATAAAATAATTCAAATCACCAAATTGAATGAAAGTAAGCAATAACTTGAGTTTTTCAAATGAATCTCATCAATAAAGCCTGGCAAATCGGCTCATGGTCACAGGGCGAAAACAACGTGCGTGTTGGCATAAGAAGGTCAGCTGAATTTTTGCGAAGAGAAATTGACAATAATACAAACAAGTTTTGGATAAGAAAGATTACACTAATAAAACCTAGAAAATCACCTTATTTTCTTTGATAGTTAAAACCCTTAAACCCTTTGTCTCATTTTGAGACAAATTCTCAAAACTGTTTCTTTTTGCGACAAATCTCCAAATAAAACAAACCCACGATCTTCCATAGGATAAAGAACTCGCAAGAGTCATTTAGAAAACAGATCACATGAAATAGAAAATTCGATGTTGGGATGACGAAATCCTTGTTACCAAAATAAATCTTTAACCAAAACCAGAAAAATATAACAATTTAATGACACACTCCTCACAGAACTAAATCAATCACACGCTTATCAACCATATAAATCTTATTAACAGTAAAAAAATAATTACTTGTACTGAGAGTCCGAGATGCAGATACTGGAGAATGGGGATTGGGGGCACCGGAAGCAGGGGCACCTTCAGCCATCACACTCACACCTTTACTGCTACACTGAGTACGAACGAAATGGAGAACCCAGCCTTGCTTGAGCGGGGTACTGAGGGGTGAAGAGTCTGAGGGAGAGAATATCAGCCACGTGAATGCGAGGAAGAAAGCGCGGCGGCAACAACAACCTTAACTGAGTGATTAAGCAGCGACGGCGGCGAGAGGATGAGACTGAGGGGTGAGGCTTGCGGCTTTGCGCGGGGGACGGAGAGGGGGGACGGGGTAGGGAAGCTAAACACAGTCGTTTTATAATTACATTTATACCACCCATAAGCAAATTTACAAAATTAAAATATACCACATTTCTAGATATAAGATCTAATTGACTTTTTTCTAAAGATACTAAAAATGGTAATTAAATTACTTTAAGCTATTTCTATTATTTTTTTTTTAAACTATTTTGCTGAACTTATAAACTAATATATAATCTAATAATAGACAATATTACCTTCAGTCCTAAATATAAGACTCAGTTAACTTTTTAAGAGAGATTAAGGAAGCTAATTAAATTATTTTAAAATATTTTTATTTATTTTTTTCTCTAAATTAATTTGTGTAATTTATAAATTGATATATAATTTAATGATATACAACATATGATACAATTGACTAACTTATTTAGTTGCCTTAACATTTATAAAAAAATCAACTGAGTTTTATATTTAAGATCCAAGGGAGTATATGATATGGTTAGATAACTTATTTAATTTTCTTAATCTCTCCTAAAAAACAGTCAACTAAGTCTATAGTCCTTAATATAAGAAATAGTTGACCTTTTGAGAGAAATTAAGGAAGCTAAATCAGTTACTTTAAAGTATTGATATTTATCTTTTTTACACTAAATTAATTTTTTTGATTTATGAACTGATACATAATCAAATGATATGTAAGATATGATATGATTAACTAACTTGTTTAACTTTATTAATCTTGTATTAAAAAAGGTTAACTATGACTTGTACGAAGGAAGGAGAAGTATTTATTAAATACATTATAATTATATTTTCTGGTCTTTCGGTTTGAAGATTTGTGTTCTCCTAGCATTTTCCAACTCTACAAACCAACTTCACCATTATAAGTTTTCCATCATTAGCAGAAGCCAAACAAACCATACTGATGGAGGATCCTCTATCCTAACACATTGTTTTTTTTAATAGAAAAGACAAGAGTTACCTCTTGAAAGTTGTCAACATGAAAGTATAGAGTGCTATCACCTTAGAGATAGCACTCTATACTACCGATTGCTTCTTCAACCCTACAACCATATTTGCTCCGTAAGCATTTGACCCACAAAGCATCCGGTCGAGTTAACATACCCCAACATAGTTTCATAATGAAGGCTTTATGTTGACGGATCAGATCTTTAATTGCTAGCCCACCATTCTTCTTGTCACCTTTTATCTTTTCCAACGATACAAGGTGTAGCTTCTTTTGATTTGGCCCTTGACTCCAGAGAAACTCTCGACATAATTTTTCTACTTCCTGGAGGACACTATTCGAAATCAGCAGAGATTGCATCTAATAGTAGGGAAGTGTAGATAAGGCTGATCTGATGAGGATTAACTTCCCTGCCATACTAAGATACCCACATTTCCACCTTGCAAGTTTCTTCCCCACTTTCAATATTAGAGGCGAGAATGTTACTTTCACTGCTCTCTTGTGAAGGAGTAGTACTCCTACGTATTTACCTAGGTCCGAAGTCAATCCAATGCCCATAAGATGACTGAGTTCAAGGGAATGTTTATGTGTATATTGCTTGATGTGAACATTCTAGATTTAGGGAGGCTCACCCTATGGCCCGATACACGGCAGAATAAAGTCATAATATCCTTGATTCTCTCCATTTGGGTCTTGGAGGCTTCGCTGAACAGGATAAGGTCATCTGTAAAGAACATGTGAGATAATCTCGACCCGCTAGTAGCCATTTTCAACGGTTTCCATCTGCCCGCCTCCACTTCCCTGTTGATCATCTGACCTAATCTTTCCATGCACAGGACAAATAAGTATGGGCTCAAGGGATCTCCTTGTCTAATACCTCTTGATGATGAAAATTCCTCCGATGTCACACCATTCCAACATACTTTCATTGATACAGAAGAAACACATTGCATTACTAGATTGACAAATTGATCATTAAGCCCTAGGCTGTGTAAGTTGAACCTAATGAAATTCCAATCCAGTCTGTCATATGCCTTCTACATATCTACTTTTATTGCTACAAATCCTTTTTTCCCTTTCTTTTCTCTTATGGAATGAATCACTTCTTGTGTTAGGATTATGTTGTCATAGCTTTACCTTCCACTTGATAAAACTACATTGGTTCGGGTGCACCATTGTTAGCCATGGGAATTTTCAAAGGCAAAGAATGTTAGGTTATCCAGACGAAGATTTGGTGGACCAACAGGTTCATGAATTGAAGGATCAAGGGACGATCAAATAAAGCCCTCCTCGGATCAAGATAGGCTTCTGGACCATTACCTAGCAGCGAACTACTTCACCTTTTTTGTTTGTCAACGTGCAGATGGCTGGGTTGGTCCATCTAATCCATAATGTTTTGGATTTTTATTTTCTAATGATTTTGTTTCTTTCTAAAAATAGAATATATATATATATATATCCCAGTTTCACAATTTAACGTTTGGATTTTTCATTATTCAGCGACTCAAAGTCTCAGTTTTTTTCCCACATACTCTATTAATTTTTGTAACTCAAAGATTTGTGAGGTGACAAATTGTTCAGAGTTCTAAAACACAAAATTTTAGAACAAATAATTAAAACTGAATTCGTCGATTATAACGATGGAGAATAGGCAGATACCAAATGAAGGATTGTGATTTGACTGAGGAATTGCTCAAGTAACCAACCGAAGAAAAATGGAAGAGAGAAATAGCCAAAGGGACCCCGGACCCACACTTCAGAAGGAGACATGTTCGTGTCCTCGTACATGTCGCAACATCACCTCGGTTTCCACTAACTGCACAAAAAACGGGTCAACCCAACACATACACTCTGTTTTGATCATTGTCCTAATCCCTCATCTTCCATGAATTCATTCCCTCCCAACACCAACATGCTCACTCTCTTTTGATCATATTCCTCGATCTCATATCTGTACTACAATTTGGATACAAATATTAAAGAAATAGCATTGATCTATCGATCATGGCGACGAAAGAGAACACGAAAGACAACAGAAACCAATGGAACACTATGCAGATTCTGGTCATCGCTGGCCTATGTGGCTGCTTCTTTTTATTCGGTGCCTGGCGACGAGGCGGTTCTGGAAAAGGAGACCGTATAGCCGCCGAGATTACCAAACACACAGATTGCACCGTTATCTCCGATTTAAACTACGAGACCCATCGTGGCACCGCCACGTCATCGTCGGCGACCACCATACCCGACGATGATTCCGATGCAGAAATCAAAAGGTTCGAACCTTGTGAGGAAAGTTACAGTGATTTCACGCCCTGCCATGATCAAACTCGGGCCATGACGTTCCCAAGAGAGAACATGAATTACAGAGAAAGACATTGCTATCCTCCAGAACAGAGGCTTCATTGCCTCATACCTGCGCCTAAAGGTTATGCAACGCCGTTTCCATGGCCTAAGAGTCGTGATTATGTGCCGTATGCGAATGCGCCTTATAAGAGCCTGACGATTGAGAAGGCTGTGCAGAATTGGATTCAGTATGAAGGTAATGTGTTCAGGTTTCCTGGTGGTGGAACTCAGTTTCCTGAAGGAGCCGATGCTTATATTGACAATCTTGCTTCTGTCATCCCCATTTCCAATGGCATCGTTAGAACTGCTTTAGATACTGGATGTGGGGTAAGTAATTATAACATCCTCAGTAAACATCAAATCTTACCCATGTTGAACATTTGCTATTGCCTCGTATATTTTATACGGATACTTAGTATAAGACTCAGTTGTCTTTTTTTTCTCAAAAAAGAGACAACTAGATCTTGTATCAAGCACCGGAAGTAGTATATGTTTATTGATGAATGGTGGTGGTGGGGCCACAGGTTGCTAGTTTGGGAGCATACCTGTTTAAGAAGGATGTGATTACGATGTCAATTGCACCCAAGGACTCTCATGAAGCGCAGGTTCAATTTGCTTTGGAAAGAGGTGTTCCTGCGATCATTGGGGTTGTAGGCACCATAAAGTTGCCTTTCCCTGCTGGATCATTTGACATGGCTCACTGTTCCAGGTGTTTGATTCCATGGGGTGGAAATGGTGGGTGATCAATAATTAATTATGATTTTTTTCTTTTCATTTATGTTTTGAAAATTCCATTTTGTATTGTGATTGTTATTGGATGATAAAAAAATGGACAGATGGGTTATACATGATGGAAGTGGATCGAGTTCTTCGGCCTGGTGGTTACTGGGTACTTTCTGGTCCTCCAATAAACTGGAAGCATAACCATCAAGCATGGCAGCGTCCTGCAGAAGAACTTGAAGAGGAGCAGAGGAATATTGAAGAAACGGCTAAACTTCTCTGCTGGGAAAAGAAACATGAAATGGGTGAGATTGCTGTATGGAGAAAAAGATTAAATCCTGATGAATGTCGTCGGCAAGGTTCTCAACCAACAATTTGCGAATCTTCACCTGATGTTTGGTATGTTTTTCTCCTAGTTATCTAGTTTTGGTGCTTATAGCAACAACGATGAGCAGCGAGAGCTCTTCACCTCTACAAACCATTCATATCTAATTTAAATAGTTTAGATTGAATTTCTTTTTTACTTTTACCTCTTTTTAGAGAAAATTATTTTAATATATAAAGTTATAAAAATAAAGATAATCTTTTAACTACTATCATCAATCCTAAATATAAGACCTAACTGACTTTTTTTTTAGAGGATGAGGAAGCAAAACAAGTTATTTAACTATTCCATAAGTTTTGTATGATTAAATTATATATTGATTTATAAGTCAGATAAATTAGTTTGGAGGAAAAACGATAAATAAGAATACTTGAAGTAATATAAATAGCTTCCTTAATCTCCCAGAATAATCAACCGATGCTTATATTTAAGATTGAAGGTAGTATCATATTTTCAAAAAAAAAATTATTTAAAAATCTTAAATTTGGATCATTAAAATTTTATTTAAGCTGTGCAGATCTCGTCATAGTGAAGAGCTCTTAGTACTCATTACTATGATGAGCACTGATGGTTCCATTTTTCTCGAGTTGTTTTAAGGAGTCCAAGAAATAATTTTTTTTTTTTTTTTTTTATGAAACTTCTGTAACTTTCTCTAGGTACAAGACAATGGAGAAGTGTGTGACTCCTTCTCCTAAAGGCAGTGATTCATGGAAGCCATTTTCAGAGAGGCTAAATGCTGTTCCGGCTAGAATATCCAGTGGGTCCGTTGAGGGAGTATCTGTGGAAATGTACAATGAAGACAACAGAATATGGAAGAGGCATGTTGAGGCTTACAAACAAGTTAACACAATAATTGACTCAGGTAGGTACAGAAACATCATGGACATGAACGCTGGCCTAGGAAGTTTCGCAGCTGCCCTTGAATCTCCCAAATTGTGGGTCATGAACGTTGTCCCTACAATTGCTGACATAGATACCCTCAGTGCCATATTTGATCGTGGATTGATTGGAATTTATCATGATTGGTGAGTTTATGAAATGTCTATATATATAGATCAATGAAATGTTATATATGGAGATCAAATAATCATACAGACTTCTTGTTTGGTGCTGTGCTAGGTGTGAAGCCTTCTCCACATATCCAAGAACATATGACCTGATCCATGCAAATGGGGTTTTCAGTTTGTACAAGGATAAGTAGGGACTTTTAAATATTATAAGGAATTGAAATTTTTCATGATTAATATATGAGATGGGGGCATTTTTTCTTAGTTTCTTGACTGAGATGGTGAATACAGGTGTAGTGCAGAAGAGATATTGCTGGAGATGGACCGCATATTAAGGCCAGAAGGAGCAGTAATATTCAGAGATAATGTGAATGTGTTGATACAAGTGAGAAAACTAGTGAAAGGGATGAGATGGAATACTCAAATGGTGGATCATGAGGATGGAGCTCATGTTTCAGAGAAGGTGTTGTATGCTGTGAAGCAGTATTGGGTTGTAGGGGACAATTAAAC
This sequence comes from Inga laurina, assembly GCA_963855925.1. NCBI lineage: Eukaryota > Viridiplantae > Streptophyta > Magnoliopsida > Fabales > Fabaceae > Inga > Inga laurina. The sequence continues at coordinate 42,133,370 of OY979713.1, forward strand.
CAGCTATCACACGGTGATGAATTGGTTCCACAATGAGAGCTCACAGTTAATGCTTCTGCTTGTTGATCACGAGTAAGAAGAGCAAGGACAGAGAATTATCCATACCCAATTCTTTAGGGTACATAGATATTATATTATATTACTCATCACATTTGTTTGAAGATGCTTCAAGTGTTACGGTTTTGTATTCTTAGGTCAGATTGGAGCTGGGTTTGGCTTCATTTTGCTTGCTTTAATATCTTAGATATCAAGTAACATTTACATTTAATTCCAACATAGACATGAAAATGAATAGCATCATTTTTTTTTCACAAATAAGATTTGTTTTCTCCTATGATGGCCTTTGCGTTTAGCCACACTAAATATGTGTTTGGATTAGTTTTTGAAGAATAGTTTTTATAATTTACGATGTGAGTATATGAGAGGAGTTTTGTCTCGATTTACAGAAAAGGGCTTTCAAAACTGCGATTTGGAACTTACCCAAACACACACTAAAGCCATCAATGCACCACTTTTAAAAGCCCTTTTGAGATATCATTTTTAAAAGTAGTGCATCCTTGTTAAAGATGCTTTTAACTAGCTCACCAAAATTACAATAAGGTGGTTAAAAAATAAATTTGTCTTAAACTTGTATCACTTTCCATTATTAAAAAAAAATTCTTAAAATATTTTTATATAATTTAGAATAATGGAATAAATCATTAAATGATGCATTAAAAGATAAGAAATTATTACTTTCTTCTAAAAGTTGCCCAATGAATGGTGGGGGTAAGAGTTATTTAGGTATTTTCTTTTTTACCGTACTAGAAGGTGCCCGGTAGAGGGAGCGAGTATACGCAGTTAATTACCATAAGTCTCCCATTGGGACAATTGCCTTAAATTAGAGTCTAATATAAACTATAAAGTCTTGGATTCTCCAAGTTCAATTGGTAAAATTTTAGGTGTAATTCAGAGACTTGTGCACGTTACATTTATTGGTTGGTGTTTTTTTTTTTTTTGGTAAACAAATTTTAGGATATTGTTTGGTGTTGTTATTACTTTATTGAACTCGGCCCTACTTAGTTACATTGGGCCTGGCCCAAATGCTTATAAATTGAGAATAGATCATAATGGACTGGACAGTGGGCTAGATGCTTACTCCCCTATGTATGTATGTGTGTATTTTGTAGATAGGGGTGTTCTCGGGAACAGGATCGATAAACCCGATTCCTAATCCCGATCCTGAAGAAGACTTAGGAAGGAAAATTATTTTTGATCCCAATTTTGAAAACCCGAACAGGATCGGGAATTTCTGAAGAATCTCAAAGCATGAGGTGCTTTATAATTCATATGAAACCCACAATTTATCTAGCATCAATTCAAAATATAACAACTCCTCACTTAATTTGTAATATAAATATAATAATTTTGGTTTGGAATCTTGTGTACTCACTCAAAAGCCACTCAATGACAAACCACTTCCAATACATTATATGATCAAAAGTCCACGAGTTTAATATAGTACATAATCAAAAGGAGCCTAGCTACATATCTAAAGCCTGAGAGACAAACCAAAGTGATTCATTTCTTTAGGATTAGTCCAATACATTAACATAATCAAATAAACTAATCACTGTTGTTATTAATTTATGAAATCAAAACAACACCATTTGATTAGTTGGCTGGTGCTTGCTATTCATCTGACACGTGTGAAGATATTGATTCAGCTGCAAAGAGCACAAGGAAAATAACAATAAATTACAATTATTTAATAAATAATAAATAAAATAAACCAAAAGAATAGATATTACATTGTTTTACAACAATAGTATCGTTGAAGTTATCAATTTGAAGTTCTTTTAGTTGGTCACATGAAATAAAAGTAGTTGGTAATACATATATATATATTCGAGATCGGAAAGTCTCATTCCCGATCCCAATCCTAAAATTTTTTTTCTCAATTCCAAATTCTCGGGGTGGGATTTTCCCTTCCCAATTGCTTAGGGTCTGGACGGGAAAACTTTGAACACCCCCTACATATCTGGTTTTGATCGTTTGCCTTTATATAATAATAATTTAGTTTGGTCATTTAATTTTACAATTCCACCCTTAATAAACAATTTTTTTGTGGATATACTTTATCTGTAACACTGTGGGCTAACACAATATGTGGGCTTCGGGGGTCATTGCGAAGTTCCAACTAAGGGCTTTTTCAGAATCATACACCGTGGTCTGGTCGAACTGTGGGAACAATCTCATACGACACCTTTCGTGAATTTGGTGATATTTGTGTTGAATGAATTCAGATCGTTTACAATAATATCCGATATAAAGACGTAAGCTGTAAAACAATGAAAACGTGGACACAGATTTCTTTCTTTCTATATATATATATATATATATATTTCTTACTCAAATCCATCCATATTAGACAGGCAATTGCTTTCCGTTGATTGGATTCTCACCAGAATATATATATATATATATAACGTTATGTCCTTTACAAGCTAGCTGTCCATGATTTGAGGAGGCCAGCTCAAATAGAAAGTGTAAAATATAACAAGAGAATTTATAACCTTTTTTGGTTGGTCGGTGGTTTAGGAGTATGTTTGCTGATATTATGTGTCATTTTTATTGTTGCCTGTTTTTCTTTTGTTCTCTACAGATATGACTCTACCTCGCCCTCCACTCAACCCTATTCCAGTTGCTTCCCATTTTCAACCCCTTTTTTCGGGACCAGGATCCATCCATCTCTCCTAGTTTCAACATCACGTCATCATCTAAAACCATAAAGGAAAAAAAAAAAAAAAAGATTAATTAACTATCTTAACTAACATATTCAACTTTTTTTTCAATCTGGTTAAGGGTATAATATTTTTCGAGGTTTAGAATATAAATAATTTTCGTTTCTCTAAATAAGTACGTTTGTCAAAATTTAAACTTATACTATTCTTTTTATGAAGTGAAACCGTTTACCACACTGACCAATAAGTTATTAGTAGCGTACAAATAATTCAAATTTTCAGTAACAGTTTCGTTGGAACCACTGCTGGCAAAGATATATACAATAGAAAAGGGGGAACATAAATGACCCCACGTGCATGTAAGGGAAGGACCACAACTTGGAAAATTTGCAGTATATGCGATATCAAAATCAGATGGCGTGGTTTTCAAAAACTTGTTAGTATATATCTGTCCGGCATATTGAAGATGACCAATATTTATGCGGTGGAAGAGTGAAAAATATATAACATGTTCGTCAAAGTCAACATCAGTTTGCAACAAAAAAGGACACAAAGCTAGCTAAGGTCTATCTGCTTCTGCTTCGCCCATGTTTCAAATCTCAATGTTTCTGCTAATTTTAATGTTTCCTAATGAAGCAAGAGCCTTCCCATATCGTAGGAGACCAATAAAAAATAGTAAGTAGTTTAATTATGGAGCTCCCTGGTTAGTTTTCCGATGAATAAACAAATATTAAAAAAAAAAAACACAAACAGAGCCCAAGGTGCCTTGGGGGGAGAGACATTCTTTTGAAATTACAAATGGCGTCTGAAAAAGAAGCTCAAAGAATCCAATCATCCCTGTGAAAATGGAGCTATGAGCCAAGCTTCTTTCTCCAAGCAGCTTTTTTTATCTCAGAGAGAGAGTGAGAGAGAGAGAGAGAGAAGATGGCGTATTCATTATTCAGTGTATGTACTTTGTTGGGTGGTCGTAACTCGTAGGCATCGATCTTCGTCGTCGTCGTCATGTGGAAGACAGTAAACACGTGCCTCTTCTGTCAATTCTTCTGTGTTGACCACTCTCATTCACCACCTTTTTGTTTTTTTCCCCCATCTCCTTCAATTTTTTACCCCCCACCCACTAACCCTAGCCAACCCATTATTTGCCACCCCATGACCAGCAAAAATTTAAAAAAATAAAATAAAAAGAAGGGCCACTTAGGGGAAAAAAAATCATCCGTGTAAAGAATAAAGTGATAGCAAATGCATGGGAAAAAAAATCAGATCCTATCTTAGAGCACTATAAAAGTGGCACGTACAAACCACAAATATATTTCAACCAGTTTATTTATTTTTTCCTCACACACATCGAGTACTATATTTATACTGTGTTTGTGTTATGCTTGCTATTCTATATAAATCTATATATTAATCCCCTTTATTTTGATTCCCCGATCGATGCATCGGATCCAATATCTTGTACAGTGTATCATCTTTATGCCCTTTTTCTCCCTAAGATATTCCCTCTATTTATATATGCTCACTTCGATGTGATGCTTTCAATCAACTTTTCCTCTTTCGTTTTAATGTGTCTCTACTACAATTATTTCCCCCTCTGGCTAGGGTTACGTCACATTTAAATTCAAACACTTGCAGATATATTTATTAGTTATTATATCTACACGGTATACTAAATATGAATGAAAGGAAAAGCAGGATTAGAGAAAAGTAAAGGTGCATGAAAACGATGACTACCTACATATATTCATATATTCCCTCATGCCCTTTTTATAATATTTTTTTTTTTGTTGGTCTTTTTTATAAATATTTTTTTTTTGTCTCAGAATTTAAACTGTTTTTTTTTTCTTTTCTATCCTTATTAAATACATATTTTTATATTAATTATCCATCACTTACCAATAACTCTATTTTATTTACTCATTTATTACACATTATCTCTCATATTTATTATTCTCTCTCTCTCTCTTATGCTATTTTCATAAATATGGGTAATCCTAATCATCATTTCGTTTTGCCAATAAAGATAAAAATTACTTATAAAAAAGATAAGAGGAAGTATATGTTGCCGCCATCAACTTTATGTTTTGTATTTTTGTTGAGGGATTAATTAATTAATTAATCAATCAATCAATTAATGCCATTATTAATTATAATATCTTGTTATCATAGCCATTATGTTTATCACTAACACTATCATTACGGGTCTTCATTATAACAATCACTTGCAAATCTCATATACGATTGGTGTAGTCACACCACCCCGTTGTAATTATTGTTCCCTGCAAATAAAAAATTAATTTCCGAAAGAAAGATCCCTAATTAATGATTTGTATGAGAATGAGCCGAGATGAGCTGCTTGATCTTCTTGCTTTTATATATATGATGCATGAACATGAGATAGTAATCCATATCTCGCTTTTAACGTGAAGGTTAACCTTCGTGATTTTTGTTTGATGACTTGATTATTATTCTTTTAGTTTAAATTTTAAAATACATTTAAAATTTTCGGTCACTGTCTTAAATGATATTTTAATTCGTTTCATAGATTCAATAAATCATCAAATTTTCCAAGTCAGATTCAAATCTTATTAAGATAGTGTCGCACATGGTTCATAAATAATGATAACTCTATAAGTTAATATTTAAAATATTAGATTGAGATATGAATCAACTTGAAAATATAAAGATAAAGTTGTAAAAATTAACAAAAGTTTAGAGCAACTTGATTGATAGAGAAAATTATTTCAGTGGCAGTTTGATTGATCGATTTGACTAAAAGCTTATGTGAGTAAGTAAACAAACAAACAATCATTTTGGCGAATATTAAATGTAAAAGACCATGCAATTTAAGACTCTAGCCTGATTGAGTATGTAATAATAATATAATATTAGATGTAATAGGTTATGAAATATATCTAGATGGTAAATTGGTAATGCTGTAATTTACTTGTAAATTAATCAATAAAAAATTTTAAAAACTCATTTAAGGAAGAGTAATTTTCACAAGAGTTGTGTCTTTAATTTAAAAAAAAAAAAAAAAACAAGACTAGACTAGATTTCAAATTTGACCAAATGGAAGAGAAGATAGGAGCATTTGTGGTGCTGGTGTGTTGCTTATTGATTGGACTTCTCTATACTCTCTTGGATAGGATATGTGCATACGTGGACCTTTTATCTTTTTCCACAATGCATTCAATAATTCTGAAACCATCCACAGCCATAAAACTCTTATAATTATATGCTCTCACTCAGATAACTATTTATTTACAGAAATTTTAAAAATTAATTAATCAGATTAATTGTTTGTAAAAAAATGCTTTTATTTTCTAAATTAATGCTCCTTTAATAATTTATATCACAAGTTATGTCACCTTCTAATAGAAATCCCTTAATAAATATAATTAATAAGGATGATTTAAAGAACAGGTTATCAATCTAAAAAAGGTACAAAATTAATTGTAGTCTTATACAAATCTCTTAACAAGTTCCTACATTAATTAACTAAAGAGAGCATCATTTACATATTATATAGGTGTATTATATAGATTACAAAAACTATATAGAAGGTGAAAAACCTAAACAACATAATTATTACTAATTGGAACTCTTAGTTTCTCTAAGTGATGAAAAAACAAAAGAAAAAACAGTTTATCACATTTTATGTGATATGCATATTGCCAAATATAAACAAAATGGCATCATGAAAAAAAAGAATGGGAGGAGAGTGAAACGCACGCGGGAGCAGGGGAAGTGGGGGAAGTGAGGGGCAGAAAGTGAATTTACAGATATAGCCCTGCTGGATTCACTGGGCTCTACTTTTCATGAAAGTCCGGAGTAGTAGCGGCAGGCAAAAAGCTTTCAAAGAAAGTGATGTAACCCTCCTCCTCCACAGTCCACACCCCTTTCTATAGCTGGGAATACGGGCCAACCCGCGGGTTGCGGGCTGGCCCGCACGAACCCGCGGCCCGCGCGGTACGGGCCTGTGCAGCCCGTACTTCTGCGGGCTGGCAAAATGACAACCCTAACCCGCAGTGTACGGGTTGCGGGCCAGCCCGCGAGCCCGCATTTTTTTTTTTTGAAAAAAAAATCATATTTTTTAAAGAGGATTAAAAATATGAGACACATATATATGAGTAATTAAATTTATCTTCCTAGTATCAATCATTTCTTTTATAAAAATTTAAAAACATAATCTAAAATTTAAGAGATAAAGTTATCAAATTTGTTAAAGTTTATAAACAAAACATAAACTCATCCTCAAACAACCAAGATATAATAGTTTTGCTTAAAGAAGAAGGGAAGAAGCTAAGATTTTTTTTATTTTGGATTGGGAGGTACCAAGATAAGAGTGGAAAACTTATAAGTTTTGTAAAATTATTATATGAAAATAAAAATTAAAAAATTTTGCGGGCCAACCCGCCAACCCGCGGGTTATGCGGAGGCCCGCATTTTTGCGGGTTGGGATTTTCCCAACCCTAACCCGTCAAAACCCGCGGGCTCACGGGTTGAGCCCGCGGGTTGAGCCCGTATTACCGGCTCTACCCCTTTCCTTCCCTCTTTGTATTTTTCTACACTTTTTTTTTTTTTAAAAAAATATTCTTCTCCTAATAACTTTCTCCTATTGTTGAATGAATCTGTTGTTTCCTCCTTCTAATCTTTGTTTTCTTGTGATATGATTTTACTTTTCCAAAAAAGTCATATCATATATTCAGACCCAACATCTCACGGAATAACACTTTCATTTAGGCTAGCAGGATATTCTGATTACAATAAAATTTCTCCCTGTTACTTATTAATGATTTTCTGTACGTGTAATATTATAAAGTATGTATATCGATTATCTCGAGTCGTGCGTGCATGAGAATTTTGAATCCTGCAGCATATATACGTTCCTTTTTTTTTTTTTTGGTAACGACATAGCCACATAGGTTCTTTTAGTTATATGTAAAAAAATTAATTGAATGAGATCACGCACTAAAATGGAAGATTAATTTGGTATTCAGTTCATGATATGTACATCGACCTATAAGAAGGTTTAACTTGAAGGATCTAAAATCAAATGCCGCAGCTACCACACACAAAAAAGAATGTGTCAGTTAATACTATTACATGTAATAGTATTTGATTTTTATGAATTGATACATGTTATTTTTAATTTGATGGAAGTAATAAGGATAACATCGTAATGACGTGTTCATCTTAAAACTCGAAGCGTATATAAACTTGTTTGAAATGTAAATCAACTTGAGTATACAACTGCAACTAGACGCGACATTTTTTTTTTTTTTTCAAATGATGCTTAGCTAGGATATTCTAATCCCTTCGATTTTTTTATCCTTGAGCATTAATCTTAATCAATTAAATGTGGGGTGTTTTTAGGGGAAAATGTCACAAATTCTCTACATGTTAATTACAAACAATCAAATTTACCTACTTTTTTACCTTATGAATTACTCCCTTGGGTCCTTGATGCAAGACTTAATTAATTAATTAATTCAAGTATATTAAGAATATTAGCTAATTTAGTTAATATGATATGCTTTTTTAATACATTCTAATAGTTATTTTTCTTAATTCACTCATTCCCTCTTCTACCAGGTTATTGTTGAGGGAATATTAATAGGGATAATTGGGAGAATAATTGATAAATATATGAAATAGCCAAATAGGTCTTATATTTAGAATCAATATTAATTCCCTCAATTATGTCATCTATTAAGGAACAATGGAGTATAATATTTTATTGACTAATTTGTAAAATTAACAAATAAAAGTAGTTAAAGATGGGTAAGTGTGATTAATATGTAGGTAATTTGTGACATTTTTTCTAAAAAAAGAAATACCCTCTATAGTTTAATGATTATTAGAATTTAAGGCATAGAGATAAAAATGTTCTAATCAATAGGAGTAATATGAAAAAGAAACAATTAATATAAAAAGACAAGTGGGCATTGGTACACATACTTAGGGCCAAATCAAAAGTCTTAAATGGACTTTGATTTATATTTAGGGCCCGAGGAAGTTTAAATTAAAGAGCGGAGGGAGGAGTTGATGATCTGCTATATATATATGTTTGGAAGAATTAATAGTTGGAGGTGTTAACAAAAGAGGAGTAAAGAGAGGGCTTTGTATATATATTTTGGTTGAGGGAGCAAGTGATGAGATCGAGAAGAGAGAGTGAGGGAATCAGAGTGCTCAAAGTGTATGACAGCAAACACCAAACACAAATGCCAATTCATCTTTTCCTACTGTCACTATCTTTCATCTTTCCCCACATATCCTTATTATCACTATATACCCCCCCCCCCCAAACTCTTGTGTGTAAAATATCTTCACTATCAAAGAGGGTTAGTTTATATATATATATATATATAACAATGGAACCCAGAAATTGAAAACTATACGTTCTGGCTTATAGAAAGCAAGCATTGCTAAACAGTGTGCATATGAACAAAGTCTGATGGATGTGTATTATTTGAAGTAAAAGAAGGGGACTTTAAATGAACTTGAATGCGTGGGACCAAACATGAATTGTCCAATACGAATGAAACGAATTGGAAATTAGAGAAAATAACCGATAATATGATATAGAAAGGAGGAGGAGGAGGGTAAGCTGTCTTGTTCAATATGACATACATAAAAGTAGCAACAGCATGTGGTCTCAAGAAAAGGCAGCAACTCTCTTATGATATCTCTCTGGTCCACTTTGCCTTCCTCCATGGGAAAAACATTTCCTCTTATCGCCTCTTCCTCTTCTCCTTTCTTGCTCATATATATATATATATATAACCTCATTCATTCTAATCTTCATTAATTATAGCCTTTGTTTGGTTAATTAAACCCTTCAGCTATGACACCTGCTTTGTCCAATATTTTGAAATTTGTTGATACAAAGTTCAATCTCTTCTTTATGACCAATGCACCAACGGAAGTATTATTTCCTAATGTATCATTCTTAATCTCAAGAGAGGAGTAATATATCACTGCCCTGGTATATTTGTCTTCTTCTTTGATGGGGGAAATATGGTTTTATTGCGACAGTTAGGAGCTGGGAGGAAATTAAGGAGCTCGGGATTTAAAGAAGATTAATTAATTAAATAATGAATGAATGGGGGCGTGAAATGGGTTATAATTATTATAAGGTGCACGTAGAAAGGTGTTGTTTTTAATTGGAGGAATATTTTAATCGGTACTTTGGGCGAAGAGGGGTCAAACAAAGTGGGAATTACGTGACGACAAATTACAGTTAAAAAAGAAAGAAAGGTAGAATCTATACAATGCATGGGGGTTAATTGGATTTTGCGTTGAATAATGATGATTCCACTGTTTACTTTTGCTTGCAGGTAATTGATGGATTATCTAAAAGCAAAAACAATATTTGTTTTGTTGAGCTTTCTCATATATATATATATATATATATATATGTTTTTGGATTTGTCCTCATTCATTGGCAACTTCTGCATCTCTGCATGTGATAACAACGGGACCAAAACCTACTACTCCACCATTTAACACGAACCAAAAAGTACGACTCCGACGTTTTCACTCTCTCCTTTCATCCATGCATGTCAATTACAGTAAAACACTGCAAAATTTAAGTTCAATGTCACCAGATTAAAAAATTTCCTCTTTTCACAAATGCCAGAGAAAAGGACTCCTCCCACAGATCACTTTGGCTCACATGGCTCTCCAAGAGTAATAGAGTACACAGTCGTAATTACATAGCAAAAAATGGAAAATGCTCTCACATTATGATGAAGTTGATGATCATAATAATAATATATAACAGCAACAACTGGCCTCACTCTGAAGACTGAGAAATTGACGAACTATTTCAATCTGTTTGGTGGTGGTCCTAAGGCGGAGCAACATAATCCACGATGTTGTGTGTGTGTGTGTGTGTATACAGAGTGATATCGAGTGAGGGCGAAAAAATCCTCATATTCTCACAGTTCCACATCCTTTTGTCCCTTCTTTTCCTGGAAACCTTCCAGATCACTGTTAGTCTTGTTTAAATCTTCATTCACGAGCCTCCGTGCAGAGTTACATTATATAATCCATCGCAAAAATAAAACTCTTGTAAATATATAATCATATTTATTTGGGGTTGAGAGGGGGAAGTTGAGGAAGAGAGAAGGTAGCCCCAAGAGCAAAGGCAAGAGGAAATGATTACATGAATGAGATGGGACCCACGGGTTGGCTCTAAATTTTTATTTTTCAGACTTGGGATTGGGGCCCACCTCCATTGTCTTTATGGATTGAATGATATAAAGAGCACCTCACGTGGACTCTGAACCAAAGACGCCTGTCCATCCACAATCGAAAAAGCCAACTCCCAAAAATCCCCCCATCCCCATTTTTTTCTTACTCCTTCAAATATATCAAAAACCCATTTCTCATTTTCCCTTCAAAATACATAAATAAAGCATTTTAAAGGTCACCCATATAATTCCCACTCATTATCTTTGTTGCTTAAAGCTCCTTCCCCTCATCAAAAAAATTAAATCCCTAGAACTTAACAAAGAAACCAAATCACATATCCTTCTTCTTCCAGCTTCCTCCCACCTCTCATGAAAACAGACCCACCACACAGCAACACTCCCTTACAAATTCAACTTTAATCTTCCTCTCTTATGCGATCATGGAGGGTGGTGATGATCTCCACCACCACCAACACCAACACCACCACCATCACCCCCACCGTCCCACCTTCCCATTTCAGCTTCTCGAGAAGAAAGAAGATCACCACCAAGAGCCTGCTGCTTCTTGTTCCACTTCTTCCTCTTATCCTTCTCTAGCCATCTCCGCCGAACCCGCCGCCTCCAATTCCAACCGATCCAACCAGGTCCTCAACGTCGTCCCTCCAACGTCTTCCTCCTCCGAACCCTCCAATAAGAAGCCCCCGCCTAAGAGAACCTCCACCAAGGACCGCCACACCAAGGTCGACGGTCGCGGCCGCCGTATCCGAATGCCAGCGCTGTGTGCAGCTCGCGTCTTCCAGCTCACCCGCGAGCTCGGCCATAAATCGGACGGCGAAACCATCGAGTGGCTCCTCCAACAGGCTGAGCCCGCAGTCATCGCCGCCACGGGCACCGGGACGATCCCCGCTAATTTCACTTCCCTTAATATCTCTCTCAGAAGCTCCGGCTCCACCATGTCCGTCCCTTCTCAGCTCAGATCGTCTTACTTCAATCCAAACTTCTCCATCCAGCAGCGGAGAAGCTTCTTCCCAGGAATCGGCTTGTCTTCCGATGGCGCCAACAACAACACTTCAACGCTGCTGAATTTTCAGTCTAATAGTTTCTCCGGAGGCGGCGGCGGCGGCATGCTGCAAGCAAAGCAGGAATTGCGCGGAGGCGGGGAGGGCGGAGGCGTTCCGTCCTCGACAACAACGACGTTGGATTTGACAGACGCAGAAGAAGGTATGGCGGCAAGGAAGAGGCGGCCGACGGAGCAAGAGTTGTCGCCGTCTACTTCGGCGCAGCAATATCAAATGGGAAGTTATTTGTTGCAATCGAGCTCGGGGGCTATTACGACAAGCCACGCACAGATTCCGGCGAATATTTGGATGGTGACGAATTCGAATAATCAAGTTATGAGCGGTGATCCTATATGGACATTCCCGTCGGTGAATAATAGCGCTTTGTATAGAGGCGCATCCATGTCTAGTGGGTTACATTTTATGAACTTCCCTACTCCTATGGCTTTGTTGCCTGGTCAGCAATTAGGGTCGTCTGGGATTGGTGGCGGCGGAGGAGCTGGGAATATAAACGAGGGACATTTGAGTATGCTTGCCGGCGTCAGCCCGTACCGGCCTGTGAGTGGTGTTTCGGAGTCTCAGGCAAGTGGGTCTCAATCACACCACGGTGGTGGTGGAGGCGGGGATGATCGACATGATACAAACAGTCACCGCTCCTAGAGGATCAATTTGCTGGGGGGAGGATAGAGTTTGATGTGTGTTAACACACGTGAGAGGTTTGATTTGCTCTTCAAAATTGAGTTTTTATTATATTTATTCCAAAATTAATTTTTTGGTGTGATTAATATTTTGGAAGAGGATGATGAAGAAGAGAGAATGAGAGAAGAGAGGGTTTTTAGGGTTTGGAGGATGAATGAATGACACTATTTAACAATTGGGTATTTTGGCTGCCTTTTCTTTCCCCTTTCCCTTTAATTTTTTTTTTGTTTGATGATTTATTTCACTACACGATATCTCATCATCATTGTTTGTGCAATCCTCGTTTCCTTCCTTTTACTCTGTAATTCTATATGCTTTCTCATATATACACCTGCATCCATGTGAACAACAAATAAAAACGATCCTCCTGGAAAGTCTCATAAGGTTTTTCACATTCATCAGCTTTCTTTTATGTAGCTTTTTTTTTTTTTTTTTTTTTTTGATTAAAAGGGTGTACACTAATAGCCTAAGATTACCAGCAGAATCAAACCCGGCACCTCCTACTGATTACAGGGAACTTACATACCATTAGGCCACAAAGCCATGGGCAGAGCTCTATTAATTAATCAATTAGCTTAGCGAAGCGAAGGATGAAATGAAACAGTATTACTATTACAGTAAGACTGATAACGAAGAGGATCAAAGTAGGATTAGGATTAGAGAGTGGGGTTAGTTTAGTTTAGGTTTAGGATAAGTGTGATTAAAAATGTTGGGCATGAATCTGGAGGGTTTAATTTACAGCATCAATGATTAAAGATTATAGAGAGAAGAAGAAGGGGTAACTAATCGGACGGTGGGGTCGTGACCTTATCGGTTCCAGGTATTGGCTCGGGTGGTGGGGTATGGCTGCTGCTTATTGCCCAAACCAATGTACAATTGTCACTGACAAACAGGTGGATCATTCTCTCTTTCTTAAAAAAAATAAATAAAGAAAATTGGTTTTTTTTTAATAACTTTCTTTTACTCTATTTTTTTCTCCTTCCCCCCTTTTCATGAAGCAGTTGCTGGCACACAGAAAGATCCATGGTGAGTCTTAATGACCCTACTGGAATACGGCCCACCATTTCCATCAATCACAACCGTTCATTCGGTGGGCCATCTCACTGAATGATTGGGTCTCTGCTTAGAATCTCGAGTTTCATCGTCTTCCTTTTTTAATCTCCCCCCCCCCCTCCTTCAAACCCGTTTTCATTTTAAAGACTTGCGATTATAAATCGTCCTTGCTAGTTGCTACCAAGTTGGCAAATGAGGCTTAATTCTCTTTGCCAGATGATATCCAGTTTTTTTCTTTGTTAGATTATCATGCTTTGGAATTTAATAATATACCCTCTTTGAATAATATATGAAGGTGTGTATAAATAAAGAAACACTAAGCAGGATTGATGCTTTGAATTGAAAATTAGGAGCTAAGGGGAAAAGCAGGTTTAGGATATTCGCTTCCACTATGATTGGTGTCTGCACAATTTGGTCCAAAGCTAACAACTTTATATCTGGAGAGATGTTAATAATAATATGAATGTAAAGCAAACCGTGAAATTGTGCTTCTTCTCTTAAAATCGTCATCATCATCAAACCTAGCTATCTAAATCTGCTACTTGGTGAGAATAGAATATGGTCAATTGAACAAGGTACCTTAGCGAGGTTCCAATTATGGGCACTAAACAGTGAGCTGATTATGACCCTCATGGCTCCCACCTTGCTAGCCCTACCTCATTAAGAAATAGCCCTTTCAGTGACAATATATCTATATAAGATTCTACCTATATATATATATAGCGCAAGAAGACTATATATGTTCTTCTCTGGAGTTGATTTTATATCATCAATGAGAAAATTAATGAATCAATACAAAATTCCTGGCATATCTTATATATATAGACACACACATGGATGAGATTCCCGTACAGGCTATATATATATGCTATGTATGATGAGGTTGAATTATTTGGAAACAGGCTGAATGTTGATACTTACTTCAGATATCTCTCGTCAAGGACTTGCTGCTTCAACTATATATCTATATATGGTTACACTAAGTTCTAATTAAACAAATCACGCTTGGGAGTTGGCAGTTGATCTTTGAAGGGGATAAGGTTTTCAAGCATTTTCCTTTTTTTTTTTTTTTTTTAATTTTTCTAAAAGACATGTGAATGACCATATATACAATATTACCTTTCAGTAATAGCAGGGTTTACGAGAGAAAGATCATAGGCATTATTGCAACCATACCCGCGTGTTTGAAGAAGTCATGATTTGTTGAAGGGGCGAGACTATAAAACTTATAGAAACTAAACAACCTAATTAAAGCAATGCATTAGTTGAGCATGACGCCTATTTATTTTGGCCCATCCTTTAATACGAGCTAACCAATCTATAAATTAAAACCATCTTTAATACTCTCTCCGGTCCTAATTATAAGATAAAGTTGATTTTTTTGGAGAAATTAAGGAAGTTAATTAAATTGTTTTAGAGTATTTATATTTATATTTTTTTTCTTCAAACTAATTCTTTTAACTAATAAATTAATATATAATCTAAGGATACATAATATATGACATGATTAAGTAACTTATTTAGTTTCCTCAATTTCTCCAAAAAAAGTTAATTTAATCTTATAATTAGGATAGAAGGTAGTAATAATGATTAGCTGATCGTTTTTGACCATATTCTTCTTATCTTTTCGCATTAAGACACATCAACTTGTTCAATCTGCGATTGAAAAGATAGTACTACTGTAGAATAAATGATTTCTATAGAGGCATCTGTCAATGTGTGGACTGAACGGCTATATATAGTTGGAGCTTTCTCTAATTCTTAAAAAAAAAAAAAAAAGACAACGTACGTGCTCAGTTCAATATTTTTTGAAAGTTTTGGTTATACAGATTTCAGAACTAATGGTAAGGTTTTCTTGTTATCTTTGAACTCTATCAATAAAAAAAATCTTCGCATCTCCATTATTAGGTCCGGGGAGATGATCGATGCCAGTTGTAACGTAGGTAGCAAATATCTATATCAAAAATTTTTAAAAGGATATATATCATTCAGTTGTTCATTTTTTACGCCATAAAAACATACCAAATATTTATTGACAAAAGGATGTCAGCAACGAATATCAAAGATTAGGGAATAATAACAGCAGCAATTAAAAAGCATGCTTTTTTAGTGATGTGTGAAAACGCAGTCATAGCTACAGTATGATACTGATCTTTTGGAGTTTGACTTAATTAATTGCACGAGATCAAAACCAGAGAGGGTAAAAAGTATACATGTCTTTCTTGGTGACAATAATTTTTCAGCGACAAAACCACATGTTATCTCATTTATTATCAACACCAATGATCAATATGTGTGAATGAGAAATGCACCTTATACTATGATTGTGTAGGTTGGAGCTAGCAAATGGTTCACGTGGATCGAAATCTAGTAAGGTACTGCACACACACAGAAAATGGTCCCCATAACCAAAAAAAAGAAATCTTGGATCCCAAAATAGCATGATTAAACTATAGGTAGGCCCCCAACTAATTTTCTGTGGAAGTTGAACAAGGTACAATAATAAGCTTGGTTTTAATTTGTCACGCAAATATAAATACATAATGGCCATTAATCTGGCCCATATTATGCCCTAATTCCTGATTTGGGCCCATAAAATCTGTCCTAATTAGTTCTCTGTGGCTATATGGGTCGTTATATGTATTATTGAGTGAGAATGAAATTATAGATATATAGATGCAGCAGCATGTGGCTAGTTACTGGCGTTTTGCCTGCAGGTTGGTGGTTACGACATAAAGCAATATTAGATGTAGACCCACCAACACATGCTTGCCCTAGCTAATAAGATTTTTTGTGTTTCGTAAGTGTGCGTTTTATGCATATATGTTTGCACTTTGCATGGACATGTTGGGAGATCTCAAGTGATGTATAAATAAATGGCCCATTGGAATTGAATTTACTGCATTATTTGAAAAAGTAAACACTCAGAAACAATTATGATGATGAAGCTGCTTGAAGATAGACAGCACACAACAACAGCTTCATCTGTCAACATTATTCCAAATTCACATCATTTCAAAATCTGACAGTTATTTGAAGGCTTTTTAATTATTAGAATCCCATATGGCTAAACATTATTCAAAGTGGTTATTTGGGGTCTACCAGAACACATGAAATTTCAAGACACTGTTGTATATTATATATATTCTGTCCTCAAAACTTCATTGTGTATATATAGATATCATTGAAGAGAGAATTAATAAATACTGGATATACATGAGTTTATTAACCCACTTGAATGCAGTTGCAGAAACACTCTTTTTGATTGATTCAACAACGACATTATTATTTCCTTCATTCCTTGTCATCATCGATCTCCTCGATCTACTTTGATTTCTTTTGTGTCAGAAAAAAGGCAACAAGGCAGTGGGACGTGCCTCATCACATGTTGGTGTTGGCGATGTGTGGATGGGTTAGGCTTTGACCTACAGATGAGAAAGTATATAGATGGGGCTAAATTTTTGTTTTCGTAGGTTGATCCATCAACAATTTTTACCTGCCTAGCTAGCAGTGACATAGTATTCTGCAAACACATGGTAAATGGGAATAGCAATACATATATATCATACGCCCTCAAAGCAATTATTCAGTCTGATTTTTTTTTTTTTTGCCAGCAACAAAACTAATAGTATTAAGTTCAAATAAGTTACGTTGTCCCATAAGTTACAACAAACCAACACAATGATTGAGAAAATAAACTAATTATAACTAACAAATATATTGACTGAAAAAGTAAACCCCTAACCCTAGCTAACAAACCATAGAAACTAACATTTAAGAACTTTTCAATACAGCCAGAACATAATAATAAAGATGAGACATCATCCTCTCCATTTGTAAAGCAAGCCTGCAATTGGGGAGAAGGTCGATATGCCCAATTACAATGGCTTGACTTTTCTAATGAAGCTTTGATAATCCTTCTAGCTACTAAATCTGCTTCCGTGGGAACGCACCTGCAAGAGAAGTTCCTAACCAAAATCCCTAACACAAAAGTGAACTCAAGGAAAATAACATTCAGCCTATTATCAAAGAATGCAAAATCAAATAGACAATAGGAAAGATAAATCCAACTCCAGTCTGAAGATGAGCAGTAATGCCATACACACTGAATAGGCCCATGTTTAGTCCTATAATGAACAGTGTTGATCAATACACTGAATAGGCACATGATAAGCCAATGATGAATAACACATACAATTCTACTCATACAAATTAGGCCCAGAAAACTGATATTTAGTTGCCTATTTTTTGCACATTCCTTAGCCATAATACCCATAACAAGCATTACCTCTATACCATATTCAGCTGCATTCGACAAACATTGCTAGCCCCTGAGTGTGTCATAAGGATTCTGTTTCTGGGGCTTAGGGTAGTCAATCCATCTCTTTCCCACCGATAAACCTTCCACACTAAATTTGGTAGGGTACAGACAATTTGGGTAAGGTATTTTGACTTATAATTCATATAGACCAGTGAAGATATGTAATAACCTACCCAATTATATGAGCCAAACCAAGCCACACCAAGTATCAATTCTTCTAAAATATCATCTGAATTAAACAATGAAAAATCTCCAGCTAAATAGGCTTTTCTACCAATAGCACATTTCAACCTTAATAAGACAACAGTAGGAACGGGTCTAATCTTTAGCAAGCCACTCACATCAGGAACCAAAGGTCACAAAAATAATACCTTTAATCGTCTTTGTTCTAGTGCCTTTGAATGCCACAGAGCGACTGAAGAACCCCAGCTTACCTTCATCACCTGAGCTTTCGTCGGCAAAAAGGCACTTTGACGTCTTGGCGCGAATTTGTTTTATCATTGAGCTCCTATGTCTTGAGCACCATATCTCCGCTACAAATCTGCTCCAATTACCTGACGACCCCAACTCTCGTCCCTCAAATCCTAAATTAATCGCTTAGCAGAGAGAAGGAGTCATCACTTCAATTCACCCACCCACCATGGAGGCCATGGAGGCACCCATCGGAGGTCATCATCGTGTGGTGTCAAGGGCGTCTGAGATTTGAACTCTTCCTTTGAGCCATATACCCAACCCACTTGTTCATTGCCATCACGGGGCTCACTCCTAATCCACATATCCTCCGGCCGCAACAAATGGAGCTTGCTGATAAACTCCCCCGAAAGGGGAGAGGAAAACCTACCAAGAAGGAAGAGAGGCTGCCGCTCAGCCAGCGTTGGGCTACAGCTTGCCAGCACACCCATCCTATCGGAGGTAAAGAAACCCTAGCAGAGGGAAACTACTCACACGAAGGCGAAAACATGTCGTTATTATTCAGTCTGATTGAATATGATTACATAATACATATTCGTAATTCATTTTGCAAGAGCAAGAATATGTGTGTTCATACTAAGACCACAAGTAATTCTTAGCTGGCATAGCTGTCAATTGGAGATCAGGCTTGGGCAAAAGTCGTATTTTCTGGTTGAATACGAATTTATGAATGATTTTTTAATGAAACGGTCATGGAAGTGTGACGAAAATGAGTGTGGGAAAGTGATGTTTGATGTGCGTGCGAAAACAGAAAAGAATATAATTTATACTCCTCCTATCCTTAATATAAGATATATTCACATAATTTGATTAGATTAAGAAAGTTAGTTAAATTACTTAACAAGACATGTATTTTTTAAAACTTCTTGGTCATCTTCCTCAATTCCCTTCTTCCCTCTTTTTTTGATTATTGTTGGCAGAGCATTAATATGAGGTAAATTAGGAAGATATTAAAAAAATATGAAAATTATGTCTTATATTTAGGATCAAAATAACTCCCCAAATATGTCTTATATTAACAAATGAAGGAGTATATAGCATGATATCCGGGAGAATATGAGAGAAAAATGAATAAGAAATGAATGGATAAAGTACAAATTACAGTTTGGTATGGTATTATTGTGATTTGACCCAAGTGTCCATATTTTTTTTTGGACAAATGCAAGTGTCCATATTGAAGTGCAGTCACATTCCATTTTATGAAACGGTGGACTAGAATAGTTTAAATGTATGACTTTGTGTGAAAGAAAGGGCTAGTTTAGTCAAAGAACTAACACATGCTTACCAAAATAAATCTTGGTTTGAATCCACTACTCTCCCCCCTTCTTTCGGTCATGTTTCCAACTTGGGCAAATTAAAGTGCTTTCACCTTTCATGATGAGTGTTCAAATTTCAAATGATGTTTTATTATGCCTTAAAATTTACTTGTATTTTACTATTTTATTAAGTTTTGCAACACAATCTTAATTTGCAAATAAAATATTATTGTAAGAAAAACGGAAGAGTCTGATAGAAAAAGCTAGGCGGGCAAATGGAAATGAAAAGTTTTTCATCTTTAACATTTTTTTTTTTAATAATTCGATAGATAGATGAACTAAAAGTCTAAGAGAATTTCTTATTTTAGGCCCAAAAATGTCTTTTTGCTTTTTGTTTTTGTTCGGGGTATTGGGTACTGATGCCTTTTTTGGGGTTAAAGTATAGGCCCCTTTTGTGCAAAATGACACTTATTTTTTAAAGCATGTCATATTTGGGCCAATCACAAGAGTTCTTTTAAAAGGCCCCTTATTTCATTCTCAAAAAAGGGGTTCAAAGACTGATGGAAATTGGAAACCAGACACATGTACGGGCAATTGGGAATTTGGGATGCCTTATACTATTTCCATTCTTAAATATAAAACTAAATTAATTTTTAAAAAAATTAAGAAAGTTAATTAAATTATTAAATTTTTTTTTTCAAACTGTTTTGTTTGATTTATAAACTAACATACCACTCTTGTCCTATTTAAATTATTTTTAACTAATTCTTACATATCAATAAGAGTTAGTTAATTTATTAACTATAAGCTAAATTTTCAATTTCACCTTTATCTATGATTGATTCAAAAAGCCCTAATGAATAAATTTCTTTTATTTATTGTAATTAATAAGGGTAAAAGTATAAAATGTATTTACTCTGAAACTGGACTTATAAATGGGACCAAATTTTTTGGTAAAAAAAGAATTATAAATAGAACCAGAGTGGTATAATTTAATTAGACACAACATATGATATAATTAAATAACTTATTTAGTTTTTTTTAATCTCTCATAAAAAAATCAACTAATTCTTATATTTAAAATTAGATGTGGTATTTTTCTTATGTTCAGGTCCCTTTTGTTGTCCTGAGAGCGAGCTTCTGTGTTAAGATTACGTACACAATTATTTTCGAAATATTATTATTTTATCTATCTCAATAGTTGAAGTTGAATCATCTAACTAAATTTATTTATGGTCGTCTTAAATGCAAAGATAATTATGTTCTAATGATTGAAAAACTACTCCTTCTGGTCTTTTTTATAAAGGAAGAATTGCCTAAAAATATCTTTAGGACAAATTAATTGTTGATTGTTATCAAACGTGCAAGCGATCTTCCGTGTGTGCAAACGATCTTCCGTTTTTTACAGATCATCTTCTGTGTGTGCAAAAATCTTTCATATAAATGTGCAAATAATCCTCTGTTGTGTACAAAATATCTTCCGTTATGTACAATAGATCTTTTATGATAGCATTCAGCAATTAATTTACCAAAAAGGTATTTATCAGCAATTATCCCTTTTATAAATAACATTCTTTCTCTTGAGTATTGTAATATCCCAATTTCTGATTAAGGGATAATCATGATTATTATGGATAATTATGGGTTTAATTGGGATTATTATGTGTTTTATTGCTATTTTAATTAATATGTCATAATTATGGAATAATGGAATTATTGGCCATGAGTTGGTAATTAAGGGAGAAATTAATTACTAACTAAGAGAAATGAGATGTGTGATTAAAATGGCTAATGGAGGGATTAGATAAGTTAATGTGTGACTTATTTGGTGAGAGCCAATGGTAGGGTGACATGTGGTGAAGAGAGTAGGTGTGTATAAAAGTCAAATGGGATAAGAAATTATTTTCTCTCTCCTCTCCTCTCTCTTGTTCGGCTGACATGGGAGTATGGGGGAAACATAATCATCATTTCATCTCTCACACTCTTCCCTCCATCTCTCTCTCTCTCGTCAGTTTTGTGCCCAAAGGAAGGAAGAAAAGATTGATCTTTGGGTAAGTAAATGATCTCCATTGCTCAAGTTCCCTTCTTAAATGTTGATCCTTGAATCATGGGCTTTATTTTGGTGTGTATAGTGTGGCCATTTGGTGCTGATTTGTGCTACACGAAAATTTGGAAAGTGGTGAATCAAAGAGTGTCTTTGGAAAAGTGAAAGAGGTAAGGGAACTCAATCTATCTATCTATATTTCATACCATTTGAAGTAGTTTATAAATTCTGGAAATTTTGGCTTGAATCCGAAAATTGGATGCCATTGTTCATTTGGTATGTTTTTGGCATGAGAATGGTGTTTTGGAATGAGGTTAGGATAGATAGATTGATTGGAGGTTGAAATGTTAAGTTTAGTGATTTTGGGAAAATCGATGATTTGTGTTGATTCAAACCAAAACATGAAAATGGAGTTGGATTTTGATCATTTTAATGATTCCATTGAATTCCTTAGGTGTTTTTGTGTGGGAGTAGCTTTGGGTTGGTATTTGGGTTCATTTGGATCACTTGGAAAAATTTCTGGAAATGCTGTCATACCTTCTGTGTTTTCTGGTTTCTGATAATCGTGCTTGAGGTGAGAGTGAGTGTGCTCGAGTGAGGGAAGAACATCACTCGAGTGAGAATTTTGTGCTTGAGGTGATTTCCGTACTTGTGCTTGAGGTGAGGATTTTGTGCTCGAGTGATCCTTTTCTGTGAGAATTCTTGTGCTCTCGGCCATGTGCTTTCTATCTTCACTTCCTTGTGCTTGAGGTGATTTCCGTACTTGTGCTTGAGGTGAGGATTTTGTGCTCGAGTGAGCCTTTTCTGAGAAAGTTCTTGTGCTCTCGGGCATGTGCTTTCTGTCTTCACTTCCTTGTGCTTGAGGTGATTTCCGTACCTATGCTCGAGTGAGAATTTTGTGCTTGAGGTGATTTCCGTACCTGTGCTCGAGTGAGAATTTTGTGCTTGAGGTGAGGATTTTGTGCTCGAGTGATCCTTTCCTGTGAAAATTCTTGTGCTCTCGGGAATGTGCTTTCTGTCTTCACTTCCTTGTGCTTGAGGTGATTTCCGTACTTGTGCTCGAGTGAGGATTTTGTGCTTGAGGTGATGTCCGTACTTGTGCTTGAGTGAGACCATTTTCACTCGAGGTGAAGCAGTGAAAAATGAGTTTTTGTGCTTCCAAAAAGGGATCTTTGGGATAGTTCTTCCAACCCTTTAGGAGATTTGTTAGGAGTATTTAGTGACTCTAAAAGAGCAATAATGATAACCAATTAAGCATTATAAAGTGAATTAAGTCTTGGAATAGAGAATAACTCTTCGTCCCTAATTGTGAAAATAGGATTTGATATTTGCCTTCCTCGGGAGAGACCGGCGCTAGGACACGCCCGGAAGAACTCAGGTAGTGACTTTTCTCTCATATCTTGTATGATGTTTTGGCATGCATAACTTATCGTTGAACTTGTGAATTGTGTGCCATGGTCCATTACGGCGCGAGCAGGTCTGCGTGAGCCGTATAGGGAGTGACAGTAGTCATCTCTAGGTCGGCCGTTGGACTGCCGTCGTAATCGACATTGATCTTTGTGAATCCGACCCGTGGGGGCGGCGTTTGTGAAACCAGCCGTGGGCTGTGTATGTGTATCTTGCCTATGTGGCTTGCGAATATGATATGCTTTATATGGATCCCAGCTGTGGTGAATTATACTGTGTTGATTGTTGTGATGCAATACAACGTGAGCAATTCAGCGTGAGCAATCGTCAGGGATGACATGTGTCATACTAACCATTGCCGTTGTAACTGCCGTTGTAGTTGCTTGTTGTTGATAATGATTTGCTTACATGCATTATTGTTGTACATTATATGATTGACTTGTTACTACGAGGATTCTTTAGAATCTCACTCTCCCAAAATTAACCATTTTAGACAGGGCTGAAGGATCGAAAGGCAAGCGGGCGACGAAGAGTAGTTAGAGCTCCTGTTTAGGAGTATATTTTGGAGTTTATGGTTATCATTGTATATTTTGGAATTGTATATAGTGGATTTTGTGTAATCCCCAAGTAAAAGGGTATGAATTGTAGGCTTTGTGCCTTGTGTAAATCCCTTTTAGTTATAAATGGAACCCGAGTGTGTCGGGAATTTACTTGCACTCTGATATTTGTGAATGGAATCCACCTGTTCAGGCCATTATTATTTCATATTGGGAATTTGAGACCATTGTGAATATGTTTGAAAAAGTTTTTGCAAATCCGATTATTGGGCAAATGAGTATCTTATTAAGTCCCAGTTTGATTATGGTCTCTAATTACAATTTAATTATGAGTTTAAGAACTTAATCTCGGCCTAAGGTGAGAAGGGGGTTACAAGTATAGTCCTTATTATAAATAACAAATCCCTTTTATCTAAAAATAAAAATTTATTTTTTCACTTTTATCCTCGTTAAATACCTACCTTTATAATAATTACTATCACACATACACTGAGAATGATGAAATTCCTCTATTTAGCACATGTCTACAGTAAATTATACTTATTTGACATTTTTTTCAAATTACTTTTATATCCACTCATTATCTCTCCATATTAAATTTCCACTCATTAGCTCTCCTAGGTTATTTTTATGAATAAGGGTATAATTAAAAAAAATTATATATATTACATATTTATTACTTTTAACTGGGCTTAACTCTCATTTTTATCCTTATAAAAGTGGTAGCTGTTACTTTTAAAAAAGACAGGAGCAAGTACAGTATAATTAACATGGTTTGCAAACCCGGATCGGACCGGCCGGTTAGGACCGGAAACCGCCGAACCGGCTGGAAAACCGGTCCGGTTTGCCACTGAACCGGTCAGACCCGGGTTAGAGAGTCAACCCGGGTCACTTTTTTTTTTTTTTTTTTTTTCTGAATGCTGAAGCAATCGACTTTTTTTTTTTAAAAAAAAACCTAAATGGCTAAACTGAGGTCTTCGCTTTCTCAATTCAATTCTTAATTTCTCACTTCTCACTCTAAGAATTGAAAATAGGTTGTTGCTTTCTTTCATAGTTTCCAGATATTCAGAATTTAAAATCTGTGTCTTGGTTTTTCTTTGACAAATCTGGCAAATTTTAGTTGTTTCTCTTACTATAATACAGTAGTTGATTAATAGATATCCTTAGTTTTACTTTCTGTCATTGTCATTTGGTCGGGATTCTTGCTGCAAGTATTGCTCTATTGGTTGAAATTATTTTTTAATTTTTTATACCTCACCGGTCTAAGCCCGGTTTGACTCCGGTCTGACCCACTGACCCTTGACCCAGTACCCTGACCGGTCTGAGTTTCAGAACCTTGATAATTAACACTATTAGGACACTTTTGATCACATGATAAGAGCAATTTCGGCGCGTAATGGACAGATAAATAAGATATGGAAACTAGATGTAACAAATTTACACGAGTTTGGAAATGTGTTCATTGACAAAAAAACAAAAAAAACAAAAAAAGGAGTTTGAGGAAATGGTTAACCCGATGCATCTAAATGCGGGTTCAAAGTGAAGATATTTGGATGTCAAATATAAACGAATAAATTTTATACTCTCTTCGGTCCTAATTATAAGATAAAATTGATTTTTTTAGAGAAATTAAGGAAATCAATTAAATTACTTTAGAGTATTTTTATTTTTATTTTCAAACTAATTAATTTGACTACTAAACTAATATATAATGTAAGGATACTAAAAATATAAGCACCCTAAAGTAATTTAATTGACTTCCTTAATTTCTCCAAAAAAGTCAATTTTATCTTATAATTAGGACTGGAGGGAGTATTATATAAATACACTCCTATTATATATTATAAATTTGATTTGATCATATATTAAGGGTTAGAGAGCAATTTTATTTTGAAAGTTTTTACTGAGGGGCAATTTATCTCGAAAGTTTTTTAGGAGGCAATTTTGTCCTAGAAGTATAAAAAAGGAAGCAATTTTACTCTTGCCGCTATCCTAATTAATTTGACTGTTAGTTGATCAGATATGTTGAGCTAACAATCTACTTGTCCTCTGTGTTATTTTTTGTTAAAGTGCAAATTTGTCTGGAAGTTCATGTATTATTCACTTTATGTTTAAAATTTCCCCCTTAACCCATATATTAGAGCCTATTTGGATCAAAGAAAATGTTTGGAATGCATGGAATGGAAAATATTTTGCCACAGAGGTGTTTGGTTGGCACTGGAAAAGAAAATATGTTGATAGGAAAAAATTTGTTTGACTGGAAAAAAATGTGATAAGAAAATGAGCTAAAAAACATTTTTACCCCTGTTTAAAAAATATTATTTAAAAGCCCACATTTTCACTTTAGCCTCTCTAATCTTATGTAAGCAACTCATGATCATGAATCACTTCAAATAATTCCTATATAACCACAACTTAACCATCATAGACTGAATGTAGCAAGAATGTGGAAGAAAGAAACTTTGTTTGTCCCTATTTTTTTTATAATGTAAGAGAGTGATAACCATTAGATATCCACCAATGGCTCGTGGTCATACATGAATAAACAAAACAACTTTAACCACACGTGTATGATGGGTGACTCACGGTAACACGCGATCAAAACAATTTTACTCTCAACCATTACATACACATCACTTGCATATGGTCGCATCCATTTTCTATGGTCTAATTTAACTTATGGCTACATTATAGTTACGGGATAGTTATATAACTTCACTTTCAACCGTTGTGCACCCACCAACAACATCTATTCAAGACCGCTTCTTTTCTATAGAGTATCACAGAT
This sequence comes from Inga laurina, assembly GCA_963855925.1. Classification (NCBI taxonomy): domain Eukaryota; kingdom Viridiplantae; phylum Streptophyta; class Magnoliopsida; order Fabales; family Fabaceae; genus Inga; species Inga laurina. The sequence goes on from OY979713.1 coordinate 42,159,945, forward strand.
TGAACCACGTTCACCATATGCATACTTCATGGTTGGGCTATGGTCGACTAACATTTCTCCCAACCATAGAGTGCACACCACCTCCACCTGCTCCAAATCAGTTTTGGTGGACAAATGCCTCTTTACTTAACTCAACACAAACAACTAGGAACCATGGGTGCGTTACATTCAACAAAGATAAAAACACAACAACCACATCGAGAGAGAAGAATGAACCTACATGTTATTCGGGATTGATCGGGTGCTACATCATCGCCAGAAAAAAGCCGTTCACCCCCTTTATTCTTGGCTTCCTCCATTTTCTTCTGGTCCGACTGTATAAATTGATTAAATTCCTCTAAGCTATTTCACCTCTTTATATCAAATTCAACATCACATTAGGGGCATGTGGGTATGTGGCCAATTTCCCTAGGCCGGTGGGAACCCATATCATTTAAACAGATACAAATGGTAATGATTCCATGAGAAAATTGCGATCCAGTTAATTTTACCTCTTCCGGGATTGTTTTCTTTGATCCAAACGGGCCCTTAATGCAAACAGTAAATAGCGAACCGTACAGCTAATGAACGGAGTGTGCAAGAAGTCAAGAAGAATAAGAATCGAAGTCAAGTCATCCCTAACCGGCACCTTTAATCAGGATCGCCTCTGCCTCGTTCTTCTTGTGCTGCTTCTTCTTCTTCTTCTTCTTCTTCTTCTTCTTCTTCTTCCAAATGGGGCTCCACAACTCTTCAGACCCCTCATCATTCACTTCTTCAGGTATTAAGTAATTTTCTTCTACCATCTTTGCATAAAAAATATCCTTCGGTTTTATTTTCTGCTCTGGCTGGCGATAAAGGTTGCATACAAGTCCATGTAGTTTATAATTTTATTAAAGAAAGAATTAGTGCATCCATCTAATAAACAATTATTATTTTGATGTCTTGTTCAGGAGCGGTGGTTTTCCTTTTTATTTTTTCTGCTGAATACTGATTTTGGGTCAAATGGATATTATAAAATTTTCACTCCGTATTTAAGCAATGAGTTGTTCTTATAATATAATGGTAAGATGAACTCTTAAATAATGAATCTGGAGTAGTTATGCGATTGACCAGTCTTCTCAAGATTCTGGGATGTCATGGATTTCAGTGAGTGCAAATAGGAGTTTCTTAACTCTCATACCCGAGACATTCATATTGAGGTGAGGCGAGAGCTTTCTTGAATTGAGGTTAAATTTCTGAAATTGCTACTTGTTTGGCCCTCTTAAGACAGCTTCACACTTAATAACAATATATTTTCGCTTAACGTACTAATCCTATAGAGGGATGATCCTTTTGCGATTTCTTCTAGACTTTTAGTGACGTTTCCATTCAAATTTTTTTTTTTTTTTTTTTTTTTTGAGTCTAAGTGAGAAAGGGTGTGAATTGGTACTTAGTTGAGAGGTTCCTGAATCAGATTCTCAAAATACATACTCGGAGCAAAGATCAAAGTTATATGAGAAGATGGCAAGGGATCTGGATGAACATGGGGCTGCATTTCTGAAAGATGGTGAAACCTCTCAGTCATTGTCTCTTTCAGATATCTTTACTCTCAAGGATGGATCTGTAACACCTATACTGAAGGTGACATATAATAATGTGAATTGTTAGTCCTCAGACCTTGTTGACTTTTTTGGAGAGATTAAGAAAGTTTAATAAATTACTTAATCATGATATATGTTCGTTTTCATTAGATTATATATTAATTTATAAGTCAGACAAATTAGTTTGAAGAGAAATTACGATAAATATAAGTATTTTAAAGTAATTTAATTAGTTTCTATAATCACTCAAAAAAAAATCAACTGGGTTTTATATTAAGGATGGGGAAGTATAATTGAATTTCCTTGACCAGTGATTGAATTGCTATTTGCTGTGTGCAGCCAGCAAATCCTCCTGTTCGGGCTATTGTATTACATTTGAGCACTGAATTCTCTGTGCCCATTGCGTGAGTCTCTTAATGTTCTACTGATGATTATGTTTATATGCCTTTGCATTTGGAAATGATTTGGAGATGATTATGTTTATATGCCTTTGCTGTGTGACAGCTCATGTTAAGCAGTCATATCCATAACTATCTAATTTGGAAATGATTTTGAATTGGATCATCTTATTTTGATACCTTAGTCACCTTTGGCAGTAATGGAAACTTGAGCTAATGCTTTCTGCAGCTTTAAATTGCATCTATAAGTATATACTTACATCTTGCTCACTTTATCTTGGATAAAATATCAAGAAAAGATCAGGTTTGATTTCTTACATTTAATGTGGGTGTTGTGAGAGATTTCTGCAGTGGAAAAACATTAAAGGAGATGGAAATTTAAAATAGATCTTTACAAAATTTATGCCTGAAGTTTGTTTGGTAAAACTCAAAACTACATGTAACTGACACGTGCCAGATTTATATGACACAGGGAAGCTGCTAAAAGCATTTTTAATCCATACTTTGATAAGGGTAAGCTATAGTTGGATCAACCCATTGACATATTGGTTTATACTTCACCCTTTTCCTTATCCCGTTCATTTTATTGGCATCCTTTCATGGGTCAATTAGCAATCTGGTTCCAGAACTCTAGTGTGTACCATTTTAGCATGTTTCATACTTCCCACCATCTTGCACCTGTACCTGCCACTAAAGAAGAGGTAAATTTTCACCGTTTCTTCTTGACTCTGCATTATATTGTTAAATCTACCTCATGATTCATGAGGATCATTTATTCTCAGATAGAAGCTGAAGCATCAGCTGTGCAAGCTGTTGCTGGGACAATCTGCCCTTTGAATATTGTTTTGGATAGGGTGGTTTTGACGTCAAGTGGAGTTCTTCTGGGTTGCTGGCAGGTTACTTTCTATAATTGAAAGCCTTCTTCTCCCTCTCATACACATAATACAGTTTGATATGAGTGTCGTCAAGTCAAATTTTCAGATGAGATTACAATTTTTTCCTTTATACTACTTTCAGTCGTTAAAATAAGACCTAATTTGTAGTGTAAATCGCATTATAAAATAGATCTTATATTAAGGACTGGAGGTAGTAATACACATAATAGTATGATTCATCCTGATGCTGGCAGTTGTTTTGGAATTATTGCTTTCATCGTGATTCCCCCCCCCCCCCCCACATCCTTGCTTAGTCTTGCCTTCTGTTGGTTAATTTGTAAAGCCTTCCATTTTTAGTAACTCGATGATCATTTGAACTATAGTTGGCTGGCACTTTATAATAAGTGAGTTTTGACCGGTAACAAGAACTATTGATCTCTTTATACTATGAATACAGTTAAGAATTCGAAACCATACCTTTAGTTGAGTCATTGTGTCAGAAACCTATTTCTTTTGGGATTTCACACAACGTACACAAGCCTTGGATTGGTTAATGATTATATTTGTATGCATTTCCTGTAGGTGACCTCTGGGACAGATCCTGTAACCATTCGTGCTAAGTTGCGGGATGCACTTCCACATGCACCAGAGAAGCAACTTGTAAGCACCACTTGATTGCTCCCTTTTATTAAACTTTTCACTGTGATCAAGAGGAGCGTCTTGTAAAGTTTTAACATGTAGTTAGAACTTTGTTTTTCCACACTTAAATTTCTGAAGCCCATTGAAACGAAATTGGGGTCATAGCCCTACATGAGTCTTGAATGCCATGTATTCTCTATGATCCCATTAAATATGAGATTCCTGTTTAAGGCAATCTGTGTTGCAGTAATGTTGCTCAGTTCAACTTCCCTGATGGAAAATCTACTTCACCATTTCCCTTGTCTTGCCTCTTAAGATTAACAAAGAGTAGGGACAGGAATTAAAGCTGATGGACTTGTTCTTCTCTTTGTATTGTGTCGCACTGGTTGGGTTCAAAATTAAACAGTTTGTTATGTCATTGAATTTCATTCTCAAATTGAAGTGGCATAACTTGTCCTAACTTAAGTTTGGTTTGAAATCTTGTCTATTACTAAATATCGATTATAGCTTTGTGATGCTTATTGTTGGTCTGCCATTTTGTTTCTTCCACAGTATGATCCTCCAATTCTTTACACGTCATTTGCAAGGCTTTTGGGTCCACCTAATGCATTGCCTACGGTAATATGCATTTCAGTATTTATTGAATTGTTTACCTATACATTAATAGGCTGGATGACATCATCTTGGCACCTCCTGTTTTAAAGTGGCATCTGACACTAAATCTGCGATCACTGTATTTGTTGGTCACCTAACAGTTGTTATATCTGTTAGAGAAACCTATATAAAAAACAAATCTAGAGTCTAATACTCATGTTAATATTTGTTTGCACAACTTCAAATGCCAGCATACTTGCATTGAACTAGTTAGATACTTTTGCAGCATTATTTTATCAATTCCCACCCGCTCCATTATGTTATTAATTTCTCAATTCTCGTGATGAACAGGACCATAAAACCTCAAGCGAACTCCAAGTCTTCCACAAGCTAGTCAATCAACTCAACAATCAGCTCCATGGATTCAAGGTCTCTGATTATATATCATCTTCAAAAAGACAAAAAATAGAGCATTTAGCAGGAATTACTATAAGTAATGAAGTTACTTAGCCCACAATTTCTTCTTCCTACTAGGGGCACGATTCATAGATGATGGTTTTAGTTTCACGTAATGGACTTGCTTATGGTACAAAACACTTGAAGTAGCCATGGACCTTCATTCTAGAAACAATTGACATTGTTTAAGTTCTGCATTCTGGTGCTCTGTTACTTGAACACTTTAAAACAGGATCAGCTGATTTTTGGTTCCCTGCAGGCAGTGGTGGGGGATGTGTGGTACGTGGAGGAATATGACGTGCTTGCACTTGCACTGAATGGAAGAATGAACATTCGCAAGTTCAAACTTGGAGGCTGCTCTGTAGCATCAAGTTGTGACTGATATGCATGCTAATTTCTCAATACCAACTACTATAACGATATGTTATCACCAACACTGAGTTCCCCGTACAATAATGTGGGATTTTATGACAGATATGCTTTGCTTGCTATGTACGTTCACACGCGAGTATAATAAATAATTTTTTTAATTTAAGATTATGCATGAGTAATCTTTGTCATTGATGAATGTGATATTTTATCATCAATAAAACTGTAGCATGTGAAAGGAATTACTCACGCATGGTTTGAAGTTAAGAAAATTTATTCACGCAAATAATTCAATTCAAGAGCTTCGTTTAATATGACATTCCATCAGTTAAGAGAAAAATTCATCTGAAAAAGCAAAAGAATTATTCATAAACTGAAAAAATTACACACACATAACACATTCTGTTCGCATGTCCTCTGTTTTGTTGAGGTTTTGGTTGAGACTTGAGAGTGACAGCTCAGCAGCTTTCAGGAGGCGTCGGTAATTGGTATTCTCGTAATTATGATCAAAACCAAGGCTCCTTTCATTGTCATCAGAGTTTTATAATCTTGGGGCGTTTATTCGGTGACGGTGACCAAACCCACCAACATAGGAAAAAACAAAACATTTTTGCTATAAAAATGAAATCCTTTTATAAAAAATTATAGTATATGGTTTTATAATGGGAAATTTACATTTAAGTCCAAAAAAAAAAAAATGATCCCATAAAATTATCAATGCCTGCTTTATCAATGACCCGTTTGTATAGTTGTCAATAGAACTATTTTTTTATTTTGTAATTTTAAGAAATTAAGTTTTCTTTTCCTTTTTTTTGGGACTTGAGTATAATTTTTTTTTATAATTTATTATAAATTTTATATTATATATTAATGTGCTCGATCTGAAAAATATTTTTTCTCGCATAAGTAAAATTGGTAATATTTTTATGGGTTAATATAACTTTTGGTCCTTGAAGTTTGATCCAATTTTGGTTTTGGTCCCTCAAGTTTGAAATCTGTGGTTTTGGTCCCTGAAGTTTCACCCGATTTTGGTTTTGGTCCCTGAACTTTGAAATCGATGGTTTTGGTCGCTGAAGTTTCACCCGATTTTGGTTTTGGTCCCTCAAGTTTGAAAAGGACTTGACAACCCAATTAAAAAACCCAACCCGACCCAAAAAAAAACCAAGTCCTTTTCAAACTTGAGGGACCAAAACCAAAGTCGGATGAAACTTCAGGGACCAAAACCACCGATTTCAAACTTGAGGGACCAAAACCAAAATTAGATCAAACTTCAGGGATCAAAAAGTTATATTAACCCTACTTTTATTTTCTTATTGTCACAGAAAGAAAATTAGGCACCTCCTAAAAATAAGAAAATTGGTGGGGTCAGCAATTAACAGAATCTCCTTTTTATTTATTTCTTCTTTTCCCTTACAGAACCGCCTTTTGTTGCGTTTCCTTTTCTTACCGGGGACAAACGGCGTCCTCCAAAGGCAACACGCACTCACTGTTCTGTCCTCGCTCTCTGAATTGTTTGTGAGCATCATTACAGAAGCAAATCGGGCTCTAACAAACCCTATTTTTCACACACAAGCTTGCAACAAGTAATCCTCATTTTGAGAGATCGGAGATGGGATCTGGAGCTGGGAATTTCCTCAAGGTTATTCTAAGAAACTTTGATGTTCTTGCTGGGTAAGTTTTATCCTCATTCCCTTTACTTCCTTCTTTTTTGCGAGTCAAAGATTGTACAGTACAATTTCTTGCTTTAACGCCATTGGAATCATGGAAGGCGAGGAGATTTAATTATTAGAATTGGCCAAACACTTGAAGATTCACCAGAATAGCACAAGCAACCAATTTTTATTTATTGCGCTCTGCCCTTTCTCTTCGGAGGTTCATTCTTCATGTCAATGTGCTTTTGTTGCTTCTCTCCTAACTCATACTTGTGGGCTTCTCTTGTAGGCCTGTGGTTAGTCTTGCATATCCTCTGTAAGTACAATTTTAAGCCTACCCTCTTTATTTTCCTACATAAATATACATACTAGCGAATTGTTTGGAAACTTACTCCGATCAGTTCAGTTTGTTATTGTTTTACTGTACTTGAATGGCTGAAGATCTTGGTTCAATCGCAGATATGCCTCAATTCAGGCAATCGAGACCAAGAATCCTATTGATGACCAGCAATGGCTTACTTACTGGATAATGTATTCCATGATCACCCTGTTTGAACTTACTTTTTTCAAAGTGCTTGAATGGTACGCCTCTTAATTTTACACCAATTTTTTGATATTTCCTTTATTGTGTAGGAACTCTAGCACCATTAGTAGTCACGATCTTGAGATATAGTGCCCAGAGTAGCTAGTACTGAGTTATAGTGTAGTTCAACTTCTTGTGCAAATGTGCAATGTGATTGGTGGTTTCTTAGCATGCGAGTTCAACTTTTTAAGGTTTTCTGACTAATTAAGCTGCAGAATGGATGCCTAATTTTTCCACTGTGATTAGTAGTTTCCCATATCATGTTACCCATTTACAATCTTGAAAAGGGGGTAAAAAGTAAAGGTTGTAGGTAATTTGAGATGCATTATAGGAACCTAATGCGAGTATAATTTAAAATGTAAACACCCACGTTGAATCCCTCTATAACAAGACCTGCAAAAGTATCTGGACTTGCTGAAAATCTCTTCAATTGTGTGACAGGATCCCTATCTGGCCATATGCAAAGTTGATCCTAACCTGCTGGTTGGTACTTCCTTACTTCAATGGTGCTGCCTATGTTTATGAGCATTATGTGAGGCCTTTCTTTCTCAATCCTCGGACTATCAACATCTGGTACGTCCCAGGGAAAAAGGACCAATTGAGTAAACCAGATGACATTCTAACTGCTGCAGAGAAATATATCCAAGAACATGGAACACAAGAATTTGAGAGTCTCATCAACAGGGTACGTTCGTTGTTTTATGGTGGAATTATGCTTTCCATCTTTTGCATCTAACTTGGTTGTGCTAATACACTTGAACCTCTGCGCAGGCTGATAAATCTAGGAGTGGCGGATATAGGGCGCATGATGAGAGTTATGCATACTGAGTCTTTTCCCTTAACTATTACTGAATGCAATCTTCTAGCCTGTCTCTTGTGTGAAAGGGGGTCCCTGTACATGTATGTTAGCATGATACTTATATTTTGTCGTCTTTACCTGAGTGATACTAGTATGGAGCTTTTGGTTTCTCGTATTATTGTCTAGAATATCTTAGCGTGTAATTATGCCAGGCTTTACTAATGTGCGTTTTTTCTGGGGGCCATGACAACGGTAGTAGATAATAGTAATAAAAGTTCAAAAGCAGCTGGTTCATATTGTTTCTGGGTTTTGTGCCCCTTCTCCTCCTCCAACTCTGTGTTTGTTTGGAATAGTGATTTCAATATTTAAAAGCAATTTTTCAATCATGATTTACAGTATACGAGGTAAGTATTTGAGAGGAGTTTTGTCTCAATTTATGTGAAAAACAACTTATAAACAATCTAAATGCTATATCAAACATGCCCGATCAATCATGCCTATGAAGTGGCAATTTCCTTTTATTTTTTGTAAGTAAAGTTGAAGTTAATACATTGTATTATTAGCATTATTAAAACAAGCCTGTTTGAATACACTCAATAGAGTCTTTACCATGGTATGCAATATGCAGTGACCATGTTGGGACCATTCATTAAAGCCTTATGGACGCACCATATTGAATCTAGAGTCTGAGAACAATAGCTATTTAGAAGACTAGGGATTATATCATCATTAAGATGATCATTCTTAAAATTCAAATCTAAAGCCATAGGTATCTTGGAAGCGGAATGAAATTAATAATCCATCGTTTGTGAAATAAAATCTTCAAACCTTCTATTGTAATATCCGCGGTTTAAATTAAATTAATTTGCATCGAATAGTAGTAGTAGGGACTCCCATGCAGGTCAATGCAATTCCTGCCTCCTGGGAACCTCACATGATGGAACTGCATATTATCAGTCAACATTAATATTGATAATCTATATGGCTCACCATAAGAACAAGAAACATGATCGAATTCTGATCATTCACCATCCACGGAAGTAGAGGGGCAGAGAAAGAGATGTCCATGTGAGGATGATATCCACAGGATTGGCATGTCTCTATTATTTATTGAATATAATAGAAATTGATTTCATATCAACCAACTTTGGACAAAGTGGGACAGCTATAAGATGACCAAAATGTATCAATACCTCTTAGTTGGCACAATAATCCATTGTTTGATGGATCTGGTTGCCCTTATCTATTAGTCAATATCAATACCAACTTCACAAGAAAAGTTCATTGCTCATTTTTGACCGACAATTCTCCATTATTTCAAGCACCATTATGTACACAGAACGCACGGCTGCTAATGTCATAGATCGCAGAGATGCAATTAAAATATCAACAAGCCATGATTATGGATGTTCTAACCAGTTTCATTCCTCAAGCAGCCATCATTAGAGATGCAATTATTCAATAGAAGAGGCATATGATGAAAAAAACTATATTGGAAATACCAGTCACATTTTCTGCTGAGAATATCAATCCAGCACTTCCAAGGAGCAAGCAAGAGGCACCATAAGCTACAATTCTCTATTTCTATTTGTTCAACAAGAAGCCTGGCGAATATCTTGCGCATACCGGCCAGGTGTCATTTTGGCAAGAAATCAAGCTTCAGTTTTAGCTTCTGCTTTTTCTTCTTCTTCTTCTTCAGGTTGAGCAGATTCCAAAATTTGATTAAGGTAATCCTGAGCTTCATCTAACGCTGACTCCTTTGCATCAGCAGCATACAAAATCTTCTTGATTGCTGTAGACATCTGTACAAAACCCACGTAACCATTGCTTAAATGCATTTAATTCATTGTTTAAAAGTTTTTCGGTCTATTTTTAAAGAGGCACAGGTGTTCGTTCATGTACTTCTTCTCAATGAACCATATTTTTGAGCTTTTTTGGATCAACAACCTTGAGCGCAGGTATTAGTTGTTTGCATATATAGACTGCAAACAGTTGGCAACATTTGTGAATCCACCATAAGCTCATCTTTACACCTTTACCATACAAAAGTAAAAATATATATTGTTTGGGAGAGAGGTGAGGAGGGGTTATGATTCTTATGATACATTATTAAAAGGGGGGGAAAGCTGTCACAGGCATAGGTAGGTAGACAACAGAAGTTATTCGGGACTCCATAACTTGTACTCAATAGTTGTGATTCTGACTAAAGAATCATTGGAGGCTAGAGCTTCAGGGAGACCTTGCTCCATCCAAGCATGAACTATTATGAAAACAATTTTGTAAGGTGCATATGTCAATGCAATTCTTTTAGCAAATTACACTATATTTCCCCCACTACAGGTCAACTAAAAGTATATGAATATTTAAAGTCGGAAAGGGTCATGGCAGATTAAAACAAGAGGAAAATAAAATCTTGGTAAAAACTAATAACTGAAACTGCTACACAACATTTGACTAGAATTCTTACAGGTCCATTCTCCAGTTGTGGAGTCTGACAGAGAATTTCTATGTCCCTTAGTTTTGCATAGTAAAAGTCTCTTTCTTTTTCCAGGATATCCAGGGAGAGTTTGAGATCAGTTATCTGTCAAACAGCGTAAAGAAATAAGCAATGAACTCACTTGAAGAAAGGTAATTAATATAGTTCAATAAAGTTTCAAGCAACAAGATTTCAGTGTTAAAATACACACAAGAACAAATACAATGTTTGCTGAGTGAAATTGAGAGTACTAGGCCCCGGGTGGCCGGATTAAGCACGAGCACTCATATTTATATCAATTGTCATAATAATGAAATATTGGCTACGTTCGGATGGATTAAGCTACAGGCCCAAGGACTATGCTGGATATTAAAATAAAACACTTTAAGAATCATTCACAGCAATGTGATAATTGCTACAGGCATAGAGGACTCAATATTCATAGTGCATACCTCCTTGGACAAAGCTTGAACATCTACTGAAGTATTAGTCATGCCTGCTGCACAACTCGACCTTTGTTGCTTGGGCCCTATGGTCAAAAGACATCAAAGAATGGAGAAAGTCATGACAAATAGAGTAGTACATGGTAAAACAGACAAACAAAAATGGAGAGCACTCTAAGATCGGAAATGTCAAGAAGCCAACCGGAGGTTCTATTAGGACTGAGTGTGTTGCCTGAAACAGAATTATTAACAACATTTGTTTGTAGTGACTTTGAGCTCCTCGAAGAACTCTTAACATTTTTTTCCCTTCCACACTTGCTCCTGCGCTCCACAGGATTATAATTCCTAGAAGAGGAAAAAAGGATTTAATAATACATAAAGCACACAACATGAAAACTATATTTGCGTGTCATAAAGCCATGTATCATACAATACAACTCATACTACAATGAACTTTTGCAGAAAGTAAGATTGGCATGTTGAGAATCAGGCTAATTAGGGGCTAAAAGAATATGATCAGAGAAAGTAGCTTACTCATTCATAATGCCGCCATTAACAGAGTCGCAATATCGCTTCAGCCATTGTAGAAATTCCAGGTTATCCAAAGGTCGGCCTTTAACAAGCCTGTTAACTTCAATATGCTGCCACAGGGTGGGAATGTTAGCAAAATAAATGGAGACATATATTGATTCAGTGCAACAAAGTACGTTCTTAATCTGGCTTTTCACCTCCTGTACAGGAATCATCTTAAATCATATCGATATTTACAGTATGGAGACCAATCATCCCCTGCCATGGGACTTATGCAACCAACAAAACTGGGAATAGATATCACATCCAGTAAACAAACCTCGCTCTTTCTTATTTAAAAAAAAAAAAAAGTGATTAGCATGTTATTATTTTATACCAGAGGGTAAAAAAAACTGATTAAATACCACACATACACACTATTGGCCACACCACTATTATTTCATTTCTTTTTTTTGTTTATTATAGCATAGCCTTTTTCCTAGCAATCCTCTCAACCATGTATTGTCTCTGAATCAGTAATAAAAAGAATGGTTTGAAGTGACTCATGCATTTCTCGTGGCTGTCCCCCAGTGTCCAAAAGGAAATACCTTCTCAATCTTCAGCTTGTTGAATACTTCCTGAAGAATTTTGTAATTCTGGATCATATCATACTCTGACTTCGCATCAAAATTCACCTGGAATCAACCTCAGATTGTAAATACGCAACAAGCAAATATGATGATATAATAGGATCAAGGAAAAGTTAAATCATGTTGCTACCTTGTGCATGGGAACAACCCCTGGATATGTCATGTCCATCATCTGGCATTGTACAGCACCAGATGCAGCCTATACAGTAAAATATAGCCGGTCATAATCAGAAGCCCAATTTTTATCATAGAAATAGCTAAAGATGAATAATGTAGCTAAAGATAAACATGCCGGAATTTTTTCATAACAAAATAGAATCACCACCCCAGAAATTATATACGTACAAAGAAGCCAGGTAGCCAATTAAACAAAGAGTTTGGTACAAAACTGTTGGATCACTCCGTCACTGAGTCGATCTAGTAACTCAGATTATAAAGTAGACCGAAGAATATTTCCCTACAAACCTAGTACGAAGGTAAGCAAGAACAAATTGGAAATCCCCAAAACTTGAGGAGCAAAAATGTATTACGAATAACAATAAGAGCACTGCCACGGGGAAAAAAAAAGCCAAAATGTATTACGAATAAGAGCACTGCCACGGGAAGAAAAAGCAAAGCGATTAAGAGTAATAAATTTCACTCAATGTAGCGAGAGATAAACGAAAGGAAGATATCATTGTCCCAAACTTTCTATTGTTTCTATCGACATTGCCAAAACAGGATTAAGGCTTTAAGTTCGACGCAAAATGGTCGGTACCTCCTCAATGCGGGAGAGATTGAGTTGAAGTCTTTTGTTGATCCAAGTCAAAATCTCATTCCGGCCGACAAAGTAAGCACTGTCCATGATACCAATGCTCATCGCCATTTCCACCAGAAACTCAACAGAAAACAAATCCTTCGGGGAGGGCCCAGAAAAATGAGAGAAGTAAATAGAGGGAAATGATGATGGTAGCGTGGGCCTTTAAAGGCACGGGATCGAGATTAGGGGGGGTTGGCGAAATCTCAGAAAAAGTTAGGACAAAGTTATGATTTTTATCCTTGAAAATCGACAACTAAAACGAATAACGAATTAATTAAAATTGAACGGTCATGGAAAACGAAAAAGATTTTGCGGGAGAAAAGGAAACTACGGTCTACGGAGCCCGCACGCTATCAGAAGGGACTCTTGAGTGACTATGGGACGTCGCGGACAAGTATATGACAAACCAAGATTAGGAATTTAATGCGACTCGCTCTTCAATACGGTAATGAAAAAGGAGGGAAACCGATTGTTTTTTAATCGGTTGATTATGATTAACAAATTACTTTGAACGGTTAATGCTCGTATTTAGGTGCCAAATGGAAGATTGGAAGGATTGTACCGTTATTAAATTTAGCCAACAAATATGGGAGTCTTTATCCTCCTTTCTTTTTTTTTTCTTTTAAATTTTTATGCCGTCAGAGTCTTTGTACTCCTTTCTATTGCTTAGTATTTTAAAAATAAGTTTATATAAGTCGAGACAAAACTTCTCTTATAAACTTATTTCATAGACCGTAAATCGCGTAAAAAAAACAGCTTCTACTACTAATTTAAATAGGCACTGTATTATTTTTTTAGCATCTCAATTTTTCTAAAAAAATTATAATTGGCAATATAATATGGCATTCACGTGAGTTTATAGTAAGATACGGTGGCATCAAAAGTCATAACTTTTGTTCCCAAAAAAATTTACAGGTTGGAGGCAAAAACGATGAGATGCATGTATATGGAGCACGCTCAACAGTGAACCTAGTCAACAGCACAGAATCCAGCCAGAGAAAGAAGTGTAATGTAAAATTGAAAAACAAAAAAAAATTGCGATTTGTTTCTGCGTCATGTATGACGTTGTTGGCAGAACTAGATGTGACTTCACTCCACCTTTAAAATTGTCTTCAAACAAAGACACATTCCCTTTTTGCTTAATTCCCAAGAGGCCGTGAGTGTAATCCATGATTACGGCCAATGCGGGAGTTGTCGATCTTCCCTGAAGTAAAATTTTCCATAGTAATTAGCTCATTACAAAGTCACATGATTGCTTATTACTACTTATTAACAATGCATCAAGCTATCTGGCAAAAAAGAAGAGACAACGCGTCAAGCTAAGCTGCATCCTTGAAATCATTTTAATTCAGACCGAGGCTGAAGATTGAAGCAACTCAAACTGAACTAGAAGCACTGGCCAGCACAGGAAAAAAGAACTGAACAATATGCATTATATTCTTCTTTTTTATTCCGGAGAAGCATTATTGATATGCCTGTTAGAATTTTAACTTGAGGAAAAGAAAGGTTAACTGATTTGCCAGCAGGCGCATAAGACATTACTATTTCCTTTGTTATTTTAAAATACTACCTCCCGTTTTCAATATAAAGATCTTGTTTGTAGCATACAAGAGGTCATATTCGTTAATTTAATAATAATTCTTTTGTTTTATCAATTCTCATGTTGATGGAGTATTAACAATGTATAGATGGATGCGCTCAGCTTCGCTGCTCCTCACAAAAATAACGATATTGGGGATAGGTATTTTGGGCTAGTGGGCTCATTTACATGAGAAAGCCCAATTAGATAGGCTTTAGTTTTGGTTATTTACAATACGGGCCATTCGATTCGGCCTTATTGGTTTGAGTCATAGTGCCAAACAAAGGAGGAGCAAGAGAGGTCATGACTATTTTCAGTATTTTGCCTTTTAAGTTATAACCCAAAAAAAAAAAAACACTCTCCAATAGAGAATCAAAGTAATGGCAACCAACGGGGTTTGAGTTTAATGAAAGGGATTAATCCCTCATAATGTACAGATCAAGATTCAAATCTCTATTTAAAGAGTTGAGCACGTATATTGTCTCATATATAGTGCCGGATAAAGCTAAAAAAAAAAATTCAACCTTTTTTTTTTTTTTTTTTCGATACATATGAAATAAAAAAAAAATTCAACCTTTACCTACTGGGAGAAAAAGAGTGATGGCACAGCGATTCAAGAATTGGAAATCCCGTGGAAGGGGGCTTTAAAAAGAATAAACGGTGGCAATAAATAATATTTTTCACAACGACAAAATCTAAAACCAACATAAAAAAAAAAAAGCCAGAGTAAGTCAGACAATGGATTTTGAATACCAGAAGAAGAAGAAGAAAACGCGGCTTTAACTTGCCAGTTTCCTCCACTGTTGGCGTTCTGGCAAAGTGGGAACCAAACATCGACACACTCCAATTTCTTTTATTCTTACCGGCTCTCAAAATTGATAAATAAAGAACAACATCCTCCAACAAAGGCTTCATCTTCTTCCTTCTTCTCAGATCCCGCCATGAATTCCTCCAAATTCGTCCATGGCTATGGCAAAGTAGCTGATCACCTCGAAGATCAGCCCTCTATCCCCAGATCCCCCAATCGCAAGCCCCTTGTTGCCTTCATTTCTATTTTAGCCATCCTCTTCCTTACTCTCTCTGTCGGTGTCACGTTCGGAGCTCTAATCCATAACTCCAATTCCGGACCACGATCAACTCCTTCCACCGCCAACACCAACGTCGTCGCCTCCATCAGAACCGTCTGCAACGTCACGCGCTTCCCGGCCTCCTGCTACTCCAGTATTTCCTCCCTCCCCACTTCCCTCCAAAACCCTAACGACCCCGAATCCATTCTCAAGCTTTCTCTTCATGTTTCCCACGACGAACTCTCTAAGCTGTCGTCCTCCCTCAGAACCTTGGCTTCGACCTCCAACCCGCCCGCTCTCCCTGATTGTGAGGATCAGATCGACGACGCGCTGAGTCGACTCAACGATTCGCTCTCGGCGATGGATGTGGCTCCAGGCGACAAGGCGTTGACGGATGCAAAGATCAACGACATACAGACGTGGATCAGCGCAGCGGTGACGGACCAGGAAACGTGTTTGGATGGATTGGAGGAGACACAGTCGGCGGCGCTGGGGGAGATGAAGGGGAAGATGCAGAGGTCGAGGGAGTACACAAGCAACAGCCTAGCCATAGTTGCCAACATTCACATCTTACTGCAACGCTTCAATATGTCCCTCCATTGAAAAATTCTATTCATGAAACTCGCATTACTTCTTCAACAACACGTAATGGTAAAGTAATATGCAGATCTTGTTCTCCTGTTTGTAATTTTTTGTTATCCCAAGGATTATCTGTTCAGTGATCTTTGATGTTGTTGTGGGTTGCCTTCTGTGAATTATGTGTGCGTGTAATATACATATATACATATATCAAAAAATTCTGCTTTTCTTGCAGCAGCTTAACCATTTTTTTAAAACGTCCCAGAGAAATGCAAACGAAAATTGTCAGGGTATGTTTTGTGGATTGAATCCGACTAATATCCATTTTTTAGGATTTTGTGCGAGACTTTTTGTTAGTTTTTTAAAACAAATATGTGTTATTTTGTTTTTTTTAAAAAAAGATGAAAACAATTTGTTAGAAGGTGAAGATGTATATTTACCAATAAAGTTTTAAGTAAGGGCTTTTAGACACCATTTTATTTTAAAGGGAAAAAAATACACATAAAGAATTAAAAAATGGAGCATCCACTACAAAACAGTAAAATTTGACCTAACGGTATTAAATTATAACAGAAGAAAACTTCTAACGATGTTGGATTAAATTTAACGGTTTTGTGATAGATGCTTTATTTTTTTTATTTCTTATATATATTTTTGCTCCCTTTAAAACTAATTGTCTCTGACGCCCCTTGTTTAAAACTTTATTAGTAAATCTACACTTTAACCTTTGCCAAACAAGTTTTATTGTTTTTTAACAACCAAACAGCAACATGTGGTTATATTATATCTTATCTTAGTATTATACATATATCAAAGAGAAAATCCCATTAAAATAGCACTTGAATTTGTTTAATCCAAAAAAGTCCATTATAACATGTAAAAGACTGATAAGGGTTGGGGTGGGAATTTGAGTTATTGAAGTTCTAGGTTAAAAACCAAAATGTCCCTTTTGGGCCAATACTGAATTTGTCAACGCCCACCCCTTTTGGCCCCACACTCTGACACATTTGGTGAGAATAAGTTGTCATTCTCATTATCGATCTTGTCATTGAATTAATAGAGACATGTTTCATACGTTGGAATTGATTTTGATGGAGATAGAAATAGAAATGGATAAAGAAATGGATATGAATATGAAAATGAGGTTTAAAAGTATGTTTAGTATGTCACGAAAAAGAGACATGATTTTTAGGTGAAAAGACCAAAATGCCCATCTCAAAAAAAAAATCCAGAAATAACTTGGAAAAAAAAAATCTTTCCAAAAAATCTGTCCAAGCATTCCAAAAATGAGGGCGTGGGTGGTTGACCAATCTCCCTCGTAGCCTTCTCAGTCATTCTTCGTTGATGCTTTGGGGTTTTAGTTTGAGATGTGGTATTTGTATACTCCCTCCTCTAAACTAAACAGATCGTGGGTTGCTTGGGTCTATGAAGAAAGCGATGGGATTTGCAGGTGTTGGCAAGCATGATGAAGAAGGCGAAGCTCGATCGTGGGTCGTAGTTGTCGGCCAAGCACGATGAAGTCGGTGAAGCTCGATCGTGGATTGCAAGTGTTGGTGAAGCTCAACGAAGAAGGCGATGAAGCTCGATGAAGGACAAAAAAGAATTTTCCTATATGGAATTGGACATCTTTGTTTTTTGGGTGAAAGCCAATTTGGTGGAATTGGGAAGTTTTGGCTTCGACATAGAATTACAAAAAATTCTAATTCCATCATACCAAACAAACTTAGGCATGAAATTAAGATCAAATTCTAATTCCATACCCCTCAATTCCATCATACCAAACATGCCCTAGGTGTATTTGCATGTGGTTGAAAGTGAGCTTTGGTGTCGGCTTGGGGAGCATCCAAATGAAAAGAAGGATGAACAATTAATTGTGAGTGTGTTTCATGCATCGGATGGGTGTGGTTTTTTATATATCTATAGGTATCTCTTAATCCTATAATTCATATACACTAGACTCTCAATTTCCCCTATTGTCTAATTTAAAATTCCTTAAACTTCTTAGATCCTATAATTTGGCTTTTCTCTATTTTGCATCACATCCACCTCCAACGAAAATTATTGTTTTATGACTCCTTATTATCAAATAGCCAAGATTACTTCTTCCTTTTTCCTTTGCCTAGATTCACACCACCTAGGTACCTTATGAAGTCCATGAAGTCTTCTTTCCCATACTTGAGCATCATGATATATCATAATCCTCCCCCCTGTTAGATATTTTAATATATATTATAATTATTATTAGTTATTAATTAGGTAATTAATTAAAATATCCAGAGTGTGACCCGTTAGTCAGATTTAGGCCCAATTCATGATTAGGGTTATTGGCTATTAATGTGGTTTTTCTGATGGTGGAAAATACACAATTAAGTTGATAGCCGTCAAAATTGAGCGTATAAGGAAAAATCCTATCTGCTCATCTGAGGTTCCCTGACTGGCGACGGCTCTTAACCCAGTTGCCATCGCTGTGCCCCACAGCCAGTCAGAAAGAGACCTGACAATCATATCCTGTCTTGAATTCTCTTGCAGCTCTCTTTCATCAAGATTCATGAGTTCTCCATCCGATCAAAGCTTAGCAATGGCGAGAGGTAATTCTTATAAGTCTTCCGCTATTGATATAGGAAAATTCATGTACTCTAATTTGTGATTTATTTAGGTATTCATGAGTTTTGTCCTACATGTGGTATCAGAGCCACGCTCTCTGATCCTCTGCCTTCTACACTTTGATCGGGGATGATCTAAGTATGGAATTGAATTAAGTTTCCCGTAGTAATTTTACACGGATTCCATGGCTTGGATTTGAGATCGGATTTTTTAAGTGGATGAATTATACTATTGCTGAAAAATAATTCATCTGAGTATTTAATTGATTATTAATAAATTTTTTATCATGTTAAATTGATTTTCGGATTATGAGATGAGAGGATTTGTTTTCTTCTCCAAGGAATTATCACCGTGTTGGGTTTTTTGAGGGATCCGAGTTTGCTTTCCTTATGCCATTATTCGACTAATTTTTATAATCCTTTTGGGTTGATGCATTTTGTTATTTCTGCTTATCGACTGTTATGACTTTGATCGATTTAATCATCTCATTTCAATTCCGGATGGTTTTCGATATAAGATGGTCTGTGTTTCAATCAATCCTAGTATGTCTTTGGTTTGCCTTTCTTGATTTCATTATGTAATCGATGATAATCTGCCTTGATCGGGAATTTTGTATGCTTGATTTTTGGCCTATTCAACGCGTGAAGAATGTATTTGTTCTTCGAGGATACCGTCTTTCTTCATCGGAAATCGCAATAGGGCCAGAATATTGCATATATATATTCGGAATTATGATTGTTCTTTTCTGATTTTGTGGTTGCTTACAAAACTATTGCTCTCATGTTGCTTCGCTAACCATCTCCGAGTTGTTTTGCTGATTTTTGTCCTCGCCGTCAAAATCGAGAGAGTTTTGTTTTGGATTTTGATTCATAATTATTTTTGTGATGTTTCTGGGAGAAATTGTTGCATAAGTTCTTTCGCCTGTTTTTTCGAGCTTGTCGCCGTCGCCGTTTTTACAGTGAGAATGAAAGAATCTGGGATCTTGGTTTAAGACTAATATTTAGATTTTAATTACCACGATTGCACGAGATCATTACTCAGATCATGTTTACGCCAGTTTGCCCGTGATTGGAGGCATTGAAATCGAGGAAATTCAAGCTCTCTGATCGCCTGAAAGGAGCGCCTGAGTTCGCGGGTCGCGGCGACCTTTCGGGTCGATCTCGGGCTGGCGGGTCGGGTAGGGTTTTCCAACCGGGTAAGGGAGACGACTTAAACGATGACGTTTTGATGCAGCCAAAACGTCGTCGTCTCGAGTGTCCAGGAAGGCTCCTCTCTTCCCTAGCGAAACGGCGTCGTTTTTCCCCTTAGTGAAACACCGCATTTCACAGATCTGGGCTGAAGGGGAAAGTGTTTTTGGGCCAAGCATAAGTACTTTGGGCCGACTTTACATTGCGAATTGGGCTTGCGTTTTAACATTATTATTTTTATTTTCTGGAAACCGATTTTGGGCCGAGGCAAAATTAATAGAGTTTTTTTTTTTACTGCATTCTGGGAAGATAAGCATCTGGGCCGAGGCAAAAGTAATGGATTTTTTTTTGGCACTGAACTCTTTTTTTTTCTCTTTGTATTATGGGCTTGTTTTATTAAACATAGGCCATGAGGCTCGTTGGGCTTATTGCCATTTGACAGTGACATTTTTGCAATGTTATAGGCCTGTTGTGTTTTTAATTTTTCGGTCAAATAAAACCTTTACTCACTGTTTATTAAATTAACTTCTGTTTTATGTATAATTTTGATAATGTCACATCTAATTGTTTAAATTAAGAAAAGGGGTTAACTTTGGCACTTTTCATATTCTGGAAAATTTGCAAAAATCATTTTGACATGTTACTTAATTGCCTAAATATTTCGATAATTCATTTTGGGCAATTATCTAACTATTCTAATTTTTGCAAAACTTAATTTAAATTGAAATATGCCAAAATTAATTCTTTAAACAATTTTTTGGATACATAAAACAGTGGGAGGGTTTCTAATTAATTATCTAGAGACCTTGTTGAGCAAATTAATTAATTAATCCCTCCATCAAGAAGTGCATATATTAGTTTTAATTTGGATGCACAAAATAGTGGGAGAATTTATTTTTCTTGATTATTTAGTCACATTTTGTTGATTATATCAATCTATTAAATAAATTCTCATTAAAGTTTTTGTGCTTATTTGGAATTTAAATGCACAAGGTTGGTATTTGTGATTAACATGCGTCTAGAGGCTTAGCCACAACATCCTCTGTTGTATGTATAGATAATCACTTTTATGTTTTAAAATATCAACTTTATTTAATGGGTAATATTAATTTAATCAAAGTGGGTGGATTGTATTTAGTCACTTATGTTGATTAAATTAATTGGTTAAATCCTCCATAAAGTTGTGCATATACAGAATTTAACTGCACATGATTAATATTTATGATTAACTTGCATGCTAGAGTGGTAGCTACAGCGCCCTCTTACAACATGCATAAATAACCATACATGGATTTAAAATATTAATCTTCAGAAGTTGATTAAATTAATTAATTAGGTTTCCCATTGACATTGTGTATACATATATGATATTTAAATTGTATATATTTGATATTAGTGATTAGTATACATATTTTGTTTAAGGAATAGCTACAACATCCTTATGCACATATTGTATGCATAAGTAATCATCACATAAGGTTTTACCATATCAAATTATGTTCATATGTACAATTAGTATACACAATGATGTGATGTCTTTGTGATGAGTATGTAGAATCGAGGAGTAGCCACAGCATCCTCATTAGGTACATACACTCTATTTTGTTCTAATGAACAAAATACATCACTCAAAGATTTAAAGACATCAATTGTAATTAAATGTATGGTTATAATTAATCTTTGCCCACAGATAGATAACTATAATCATAGTTTTTAATTAGGGTGAAATGGAACAACATTATATTCTCTAAGTAGCCCACAGGTATTAGGGGATATAAATACATTCCAGTTTCACTAATTTGAGATAAATTCATGCTATGCTAATGTCTTTGCCCACAGGTAGACTTTAGTTATACGAATTTATAATTGTATGATTTACATTGGTAAACATACACCTATATGCGATGGTTGCTTGCCTCTTATAGCAATTTTGTAAGTATGATTTAATTTTGATTTTGACTTTGCAGCATGATTGTTATCTATTCAATTATTTAGTTTGATATAATCTATTAGAGACAATTAAGCCTATAAGGAGAACTTCTGCCATTAGGACAAAATTGACATTAAGAAAAGCTCTAGTATTTATAATACTAGCATGAGAAATGAGATAACATTACTGTCTCAATAAAGTAATCTTAGTTAAAAGCTAGTTATTAAAAGTACATAAAGAATGGAGTAAAGTCAAAGGTTGTTGATAGGCTGAGGGACATGTTTAGAAATTCTCATAAATATTGTTGTATTGTTTTGTTGACTATTAAGTGATTCTTCATCATAGGGTAAGATGTCTCCATTAATCTTGGTGGAAAAGATCTTCTGTTTATTATCTCATAAATTATTACTCATTTTCATGAATACATGCATGAATATTAAGTATTCATTGTAAATGTGTATATATAAGTCTTCTTCCTTTTTGGAAAATTATGAGATTTTAAATGAGGGCTATCAAGCTACCAACCTTAAAGCCATAAATCAATAGATATATCAAGTTTAATCTGTCTATGATTAATGGCTTGATTGGAGGCAATAATGGATATACACTTGCCATTGGTTTTTGGTTTTTGTTCTAACAGATGAAATAGTTCATCCTGATTTAGTTGACTCTTCAAATACCTGAACATCTTTTGCTTTATAATTAAGTAGTGTCATTTGACACTTTTAGAGAATATAAAGTAGAAGTGGGTAATTTAATCTGGTGAACAGATTAATATAGTGAAGTCAATTAGAAGAGATGGATGACATGATGGACACATGGTTGAGGATAGTAATTTAGCCTATATGTTTTCCTCTTAAAGAATGCACTGAAGACAATTATATATATCTTAGATGAGTTTCCAACAGAATTATGTTTAAACCCTTTTAAAATCTGAGAGTTGGAAGCTCAGTTTATATAGAATTGTCTCATAAATGAAAGAGTGTGTATGGAAAACATCCCAAAGATTAAGAATGCATATTTTGGTGAAGATGCAGAAAGATCTTGGGAATTCTATTGAGCTATCTTTTCCATTTTAGAAGTTGTGTAGTAATTTTGGAATGCCAAATTATTAAGAAATGGTATGATTAGTGGGAGTGGTCAAACTCATTCAGGATGATCACACATAATAGATTGTAACCTCTAATCATGATGGAACATTGGTTTTACATGATACTCTTCTCCTTGAGGTAGATGTGAAACATAATGAAGTTCTGAAATTCTCAATTGGTCAAGCTTGAGATAAGAAGCATCAACATTAAGGACTCTATCAATTGTTAGGAAAAATATCCCAAAACAAGCAAGGGATATTCTAAATTGATAGATGGTGCTCTTATTGTATAACTTCAATCTGTTAGCATATTGGGTTAAGACCAAATGACAATTTAAATTTGGCAATTGCTACCAACTATACATCATGTATTTTAAATAATCTGATTAGAGCATAAACAATGAGAGTGACCCTAAATTCTATTAGCATCTTTCCATTATAGTAACAAGGAGAGATGTGTGTGAATTAAAAGAAAGGCCACATAAATTATGAGGAGAATTCAGTTAGCAAAATTGAGAAACTGTCCTCACATGCATGTTTCACATTAGCGGTGAATAATGTGTTATGATGCAATCACATACATGATAATGTTGAAAGCAACATAATACTATTTATATCACTAGATTAGTGGGAGTTGAATCATCTATATTGAACAAAATGATGATTTACTCATTGCTTGTGAATTTTGACATAAGGTGTTACACATAACAAAATCATCATTGTTCAAATTTGTGATAGGACTAGGTTAAGTGTAGTATTCTTTTAGAATACATAAGGAAACTGTTCTCAAAACACTTGAGAATATTATAAGAAACCTATGATCACATATATTTGAACATTTAGAGATAGATGGTAGTTGTTATGAAAATACAATTAGATTCTCCACATGTCTCTAATATATATATCATTTTATTCCTTCTAATCCAGTTTCATAGGTGCAGGCTTGCTTGAATGTGTATACAAACTGGCAATGCCATTGCAAGGAAACTTTAGGAGGATTATCAAGCATATTCTTGCTTGGATAATAATTGAAAAGCTGCAGGTCATGAAGTACATTTAAAAAAAAATGTACATTAAGTCTCATGCTCTACATATAGGAGAATGATTAGATTTGTTTTGTTTAGTATGATGTGTTGGCTATAAAATGGTTAACATTCTGATGCATCTTTACGTTTACTGAACAAATTGCATTATGGAGGAGTACAAGATTGCTAAGTAGTCACTGATTGCTTAGTTCCACCATGAATTGCTTAATCGAATCATTCTTGGAGGCAAGTGATAAGATTACCGATTAAAGAATTTCATCATGTGGTTTTAAATTAATTTAAACCCATTAAGGGTGTTGTGTGACCATAAAGTCAATAGGTCACAAACACATAAAGTATAGATCCTTAAATGAACTGCATGCATTTAAAGACATTGAAGGATCAAATACCTTATTTGTGACTTGGATCACATTGAGTGATCTAAATAAGGTATTGGTAAATGATGAAATTCAAGTTGGAGTTTGTTGTCTCATATTGGTACCTAGTTATCGAGATTGACAAACATTCAAGAAGGAACCGAATAAACATTTAAGGTTTATTCATAAAGTTTTAACCCATTAAGTAAGGGTGCTGCTATGTAATACATGGAAGATAATACTCGACTTAAGGGGACTTATCGCCATGATTCTTGCATCAAAGCCTTAATTAATCTGAATAGGGCAACTGACGTTAGTTACGGGCCAAGTGGGAGAATGTTAGATATTTTAATATATATTATAATTATTATTAGTTATTAATTAGGTAATTAATTAAAATATCCAGAGTGTGGCCCGTTAGTCAGATTTAGGCCCAATTCATGATTAGGGTTATTGGCTATTAATGTGGTTTTTCTGATGGTGGAAAATACACAATTAAGTTGATAGCCGTCAAAATTGAGCGTATAAGGAAAAATCCTATCTACTCATCTGAGGTTCCCTGACTGGCGACGGCTCTTAACCCAGTTGCCATCGCTGTGCCCCACAGCCAGTCAGAAAGAGACTTGACAATCATATCCTGTCTTGAATTCTCTTGCAGCTCTCTTTCATCAAGATTCATGAGTTCTCCATCCGATCAAAGCTTAGCAATGGCGAGAGGTAATTCTTATAAGTCTTCCGCTATTGATATAGGAAAATTCATGTACTCTAATTTGTGATTTATTTAGGTATTCATGAGTTTTGTCCTACACCCCCTTCTTTGACATAGCATATGTGGTTAAATCTTAGCTAAGTAAAATGACAATGATCATCCAAAGCTTTCCTCCTTCCTAACAGTCATTATTTCTTCAATTTGCATCCATGTTAAGCTTTGTACAATATTTAACTTTAGATAAAGGAATTAGGTATTTTCCTTTAACTAATTGGAAATAAATTTCATACTTACTCCTTAGATAATTATTGCCCACATTTTCCCTCAATTATTCGAGGCCTTTAATTCTCAAACTAATCTCTAACACTATTTAATTTTAAAAAAAAAAAAATTAACTTTTTACTAAATTTCGAAATGTTACAGCAAGGTTGTAATTACAATAGAGGACGCAGAGGCAGATCATAGCCTAGGAAGAAAGCGAAAAATCAAAAGTAGAGAACAAATAAGGGCACTATTACACATAATATTATATTCGATCAAGATATTTGTTTCTTTCATATTCAGTCAACCGATATTAATCTGACTTGAATCTTTTTGAGCAAAGCACACAAGGCGGCTCTCTTCCAGCATGGGAAAAGAGACGGCACGCATGGAGGCTAAATTAAGGAAGTTCCAAGTAAGATCAATCATTCATTCTCATTAGCAATTCCTAGGAGTATTGTTAAAATATTTGTTCATTGATTTAAATCCAGATTACTATAGCTTCTGCTACGAACCAAGTGCTCATACTTCTCTAACCAATCTTTTTTTTTTCCTTCCTTAAATAAAAATTGAAATGAGAAAACGAGGGACAAAACTCTTGGAAGTGAAAGAAATAGAAAATTAGTTTTGACAAAGTACATAGAAAATTAATGAAAGTGGTTATTTACATACCTTTTTATCTTGACATTTTTATGTGGATAGGGACGATTGAAAAAGAAGAAAGCAGATTATGCGGAGAGAATAAAGAACGAAATAGCTCTTATCCACGAGGAGGTTGAAGAGAAGAGAGTAATTATTGATGCCAACAAAGCACAGGGCCCTTGGAAGATAGAGCAATTATTCCTCTATCTTGAGAAGATAGAGGAATCAGCTGCAAAACACGGGGCACTTCGAAAAGTTCCGAAGAAGATCCTTAGCAGTTTCTCGACTTGTTATTTCTGAAGGGTCCCTAGACTTTCATATAATTTCACTGTGTCAAGTTTCCATTCTTCTCTATTTTGACACAGGAGGTTGTATGTTTTGGATCCGGGACTCTGAGCTCCAACAGATTGATCACAAGCATCTGCTAGTCATCTTCTACGTCAACAACTACGTCAACAAATACTTCATTCATATCCCTAGTGATTGCTCTTTAGGACTTGGTATTTTTTATTTTTTCAAATGTTAGTATTAGGATAATTTCTCAGTTTTCATATCGTCTTTTCGTAGATGGAAGTTTATGTTCTATGTCTATTTGTAGCCTATAGACCTGGTTAATTATTGAAATATCATTTTGTCTTTTTCAAAAAAAAAAAGTCACAGGATGTTTTACATGTGGTTAAAACTCGGGAAAAAAAATTAGCTGCTTGGTAACGGGATATATCCTGAGCTTTTTAGTTTATATGGAAGCTATCCCAAAGGAAGAGGCTGATTCAGGCAAAGATTAACATTTCTAGGAATTGCTAAAATGGATCCCAACACTGCACTTAGTTTTCGGGAACTCTTTTTTGAATCATCCAGGTACGTGGTTTGGGAATTTTTCACATGGCCACGTAAATACCCGTGCAAATGTTCAACTAAGGCTCGACTTCAAAAAAGAAAATGAATAAAGAAAAAAATCAATCTTGGAGGACTTTTTTTTTTCCCCTTTCAACTTGGTTACTGATTTACTCGTTCTTATTCATTGAGACAGTTGAAGATACTTTACATCTCATGCAACAAAAAGTAATTTTTTTTCTTGATCGATCTGTGAAGAGAAATAGGAAATAGGAAGAGTGAATCTCTTATCTTCATTCAGGTAGATTACATATATATATATACAAATGAGTCCGACACAATACTGTATAATCAAGGAAAAAATAAGTAAGACTAATTATCTAATTTCGCCTATGATTGTGGATCTGCATTTTCTCTTTCAACTTTAGGTGGTCAACATTCCGTGATTCTACACTCCCCCTCAAGTTGGACTGTAGATATCAATTAAGTTCAACTTGCCAATCAGATACTTAAGTCTGTCCTTGGGCAGCCCCTTAGTGAGGATGTCTGCGGTCTGTTCTTTAGAGGGTATATACCTTAGGTCAACAATACCCTCATCAACTTTTTCCCTTATAAAATGTCTATCTATCTCGACATGTTTAGTTCTATCATGTTGAACTGGATTATGAGCAATGTTGATTGCAGCCATGTTATCACAATAGACTTTGATTGGTAGATTTATAGACTTCCTCAAGTCTTCAAGAACACGCTTTATCCATATGCCCTCACAGATTCCCAATGCTACAGCTCTGTATTCAGCTTCAGCACTGCTTCTAGCAACTACACTTTGCTTTTTACTTCTCCATGTGACCAAGTTACCCCACACATATGTACAATATCCAGATGTGGATTTCCTGTCTTCTCGATCACCTGCCCAATCAGCATCTGTAAATAACTCTACAATCTGTTTGTCAGTTTTCTTAAACAGCAAGCCACGTCCTGGAGATCCTTTCAAATAACGAAGGATCCTATAAACTTCATTCAAATGTTTCTGTTTAGGAGCATGAGAATGCTGGCTGACCACACTTACTACAAATGCAATGTCTGGTCTGGTATGAGACAGGTATATTAGTTTTCCTACCATCCGTTGATAGTTCCCTAAGTCTACTGCCTTACCGAGATCTGCATCTTCATCTATTTTATCAATTTGTATAGGTGTGTCACTGGGCCTGCAACCTGTCATCCCTGTTTCCTTTAGAAGGTCGAGTACATACTTCCTTTGGGAGATATAAATTCCTTTCTTGGATCGGGCAACTTCCATCCCAAGAAAGTACTTCATTTCTCCAAGATCTTTGATCTGGAATTCTCGTGCCAGGGCTGTCTTGATTTGATTGATTTCTACATCGTCATCTCCTGTAAGGATTATATCATCAACATATACAGCCAGAACAGCCATCTTACCCTTATGATGTTTGACAAACAAAGTATGGTCGCTCTGCCCTTGAGTATACCCATGTCTCTTCAGAACTCGGGTGAATCTGTCAAACCAAGCACGCGGAGATTGTTTTAACCCATATAACGACCTTTTTAACTTGCATACTTGGTTAGCCTTTTTTCCTGGGAACCCTGGAGGTAACTTCATATACACTTCTTCCTTGAGTTCTCCGTTGAGGAAGGCATTTTTTACATCGAGTTGGTGCAGATTCCAATCTAAATTTACTGCAATAGATAATAGAATTCTGATGGTATTCAACTTGGCTACCGGAGCAAACGTTTCTGTGTAATCTTCCCCATATTTCTGTGTGAAACCTTGTGCAACCAGCCTAGCTTTGTATTTCTCGAGTGTTCCATCTGCTCTATACTTAGGAGTGAATACCCATTTGCATCCAACGGCCTTTTTCCCTTGAGGTAGATTTACTACATCCCATGTCTTATTTCGCTTGAGAGCTTCCATCTCTTCTAAGACAGCTTGTCTCCACTCAGGTATAGCCATAGCCTCATCAATCGTGTTTGGTATTATGATTCTATCAAGATGAGAGACAAATGCATTGTACTTAGATGAAACGGCCTTATAAGAGACAAAGTTCTCAATAGGATATCTAGTGCTTGATCTAGGTTGTCTAGGTTGTTTTCGCACTGCAATGGGAAGATCAAGATCAGAACCTTCTGTTTCTCCTGGATCTGCCTCTGGTACCGACTCCTGGTGAGTGTTAATAGCCTGTGGCTCATTACCTTTTTTGTGTCGTCGCATGTAGGTATTACCCCACATATTTGTGTCTCCCCCTGGAATTGGCACATTACCAGGGATATCAAGGTTGTTGTCAGGAGTATCAGAGGTATCAGGATTAGGTTCTGTATGGGTAGGATTAGGTTCTGTGTGGGTAGGTATATAAATTGTGATTGTTTGGTCATCCTTTGATGTTTCTTTTGTCTGAAATTCACCATCTCTCTCCCCCTGAATTGTAGACAAGGCATAATAGGGTGTATGTTCAAGAAAGGTGACATCACAGGTGACAAATAAACGTTTGGAAACCGGATCATAACACTTGTACCCTTTTTGGGAATGAGAGTATCCAAGGAAGATACACCGAAGGGCTTTAGGGTCAAGTTTGTTGGTATGATGGAGGTGAACATATGATGTGCAGCCAAACACCCGAAGTGGCAGAGTGTTTTCGAGGTATGGGAGGTTATAGTATTTGTGGAGGAGTTGAAGTGGCGTTTTGTAAGATATTGGTCGGCTTGGCATTCGGTTAATGAGGAATGTGGCAGTAAGGACAGCATCATCCCAATGATATTTAGGAACATTACTGCTAAACATGATGGCTCTGGCAGTCTCAAGAATATGGCGATTCTTTCGTTCAGCAATACCATTCTGCTGAGGTGTATTGGGACAACTACTTTTGTGAACAATGCCATTTTCAGTCAGGAAGGTAGACAGGTTCTGATTGAAGTATTCAGTCCCGTTGTCAGTGTGGAGGATCTGGATTTGGGTTTGGAATTGGGTTTGGATCATATTATAAAAGTTAAGGAATGTTTGATATACCTCTGTTTTATCCTTCAACAAGTAGACCCAACTGACACGTGTATGGTCATCGATGAATGTGATGAACCATTTAGTTTTTGATCTGTTTGGTGTGCGAGATGGTCCCCATAAGTCACTATGAATTGTGGAAAAAGGTTTTGATGCTTGGTATGGAATTTTTGGAAATTAAGTACGATGATGCTTAGCCTTTTCACACGAATCACAATGAAAATCAGAGGTGATTTTATTAGAAATAAGGGATGGAAACATTTGAGACATGTAATTTAAATTGGGATGACCTAAACGTTTGTGCCATAACTCAAAGTCACTAGTGTTAGGAAGAGACACCTTATTGCAAGAGTTAATTCGATGACGACCACTTTCATTAAGGTAATAGAGACCATCAAGCTCTTTCGCACTCCCAATCGTCGTCCCCGTCAACAGATCCTGAAAAATACAGTGAGTAGCAAAGAAGTTAACCTGACAACGTTCATCATTCGCTAATTTGCTCACAGATAGTAAATTACACTTCAACTTTGGAATATGTAATACAGAGTGAAGAGTAAGTGTAGCTGAGATTTTTATGGAACCAATTCCAGTTACAACAGACTCAGAGTTATCAGCAATTCGCACAGTCATTCCCCTGGTGATAGGAGTATAGGATGAGAAGATAGCCTTATTGTCAGTCATATGATTCGAGGCACCTGAATCAACGATCCAACAATTCCCTGTACATAATTCTTTTATCACAGCCAAGACTTGAAAGAAATTACCTTTCCTGACTACTGTGGCAGTAGGCTTTACCGTAGTTTGTAATGTGGCTAGCATTTCCATGATTTTGTACAACTGGTCACTTTGGGATGATTCCTTGGAAGCTTTAACCACGTAACCTCTGCCTTTCCCTTTATTTGTCTTCCAGTCAGCAGGTTTACCATGGAGGTTCCAACAAATGTTCCTAGTGTGTCCCTGTTTCTTACAATGATCACAGAATGGACGACCTTTAGAATCTCTTTGTTTGGTGAATCGAACAGTAGAGATGTCATGAGAACCAGATTGAGACACAGAGGGAGATGTAGTTGAAATTGTAGACATAATGGTTTTTTTCAAATTTCAGAAATACCAGTTTGGTCCTCCGAATTTTCAAAATGACACGTTGGTCCTCTGAATTTGGAAAATGACAGTTTGATCCTCCTAATTTGAAAAATGACACGTTGGTCCTCTGAATTTGGAAAATGACAGTTTGATCCTCCGAATTTGAAAAATGACAATTTAGTCCTCTGAATTGTGAAAATGTCAAATTGGTCTTCGACTCAATTAAATAATTGAGTCAGATATTGCGAAACTGAGATCGCAAGAATGAGGCGAAACTGAGATCTGGATTTGAGTAGTCAGATATTGCTCACAGACAGTTCGAACGCGAACATGAGAACGGATTTCTGGTCGGTGACTGCCGATTGTAAAGAGACAGCAGCGGAGGTGACGGCAACAGTGCAGTGGTGTCCGACGCGGTGGTTGAGTGCCTCCTCTGTCCAGATGCGCCGATGGTGGTAGTAACTTCGACGTGGAGATGGTGCAGGCTGGCGGTGCAGGCCGGCGAGTTGAAGAAGATGAAGTGACGATGTAGAGATTGAGTGAGCGACGAAAGCTGCCGGAAAACTCTCAGAAGACGGCTGTTGGTCGCCGGAAAAAAAATCGCAGAAGGTGGCTGTCGGTGCTGCGAATTCTCTGATCTCCTTGCTCTCCGAAAGATACAGTGGGTCGGTGTTTGGTGGACGCCGAGACAACACTGGACGCCGATCCTGATTCTGACTAATCAGAGGGCGTTTTAAAGAACTCTGATATGAATTCAAAGTCCTATTCTCTTCTCCAGCTCTGATACCATGAAGAGAAATAGGAAATAGGAAGAGTGAATCTCTTATCTTCATTCAGGTAGATTACATATATATATATACAAATGAGTCCGACACAATACTGTATAATCAAGGAAAAAATAAGTAAGACTAATTATCTAATTTCGCCTATGATTGTGGATCTGCATTTTCTCTTTCAACTTTAGGTGGTCAACATTCCGTGATTCTACAATCTGTAAACAAACAGTGCCTTAAAATAGGCTTGAAATGTCAAAATACTTGTGTCAAAGCTCTATACATCAGATTTCTCATTCAGGCGGGCATACTCGGGGTCGATATAGCCTATTGTTCCAAGAACATGTGTTGATGCATGAGTTATAGTGGTTGAGATGCATTTGGCAATGCCAAAATCAGAGAGATGAGCTTCGAAATTCTCATCCAGAAGAATATTTGAAGAATTAATATCCCTGTGAATAATTCGAGGGTTGCAGCCGTGGCGGAGATAAGCAAGTCCCTCAGCAGCTGCCATTGCCAAAAATTTATCAATTGAAGAAGTTCTATGTTCTAACATTTACCCATGCCTTGCCCATTTCCTCTGGATCACTTCATCAATTGCATTGATTGGCTCACTCTGAACATAGCAACTATTACCATAGCCAACAATGTGAGGATCCCAAGAGTGAGACAAACAGTTGCAGCCCTGGAAAGAGTTACTGAACAGGAAAAAAGGAAAAGGAAAGCATAAGATATTGCCCGTCATGCTCAAACATTTCTTTAACCCACAAAACTAGAATGAAGACGAGAAAAGCCACATACATACCCCTGGGTTTTGGCATGTAAGGATCACATATTGATCAATAGAAGATGAAAATGAAATTCCCAGTCTTCGAATCAATACCTGCAGATGAAAATCGTGAGAAGTTCTTCATAGGAGGAATTGTTCCAGATAAGTATAACACTAGCTTCAGAATTGTAAGAGATATAACAACACAGAAGCAATTAGCTTCAGAAACAACACAGAAGAAATATAACACTAGGGAAAACTATTGGATGGGAATACTCGCAAAGAGGAGAGACTGAAGCAGTTAATTAACGGGTCAGGAATCTTCCCATGCAAGTCATTGTTTTTTAGAATCCTATTATAAATTCCAGCAAAGCAAAAATATTAAAAAAAAAAAAAGAACATCCTATTCAGAATATACTTGCCATAGGATATTGGGTAGAAACTACTTTTATAGTTAACTTACAGTGAAACAAAATTCTGCAGCAACCCGATTTCAGGGGGAATGCTACAGATTGTTGAAAGACACATCACTAGAAGCAAAAAAAAAAAATCATAATTGAACAGGATTTCATGAAAAGGAGAGACTGAAGATAATTGATCAGATAAGTTTCTATTCTTCTGTCCTCTATGTGTTTAATTTTACTTATGAATTTCTTATCTTAGAATTGCCGCGGTGCGGCCTCAAGAACTTTTCCTGCACGTTTTAAAGATATCATTAGACAAAGGGATATAGATCTTGTTTTTCTCTTGGAGACGAGAGTGAGTGGTAGTAAAGCAGACAGAGTAATGAGGCATTTGAGTTTTTCTAATTGGATCAGAATTGAAGCTACAGGTTTTGCGGGAGGTATCTGGGTTCTTTGGAATGATGACCGGGTGCGGGTTAATTATTCATCTTCCTCTATGCAATATATTCATGTAAATGTTTCGGTGTTAGGAAGTGGCAATGAATTTTGTATAACCTGTGTGTATGCAGAACCATCTCGTGTTAAGAGACAGATTCTCTGGAATGATATTGTTGCAATTAGCCATTTTGTTACATGCCCCTGGTTTGTGGTGGGGGATTTTAACTCCTACTTATCGGTTTATGATAAATTTGGTGGGTCAGATCCAAATCTTCTTTCTATGCGTCAATTTGCAGAGTGTATTTATCAGTCATCCTTAATTGAGGTGGATTTTGTAAGGGAAAGATTTACTTGGGAAAGGAATTTTCTTAAGGAACGTATTGATTGGGGATTTTCAAATGACCAATAGAATAGTTTGTTTCCTTCGACTAAAATTCATCACTTAAGCAAGTTTGGATCTGATCATAGGCCTCTTCTTGTGAAATGCATACCTGGAAGAGCTCTTGATTTTCCTAAAGCTTCGTTCAGATGTCAAGCAGCATGGTTATTGGAAGAAGGTTTCTCTGAGGTGGTTAGACAAAGCTGGAATTCAGGGAATTGGCAGGAAATTGTAGCAGATTTAGGAATAAAGCTCAAAATTGGAACAAGGAAAAAGTGGGGAATTTCTATCAGAAGAAAC
The DNA here is from genome assembly GCA_963855925.1 of Inga laurina. Taxonomy (NCBI): domain Eukaryota; kingdom Viridiplantae; phylum Streptophyta; class Magnoliopsida; order Fabales; family Fabaceae; genus Inga; species Inga laurina. Next base: position 42,193,787 of record OY979713.1, read on the forward strand.
AAAGAATAATTCAAAGGCTTGAAGGTGTTGATAGAGCAAGATCTAGACGGGATAGTCAACATCTGTTGCAGGTTGAACAAGAACTTCATAAAGAATATAGTAAGGTTTTGGCTCAGGAAGAGCTACTATGGTTCCAGAAATCCCGGTGCAAGTGGTTGAAAGGGGGTGACAGAAATACAAAATTTTTTCATGACTCAACTATGATCAGAAGAAGAAGAAATCGGATTGATGGCTTGAAGGATCAGGAAGGGGAATGGATTTTTTAGCAGACTGATCTCAAAAGAATGGCACTAGACTACTATAAAGCTCTGTTTCTTAGTGAACAACGTAACCTCCAATCCCTTGTCACAGTTAATAATTTCCCTTCACTGTCATTAGAAGAGTTTGGAGTTTTAACTTAGGGTGTTTCTGAAGAAGATATTAAAGCAGCTGTTTTTGATCTTGGGGCTTTTAAGGCACCTGGGCCTGATGGCATTCAGGCTTTCTTGTATCATGAATTTTGGGATCTTATGCAAGGGTCGGTGTTTGCCTTGGTGAAGGATATCTTCAACACCCCGTCAACTATAAGAAGTATTAATCACACTAACCTGGTGCTCATCCCGAAAGTCGACAATCCGGTTTCAATACAAGAGTTCAGACCTATCTCCCTTTGCAATGTTAGCTATAAGATTGTTACTAAGGTAATTGCTCAAAAACTGAAATCAATCTTGGGGAAGGTGGTTGGGCATCATCAAAGTAGCTTCATTGCAGGAAGGCAGAGTAGTGACAATGTTATTATAGCTCAGGAGGTAATTCATTCTATGAGGACTACGAAGAGGAAGAATGGTTGGATGACTATTAAAGTGGATCTTGAAAAAGCCTATGACCAATTAGAATGGGCTTTTATCAATGATACACTGAGAGCTATTGGGGTGGACAACAAATTATGTGAAGTAATTATGGCTTGCATAACCAACTCCTCTTTCCAGGTGCTATGGAATGGTGAACCTACGGAATCTTTTACCCCTTCCAGAGGTATTCGTCAAGGAGATCCTATGTCCCCGTACATTTTTACTCTTTGTATGGAACGTTTGAACCATATAATCCAAGATGCGGTGGATGAAGGAGAGTGAGAGACAATACAATTGAGTTCCAGAGGGCCAAAACTTTCCCATCTGTTCTTTGCCGATGATTTAATGCTATTCGGGAAAGCTTCTGGCTCCTAGGTGGATGTGATGCTGAATTGTATGGAAAAATTTTGTGCTGTATCAGGACAGAAGATGAATAAAGCTAAAACCAAAGTGACTTTTTCCAAGAATGTTCATTTCAACAGAGCCTTATGGTTAAGTCAGAGATTAGGGGTAGGCCTAACAGGGGATCTGGGCAAATATTTAGGGATTCCTTTACTTCACAAGAGGGTATCTCGGATGACTTTTGCCCCAATTGTTGAAAAGTGCCAGAAGCGGTTATCAGGTTGGAAGAGTAAGTGCTTAAATATGGCAGGGAGAACCACATTAATTAAAGCAGTGCTATCAGCTATGCCTTCTTACTATATGCAGACCATGCTTCTTCCTATAGGAGTTTGTAACGATCTGGAACGGCAGAGTAGAAACTTTCTGTGGGGAGAATAAGATGAAATTAGAAAGATGCATTTGGTTTCGTGGGAGGTGGTCTCGAAGGATAAGAAGCAAGGAGGACTTGGGATCAGGAATCTTAGAAACCAGAATAAAGCGTTCTTAATGAAACTTTGCTGGGGACTGATTAATAGCCCTAATGCGTTGTGGGTCAAGGTTCTGAGATCTAAGTACAACTGTGATAACAGAGAAGTGCCGAATGTGAGGAGAAAGAGTAACTCGTCTCTCACGTGGAAGGGAATTTGTGCAGTTTGGGATCATTTCAAGAAAAGTTTGGGAAAAAGGATTGGCAATGGTCGAAGTACCTCTTTCTGGTTTGAAAACTGGTCGACTCTTAATATACCATTTATTGATCTGGTTCCAGGTTTGGAAGGTTTTATTGACCGAAATGAGAAGGTTGCTGATTATGTCCTCAGTAGTGGGGAATGGGATAGTCGGAAACTTCAGAGTTGGTTTTCACTAGCGATTACTAACCGAATTACCTGTGCTCACCCACCTTGTGAGGAGAGAGGAGCGGATATGTTCTTTTAGAGGCCATCTTCTGATGGCAGATTTTCTGTTAAATCTGCATATTTTTCTCTTTTTACAGGTACAAACAGGAGTGCTGAGAATGTATGGAAACTCTTATGGGGATGCTCTGTTCCTGAGAAGATCAAGTCTTTTTTGTGGCTGGTTGCACATGGTAGGACTCATACGGCTCAACTTCGAGCAAGCAGAGGTATTCAAGAATCAGATTCATGTCCTTTCTCTTGCAACCGGACGGAAGATTCCATGCATCTTCTTCGGGATTGTTCAAATGCTTTAGAAAGATGGAGAGCAGTGGTTACACAGGTTCATTGGAGTACTTTTGTTTCTCTAGAGGGTATAGAATGGATCAAATGGAATCTGACTCATGAAGTGGGTAAAGGTTTCTCAAAGAAGGTGAAATGGCCGACTCTGTTTGGATATATTTGCTGGGATATCTGGGTTTCAAGATGCAACAAGCTTTTTGGAGAGTCTAATCCAGGTGAAAATCTTGGTGTAGCTTCCTCTTTCTTCAGAGCCTGCGCTGATCAAGATCTCATTTCTTCGGGGGTCTTTGCTAGTGTGAGCCAGTCTTCTCATCTATCTTGCCGAGATGAGCCTCAAGATTTCTTTTCCTTGGAAATAGATGGGTATGTTATGAGAGATGGAAGGAGTGGTTGTGGTGGAGTGATTAAGGGTCTCGACAACCATTGGGTTTGCAGTTTTTCGTATAAACTAATAGCTGTTCCACCAGCTATAACGGAGCTTATAGGTATGATTCACGGGCTGTATTTATGTTGGACGAGGGGTATCCGTAAGGTTTACCTCTTCTCTGATTGCATAGAGGCGATCAATCTTGCAATTAAGGGGTGTGAACAGGCCTACCCTTTCAGAGATGTGGTTGATGAGATTAGGAATCTTATTTCCAGAGATTGGCAGGTTCGGTTCATTAATATTCCACGAGAAGATTTGGTCCTTGCTGATGGATTGGCCAAATATGCGCATGGCATTGTGGGGAATTTTTGTTTCTTTGATCATCCTCCACCTGTTCTTCAAGAGGTGGATAATGATGAAAGAACGTAGGTCAATCGTAGGTGTTTGTATGCTACCTAGGGTAGATAGTTGATGATTTCCAGTTTGTAATATAAAAAAAAAAAAAAAAAGATAACAACCACCGAGCACCGAGACCGAAGGGTGAGGGGACGCAGCAAACGAGAAGGAAAAGGTCGGGATGGCCCGCGATTTTTTAGGATAGGAAAAGATAAAAACGAAAACGAAAAACATGTTAAAATTGATTTATGTTCTTAGTTTTTAAAAACAAGTATATGTTTTTTTGTTTTTAAAAACAAAAAAGATGAAAACAATTTTTCAAACAGATTTTTATCACCAAAAAGAATACCGACTGTTTTTTTTTTCCCTGGTGTTTTTTCCTATTTGATCACTCTCGTGAAATTCTTTTTAATGGCCCGGGGATGACCTTTTTATTTTGATCTACTAGTATATGTTATATTTGTTTTATTAATTTGGTTATTTTTTATAATATTTAATTTGATTATTGATATATGCACATTTGTAAATTATTATCATTGCATTGTTTATATTTGTTTACTATCAATATTATCAATTATTAATGATGAAAGGAAAAACTCGTGCTCTTATTAAGTAAGCCATTTATTTTCTTTTAAGCACAGAAAGATAGGGTAAAAGGCCATACAAGAAGCAAATGGATATCAATGAAGGATGAGGAAGACAGGTCAAAATTAGCCATTATTTTTTAATATGAACCGGAAACTAAAAATCAAAACATTACAAAGAAAAAAACTAAAACGCTATACTTTTCCTCATTCTCCACCTCATTAACAAAAGGAAGGTAATGATCAAACTTGGAAAGCACAATTAATTTGAAATTTAGAAGTGACGCTGGGCCCAAGAATTGAGTCCGGTGTAATTATAAGAGTAAAACTCTCTCCACAACAGATATCGATTTACTGTCCATACAAATTGTGACAAGTTTTTCAAGAGTTAAAGACTCAAGAAAAGGACAATTAATCTAAAATTGAATCGTGTTTCATGTGGGGATGTAGCTCAGATGGTAGAGCGCTCGCTTAGCATGCGAGAGGTACGGGGATCGATACCCCGCATCTCCATTTTTTTTTTTTTTTTTTTTTTTGGGATAAAAAAAAAGGTGCAATAGCAGCATAAAGTTTTGTTGTTGTAGCTAAACTTCATGCAAAGCCATTCCTTGTCTAGGCAGTTTTGTTTTCCATTTCAAACACCTGAGCGACAAGGACTTGTGGGACATAAAAGAAGTTGAAATACTTCATAAAAGCAGGTAAGCCTTTAACTCTTGAAAAACTTGTCACACATGGAAAAAAGAAGATAAGAAATTTCGACTGTTCGTCAGCCTTACTGAATCTGGATGAAAAAAATAATTTCAAGTCATATGAGCATATAGCTTAGGAGCTAGAAACTCTAGCTTCAATGTCCCAATATACATCATACCATAAAACAGATTAATGTGCCATAAATGGCATAAAGTTCTTCACTTCACACAATGGACCAAGCATTTCAACGACGAGATAGCATATACTACTAGATATGTTCCATATTATAACATAAAGTGGTCGAAGCCCACCAAGCAACAGGAAGAGAAAAGGCTAAAAGGGTAGGTGATGAGGCCTAAGACTCTAGAGGGTTCATTATGTTGTCAATGTAGCAACAATCTTCTAAGACTCTCCTCGTCTATTTCCCTAATGTCAGCAGATTCCATCAGCTCTATTACCCTTTCACTCAGCTCTTCCACCTCTTTCTGTAGCTTCTTGATGTGACTGCAAGTTTCTTTCAATATCTTCGACACTGATACCTGCACCCCACCCACCCACAAGTTTCTGCTTTAGCATAATGAACTTTTAAAGGAGTGATCTTTGATACATAACCAAATGATCAAGAGTAAGATTCCTGTAACCACATTATGCCTGAGTAGTAAATGAACCTTATAAAATCAGAAGTGGATGAGTCTAATGAGCTTTGTTTACAACTGAAATCTGAGCAACTTTCATACGAAAAAGAGTATTAGTACTATTGAGTTGCAGTGTTCTTTGATAAAAACAGAAAAGTAGTTAATCCATATCTTGCAGCAGAGTAGAATGTTGTTATATCTGTGTGTGTGTGTGTGTGTGTGTCTCAGAAACATCATACCCTTGAGTCAGTCCTTTGGTTCAGGCGAGGCAGAAGTGCTTGTAACCTCGACACAAGATCATTGATCTCATTCTCGTTCAAGTTTGAAGCTCTGCAACTTTCTTGGCCAGACATGGCTCAAACTTCTAGTTGTGGTGCTCTCAACTGAAGCTTTAGCCTTTTTTGCTGTAGTTACGTTGCAGGAGGAAGTTTCACTGATAAAAGCTGCTTTAAATAGGGAAAAAGGGGATGAGAGATTGATTGTTTCAATATCAAGTTTCGTGAAGATACTAATTAGTTAGAACAGGACAACACCTTACAAATATTAACAATTTAAATTGATTTTGATTAGGGGCCCCAGTTGTCACAGATTTCTGCCTTTACATGGCCCACAATGACGTAGGATTTTAAAGCCCTTGGCCACTAATCTCATATAATATAAAGCCATAACACCTTAACTTTATCTCCGATACATGTATCAAGAAGCACAGCCTTAATATTTTGGAAGTGAATTAATCACCAGACATATAAATTACAGATGCAAACAGGACACCAAATGATACCCTCTTGTTTGTTTTACGAGAAAATTAAGGTTAAGGTTGTGGGGGGCACATACCTTATCCATTTGATTGCTTGTTCAATGTGTCTTTGGAGAAGTCATGTCCGTTGGTTCCACCATATGTTTTCTTTTTTGGATACGGAGTATTTATTGGTTAAGCCATCAAAATCTGTTTCAATCTAGACGATAACAGATTAATTAAAGAATACATGTCAGTGATGGACAACTGATTAAATATTTAATCCCCCACGTTTGAGGTGTAAACGAATTGCAACTTCAATAATAACCTTTCCTTTTGGAGCTTTAAATATTTTCGCTCATTTTGGCCAAAAATTCCAAATTTTGAGGTCACTAGCTAATTAAATTTCAAAGCAATCTTAAATTTTAGGCTTTGTCAGCAGATACCTAGACAGAGAACAAACAAGAAAAAAATCATTACATACTGAAAACAACAGATACTCATTACAATAATCTAATTGAGAAGACATTTCTTAAAATCATTTAAAGAAGCCTGAAATATTTGAATAAACTCTGCATTTTTCACAAGCACCACCAGTTTAGTATCTTTGCCACCTAATCCAAAAGTCAAATTCAAATGTATAATCTGAAAAGTCCTTTAACACTGCTAAATGGTTTATGCTAATTCTACCAGACTGCTTCTAATTCTTTCTTTACTTTCCCCTGTTCATTTTTATCTTTTTCCAAAGCGTAGAGCTTTGATGTGACGAACCATGCAGAAGAAGATGAATGACTAAACTACAAAGGCATGTGCATGAAGGCGACCGGAAAAAAGATATGTTACTGGTCATGGAGGGAAGAAGGAAAATGGCAGGGACAAGACCAAAATAATAAGTAAGTGAGCCTTTGGCGTTATTCACCAAACCTCATAATTGTTTTGCCCCTAACTTTGCGGTGGCAATAAGTAAACTATTACAGAAGATGCAGTACCTACAGTGGTACCACGTGGCATTTCAAGATTGGACGAGCTGGATAGATATGTCCTACTATTTTGCCCCCGATGTGAACTCTCTACAGAAATATTGAGGCGGTCCTCGAATGTCCTTGTATTTTGAGACACGGTCCTAAGAGTTCTCTTTACCATCCTCTTTCGGTGATATATATTCAGTGAAAAGTTGACTCGGTGAGAGGTAATAGCATTGAACATGAATTAACTCAAAGGATAGTCAATCTTACTGCACAGAATTGAATCTCTGTAATAACATTCTAGGAGCTTGTGTCGGCAAATACTCTCTTAAGATACGGATGTTTCTTTTTTCATTAATGGAGAATCTACAACTTCTAGTGCAGATATCAAGCTAGACATTGATGTTTCATGCACAAAGTCAAGGTTTGAACTGGAAGATTCTGATCACTAGAGTCGTGTCTTCTAGTGATCAATGATCAAGGGGGAAGGGGACGAGAGAGAAAAGGCAGTAGTAGTTTTGGTATAGGACAATTTTCATATATTCACGTCCTATACTGTTTGAAGGTTCAGGGCCCAGTACCTTCCTTCTTCTAATCTTCACGTTGCGCTCCTAAACAAAGTCAAAACTATTGTCAAATCCTACTACCAATATAGGAACATGCGCGCTGCTTCTAGGGATAATGGCTAAAATTCACGAGACATTTCAGAAACACTATCTGGTTCTCCATATAGCTGCTGATAAATATGAACAACTTGGGAAAAGACATAATTGTCTTCATTACTTATATCAGTAACACTGTAACAGTAAGAGGAGGAAAAGCATGAATATCAATAGTGAATGCAACTTTCATGGAGATAATAGCTTTTTCTTTTTTTTGGCTATGAGTTGAGATTTTTTTTTTTTTTTTTTCAGAAATAATAGGAGCTAACCAATGCTCGAAAAAATTTTGGACTTTGTTCTGGTAACCAAAGATTCGACCAGGAAAAGGCTATGACAGATAATGATGCTCACGACCAAAGTAATCGACATTTAATGATGCTCACAACCAAAGTAATCGACATTAACTTTTTGTTGTTGTTCTATCAAATGGTCTTTTCGTTTGATGATAATAACATATGATGATACCAACCCGTGATGTGATGAATTCGGAGTCTCCTTTGTTTAAGGAAAACGAAAGGTTTTAGGGCATGTTTAGCATGATGGAATTGGAGGTGTGGAATTGGAATTGGATCTCAATTCCATGTCTAAGCTTTTTTGGTTTGATGGAATTGGAATTTTTTGTAATTTCATGTGGAAGCCAAATTATCCCAATTCCACTAAATTGGCTTCCACCCAAAAAACAAAGATTTCTAATTCCATGTAGGTAAATTCTTTTTTTGCCCTTCGAGACGTTCAATAAGAAAATACATGTGAGACGTTCAAATCCAGAAACAAAAATAGGAAAAACAGTTTTCCTCATTCAACTGTCATTTTCTGAAGAAGGACTTTTCAAAGGTTCCGAATAATTATTAATGTGAGCAACATGAAATTCCATATTCCATTATGTTTCAACCATCTCTTACCTCCTGCCAAACATTCTTGCATTTTATTCACTATCATCATCAATAATTTAAAACTCAACCTACTCTCTGAAAGAAGCCTTCAGCTCTCAAATATCCAAAGCCACTAGCACTCAGATGAGCCTATTTTTGCCCACAGATCAAGCTAGTCAGGTCGGTCAAGAACCACAGATAGAACAAAAAACTCTGTGGGCCCCATCCTCGTCAAAGTATAGAATAATCCCAGAGTCCTCTAGTAGAGACTTAATCATGATGCAGGAGGATTTCACCAAGCATATATCATAGACTTGGTAGTTGAAGACTTGAAGTTAATAGTTCATCTGTCAATTTAATTGAGCATTTTAGTAGCAAGCACAGAAATTCCTGCAAGTTTGAGGAAATTGGTGGGGATACAGTTATGGCATGACTTCCATTATACTCATGAGTTTTGCCTTGAAGAATACTTAATTAGTTCATCCGGAGTACGGAATCTTCACCAACCCCAACCCAAAAAGTCAGAATTTCAAGATCAATCAATCCAGAGACAGTTGCTAAAAATGTAAAACGAAGCCTATGCTTATATTGACCCAAACCGTATGCTAGATGCGAAGAGTAAAAGGATCCTTCTAAGTCAATTTGTGATCATATTAGCTGTCTTTCTTCTGAGATTACAGCAAAAAGGGATTTACCAATCATAGATCTATATTTCGCCAATTGCCACTCAATTGAAATTAAATGGCTAGGTGGTTTTCTTTTCTCAACATTGTAATATTGTAATATCAATATATGTGTCATGGTAATAAACTTCATTGTCTTTACAGAGAAGAGAGCAGCCATGGTTTTTAACCTACTTGGAGAGGGAAATGGAAATGCAGCGCCGTGGGCCCACAGCTGATTGGTTTACTGTTCTCCACACTGAACCTTGCACTTGTTTCTACGAATATGAGCCAACCAGAATCATTATTTTCGGTATCTAGGACAAAATATGGATATAACAGTTCAATTTCTTCATCATCTTCTCCCTCTTCATTGAACAGCCCATGAAATAAATAAATAATAAAAATTTGTCCATCACAATACCAGAAGAATATACCAAGCGTTAAGGAGAGTTCAGGTGATGGATTGATGCTGCAAGGGTTTCAACCGACTTCATTTCTTGAAGCCATACAGTATACGTAGTCTCGGGTGAGTGGGAAATGGAAAATTAGAATGGCTCACAAGGGTGTTTTAGACTTTGCGCATCTCAGTAAAAACATAGGTAGCACTTTACTTGTTCTTTTTTCTTGCCAAAGCATCCCATAATTGTTACGCTTACACGTGAATGAAGGGACAGGATTTGACTTTTTGTGGTAATGTATACCTGATCCTATTATAAGTCTTTCTTCATTAAAAAATTTGGTCCTATTTATAATTCCACTTTCAATACATAAATGAGCTTATGATAACTTTGTCCATATTTATTGTACCCATAAAGAAATAATTTGAAGAGAGATAAAGAAGAAAAAGTTGAAAAGTACACATTCATAAATGAAGGTATAGTTGGAAATTTACCTTATAATCATTGGGTTACTACTTTTTCTTGATATGTGGGATTTAGGTAAAAGGGACTTATAATAGGGACTAGGGTGATATTTGTATATGTAGTAGCATATATAGCCTTTAGTTTTTAGGTAAAATTCTAAATAAATACCATTTGAAAATGTATAACCCTAAAAAGTCTATTAACATTTTAAAAAGAATTAGAGGTACCAAGTACCAAATTAGGTTTTTCAATTGAAATTAAATGGCTAGGTGGTTTTCTTTTCTCAACATTGTAATATTGTAATATCAATATATGTGTCATGGTAATAAACTTCATTGTCTTTACAGAGAAGAGAGCAGCCATGGTTTTTAACCTACTTGGAGAGGGAAATGGAAATGCATCGCCGTGGGCCCACAGCTGATTGGTTTACTGTTCTCCACACCGAACCTTGCACTTGTTTCTACGAATATGAGCCAACCATGAACTAGCATCATTATTTTCGGTATCTATGACAAAATATGGATATTACAGTTCAATTTCTTCATCATCTTCTCCCTCTTCATTGAACAGCCCATTAAATAAATAAATAATAAAAATTTGTCCATCACAATACCAGAATATACCAAGCGTTAAGGAGAGTTCAGATGATGGATTGATGCTTGAAGGGTTTCAACCGACTCCATTTCTTGAAGCCATGCAGTATACGTAGTCTCGGGTGAGGGGGAAATGGAAAATTAGAATGGTTCACAAGAGTGTTTTAGACTTTGCGCATCTCAGTAAAAACATAGGTAGCACTTTACTGGTTCTTTTTTCTTGCCAAAGCATACCATAATTGTTACGCTTACACGTGAATGAATCTACAGGATTTGACTTTTTGTGGTAATGTATATTTGTATATGAAGTAGCATATAGCCTTTAGTTTTTACTGTATGTTATCGGATCTCCATGGGAAAAAAAGAGCCATAAATATTTTTTTCTGTGAAAGTTCTACGAACCTGCAAATCACTAGGTACTTTAGCAGAACCACTTGGTACTTGTCTCCATCTCCAACCACTTGGTACTTTAGTAGAATGAGTATTTTAATTGCCACGCTAATTTTCACTCATTCTGTTAACATCTACATGTGAAGTAATATGCTCATATGAACGCTTCTGAAAACCAAAAAAAAAAATTAGGAATTAAAATGAAAATTCATTCTGTTATAATTTCCAAGAGCTAATTATCGTTTGAACACCCTGAATCATCGGGGCCCTAATTCATATTGGAGGCATTACCTCTCAACTTGTGTCATCCATCATTTGAGTTTAGATGATAAACTATTTTTGAATAAAATAAATTGAGACTACTCCTTAAAACACTATGGTTATATTTAAGAATGAATACAACAGTGAAAGGACTCCGGGGGGAAATAAAGTGGGAAAGGCAGGTACGGAGGAAGCAGGAGCAGAAGTTGAAGAAGTGGGAGGGAGCACATGTAGGTGGGGCCATATATTATGATCTGTTCCTTTTAGCGGTGGGACAACCTGTACCTGCCATGTTGTCTCCAACAAAGATTTCTCATTTCTTCATCATCTTTGCACATGATCGAAGAAAGTGTTCAACCTACCATATCTGGACCAACAACAACTCACATAATACTCTCACCACTTCCCAATGCATGCTTTTGTGCTTCTTCAAGTCGGATCCTATGATCTTTCTCATCCACTCTAACATCACAACACAGATTCATAATCAAACCAATAGCTAAAAGCCACTTCAGTATTGATCTTACTTGAGGCCCTGCAAGAAAGCAATTCCGGGTACAAGTATCTACAAACTGGCCTGCAGGTAAATGATTTCAAACTTGCATGGCAGAGTTACAGGTATATCTAAAAACGGGTTTTTGCCATTCAGAATCTGGAAGATACTTCCACCTCAATGAGGAGAAAGAGGATCCTTGTATGCCCTAATCCATCTTCTCATCACAGGTTGACATTCAAACTTGGTTGTACATGACTGAATGCATTGAACCTTCTTCAGCAGAATTACACAAGACCAAGAAATTTGCAAATCCAGCCGTTTGAAACCGCTTGAGTCAGAGACAAAACAGCATACATCTAAAACAAACCGACCATATCTCAAAACTCATGTCAGACTAAGATATGGCAGTTTCTCAGAAGATTGTTCGAGTTTTGTGATTGCTACTGAGTGCTAATGCTCAATTAATCAGTTCGGGATGTATCAGGTTGATGCTAATAGATTTATTGCGGCGACCCAAATGTTAATTTCACAAGACAGGCCTAGCTCAATGTCCAGATCATTCAATGATTTGATAGTTGACAGAAACACAATAAAAAAGAATAATAAAATCCCTTGCATCAGATCTGAGCTTACGAAACATATAATATAGGAAAGTCATCGATGAATCAATTAATTCCAGAAATAAAGCTAACGTGTCCTGAATATCACAAGACCATTTCCAAATTTCACAAGATAGATAACTCAAAAAGAAGAGAAAAACGATGGTTTGGCTATAAATCAATCTTCATTATTCTACAAACACCCAGTAAGGAGATTCATACATAATAACGCCGAACAAGAACAAAATGCCAGCCACTCCACAATGTCCAAACCCCACCCAGCAATGGTGAAAATGATCTTTTAGAGGAACGAGGGGACTTGCAGTCCTGCTTGGATTAAATAAACTTCACTGTCATTGACAGTATAATCTAATACAATTTATTCAAGATTGTCACAATAATAGATCTGCTCAGCTTTCTAAATGCATTTATATCTTCCAATTAGAAGTAAACCACACATTTTCCATTCCCTTCAGAAGGAAATAACATGAAAAAGAAGGGAAGATATTTTCATGCATGAGGCTATTCATTGAATTCCTTCGTTATTTTCTCTCTTTTTATTTGTGCACATTCTCTGCAGCTGGAAGAGCTGATTCATAAGAGGGTGATTAAAGCCACCAGGGTTTGTGAGCAAAAGGCGAGTAAATGTCTATATAACAAAAGGGAAGAACGGAAGCAAAGATGAGATGAGATACCAATTACAATTCTGCAATGCTTCAATTAAATTTGTAAAAATGGTCATTGCAACACAACATGTACCAGTTGTTCACATTATTTGCCTGTGCCTACATGATGCCAACAGTTGACAAGCCCTCATGCTAATTTAGGTGAAAAAGACCATAAGAAACTAGAAAAAGGAAGAGAAAAAAATGACCAACCTGTGAAACTTCTAAACCTGTATCTATGACTCTAAGTACGAAATGAAATTTCCTCCAAAAGGAGGGCAGAGGTTACCCATGAGCCAGAATCCATCTGCTTGAAAATTGAAGATTGTTGTTAATTCCAACCAGAAGAGATTCACAAAGCCCCAAAATCTTCAGCATCCCATCACAGCACAATTATACACAAAGCTCCCTGATTGCCTGCTGGCCAACAGGTTCCACTGTGGTTCGCCTTCCCCGGGGATCCAAGCATTAACCTCTATTGCCCTCACATTTAAATCCCGCGGCCCACCAATAACGATTAGCCTATCTCCACATGCTCGAAAAGCTAAGCCCCAACCATTCATTGAAGCTGCCCGCTCAGGCAGCCTTCCAATGGTGACCCATAAATTCCTGACTTTATCATACCTCCTTACCTCCTGTAGAGCATAATCTGCAGCATACAATACGTTATTTACAACTGCAATTAAAGGAGGTGCCTCAGCAGCAGCTGGCGCCTCAGTGATCCCAGCCCCTCCGTATCGACCAGGGAACATATTGGGTATTTCACGCCATTTCCTTGTCTGTAAATCAAACTCCTCACCGGATGTCAACTGCCTTGAGTTGCCTACTCCAATGCCCCCAATGACATAAAATTTTCCATCCATAAATACACCAGAGCACATTTTCCTTGCTCTGTTCATGTTTGGAAGAGTCTCCCAATCTCCAGTTTCTGAGTTGTAAAGCTCAGCTGAACTTAAGATGTTGCCTCGCGGGTCACAGCCACCAGCCAGTATGGCTATTTCACCAAGGCTCGCGGAACCAAACAAGCATCTAGGAGTATTCATTTCTTTAGCAGATGACCATGAGTTTGTCAATATGCTGTATTTGTAAATAACAGGAGACATGATTTCCTTTCCAAACACCAAAAGTTCTGTACCAACAGCAAGTGACTCCTTGTCCGAACACATAAAGCATTCATTACAAGTCATTCTAGGCAAGCGCATCCATCGACCATTGTTTGGATCAAATGCCTCCCATTCAAGGAGATTGCAAGAGAAGTAAACCCAATGTTCTATAATACCAAACTGCCGCCTGAGTTTATATAGTTCTCCGCTTCGAATGAGAGATCGAAAATTCTGATTCACTGAGGCGATTGAACCATAGTCAGCCCTTGAGCATCGAAGGAGACAGTTAATTGACATATCCCGGCCAAGTTGGTGGATAAGTGAGCTTGAATCTGACTGATCACCAGCATGATTTTGGTCATTTATTTGGTTATTGGAAAGGGAAAGGTCACGCACCCTCAACCATGTTTCTCCAGCTTCGTCAGGAGCATCTGAACGTTTGAAGGACTTTCCTAACACCATTTGTCCTTCATGTTCCAGTCTGCGCTTGTTGTTCGAGAGCTCCATTACATGAATGGTATTATAAATCCACCTGCTCTCTTCGTCACATGAGCTTGGTAACTCCCTTACAACAAGAAAGGATGGACCCTCCAACATTCTGTTGGAAATTATGGATCTGCTCAACAGAAAAGCCTTGTTTCTTAGTTCTCACCCCATCAAATAGAAATGAAACATCAGTTTCTCAGCAGTACAAAGTGATATTACTCAGACATACCAATACAGGAATTCATACAAGAGAATCATATCAGTTTTAAGCAATCACGAAAGAATATGCATCAGTTTTATACCCCTTTCATAGAACACATTCAAACGTCATTTAAACTAGAAAATCAAGATAACCTAACATTTGGGACAATCTTCACCAATATGTTTCAAGATTCAGATCGGGATTAAAAAAGGCATGCAGAATCGACATAAACGCTTGTACCATCTAGTCAACAAGGATTTGGCACAAAATTAAGCGCATGCACATAAGGATCAGAAAAACGATAAGAATTAGAAAACCGGTGAAGAGCGTCGACTAGGTAACCAGTCCAGCGCATAAAGTAATCAGAATTGAAACAAAAATTCGATGCATATAGCCCTAAACGGCAAAATTCGCCGCATGAGATCTCAGGAGTTGGGCAAACACAGAAGGCTCGGGAGAAAAGAGGGAATCTTTAAAACAAATTACTCCAATAAAAAAAACTAGATCAAAACGATAACATGCAAATCAAACTCCAAAAGTTGCAGGTTTTCAGCCTCCAGCAAATTACCCAAAAAATTAAAAAAAGGAGATCGCTTATAATTTGCATTGGCGACAATCCCATATACCTTTCCCCTTTATCTTTCCAGAGATTGAAGTGATGTTGGCAGGGCAAGAAAAGACCGTCAATCAAACACACAGAAAAAAGTAAAACAAAGAGAGTTAGAAGACCAGCTTACAAATAGCGAGTGGACTATTCGCAGCTTTCGATTCCGTCTGCAGACGACGCCCCAGCCCAGAGAGCGATGAACTTCACAAGGGTCAAGATTCTCTCCCTCCCTTCTAGTTGTAATCGCAATTGCCTGAGAGAGAGCGTAGTAACGCATATATGTGAATACTGGAATCCTGAATAGTATAATATTTATAAATGAATTTTTTTTCAGGGGGGAGAGAGGATGGTGGGGCCTACACTCGCCGTTTTGCGATTGCGGCCATGGGTACCGAACCCGCTCACGCTTCTCCCTGCACGTGTAACAAACTTATTCCTGCATAGCTGTTTTCCCCGTTGCTTCTCTTGAGAAAACTTTTTTTTTATTCTTTTTATCCTTACAATTTCTAGTTTCTAATGTTATTCCTACCGTTTACTCCTTTTGCGCCGCTCGGTCCAGATCAATTAATTAAATACGACTAACTAACATAGTTATCTAATTTTTTAATAGGCTGAGTTTTTTTTAAAAAGATTATCCATATATACATATCAACTAAGAAAATTAAATATAAAAAATGTCTAAAAATTTTTTTAACAAGTTTTTTTTTTTTTTTTTGCCTTCATTTCTTGCAAGTTTTTAGGTTGTAACTTGTAATAAATTTTAAATAATGTAACTCAACTTATAAACATGGAAGTTTGACTTGCGAATATAAATAGTTAAATTTCATTTATAAATATGCAATTTTATCTTATAAATATAAGTTTTTATTGAATTTTTTTGTTTTAGCATATTGGATAATTTTCTTTCAAAATAATCAGGTAATGCATATATAGATCGAATTTGGAAAAATAAAAAGATAAGGAATATTAAAGGAGTGTCGCGAGATCCGTGCCTCGTCCCTCCTCCCACATTGATGGCTAAATTCGGCCCCTCTCTTTTGGGGAATTAATTAACCACCCAAAGAGCTCATAACTTCTTCTTTTTTTTTTTATCCTATTCATCGGAGCTTTACCCCGACTATATTCGGATCTAACCCGCGTTGAGCACCTGATTATGATGAAAGAGTCTCCCAATAAAAATTTTTTACATACACAATACTCAAACCCAAAACCTTGCTAAAGCGAAATCAAGCCGGTTATCACTTGGACCAACTCTCATTGATAGCTCACAACTTCTTAATTTATGATAATCTCACGCCCAAATCTTGCTTTTAAAGATCCATTAAACATCAGACATTATTATTCCATTCAGTCTCAAATATGAGGGTCATCTAAAAATTTTGTTATCCATCATATAAGCCATTTGGTTGGCCAATATATATATATATATATTTATATATATATAAGCCATTTGGTGGATCATCAATAAACTTTTTTCAATTATTACCCTTATTATGATTTATTCAGGGAAAAACTTGAAGTCTGATATTACATTTTTTATATTTTTAAATATGAAAAAAAGTAAAAAAAAAATCATTTTCAGATAAAGTTAACAAGTTAAAAGCCCCTCCTTGATTTCGATAAAGTAGCTAGTAAGTGATGACTTATGATATTATCTTAAAGAAGTATTTATGAGTGGTAAGAGCCAAAGCATAGTTAGCGTGGATGATTGGGTCATTATGGGGGTTGTTGATTCTTTATTAATAAGTAGTAATAAGTTCATAAAATATCATTACCACTGATAATAATTTGTATGTTAATGATACATTTAAAAAATGGAATAAACTTGATTACTTGTGACTGTGGTTTGGCAGTCAAAAGCTTATCAAATCCCAATCATGATTTTACTATTCGTGAGAGCACATTGGTTAGGCAAGAGATTAATGAAAAGAATCAAATGGAAAAGATACAATGCCTGCGCCTGCATTCTTTTAGAGCAAAGGGTTCAATATGAGCAGGCGATATCGCGTGGAAGTTGACCATAAGAATGTGAAAAGCTCACGCTTTTAATTACTATTTGTATTTATTAGCTTAGAAAGCACAACGCATTATCACAATGCAAGCGTGTTTGTTTGGTAACCCCTTTGAAACATAACCCCATGACTTTTAAGATAAAGTCGCTCTCATATTGTTTTGATCAAATCCAACAAGTAAAAAGAATTCCCGTTAAATGCAATATTATTTGAGATACATACTGTCAAGTACTAAATGTAAGTGTTCTTCCCTACAGGGATTTAAGAGGTCAACCCTTATCATTAGACCCAACCCTCATTGATTATATATTACTCCCTCCGGTCCTAATTATAAGATAAAGTTGATTTTTTTGAAGAAATTAAGGAAGCCAATTAATTACTTTAGAGTGTTTAGATTTTTAGATTATATATTAGTTTATTGGTCAAATTAATTAGTTTGGAGAAAAAAATAAAATATAAATACTCTAAAGTAATTTAATTGGCTTCCTTAATTTTTCCAAAAAAAGTCAACTTTATCTTATAATTAGGACCGGAGGGAGTAAGAAAATAAAATGGATCAGGGTTTATATTTAAACAAATTAATAAATCGATAGAGAAACAACATGAAAAAATATTTAAAGTTTAAAGAGATAACGAGATTTTGACATCTTGCTTCCGGAGTCACAACAATAAGAGAAGCACTTGTGGTCCTAATAACTATAAGTATGGAACAAATGGAGAGATCATGGAAAATTAACCAAACCACGACGTGGAAAGCAACTACTCTCAGCTTCTTGAAGTGTCTCTTTTATGTGTATGAAAAATAAATTTGTTTTGGGGGAATAAGAATTAAGTTGAGAGAGAGAGATTAGTATAATTGGGATGGTGACTTGATGAAGGTGAGGGTGAGAGAAAAAGGAAAAGGTGGCCATTGGGAATAAGATAGCTTGGGGCATCAATGCAAGGTGATGTGGATGAGAAGGAATAAATTAATTAATTACGCAATTCTTGAATATGGTTCCGTATGCATTACAAACTGATCACGACTTTACTCTATCCACCATTCAATTTACTTAGCCTTGCCCCCTACGTATTAGCTACCTAGCTACAATATTACACATTTATTTAGGTATTATTAAATCACACCATTGGTGGTATTTATATTAAAATGGGTATATTGTAGCTAGATTAAGAATTTTTTTAAAAAAGCATCTTATGTCCCTTTCTCTCCGTATCACATGCCAAAAGAATGCACTCATATATTAAAATTAATGAAGTTATATATTTATAAAAAAAAAAAGTGTTTATTTTCTTAAAACATTTAAACCGCCATTTGATTAAAATTCATGTGGTTAGTATTTAATATTTTTTTTACAAAAAAATTAATACAATTTTATATAAAAATACATAAATAAATTAAAAATGTTACTCGTTAACATTTTTATAAAGTGATTTCTTTTTTACTTTTTCAACACTTTTCTTACTTGTTGAAATCAATTTGATAGCTAAAATTAATTTATATGTTTTTATATAAAATAATAATAATGTTATAAAATATTAAATCTAAACCATTAAATTAATGCAATAACGGTGAAGGGGAAAAAAAAGGAAAATGAGATGATGTCTTTTGTTTAGAACTAAAACAAGACTCTTAATTAACTCGTTGATTTATATAGTTATATATATCTCAATCTCACTAAATAGAGGCTACATCTAGAAAAGGGACACAAAAGAGGAGGAGGAGGATGAATGAGGAATTGACGGTTACATAAGTAAAGCATATAGAGGTCTTTGTGAGCAATCAAAAGCCTTTCTTTTTTGTGCATTTGGGATTGGTAAACAAAGCTCTTTCCTCTTTTGGCTTCCCACAGTCTTCATATCATCCTATTATGGTTGTGTTTGGAAACACTTATTTTTAGACAATAAGTCCTTATTACGTAAGTCGAGATAAAACTCCTCTCACATACTTACCTCGTATACCGTGAATCACGATTTATAAGCATTTATTGCCTTAAAATAAGTTATTCCAAACGAGCACTATGTGGCTTTCTCGCCTAAAACCTATCATGTTGATTTGTGTGATTATGAGTTTCATTATTGGACTAGTTTTGTTTTACAGCTTCAAAATTACCCACAAAATCCATCTTAATAACACTATTATCGTTATTTCATCTAATTAACACCATTATTGTTATTTGTTGACGCATAATCTCATAATGAAGTTGGTAACAACCAGAAAAGGGCTATCAAGTTGTCCCAAGCAAAGTAAAAGTAGGATTTGATGTGGAATTTTATTATGATGTGCTGGTCAATTTTGGACGTGGCAGTTAAAGAATAGATTCCATCCTCACAAGTTCACGCCTCACATTTCTTTTTTTAAAAAGTAAGCAAATCTTGTTTAATTTATTTGTTAAAATTATATCATTCTTTTATTCAAATGAAGTGTACGGTCACATCGACGTGATTATTTCAGCTTTAAACTCTAAACCCAACACGGTTCTATGAACTTAACGCCGGGGTGATCAACTTCGTTATAAGTCTATAATGACAATTATGATTACATTATTAAAGAAAGAATGTTTAGTTACTTTTTAATATGATGATAGGGTTTATCATATTAATGATGATTATCAAAAAATTAATCATACTCGAGGGCTACCTTTTTTGCCACCCCAACCTCTCTATTTCATTATTTTATAATTTCTCAAAATAATATACTCCCTCCTATTCTTAATATAAGACATACTCAGGAGATTTAATATTAATTCTAAATATAAAACATCGTTTACATATTTATCAATATTTTTTTAATTTATCCCTATCGATATTCCCTCAATAATAATCAAGGAGGAAAGTGAATGAGAAAATTAAGAAGGATGACTAGGGTGTTTTAGAAAATATATATCATATTAACTAACTCAACTAATTTTCTTAATTTAATTAAATTATGTACATATGTATTATATTAAGGACAGGAGTATGACGACCATGCTTTTGGTTTAGCACTGTTTCACTCAATCTCTCCACCATATTTCATAATAAAGTTAAATATTTTCCAACATCAATTTTCAAATACTAATTACTAATTATAAATTCATAATCCACTATTACTCTAGCTATTCTCTTCTCACAACATTTATGCGAGTCAATCTGACTTCCACCAATCTTTCTTAATAATCTTAATAATCTGACTTCTTAATTATAATTTGGCTTCCATCAAAATAAAACACACCTGGAGGAATTGGACCAGAAACATTGCCTCATAGTAATAGCTATATTTTACACCTTACATGCATGCATTAAAAATGAGTAGAAGCTAAATATTGAGTAAATATTAATTTAATAGTTTTTTATAAAGTGTAAAATAAACCTGAATAAAAAATTATAAATAAATAACTATAGCATAAAAACATACATGTATAATTATATTTTTTATTTTCCCTGAGATACACGATTTTTTTCCCATGTTTTAAAGATGGAAAAAATAATAACTTGTGTATATAAAAAACATATTAACATAAACAATAACTTTTACAATTACAAATAAATAACTATAGCATAAAAGCATACATGTATAATTATATTTTTTATCTTCTCCTTGAGACACATGAGAATTTTTTTTCACGTTTAAAAGATGGAAAAAAATAATAAATCGTGTATACCAAACTTATTAACATAAACAATAACTTATCTGATTTCATAGATTGTTATACCCATGCGAAATCTATATATGAAATGCATTTGAATGAATAATATGGAGTCTAATGGTGATATCCCACTAAAAGGATTATATCTCCTGGGATTATTGGCAATATAATAATAATTTCCACCACCGCCCTAGTTTAGTTAAGGAGAGAAAAAGATGGCGATTAGTGTGTGTACACGTTTCCAGATCTTGTGCCATATCTTCACGTCATGAAGTCTATATGTCACATTTACACCTCTATATACTATGCTGTATTTATAAAGTAAAAAAACCATATTTAAATTATTTTTTTACCTGAAACATCAAATATCAATTAATATCCTTCCATCGTCCATGCAAATTCTATAATTTTTTTTTTCTCTAATAATTACGGAGTATATGGTCTCATCATAAAGCAGTGCAATGTCAAGCAACAAATTTAAGATCCTCCATCAATGACCTCCTCTGAGAGCTGATTGCTGATAACAAATGCAAAAATTTCCTATTAATATATGGGAGGGTTTAATAAAATAATTAGCAAAATTATTATTTTCCCTATAAGGATAGCTGAATACAACTTGTCAATTTCTACAAACAAGCTATCTGAGATTAACATGTTGGATAGCAAATTTTTTTTTTTTTTTTTATAGAAATTGTCCGATTTTTTTACTTTTTATAAATGTTTTTATAAATTTTAAAATAAGTATATGATATGAATTTTATTGTAATTTGGGGATTTCCCGTGCTTCCGAGACACTGTTTCGGTATAAGCTAAGATTGGAAAACAATGGTAGTAAATTAGTAATAGACTTTTTTCGGTATAGGCTAGCTAAGATTGACGGAGAAATTTTAAAAAAAAAACGAAAAAGGGAAAAAAAAATCGAACACGAAGAAACTAAAAGCGCGAACAAGTTCTAACTTTTTCGCGTGGTGGAGGGGAAAAGAAGGAATAAAATAAAGCAAGGATATTAATAAAAATTCAAATGGGGTGTGATATGCTACTCCTATCATTATCCGTGAGTGCTTCTTGGAAGTAATGTATTCTGCCCTTTTGTCTGCCAAAGTTCATGCTACCCTTCTTCTTTTCTCCTGTTCACAATTAGGTACCTAGGTCCATTTGTTTACCTCTTTTTGATTTTTGTAATCTCCTAGCATATATTCGTACTAATCCAATTTTAAATATAAGATTTAGTTATTTATTTTTATAGATTAAGAAAATTAATTAAATTATATTAAAATATTTATATTTATATTTTTCCCTCCAAATTAATTTATCTAATTTATAAACTGATATATAGTCTAATGATACATAACATGTGATATGATTAAATAACTTATTTAGTTTTTTTAATCTCTCTAAAAAAAACAGTTGAATTTTATATTTAGGATTAAAGGTACAACAAGTGATTTTTATTATTAATAATATTCCAATGTAATTTTAAAACCTTCTCAATTTGATTTTTTTTTTTCTATTTTAAGAGTTTGTCATTTTGAGATTTATAATGTAAAGGATTTTCACTTGTTTTAATAAGTGCGTATATTCAAATTTATATTTTTCTCTTTATAGGTTTGGGACTAATTATTATTTCAACTAATAACTTATTAGCCCTTAATGTGAATTTTATCATTAAAAAAATATCTACCCAAAATTAGATTTCCCAAACTCAATATTACCAACTCTATTTGTTTTTTTTATGTCTCTCTCAGTAATATTTTGTTGCCCAATAAGGGCATAGGTCGAATTGGCCACACCAAGGGCAAATCAGAAGTAATATTTCGTCTTCTTCGAATATCGTGTCTGACAGTGATTTGACTAATTCTATCACGTGGCATAATTGAAACCATTCCTATAATCCAACGATACAGGATTTCCCAAGGTATTAAAACTCGGACCGGTCATTAAACCGGTTAGGGTACTGGGTTAAGGGTCAGTGGGTCAAACCGGGATCAAACCGGAGCTAAACCAGAACCAAACCGGTGAAAAATTGAAAATTTTAGACTTATAGTATGAAATTCTAAAAAAAAAATTTTTTTGTTTTTTTTTTTATTAAAAACACCAACCCTGTCCGATTTACAGGCCGGTTCGCCGGTTACCGGGCCGGGCCGGCCGGTCCGGTCCGGATTTCACAACCTGGGGATTTCCACTTCCAAATACTACAGCAGGAATACTTTCCATCCATGCAGCTCTACTGGTGACAGATAAGAGAGGTTATTCTGCAGGCTGTATACAATGAATGGAGAAAAAGGGTATGATTAGGCTAACTAATTCGGGGGACGAAGGGCAATTTAGTCAGAGTCCGGAGAGACAGTGATTAGGATTTAATTACGGACAAAGCAGCATAATGCACGTGTTAAGCAGGGACCACATTTTATGCTTATCCTGTGACGAGCAAAAATGTGTTCATCACTTATTTTCACGATCAGATTGTTTGAACGATTCAGATTTTATTTAATTTTTATATTTTAAATGAATTTTTATTTTATTATATACATAATTAATTATAAAAATAAATTCAACATCCAAAAAATTCTAAATTTAAATTATTGAAATTAAAATTTAAACTGTTAAGATTTTATTACAATAATAAAAAATTAGTTATTGATGGATGTAATAACCACAGAATGCGATCCCCGTGTGAAGCGTGTACCTGGTAGTGGGGTTCGCTGTCGGGAATGGTGCCGTTTCGGGACTTCTAAAACGGGATGCATGTGAATGGGAGAGGTGTGCATAATTACCCCGCGTTTCTTTCTTTCTTTCATTGTCTCCCACTTGTTTTAACTTGACAGAAAATTCAGCTAGTAAAGTTGGCGTTTTTGAGTTCACCAGAGCCAATAGGGATCTCATGAGTCATGGCTTAGGAAACAGTTTATCAAGATTTTTACTAATTATTTATCTTTTTCTCTTATTACTATCTTGGACAAATATAGGCCTAGTTTGATCTGATATTTTGGAAACAATTTTTTGTTTAAACATTTGTTTGATGGCTAATACTCTCACGCTCATTTTTTTCTTATGTTTGGATGAAGAAAAAATTGAGGGAAAGAAAATTAGGAGAAAAAACTCCAAAAAATATTCCTTCCAGTCTTAAATGTAATTATAGTTGATTTTTTAAAGAGATTAAAAAAATTAAATAAGATATTTAATCATATCATATATTGTGTATCTTTAGATTATATATCAGTTTATAGGTTAGGTAAAATAGTTTAGAGAAAAAATGATAAATATAAATATTTTAAAACAATTAAATTAACTTTCTTAATATCTTCAAAAAAGTTAACTCTATCTTATATATTTAGGATAAGAGAAAGTGGTAAGTTTTTTTACCATTTAAAGAAATTTTTTTCCTAATATTTTCTCTCCCTTCACTTTTTACCTCTTTTCCCTTCACTTTTTAGCTATTTTTTTCCTAATAAAGTAGTAAGTTTTTTTACCTGTTTTCCCTTCACTTTTATCTCCATTTTTAGTAAACAGAAGTTGCTGGTCTTAGTCAACGTTATCTCTAAGTCCTCTAACTTTCCGTCTGTTGTCTCTTGCGCAAAATTGGAGTCTGTCAACCTATCTCAGTTCTCTCGGTTAACTTTAACAACAACGATTTCAAACAATGTTTTTGTTTTTGTTTAAATGTAACTTTTTAGAACTATCATCCAAACATTTTTTTCCCTAAAAACATATTTTAAAAATAATTTTATAAAACTATTCAAAATCATAGAAACATAAATCAGAACCAAATAACGCCATGATTTTTTCATCCTTTAATTTTTTTAATTATCAATTTATTCATTAATTTTAACTCAATACAATTTATCCTCTCTATATTTTTGACTTTAAAAAAGCTCACTCTCTGTCTAACTCTTCTTTTTTTTTTTTTTTGCCAGCCTGTAACTCTCTAACTCAGCACAGCTGAGTGCCTATAATTCATCAACTCAATGAACTACAAGAACTGAATTGTATTAGATCAAAGTTTAGAGAAATTAATTGAAAAAATAAGAGTTGCATAATCCCTTCTTTTTTTATAGGGGATAATTAAAACCACACGCACTTACCTCTATATTCACAATCTTTTTGTCATAAGAAAAAACACATGCATTCTCAACACCCATTACAGATAGGGACATGTGACCTTGAGATGTAGAGTATTCATTGTGGTGTAAGGGCCACTCGGAGGCATACTTATTGCTTAAGTTGTTTTTGTTATGGAAACGGGATATATAAAGCGTAACCGATTATACTAAAAAATCATACTACT
Source organism: Inga laurina (assembly GCA_963855925.1). Taxonomy (NCBI): domain Eukaryota; kingdom Viridiplantae; phylum Streptophyta; class Magnoliopsida; order Fabales; family Fabaceae; genus Inga; species Inga laurina. The sequence continues at coordinate 42,218,951 of OY979713.1, forward strand.
AAAAAATAAAATTTATAGATGTAATTTAATAATACAATAAATTATAACTACTATATATCTAATAACATTTAATAAATAATAAATAAGATAATAACAAAAAGAATACTAGAATTTAATTTCATTCCAAATAATTTATAAGTAAGATATTACAAGAAATGAGGAAGCACAAAATACCTTAGAGAAAGAAACAGACAATTGTTGGGATGGAATAAATGGAGGGAGGGAGGTTTCTTTTATAGCATAAGGCCCCCCTTCCCTTTCAAAATTTGTTGGACGTGGGACTTCTTGCCACATCCAACGGTTTTCAGAGTGATAAAAAGATGAAGCTAGTGAAGTCCCCTTCTGTTCTTTAATTTTGTTCAAGTCAGTTTCATCACTTGTGTTCCTTTTTCTATTGGTGCAGTGTTTTTTTTTTTTTTGGTATAAAAAAGTTCAGATGGGTTCAGGATCTATCATCCCACCAAAGTTAAGGTACGGCCTTAAAGCTCAAAGAACATTTACAAGGGACTTACAAGATCGCCTATTAAAGGAGCCCTCACAATAACAGCAGGAATCAAATTTACATTTTTTTGGGATCCAAGCCCATTCCTTACCATCTGTCTGTGTCAACTCTAATCGGCCTATTAGTGCCGTGTTCTTGAAGAAGGCTAATGCAATAAAGCACATCAGGCGACAAGGCCCATATATGACCCAACGCTAATATTGGGCTCCACACCATATTGAATCTCCAAATTCCTATGGCAAAAAAAAAAAAAAATCTCCAAATTCCAGTTGTCGACTCCAACCCAAAAAAAGCGCACCTTTAACTGAAAATGGCGCACAAGAAGAAGGAGAAAGTGAAAATAGTCAACGGTACCGTTGTATTTGAATTGTCGGGGGATTCCCTCATATATTTGTATATATTTGAATTTTTTTTATTTAAACAATTTAACGACGCCTTAAGGCATAGGAGAGGGGACCCACACACAGACTCGTCCCTATGTTAATCACTTTGGATATAGTCATGTAGAACCCACAACCTGTATGAGAAGTGTGAGCTGCTATGTGAGTTAGAAGTTATTTTAGGTAGGTTGAGATAAAATATTTACCTTGTAAATCATAAAAATTATTTTCAAAAACTGATCCAAATACATACTAAGAGCCAAAACCAACTCACATACCTCATTGTCATCGTTTTGTGGAGTCTGTGTATCATATTTTCACTCTAGAAGCGCAAATGTTTCAAATATTTTGGCCTAAAAAAGGAAAATGAACATATTTTTAATTATAAAATTAATTTTCTTGAAGAATGAAAAAAAAATGGTACTGCGTTTTTACAAGTTCTAGTTGAGATTTTATCAAGAGAGGATAGAATTTTCCCAAAACAATTGATAAAAGAGGATTTATAGTGTTTGCACTCATTTCCTGTGAGCTTAGTGATTATTGCATGTTTATAGGAATCATTTTAATTTTTTTAATCGTAGGGTTGATGAATAAGATCGCGTTGGCCAAAAAAAAAAAAGAATAAGAATTTACGTGGAAATCGGTGAGCAAGAAGGGTTTCATAATCTCGATTAGACAACATTGGAAACATGCATGAACATCGTGCACCGAAGAATCGTTACAAGAATAACGGTTCTGTTTAATCTAATTCCTTTACCTGCCCTCCACATGCCTCCTAATTACCAGTCTTCGACGCCTGTAATTATGGTAATACAGAATGGCATTTACGTCATAGAGAGAATCGCATTTATTCTCCCTCCTTTCGATCGATTCTCGAGGATGTCTGCACACTGGCCTCTCATTTGTCGCGTATGAGACAAACGAAACTTTCTCTCTGCCCATTTTGCGTCTTTATCAAAATTTTCAAATGTCTCTCACAAAAAATAAATTTGCAAAACCATATCCTGGTCCTCTCTGCCTCCTTGTTCTTCTCCTGGAGCAATATTGGGGTAGAAGGACAGAAACAGAATGCAGGGAATGCCAGCCGAAAATGTATAAATTTCTGAGAGCAATAACGAATCTGCTTGATACATTGAGAAGCTGGATTGAATTTTTCTGTGGATTCCTATTGGCTTTTTTTTGTCCCATGGGAAATTGCTTGGGTTCTCGTCCCGGGTTTGATTACAGTCGAACCTCTCATCAAACTTATGGTATATCTGTTTTAACAATCTTTTCTAGGCTTTGTTTTTGTTTCTTTTCCTCCTTTTTATATTGTTACATGCATTATAAAGGTAACGCCTTGCAATGCCTTCGTCTTTTCAAGCTAAATTTTGTCACGGAAAGTGGGAATGGTCCCAATTCTATTGCCATCTTCTTTCCAGTTCTTGTTGAGTAATATAAATTTTCTTTCAATCTTGAAAAAAACAAGTTGCATTTTTGTGCCCTGTTTCTTGCATTTCGTTCTCTATGTGGCTGACTATTGGCAAAATGCTAACATGTGGATGAATGTATATGTTACTCGAGTCTCACATGAAAAATATGAAATTTTGATATAGGCTTTTGTAGGGACCTTGTTCTCTTCAAACTTTTAAGCTGGTTATTTGTGGCTTGGCTCGCTCAAAAGTTATAAATACTTGTTATTATTAGTTGCTATTATTTGGCACATGGCTCTCTCAAATGCATTTCTACACAAAATAACTTTGTGGGGATTTGGAATCAATGCTTTCTCCACCGATCACTCCTTGTTCACTGAACATAAACAAACAAGTCAGTTGAACTGATTGTGTGCTTGTATCTATGATGAAATTTGGTATGAAAAAGATAACTTCAACTGGGATTGCACAAGCTACCGAAAAACCCTTTTTGTTTGTCTCTTCTCTTGATACTGATGAATGTTTTACCTACATATTTTTATTCTTATGATTTTTCATGTATGCCCTTGTATCAATCTTTTCTCTTTCTTTCAACAAAATTTTTTCTTTTATTTAAATGAAAAATCTTTTGCAGATGCTTCAGAAGTTGCTGGTAGAAGCACCCCTTCCTGTTTAAGTCAATTAGTTTTTGAATACAAGAACACAGATAAATCTCAGACTCTCTGGGCCCCAAGATCTGAAGTTGATATACTTTCCTCTCCAAATTTGAAGGCCTTCACATTTAACGAACTTAAGAATGCTACTAGGAACTTTGGTCCTGATAGTCTAATAGGACAAGGAGGCTTTGGTGATGTCCACAAGGGGTGGATTGATGAGCAATCCCTTAGTGCTACTAAGCCCGGATCTGGAATGGTTGTGGCCGTGAAGAAGTTGAAACCTGAAGGTTTTCAAGGGCACAAGGAGTGGCTGGTAGATTACTTTTCTTAACAATCCAGCTGCTTTTCCTTGAAATAACGTATGCTTATCATACATTTCTTCATTTACAGTCTGAAGTCAATTATCTTGGCCAACTTCATCATCCAAATCTTGTTAAACTTATTGGATACTGCCTACATGGAGATAATCGACTTCTAGTATATGAGTACATGCCCAAAGGCAGCTTGGAGAACCATCTATTTCGCAGTATGTGGTTGCTTGCAGAATGCTTTTGAGAGATTAATACACTTCTTACCTGGCTGTACTCTGGTTAAAACTGTATTTCAAACTATCAATTATCTTGGTACCAAAGTTGGCACAAAATTGTGCGTTCACCATCTGTGGAACTTCTGCTTGCAGGGGGCTCACAGTCACTTTCATGGGCAACAAGGATCAAAGTTGCGATTGATGCTGCTCGTGGTCTTGCCTTCCTACATGACTCCGATCCACAAGTTATCTACCGTGATTTTAAGGCTTCCAATGTATTATTAGATTCGGTAGGTTGGCTAAGCAGAAGCATGATTTCATATTGTGGTATTTGGCGAAAGATGCTTGTAAAACATGAAGGGACTGATTGGCATAATAATCCTCTACCAATAATGGGGGAAATACAATTAGTAAAGGAAAAAAAGAGAGAAGAAAATAACATAGAAGGAAGGATATTAACGTGAAAGCCGCCTTCTTTTTATAATGCATTGAATTTGGGCTGTCTACAAATGCAGGAATTTAATGCAAAACTCTCAGACTTCGGTTTGGCTAAAGCAGGACCAACTGGTGATCGTTCTCATGTTTCAACGCAAGTCATGGGTACTCACGGCTATGCTGCTCCTGAATATATTGCTACAGGTATATATGATTTTTGCATGATCTGTATTTTCAAGCTTTTTGGTACCAGGCTTTCAGGCTCTTTTGTCAAGATTACGAGAAGAAATTCAAAATTGATGCTTTTGTGGATATCACTTATTTGTATTTCAACTAGGCAATGAGATGAATTTTTAAAAGCTCGAATTGGAATGACTTGTGAACTGACTCAGATCAACATCTATACATAGACATTGAGAGCATATGTCAATTTCTATATCTTCATTATAACAATAAACTACTGTTGGAAAAGATAAACTTTTCTATCTTTTTTGAATGAGATACTGAGATTGAGATACAGTAAACCTTCATAAGGTCACTTCAAAACCAAAAACTTTTCTATCTTTTTAGTCTCTAGATTGAGTTTATCGGTTTGTATTATCTAATTATTTTCCTATATAGTCTTTTAGTTTACGGAGTTGTCAAAGATAATGCTTTCCATCTCTTTAGTCTCTAGTTTTAGTCTATCTGTTTGTATCATCTAACTTTGTTCCTATTCCTATATGAATAATCTGGTTGTCTGGCTGTAACCCTTAATGAAGTGATTGTTTTAGTTTTTTATTACCATTTATCAGGTGGCTTCTGTAACTTTTTCAGCTCATCAATGGTCACATGTAGTTTTAAATCCGCCAATAATTAGTACTCCTATTTCTAATAACAAAATCTACTATTACTCCGTGAACTTTGGTTCATAAACGTCATCCTTATAAGGATGTCATGGCAAAGCTAAAGCCTTTTCCTTGAATCTGATGCCAAAATAAACATTGAGCAGGTCGGCTAACAACAAAGTGCGATGTCTATAGCTTCGGGGTTGTGCTTTTAGAGCTGCTATCAGGGCGTTGTGTCATCGACAAAACAAAATCTAGAGTGGAACAAAATCTGGTAGAATGGACAAAAGCGTCCTTTTTGGGCGATAGGAGAAAGCTATTCAGGATTATGGACACCAAGTTAGAAGGTCAGTACCCACAGAGGGCTGCTTATGCAGCTGCAATCCTTGCTTTACAGTGCATTAGTGAGGCCAAAATCAGACCCCAGATGTTTGAGGTCGTGGCTACGTTAGAACAGCTTCTGGTCAGCAGATCATCCGGCCAGAGTCGGGTGTCTGTCCCTTCTTCTACAGGGAACTCACCTTTGGGAAATGTTATTGTTTAACAGAGAGCAAGTCTGTATCTAGTCTGTGAGAACTCCATTGCCATCTTCGAGATCCCAAGGGGGCGATATAAAGAGGAGTGTGTTTGTCTTCAGATGGGCGTGTCAAAGTGCAACCCTTTTTGCAGGCTCGTGTTGGTTGATGGTCCCATTAGGGAGTTTTGAGGAGTTTCACTATTTTACTTGTACCTGTATATACAAAAAAAAAAAAAAAAAGGACTTGGAGATATCATGAGCATTAAGGTGCATCATCATATCGGTGAGGACTGGGTTTTAGTTTCTGCATTATTGCTGTTTAACAAGAGCCAGTCGTAATTGTTCAATGACAAGAAATCCGATTTCAGTTTCTGGTATGGCAAGAAACAGGTTACTACATTTCCAAATGATGTCAATTGCCCTATTTTGAACAAAGGCATTTTTGCTTAACTGCCAAGAGAAACATCCTCCAAAAAAAAATTGCCTTTCTTTATATGAGAAATGAGTTACATTAATGGAGGGAGGTAAATATTTATAATATATTTTTGTAGGAAAAAAAAATTTAATCTATTATCTATTACTTGCGGATGCTAGTAGGTTGGCTGTGTGACCTATTGCTGGCCCCCCTATATGCCACATGGCAACTTGCGTGTTAGATAAATTAAATTATTTAACCTATTATTATTATTATTATTATTATTATTATTATTATTATTATTATATGTTCCCCGTATAACTTCCTGAGATATGTGATCAGCCTGTGATTATGTAATTATAACTTCCTTCTTATAAATTGAAATATTTAATCTAGGAACTGTAATGTTGCACATGGGGCAGAGGGGAACAAAAGTTAATATTAGGAAAAATCACACTCATGTTATAGGGACCAGATAAAATATCGAAAAAAAATCTAAGTGCAGATTTCTCTATCAAAAAAGTCTTTGGAAACCTCAGTGATATAGATTTCAAATGTGAACTTATTTTATTGACAATTGTATATGACTAGATTGAGTTATTGACAAATCATGGAGTAATTATTGACAAGTTCATCTATATTAACTAAATCAACTTCCATTAATAAGTGTATGTTATTATACTGATAAATTATAGAGTAGCCATTGACAAACACATCTATGTTAACTAAAATATGTTTTGTTCACAAGTGTATATCATTATATTAACAAGTTATAAATTGGTTATTAACAAGTCTATTTATGTTATTAACAAGCCTAGGGACTTTTCTTATAGAGGAATCTGCACTTGGACTTTTTTATTCTGGTCCTTGAAACTTGAGTGAGATTTTTCCTTAATATTATGTTTAAATCGTAATCATATGTATGATTTAAATATAAGTATTTTTTTATTGTTTAAATCTAAGTATTTAATATTGTAAATACTATATGATTGAGATTTAAATAAGTTTAAACCCATATCTTCTTTATTGTATAATTGATATACTTTATTGTAACAAATTAAATAATTAGTACTTCACCTGATTCCTTTTATACGATATTAATAACTAAATTATGTAAATAAACACGCACATTAAAAATAATTAAAAATAATAAATAGGTAAAAATTCAGCAGTTAAACTTCTCTCTCGCGTGCGCACACACATATATATGATATATTTTGAAGGCTATAAAATAACATTTATGTTCAAATTTCAAATTAAAATACTAAATTTTTAAATAAACGAGTAACTAGCTGTTATGGTTGATTTGAGAAAACATAAATGCTTATTTGAATTTACAAATAATTGAGGTAATTGTCACCTAATTAAATGTAATATGAATTGAACAAGAAATTTAATTTAAAACTATGGAATAATTTAAATATTGGATATACATGATTTAATTCAATATTTTTGAATTTTAGTCATATTTATGATTTAATCAGCATTTGTATCCAAGTATCTGATATTGTAAAAACATGATAGAAATTTGAATAAATTTAAAATCAGAAAATTGAAATAGATATTTTAGTGGATATTTTGATATTAAAATACTCCCCTCCTCCTCTATATATAGAGGCTCTTTCATGAATTGAAAATCATCCCAGTAGTTTGAGATTTTCTATTACCTCTTGTAGCGTGTCTCGCATCTTCCGTCTTGTCGTGTCTCTCGCACCAAACTGTAAGAAGATGAAGAAATGCGAGCTTTCTCTGGAGTTTAAGCAGCAACTAAAGAAATCTATATTTGAGTTTGAGGAGAAATTAAAGATGCCACAGACCTGTGGCGAGCTTTTTTGGGAGTTTAAACAGCAGGGAAAGAAATCTAATGCTGAGTTTGAGGAGAAAAAAATAGACATGGCTGACCTAAGGCGTAAAATTGTTTCTTCAGAATTTAAGCAACAATTAAAGAAATCTATCTCTAAGTTTGAGGAGAAGCTAAAGACATCACTGACCGATGGCGAGCTTTCTTGGGAGTTTGAGGAGAAACTAAAGAAAGATAGGGCTGACCTGGAGCGTATAATACAACACGTGGAATCTGAGGTTTGTTTCTCTTCTATCCAAAAGCACTGCTATCTTGTATCTTTTTTAGAAAATATGAATGTTTATTTGGATTCATTATTTTGTAGGCTGAAGCTCTCGTGAACAAGATTGATCGTCAAGATTCCGTTGTGAAGAAATGGTGGAAGAAATGGCAAAAGAAAGGAAAGCGCCGCGAAGAACGTGCACAAGTTATGCAAACTATACAAGTTATGCAGCAGGAAGCGGAGCAGGAATTGATGAGAAAAGTTATGCAGCAGGAAGCGGAGCAGGAATTGATGAGAAAAGTTATTCAACAACAAGTAGAAGAAGAACCGAGGAAATTGAAGTTATCATTTTAATTATTTGCCCTCAATTTCATTCGCTTCGTAATCCGGACCCATTATGTATTTTGATATATGGATTATAGTCTCTTTTTTAGGTTAGATTTCCACCTTATAATTTGCTGCATTTTAATTTTAGTTATTAAAATATTTACATCTTAATATATATTTTCACCTGATATTTTCAAATTACTGTGTCTTTCACTCTTTCATGCCTTTGCAAATATAGATATGTCTTTGCACATTCAATTCAATTATCTTCTGACCCTTAAGACTCATATCTCATAACTTTGACCATCTCTTCTCAAATAGTAGCGTCTTAAACATAGGGGGAGGAGGGTGCTCAAATGTATATAGGGTCTTAAATATAGTCTCAATGTAATGCATATAGGGGATAGAGTTTCAATATCAATATAGAACGGTAAAATTCATGTATATGTAAAATATTTCCTTATATTTATTTGTATATAGCGATTTCTTTATTTTTTTTTTTGCAATTTTTTATGATATTATAATAAAATAAACTGAAATAAATTTAATAACAATGAAATTTGAAATTTTCATAAATTTATTTTACAACTTTATACAATTTGAAATTTTGTTTTAACCTGAGTATAATTTGAAGTTTAAAAATCACTCAAGACAATTCACGCGGTGGATGATTTTTTTTAATTTATTCTTTATTCTTGATTTTTTATTATAACAAATATATCAGAGGTATGATATTTACGAGAGAGGGCCTTTAAAATTGTAATTATTTAGAACAACTAAAAATTAAAATATAAATATTTAAATACTAAATTGCCCCTAAACTAAATCCCCACCTTCCTTTATTTATTTATTTTTTGCCAATAATCCTTGCATTCCCTCCATCCATACTTAATTTCAACCTCTTTGTTGTTGCATCTCTCGGATTTTACCCAAGTTCATGAACCCAGATCGGATACTAAACTTGTTAGGGTACTGCTGAACCAGTTGGAGTATTGGGTTAAGGGTCAATGGGTTAGATCGGGGTCAAACTGATAAGAAATTAAAGATTTTAACCTTATTAATATGAAATTCTAAAGAAAAATTTAAAAATTTTTTTAAAAAAATAGGAACCCGGACCGGACCACAAACAGAACCAGTCTTCGCCGGTTTCTGAACCGGACTAGTTTATCAGCTGGTTTGCCCGTTTCCGGTCGGTCCCGTCCGGGTTTGCAAATACTGGATTTTACCCTGGCATTTCCCGGGTCTTCTTTCTGAGCACCACCAATTTCTCTTCTCTTCTCTCCCACTCTTTGTTTTCGATATGAACATGTTACAGCCGAGATACCATGTACACAACAAAGAAAATAAACCGATTCAAACTACGTATCAGACAACTAATATGCCACTTTAAAGCCACAACGATCATAAACTTAAAGAGTATTGTAATCAATTTTTTAATAAAAGGACAATGGAGATAGAGAGGGGCTTCTCCTCCTCCTTCTCAGATAGAGTGCAGCAGCTTACATCAATAAATAGTAAAGCAGCAGTGTACGGTGGCACATGTGAAGAAAGCACGTAGCCCTAGTCTATACAATATTCTAGAATACAATGAAGATAAGCTCAATGCTAATAAAGGCCTTTATGGTAGTCATGGATCTTGGATTGATCGGCCTTTACTCTAACAGGAAGCAGTTTTACTGCAGAAAATATTGTGGATTTTAGTCTTGTTGGGAGCTGTGTGTTTGAGCCCGTCAATTTGTTACTAACGGTTAAAAACTTGAGATGTGACTTGCGGAAACGTGGGGGATTAACTAGGGGCACTTTAGTACTTATACATTTATATCTTGATTTTCGGTCCTCCTAAATAATTTTGATTTTAAAAATATTCTATAATAAATATTATTTTATCTCGGTCCTTTATTCTAATTTTATTCTTCCATTATCGAGATATAACTTAGTATATATTATTTAAATTTAAAATCATAGTAATCCATTATATATACTATAAGAGCGGGATGGCGGCACTGCGGTAGGCTGGCTGTTTGACAGGTAAAAACATTCCCTGATAGCTTTTAAGACATGTGGCCATCCCGCGGTTATGTTATTATACCTTCCTCCTTATAAATTGAAATATTTAATTCATAATAAATTTTCAAGTAAATATGATTCCTATATATTTAGTTTTTAACTTCTTTAATTCTGTTAACACTTATCTAATCTCTAATTTATCTCTTTATGCGATAGCTTCCCATACTTTTTTAAATTTAAATAAAAAATCAATTTCGTCACATGCATGTATGAAACTGTTTTAGACCTGTTAGTTGGGCTATCCCATATTTCAATATCATATTTAACTTAAATTATATTAATTTTTTTCAATTATCATTTATAACCTGTTTGGTTCGATTTTATGAGAGAGGATACATGTAATCTTAATGTAATAGACCGATTATAGTGTTTGATGGGGTTTATGTAATGCAAAGAGAATTATATTTTATAATCCTGATTACATTATTTGATGTAATAAGAATTACACTATTAGGATTGATGAATGAGGATATAGACATCCTGTAATCAAGTGAAAATGACACTATTACTATTATAATTTTTTAAATTAACTAAAGTGCATGCTCATAAATGTTGTTAACTATTAAATAATTTTAATTACCGCTATTAAATATTAAAAACATAATTAATAATATAGACATTTAGGAAATATTCCCCTGTTAAAAATTAAAAAAATTTATATTCCATCATTAAAAAAATATTAAAATATCCAATTAAATAATATTCCCTCCATCAAACATTAGAAATTAATATGAACTCATAATATTTCTACCATTCAATATTAAAAATTACTATGAACCTAATATGTACACCGCGAAGAAAGAAAAAAATTATCATAAATCCAACATATACATTATTATATGTATAGATAGGGATAATTTTATCCGTTGCTATATTATTCGCATATATTCTCATGTTTAATGAAATCTAATCAAACATTTTTATACATATGTATCATCTTTTTCTAACGACGAATCAAATAAATTATTTAATCATCATTATATTACATTTGATTACATTAACTCCAATTTCGTAAAACAAAGGGGCACTTATAAAATCGTTATCCTTAAAATCCACAAACTCCCTGGCATCGCTTAACAATACATTAATCTAAGCATCATATTATGCTTCCGCATACTTAACACATAAATACAAAATACAAACAGTGTGTGCCGCACAATTCTTGCTATCAGCAATGTATTAGATGTCAGGAAAATCAATTTCAAGTCGAAGCATTCCCGCTCGAATTACCCAACTCCCATATTACGAAAGCTTATATTTCCTATTGGAAAGATGCAAAGGGAAGCGGCAACTCAATCAAATTCATGCGCTTTCGATCATTTCAGGTCTCATTCGAAAGCCCTCTATAGCAAGCAAACTTGTTGCGTCTTCGGCCTTGAGCCCCCTTCCTGGAACTACTTCTATAGCATGTGTAATCGCTCATCGTATTCAAGGTCTTGATACTTACACTTGGAACACAATCGCCAGAGGTTATTTGGAAGCAAATAAACCTGAAGAAGCCTTTTCAGTTTATTCCCTCTTAAGAAGAAGAGCCTTGAGTGTTGATAGTTACACCCTTCTATTTGCAATCAAAGCGTGCTATTTGAACATTATTCAAGGGGAACAGTTGCACGCTCAACTGTACAAATTGGGATTCTCGCATGTGCTTATAATTCGAACTGCCATTATGCAAATGTATGCGTCGTATGATAGGATTTCTCAAGCGGAACAGGTGTTCGATGAAATGCCCCAGAGAGATTTGGTTATGTGGAACTCCCTTATTGCTTTATATGCTCAAAAGGGTTTCCCTTTGAAAGCACTTAAAGGTTTGCATAGTATGGTCATGAATAATATTCGACCTAATGAGGTGACTGCAGCAAGTGTTCTTTCATCTTGCTCTTTGATGAAAGCGTTGAAAGAGGGCAGAGTTGTCCACGGTTATGTGATCAGAAATCTCTGCCATTTTGATATTTTTCTCAACAATGCCTTGATTGGAATGTATTCAAATTGTGGGGATCTTTCAAAAGCCCTCATCATCTTTCAATTGATGCTTTCAAGAAATGTGGTTTCATGGACATCAATGATCAAGGGTTATGTTGATAACAACTGTCCACACGGTGCATTGAATTTGCTCACCAAGATGGAATCTGAAAACATGAGACCAGATGAGGTTACCTTATTAGAGTTAATTTCAATGTGCTCCAAATTGGGACGCTTTGAACTTGGACTACAGATTGAAGACTATCTAGAAAAGAACTTGATTTGTAAAGAGAATCGTTCTATTGCAAATGCTTTAATGAACATGCATGCCAAATGTGGTAATATGAAGAAGGCCTGCCAAATTTTTGATGGGATGGTGCAGAAAACTCTAGTCTCTTGGACTACAATCATTAATGGGTTAGCAAGGCATGGCCATGGCGTGCCGGCATTAGTCCGATTCTGTCAGATGCAAAGAGAAGGTTTTAAACCAGATGGTGTCGTCTTCCTCAGCATCTTATCTGCTTGTAGCCATGCAGGTTTAGTGGATGAGGGACTGAAATGTTTTGAATCAATGATCAATGATTATCATATAGAGCCATGGATGGAGCACTATGGAAGTATTGTGGATCTTCTGTGCAGGGCAGGGCTACTGAAAGAGGCATTAGACTTTGCTGAGGCAATGCCATTAAAACCAGATACTGTGGCGTGGCGAATGCTGCTTGGAGCATGTCAAAGGCAAAGTAACATGGAGCTAACAAATCGCGTTGCAAAGATTTTACATGAAGCTGGGCCTAAAAGTATTGAAGATTTTGTAATGCTGTCTAATTCTCACGCAGCCATGGAAGGATGGAGTGATGTACAAGAACTAAGGGGAGAAATGAAGATTATGGGTTTAAGGAAGCAAGATTCGTCCAGTAGTTTGATAGAGGTAGGTCATGCTTTATAGCTGCAACTCAACATAGTAGAGTTTATTTCTGTGAGTTTTTTTTTTTCTTCTTTGGTGACATATATGGGGCTACGCTCATTGCACAGTACAAACCACTCTAACATGTCAATCATCCCAAATAGTCACTATCTCCCTGTGAGCTAAACTCATTGAGGCTAATTCATCAGCACAACGGTGTTTATTTCTCTGTTATAGTTGTTCTTTAATCACCCTGTGGTGTAGTTGTGCTTGTTATCTGTAAGCCTTCTTAGTGCAAGATTAATATTTATTCTGAAAAACGTGGGTTTACTCCTCGTGTATAGTGTATACAATTGGAGAGGTTCGTTGGCAAGATTTCAAACTAATTGTAATTTCACATTTGTAAATGTATTAGGCTAGGTTGGGTTTTACCTTTAGGTCAATATAAATCTTGGCAAGTTATTTTTGGGCTTTCCACATAATCTGAGATCATTCATATTATTCCGTAACCATGGCTTTTAAACAGTGCATTTTCTTACTAATTTGATATGATACATAGATATACAAAAGCCTGACCTTCTGACTCTTTTTGAAAAAAATAAAATAAAATTTTAGCTCTTTTAATATATGTGGTTACTAGATCATTTTGAGCATATGATTTGACTTGTTTATTTGTTCATAAAAACATATTTGCTATCTTAATTTTATTTTTTTAACATTAAATTCGATAAGAATGGAACAAGAATCCTGACTCTATTTTCTATTTAATTTCTGCATGTAAAAACTAAAGTTTTTTATTTTTTTATTTTTAACATTCCCCAACGAATAGTGGAAGACTTCCTTTTTGGACGTATCACATAAGTTAACTTCATCTCTATCCCTTTTTCTAATTTTCTTACATATAACCGGAAGTCAAACCCTTGACAAAATGCTTAAAAGATTAAACTTTTTTTATTAGCAAATCAAAATTGTTTTATTTTGGGTAACTAAAAGATAAAACTTGTACTAATTCCTTCCTTTGTGGCCATATCACATTAGTTAACTTCATCTCCATCTTACTGGACGTGTATTGCAACATCTCTATCATTTTCTTTTGTAATTACTATTAGGCCCGATATAAAAACTGATGTAAAATCGTTTTATCCTAATATATATATTGCCTTGTTTCAAAAAAAAAAAAAACTTCATCCCCATCTCTTTTTCTAATTTTCTTTCATATAACCAGAAGTCAAACCCTTGACAAAAAGCTTAAAAGATTGAGCTTTTTTATTAGCAAATAAAAATTGTTTTAGTTTCGGTAACTAAGATAAAACTTATACTCACAAGAATGTGACTCTAAATCTTGTAAGGCGATGGTGTAAAAATGTTGAATTTTGTAAGTAAATAATACTACATATATATATATATATATATTTATATAAGCACTCTTCAAGCCTAATCTTCTTCTTAGTGAAACCTCAACAATCAGTTAACCGTAGCAAATCCAACATACCAAGACGCGAAATGCCCCACAGATGAAGGGCTAGCAAAGTCGAGACACGTAATTTTGAAGAACCTTCAAGTTACAACACCATTGGCAAACTTACTTTAATGCACAATACATAGTTGGAAGAAAATTACAGTATGGACAGCCCATAAATCATGCAAAAAAAGCAAGAAATCAAATTTAGGTATAGTTGCAGCATGCAAAACATAAAACCTATAATGTACAAATCACCCTCAACGCCCACAATGCAGCAAATGATGAAAGAACCCGGTCAAACACATTCTTCCTACTATAGTCCCAAGTAGTTCAACAAAGTTATTACAGATAAATCAAACATGAGTCTCAGCCTCCTGATTTTAAACTTCGCAAAATTCAGTGCTCAAATCACCTCTTCCACTCGGCTTGAATTACTCTTCCTGCAAGACGACCAGGCTCGTTTAAAATTATCAAATCAATAAAAAATGTCATACACCAAAATATAACTGACTCCTTTTGGAAATCAATCTACCAAGTGGTCTCAGTAAAATAAAAGTGGAACCGCATATGGGTGCGTAATTAATACCCACAGTGATTATAGAAACTTTCTTAAGTATGTTTAGCATGTTTGGATTAGCTTTTACGATTTACGACGTAAATATATGAAAGGAGTTTTGTCTCGATTTGCAGAAAATAGATTCTGAAACCACGGTGTGGGTGTTTCCCAAACACTCACTTGGCATCTCCACATTTGTGCCAATAAAAAGTATAAAGGTGAACAAAAACTGACAATTTGTCTAAAACTTTGATTAATAAATATTTATATTTTTAGAAACAGAGGTAGTGCGGATTCTTAATGAAATTATCACATGTGATGGTTGTCTTGTTGGGCAAGATGTCAGTTTAAACCACTGCATGGAGGAAGAAATACATCATACCGTTTCCATCTCTAGATGAGACAGCTTTGTGCCCCCCTTTGCTGCCTGGTTGAACTGGTCTCTGTGTCCTTGGTGAATGCGAACTAATTTTGCTGTTAGTTGAGGATGGCAAAGAATGTCGCCGTGCAGAGTGGTTTCTCTCACCACTATCTTGTCCCAACCTTGGTGATCCTTGTGCCCTCAACTTGGCCTTGGCTGATTCAGTTGCTGCCATATAGCTTGGTAATGTTGGACTACTCTGTACACCATTCTCTGTACGTTCCTGTTTTCCTTGAACTGAGGCTCGCCGGGAGGGTCTCTGATTTTCATTGCCTGTTGGATCTTCCTTATGATTCAGATCCCCATTTGTTAGTGGAGAATTTTCATCGTTACATCCACTCTCTGGTAGAACTTTTGGTTCATTTAAGGCCCCGTCACCAGTAGTATTTCTATCTTTACTTGTATTCTCTACCAAGGGCTTTGGCTCCAGTTCGAATTGATAGCTGCCTGACATTTCAGACGCCTCCTTGCTAACTGAAGGTCTAGGAGGAATTTCCACATCAGGTACACTGGGCACAGGCTCAGCTAATGTTGGTTCTTTGTCAGGTATTTCGTTAGAGCTAACAACCTCTTGCTCTGAAACAATATGTCCTGAGGTAATATTTGCCTTTTCCAAATGCTTTTTTGGGGTCTCAGACTCAACTTCTGGTGGAACAGCATTCTCAACAATGGGGTTATTGACCTTTCTCAGGCTCCGCTTAACCTTTTCAAGCTCACTTTGTGGATTTTCTTGAACGGGATCTGTAGCTTGGTTTGATAATTTCCTCAGGTTTCGTTTTGGTTTCTCCAATTCAGGACTTGCTTGTACTGGGACTGATTCAGAATTTACAGTTGGAACCTTCCGGGTAGTGCGTCTTGACTTGCTCATTTGAACTTCTCCAGTTGAAGTATTACCTTGCTTTCTCCGAGACCTAGAATCTGGAATTTTCTTGGGTTGGGGAATCGGTATCCAAAAGTGAGATGCAGTCCAGCGCTCCAACCAACTTAACACTGAATTCGGATCACCAGGAACATATTGCAGGCGCAAGGCCATTATCGTAGTAGATGATGCGAGAAGCTAAAACAAGAAATATGTTTTTATATGGACATTTTCACTAAGATAGATCAAAAGATGTGTCAAAGTGTAGAAAATGTCAATATTGCACATAAACCCTAAATTAAACAATGATACAGCAGTGTAGCTGAAATCTCAAATATTCCCATACTAAACAATGATGAGTTAATGTGTAGAAAATGTCAATATTGCACATAAACCCATATTAGTGTCATATAAAAGACAACTCCTCAAGCAAAAAGAATTGAAAACATGCATGTCGGGTCTTCAATATCAACTAAGAAAAAAAAGCATTTATCTATTTAGTTAAAAAATGATTTTCAAACTTTGTCTCACTGATTAATTCAGGCACAACTTTGTCTTGTCTTCAATATCAACTGACAAAAAGCATTCATCAAATACTCAGAGCGCTGGTCATTGTAGTACTGTTCATTCTTGAATGAAATAAATTCAGAATTCAGAATGAGCAGCCACAAATAATAATCTTATAAATTGCAGGATAGGGCCCAAATTACCTTGCAGGTGTAAGTATTTGCCGATAGCTTTGCAAATTTCGTGGCTATATCAACTGGGTTGGCACGTTTTCCATCCTGAAACCCAATGCATCCAGAAGGAAACATCATTAACATTAACATTAACAATAATTATAATACAAGGAATTTGATACTGGAACACAATACATAAATTGTTGTGCAAAATATACATATCTTAGATCATAAACAGAGAACGCAGTTCTTGCAAAACATTACCTGAAGCTTCAACATATTGTACTTCTCACGGATTTCATAACCATCATGAGACTGTCTAACCCTCCCTCCACGAACAACTGCCTGGAGCTTGACTATCCCATACATGGAACATAATGTAGCAGCAGCTTGTCTTCGAACTAAGTGCCCACGAATAAGTGCTTGCAATCTTATTATCCCTTTTAAGGCCTTGAATGCCCTGCGAGCCTTCACAACAGAAGCTTCCATTAAATGAGGCAACCATATGTTAAAACAATTCAAACCATCTGAACTACACAAGAATAAGTTCAATATATTCAAATTGGAAACTGGATGAGATAATTATTTATGAATTTTCAGAGACAAACATGAAAGATCAAAATAAGTTCATGATATATGCTTTCCCCCCAAAGAAGACATCATATCAGGGAAGCTGGGTAAAGTGGATATCTGCCAGAAAATCAATCGAGAACATGATGAAAGGAAGTTGCCAAATTTGACAACTCCTTTTTCGACATCTTATCACATCAAACAAGAACATGTATAATATCAGATCCTGAAAAAATTAGAAGGATTGAGGGTGCGGTTGATGAATATCTGCAAGAATACTCCATGCTATTCAAGTCTATAAAGTTACATACTTATTAAATACCATGTTGAACATCAAGAATGTAATCCAAAAGCATTAGATCAACTCAAACTTTCTGATTCTATTTTGGTTCACTAAAGACACACAAGATTTCATGACAAATAAATCCACAATAAACTACAGAACCATATTAGAGTTCTGTCTTTTTTCCTTTTAGCAGAAAGACACTTCGTGTGGTCCGTTTGGATCAATAAACCATTATGTAAAGCAGTCAGACCCTTACCAAATAACCCCTAAAAGCAGCCTGCGCCTTTGTTGCAGCTTCCTCCTGCCTGATTTTCTCCGGATCTGGCGGTGCATCTTCATGATGAACATGTGACACCAAATCAGTTTCCTGATTCACAGGAGAAATATTTTCTGGTTCTTTATTCTCCAATTCCAACTCTTCCTCATTTCTGGCGACAGTATGTGGGGGTGGTTCTACAGCCACACCAGTTTCTGGTGCCTTGGGCGCAACCAATGCTTCTTTCTGGTTAATGAGTTTCTGCATTAAATTATTTTAAAAATAAGTCAGGAATCTCACTACAGGAGGGAAACACATACCAAACTAGAGCTATTCCCCAACAAAAAATAAAATTGAACAGTAATGCTTTAAAATTTCAAAAGCATAACAGCAGCTAACAGCTTTCAGACCCAGCTGCAGTTTATATGACTATATTTGATCGTTTGTGAATACTGCTTATAAGCTTATCAAGGCCAGTACTGAGTAAGTAACACGCAGAACCTCATCCAATGGCAACAGCACCAAAGCAATGATGAGGTCTTTCAGGAAAGACATGTTTCAAGGCATCCACAAAGTGAGAACAGAAAATTTCACCAAAAACAAAAAAATAAAGTGAGAACAGAACAAAAGGTACTCCTTTTATGCCTTCATTCTCATAGTAATAATAACACTTGGCCTTTAAATCTGATACCATATTTCTAAATAGTACAGCCATCTAGTCATGTTAACCCATTTGAAATAAGATTGCTGAACCAACAATCAGTGTTACCTCTCTTCCTTTGGAAATATTTGATTTGGATGACTTTTTTCCAAATAGTACATTTTTTATCCATTTTCCTGGTGACTTCCCCATTGTGAGAACAGGACCTGCGACAGAAAACAGTAAACCCAAATTCCACAAAGTGCTTGATCAGGAAATTAAATAACCAACATGAAAAAGAATATTAAACTGGATCATGAAATCGTGCAAAGTGCTTCCTAAACAAACAAGATAACAAACAATGAAAACATTCAGTTATGGATATAGTTGTCTCTAATGAACAGAGTATATGCGCCTTGATAACATATCTTGAAATCAAACTTTTCTTAAAATAGTAGTATCGTGACTTTGTGCCTTAAGTATTAACCAAAAAGAAAAATTCCCTTCAGTAAAATGGAACAACTTTGTGCCACTATGATACTATTTCTTATGGTGTAGTTAGTGTTGCTGAATGAATACAAGGTAGAAAACCGAAAATAACATAAATTTACTAACAATCAACAAAGGCTACATTCGCCCATTAGCTAATTTCTCAGCCGTTAAAAATGCAAGTCAATGTACTACAAAAGGCGTTTAAAGATGAAGGTGAGTCAAGGGAAATAATAACCAATCAATTATACAGATACATATAGAGGACATAATATACTAATCGTTGCAGCTTTTCTCGAATAAAACAATATAAAACCAAATGACATATCCTTTCACTCCGTAGGATCAGTTATTGTCCTCACCAATTACCTCTAAGATATTTTGGGAAGAAAATATGTCATCACCGACAACAATATCGTACGAAAACCAAGTCGGCAAATCAAGTTTAACCTCCAAAACAACTACGATTTTTGCGCTAAAAGTCTTATTGGGAACCTAAACAATGAGCTCGGAATTATTCAAGAAGACGCAAACACTATCGCGTCCTTAATTAACATAACAGATTCAGAGTTCATCGTTTCAGGGAAAGAATTAGCAACTCTGAAAGTACTGTACAACGTTTAGAAGAACGTTAACATCAGGATAATACAAGCGGCTGCAACATAATTCAGGACTTCCAATGGACTGCCAAGACGAAAAACGAAGTAAATTGAAGCATTTACTCAAACCAAAGTAGCAATTTGCTAAAATCCACAAGATCTGCCACATATAAGAACCAGCAGACGGTTAACACTACTTCATCACTCAATGTCCGAAATTAAAGCACACATGCTCGTGGGGAGCTAGATCTGACATTTACCCGGTAAATGCTGAACCTCTTCACCTCAAATCTACCATTCCTGTAGACCAGAATCAAAACCATGAGATTAGAAATTGAGCACTATGTAGTCGTTGTTTATTACCAGAATAAGCAGAGAAATCTACACACACTGAAATGGACAACAGAGAGAATGACAGTGAAAGTAGCATACCATGAAACAGAGAGAGCTTAAAAACCAAGAAAATAAAAGAAAAGCAGAGCTGAAAAAAGAAGAAAGCGGTCTAAAGCTCCATCAATTTTCTGCTTGCTCGGTTGGTTGCTCCTCTGTGAACTCTGCAGATGGAGGAGTGAAAAACAACGCCCAACCCAGAAAAGCCTGGATAATTTGTTGGAAATGTGCTTCCGTGTAGTTAGAGCTCACTGAAAAAAAAGGCTACACCTCTCATTTTATCCGATCGATCCAATGACTTAATGGAAATCAAAGATTGACTGGTTAATCGAACGGTGAGAAAGGGAGCTTATGCTGCAACAGGTTCCACTTCAAAAAGTGGTTGGGATTAAAAAAGGACCGTGTCGGAAGTCTCAGAGCAATAGTTGCTTCGGAACCAAGTGTTCCAGCTTCTTTATTCCGAAGCAAACCGAAATTACTCTTACGCCCTCACTTCTTAATATTCGTCTCACGCGCAGTGACGCAGCGTGTTAGATCTAAACCGTTAATTTGTGCGGCAGAGTCACAAGATATGACAATCAAGAGCACGTGGAATATTATTAAGTGGTGGAATGGGAAGCCACGCTGGAGATAACCCGAGGCAAGGAGGGTGTAAGAGTAAACCACCCAACCCATGTCTATCTGTAACTGTCACGAGGACCGGTTGGGTCCTGTAATCAGTAATCAGTAATCCCTCTCATTAATATTACGATGGCAGATTGGCGGTTGAACACTTGATGAGTTTAATAAATGTTATCTAAAATTTTGAGTCGTAAATTTTTAGATTTACTCTTTTGCTGAATCCAATGATTTATTTATTTGATAAAAACAAATCCAATTATTTTTGTAATACATGGAAGGGATAAAACTTTACCCAATTGAAAAATCAAAAAAACTTTACCCAATTTCTAGTGGTATTATTTGCATCTAGACTTGGACTGAATTCATGGACCATGTGGGCCTAAGTTTGGCCCAATTAAGCCCACAGTCCATGTCCATACCCATGTCATTGAGAGTTGCAACCGTTGAGCAGGCTCCAACTTGTTAAAATTTGAAATTCGAAAATGAAGGAGCCTACGTGGGTCCCAACTCAGTACCAACTTCCAACTAAGCATGATTAGCCTATTGGACCGTTTATTCCTTCTTTTTGGATGCTTATCTGTCACTATCAGTTATGTTTTTGTCTTCTTTTTCAATTTTAACGGGCACACGTTATGGTGGGGCTTCAAATTCTGTTCACGAAATATAGCCCTCGATTCTCAATCGCAACGTGGTAGGGCGCGTTTCAAACTTGAATAAAGAAATCAGAGAGTGTCCTCATCAGCGAGCTCACATGAAACTGAACGTGTAGTAGGAAAAAGTCTTGCCGTGAAATTTGTCAGCACTGTAGATTGTCCACGTCAGCAAGATTTTCCCGCTCATGAGGACCCTTGGTCGAAAGAAACCATCCCTATAAATCCGCGGACCATAATTTTGAATTCAACATACAAGGACATCTTCGGAGTTGAGCCTCTTCATCCCCAAATTTCTGTGTTACACTGCGAGTAAGGTCAATGGAGGAACCCGTCGCGCAAGAGCAATCCGCTGGTGTTTCTGGTATAGTTCTTGCCAGTGTTCTAAATCTTTTTGAGTTTCTATGTATGTTATATCCCTAATTCTAACTCTAATTGGGTCGTGATTCAGGGAACTCCGGGAGACCCAAGCTTCAAAAGTATGCGCTGCGTTCGGCGTCTAAAGCCAAGGAACAGAAGCCTGATGCTTCCGATTTGTCCAATTCTTCTGCGTCAAAGAGGTTTTTTGACTCCTGCAACTTCCTTCTTTCCTGTCTTTCTCTTCTATGGTTTTGAAAGATATGTTCGTTTTTAGGACGATTCAAGATGATACAGAAAAGTATAACTATTTCCGAATTTTCATAACAACAGCAACATGATATTATTTTCAAAGGATTATTATTGATTGGAACTCCACCCATGGGCTCTGTTCCCAATTTCTTTTCAGATAATTATAACTATGTACAAGTGTTTTCCTTTGCCAGAAAAAAACAGCCGGGACAGAAGAGCTATGCAATTAAATATTGGGGTTTGGATGAAAATGAATAATCTATCAATTAATATAAAACGATGATGATTTAGTTGTACTTCGATCTTTGGGATTTACGGAAGAGCAAGTCGGTTTAACCCCAGTAATCATTAAATCCTCATGGCACGAATATGAGTTCCTGTAGATGGAAATTTGGCGTCATTGAAGAATATTAATTAAGCATTAGAACATGTTACGTTGTTTCCACCCCTTGCTTGTCATCCTTTGTTGCATTTGATTCTTTTTTTCTAGGGTAAGACCTGCTGCTTCAAGTGTAAGTAAAAGCGTGGGAGTTCTTGATCTCTCTGGCAAGGATAAGTCTTATGTTGCTAAACCACCAAGAAGGCTCTCTATTCCTTCCAAAGCTGCTGCAACTCCAGGACCAAAGTTGTCTACCACTATTACACCAATCTCGGAGACCAGAACAAGGAGGCCTGCTAATGGTCAAGGCAGAAGCGAAACACCCATTTCTGACATTTCCAGATCTTCGAGTCGAACGAAGTTCAACGTGCTGTCTAAACCTTCATATTGGTTATCCCAGATCAAGGTCTCAGAATCTTCTGGCAAGCACTCAATTTCACTTGGCTTCTTCAAATTAGCGTTGGAGGCAGGATGCGAGGTAACGTCATACATCAAAATGCAGTTATACACAAACATTGAAAGCATATATTATTTTGTGCTTGCTTCAATTCACGCTTCTTCTAAACATTTCAAGCACTCTCTGTCACTTGAATTGGTTATTCCGCTTATGTAAACTTGTGATGTTTGTTGCGTTTAGGCTTTACAAATGCTTTTGGTATTCTGCCCTGATTCGTTTGAATATCAGTTTACCCATCTTTTCCTTTGTCATTCTTTTACATCTATTGCAGCCTCTCAAGAAAATGCAAGATGAACTGAAATCATATGTGCGCCGACATAATCTTGCTGATCTTGGAGAACCTGTGAAAGAATTGTTCGAAAGCTATAATATTACTGATGCTGAAGATAACATACAGCAGTCGCAGATATCTGAAACTATTTCGCAGGTGCCAGAAGATGGGACTCGATCCTCCGATGAAGATGTACACAGCACTTCTTCTACCGTGGGTACTGGGAAACTCAAACCTAAGTGTTTGAACATTGATTCTACTCAAGTTTCTCCTCCTGTCAAAGAGTCAACGAAGAAGGTGACTGGACAGAAGAATAATGCTGGATCCAGGGTGAAAGAAGATGCCGGCAAGAATTCTTCAAATTCAAGACCAGCTTCAGAAACCAGTAGTCGCAGGTCATTGAAAAAAGCTGAGAAGCCAAGCAAGCAAGAAGCTGGTAAAGAAAAAGGCAAGGTCATGAAGCAAGGAAAGAAAAGCGAAGCTGAGCAGAGTAAGTGTGCAGTAATTTCTCTTGTATGACAGTTTATGAAGCATGTTTAACTCTGCTAGTCCTAATTTCTTTTTTCCCCCAACTCAGCTACTGTTAGCCATTCACATCCTGAAGTGACCATTACGGGAGACAAAGAAAACATGGTGAGAAGCTTATCTAATGCAGTGCTTTAGCTTTTTTGGATATTGTTGAAGAAAGACAAATACGAAGCTGATCTGATTTCCTTCTCTATTGTAGGATGCTTCTCTTATTGAAGAGAGGGTTTAACTTCAACAAGTTCGTGCTTGAATCTTTCAATGATTTCATTTTCGAAGTCAGTTTGTTCTCGTGTGGAGCTTGCTTTAGTTGTATAGTCCTTTTAGATTGTTTCTTGTGGTCTGGCGTCAGAAAACTGTTTTTCAATCGTGTTTGGTCGTTGGACATCGTCTGTGTTTGTTGTCTATATAATACACATGCTGATCAATTAAACTCTATTGAATCTCAAGTGTTGCTGTACTTATTTTTATACAGTTAATCAAAATCTTGATATTTTATATAAGGCATAAGCTAGCACATCAGGGAACCTGCAAGTCCCATATATTGGATTAGTTTAGCGGGCTTACTCAAGCTGTAGTACCCCGAGGCCCAGATAGCGAGAGACAGGATCATGGAAAGAATTATGAACCACTTTAACAATTAAAAAGCTTTGGGTAAGCCTTAAGAAACATTTTTTTGGTTCCAGTAGTAAGCACTAAACAGTGATTTTCCATTCATGCAAACACACCTCCAAAGATTTATCAATAACTTACAAAAGAAAGATTTGGATCGATAAACAACAAAATGAAAGGTAAGGTGTCAGTGTCTTGTATCAGAGGGTATTGGCCAAAAAATTTAGTGAAGGCTAAAACACAACCACATTTGCGATGATACAAGCTGAGAAATTTGCCTAAGCTAATAAGTCAAACCTTTTGTCATCATAACCAATTCAGCAAACTGAAACTCCGTAGTTCGTATTGAACCATGTTGACAACAATTCAATGCAATTTGATACACAGAACATCTATTTTACATAAACTGACATGAACAATGCATGAACTACAATCAATTAAAGTTGAAATGATCCTAACATTCAGAACAGCGATGAATAAAGCAAATAAGTTGATAAGTTTGCACAATGATTCATCATGGTGGCAGCATAACTTAATAATTCATCCATAGCTTCAGACAGGCAGAATGCCCACAAGTGTACATGGATTTGGGGGGCTTAGTCAGCTGTCCAGCTCTGCTCCACAATTTCTCTCACTCTTCGGTTGTACTCACGCTTATTCTCACTAAACATTCGAGCTGCTTCTGAGTTTGCAGGAGAATTTGGGTTTGGATCACAAAGCAGCGACTGCCAAAAATGATTCATCACATTTCAGAAAATAATCATAAAATGGCAAGTGCTCACTACTTCTAGCAGCATAGCACAGATAATTACAACTTAAAACACACTTGTTCAACAGAATACTTCATTGAACACATGAACAAGTGCCCAAATTTTCAAGTATTTTACAATTACGAAATTATAAACCTTTGACACCCCCCTCTTATAACAGATTATAAACCAAATTTGAACCTTAAACCAGAGTTTCAACTAGTTCAATATTGTTCTGATTTTCATAATATTGATCCATATACAGTTTACAGCAACAATAACTATTAATTTCTAAAATCACCCAAAAACAAGAAAATACCATAGGTCACCTTTGCAAATTGCAGTGAGATAAATTGTTTTCTGAACGTCCAAAGCAAGACTCACAGTTCTTGGTTATACTAATTCAACCATGTACAATCATTTCAGGCAATCTGCAGACACGGCATCGCCTATTGATCTCTAGTTTCTATACTGCGCATGTTGAATGCATCATGCAGGCAATATTAGATTGGCAGTGTGCCATGGAGGAGAGTTCCCAGGCTCTTAGCCTGGCAACCCCCCATCCTCTCCGGGGAAAAGGGGACAAAGGGAACATGTAAAATAAATAAAATCAACTGTGTATCTTTAACCCGCAGTGATTTGTTGAAACAAAAAAGCCAACTTCCTATTATTTTACACAAACCCAATTTCAAATGTATCCAAAAGATGTTCCTAACTTTTTTGCAAAAGATCCACACAAAAAATACAGATACTTCATAAAAGCAGGTATAAATAGCATGATACCTGAATAGATGTGAGTATAGCAGCTACATCGTATATAGGACTCCACTGATTTTGTAGTATATCCAAACATATACTCCCATCCGCATAAACTGACAAAGTCATTTTTTCCAAAAACAAAAAGGCATTAGTATCCCCAGGGGGAATTTATGGATAAGGTAAAAAATTTCAAGATAAAACTTACTATTTGGATGAAACATCCGAGAGACAAATCGCACAGTTGGTGGTTTGTTTGGATAATCCTCCGTAAATTGAAGCGTCAACTTAAACGTTCCTGAATAACTCAAAATTTGTAGCTGTGTTAGTATACTTAGTATCATAATGATATCAACAGATAGCAAATATGACATCCAGTGTCCATAACATCTGACAGGCACATCTAAGCAGAGTATCAACAAGACAACACAGTAAACAGAAGTTAAAACCATGAGAAAAATTTAAAAAGGCATCCACAAAATTGAATCAAACTGAATTGCAGAACCTACGTACTTGTTCTATAAAAACTTTCTTAATTTCACGACAATACTGGAGAAATCCATCAAAATTCTCAAAAAGTTTTTGAAAATGAGGGGGCTATGACACTAAAAGCTACAGCTACATCTAAGATGCTGAATAATATCGTCAAATGCAAAAGAATCAATAAATTAAAGTAAACCACAAAGTTCCCAAATTACAAGTCCAATTGTTTACCCTCACAAATATTTTCAGACAAGAGATGCAACGCAAGGATTAACTCACCTCCATCCCATGGAGTATCATCGGGACTGCAATCCAAAGCAGACAAGAAAGCAGAAATTACTTATTGATATGTACTTTAAAAAATGAGAAACAAAGCTAGGCGATAAAATGGAGGTAAAAACAATGATGGATCTTGGTCCAATTTCATTACAACTCACCCAAATATGACGGCATTCCAGAGCATTATATTGTTGTCCTGTGGGGCACCGCTGATTCCTGCAGGTGGATCTTGCTGCAGCCTCTTAAAATCCCTCATCAGCCTCTTCCTAGCAGGGGTCGACATTATCACTACCTAAAAAGACCAACAGCCAAAAACGCAATAAATACTTCAATCCATTAAAAAGCAGTCTTTGACATCACCTTTAGTTTACTGTTTCTGTATTTAAATTGCGCACACCAAATATCATTCAATTGTAATTTGATTGCGTCACAATTTGCAATGGCCAAGAATCAAAATTCAGTTGAGAAGTAATCGTAGAAAATCGAGAAAGGACAAGCATCTGCTACATACACTAAACACAATGCACAAATGGGCAGAAGAAAAATAAAATAAAATTTTGCAACATAAGGCGTCTATTGTAAGCTATAATTCGGAAATTCAATCCGTCCGTATTTCCCCTTTTTCCCCGGGTGCAACTTTACACCAAGATTGAAGCATAATTCGCTAAAAACCCCATGCCATAGATTCATATTAAGGCAAGGTAAAAACCCTAAACTTTCAGAAACACATAAATCTTTCATTTAACAAGACTGTAAAAATTTATAAAAATAAGGCTCTGATCCAGATCATCTGTGCCAATATCTCATAAACAATCCATGTAAATTCGAACGGGCAAAAAAAAAAAACGAAGGTAAAAAAAGGTGATTCATCGAACAAAATTTAAAGAAAGAGTTGTCTCACCCAGAAGAAGGTCCGAAATTGAAGAGACTAAGATCGCAGAAGGAAGTTGATAGCTGCGGGTGAGCTTAGTGTGTCTGGAAAGAATAGCACGATCATCCAAATCGGAGTTTCCGTGAGATAGAGAGCATTACGGAAGACTCGGAGAAAGGGAGTCACATTTGTTTGATTCGTTGTGCGGGAATAAGGTGTTCGGACCTACGGCACAGTTTGATGTGACGTAATTGGGTATAGACCTTCCGTTCTTCATTACATTCATGCCGCCATTTTAATTTTAATAAATTAAAAGAAAAATACCGCGGTTAATACTTACTTAATTATAACCTAAATTGTGGTACTAAGTGCCTATTTGGTTCGTGATAGAAGTTATTTTTTAAATTGTGAGAAGAGTTTTATTTCAACTTATACGAACGTGTTTATTAAACACTACCTCAAATATTTCTTTTCTCAAACGTGAGCATAACATGTGTGATTCAAATTCCAAGTAAAAATGAAAATTAAAATCCAGTAATGAATGAATTTATTGAGGAATTAAATGCATAAATGATAGATAAATAGTAGACCCAATAAAAGATGAGAAGGAATTTATTGCAAAAAGTGTAGAATAAAAGAAAGGGAAAATCTCATAAAAATATTATTAAAATAAGCAATAGATAAATAATTTCTGCCAATATATGAAATCCTATGTCATAAATGATGGAGAAATCCCGGATTTTCAAATATCACCATATGACCAAATTGTCTTGAGTAATGTGACAGATGAAAATAAAATAAAAACAAGATACTGAAGTCGTTAATTTAAATTCTAATGTTGTTAATCTCTATACAAATGTTGTTATTGGCTTCTGAAACTTGTGAATTATACCTGGTTATACGTGTTGGGTTTTTGGGGATATGAAGTTGTGAAATAAGATACTGAAGTCGTTAATTTAAATTCTAATGTTGTTAATCTCTATACAAATATTAATATCAATTCTTAGCTTTTCTCTTCACAAGAAAGAGAGAATAATTGAAAACTGGGTATTGTAAGTGTGTGTTTGGCAAACCTCCAAACCATGGTTTGCGCAACCCGAAACAAAACTCCTCTCACACACTTACCTCGTAAGTCGTAAAAGCTATTAAAAAAAGCTAATACAAACACACACTAAGTACTAAAATTTCATAAGGGAAATTTTCATTTTCTCAAGCAACCCATCAACTAAAATAAGTATACCTTCCAACAACCTTAGCAAGAGTTTGTATATAACAATCAATCATTTGTTGTTTGGTAGAACCCTCTCCGTCAGGCTTGTCCATGATAATGAGCCAGAGCTCATAGTCACAACCGGGAAACAATAAGGCCGTCTCTATAGGCGATTGGTCACTGAAGTTAGAGCCCGAGTTGAGAGGTTAGTAGGCCGAGTTTCCCGACCAGTTGATGCGGCATTGGACAAGCAATGATCCTTATCCCCTTTTCCATTTCTCTCTCCCACACCAGTCTCCGATGGTAGCACTCAACACTACTTCAAATCTTACCATCGACGGCTCCCGCTCCCAAATTTCTCTCCCAGCCCGCTTAAGAGTGGCTTGGAAAAGGCAAGGTTCGGCCAAATCAAAAGAACTCGATGGTTTTCATCTAGGCAATGAAGTACACAACTTTCTAAACCCGATTTAGAAACCCATCCTCTTCCTTCTTCATTTCAGTCGCTGCTCGTGGTCGGAGGAGAATTTTCTAAAGGTGAAGATCTCATTCAAAGACCCAAACCCACCTTGCCTCTCCTTTGGTGCCCGTAGTAGAAATCGCACCCCTTGCTAATCTCAAGGATTTAGGTCGTTATTACCATTTGCAGTGCCGGTGTCGCCACCACGGTCATACTTATAGCCACCCCTAATGACCCTGAAACTCTCAAGCTTCACGCCACCAAAGAGAGAGAGAGTGATTTGGCCTACAATTTGATAGTTGTTGTGAGGGAGGGAGAGTGAGAAGGGGGTGGAGGAAGAAAATGGAAGAGAATAACCATAGAAGGAGAGAGAGGAGAACTCAAGGGTAGCTTGGTCATTTTGAAACATTTGCTATTTCGAGATTCCTCCCATATGCCAAATTATGGATTTGTCAAATTGGAAGCACTGATTTTCCGTTTCTCCATTTTAAACAAATTTTTCTGTCATTTTCCCTAAAAGAAACAAGTTGATAGCAAATTGTTGGTTAAAGTTGTGGTCATCTGATATTGTAAGAAGGAAAATATGAATTCGAATTATAGAAAACACACTTCTTTAGAGCTTTAACAGTAGTTCAAATTTTAATTTTGTTTCTACAATTTCATCAAGATTTAATCTAAATATATTTTTAATGGATAATTTAAAGTTATAGGGATCAAAATAAAAATTTGATTAAATTATACAAACACCACCCACAATAATAATAAACAAAGAATAACACACGCATGATCTATGAACAGAATCTGATGTGACCAGGAATAGTGACGTAGAGCTCGTGAAAAATAATACTCCGTATGGGCCACTTTAGGGGTTGTGACTTGTGTACGTTAAGTATTAAAATTTGGATTGAGTATTGAATCGGTTGAGGTATTGGGTTAAGGGTCAGTGGATCAGAATGAGACCAAATTAGAGCTAAACTGGAATTAAATTGATGAAAAATTGAAGATTTTAGGTTTATAGTATGAAATTCTAAAGAAAAAATTTAATTTTTTTTTTAAAAAAATTGGAACCCGGATCGGATTGATCCACCGGCCGATTCGCCGGTTTCTGGGCCAAATCGGCTAGTCCGGTCCGGTCCGGGTTCCTGAACCTGGCTTGTGGTCATGAACTAATGAGAGGCTTCTTCTCTATGCCAATTTAAATTAACAATAAAAATTATTTTTTTATCATGATTTATGATATACGAAATAAATATATAAAAAAATTATCATGATTTACATGCTTTTATAACACTAACTCGAACAAGCTCTATCTATCAGCAACTTAAGACAAACCGTGAGATTAATTCGAATATTTGATACATACATGATTTGCACTTCCTATAAAATTTTAAGAGCCGCTTTGTCATTTTACTTCCAAGCTGATTGATTTGTGCATGAAGTTATTAATGCTCAGGGGTGGTCGTCCAATTTTTTCAATTTTTATCAATAATTTTAATTATTTTTTTCAGCCCAGAAAAAAATTAATTACTTCAAGTTCTCTGAGCATACATCCCTCAAGTTAAAAATATGGTGCAAGCAATTATATATACGCGTTATACATGTGTGCATAGTTACTCCCTCCTTTTTCTTTTTACAAGGAATAATTAACCGAATACTCGAATAGCATACATCAAAGCCGCGGTTAATGATTATAAATACTCTTTTAGTTTTTATAAGACATATTTATCTAATTTGATTAGATTAAAAAAATTGGTTAAATTAGTTAATATGATATGTATTTTTTAAAACACTCTAATCACCTTCCTTAATTCCCTCATTTCCTCTCCTCCTTGATTATTATTGAGGGATCATCAATAAAGGTAAATTAGGAAAAATATTGACAAATATAAAAATTTTGTCTTATATTTAGAATCAAGATCAACTTTTTAAATATATCTTATATTAAGAACAAGAGGAGTATGTAAAAATTATAATGTTTTTGACAAAAATACCTTTATATATGAGGAGATAAGGAATAAAAAAGAGAATAAGGAAATTGTTACTATAATAAAGAGGATTGTCCAAAGAGGGAAAATAAGAGAATTAATATTGTAAAAGTAACTAAAGATGATTATATAAGAGAGAAAATGTGTAGAGGAGAGAAAGTGAGAAATATGCACTAATGGAAAAAGAGCTTTTTAAATCGGTTAAAATTGATTTTTTTGATCGGTTCTGGATCTGGTCTTGATACAGCTGGTCTTAAAAGTATGTCATTTTTTAGACTGGTTTGGTAACCGGACTTAAAAGTCTCACTTTTAAGACCGGTTGTATTAAAAATCGGTTTAAAAGTAACAATTTTAAGACCGATTTTCATAAGCACGTCTTAAAAGAACTCCTTTGTAAGGCGATTTATATAACATTTTTAAGACCGGTTATAATTATAACCGGTTTTAAAAGTTTTTTTTAATTGTTTGTGATTAGGTTAGTTAACAGAACTCATCCTTGAATTGCTACCTCCAATACCATACTTATTAAGTGTCATATGGTGTTCAGTTTACTTCCACTTACCATGTCATGTTGCTTTAACCTTCCACTTACCATTTCCTTTTGCCTTAACATTCTCATTGAATTAGGAACTTGTAACATGTCATATATCCTCATGTATAATGTTTTGTTTAAAACCATCATATATATATGCATAAATGAATTCAACCATGTCATATCATGTAACCAACAAGTCAATTCATCAAAATATACAAAAACCTTGTTAAAACCAACAAACATGTCAAATCATGCAACCAACAATATTTGCAACCAACCAACATGTCAATTCATCAATATATACAAAAAAATTCCTCAATTTTATAAGAACTCACTGTTGTAAAAGTTCATAAATGAATTCAACACAACAATTGCAAATGTGCTCAATATCTTCTTCTAGAAAGATGTCAACAAGTTCAAACATCTGAAACACCAAAGCCAGGCAAAACATTAACTTCACTTAAAAAAAATAAAAGTAATACAAAATTTTTAAAATATATATACATTTACCTCTTCAGTAAGTTTTGTTGTGCCTAAGATAATAATATTATACATGTGCCTCAGAATATAAAACCCACACAAGTTGGACCCCGATGGTTTCCTACAGGTCTGAAAATTAATATGATATCATTAAAACAAGTATAAAATTAAAACATGGCTTATTATTGAATCCATTCTTAAAACAAACTAATATGTAACTAACCTTTGGCAAGATCCATATAGGGTCTTTTACCTCACGCATAGGCTTACCACAAGTAGTGTGTTGGATTGTTCGCATAGCCCTATATCATCAAAATCACAAAGGTTACTTATTTTACACAAATTCCATAAATTTTACACACGAAAGGTAATTAATAATGGAAGAAAACTTATGCGTTCAAGCTCTTCTTTAATTCACTAGTTGGCTTGTTGAGGTGGAGAGAGCATAAGAGGATGACATAATAACTCTTCTCGCATAAAATAGCCAATTGCCAATTATCACTGAAAAAAGGGAAAACTTTTAAGCAAATATAAAACATTATGTATATTATGAAATATAAATTTGTTTCTTACCCATGCAAATATGGAGCCAAGAAACATTCAATTGAGGTTTCACTAAGCCTGTGCGATAAGTATGTGTGTTTGATAGAAGCAGTAGTCCCTTTGTCTTAGAGTTGAACTGGGCATAGGAGTCCAAATTTATCGGTTTTGCCAGAGTCAACCAACCTACGATGCATGCACCTACAATAATTCAAACACGGACATTAAATTAAAGTTTAACGACGTAATTTATAAAATATTAACTTCCAATTTCAAA
This sequence comes from Inga laurina, assembly GCA_963855925.1. NCBI lineage: Eukaryota > Viridiplantae > Streptophyta > Magnoliopsida > Fabales > Fabaceae > Inga > Inga laurina. Next base: position 42,251,895 of record OY979713.1, read on the forward strand.
AGATACTTACATCAAAAAGAGCGGGACAATCGAAATCATAAGTTGTTGTAGAGGAGCTACCAGAGACATCAAATCATCCCTCTCAAGATAGCATTGTGCCCCTGACTTGCCAACAGCTGACTCAGTAGCTCAATTTCTTGTTACAAAGGACGTATCATATGCCATTAGAATCACTTGCTGCATGACATTCAATGGAGGCCGTGAAACATCTTGAGTGGAGGGAGGTGGAGGTGGAGGTGGAGGTAGAGGTGGCAGGGATTCCTTAGCTTGATCAGAAACAAGGTTCTTTAGCCACAAGATGAAAGAGTTGATGACATCACCCACAACCTTGAAGTCATCAACAGGGATATGGAGAGGTGCATCTACAATGATCACCTCTTCAACTGCCACTCTGACTTGATCATCTTTTTTCTTGGTGGTGGACAGTTGATCCCAAGTTATGCACGCTCCCCCGTGCAACCAATCGTCTCAGAGGATCCTCCACAAACAAGTCACAAAGCTCACCAATTTCTTTTCAAAAACCCTCTGATGACTGACCAATGCAACTCCCTTTAGTGCTCTGTTTAGGATTTAGGGAATGAGCTTGGGGAGCACTAATATTTGCTTGTCTTGTGCTCGTCATGATCATCTATTCCTCCTTCATCTTGCCGAACCTTTCTTCAAATCATGCATTAAATGATGCTTCTGCCTTGGCCCTAGCTTCCACCCTCACAGTAGCCAATATACGCTCCATCTCCTCCCTAGTCACCATACTACTTGAGGAACGACGTGGGGGTGCTTCAGAGTAATCCCTTATGCCTACCCCTCCTCCAATCCCCCTGACACAGCGGGGACGCTCAGGTTTTCCTGTAGCTATGGTTAGGATGTCATTCCTCCCATCCGACCTAAACGATCCCTCGGCTTGTTTTTTTTAAGCTCATCCTATAAGACATAGATGACAAATGTTAGTAATGAAATTTGTTTACTAATTAATTAATAACAACAAGTCAACAACAATACTTACAATTTTCTCACCGACTATACGGGATTGTTCATTCGTATAAAACCCGCTCCTCTTTTGGTGAGCGAACAACCACTTCTCTTCGCGACGTATCGGAGATGGTGGATAAAGAAGAACAGAAGGATCAGATTGAGCTGCTTCTTCCAATCTATTCCGTTTGGCCGCTAACAAGTCTTTTTCGGCCTTCGCATACCCACCACGAGACATTCTATGAAGGCAATCATTCTTTCTACCACTCTCTTGGGCCTTTTTCCTGCATATAAAAAATCAAAATTAAGTTATTGTGAATCAATAAAGACAACTCATAATTCATAAGCAAATCAATTACAAAATAAGTCAACTCACCAATACTTCTAGAGTAGTCCGAAGCTGTCTAAATTCTTGCCAAGTTTGTTCGTTAATAAAAGAATACTGATCGCACGGATTAGGAAGAGGCTGACTTTCTTCCACCTCGATATGCGCGTAATTGTTGGCTAGACTTGTCTTAAACTTCCTCCAGTGTTCATCACAATATGTCATTGTATTGTCATACAAGACTTCACTCTCAGGAATGTCATAAGTGAGATGGATAGTTTCCTAAATATGTTGCTCACACCTTTATCCACATTTCTCCACTGTTCTATCAAGATGCTAGGCTTATTGCGTGCTAGGAGGCCGACAAAACTTCAATACCGTTGGGCATTAGGCCCGATTGATTTCCAATAACTATCAAACTCAATTGGAATCTTTTCCCCGGTATTCCGATTAAGAGGAATGTCTCTCAATCGGGTGGCTCTCCTACCCCTTCGTCTAGGTCGGTTACTTGGCTCACCATGTTCCTGACTAGGAGCATTGCTAGGCTCGCTTTGATTTGGATTAGTTGGATCGGGAGTACCCTCACTAGGACGACTCATTGTCTAAAACCACTTTAAGGACAATATTTAAGGATAGCTAGTGATGGTTTAAGGAAATTTTGCTACACAACACTATCTACAAAGACATCGTTCAAAAGCAATTCCCAAGTTATGCAAACATGAACAAATAATTAATTGCAATGCACAAGTTGAACATACATGCAAAAATAGGAGTTAGTGTCTGTTATGGAATGAATAAGGGTAGCTTGATAGGGACCTAAGTGAATAAACTGGATTAGTCTAAATAAGGACTTAAGTGCAAACTCACATAATTGGATAGTTATTAGTGAATAATGTGCAAGGAAGTTAGTAGTCGTTCGGAGAGGTCGGCTATTATGTTATAAATAGCCTATGCACCCTCCATTGTATCAGTTTTGACCTGAGTTGTTCATTGAGTGATATTCTAAAAAAACCTTTCTCTTCTCTACTCTCCTCTGTTCCTGATTCTCCTATGTTTCCTTTACTTTATGTTCTTCTCTCTTTCTCTCTTTCTGATTTCTTATCAAGTCAAAACTGATACAATTATGTGAGTTTGCACTTAAGTCCTTATTTAGACTAATCTAGTTTATTCACTTAAGTCCCTATCAAGCTACCCTTATACATTCCATAACAATGTCAGCACAAGTTGAACAAAGTTGAACATAAATGCATTAGGAGGAAGACTCAGAAGCAGCACCAAAGTTTATATCAAGCAATATCAGCACTACCTTATCCAAAGTTTTACTATATTAAACATGCAAAAATACAGAACCAAAATTAAACCCTTTTCATACACAACCAAAAAAACCCAGATCCACAGAAGCATAAGGACATTAACCTCAGACATACATGCATCATGTAAAACTCTTCAGAATAATTAACAGTACCTTCAACCTTTGCTTGAGGATCCTCTTCTTTCTCTGAATTTGAACAGTCTTTGGCCACTTTACGAATCGAGTAAGGTCTCTCTTAGGAGGCAATGGACGCTTCTAAAAAGTGGGTTGACGACTTGCTGCAAGAATCAAAGAAAATGGAGATTTCAATGAAATACCCAAAAACGAAACCATTTATTTAATTGAATGCCTGGCAACTGAAACACAAACCTAACAATAAAAACGAGGTTGAGAACGAAACCAATCGGAGGGAACAAACCACGATAGCCTTACGGCAATGTATTCAACCGTAAATCTCCGTTGACGGCGGCGAAGTTAAGGACGGAGGAGAAAAGGGGAAAGGAGGAGCTATCGCGAATAGACGCAGGGGTTTCGCTGATGTACTTGAGTCTCAAATTTTAGAGTTAAAATTAGGCGCCTTTTGAAATTCAGGTCAGTTTTAAGACCGGTTGTAATTAACAACCAGTCTTAAAAGTAATATTTAAGACCGGTTTTAATTAGAAACCGGTCTTAAAATTAATATTTAAGGCTGGTTATTAATAAATAACCGGTCTTAAAAATAGAAACTTTTTAAGACCGGTTATTAAATAATAACGGGTCTTAAATTTTTAATATTTAAGATCGGTTTTCATGTACAGCCAGTCTTAAAAATAATAACTATTTTATTTTTTTAATTGTATTTAATTCAGATAATATTTTCTAGACCAGTTATATTTAGAACCGGTCTAAAAAATATATTACATGTATTAATTTTTTTAATTGTATATATCTTAAGACCGGTTTTTATTATAACCGGTCTTAATATTTCATCATAATTATAAAAATGCCACAGGTCATATTTTTAAGACCTTATTCGATATAACCAGCCTAAAAACCCTTTTCTATACTAGTGATGGGTAATTAAATAGGGGCAAGATGGGAAAGTAACAAACAAAAATCGAGATATTCTATAAATGTTTGTTATAAATAGAAACTAAGTATATGGCTATTTCCTATAAAAAGGAATTGAGAGAGTATTGTTTTTTTAATTGAAAACAATATTTCATTAAAATTGACCCAACAAGAGATATAAACCAAGATAAAAGGTTTGCAAAAGAAAAGCCCAAATACATAACAATATAAAGAAACTTAAAAATAACCTAAACCTAAAATAAGTAAAAGGGAGTTGTCGCCACATTTAAGAACCTTACCATCTTTATAATCCCTTCACTAGAATCTGTGGGTAGAAAAATACCATCATAGGTAACAAAGCTATTATAAGAAGTAGCTGTTTAAAGAACTATCCCAAAAGATCTATTGCTTTTATCGCCAATAAAGCAACTAGTTTGGTTGTTGAAGAATCCTCATGAGAAAATCTCATAGAAGGAAAAACACCCACAGACACTAGTAAAAAAGATGAAAATAGAGAAGCCGTCAACTACACAACGAACCGCACGATCAAGAGCATGACATATACTTTGGATTTGCTGTTGCCAACAACCCATAATAATATTTTAAAAGATGGATTCAACAATATATAAGACTATAGCTATCAAATCCCAACCCCCAAAACAGCAAAACGTAGCCACCAAGTGAGATTTGCTGCCATTGAAACCCCCAACTCAATTTATTGCTACAAAAAAAAAACGCAAAACGCATAAGAAAGCCTAAAGAAACATGAAAATAAATAGATATCAAAACAAAATACGGACATTTTCACTCCGGGCCGAAACTAGGGAAGGAGATGCTATGAAAAAAGCTCGCCTAACGATGAAAGAAGAGCTTCCACCTCTCAAGAAGTCGAGAAGAAGGGGATTTAACATTGTAAACTTTAAAAGGGCAGAATGATTCAAGTTGTTATATAAATTATAGTAACAAATGCTTTAAACAAAATGAGATTTAAAGGATCAAAACATATAGTTTAAAGTATGAAAATTCAAGATTAAAATAAAGTACATTAATAACTATGAATTGTAGCATAATATAGGTTTTAAATATTTAATTTTAAATAAATAACTTTAGTTCAATATTTTATATCATAATATGATATTAAAAGATAGTTCAAAATTATAACTTTGGATATATTTAATATCCGACATAAATCTGGTGTAGTTAGTTTATTTTCTGTTCTTTAGTTTTCCATTGTATAAAAAAAAATCCGATATGTAATATTATTCTAATTCTATATATATAATATTTATTATGATTTATAGACACACATATAAAAAATAAATTACAAGGGGTCAAATTAAAGAACCAAAATTTTTGGATAAATTTAGGACAGCTCAGTTTCAGTTCCCAACAATGAAAACAGCTTTGAACAATATGCGACGTGGCATACCACACTTCAACGTTCAACCCCAAACACCTCAGAGCAAAGCGCGCCAAACTGATATATATCCTTCTGTCCAAAAGCCAGATTACCTAAAATAGAAAATCACGAAAGATTTTAAGTAAACAGATAATCAATCAAATTTAAAATACACGTTAAATCCCAATTTATATCCAGAAAATCTTATCGCTTAATTGCTCCTGATTTTCTCCAAGCAGTCTATAAATTCCCTCTCTGCTTTCTCCCTCGCTTCAATCAGCGCCTCTGTTCTTGACTTCTTGCTCTTCTGTCTTCTCTGATATCCAAAACAATGGCGAACTCCGATCAGACAATTCTGGTAACCGGCGGTGCTGGCTTCATCGGCAGCCACACCGTCGTTCAGCTCCTCAACAGCGGATTTAAGGTCTCTATCATCGATAATCTGGACAATTCCGTCATTGAAGCCGTGGATCGAGTTCGAGAAGTTGTAGGGCCTCAACTTTCCGAGAGACTTGAATTTACTAAGGTATGCGAAGTTTTTGTTTTTCTTTTCTGCTTTCCGATTACAAAGACTTGCTCCACCATAAAACGCAGTTTTTTCAGTCGTTTGATTCTCGTGCTCTGGCTTGGTTTCAGGGTGATCTCAGAAACAAGGACGATTTGGAGAATCTCTTCTCTAAAACCAAGTGCGTGGACGAATGAATCCAAATTCTTGCTTGTGTTGTTTTTACGTTCAAAATTTTATGTTAATGCCTCAACTGTATCATACTATTTCTGTTTTCTAAAGCTGCTAAGAGATGGTTTCTTTTATCGGGGAATAACGATGAAACAGATTTGATGCTGTTATTCACTTCGCGGGTCTAAAAGCTGTAGGTGAAAGTGTTGCTAATCCCCTTCGATATTTTGATTTTAATTTGGTTGGCACCATCAATCTCTATCAAGTCATGGCAAAATATAACTGCAAAATGGTTAGAGCCATGATCCCATTACTTGAAAATCTCAAGTTTAATTGAGCTTCTGTTTCAAATACTCGTAATGACACTTTGAATATACTGCTAAAATAGATGGTATTTTCATCATCCGCAACAGTTTATGGCCAACCTGAGAAGATACCATGTGTTGAGGATTTCAATTTACAGGCGACGAATCCTTATGGACGGACCAAGGTAATCAACAGTGTATTGTTGAGATCAACAAGTTTGGCTTCTTTTTACGTCTGGTTTAGAGTTTTTGGCTGTCTTTCCCAATACAAGTGTATCCTCTGAGACTTGAACTTAAACTCGAGACCTAGAGGGATCTAGCAGGACTGCTAATGTTGGTAAGTTTGGCTTTATTCCTTGTCTAACATGCCTATATATGTGACAGCTTTTCCTTGAAGAAATTGGTCGAGACATTCAAAAGGCAGAGCCAGAATGGAGGATTATTTTGCTCAGATATTTCAATCCTGTTGGTGCACATGAAAGTGGTAAACTTGGTGAAGATCCCAAAGGCATCCCAAATAACCTCATGCCTTACATTCAGCAAGTAGCTGTTGGGAGATTGCCTGAACTTAATGTTTATGGCCATGATTATCCCACTAAGGATGGATCAGCGGTTAGAGACTACATTCATGTAATGGATTTGGCAGATGGTCACATTGCTGCTTTGCAAAAGCTTCTCACTACCGAGAATATCGGTACAATATCTTATTTTCAATCAAGATTATGGCCAAAAGATTATAGAGTTGTTTTGCTTCATCTTTTGGTTTGCTTCAGGATAACTGACCAACTTGTTTCTCAGGTTGCACTGCCTATAACTTGGGAACTGGCCAAGGTACATCAGTGCTTGAAATGGTTGCTGCATTTGAAAAAGCCTGTGGCAAGGTATTTATGAATATGAATCTTTCTTAAACTACATATATATATATGTGTGTCTGATAAATTATAAGCGCTAGAAATTTTTTATTGTTTTTGACTCTTTGTTGTACAGAAAATTCCAATGAAACTGTGTCCAAGGAGGCCTGGAGATGCTACTGCTGTTTATGCATCCACAGAGAAGGCTGAGAAAGAACTTGATTGGAAGTAAGGACATATGGTTACAAGCATACAATGCTTTCATATATTGTGCTTGATGTTATCTTTGATTTTGAATTATTTGTGTTTTAATTTACTTATGGTAAAAAAAAAAATCTGCTTTTTTTTGCAGGGCAAAATACGGTGTAGAGGACATGTGCAGAGATCAGTGGAATTGGGCTACAAACAATCCATGGGGCTATCAGGGGAAGGCTTGATTGAGTTACTCCCTAATATACGCGTTATTCATGCCTGCAACGTAGTTACTCCCTCCTTTTCTTTTTACAAGGAATGATTAACCGAATACTCAAATAGCATGCATCAAAGCCGCGGTTAATGATTATAAATACTTTTTTGGTTTTTATAAGACATATTTACTTAATTTGATTAGATTAAGGAAGTTAGTTAAATTAGTTAATAATATAACATGTATTTTCTAAAACACTTTAGTCACCTTCCTTAATTCCCTCATTCCCTCTCCTCTTTGATTATTGTTGATGGATCATAAATAAGCGTAAATTAGGAAAAAGAAATTGACAAATATAAAAATTTTGTCTTATATTTATGATCAAGATCAACTTCTCAAATATGTCTTATATTAAGGACAAGAGAAGTATGTAAAAATTATAATGCTTTTGACAAAAATACCCTTATTTATGAGGGGATAAGGAATAAAAAAGAGAAAAACGAAATTGTTACTATAACAAAGAGGATTATCGAGAGGGGGAAAATAAGAAAATTAATATTATAGAAGTAACTAAAGATGATTATATAAGAGAGAAAAGGTGTGGAGGAGAGAAAGTGAGAAACATGAGTAATTAAATAGGGGCAAGATGGAAAAGTAACAAACAAAAATTGAGATATTTTATAAATGTTTCTTATAGATAGGAACTAAGTATATGGCTATTGTTTCCTATAAAAAGGGATTGAGAGAGTATTGCTTTTTTTATAGAAAACAATATTTCATTAAAACTAACCCAAAAAGAGATATAAACCAAGATAAAGGGTTTGCAAAAGAAAAGCCCAAAAACATAACAATGCAAAAAAACTTAAAAATAACCTAAACCTAAAATAGGTAAGAGGGAGCTATCCCCAAATCTAAGAACCCTACCATCTTCATAATCCCTTTACTGGAATTTGTGGGTAGAAAAATGTCATCATCGGTAACAAAGCTATCATAAGAAGTGACTGTTCAAAGAACTATCCCAAAAGATCCATTGCTTTTATTGCTAATAAAACAATTAGTTTGGTTGTTGGAAAATCCTCATGAGAAAATCTCATAGAAGGAAAAACACCCACAAACACGTACTAGTAAAAAAGTTGAAAACAGAGAAGCCGTCAACTGCACAACGAACTGCACGGTCTCAAGCATGACATATTAATTTGAATTTGCCGTTACCAACAACCCATAATAATCTTTTAAAATATGAAGTCAACAATATATAAGACTATAGTTATCAAATTCCAATCCTCAAAACAGCAAAATGTAGCCACCAGGTGAGATTTACTGCCATTGAAACCCCAACTCAATTTATTGCTACAAAAAAAAGCAACACGCATAAGAAGCCTAAAGAAACATGAAAATAAACGAAGATTAACATAAAATACGGACATTTCCACACTGGGCCGAAACCTAAAGATGAGAGAAGAGCTTCCAACGCCCAAGAAGTTGAGAGGAAGGGAATTTAACATTGCAAACTTTAAAAGGGCAAAACGATTCAAGTTGTTATTAAATTATAACAACAAATATTTTAAATAAAATGAAATTTGAAGAATCAAAATATATAATTTAAAGTATGAACGTTCAAGATTAAAATAAAGTACATTAGTAAATATGAATTATAGCATAATATAGGTTTTAAATATTTAAGTTTAAATAAATAACTTTAGTTCAATAGTTTATATCATAATCTGATATTAAAAGATAGTTCAAAATTATAACTTCAGATATAATATAAATATATCCATTCAGATTGTATCATAATTATTTAATCGAATTTCCGATATGTAATAGTATTCTAATTCTATATATATAATATTTATTATGATTTATAGACAGTCATATAAAAAATAAATTACAAGGGTTAAATTAAAGAACCAAAATTTTTGGCTAAATCTAGGACAGCTCAGTTTCAGTTCCCAACGATGAAAACAGATTTGAACAATATGTGACGTGGCATACCATTATTCAACCCCAAACACCTCAGAGCAGAGCGCGCCAAACTGATATATATCCTTCGGTCCAAAAACCAGATTACCTAAAATAGAAAATCACGAAAGATTTTAAGTAAACAGATAATCAATCAAATTTAAAATACACGTTAAATCCCAATTTATATCCAGAAAATCTTATCGCTTAATTGCTCTTGATTTTCTCCAACCAGTCGATAAATTCCCTCTCTGCTTTCTCCCTCGCTCCAATCAGCGCCTCTGTTCTTGACTTCTTGCTCTTCTGTCTTCTCTGATATCCAAAACAATGGCGAACTCCCATCAGACAATTCTGGTTACCGGCGGTGCTGGCTTCATCGGCAGCCACACCGTCGTTCAGCTCCTCAACAGCGGATTTAAGGTCTCTATCATCGATAATCTGGACAATTCCGTCATTGAAGCCGTGGATCGAGTTCGAGAAGTTGTAGGGCCTCAACTTTCCGAGAGACTTGAATTTACTAAGGTATGCGAAGTTTTTGTTTTTCTTTTCTGCTTTCCGATTACAAAGACTTGCTCCACCATAAAACGCAGTTTTTTCAGTCGTTTGATTCTCTTGCTGTGGCTTGGTTTCAGGGTGATCTCAGAAACAAGGACGATTTGGAGAATCTCTTCTCTAAAACCAAGTGCGTGGACGAATGAATCCAAATTCTTGCTTGTGTTGTTTTTACGTTCAAAATTTTATGTTAATGCCTCTACTGTATCATACTATTTCTGTTTTCTAAAGCTGCTAAGAGATGGTTTCTTTTATCGGGGAATAACGATGAAACAGATTTGATGCTGTGATTCACTTCGCGGGTCTAAAAGCTGTAGGTGAAAGTGTTGCTAATCCCCTTCGATATTTTGATTTTAATTTGGTTGGCACCATCAATCTCTATCAAGTCATGGCAAAATATAACTGCAAAATGGTTAGAGCCATGATCCCATTACTTGAAAATCTCAAGTTTAATTGAGCTTCTGTTTCAAATACTCGTAATGACACTTTGAATATGTTGCTAAAATAGATGATATTTTCATCATCCGCAACAGTTTATGGCCAACCTGAGAAGATACCATGTGTTGAGGATTTCAATTTACAGGCGACGAATCCTTATGCACGGATCAAGGTAATCAACATTGTTTTTAGTTGTCCCTCCCAACACAGGTGTATTTTCAGCGATTTGAACTTGAACTCGTGACCTAGAGGAATCTAACGGGACCACTAAACAAACTCTATATTGGTAAGTTTGGCTTTATTCCTTGTCTAACATGCCTATATATGTGACAGCTTTTCCTTGAAGAAATTGGTCGAGACATTCAAAAGGCAGAGCCAGAATGGAGGATTATTTTGCTCAGATATTTCAATCCTGTTGGTGCACATGAAAGTGGTAAACTTGGTGAAGATCCCAAAGGCATCCCAAATAACCTCATGTCTTACATTCAGCAAGTAGCTGTTGGGAGATTGCCTGAACTTAATGTTTATGGCCATGATTATCCCACTAAGGATGGATCAACGGTTAGAGACTACATTCATGTAATGGATTTGGCAGATGGTCACATTGCTGCTTTGCAAAAGCTTCTCACTACCGAGAATATCGGTACAATATCTTATTTTCAATCAAGATTATGGCCAAAAGATTATAGAGTTGTTTTGTTTCATCTTTTGGTTTGCTTCAGGATAACTGACCAACTTGTTTCTCAGGTTGCACTGCCTATAACTTAGGAACTGGCCAAGGTACATCAGTGCTTGAAATGGTTGCTGCATTTGAAAAAGCCTGTGGCAAGGTATTTATGAATATGAATCTTTCTTAAACTACATATATATATATATATATATATATATGTGTGTGTCTGATAAATTATCAGCGCTAGAAATTTTTTATTGTTTTTGACTCTTTGTTGTACAGAAAATTCCAATGAAACTGTGTCCAGGGAGGCCTGGAGATGCTACTGTTGTTTATGCATCCACAGAGAAGGCTGAGAAAGAACTTGATTGGAAGTAGGGACATATGGTTACAAGCATACAATGCTTTCATATATTGCGCTTGATGTTATCTTTGATTTTGAATTATTTGTGTTTTAATTTACTTATGGTAAAAAAAAAATCTTATTTTTTTGCAGGGCAAAATACGGTGTAGAGGACATGTGCAGAGATCAGTGGAATTGGGCTACAAACAATCCATGGGGCTATCAGGGGAAGGCTTGATTGAGTTCTCTTCACGCATTTAAAGTTCATCTATGTTCAAGATATATACTACTTATGTTTTCTTTTTATATAATTTGTTCTCGGTTTTAAGGTTCATGATGTTAATTATAATGGTTTGGAGTTAAACAAGTTCAAGACAGGGCATGTTTGGTATGACGTTTGGATTGTTTATAAATTACTTTTCACATAAATTGAGATAAAATTTCTGTCACATACTTATCTCGTATATCGTAAATTACGATTGAAAAGCTGTTTTTAAGTATTCCAATCACTATTTCAAACAAGCACAATAACTATTACATTTGATTCTGAATATATGATCCAAGTTATAATTCAAGTCTTGTATTACAGGCCGGAAGTAATACTTTACAAAATTGATGAGCATTGTCTGGTCACTTTTTTAATCTAATAGAGAAACAATTATTACCCTTTTATTTGAGAGGAAGGTATTTGTTGTAAAGAAAAAATACTCAAAAGTTCTATGTGAGAACGTTGCAAGTTGGTCCTCCAAATTTCACGTAATATTAAAAGATTTTTTTGAAAAAACTATATTTTAATGTTTGATACTTATATAATAAAACAACATAAAAAGTATGCAGCAAGAATTATGAAAGTAAAGAATATAAGAACAAAGACCTGCCCCAAAAATGTCACTATTTTGTTGGCAACAAGATTAAAAGCCAAAGAAAACTTGATCTCTTCAATCGATTATGTAGTGAAATATTACCCATTGTTATTAAACTTGAACCGGTCCAACCTGAGAGTTGGCAAACCGGCAAGGGAACCAAATCAGGCCGGTTCAGTATTTAAAAAAAAAAAAATCGATTTTTTTTTAATTTCTAAATACTTTTATATTAATAAACTTGAAATTTTCACTCTCTCACCGGTTTTGTCTCGGGTTAGCTCTTTTTTAACTCCGGTCTGACCTACTGACATTTGACCCAGTACCCCAATCAGTTTAGTAATCGGTCCCAATTCATACTTTTTCTTAGACTTGGTTTGATGACATGCATCAAGTATTTTTTAATCACTATACATTAACGTTATTCTCTATAGGTGAAAATAATACATACATATCGCTGCCCTGTCCTATGCTTATCATTTTATTTTGGGGCCACTATATATAAATTATGAACCATATAACTAACCCTGTTCAAGTGAAAAAAATTAGGTCCTCATTAAAAGGAATATAACTTCAAGCAGCCGAAAAAATTGGAGATGCTGGGGATCGAACCCTGTACCTCCCGCATGCAAAGCGGGCGCTCTACCATTTGAGCTACATCCCCCATGTTGGGTTGTTGTAACAGATAAAACTATATATTGTACTTATTTCCTTTTTTCCACCATGGGGCCCGATGTCTTCTCGTTAGCCGCTACGTACTGTCAGTTTGACGGCATAAGCTGCTCAGGTATGCTGATCATGAACTGAAAATTTACACACTGGACTAGGTACCAAGACCTTTTTTAATCCAAACACGCGTTACTTTATTCTAATTAATGAACAAACTTCACGAGAGAATACAACCAAAGAGAGAACATTCTTTTCAAAGGATGATCTTGCTCAAATCGTCCCTATGCATTGATGGCAAAAGTGTTCTTATCATTCACTGTATTACTAATTAATAACGTGATCAGTATTGAGTGACGCGTCTTCTTGATGCTATCAATGTATGTGTTTGGAATCGTGGTGGGAAAAGTGGTTTTTTTACAATCTGACTTATACAAACTTAAGATTAGGTAAAAATCAGCACTACTACAAAAAGGTTGAAAGGTGACGCATATTTTGTGGCACTTCTTTAAAGAAGTGCCACAACTGCCTTTTTGCTTTTTCTATTTTATTATTTTTTTAAATTTTGGGTACCAACTGTGGCGCCTGATGGACTAGACGCCACAGCTGGTAGGCCCAACTGTGGCGCCTGCCAAGGCAGACGCCACAATTGGGTGTATGCTACCAGCTGTGGCGCCTGGAAAATCAGGCGCCACAGCTGGTTGTATAATAAATAAATTAAAAAAAAAATTTTTACCAGCTGTGGCGCTTGTAAAACCAGGTGTCACAGCTTCTTCTATATTACAAAAAAAAAAAAAAAAGAAGGCTAGCTACCTCGTGCCTTTATGATTCTAAAGCTTAATAGTTTTAGGCGCAGGTATTCCTAAAAAATGAATAAAAAATGGAGCAGTTGTGGCGCCTGAAATCCAGGCGCCACAGCTGATCCTATTAAATTAAAAAAAAACGTAAGTATTCTCTCAAAAAAAAAAAAATTAAAAATAAAAATAAAAATAAAAATGGAGTAGCTGTGGCGCTGGAATCCAAGTGCCACAGTTGCTCATATTAAATTTAAAAAAAAATGTTGGTATTTCCCAAAAAAAATTAAAAAATATATTAAAAAAATAAAATAAAAATAAAAATGGACCAGCCCATAGCTGGTCCTATTAAATAAAAAAAACGTAGGTATTCCCCAAAAAAAAAAAAAAAAGACCAGCTGTGGCGCCTAGAAATCTAGGCGTCACAGCTGGTTCTATTAAATAAAAAAAAATTTGTCAAAATGTTCAGCTTATATAAAAGAAATTTTTTTTTTATCTTTTTAATGGATTACACTATCCACTTCCTACCAATCACAATTCCCCCCGCTCCCACCCTTATCTTTTTTCCCCTTCCCGCGCAGTGGCCTCCTTCCTTCTCTTTTAATTTATTTTGAATCATCCCACTTTAATTATTCCCTCCTCTCTCATTTTCCCTTTTCATTTACATTACAGCTTCTTGCAGTGGACGACTGTCGCCTCCTCTCCATTTCCTATCATCTTCACACTTAAAAACATACCCACATGCACACACGTCTTCATCATCGAATCTACTTCTTTGTTTTGTTTCAACTGCCACCCCACTCCTCCTCCCCCTCACTCAAGATTGCGAGATCAATAGGCAACGTGGTCCCCCACTCCACTGCACCGATCAATTAAGTTTGTAAGTTTAACGTGCTTTTTCTTTTTTTAAAATTGGCATATAATTTCTGCAATTTTTTATTTCAAATTGATATCTATGTTCTAATTTGTGTTTAAAAAGTGGAGAATATATATAATATTTCAAAAGAAATTATCCAAAAAAATAATATTTCAAAAGAATAGGAAAACCAAAAGTGGACCATGTCTCGTGATGCCTTTAGCATGTTGATAAAAGATATCTTTACATATCCGGAGTGCTTGATTTCAGATTAGGCTTAAGCAATTTTAACATTTTTTGCCTAAAAAAATTTTTAATTTCAAAAAACCTTATTTTAGTAATTTAAAAGAAAATAGTCTAGTCCATATGCATGATTAAGAAAAAAATAATATTTGTATCATAGTATAAGTGTCTTTAGCTTAAATTTTTTGCCAACAGTTTCTAGTTTAACACTGGCCTCAATATCTTTAATTTTGAAAATAAATATGGACAATTAATATTATTTTTTAAATTAAAATAAAACAATTTCTTTAGCTAAATTTTTAATTTTTTTTTTTAAAATTACCCTACTGTGGCGCTTGTTGGAGGAAGTGCCACAGGAGGGGGGTCTCCTGTGGCGCTTGCATCACCAAGCGCCATAGGAGACCCCCTCCTGTGGCACTTCCTCCACCAAGCGCCACAGGAGGGTATTTTTTTAATAAATAAATAAATAAATGTTGTGGCGCTTTCAAGCGCCACAGCTTCTTTTAGTGGCATCCAGATATGTGGCACTCCTCTAGCGCCACAATTAATGCAATTATAAGCGCCACAACTTTATTTTTTTTGTAGTAGTGCAGATTATATAATATGATTTATGTTTAGATTGACGGTAGTATAAGTGGCTTTTCTGAAACAAAACTTATTTGAATGATTATTTTGAAAAACAAGTTTAGATGGAAAATGACTGAAAAAGACACAAATCTTATTAAATTAAATAATACATATATGTTACATGTATCTTCTATATGGAGATAATTATAAGTTAAAAAACAGTAGAGTCCTTTACAATGATATATGGCATACAAAATCAGATTTTGTTAGATTATATAACGAATATATTATACTCAAATAAAGCCACTCTGTATCTCCCAAGAAATTATTTAACAAACGGGAATAATTCTGGAAAAACCTTGAGTTGAGAATAAACTGGAATAATTATTTAAGAGGGAGAAGAGAGAAAGAATAGGGTTGGTGTTTTTCTTTCTACCAATCGTGCTTCTCTTACTCCACAAGTTGCAAATTCTAGTACTTGTTTAGAACAGTGATTGGGGTTTTTCAAAGCAGCATTTCAATCGTGATTTATGATATACGAAGTAAGTATGTGAGAGGAGTGCTGTTTCAACTTATGTTCATAAATACTTATATAAAAAATTTAGTAGTGGTTAAAAGAGTGTATTTATAGCGATTTTAATTGCTACCAACATAATTAGTAGCGATTTAAGAAATCGCTACTAAATCCACTATTACAAGTGTATTTGTAGTGGTTATTAATAACCGCTACTCAAGAAAAAAAACCGCTACTATATTCATAGTGGTTAATAAGTATCGCTACAACATTATCAATCTGAGGAACTTTTCTTACTATTGTAACCATGAATATTTTATGGAGGGAAATGAAAATTTGTCGTGATATTTGTAGTGGTTATAAAACCACTACAAAAGTGAATTTAAAAAGGGCGAGAATTGTTAGTAGCTGTTTATTAACCGTTACAAAAGTGAATTTAAAAAATGCAGGAATAATTAGTAGCGGTTATATAACCGCTACTAATTCTATTAAAATTCAAATTTTGAGCCAAAAATTTGGTCTGATTTTTAAAAATATATTTGTATCTGTTATAAAACCGATACAAATTTTAAAAAATATACAATTACCTTTTTTCATTTTTTTAATATTAAATTAAATATTTTATTATTTGAATAGTTTAGCTAATTTAATTAGCTTATTATTCATGAGTTTAGGTCATTTATGCTTTTAAAGGAATGATTTAATTAGATTAGATAAGTTTGAAAATTGTATTGATAATATTATTGGGGATATGTAAGTAATAAGGAACCATTATGTTATCCGCTATAATGTGATTACGATTATGTAAATAAATATCTTAAAAAAAACAATGAGAATAAATATTATGTGAAAGAAAAAAAGTATTGAAATAAATAATTTAAAAATTTATTACCATATTTGATCGCCTTGTTAAGCTCCTCGACTCAGAAAAAAAAAAGTGAAAATGAGAGAAGATGAAAAAGATGTAAGGTGGAAAGAAATGGGGGAGTGCTTGAAATGAGATGTGGTTAGGGTATTTATAGGGATATGCGTGAAACTTGTAGTGGTTAGTGTCACGTGTTTGTAGCGAGTTTATTTTTATAGCAGTTATTTTTGTTTTTTGTAGCTGTTTTATAACCGCTACAATTTTTTTTTTTAATTTTTTTAAAAAATCATTTAAAAAAAACAAAAACATATTTTGTTTTAAAATAAAAACATAATTTGTTTGATCAGTCATTCGCACCATCCCTATAGAAATTGTATAGAAAAATTGTTAGCGATGTGTTTTTTTGTTAAAAAACTTTAATTAAAATTATATGAATGTAAAAAACGTACCGAACTATAGGTAAATTGTGACCGCCTTCAGGGAAGAAATTTTTGAAATTGGCCGGCTGAAACGGCTTACTCTTGTAGGCGATGTTATCACTATCACCCATGTCGTAAAAGTCTCGAGGCTTTAAATGAACAACCATGTGCCAATCCTTATGTCTCTCATTCTCAACATAATAAACCTGGTGTGCCTCTGAGGCAAGAATATACGGCTCATCATCTTAAGAATGACCAATGTGAATTACCTGTGAGAAATTTATTGATGTGATGCCTAAGTCGTCAGTTGTGAGTCCCCGGAAAGTAGTGGTATTTGCCCAAAAACACTTGAATAGCATAATGCTGAAACACCCTTGGTAATTAAGTTCTACGACATCAAGAAGCTTTTCATAGTAAGGAACGCCTCTGAACTACATGTTGGCATCACTGCTACTCACATAACTCCTTGTCCTAAAGGTGCCATAAACACCCGAATTTTGAGTTTACAATCCATGATCACGTGAAACCGTGCAAAACTTGAAACTATTGACATTGTAAGCTGTAAACCTTTTTGCATGATCAAGAGGGCCGATTGTGAGAGCTTTGAAATCTGGTGAGTATGGGTTGTGGTCATTCAGTATTCTGCACGCAAACTAGCTTGGGAATTCTCTATGGACCTTTTTGTCAACTTCGGAGGATAATTTGTGTATGGATTCTGAGTTGACGCTTAACATGACTTCTGAAT
The DNA here is from genome assembly GCA_963855925.1 of Inga laurina. NCBI lineage: Eukaryota > Viridiplantae > Streptophyta > Magnoliopsida > Fabales > Fabaceae > Inga > Inga laurina. The sequence continues at coordinate 42,269,682 of OY979713.1, forward strand.
TCCCTACAATTAATCAATGGAATGCGATAGTGAAATGAAAGTGAAAAATGTTACGAAAGATATAGAATAACATGTGAATGTAAAGTTCTTACTGTATGAAAGGTTTAATTTGAGTGTAATTAATCAAGACATGTCTATGTGCTTGCAGCTTCCCAATTGCCTTTAGTTTGAAGTTCTCAGTTCCTTCAACTGGTTTACCAACACGAGGGATAAATTCTCCTGATGTTGCCGCGGGTTTAGGACAATCGTCTATATGAGGTGATTTATTGAAGGCGGTCTCAATGTCATCAAAGTACCTTTAACAGAAATACAGGACATCATCCCTTATATAACCTTCAGCTATAGAACCTTTTGGCCAAGCCTTATTCTTTACGTGAGATTTCATTTTCCTAAGAAACCTAGTGAAGAAGGGCAAAATGATACAAAATGCTCAAAAAGGTGTCTAACAAATATAAGAACTATTAATGACACACATATATAAAATGAGTACCTCTTAATATGATACATCCATCGATATTGAACTGAGCCAACGAGCTTTGTTTTATGAACAAGATGGACTGTAAGGTGAACCATCAAGTGAAAAAGGACGGAGGAAAGAGCATCTCCAAATGACAAAGTGTAAGAATAATTTTGGGCTGCAGCTGATCGAGCTCCTCAACTATCAAGACCTTGGAACACAACTTTCGAAAGAAAGAACAAAGCTCTACTAAAACGATTGACACATCGGGAAGAAGTGCATTCTTTATAGGTAGCGGAAGTAACTGTTGCATAAGCACATATAAGTCATGACTCTTCAGGCTAGCAACTTTTCGAGCTTGCATGTCAATACATAGTGAAATATTGCTTGAATACACAGCTGAAACTTTTATGTTCTTCAATGTCACGAGGAAGACTTCCTTATTTGGTTTTGTGAGGGTGAACTTTGCCAGCTGAAATTTGTCATGCTTATCTGGCCACGTGTCTTCACGAACTCCTATGACACGTAAATCTTTCCTCGCTTGAAAATGATCTTTTGACTTTCCCGGTTCGTTCAGCAGCGTATATACCACATTGTCGCATACATTTTTTTCAATGTGCATGACATCAAGACTGTGGCAAAGTAAATTAGAATTCCAATATAGAAGAGTAAAGAAAATGCTTATCTTCTGCCATTGCTGAGGCACAGAAGTCTTGCCCCTCTTTCGTCCTGCTTATGCTGTATCATCGCTTTTTTTGAATTCTAATTCAACATCCTCAAGTTGCTATAAGATGTTTGCTCGGATAAATTTTGAGGTGGCTCTCTTGTTTTTGGTTTCCCATTGAAGCGATTCCGTTGCAATCTAAACTTGTGCCTTTTATCAAGAAACCTCTGATGCCCCATAAAGCACCACTTCTGACTGTGGGAAAGGCGCACTGCGTCAGAGTCAAAATTGCAAGCTGGACAAGCCGAACCAGTATGCACATTCCACCTGGATAATGTTCCAAGGCCAGGAAAGTCACTAATCGTCCATATCAAGGCTACACGCAAGTTAAACAATGTCTTCCCGAAGGTGACATATGTCTTGATGCCGACATTTCACAGGTCAAGCAATTCTGCAATAAGCGGCTGGAGATATACATCGATGTCATTATCTAGTGCCTTTTTGCCTGGAATGATCATAGGTAAAATAAAGGAGCTTTTGTTTTATATACATCCAGGGGTAAATTGTAGGGAACTAAAACTACTGGCCAAATACTGTAACTTGTGCTAAGATTCCCAAATAGATTGAAACCGTTGGTTGCCAAAGCAAGTCTAACATTTTGGGGGTCAGCAGCAAAAGATGAAAAGTTTTTGTCGAACATTTTCCAGGCGTCTGCATCTCGAGGATGTCGTAATTTACCATCTTCATTCTTATCAACCTTATGCCACATCATCTGCTCTGATGTTTTAGACGATATAAACAATCTCTATAAGCGCGGCTTCAAAGGGAAGTATCTGAGAATCTTTGTAGGTTTCTTCTTCTGCTTTTTTCCCTTCCTAATTATCTTGTACCTTAATGTGTGACATCGCTTACAAGTCTCCCTGCTGTTATCGTCTCCCCAATACAACATACAATCGTTGGGGCATGCATCAATTTTTTTTGTAGTTCAAGCCCAATCTGTTAATAATCTTTTTGGCCTCATAGAACGTCATGGGAAACTCCGTGTCGGGGAATGCATCTTATAATATTTCCAGCAACATTGACATTCCCGTATCTGTGATTCCACACAAGCACTTGATATGATACAATTTAATCAAGAAAGATAATTTAGAGTATTTTAGACGACCTTAATATAAAGGACTATTTACTTTATCCATCAAGATGAAAAAATCCCGAGCGGCTTTATTCCTCATGAACACCGGCTCTGAGCCCTGCACTTCTTCGTTGAAGTTGTCATCATAAACACCAAATGCATCATGCACATCATCATTCACAGGATCATCTTCATCTAATTGAACTCCTACTTGCGAACTTTGAGGAAGAGCATTATCATATCTCATACTGGCCTTCTCACCATGAACTACCTAGAACGTATAGTCTTTCGGGAAAGGGTTCAAAAGCAAATGTTCCTTAACAACATGTCGTGCATACCACTTCTTGAACTTGCATCTCTGACACGGACAGACAATCTTACCGTTATAGCTGGCGTGAATGAATGCGAAATCTAAGAAATTGTTTAATCCGTACAAATATTCTGGAGAATTGCGTGACAACCTGATCCATGACTTATCCATAGCTACTAGTGAGAGAGAAGAAAGTATAGTAAAGAAGATGAGTGAATAGAAAATGACGAATGTCTGTAACCTTATATTCTGAATTTCCAACATTTAATATTTTGTAGCGGTCCAGAAACGGCTACAATAACCACTACCGTATTACAAATTTGTGACGATTATATGACTAAAACTGCTACAATAACCGCTACCAATTTCCGTTGGAATCAAATTAAAGAATTTGTTTTAACCTTGTAATGGTTATATTAAAAACTGTTACTAATATATATTTGTAGCGGTTATACATTCTTAACCGCTAAAAATTTCTGACGGTAGAATAATTTCAAATTTCAAATATTTTACCTTTGTAGCAGTTATTAGAAAAAAACCACTACAAAATATTTATGACCGTTGGACAATTTTAAAACAAAAATTGGTTCTCAATTTGTAGCGATTATTCTCATAAACCACTACAAATTTGAACAAAGTGGGGGAAAATTAAAATTGAAATGTGAATATTCGTAGCGGTTATTAACGTACCCACTATAAATATTCAGCATTTGAATTTTGAAATTCTCTCCAACATTTTCTTATATTTGTAGCGGTTTGTTCTCATAACCATTACAAATATTCAACTATCTTTGTAGCGGTTTTTGGCATTAACTGCTACAAATGTTGTTTAAATTTTTTTTAATATTTGTAGCGGTTTTATTATAAAACGGCTACAAATATATATAATTAATTTTTTTGTTAGTTTTAGAAATATAAATAAAACTGTTGCAAATGCAACACAAATTTAACAAGACGGTCTAAAAATATAAATATAACTATAGTAAATACAATAAAAATTTAAGTTTTGAAATAAAATATCTAGATTTATTTACAAATGTTTCAAAAAGAAAAAATAAATATGTCTTAAACTAAGTAGCAGGAGGCTAATCATCTGGTCCTCCCTCAAATGGGGCTCCCTCAGGTACTGGTGGATTGGGGCACTGGGCAAAGTTAACAGCTCCATCATCATTAGTAGGAGGAGGAGGAGGAGGAGGCTGGACGACGAACCGAGGGACAGGGGGAACATGTAGATACTGCTCGTCCGGGAACAGGCGACTCCACGACCGCTCAAGCATGAAGTTCGTGATATCATGCCATTACGCATGCTGAGTATAGTAGAAATCGGGCTGCTGCTGGTGCTGAGCCACTGCAACTTGTGTCTGAGCCAAATCTGAGCGTAGCTCCTCAACAGACTTGTCCCTCAGACGTCTATGATCTAGAGTTCCCAGCCTCAAAGGCGGTACTCCAACCGTAGATCATGCTAGGTCTGGCGCCTGTCCCCATCCCCCGCATGCATCCGGGGTACTCATCTTGACCTAGACCCACCTTCAAAGGAGCCGTGGGGTCCACAGACCCTTATGACTCCTCGACCTGGGTCTCTTGCAGTTCAGCCTGCGACTGCTGCATCCGCTCCTGCCATTTTATGAAATAATTACTTATTAGCATTTTTCATAATAAAGTTGGTTATATAAACAATTTAATAATGAAATCACTTACAATGGCTGCCTCTGCCTGCTGAGAGGTCTGAGTCCCATCACTGTGTTTGTGTGTGATAGCGAACGACTTCCCATGGTCTGTCTGATGGTTTTCCTGCTGTGCCTTCCTCTCCTAAAACAATTACAAAATTCAATTAGTATTATCAAAACATATACATTCTTTATAATATGAAATGACCAGCTAAAAGTAATTGATATTGTGAAAAGTTACCAACTCACTGTAAGTGACAGCAAAGGTCTTCGATCCTGCTGTGGTGGACCGTTTGCTACCCACGGCACCTCGTGTTCTTCTGAGAAAGCGCCTGGAAAAAATAATATTAAATGTATTAAAACAATATAAAACATTTATAATTAATTAAATTTAAATTATAATTTAATAATTATCAATTACAAAATTATATATAATTAATCTAATAAATACATTACTTGCCCCTCAGCGCTCCTCCTAAACTGGACAAAACTTGCCTAGTCGTTTGGCAGGATGTCGTCCGGGACGTTCTCGATCAGCTGCTCCAAAGGTATCATCCTATCCTTATCCACATTGTGGAAGAGACGATTTCTCCTGTTCCTCCAGCCGTCGCCCATCTTCATCAGCGTGTATCTCTTCCAGTTGGCTCAGACGGCAAACCACAGCTGTAAAAAAAAATTTAAATATGAATAATTACAAATAAGACAATTAAAAAATATTAATTAAATAGAATTAATTTAAAAAAATATAGTATAATTAAATACTATTAATTACCTGCATCATCACCTCCTCCCACGCTAGGTCCTTCGACCACTTCGAAACGTTCCTCCACGTTTTGAAATGAAGGGGGAACCGCATCCAATTCGAGCCCAGGTCGTTCAGGAAGCGGTTGAACAGGTGACCCCATATTGATGGGCTGGTTCGTGCCCTTATTCCATGGCACTACAACTTGTAGTATCCGGTCCATGCTGTCTAGACCAGCCACGTCCAGCCTCCTCGTAGACACGTTCCCTTGCTTCTTGTGGACACGTTCCCCTGCTCATCTCCTCGTGGACAGGTTGTTCTGCTTCTGCGCCTCCTCCTCATTGAGGAACTGCTCCATCTTTTTAATCCCAATCGGTCATAGTCATCGACGCTGATATCTCCCTTTCCCAGATCAGGCACCTCTGGTGCTATTGTCTCCTGTAGGATCGTCTGCGAGTGGTTGTGGTAGAGCTGACTCCTGTGGCTACTGTGGGGAGATGGGGTGAAATGGTGGCGTCGCCTTCCTTCCGCACTACCCCCTCCTCTGTTGCTGCCACCCCGCAGAATCCGTTTGGGGACCTCGAGCTCCTTCCCCTTGTCCATCTCTGAAGCCATATCAACTACAAAAAAAAAAAAAAATCTAGTCACATTTATATGTAAAATTATAATAAAAATAAAAATAAAATAAGTATTGTCCGTACCTCAGTGGTAATAAGAAATGCTAGAGAGAAAACTCTCAAAGAAACTTCAGAAAACAAAATGGCCAAATGGGAAAAAGGAGAGGCGGCGCGCCTTTTATAGGTGAGGATTTTGTAGCAGTTATTGAAAAAACTGCTACAAAGAAGCTAGGGCGGAAAAACTTTGTAGCGTTATGAAAAAACCGCTACAAATGTGACGACCCTTGAAGTTTTGTAGCGGTTATGAAAAGCATAACTGCTACAAATGTGATGACTATTGAAGTTCTGTAGCGGTTATATTTTCAAAACCGCTACAAATAGGTTACCTTTGGTATTTTGTAGCGGTTCAATTAGTAGTAACCGCTACAAAAAATCGATACACTGTAAGCGCGGCTCAGTGGCGTCAAGTGGCTCGAACTTTGTAGCGGTTTATATGCTGTAACCGCTACAGAATAACCATTAGAGCTGGGAAAACGGGCCGGCCTGTTTAGGCCCGTTTTCTAAAAAGTACCATATTTTTTAAGCCCGCGGCCCTACAGGGCTGGCCCTTCACGGGCTCGGGCCTAAACGGGCTTAACCTGGCAAGATGATCAGCCAACGAAGGTGGTGGTTGATCAAAGAAGACAAAACCCCCCGCATTAGAATGCCCTAACCTGGCAAGATGATTCGCATCCCTATTCTGTTCTCTAGGAATATAAGTTAACAAAACATGCCAATTCCTAGATAACCATAATCTAGCTTCTACAATAACAACACCGAAAGGGTGGTATTGCTCGCCACCTCTCGTTAACAAATTGATTGCCTCAATACAATCAGTGTGAATCCGAATGTTTCTGTAACCTCTGCTCCAACAAATCTGAAGGCCTTGGATAATTGCTAAAATCTCTGTGATTGTAGGAGGAACAATCAACAGCTCACAAGAGAACCCTCCAAGCCAAGCTCCATCCGTATCCCGTAAGACTCCCCCACAGCTGCATTGCCCTGAGTCTATTGCCGATCCATCTACCTCCAAATGAACAAATCTTGCCTGCCTGTCCCTCGCACTCTGATCTGCAAATGACTGGTGAGAGTAAAACTGGCAATGGGAAAGAAGATCCTGGTCCCAGCTAGCTCGAAAGAAACTGGCCTGCGCATCCTGAGAATAAAGATCAAGCTCCTCGCCAAAGACTTTCTTGTATCTGGTAACCCATATATCCCAACATACATAACCAAACAAGGACGCCCATTGGACTTTTCTCGTGAAATCTCTGCCCATTCCATGTTTGAGGTTCCAATTTATCCACTCTGTCCCTTGTAATGATGTGAATTTATCCCACAAGGTCGGATGAATTAAAGCAATCCATCTCTCCCGATCATTCGTACAATCTCTCAGCATGTGCATCATGTCCTCCTCTTGATTACATCCGAAGGGGCAACATGCCGAATCCAGGAGGCCTCTCTGGGTTCTCAGTTTCGCCGTATGTAGTCGATTATGAGCAGCTAACCACATAAAGGATTTGATCTTCTCTAGAATTGAGCATCTCTACAGCGTCCTCCAGAAGGGTTCTCTGACAGCATGAGTACCTGCAGAAAGAAAATAATATGCAGATTTAATAGAAAAACAGCCATCCGAGGAAGGCTTCCAGTAATACTTATCCTCTCCCCTGTTCTCACAAGGAGGATGGGCACGCATAAGACTATCAATAACATGAGGTTGGAACCATCTTCTCATCATATCCCTGTCCCACTCGCCCAACAGATTTATGAAATCGCTCACTTTAGCTTCCCTATCTGCAAAAGCTTCAGATCCCAGAATGAGTTCAATTAAAGGTCTATTCAGCTCAGACCAGTTATCATGCCAGAAGGAGGTCGAATTCCCATTCCCAATATTGACTCTAACGCCTCTGATAAATTTCTCTCAAACAGCACATATACCTCTCCAAGTAACGGACGAGTTTTTCTTGCGTTGAATCCTTGGCATGAAGCTAGTGCCACATTTATACTTCGATCGAAGAACTTTAACCCATAGAGCATCTTTGTTATTAAGGAGGTGCCAACATAGTTTCATCAAAAAAGCTTCATTTTGTCTTCCCATTTCCCGGATCCCAAGGCCTCCATCTTTCTTATCTCTGGTTATTTGATCCCAAGATATCAAGTGAAGTTTCTTTCTATCATCTTCTTCCCCCCAAAGGAAGTTTCTGCTTCTTTTTTCAAGCTCGTTCAGCATTCCTTTGGGTAGTAACATTGTCTGCATGTAATATGATGGCAAAGCATTTAAGACTGCTTTAACAAGAGTAGTACAACCCGCCATGTTCAGATATCTCCTTTTCCAACCTGAAAGCTTTTTCCTCGTTTTTTCCAAGATCGGCATAAAAGTGATGTAGTTGGCTCTTTTGTGAACCAAAGGAATACCCAGATATTTCCTAAGATCCCCTGTAAGGCCTACCCCCATACTACGACTCATATTTAAAGATCTGGAAAAATTCACATTTTTCGAAAAACAGACTTTAGTCTTGCTACGGTTCATTTTCTGTCCCGAAGCCTCACAGAATTTCTGTATGCAATCTAGCATCCCTTCAACCTGACTATCAAAGGCTTCCCCAAACAGAATGAGATCATCAGTAAAAAAGAGATGGGAAATACAAGGGCCTCCTCTGCTCAGCTGAATCGGTGTCCACATGTCATTTTCGATCGAATCCTGAATTATATGGCTTAATCTCTCCATACATAGGGTGAATACATAGGGAGAGATTGGATCTCCCTGACGAATACCTCTGGATGAAGTGAAAGTAGGAGTAGCTTCCCCATTCCATAGAATTTGAGAAGATGAGGTGGTAATACAAGCCATGATAGCCTCACACAATTTTTCCTCGAGGCCCAACAATCTAAGAGTATCATGAATAAAACCCCATTCAAGCCGATCAAAAGCCTTTTCTAAGTCAACCTTGAGTGCCATCCAGCCTGTCTTGCCAGTTTTAGTCTTCATTGAATGGATAACTTCCTGAGCCACAATGATGTTATCACTACTCTGTCTACCAACTATAAAGCTATACTGATGATTACCAACAACTTTCCCCATAATCTCCCGGAGTCTATGCGAAATAGTTTTAGTAATAATTTTGTAGCTCACATTACATAAAGATATTGGCCAGAAATCCATGATTGTTTGAGGGCTCTCTATCTTGGGAATGAGCAAAATATTAGTATTATTTATGCGCTTGACCGATATAGGATTGCTGAAGAAATCCTTCACCAGAGAAAAAATGGACTATCCCACTATAGGCCAGAACTCTTGATTGAACATAGCTTGAATACCATCAGGTCCTGGAGCCTTAAAAGCCCCCAAGTCAAAGGTCGCTCTTTTAATCTCCTCATTAGTTACCCCTGCATGAAGTTGCTCTATATCCCTGTCACTCAATCTAGAAAAGCTTGAACTTGTTATGAGCTGATTGACATAAGGTCCGCTGCTACTAAAAAGATTCATATAATAATTAGTGGCAAGATTCTTCAATTCATACTCGTCGAACGTCCAGCTACCATCCTCCTTTTCAAGCCCTCAATTCTATTTTTCTTACGCCGAATAAGAGCACTAGAGTGAAAGAATTTACTATTTTTATCCCCCCATTTGAGCCATTGGCAACGGGATTTTTGGTACCACATCAATTCTTCTTGAGCTAAGATTCTGTTATAATCCTTCCAAAGTTCCTTCTCAGTTTGGACAAGATATTGATTATCACGTCTTCCCCTAGCCCTTTCCACCCCTTGGATCCTTCTAAACAGCCTCTTCTTTTTCTCGTTAAGATTATCGATTTTTTTCCGATTCCACTCCTCTGCCGAGCTTGCAAAATTAGTCACTTTATCCGTCCATTGATCGAAGCTCCAACTATTTTGAACCACGTCTGTAAACCCATCTTCCAGAAACCAAGCAGCTTGACAACGAAAGTGCGGAGTCCTTCTTCTATAAGGTCTGTCCGGATTACAGCGGAGGAAAATAGGCTTGTGATCGGAACCAAATTTGTTCAGATGATGAATTTTAGTTAGACGATAGACCTGGTTCTAATCAGCATTTATGAAAGCCCAATCAAGCCGTTCCTTCAAGAGATCACGTTCCCAGGTGAAACGCTCGCCAACAAACTCTGATTCCATCAAATCAGCCTTCATAATGCAATCTCTGAACTGATGCATCGATCGCATATTAGGAGATGAGCCTCCTTTCTTATCTTCAGTGGACAGATAAGCATTAAAGTCTCCCATGATAAGCCACGGCTCATTAACCGACTCACTGAAGTTGATAATATTAGCCCAAAGATTTTGACGGAGGATACGAGTAGGTTTAGCATACACACAAGAGAGCAAAAAACTCACAGAATTGTTTTTAAACGTAGCTCTAACATGAATAACTTGAGTGGAGGAAGATATATATTGAAGATTCAGCTCTTCCTCATTCCAAAGGATCCAAATACCACTCGCAAAACCAGTAGCTTCAAGTTTGATCCAAGCACTAAAACCAAGACGTCTAATGATTTTATCTGCTTTACTACCACTGACACGAGTTTCACAAAGAATAAGAATATTAACCTGTTTACCTCGGAGCATATCCCTGATTCGACCAGGAAAATTTTTTGAGGTTGCGCCTCTACAGTTCCAAGAAATAATATCCATAAATAAAAATTAATTTAAAAGGGAGAGATAGAGAAAAAGAACCTGAGACCCAAGTCTAAAGGCCTGAATCTAAGAGCTCCAATGTTGCCTGCTCCATTAAAGCCTCCTCCTTCTGGTTACTCCCCTCTCTTGTCTCTATAGAGATAACTGAAGGATCGTTCAAGCATTCCTGGTAATTTTCTTCATGAATTTGAATTTGCATAGGAGAAGTGTTAGGAGGTTCCACGGGCTCATTTCGGTTGTCCACTGGTTCCGACGGCATAGGAGGTACATCTTGTTGTTTAACTGGATCTGTGTGACTCTCCTCCTGTGGTTGTTGTTGAGACAATTGATCAATACCCCTTGCATCCTTTTTAATTTCTCTTTTTTGCCCAAGCAATTGGTTAACATTGTTGATGTCTAAAGGCCCAGATATTGATGCAGAGCCCAAGACCAAATGGTGAGCTCAAACTGATTTTTTTTTAAACAAAGGAGTAATCACTTTAGGCCCAGAAAATCCTTTCTTTTTCTTTCCCTCAACTATTGGGCACGGTGGCCCATCAGAATTTGCTTGAACATCTTGGGCCTCCTTTGCAAGCCCAATTTGACTTTTCCCCACCAAAACAGCCTGTGACGTCATAGCCGAGCACAGCTCCTCACCCTGAATTTCCTGCTTCGTCCCTTTCTCCTTCGTTTGAGCCTTTTCTATGCAGATCTCCATTGGCGCCTTCTTTTCCTCGTCTTTTGTACAACTTGGCCCTGCTCTGTTAGAGATCTGAGCGCTCTGAAGCTTCTTCTTCTCCGAGGTACCTGCTGCAACTTCTTTCTTCTTCCATTGCTTTCTCTTGGATTTTTTCCCATCTGAACCTTCCCTCTCTTTCGGTAATGGCCCTGGTTCAGAGATTTGCAATATCTGAAATCGTGATCCTTCTCCTCTCTCTTCCACCCGTCTATTTATCTGAACGTTGGGCGCCGCTAGCATAGAGTTCTTCATGTCCAAGTCAGCACGTTGAGACCTCTGCCGAGACCGTGATTTGACCTTCATCCACTCACCATACTCCTCCTCTGCTGCTACTCCCAGATTAGACATTAGAGGTACTGTATTTTGTTCCTTCTCCTTGCTTGCTACCGTCGATCTAATTTCTGACGACATTCCGGTTGGTTTAGTATTTGTTATCAGCTCCGATTGCTTTTGGGGGCAGGACTCTTGGGTATGTCCATATAAGCCACATTGAAAACATATAATGTCCAGACCTTCATATTCCACTGTGTAGATTCGGTTTCTGAGAGAGAATTTGGATTGAAGTGGTTTATTTAGATCCACTTCTACACTAACTCTGGCGAATTTCCCTCTCTCAACCACCACCTTATCACTTCCCTTGTGAGCTAATGTGTTTAAATCAACCTTGAGAGCTCTACCGATTAAATTCCCAATCGCAAGCATACAATCTTCTGAGTACACATGCAGAGGCAGAGTTGGCATTCTTACCCAGATTGCAACTTTTTTAAACTTGTTGCAATATGGATTAAAATTGGGATTCCATCTCTGCACAGCAAGATAATGGCCCTGAACCAGCCAAGGACCTTCAAATAGTAGTTTTGCAGAGAAGGCTTTATCTAGTGATTTAAAGATAAAATAGTTGTTGGGTAGGTCAACAAGGTCGAAATTTTCTGATCTTAACAACCACCTTATTCTATCCTTCATCACGATCAAATTGACTCTTCTTCTTAATACCGTTAGTATGAGAGCATTCTTCCAAGGTCTACAGAGCTCTTTGAACCTTTCATCTGGAATGTTGAGGCACGGAACAGAGTTCAGAACCTTCCTCTGCTCCTCTGACATTGCCTGATTGTTCTCTCTTTCCTCTTGCAGCCATTCTTCTACTTGGACTTCAAAGCTCCTGTCTAGCTCTTTCTCTTCCTCCCCTAATAGCATTTCTTTATATGAAATAATGCTTTTAGTGGCCTGATTACCAGGGGACTGCTTGCCCTGCATCGTCTTCCCATTTGCCTCATCCATTGCTATATCCGTATGATCACCTTTGTCCCCTACCTTGCTCACTACCTCAGCCCCTTGCTCATGTTCTGACATTCTTTTGATGTTTCGCCCTTTGATTTCATCTTCTTCTTTTGACGCTTCCATAGGATCATCAGTGCCAGCTCCATGGATGCTCAACTGGCTAGAGTGTCCAGCCATGAGTTGATTCTTCACTCTCAAAGGAGCTTTGCTCAACTTGGATCCCTATTTTAATAAGCTATCTCAAACATACCCAATGTCAGTTTGATAGACAAATAACCTATGTATATTATGGATATTCTTGATAATAAATATATATATGCCAACTATAGAACGGTGAGAATTAATTTTTAATCTTCCTTGAACATTACTCAACTTCCCTAGACAATTGTACAAAAAGTACATCGCATGCTGTACATTTATTAGACGTCACTACAAAAAAAAAATTTCATCAACAAAAAAAAATTTCATCAACAAAAAAAAAAAGGGGAAGCACCCATTACACATTTTAAACACAATGTAGAAAACTTTCTGGATGAATGGCGGCACAATCTCTCATTTATACTTCCATTCATACAGAAATCTTCATCATCTACATCTTTCCTAAATCAACAAAAAGCAAGAGACTAAATGTACATTAGAGCATTATTCATTGTACGTGCCCAAAATTCTCCTTTTATCTTACAAAGGGGAAAAATATCATAACAAGAAGACAAAATAATTGCTGTCTCACGAATTGGACTTGTCTCTATTATTAGCCGGAGATAACGCAGACGCGGTCTTGGAGCTGGAAAATGGCAAAGATGGAGGCAGAAACATCAAGCCACTACTTCCAGCTGTTTGTGTTCCGGCCGCCGGCGTCGTCATTTTACTCAAGAAGCTTGAACCACATGCACTGACTTTATTAGAAGCAGACCCACCAGATGCAGAAGAAGCTGCAAAAATATCTCCCCATAGGTTAATTTTCTGACCCAAGTTGATTTCTCCAACACCTTGTGTGCTATTCCCACTAACACTATTAGCACTATTATTATTATTATTTCCTGTGCCGATAATGGAAGTAAGTGCAGCAGCCAAAGCTGACTGAAAAGTTGGGTCAGCTGTGATCACTTTAGTTGCTGCAGCTATGGTGTCTGGCAGTACTGAAGGATTTTGATGAACTTGAGGAGGAGGAGTTTGAATCGGTAGTTGTCTTCCAAGGTTGATGCTGCTGAGGATGTTTCTGTTACTATTATTATATGGTTGAGTGTTATAGTTGTAACCCAGGAAGCCCACATTATTGTTGCTCCACGACCTTGTGTTGGAGTCTGAGGAACCGAAGCTGAGACTGGTTGTTGAAGAAGGGAATCTGGGAGGGTTATTGTAGTTTGATGAGTTGAATCTATTGAAGTGGGACGAGGAGAAATAATCTGAAGAGGAAGGATTGGAAGTGAGGTCGAGGGTAATTGTTGGGTGTGATGGTGAAGGTGATAGTGCTGGATTTGAGAGGTAGAAGTGCTTTGGTTTGGAGCCATCTGGGAGGTAGAAGTTGATGCCGCCGGGGAGATCAGAGCCAATAGTGGCTGCGGCGGTGGCCGTTAAAGACGGCAATAAACTAGTGGGATTATTGGATGTTGAAGATGAGCCAGATAAGAGCATGGAAGCAGCAGCAGAAGTGGTGGAAGCCATAGCAGTAGCTGAGAGAGGAAGAGGGTGGTTGTGGTTTCCTTCATAGGTAGTGATTAGAACCGACATGTCCTCTGCACATCTTTGCACCTGAAACATCAATTTAATATTGTTTTTAGGGTTAAGGTATGCATCTAGAACCCTAGATTATTTTCCCATAGGCATTCAGTCAGTGTCCTAAAATATTTTGTGGTGTTTGAAGTATTGTTTCAGCAGCACCACAAAATATTTTTTTTCTATGTTTCCAACACTTTAAAATAATTTTTTAGATATGTCTAGTATTATAAAATATTTTTTAATTCATTTAGCACCAAAACTTAAAAAATAATTTAAGATGCTAGAAGTAGTTGAAAAATATTTTAGAATGCTGGATACATCATTACTTACTTTTTTGCCGGACATATTATATGTCCCAAAAAGTTATAAGGATCGAATTTCAACATGGTGACATAAATATACTCAGACCCAAGTGTGTGTGTTTACCTGCTTTCTTACTGGACAATTTGGTGCAACTGTGCAGCGATAGTAAGCTCGTGGACAAGGATTTCCCTTGGATATTTTCTGTCCATATTTCCTCCATTGACATCCGTCATTCAGCTGTTTCAAATAACTCGAGTGTGAATATAAATATATTATTATGGCATCGATCTACACAGAGAAACTGATAAGAAAAAATAAATTTGACAGTAGTAGTAGTTATTACAGTTGGGGTGTCACATCTTGCCCTGACACAAACTCGGGCCTTCTTAGCAGGATTTTGTTGGGAAACTTCATCTTGATCTGTGGAAGAATCTCTGGGAGATTTATTATGAAGTGCCTTACTTGGTGGCCAACTCTCTCCAGCTTCTTCTTCCTTGTGCACTAATTCAGAGCTATTGGTGGGGCTTCCATTATTATTTGGCATTGCTTCTGTTGTGCTTCCAGATTTTGATGTTTCAAATTTGCAATCCAGTCCAAGAGCCAAGTCTTCTTCTTCTTCTTCTCGCTGTAATTTTAATGATGGTTTGGAGCTCTTGACTTTAGATTTTTCGTTACTACTAGCTGGAACTCTTCCAAGACTGAGTGAGACCAGATCTGATTCCTCAGGAGCTGCTTCTTGATTGCTAACAATATTACTTGGTTTTTTATCACCACAAGATTTCGTGGTGGCTGCTTCTTGTTGAGCTATAACGTGGAATTGCATTTGCAGGGCCTGGTATTCCTTCATTATTCTCTCCAAACACATCTTTAGCCTTTGGTTTTCTTCTCTCACCTCCCCCATTTCAACTCTTGCTGATTCAAGTTCATCAACCTATATATCATAATTAACCATTCACGTACATAAGCAACTTTTATCCATTCTAATATAGTAATTAAGTGGTAAATAACTAATAATATAATATACTCTCTCCACTCTTAATAATAAGACTCAGTTACTTTTTTGGAGAAATTAAGGAAACTAAATAAATTAATTATTCATAAAATATATATTGTATTATTTGATTAAATATCATTTTATAAAATAGACAAATTAATTTGATATAAAAAGATATAAATATAAATATTTTAAAATAATTTATTTAACTTCCTTAATCTTTTCAAAAAACTAACTTAGTCTTATATCATAAGGACCAGAGGATAATACTACAATTTCTTGAAAGATTAATGAAACAAACCTCTTCCTTTTTGTCTGAGGATGCTTGAGGTGGTCTGGTAGTGTCCACGACGGATCTATCATTAGTATTCATGGGTGGCACCTGTAAATAATTAAGATCATCCAATTTAAATCCATGGAGTTGAATGTGTGTATATAATTAATTTCCTTTCTCTTCTTATGCATGTGCAGTATATAATTAGGGTTCCGTCAACTTCTCTTCAGAGTCATGGGAGAACAATGAAATTGATAGTCTGCCCAAAATAACAAACAAAGAAAAAGAAATAAACAGAACTCGAGTGTGTGCACAGCCGACAATCTACTGGTTTCACATGTGCAGTGTGGATAATCACAATTTTAGGTAGATCACTACCTTGTACCTTCCAAACACACATGCATCGGTCAACTCTTACATCAAAGGAAGAAATTAATTAAATTAGGTTTCATGATTACACACACATCTAAAGTGGAATTAATTGCCAGACCCTTTTGATCTTTTATCCCGCTGATTAAAAAATCTCTATTTCTGCAGGTCTTGATTGATGGTTAATTAGTTGGATCGATCGAATACTTAAGGTTGCATATATACATATATGTTATCAACTTATAATTACTGTGATTGTAGAAAGACTAATAAATTAACCTGAGGGGGTGAAAAAATTGAAAAACCCGGCTTCTATATACATCATATCTCCTTGTCGTCCCTTCGTAATTATTGATCAATTTACGGTGTATAAATAGTATATGCGCTTTGCTGTTTTGTTCTATTTACAGCCAGCATATATTTACATACGCTTGACCTGGTCAATCCAAATTTAGCAAAAACTCATTTTAAAGATATGATTTTGGAAATTTGAAGAAACTATAATCGAAACGTCACATATTTACATATAATCATACTCATCTAACGGTGAAGCTACAGCGCGTTCAATCCAGAAGATAGCTTAGCTTTAAACTATTTGGGTTTTAAGGTTTGCTAGGCATGCAATTAAGATCGATGGGAACAAAGTAAATGAGAGGATCGGAAAAACTTTCGAATACCGAATCTGAAACCCAATAAGGATTTTGAACTCATCAAAACATGTAAAATAATGAATTATTGAAACACACACAAGCGATTTAATTGCTTTTTGAAGGGGAAAAAAACATGATTATGACAAGTGATGGATAATTCTTCATCACCTGGGCAACAGTAGAATCTTGTTTAAGATGAGGAGGAGCTTGATGATGACTATGAGCAGGAGGAGTAGATTCACTAATTGTCTTCTCTTCCTTGACTGGTTCACCTTCTTGGCCACCAGATCTGCGCTGAGAAAACTCCATAGCTATATGGCTACTTGGCTAAAGTCCCTCTCTTTGGCCTTTTGTTTTTTCAATATCTGAAGTAGTAGGTCTGGGTCTTGAGATGGCCTCTTGTATTTAAAAGGAGGGATTTGCATGAAGTATTTGACTGATAAGAAGAAAACTTAATGAAACAAAGAGAGAATCAAAGGAGCTGATTGGCTGGCTAGCTCCAACACGGCACGCACACATAATTAACCCCACAAAATTGTCAACGCACACAGCCACCAATCCCATTGGACCCATAATAATAAAATAACTACTTGAAATTAAGAAACACGTTGAGGCCGGGGTTATTATACATATATATATGAAAAAAATAATATTTAACACGTAAAGAATATGTATATTAAAATTAAAAGTAGAAGAATTCAACTTCAACGACGGAGATAGACAAGAGATGTCATGGAGAGAGGTTGAAGCCGCAATGGTCGGACACAATTTAAGGTGGCATCGTTGAAGCTTCTTACATTACCCAAAAAAAGTCACATGCTTTCCTAACCTAAACCCTTTTGGGTCAAACTTTTTTTGCCACCTAGCTCCGGCGGTGACCGGAGCTTCCAACCTTCTTTCGTCCTTTTGTCTTTGTTCTCCTTATGAGTCAAGCATTTTAACCTAGTGGGGCTGCCTTGCACGCTTCCTCCTATCATTTAGTAACACACTATTAATTACACTAAATTATGGATGCCCATCGCGCGCACAAAAATGAAAGACAAAAGTTCTTTGTTCTCTTTCTCTCTCTTATATTTCTATGTATAACTGTGTTTATTGCCTATTTGTTTAACCTAGCTATGTCAATGAGTAATATATTATTGTCTACATCCTCGTCTCTTTGCCGTATGGTAGCGCATATATAGAATATATTTAAAGAGAACGAGGATCCACCTCGTTGGTTCAAGTCTCTGAAAAATATTTAGGGAGCTTGATAGCTAAAAAGGGCTTAATTACTTGTCCGTGTGTAATTTACATATTCAAACCTGGATGTTAATTTGTCTCCTAGAGTTTTGAAAAGTTTATAATATATGTCCAGTGTAGTGGTTTGAATCCTATTTTGTTATTACTATGATGAACCTTATTAATCGTACGTATAAAACAGGAAGATTCAACTGTTATGAACAGGTTATTATACCCGGAGAATTTTGGTGAAAAGTCTACGTTTTATAGTTGTGTTGGCTAAAAGAATCTGATATTTTTTTTTATATCGAAAATACCAGTATTTTATAAATCTTGCATGCATTTAGATCCTTCTCGTTCATACCATTTTCATTATAACCCTAGACTATTTTTTCTTCCTAAAAAGCTGATGGAGAAACAGTATGAGTAATTCATAATTCCATTTGTCACAGTCCTTACCTATATATGTATATATATATATATATAAAGATTTATCTTTTTATCCGCCAAATTAAAAATATGGAGAGTTGAAAACCTTAAAGTTATTTTAATTAAATTTTTAAATGTCAGAAATTAGGCGTTTATATCGGATTTGTCCCGATTCAGGTATCCGTCGACTTATTGTCCCCAAAAAAAAAAAAAAGTAGTCTCTGAATTTAAATTAGATTTATATATATCTGGTTTCATGTGCTCCTTGCCCTCAGGCAATATGATTAATTTTGGGTGAATTATCTAAACCGGCCATAAGCGGTATGCAATTGAATGATACGTCAACATTATCGCATAAATATCAACACTAACAAAAATATATGGGTTACTGTCACTTCATACAAAATTTCATAATTCAATTTGAATTTTTGTGCCAAAAATTTTATAATAAGTAAAAGTGTTGAAATTTTGTTAATTTCATTTGTTTAACATTCTGAAGTAAGATGCTGACAAAACCATGTTGAATAAAGATTTTAAATTAGAATTAACAGAGCCAATCTTGTTTTGACCAGTTTATCAACTTACAGGTCGTCATTTTATACGATTGTGCATTTAACAACCTAAGCGGTTATACATATAAAAGATATTTATTTTATGCAAAGCAACACTTGAATTTTTCAACTGTTTTATTTGTTAGGCTTCGAGGGTTGATTAGGTTAACCCTTTTTTTGGGAAAAAAAAGTTTAAAGTTTAAAAATGTAATTAATTAATATATAAATATAGATAAACAGGATCAGTTTAATTAATTAATTTCTATGAAAATAAATTAAACTTCTATTATAAAAAAAAATTAAAATTCTCGTCAAATTTAATTTCTACGGGGAAAAAAGCTGTGAATGAAATTAATTAAAAGACCCATCAGAAGAATGATGATATGAATTGAAAATAACCTAAAAGGATTAGATAATATTAGTCAGAGACGTTGAAAATGAAACAAACAACAAATGATAACCATAAGGTTGTTATTAATTAGGAATATGTAATGTAAACGATCGAGGCATGTCTCACATATATATTTAATATTGACAAGTCCTCAAATATAATACGATACGGTGCACATCACCATATACGTATAGAAGAAATAAGGAAAATAAAAAAAAATGCAAGAAAATGATTAATGTATAAAAAGACAGCCTAGGGATCAACTCCGTTGACGTCTAATAATTTCCCTCTGTCTTCTTTTGTACACACATTATTGTATTAGAGCCTTGCTTATTCTATTAATGGATGTTATTATAATTAAATAAGTTGGAGTATTTTTTATCTGAAAAAATAGTAGTTTGTGTATTTTTTTTCTATAAATTTGATATTACATGTAAAAATATATAGAGCCTTTACTTTGTTTGCTAAAAATCTTAATTTTCTTATACATCCTTCACGTCCAGCAGGGGAAAAAAATTATTGACTAAAACTCAGGTAAATTCTACTTCACTGATGATATTAAAAGGATTTTTTGTCTTTAGCTTTGAAATTATCACTTACATTTTATGTACATAGAGCTTTCATATTTTGCATGTATTAATCAAATCCATCCACCGCCTTGATTTTGTGCTAAGTGATAGATTTAATTTTTATATTCACAACTTAAATTTTTCTTTTTTTTATTTTCATTAATAACATTAATTCCCTTTTATACTCCGATTCTTATTATGATAAAAAATTAATAATAATTATATATACAAATTAAAAAAATTAATTAAAAGTAGTTATAAGAAAAACTTTTATACTTTTTTTAAATCACTTGGATCAAGGTTTAAACCTAACTAGCTTCAAAAGAAATATATACGAAGGTTTAAGCTTAAGAATTATGAAAATATATATTATAAGTAGAATCGGATGGGACAACAATATAAGGAAAGCCCCAACGAATCTATATACATGCATGCATTAACATTACCACAGATTTTTATGTATTTATGCTATAATTATACCATACAATTATACCCTTATATTGAAAATATATTTCAACGAAGAACCAAACCCATCAAATTCCATCCAAGGCCAAAAAAAACAACAAAAAACACTATCAAATTCCATCTCATCTTCGAAGCGCAGTAGTGTGAATGAACAATCTAATTAGGAGCTGTAAATTGAAGACTCGCTGGAATATTTTGATCTTTTTTCTTTTTTTCAAATTTTTTGGCCCATAGAAGACTCCGAAATTAAGCCACTTGCATATGATCACACTAGCGGCTTAATTAGTTTAGTTTAGTAATTGATAATTATATTACAACTCAACAGACCTTCGTCAACTTGATTATTAATTCAACCACAAATTGCTCTAGTTAATTCAATTTTAAGAGCCCACTAAACCAATAATTTAGTTCAAAATTAATTTATAAAATAAAAAATAAAAATTTATATAGTCATTTAAAAAGAAAAGAAGCAGACTGACATAATTTTATTTATTTGTTGCGTCAAGGTAGGATAAGAAATGCATTGGGTCAACGATCATGCTTAGTTAATACCTGTAAGTCAACGAATATTAAGTTGTGCCTATATACATATTGCTAGCTCATCTGTGAAGGTTAATGTGCAATAAAATATACAACCACACATATATTTTTCAATATATCGTTGGATTGAGAGACGTCACTAATTTTTAAATATTTTTTCAATTAAAAATGTTCCTAGATTATCGGCTTTATAATTATATATTTTTGTTAACTAAGTCAGTTATTCTAATCTTACTTTCATCTAGCACTGCTTTCTTCATAATCAAGATTCCTCCTTAAAAATTCTAATTTTCCACCTACATATATCATATATGCATAATTTATAAGCAAATAATTAGAAGTTTATATGATTTTAATTAATAAAATTTAAGAAGAATGTATTTATTTTGAAATAAAAGTATATTCATAATTTCACACAAATTTCCAGAAGAATTTTTATGATTAATCAACGAAAAATTTTATATTATTGGTTGCATTAAAATTAAATTAATTCAAAGTCAATGCCTAATACCAAACCCATAACTATTAAATAATTAATATATGTATATATTGAGGTAAAAAAAAACTAATTAACGTGTGAGCTGGAGTCATGCTACGAAAATAATTTTCGATGATATTTGATTAATCAGCAGAAGAAGTCAAATTCATAATCTGCAGCCACTTGATGTTTTTTCCATTTAAGTGCTACTAATTCAAATGATTGAAATGTTATATATACATACACACACACATAACACACACACACACACACATATATATATGTATGTATGTATGTATGTATGTAAGTGTATGCGCGCGTGCGTGTGTCTATATATATGAAGGGAGAATGGGAGGTTAGAAGTATTAATTCAGATTTCAGGCCCTTGAATGTGAATTAACGTGAAATTTCATATATACACAACACACCATATTCACAATATTTCTCCTATATAAACCAGGGTTATTAAATCCGGACCGGACTGGCTGGTCCGGCCCGGGAACCGGCCGGTAAACCTGTCCGGTCCGGGTTGGTATTTTTTTTTATTTTTCCTTTAGAATTTTATACTATAAGTCTAAAATTTTCAATTTCTCACCAGTTTGGTCCTGGTTTAGCTCCGGTTTGGTACCGGTCTGACCCACTGACCCTTAACCCAGTACCTCGACCGGTTCAATGCCCGGTCCGAGTTTTAATACCTTGATATAAACTGGCCCTTCATTTTTTTTTTTTCAAATTATATTCATAATATTTATATTTTGCTTATTACATTCGTCTGCATGTAAGCAACGTTTAATATAGATGAATATTCTCTTTGGGCGTCTTATGTTATAGTGTCAGATCTAACTAATCGACGACGTTGAATAATAGTTTATCAGACACACACACATTTTTGTCTGACCAAGAAAATAATATCTTAAGTTTTTTTTTTACCATGAATAATATCTAGAACTTTATGAATGTATAAAATTATGTTAGGAGAATCTCTCTGTTTTTTTTTTTCCCGTTTAGAGCAAGAACAGAGTTAAATATGAAATAATTTGTAATATTATAGTAATCATATAATTTTTATAAATTATTTACTCTATTTACCTTCATTCTTTATGCTGATGAATTTCCTGAAACATAATTTGCAAATATTGATTCGCAGAATTGCAAATGGAATTGTCAGTTGCAAACTGATAATTACATTTGAAACTTAAATATTTAATTTAGAGTTGAGACTCATGAATTTATAACAGTTTGAATCTATATTTGCAATTTATTTCCCAAAAAAAAATTACTGGAAACCTTGCTGTTATTCTCCCATATTTATTTATTTAATCAGTCAAGCGTGAAATTTAACGAGCTGACCTCACCCTAGTGAAAAATAAAATGGCCCAATAATTTATCCGTATTATCTGAATTGTACGTTAGTCTCCAATAATAATAACTCGCAAGTGGAACACCGATGACTTTAATGAAAACTACTAATGATATTTCTTTCAATTCCAACCCACTTGTTTTAAGTCTTAACCTGTAGGCCAAAAAAAAAAAAAAAAATAGTCTTAACCTACACATACACGTTAGCTTTACCCTCAACAACTTGTAATTAAAGTAAAATGAAAAAAGGCAACTACAAATCAGTATTTTTTTTTCAACATCCAGCTTTAATATTTAGGCAGTAATGTTCTTCTTCTTTTTTTTTTTTTAATACAAGTGTAATCTTTTGCAGTTCTCGCTGATTGCTGGACATGTTTATTGCTTAGGGCCAGCCCGGCTGGGCTGCGTTGAATCACCTGCCAGCCTGCAATAAGACCATGACCTGTTTAGGGGTGTTTAAAGTGTTCTGGTCCTGGTTATTTGGATCTGGTCCCAGTTATCCGGATCCGGATCCGGACATTTTGATTTAGGGAATTTTCCGTCCCGTCCCGACCGGGACCGGGATCTATTGGACTCGAGACTAGGCTCACTCCTTGTGATCTCGATCCCGTCCTATCCCGGTCTCAGTTTTTTATTTTTATTTTTAAATTTTTTCCTTAAAAAATAAGTTATTCTTTTATTTTTTTTATTTTTTACCCCATAAATTAAGTTATCATTTGATAAAATGTATATAACATATTTAGTTGGAGTTAAACTATATATATCGTTATATTAATCCTAACTATATAATTTATAAAGATAATAACGAAAATGATGAAGGTGATGATGATGATGATAAATTGTCATTTTTCAATTCTAGATCAATTTGTGTGATTATTATGACCTTATTAGATGTTAAATAATTACTTTAAAAACTAGATTATAGAAAATTTAACTAATATAATAATATATTTTAAATATAATTTTTTTAAAAAATCTGGGATTTCCCAATTTGGTCTCCGTCTCGATCTAGGGATTACCGAGACCGGGACTGGGACCGGGATGCAATTTGCATCCCAGCCAAAAACCGGAATCGGGACCAAGAGTGGGGGATCCCGGTCCCAATCCCGGATTTGAACACCCTTAGACGTGATAGCATCTAGTGATTTTCCTATTATATTACATTTGTTTTTAATATAAGATCTCATCCAAACTATAAAATAGATCTTATATTATAAATTGGAGGTAGTAGTAAGTTTGATGATTAACCAAAAAAAGAACTGAACACAGTTAAAGAATAGTTAGGTTGAGCTTACATAAATTTTTAAGGATTAAAGACGATTTTTGCCTCGGAATTTTTTTTCTCATGATCAATTTTGTCCCGAAATTTTTTTATGGTTCAATTATACCTTGAAAGTTTTAAATTGGAGCAATTTCACCATCGATTAACGGAGACATAACATTTATTGTCAAATTGGACAAACTGGCATCTGAAATAACATGTTGGCATAAAACGTGTGTCATGTGGATTTGTGGCGATGACATGGTTAAAAGAGTAAATCGATTTATGCCTTGCTCAAGGAGGACATCGATTTATGGCTTACTTAAATTGATTTTCTCAAGGAGTAAATCGATTTACGCCTTACGTAAATCGATTTACTTATGACAACAGGATTTATAAGGCATTATAAACAAAATATAATGTACTCGACTGTAGGTTAAACTCAGTCCAAGAAATGCACATGAGACAAATCGATTTATAAGGCATTATAAGCAAAATATAATGTCACCGATGGTGGGTTTAACTCAGTCCAAGAAGTGCACATAGGAACAACGATACCGCAATGATAGATCCTCGCTGACTCCTCGCCTTCAACCTCTCGAACTCCACATCACATAATACTTGCCCTCCTCCTGCTTATCGTTGTCGAAGAACCTGTGGAGTCACCCATCGTTTCTGCTTTCCACTCCAAACCTCCAAATGCTTGTTGTCAATCATTGTCCGTGGAGTTTAAAGCTTCAAATTTTAATGTCTCATACCTAACACATTGAACAGGAAAATGCACTCTCCCACAAATTGGACTAATCTCATTGAATAAGAATATGAACTCCAACGTGTCTTCAATTCTTTCCAACGTGGACTACTACCTTACATCTCTTCCAACGTGCCACACGTCCGTTGCGTTCTAACTTAACCGAGGGCAAAATTGCTTCAATTTTTACAGTAATTGAGCCACAAAAAACTTTCGAGGCAAAATTGATTCTAAGAAAAATTTTTGAAGCAAAAATGGTCTTTAATCCAATTTTTAATATAATTAGTGTTAAACTATATTATAAACTTATGATATATGTAAAATCTCCCGTGACCCGCAATTAATAACATAAGAAGGAGCCCATTTGAAATGAATCAATATCGCCATCTACTATCAATAACCTTGTAGCCTAGTAGTATTAAGCTTTGTCATAAGTGTGTGGGGCCATAGAGTTAATCGTACTTATAACCTCAAATTGTTAATATCTGTTTCTCTAATTCAATATTTTTGTTCGCGGGACAATCTCCCGCATCAAAAGAGGTGCCCGGGAAGAAAGCAAACGTTGAGGTGATAAAAAATTGGAAGCAAGCAAATGAAGCAAAGAATAGTCCTCATTTGGACGTTGTTGAAAAACTACATACGTACGTTGGTCACCACCTTAAGTTGTTGGACGCTCTTTCAGCATAAGTTTGGAATAATAATGCAAGCAAGCAATGCAATTATATAAGCTCATGATCAAGGACGGACAAAGTTTCATTGAAAATTTTGATATTTATTCAACATCAAATTCATACCTTTTTGTCTACAGAATCGTATCAGCTTTTGGTTCATCCAGATCAATGGCTAGTGTTAGAGGCGGAAGACGGGTTGGAGTCAGAACAAGCTCACGTCCTCCTCTTGTGGAACAGATAGTGCCTAATTCTGATTGGACAGAGGACTCCTCCTGCCATTATCTTCTAGTTGATCTTCCTGGTATTCCATATTCAAACAACCTTCTATTTTGAACTACAAGATTAGAATATACATGTGGGAAAGTCACTTTACTTTCTTCTTGGCTTGCTTCTTCAATCTCTGTATGCCTGAATGCTTCTTGTTTTTTTCAGGGTATAAAAAGGAAGAGGTGAAGCTTCAGGTGGAGGGTTCTGGCTATATCACAGTAAGAGGAGAAAGGCAAGTGAATGAAGAGAAACGTGTTCATTTTGAGCTGGTTTTTCCGGTGCCAAAGGATTCTGATACTTATAATATAACTGGGAGATTTGATGGTGAGATCCTTTATGTGACTATCATCAAGAGAGCTGCACAAGGGAACACAGAAACTGAACCAGCTAAGCCTGAAAATGGCAGTGCAAGTAATGTTAGGAGACAAGAAGAAAATTTCAAACACGAGCAACACAGTGCTGATGATAATCAACAAAGAGATCATAACAGACAAGATGACCGCCATATGGAGGAGGAAAGAAGAAATGAAACCACCCAGGTTGGGGGTTTTACTCAAGAGTTGACAAGGAAGTGGGAAAAAGAACCTACCAGGACCATATTATCAAGTGCGGTGAAAGTTTTAAGACAGAACAAGGGAATTGTTATCACAGCAGTATTAGCATTTTCCTTAGGATTGCTAGTTTCTCGCAAGTTTCAATCCTCAACAGCAGAATAAATGGATTTACTCGATCTGCATTCACAAATGTATATTCTTCCCTTGTATGTGTGTATATGAACAAATAAGAAATTTAAATATATCACCTCTGTTTTACTTTCCCCATTATATTATAGTTATACAGAATAAAGTTTCATATAATTCCGCAAACTTGAATATCTGTTCCTTATCCTTCCTTCGTTAATTCCCCCCCACAACTTTAAGATCTTCAAGCATGGTTTGGTTTGTTTATCAGCAACCTTTGCTTTGTCATAACTCTGAGGGAGGTGGCAAAAGATATTGCCTCCACGTCAATATTCTGCATATTAAGTTAGACATACAGAAAGAGGCATGTGATGAGGGCAGTGTGAAAAAGAAAACAGTCACAAGAGGGTTATGTTCATAGAAATTTCAAGTACTTGTTTTCTCAATGCTTAGTTTTATATGTATCCAACTTTCTGCCGACTTGGTACCCCTTTGAAAATTATCCTTACCAAATAACTTGAATTGCCTTTTGTTTTTTCAACACATCCTTTGCATTTGATTCTTTTAAGCAACGGTGTTCTTCAGCCACCTCATCCTCAACTTGATCCAAAATATATGCTGAATCAGAGAGGCATCGTATCAAGATTTGCTTTTTATCTCATAGGATCAGATTCCACAAAAAGTCCACCAAAATTAAAAGGTGCACAAAAACAAGAGAAGTTTCTTAGGCATCTGAGCCAAAAAGTTGTAACAGCAACAGAACATAATAAAATTTCCCTTTTAATCTCAACACAATAACATTGCTTGCACAACTTGAACACTTGTTAAGGTTTATCTATAACTGTAAATTAATTTCTTCCAAATCCAAAATGCTACATCTTGAGCAAAATACAGAGTGCTTAAGGTTGAAAAACTTACTGTGAAGAGCCAGGATACAGTGGAATGAAGCCCCCAGGAAGAGATAAAGGTGATGCTTTGTCTTCCCAACTTTATTCAAAATTGGGTGCTTTTGACAAAAAGGATGCCTCCATGGTTGCGAGACATGGAATCATGTGCCTTCCCCTGCCTTAATCTTTTAGCTTACGTAAGATCTCTAACTATGTGCCCCAAAAAAGAGTCTTCACCTTCAAACTAACAATTAGTGCTGCTTCCTCAGCCAATATTCAAAAGCTTGTTCCTCGTAATTCTTTGTTCCTTTTATTTTTTAAGGACAATTATCATGGGATTGATGACTTATCAACAAACTTAAAATCCAGATAACAATGTCGCTATACCATTTTTTTAATATTCCTATATTCTCCAAATGTAGCCAACCAAAATCTAAAGATTTAGTTGTTGATAGACTATAATGACATCATACGGTTTATGTAGCCTATCCCACCTAATGAAATAAGGCTTGTTGTTGTTATATTTCCCCCCTTGCATTTTCTTTCACATAATGTTATGAGATAAAAGATCTTTCACAAAGTTGTGCAAGTAACAGTTTCTTTGCACATGATGATTGGCTTATTAATCAAACCTTGTTATGAGTACAAATACATGAGCTGAGGGATGATAGCTTAAAAAATGGATTAAGAAGTAATAAAAAATAAGGACTCTTGTCCCCAAAGCTTAGTGCATGAGAAGAGGCGACAATAATCATTCTCATGGGTTTGAAATTAGTGGAATAATATAAATTAGAGTATCATTTATTTTAAATCATAATTAATAATTATGTAGAGAAATGGGAAGAGAAGCAGAGGTGGATAACGAATCCAGCATAGAGGGAGGGAGGGAAGATTAAAAGTGGAAAGCAAAACCTTCGCGAGAGAGCATGGAATCTGATCTGCCCACTATCACCGTCTACCAAACTTCAATTCCAGTCCCACCCATATATGAAAATTTCTTAAAAAGAAGAATAAAGAAACAGCATAAATTCGTAAATTAAATTAAAAATCACAAAAAAAAAAAAAATAATAATAAAATAAAGCACACTTCAAAAGCCATCCGCAAAACCACCTTACTTCTCATATTTCTCTCTCTCTCTCTCTCTCTCTCTCTCTCTCGCGCTCCTCTGTTCACCTCTATCAACAGCCACCCACCGTTATTAACTGCAATTTTAAGCGCACCGGAAACAGAACCGATGGCGTTAACAAAATGAGAACATGACGACGTCGATTCATCCGCCGCCACCGCATGGTCCAAGAATTGTCAGAAAGCTGATCGTTGATGTAGTGGATGCGCGCAATCTCCTTCCCAAGGATGGCCAGGGAAGCTCAAGCCCTTACGTCGTCGCCGACTTTGATGGTCAGAGGAAAAAGACCAGTTCCAGGTACAAGGAACTTAACCCGGTTTGGAACGAGACTCTTGAGTTCATTGTATCTGACCCCGATAACATGGAGCTCGAAGAGCTAGAGATTGAGGTCTTTAACGACAAGAAGTTCGGAAATGGTAGTGGCCGGAAAAATCACTTCCTAGGCAGGGTTAAGCTGTACGGTACTCAATTCTCCAGGAGAGGGGATGAAGGTTTGGTGTACTATACGTTGGAGAAGAAGAGCGTGTTTAGTTGGATCAGAGGCGAGATAGGCCTTAAGATTTATTACTATGATGAGATGATGGAGGAAGAATGCCCGCCGCCACCGCCGCCGGAGCAGGAGCCATCACAGCAGCAAGTTCCAGAGCATGATGGGACGAAATCTCCGGCAGCAGTAGTGGTTGAGGAAGGAAGAGTGTTTGAGGTTCCAGGCCCACCACCGGAGCATTGCGTGCCTGAAGTCCCTCATTCACCGCATGTTGTGGTTGTTGAAGAATCACCGCCGCCCGTGGTCCATGTAGCGCCGGATCAACCAATGCAGGAAATGGCAGGACCACCACTGCCAGTATCGGAAATTCCCCCTCCAGAGGCCCGGAGAATGCACTCGGGAAGAATACCGGGAGGGCAGAGAGTTAGGTTTTTGAAGAGGCCTAATGGAGATTACTCTCCAAAAGCGATTTCCAAAAAGCCCGTCGGCGTCGATTCTGAGAGAGTTCACCCCTACGAGCTGGTGGAGCCGATGCAATACCTGTTTGTCAGAATCGTTAAGGCTCGTGGGTTGGCGCCGAATGAGAGTCCGTACGTGAAGATTCGAGGTTCGTCAGGTCCCCCGCTCAGATCAAAACCTGCACAATACCGTCCAAATGAGCCCAATGACTCGCCCGAGTGGAACCAGGTGTTCGCACTCGGACACAAAGCTGACACAGCGAGCACGACATTGGAGATTTCGGTTTGGGATTCTCCAAACGAGCAATTTTTGGGAGGTGTTTGCTTTGATCTCTCCGACGTGCCTGTACGAGACCCTCCTGATAGTCCCTTGGCCCCGCAATGGTACCGCCTTGAAGGTGGTGCCGTGGAACAAAATTCAGGCAGAGTTTCAGGTGATATTCAACTTTCCGTCTGGATTGGTACCCAAGCAGATGAAGCATTCCCGGAGGCATGGAGCTCCGACGTACCAGACGTGGCATACACGCGCTCTAAGGTATACCAGTCGCCTAAGCTTTGGTACCTGCGCGTGAACATCATTGAAGCTCAAGACCTCAACATCCCTCCGAATCTACCCCCATTAACGGCACCGGAGATTCGAATAAAAGTACAGTTAGGATTTCAAAGCCAACGAACAAGACGAGGGTGTATGAACAACCATAGCTTATCAATCCATTGGAACGAAGACCTTCTCTTTGTGGCCGGCGAGCCTCTCGAAGAAGATCCCATGATTCTCATCGTGGAAGACCGTACGACCAAAGAACCCGTGATACTGGGACACACTGTAATCCCACTGGCGTCCATTGAGCAACGAATCGACGAGCGCCACGTGGCTTCAAAATGGTTCCCCCTTGAAGGTTTTAGCGGGGGTAGCCCCTACAGTGGCCGAGTCCACCTGAGACTATGCCTGGAGGGTGGCTATCACGTGCTGGACGAGGCGGCGCACGTGTGCAGTGATTTCCGGGCGACGGCAAAGCAGCTGTGGAAGCCGGCCATTGGAATTCTTGAACTCGGCATCTTAGGAGCTCGCGGTCTCATTCCCATGAAACCCAGACCAGGAGGAAAGGGGTCCACCGATGCTTACTGTGTGGCCAAGTACGGCAAGAAATGGGTTCGCACTCGAACCATCACAGACAGCTTTGATCCACGTTGGAATGAGCAGTACACGTGGCAAGTTTACGACCCATGTACAGTGTTGACCATCGGTGTGTTTGACAATTGGCGAATGTTCGTTGACGCGTCAGAAGATAGACCAGATAGTCGCATTGGTAAAGTTCGAATACGAGTTTCTACTCTAGAGAGTAATAAAGTGTACACAAGTTCATATCCTTTGTTGGTGTTATCTCGGTGCGGGTTGAAGAAAATCGGGGAGATTGAACTAGCAGTTCGTTTTGCCTGTCCTTCATTGTTGCCTGATACATGTGCACTTTACGGGCAGCCATTGTTTCCGAGAATGCATTATCTTCGTCCTCTTGGGTTGGCCCAACAGGAGGCGCTACGTGGAGCCGCCACAAAGATGGTGGCTCAGTGGCTCTCCAAGGCGGAGCCACCGTTGGGGCACGAGGTGGTTCGGTACATGTTGGATACTGACTCACACACTTGGAGCATGAGGAAGAGCAAGGCCAATTGGTGTCGGATCGTGGCGGTTCTAGCATGGGCCATCGGGTTGGCAAAATGGTTGGACGATATCAGAAGGTGGAGGAACCCAGTGACGACTGTTCTGGTCCATATTCTATACTTGGTACTTGTTTGGTATCCAGATTTGATTGTCCCTACCGCGTTCTTATACGTGGTTTTGATTGGAATATGGTATTACCGGTTCAGACCCAGGATACCAGCTGGGATGGATACCCGATTGTCACAGGCTGAAACTGTTGACCCGGATGAGTTAGATGAGGAATTTGACACAATGCCTAGTTCAAGACCACCTGAAATAATTCGGGTCAGATACGACAGGTTACGGATGTTGGCTGCTCGGGTCCAAACTGTGTTGGGTGATTTTGCAGCACAAGGAGAGAGGCTACAAGCCTTGGTGAGTTGGAGGGATCCAAGGGCCACGAAGCTATTCATTGCAGTGTGTATGGCTATTACAGTGATAATGTACGTGGTGCCACCAAAAATGGTGGCTGTGGCTTTAGGATTTTACTACCTGCGACATCCCATGTTCAGGGACCCTATGCCTTCTGCTTCCTTAAACTTTTTCAGGAGATTGCCAAGTCTGTCTGATCGCTTGATGTAGATTCATTCACACTACTGTAGGTCTATTTTTTTATTTGCTTTTTTGGGCACAATTCTTCAGACATCAGATTTTAAATATTGGGAATGGAAGGTCATGGTGGGAGTAAGGGTGGGACGACAAAGCAACTTATTTGGAGTTGAAAAAGTTGTCCACAATAATAAAATAGTATGGACAAGGAAAGTAGCTAGTTGTCATTATGCTCTTTTTGCTGTAATCAAACTACATTGCTTGAGGATCACCATTATTGAAACTTTGAAATAAAGAGAAGGGGTATTTGGCTCTTTGATGGCGTGGAGAATTTCCTCTGTCATCGTGTTTGGGAAAGTATATACCGCTTGGATATTTTTCTGACATGAAAAAATTGCATTAGCTGCTGCTTTAATGTCTCTATATGTTGTTATTTTTCTTTTATTGCTCAACTGTGGTTCTGATATTTTAATGATACCTTGAATTCTGTATTATGACCTTTACCAGTCCAGTGCCCAGGATGCACCAAATAGAAGCACACTTCTGTGTTAAATATACAAACCCAAGATATTGCACATTCTAATCAGAAAAACCAGTGTTTTTTAGTAATATCAAGATTTTCCCCGGTGGCAGAGTAGAGGAAGGCATCTTTAAACTTGGAACTTAGGCCTGCACAGGGGTTAAAAAAAAAAATCAGAATAAAAAAGGTGGAGGGACCATTAAGGCATTCATTAATGATCTGGGGTTGATGACTATGAAGCTGGAAATCCACTGTGTTGAATTGCATCAGAATATTCAAGCCAAGTTCTGCTTTCAGGCTTAATCAGCTTTCAGGCATACATTTAACTAATTTTTTTTTATTATTATTTGAGATGTCTTAACATTGTTTTCTGTTCACTACAAAGGAACTGGAAAGAACTCCTGAGACCATCCGGGAAATTGGGAAATTAGGCATTCATTGACCATGTTATGGCCATGAATTATAAACATAAACACATGCAGTAAAATCACATATCAGTGGCTAAGTGGAGAAACTGTTTATGGTGAATTTTAAAACCATGGAATAATTTAAATGTTTTAAAATAATTTATTTATCTTTTTTAATCTCCCTAAATTAATTATTTTAGTCTTATATTAATAATCGGAGTTAGGATATGTTTTTATGGGCCATCAAACTGATTACAAGCGATTCACATATCCAAAGTTCCAAACTAGAGAAAACTTCTTCACTAAAACTACCAACAAGCCTAAGCAATATTTAGGGTGTGTTCGGATTAACTTTTGGAGAATAACTTCTGGAGAAAAAGTGGAGAATAACTTCTGAAGAATAGATTATGAACAAAATAGATTATGAGAAAAAAATGATTTTAATAAAATGATAGTGTTTGGATGTTATGTTCAGAATAGCTTTTTTTCACGATCAAATTACTAAAAAGGACATTAATTTTTGTGATAATTATATATAAAGAATAAGATTATATTTTATGTATTATTTAACATTAAATTTCATAATAAATACCAACAATAAATAATTTATCCAAAAAATTTAAAATTATAATATTAGTCAATCATGTAACATAAAAAAAATATATCAAACATGTATATATATATATATTAATAAATTGTATAATTAAAAATTATTTATAAATAATAAGTATCTAAAATAATATCTTTATTATCAAATACATGTATATGTTCATCGGAAGTTTCATTTGTTTTTCATCAGATGAATGTGTTTCGTGTCGTTGATCATCCTCCCATGTGTCTCCATGCGTTGATACCATGCTTGGGATTAGAAAGAGAGGGGAATGGTCAGTCTGATGGGTAGAGGAGAGAGAAAAGGACAACTATAATTGAAAAAAAGTGACTTGTCCCCAAATCATGGTTTTGTCATATAAAACCATGGTTTTGCTTAAAAACGGGATTGTTTATATATTTGTAGTATTCGGAAACTTTTGATCAAAACCAAGGTTTCATTTAAAAAGTGTTTTTTTTATGCATCCGAACACACATTTAATACAAAAACCAGACCAACAATTTAAGCCTCCCATTTTTTTTGAATGAAATTAGTATTTCATTCATCTAATAAAGTTTACAGTAAGTGAGTCTGTACATAATTGAAAGCTAAAAAAAAATCAGAGCTTTAAATTACAAAGCCTCCCATTTTTTTTTAGAAAGTAGAAGCATCCTAATGTTTTTTGCTTACAAATTTCAGGAAAAAAATATGAACGAATAAAAAACACAATTTTATAACCATTCACACTTACTAAAAAAAGATGATCATGTTTCTTTGTATTCTGCGACTTTACAACTAATACGGCACAATACGGAGTATGTATTCCACATATAGTCAATTTTACAGGACAGACAAACTACAGAGTTATTTGTTTTCCTTTATTTTTTTTAGTATTCAACCCAAATTATAGCCTTATGGGTATTAGGTATGCTACGTTCATCAATCAGAATTGTAATCATTAGCTCAGCTTATATGGATCTTTTTGGCTGTATTAACGTATCATAAATATATACTATATTTATTGAAATAATTTTAAAAAACATGTACTTAAGTAAAATTATTTAATTAATAACAAAGCATGTGTAACCTTGAATGAGTTTTAAAAAGCTATCTGCCACTTGCACCTAAATCAAAGCAAATTGATTTCATGAATATTAATATTGATTTGGGCGTTTCCTGTACCTTCTTGTGAAGCTGTTCTGGGGAGCTAACAGCCAAGTTTCCACGGAGCTCTGTTTTGGAAGAGAAGAAATCTGTACCTTCCCTTCTTGCCAGTTATTAATTGAAGGAGGATTAGATGCAAAATTTGCAGCAAAATTCTGGAGTTTCGCAATGCATCTTCAAATATTATCATCACACATCTTCAGATTGAAACGCTTGGTGTTTAATTTTAGTTTTGTCAGCTTCTATTTGCGAAGAGTTGTTAAACAGTGACAAAATTAGGAGATTTAAATGATTCCAAATATGTACCAGAGTTCTGGGCTTCAGCTTAAAAGCAAAGCAATTATGATTGTGATTAGTAAGTTGTATAGGACCGAAATTTACTGGGCAGATTACTCTAAGCTGTAACTACATCGCCATCAGCTATAAGCCCACCTAGCTTTAGTCTTACTCTTTCTCTATTCACATACCGTCTTGACTCACATAAACAGTATTTGCAAACTGCTTCGTTGGAAATTTCGTTTGGAGATGGGACACTGTTTGATTAAATGTCTGTTTGTGCAAGAGGAAATTTCGTCATTGCCTTTCATTATTTTTCCAATAAATTCTCCAGCCTGCCAAATCAGAAACAGGTGCATCATACCGCAAGAGAATATTGATTTCTATGCAGTCTGTGCTCTTAGAGAAATGAGCAAGTGTCCGGGCTTATATTTTGATATTGGGAAAAGGGCCAAAGGTTTTTAAAGGATGATCTTCTTCTTTTTCTTTTCAGATTCTGATATCGTGATCTTGGAAGTTTCATTCTCTTTAAGATTCTAACACAATTGTGATTTCATTTTTCTCAGATGTTCTTCACAAGGACTATCCCAACCAACCACCAATTCACTTTCACTACCAAATCATGGACTGGAATCTTGATCTTTCTTGTCAAGGTAATTGAAATTTCCTCTTCCTTATGGCTTAAAAATATTTTCTGTCCGAAAAAATGATTATAAGAAATAAGTTGAATTTCTTAAAACTCATGTCTTTGCTCTTTTTAAGTCTGAAAGAACGGTATTGATCATAAATATAATATTTGAAAATGGGAGGAATAAATAGCCATGGAATTTAATAGCCAACTATAGTGCCTTTTTTGTTGCTATTGTAACAGTGGATGAAATTGTGCCTGGACTTAGAAGCCTTTGCAATTTTACACTACCTGATTCTGGGAAGGTAAAATCTCTTCCAACTTTCAAAATATAATAAACATATGCCCTTTCCATGTAAAATTTTCAAGTTATCTTTGAGCTTAAGAGGCTTTCTTATCATGTTTTATATTTCGTATTTACCTTAAAGTTTAAACTCTCATATTGATATAATATCTGAAGATTACTCAGTCATCATGTTCATCCTTCTATCCTTTTGTTGAGAACTATACCAATACCATCTTAGTTCATTTGAATTTTGATGATCACACAGGTGGAACTGCAACACTTGAGCAACTACACAGGGATTACTGGGTGCATTGGATTAATAGGGAACCTTGAAAGGGGATATGACCCTGTGGCCAACTTCTCTGGTCTTATAGGAACAGATATTCTATCTCTGGGAGCCAAACTCGCTTTCGACATTTCAACAAGGGAATTCAGGAAAATGAATGTTGGTTTCAGCCTCAACACTCCATTCCTAGTTGCTTCTATGACCATGTGAGCTTCAAAACATCCACTTAAAACTCTTAACGAATGATTATTAGTTTGAGCTGGATCTTTGAGAAAACCATATCAGGAGATTCTGAAGTTTGGTTTTGATACATACAGGCATGACAGGTTTGACACAGTGAAAGCATCATTTTACCATGAGGTGAACCCTCTGACGAAGACGGCCTTAGCAGCAGAGGTGAAGCACAGAATCTCAATGAATGAGACTGGCGTGACTATCGGTGCTCAGCTCGCATTGTTGCCTTGCACAATGGTGAAGGCTAAGCTTGACACTTATGGCAAGGCGGGTGGTCTTCTTCAGCAACAGTTCTGGCAGAGAATTTGCATATCCATGGCTGGTGAAATTGATTTTAGGGCCGAAAGTAAACTTCCTAAGTTTGGACTCTCACTGGGTCTAGCACCCTAGTCGAACTCACAAAAGCTACTACCAGTCTACCACTACCTAGCCCGCTTGATGAAAGATTTCAAATTTTTTATTACTGTCCATTTTAATCAATATTGCAGAACAGTATGAGATGCCATACATGGCATGCTGACTGTTTTTCTTAAGGGTTGAGGGACCTAGAAAAGAGTTGTCTAACAATTTTTATGAATAAACACAATGATAGTTGACTATATTTTTTAGCTCTATTTCATCAAACAGAAATTGGTGCCCCCAAGGAAAAAACTAATTTGATATACTCTCTTCAATGTTAAAGGTGAGAGTTGGCATACTATTTCTCTTGTTTACTCCATCTGTGCGGAGTAAGACTACATATATCTATCCCTTCACAAAGCTCACTTAATGGAAGCCATATGCACTTAAATGCTCTACTCTATTTTAGAGAGCTGTGTTATAACATATTTCTTTATATAAAGAAAGATTCCAATGCCAAGTAACATTATAAGGGGGAAAAAAAACAGCAGACGGCTGGCATCTGTGAACAATTTAATATAAGTGGGCATGAAGTCAACTCCAGAGAGGTAAACAAAAACAAAAGAGATTTACTTGAAAGAACCATTCACACCATAGAAAACAGAAAATGTGTGGAGGCAATTTATAGTTTAAGTAATCCCAAGCAGGGTATTTAAAAGAGAACTCATATCTACAGTAATACTTAAAATGTTGCCACAAAACGAGATCAGAAAGCACAGTTCACAGAAACCCACCACAGGAATGGCCAATACGGTATCATCCATACTGATGTACAAACCAGATAAAAAAGAGTTTGGTGACACAGAAGCTACTGATGAGAAGCCTGAAGAAGTCCATCCCGAATTTGAGTGGCGACATCACGAACAGCACCAGGTCCATGGGGGATGAACACAGCAGAAGACTTGGAGGCAGCACCAATTTCTTTCATGGTGTCGAAATACTGAGTCACAAGCACCATGTCCATCACATCTTTAGCAGTGGTTCCTGGTACATTCACTGAGAATCCAAGCACACTGTCTCTTAAACCATCCACTATTGCTTGACGTTGTCGAGCAATACCCATTCCAGAGAGATATTTGGACTCTGCCTCACCCTCTGCTCGCTTAATCTGCACAATTTTCTCTGCCTCTGCCTTCTCATTAGCTGCAACCCTCAATCTTGCAGCTGAGATAAAAAAAGTATTTGTTAGAAGATGAGCAAACGCAAAAAAGAACATTTTTTTTCACCGATTTGGCCAGCCAATGGATAAAGAGTACTTTGGAGTTTAACTCAACACAGAAATGTTGTTAAATATATAACTAAACAATCATTTAGTTTTAACTAGTGAGTTATATCAGGTTGTGATTAATATGCTGATATCAAGCACAAAACACCAGAAAAACAAGGTAACAAGATGCCAACAATTTGAAGCAACATATCAGATTTAGGAACTAACACTTGAGCCAGAGTCTTAAATAGGTTTTCATCAATTCATGTGTGTAATAAAGACCTGCTAGGCTGAGAGAATTAACGAAAATGAACATATAAGACATAATAATGCTCATATAATATACCAGCATTGATTTCATTCATAGCCCTCTTGACATGCTCATCTGGCTCTATATCAACGATCAGTGTTTGAACGATTTCATAGCCATAAGCTGACATAGCCTGTTGAAAGAATACAAAATCAGAATCAAGCTAAACAACTTCAAAGCTCACATCAAAATAAAGTATCACAACAATTAACCTTCTCGAGTTCTTCTTCCACAGCTTTTGCAATTTCATTTTTCTGCTCAAAAGCATCATCCAAGTTCAGCTTTGGAACACTCGCTCTGATTACTGCAATAATAAAGGCAATCTCATCTTAGCAGATAAATAATAAATTAGCTTATTATGTATCTGCAACATCAAGCAATGTTCTGATTCATACCGTCAAAAACATAGGCTTGGATTTGGGACCTTGTATTGGAAAGTTTGTAATATGCATCATAGGCCTTATGAGCCAAAGCACGGTATTGAACAGAAGCAACAACATTAACAAATACATTATCCTGAAAGCAAATGACCACAAACACCAATCAACTGTATATCACTGTGAAAAAAATTCATGCATACTAAATTATAACCTAAGTCACAGAAAAATAACAAACCTTTGTCTTGGTCTCACATCGGACATCCAGTTGCTGAAGCCTCAGAGAGAGATGGCCAGCAAGTTGACTTCCGATAATCCATGGCATGCAATGACATCCTGGCTCAAGTACCTCTTCAAACCTCCCAAATCGTTCTTTCATAGCCACTGTGGATTGTCCGACTTGTACACAACAGAAAAAATTTCCCATTTTTGCTCTTCACTTTACGTCTAAAATATATATCAACATATCATCAACCCAATAAGATAGAAGTTTGACAGTGAGAAGAATGCAAGCAAGGGTAAAATGCACTGATACACCAGCAACACAGATACACAAAATTTCAGGTCTTCAGGTACACAGCCCATAGGAAAAGAAAAATGAATCCAATTCCACAAAACAGAAAAAAAAAAAAAGAAGAAGATATTCATGCCTAGAATCCATTCATATATTCTGGTTTTTGGTGTTATTGGTGTGCATGTGAAAGTATGCATCAAAATTCCACTGGCATCTTACACAAACATGGAGCTAAGGAAACTTACATGTCTTGAAAATACGAGTGAGCGAGAGGGTGCACGCGCTTGTGTGTGTGTGTGTTTGGGGGGGGGGGGGATAGAGAGAGCAAGAAGAAAGATTATTGTCAGAACTCAGGGCAACATTACAGAACAAGGCTAGGCTTTAGATGCAGACCCAGCAAAGATGACCTGAGGGGCCTTTTCACAGTTTGTGGAATTTAAAAAATAATATTCGCATACACATAGTTCTTTTCTTCCCTATCTTTCAAGAGAGTAAAGAGTCGCTTTTCATTTGTCTGAATCAAAAGCCAACCAGAATGATAACTACGCGCTATGTAGGAATAAATTTAATTATTATGTATGGAGTGGGAAGATATAATCATTGATATTGATTGATTACTCCCTCCTTCTAAATATAAGATAAAATTGATTTTTTTTAGAAATTAAGAAAGATAATTAAATTATTTTAGAATATTTTTATTTTTATTTTTTTCTCAAAACTAATTAATTTGACTAATAAATTAATATATAATCTAAAGATAAACAACATATTATATAATTAAACAACTTATTTAACTCCCTTAGTCTCTCCAAAAAAAATAAACTTTAGGGCTGATGGAGTATTTTTATCCGTTTGGTCTAATTGAATAAATCATGTTGAATTTAAGTAATTTCGAGGATATCTCAACTCAAAACCAATTTTGAAGTCAATAATCCTATTTATGATCTTTCATCTAAATCCAAAGCCAAGCAACAAGATAACCCTTGAAAATTTCGCCAAGGTGGTCCAGCTAAGCAAACGTCTTGTTCTCACAGATAAAACCTAGAGCCAAACTGGCTAAATAGAATGTAAAG
This sequence comes from Inga laurina, assembly GCA_963855925.1. Taxonomy (NCBI): domain Eukaryota; kingdom Viridiplantae; phylum Streptophyta; class Magnoliopsida; order Fabales; family Fabaceae; genus Inga; species Inga laurina. Next base: position 42,309,387 of record OY979713.1, read on the forward strand.
GAGAAAGCGATGTACTTGATCTATCTGTTTACTTCCATTGTTCAACGTAACTCCCCCACTGGAATTGACAAATATAATATAAATAATTTAAGTTATTTAATAAGTCGAATGGGTGACCACTTCAAACTAAGGCAAGCTGGGAGACTAGAAGGGCTTAAAAAGCCAGCAACTTTCGGATAAAGAATCTAAACTGCGAACAGAGTATATGTAACAAGTTCCCAGAAACCCTCACAAGCCAAAACAGAGAGATTTCACACAAATTCAAAAGCCTAAGAAAAATTCAAACTTTATACCTGGCACTTGTTTTCATGGAATCGGAACAGAGAACTATGTTGTTTATGAGAAGCAGTTTTTTAAGGAACTTCCCAAGATACCGCGGGCGCGCCGCAACGGGAACAAGATGAGGGGGAATGGTGTTGCTTCACGTATGACGTAATGATGACAAGAAAATATTCCATTTTATTTTTTTGTCAGATATTATATTATATCTTATATTGATTATATTTAATATATTATATATTATTTATAAAAACATGGTAACCGAGTTCCGGAAGCGGTGAAAATTGGTTAAAAATAATAATTATGTTTTAAAATATTTTTTTAAACATATCCTTATTTATGATAAGCAATTAACAGAGATAAATAAAATAAATATAAATATCACAAATCTTTTAATTAATGTGATATATATATAGATAATTAATAAAGAGTACAAATAAAAAAAGCACGTTAAATATTAAAATAACTCTTATTGAGTTATTATAAAAAAGAATCTTGAGGGTTATATCTTAAATATATATTATATATATTTAGAAGCATGAATCTGATAAATATCTCAATAGTTACTTATATGGTAAAACATGAATTAAACATGAGCCCAAATGGGAGATCCAATAAAATCAAACACAATCTAATTAGTTTCAATCAGCCATAATCATTGAAAAACAATGAAGAAGATTTACAGTGGGATTTTTTTTTTTTTTTTTTTTGCAGGTCAGGGTATCACGCTAGTAGCGGAAATTAATCTTCTCACATCATAGATTTTCTGAAGGGATTTTAGTGCTAGTTTTGAAACTTTCTCCATACACTATGCTAAGAAAGGGGCCCTCCAATTTCTTTCTCGTCTGCTTCCATCTACCTTTTTTTCACTTTATTGGATCAATTCTGATAGTTAAGATTAAATATCCCATAAAAATATTATTATAATATTAAATAATAGAAAAAATACATAAACAAATATAAATCATTAAAATTTAATCTTCATATCTTTATACTTTTTTGAAGTATTCTATGTATTTTTTTTTTTTTTTTTTATAAGATATTAAATCTCAACTATCAACGTTGGTTTAATAGGGTGAGTAAGGAATTGGAGTAACGTGCTAGGATTCGTAGTTTCCCGTGGGATTATTTGTTGAAGAAAAACTTGATGAATACGAGGTTTCCAAAAAGCGTGACTACTAGTAAACCATAAATAAATAAATATCACAATGAGAAAATCAGTCTCCTTCATCACAGATCACAAGAAGAAACTGATATCAGTATGGACCCTAATCCTGCTTCTCCTTTGCCTGCATTTGATGGCACAGAAATTTCTACGAGAAACTCTGGTGTTCATAATAAAGAAGATGAAGAGTTCATTGAATCTGAAAATACAGAAACACAATCTCATTCAAATCCATTAAAGGCCGCCATTGTTGCTCTTGATCTTAACTATCCGTATGTAGACACCAGGACTGGTTACCAAATTGCTGATGGAGTGATCATCATTGATGATTCCGAAGAGGATGAGGACAAGGACAGAGACGACGATGTTGATGTTGAAGAAACAGAGCAAGTTGGCAAAAAATCTGGCAAAGATGAGAGGGGTAAAGCTGTTATAAAAGTGGAAAGTGAAAGAGATGAATATTGTGATGATGCGTGGCCAAAGCTTGATTTAGGATTACCGTCAATGAATAGATACTATCATCATCAGGCTGCGGCTTCATCTTCAGGAACTAAAAACAATGATCTTATGCCTCTCTAGATATGAATAGTAGTAATAAGGCCCTTTTTTAAGATGATTTTCTTCTTTTTGTTTTTAATTTCAGTAGTTGAGTGCAGGTTAATTTAATTCCTGAACTTGCTGTGAGCTTTTGAATATTAACGGATGGAAGCCTTTGTTAACGCTTTCGTTCATGAAATCATGCATGTTCTCTTCAAAACATTGTTAGTTAAAATTGCAAGTTCACTCACCAAGTTTGAGCATGCCTGTGAGTATAAATTTGGTTGAACTCACGAGCTGCTTCACCAAATTTACCATTTTTGTATTTTTGGTTTATAAAATCATATCAGTTCACTGTTAAACTGAATTTTAGATTTGATTATATATATAATAACTTCATATATAAATTTTATATAATTTTTTTGTTGAACACGATAAACTAGGCTTTTTTACTAATATGCTGCAAACAGTGAAAGTTATTTACCAATATACTATACCGTGAGAAATATTTACCAAAATGCTACACTGAAAATCGTTCTTCAGGTGATGAATTTTAGAAATCGTTCACCTAAAGAACGATTTCTTCATTAACACAGCTTTAGCGCGTAATTCTATGCAAATGAAAATTGTTCTTCAGGTGAACGATTTCTAAAATTCATCACGTGAAGAATGATTTCAGTGCATTTTCTCTCCCCTGCCCCCACTCCTTATCATTACCTAATGATTAATTTACATTAAAAAACAATTATTGCTGAGTGATTGATGATGATGATGATCATAATGATGATAGTAATAATACTAATAGTGATTACATAATAAAAGAAATAATTATTACAAAAATAGGATAAGGAGTATATTGACCAAATAAAGTATTAAAAAATTAACACTAAATAATAATTAAGTGTATATGATTGAAAAATGAAAATGAATTAACCTTATAAATAGTGACTTCCTGTACCACATCTAGGTCTCCCCCGCATACGTTGTGGTCGTTGTTGTTATTGTGGTCGTTGTTGTTGTTGTACGTCAAATTCTTGAGATTCAAGCATTTCATTGATTTGTGTCGTTGACGTATTTAAATCAAACCACGGCGATTCATTTAAAGAAATGGATTGTCTATGAGTGACAAATGCTTCATCTGATGGCCCACCATGCTCAAAAGTAGAAGTATTATATTTAGTCGAAAATAATGCATGATCATCTAATAAAGATGTGAATGACTGAGATTGAATAATATTGGGTGGGTTGGAAGGGGAAGATAATAATGGTGACATGTAATGAGGTTCTTATTGTGTAGAGTTAAAAGAAGTGAAATGGGATGATGACAATGTTGACATGTAATGAGGCTGACTAAAATTTGGAGGGTCTTGTTCTAAAACATTTTCATTTTCAACTGGTGGTTGGGTTGACAAGTAATCGACACGTCACTTGCTCGGTCTATCATGAGGAATTTGTAGTTGAGGCAACTCAATTGTTGGGGGAGCAGGTTGATGACTCATATTGAATCGTTGTTCTCTAAGTGCAAGTAAAATGTTTCGTTGGTCTCGAGCAACTCTGTCTCGATAATCAATACAATTTGAGCATGTAGAACGGGTATTAATTGTTAGGCTATATAACTCCTCTGCTATGTCAGACTGAAATAAATAAAAAGAGATTGTGTTATAACACTTATTATATGAAGGAAAAAATGGTATTGATGGAAAATAGAAGAAAAACTTACCGTACTACCAGTATCACCATTGATATGTTGAATCCATCGTCTTGTATGTTTCCAATACCATTGCATGTATTGAGACGTTCTATCAAGTTTATCATGTGCCATTGGAGCATTAACAATAGCATCTGACCAAGTATCCCATGTCTAAATAAAGGTTGAGTGTTGGTTAATCAATTTTGTAGTTGTTCTACCTCGTAGTTGCATTGTGTGGTAATTTTCTAAATGATCGGGTTAGGCAAGAATTGGTTGCTGACGACCAAACTACCTCATCACACAATCAGGGTGGTGTCATTCTATGATATTAAAGCATATCAAAGGAACAGAAGCGAGCCAAATTTCAGGTGTTTGTAAGCAAAACTCTGGAATTAATTGGGGTACTTTATAAGATTCATATGGCTGCTAAATTATCTCGTCATCAACCATTTTGATCCAGGAAACTCCTATATCAGAGCAAAGTTGTGGCACTTGGACGAGGATTTTGTCTAACATTTTTCCATCTATTATTACAAAAACTAGTATCATAATTTGTATAAGTTTAATAATATAAATGGACGTGAAACATTTTATAGGTGAATTTAGCATACCTGAAACTCAAAGGAGGTAAGAGATGATAGACATCTAAATTTAGATCTGGATACACAGGTAAGGGTGGTGCGATCATAGGGAACCGACTTTGGATGGTCTTGAGTCAATGATGTGCTCAAACACGTGTGGGCCCCACAATATTTTGTTATCTCCCAAAAGTTTCTATTTTCTTTCTTGCATGCCCTTACTCTCCAATTGCAATTTGACCCATAGTTAACACATTAATACTCTTCATATTTTTTACATGAATAATAAACCTTAAATGTGTGATGAACTCGAATGGAGTATAGCCTGATTGCATGTCTTAGAACCCGGACACTATTAAATACCTTTTCAATATATAACTCATTCGTATCACTTAGATTCAGAATTTCTTCTAAATCATTAACCTCATGAGTCATATCTGGCTCAACATTAATTTGTGATAAAAAAAAGCAGTTGCAAGATCATTGTGCTCGTTCCCCTCTTCATGGTCATTGTCGTTGTCTTCATTATCATTCTTACCACCAACATTTAAATAAGAATCATATTCATCCTCTTCATCCTCTTCCTCGATTTCATCCATAACGTCTTCTACATGAGGAATTGAACATGGTGCTTCATTGTTGCCACCATATAATAGAGGTTCAAATGAGTGGAAATTTTCCATGTCACCAGTAAACATGGATTCTTGTCCCATAATGTTAACCTCACTGATACTTGCTGGAAGTGTATTTCCAACATCATTTATTATTAGTTGTGATTCAATGTGGTTGTCATATGGTAAATCACATTGTTGGCATACAACTATGCACATGTCAATTGAGTTGAAAATCTTCGAGTCACTTGCCACATTTGTTGTATGTCCGAGTCATCTTCCAAATTGCATGCCTGGTACTGTGCTGGATTTATGCATGTAGGATATCTGTATACTATATTTGTCATGATTTGATTGGGAGGAAGTTGTAGCTTTCGTCCGATAACTTGCTTCAGTTTACTTAAGGTAATATTTGGGTCAATTTTAATTATTTTCACCCTATCAGACTCAAATGTTACACTGGATAGGCCGTTACAAATTCTACCATTTGAAAATATATACACGAACTCCTTTGTATGATGCATCCTACTTCTAAAATATTACATTACAATTATTAATAAAATTAAATGAAATTGTCAAAACAATTTAAATTCACAATATCACATTTACAAAAATTATCATAAAAAATATTCATAATTGTCTCATCACATTATGCATAACACCAACAAATAATGATAATAAAATATAAAATACTATTATTCATTTACCTTTCACTACTTTTTTTCTTATAAATTTTTGTGGCAACGCATTTCAAAATATATTTTATTTTTTATTATATTTTTGGTTAATTAAAAATTAATATATATTATCATTGAAATATACAAAATTGACGATCGTAAATTTGGCACACTTATTATTTTTGTTTTTTTATTTTATTTATTAATATTTTTTCTGAAACAAAAAATATTTATAAGGACTAACATAGAAAATAAAATTCTGTGTGTGGCTGTAAGAGAATTCTGACAGAAATGAGGGTATTTTTATGTAATATCATCTGTCACTTTCAACTGCAAAAATATCAGAGAAAATTACACAATTAACCCGAATTTAAAAAATTTCAATTGGGTCCCAAAACTGAAATTCACCGCTGGAAACTGATTTTTTGGCTGTGAAAATATCAGATAAAACTACAAGAAAGTACCCGTAATTTCAAAAATGTAATTTTGGTCTAAATGTCCGAAAAGCATCCTTTATAGTTTTATCAATGATATTATGTATAAATAATATAAAATTAGTACCACTGTATAAATATAACAGGAATATATACTTACTAAAATCTATCTTATTCTTGTGGTAAAAATATCTTTTTTCTAAATACTTTAACTACACACACCTATATTCTAAATATTTTAATCTATAATTATTTTTTAAATATTATATACCACTACATATGTTGGGACATTTTTTTTTTAAGTTTTATCCTGCCAACGTAAAAGTTTTTGGGTGAGCCAATCTTTTGGCAAATATCATAAATATACAAATAAGGTTCTGCAAAATAAAAACATGTTTGCTAATATCATGACATAGTGTTCACATAGGCAAAATCACATACTTAAAAATAGAGATTAAATCTAAATTTTAAAGTCTCAAAACTAACCTATATTACCATATAATACATGATAATACTTACAGTCAAAATAAGATGCACCTATTTTGCTTTTGGAAGTTGTTGAACCAACCACTCACCACCTAAAAATAAAAAATAATCAAATTATAGTTATCAAGTGGAACAAAAATAAAATTCAAATTACATATTGCAAACTATCAAATTAAGAGAAAAAACTAGAGAAACAACTTACCCACAACAGCAATAAGAAAAACAACCGATGCAAATAACCAAGGATCAACAAAGCAAAGGAGGAGGACAGAGATTAGAGAAAAATGAGATGAGAGAAAAGAAGTGTAGAGTGAGAACGCATGAATGAATTTCACTCGAATAAGAGGCTGAAGCAATGTATAAAGCAATATACCAATTGGCCAAAAAAAAAATATATATCCCACTATGTGTGTTCACGAGCTTACCTTGGAGAATGAGTGATATGACTAAGGAATAGGTATTAGGAAGGAGGAACGCAAGGAACACGCGCAGTACAAAAAATATATTCTTGACACCAATTTTAATTATTTTAAAAATAGTCACATCATATAGAAGTCGTTCATGCCAAGAACGATTTCTAAAATCGTTCTTGCGAAGCATGGTTTTTGGATTTGTCAAAACTAAAAGTCGTTTTTTTGCAAGAACGATTTCTTCTCAAATTTAAAATCATTCTTCGCAAGAATGATTTTAAGTGCAGTATTATGGTAAATAGTTTCAACTTTGTAGCATTTTGGTATTATATTTTATTGTTTACAATATTCTGATAAAAAGCCCGATAAACTATGAATATTAATAGATTTAATTTCAATAGATTTGAAATATATTTAAATCAAACTATTATTATTTTATATTTAAATTATTTAATTATATACCTTTAGTATTTATTTATTGATAAAATTAAATTCTTATAGGTTTACTATATATTAAGTTTATAATATGAAATTACATAATCCTTATCATCAGTGTGCTTAAACTTTTGAGTTTAACAATCTTAGCATCTTAGTAAAAAAATATACTTGTCATGCTACAAATAATGGCAACAAAGCGTGGCACGTTTTTTTGAGTTAAGTTGTTAATGCCATTTACTGTAATGATCAATTAATTTAATAAGCTGTTTTGTTTTTTTGTTGTTGTTAATGCTACTACTATATGTGTGTGCTTTTCTCTCTTGTACCAGACGAGGTGGTTGAAGCCAAGGGTTGTTGAATGTGTTTGTTTGTCATAACGATTAAAATCTTTAAAAACAGTTTTTTAAAAATAATTTATAATATATGAGGTAAGTATGTGAGAGGAGTTTTATCTCGATTTATGTGCATAAGCATTTTTGGGGTCCCAAACATGATCCCAAACAAATTTTATATTATTGTAAGAAGCCTACTCTAGCATATCAAAAGGACTTTTTTGACCCTTTTTTTTTAACTGACCTAAAATGGATGTGCATGAATATGGGGCTCCCTGGTTAGTAATCACGCAGCACAAGTACTTATTCGGAAAAATTGGGGAGAAGGACTTGGGAAAAATGAAATTTATGGGAGAGGACCTTAAAAATTTTAATTATTTAGGAGGACCAAATAACAAAATATAATTTTAAAATGACTAAATTGTCCCTGACAAAATCCCTAAATTTCCTCGGAGATGCAACTCAAATATGCTCCATGTTTTGGTATCAAACCATGCAAACTGCACTTTCAATTATCTACACCCTTTTGCCCGTCCAAATAAGAACCATTCCAATAAATGGAAATGGCAAATTGGTTAATCCTGCCCAGTCCCTACAACAGCAGGCCAGGAAACTGTGGCGAATGGTATTGAAGAATCGCTCCATAAGCATTACATTACTCAAAATTGATATATTGTTTCATTACAAGAGATCGAAAAATGAGTCGGAAAAGAAGGTAGAAATTCCGAAGCAGATAGAAGCCATGCAGATGGTAAGGTGGCATTGATTGGAGCGTTTCTATTTAGGCTGGCAAAAGGTTCCTATGTACTATACTCAATCCAACTATTAGATTGATTGCCGCTAGTTGATGATCGGAAGTGCGATGACGGTTGATCCCAAGATATGAAGGATGCATAAGATGAATAGAGGGATTTGGTTAGGGATAATTTAATGCTTATTTGGGATAACTTATTTTTGAACAATAAGTGTTTATAATTCGTGATTTATGGTATACGAGGTAAGTATGTGAGAGGAGTTTTATCTCGGCTTACGTAATAAGTGCTTATTGACCCCCAATAAGCAATACCAAACACACACTTAGTGTGTTTTGCAATATCTCAAATTATGGTTTGCGCAACCCGAGATAAAACTTCCCACACACATTTACATAAGTCGTAAAAGTTATTAAAAAAAGTTAATTCAAACACACACTTAGTCATTTTAAATTTATATTGTGTTATCTGGTCCTTCTAAATAATTAGGATTTTTAAGATCATTTCCAATAAATATTATTTTATCCAGGTCCTTCTCCCCAATTTTCTATTTCTAGTATAAAAGTTACTTAATAAGTTTGGACAGATTAAGGAAATATTATAAATTGAATAATTATAATAAATGTGACAACATCTTAGTAAAATGCTTCTGTCAGTTTAATAAGTTAATTTGAAAAAAATTGTAAATATAAAAGATAAAATTGATTGAGATTTTATACGTAGGGCAAAATCTAACACCCTCCTTTAAAATACAGCCAACAGTAAATGGTTGTTTCCTTGCATTTCGACGAAACCTACCTCAGCTCTGACCACACCAATCCTTCCATAACTTGGGGTTTGATCTGGTGGCGGCGCCGCCTATCACGTTTTTTTTTGGGGTCAACTCTATCGCGTTTACTTCTTCCACTCTCGAAGTTGTGCCCAATTGTTGTCCCTCTCTCTTTTCTTTTTCATTTTTCTGGATGTTGTGGGCTTGTTTTTCTCTATAACCCTGTGGGCTAACTCCGAGATAATCCTGCGGGTATCAATGTGAATAAATTGACTCTCATAAAAAAAAAAGTTTAAATTTATTAATTTGTAATAAATACTACTGCTAGTAATATAATAATTACTCACTTCCATTCTTATAGACGTGTTTATTTAATTTGATTATATTAAAATAATTAGTTAAATTATCACTCTATACTTAATTATATGTCATATTGTAGGAAAAAAAGTTTGTTCAAAATATAAATCACGAGCAAAGAGGTGTGTGAAAATCAGAAAGCAACAAATTAATAAAGGCAAATATAGAAAATTTTATCAATTGAATCCATTTCATATCTTGGCATGCAAGAATATGGTTTTTTTTTAGTTGCCAAAGTCAGAATATGGTACAAGTAACTTATATTTAGTCAAAAAGTAATAATTGACATGTTATATATTTTTTAAAATATCTTAGTAATATTTGTAGTTTCCTTTTTTCCCTCTATTCTTAATTATTGTTGAGAGAATATTAATTGATGATAAATTTGAAAAGGATTGACCAATATAAAAAATGTGTTTTATATTTAAGATTAAGATTAACCCTAAATGTGTTTAATATTATTTCTGATTTTTAATATAAAACCCAGTTGACTTTTTTATAGAGATTAAAGAAGTTAAATAACTTATTTTAAAATATTTATATTTATAATTTTTCTCTAAATTAATTTGTCTGACCTATAAATTCATATATAATTTAATAATATATAATATATTTTATAATTAAGTAACTTATTTAATTTTCTTAGCATCTGTTTGAATTAATAATAAAAATTATTTTTCCAATATAATTTACTCCCTCCGATCCTAAATATAGGATAAAATTTATAGTGCAATTTACACTACCAACCTTAATCTTATATTTAAAACCGGAGGTAATATAACATAACAGATAAGTTTGTAGTAGAAATTTTGTCTGAACTTAACTTATGTAAACCTAATTTTCCACCGGCAATTCAAGAAGCAGGTCTTTTTAATCACTAAAAAAAAATCAAGTGCGTTTTAATAAGGACACGGAGGAGTATTACGGAACCGAGGGAGTATTATCATTCTAGATTTCTAGTCTATAACTTGCATCTCCCTCCTGTTTTACTCACTCCCGCGGCCATGGAGGCATTATCATTCTCCTCCACCCAGGCGCCTCTTCCTCGTCATGACCGTTTACAGGACTTGGTTGGCAGATCCCTCATTGGCAACGCCAGAAACAATCAATTTGCCAGAAGATGGTCTCGCAAGCCCTTCATAACCGCTACCCTGTTCAAATCGGCGGCGGAGATCACCTCCGTACCTTCTTCGTCTTCGACCCTTACCTCTCGGGAAGATCCGCTTGCCATGACTTCCAAACCCCCTCGTCCCAGGGTATCCCCCGATTCTCTACAATACCCACCGGGTTACCTTGGAGCAGCCCGAGAACGCACCGACTATGATGGCAATGATGGCATAATCAATGCCATGGGCTACTTGACGAATATACTTTCTTCCAAGGTCTATGATGTGGCTGCTGAAACTCCGCTCCAGCTGGCGCCAAAGCTGTCGGAAAGATTGGGTGTCAATGTTTGGCTCAAAAGGGAGGATTTACAGCCCGTATGTTTCAATCTTTGGTTATGTTGGATGGATTTTAGTGTTGTTTACTTTTCATTTTGCAAATTGCGTATCTATACTATATGGGCAATGTACTCCTGCTATACCTCTGGCTCAGATATTGATTTGGTGTGAAATGATTATACTTGATCATGTAGAATTTGCTGCCCATTCCTAAGGTGCATTAAACTTTGTGCAGATAATACTATCATAAAATCCAGCAAGTTCTTATCTCTCTGCATCAGATAGGGAAGCGTTAATGTTGTGTTAAAATGTTAATGAACTTCTCTTACTATTCTAAACTCCCCTCTCTGTGCGTCGTATGCGCCCTTGTGGGCGAGGGAGATGGCGGGGACGGGTTTTCATTTGAGCTTCCTTCGTTGTTGCTAACCTCTGACTTTTAGTTTGTTATTTGTGTTAGAATTAAGTATTTAATGCTTATTATCATTGTACTCAATAGCTCGATCACCTTTCTGTCTTCATATTAAATGGAAAGTGTACGTAGTTCTTGGTTTCTAAAATTATTCCATCCCTAGGTTTTCTCATTTAAGCTCCGAGGAGCTTATAATATGATGGCCAAACTTCCAAAGGAAAAGCTGGAAAAGGGAGTAATCTGCTCATCAGCTGGAAACCATGCCCAAGGTGTGGCATTAGCTGCCAAGAAATTGAATTGCAGTGCTGTGATTGCTATGCCCGTAACCACTCCAGAAATCAAGGTGGATTTTATTATTATTTCTTTTGTGTCGCTGTCTTGTGAGAACAAGTCTAAACGACCAAGTTACATGTCTTGATTTGATCCCCCCACCCTTCTTTAATTTCAGTGGCGATCTGTTGAGAAGCTGGGTGCTACAGTTGTTCTACTTGGGGACTCTTATGATGAGGCGCAAGCATATGCTAAGAAGCGTGCAAAAGACGAGGGTCGAACATTCATACCTCCTTTTGATCATCCAGATGTCATTGTGGGCCAGGGAACAGTTGGGATGGAAATTGTTCGGCAAATAAAGGGTCCAGTGCATGCAATATTTGTGCCTGTGGGAGGTGGTGGTCTGATAGCTGGCATTGCTGCTTTTGTGAAGCGGGTGTCTCCACAGGTTTGCAAGATTCTGTGATTGTTTTCTCTACATTGTATGGCATGCTTTATTGTAAGAGGAGTAACTATTGACTTCTGTTGTACAGGTAAAGATTATTGGAGTAGAACCCACTGATGCAAATGCAATGGCATTGTCACTACATCATGGTCAAAGAGTGATTTTGGACCAGGTAGGAGGATTTGCAGATGGTGTAGCTGTTAAAGAGGTTGGTGAAGAAACTTTTCGCATATGCAAGGATTACATAGATGGCGTAGTTCTTGTAAACCGTGATTCGATTTGTGCCTCAATAAAGGTGAGGTTCTTGTGCTTGTGAGAGCTTGCAATTCGGTGCTTCTTTACTGTGATGAGTTTGAGTTAATTTCCTTATGATTTTTCAGTTTATATTGCTTTCTTTACTTTGCCCACGATCATTTTTTGAGAAATTAATTTTATTTTTATTTAAACTTAGTTCTGAATTCTTGAATTAATTAGATCCTTTTTTTGGTGGAAAAATTGTGTAGATCTTATTGTTCTGATGCAAAGTCGTTGATGTGATATTATCAAAATCTTCTTGATAGCTCTTGCATAGGGTTATGAAGTTGGAGTTTCTTTTTTCTTAAAGGAGCTTAACTTATGAGTTGCTTGATATTGTCAAGTTTCTAATGGGTAGTTGTGAGGTATATTGCATGCATATTACAGCCAGAATAAGTTTTGTCAAATTATTCGTTACTTTTGAGTCGTTAAAGGACAATCCTAGTCCTTTTCAAGTGCATTGTGTCAGTGATGTTTTTGTTGTTCAACCCCTCCCTAGCCCCAGTTGAGGTTCGGGAAAGAGATTGAAAGAGTAGTGGAAATGGTAGCAAAAATATGTTTCTATGTAATACCAGATGCATTAGCCTAGCAGTTATCAAATTTAATCACAGGGTGAACAGGGGGGCATTGCTTTTTTTTTTTTTTTTTTTTGTAAATAATGCTTCAGTTATGTGATCTCAGCCTTTTATATTGGTATGCTTTAAAGGTTGTATGCTCTGTCATTGGCATTGATTCTTTCTTGGTACAGAGCTTGTTCTTACTGGTCCATATGTAATTTTTTGTTGCTTCTGTGGTACCTAATTTCCCTCATTGGGTTGCATTGTGCATTTGGAATCCATGGCAATCACATCACATGATTTATTAAGATCTTACAATAGTAGAACTTGTTGCAGGACATGTTTGAGGAGAAAAGAAGCATATTAGAACCAGCAGGTGCTCTTGCCCTTGCTGGAGCAGAGGCATACTGTAAATATTATGGTCTCAAGGGGGAAAATATTGTAGCAATAACCAGTGGGGCAAACATGAATTTTGACAAGCTGAGGGTGGTGACTGAACTTGCTAATGTTGGTCGAAAGCAAGAGGCCTTGCTAGCAACTATTTTGCCGGAGGAACCTGGCAGTTTCAAGCAGTTTTGTCAATTGGTATGTCTATACTGCTTTAACTGAAAATTCTTGTGGTTTTGTCGATTGGTATATTTATACTGCCTTGACTGAGAATTCTGAGTCTGATAAACTTTGGCCCTGGCAGGTGGGGCAGATGAATATTACAGAATTCAAGTACAGATATTCTGATAACAAAGCTGTTGTCTTGTACAGGTAAGCTTAGTGACCCGGAAGCCTAGATATTTTTTTTTATCATTTATATTAATTTGAAGGACATTATCTGTTGAAAGCTTTCAAGGAATACCTATCCTTTGAAATTGTGTGTAGTGTTGGGGTTCATACGGTTAAGGAACTAAGAGCAATGCAGGAGAGGATGGAATCTTCTCAGCTTAAAACTTATAATCTTACGGAGAGTGACTTGGTGAAAGATCACTTGCGATATCTGGTAAGTTTTATTGCCCAAATTTCTTTCTTAGATTAATATGTTTTATCTTATTTTACCATTTTCTCAAGATTATTACCAAATATCAAATTCTGTAAACATACTCCCTAAGCTTCTTGTTTCTGTTCAACCTTCTCGGACACAATACCATTGTTGAAAAGTTGTTAGACCACATGACTAGGAGCTGCTCTATGCCCATGGGAAATCTTGTTATTCTTACACTAGTCTCGTTAAGGTTGTGACGAGTGTGTGATAGTATAATGTCTCAAATGGTGGTGAAGCTACAAGTCAATAATTTTAATTTACAGCTAACAACACTAATTGATGTTGTTGGTGTGCATTGTGGTGCCATGTTGACTTTGTTTTGATGACATGTCAGATGGGAGGTCGATCAAATGTTGAGAATGAGGTTCTTTGTCGATTCGTCTTTCCAGAAAGACCTGGTGCTCTGATGAAATTCTTGGATTCTTTCAGTCCACGTTGGAATATTAGTTTATTCCATTATCGAGGGCAGGTGAGGAGTTAAAAGTTGGCTATTTGTTCTGTCAAAATCTAAAGGAAGAGATATTTTACGTCTTAAATCAGTGGGGGGCTAATTTCATATCCTTATACTTACTCTCCAACAGGGTGAAACTGGCGCAAATGTATTGGTGGGAATACAGGTACCAAAAAATGAGATGGTAGAATTCCATGACCGTGCCGACAGACTTGGATATGATTATACTGTAGTCAACAACGATGATGACTTTCAGCTTCTAATGCACTGAGGATTGCGGCCTGCACTCTGGTTTATTAGCTTTTTCCTTGGCAGAAGCTCATGCCATAGTCGCAATACAAAGAGAGGGATGAGTGGAAAAGAGAAGGCCTCAAGGCACGCGTCCCCGGTTGAGAAGAGCAGTTAGTGGTTTCTTCCTATTATGTTTGTTTGTTACTTCATTTAGAACATATTTATATAATTTGCGTAGATTGAGGAAATTAAAATAAATTACTTAGTTATAATATACGTGACATGGTATCTCTAAAATATATATGTGTACCATTAGATTATATTTCAGTTCATAAATTAGACAAATTAATTTGTAAAAAATGATAAGTATGTGAGATAAAATGACAAAAAGAAAGTCTTGTATTTAGGATTAAAATCTACTCTCAAATTAAATCGTATATTTAGGATCAAAGGAGTAACTAACTAAACCTAAACTTTGGGTAGACCAAAAACAAATAATCAAAACAGCATGTACAATTATAGTAAGAAAAAAATATTCAATCTTACAAGTTTATGGCATATGTATTATAGGTCATTAACTACACTCAATTGAATCATTATTGAGTTGGTGCATGTTCCTATGATTTAGGAGATCAAAGATGACATTGGTGATGTTCCTATGGATAAGAACAATTGTTGATCCAGCAAAATGAAAAACGATTCAGTCGTAACTATGAGTGCAATAAGTGATTGTATCTCTAATCTATTGTGATGACAGTATATGATTTGGTAAAATATTAGGGAAATGAGTACCTCTTGAATAAAACAGTCCTGTAGAACTGAATAAGCATAACATTAACTTTATCACTTCATCTCATGAATGTCTTGTGCCCGTCGTATGAAATGTTATCGAAGAAAACGCACTTAACAGTATTATCCCTGACACACACACACAACATTTAGCACATACATCAGAAGAAACATAAGCAGCAACATCAAAAAATTCATTTGAAAATGTATTTTCATTGGTTCCAATTTTTTGTGTTAGACGCATGTATCTTCTTATTAGAGGTAATTGTGTGCGTGATACTGTTAGAAATTAAATGTGAGCATATTTCTTAGAAAATCTTGGTTCATCATGTTTTGAGGGATTAGCCTCTTTCTTACCTAAAACAGCGGGAAAAAAAAACGAACTCCTTTCTCTGTTTTTTTTAACACAAACTCCTTTTCCCTTTTATTCCTCCCTTTTTTAAGAGAGAGCTTTGGGTCGTGGGTTCTCTCACATTCTTCACTGGTCCTTACTCGGCCTAGAGTTGTTGCAGCCTCGCATTTACCAACACGTGTGTGAGAAAAAAATTAAAAATAGATTAAATTATAATAAGAATATTTAATTATAGGAACCCGTTGTTATTGAGGTTCTGAGTCAAGAGACCACATCAATTGATAAAAACCCTGGAGTCTTTGGGAGGTCGGTCACGATTCAAACACGTGCTTTGTGTGTGTATGGAGGAGAGCTTGTGTGCTAAATATTTGTAAGTTTAATATGTAAGATTATTAAATTCGGACTGGCTACTAAACCTGTTTGGGTAATAGATTGAGGGTCAGTGGAACATATCGGAGTCAAACCGGAGCTAGCCCGGGATCAGACCGGTGAGGAAGTGAACTTGAATGATAATATTTTTTAAAATAGTTTTGGAATTTAAGAATTTTCAAGGATAAAATGATAATATTTTTGAGTGATTCTTTTTGCATTAACAAGTAGACATCTCAAGTTTTCTATAGATTTTTTATCATGTTGGCAAATTTTTTTTTTAATTTATAATTTTTGAAAATATATAAAATTAGATACACATTTCTTAAGTTAGGAAATTCTGAATAAACACTGAACTGATCGGATCAGACTGATTAGGTGATCGTTTCATCGAACCATCCAGTTTTAATAACCATGTTAATTTGACCCGTATAAAAGAAAATGAAGGAAGCAACAACAATTCCCTTTATGTAAACCCATAAAATATAATAAATCTGATTTTTTTTTTGTCAGAAAATAATAAATCTGTTAAAGCCAAAGAATATCTAATAAATCTCATTGAGGGTGACCCTCAAAAATTTTGCATCCATATCCCTCCATTTTTTCACTTGTTTTTTTTTTTTTTTAAAATTTTGTTCCTATCTTCCGCTGGGATTCGTAATGATTCAACTTAATCAGTCGGTTTGTATTAAAAACAAAAACTTGCATCCGTCAGCGCTCCACAAAACAAGCCTGCCCAGCCTGTGGCCTGTATTTCAAGTTTCCCATAACCGTACAATAATTTATGGGAAAGTTTCAGTCAACCTTATTGAAGAGATTTTATTTCAGCTAACTTCAAATAAAAAAACTGAAGCTTCAATGTAACCCCCTTGATCAAAATAAAATTATGTTTTCTTGGTGGAAAGATAATAGGGAGAATTGGGAATAAATACCTTTTTAGTAAATTAATTGTTGAATGCTATCAAGTGTGCAAGCCATCTTCCATGTGTGCAAAAGAATTTTCATTGTGTGTAAATACTTTTCCGTGTGTGCACAAATCTTCTATATAAATGTGCAAACTATCTTCTGTTGTATGTAAAATATTTTTCGTTGTGCGCAAAATATTTTCCATTAAAGTGCAACCGATCTTTCGTGATAGCATTCAGCAATTAATTTGCTCCAAAGGTATTTTTGGGCGATTTTCCCAAGATAATAATGTCTTTGCTTTATTTATCTTGTAAATCAACTTATTTGTCTTGTGTCCTTTATTTATCTTATGAATGGCTAAAATGTTTTTAATTCTTTGGGTTCTTTTGAATCCTTTATTTATCCTGTAAGTGTTCTTCTTTATCTTGTAAATGATCAAAATATTCTTGTTAACTCCCTAGTTTCTTTTAAATCCCTTTATTTATCTAGTAAATTCTCTCATTTGTCTTATAAATGCTCTTATGAAAAAATAAAGAAAGGTCATGATTGTCTTTTCATCCACAAAACTTAATTTCATTTTGACCTCGGTGGACGATTAAATTTCAGAATTTTTTAAGGATTGACTGAAATAAAATCACTTATGGAGCCAACTGAAATTTCCCATAATTTATTGTATAATTACCTACTACAACTCCATCATCAACACACACACACACACAGGACAGAGGAAAAGGCAAGTAAACAACATTAGAGAAGTTGACTTCCCAATGTTAATATAAACCAGTAATATAGTATCGAGATGTATAGTTCACATAGAAGAACAAATCTCCATCATTATTGATCCGTACCGCCAGCGTAGCCGAAAAGGTATGAATCTTTGAGCAGTGCCTAACTCTCTAAAACATGAAACAAATGGCTGTGTTTCCTCTAGCTAGTGCTCTCTGACATTGTTGATGATCTGTACTTGAAGGAATTGGCCCAGAACAGATAATGCAGAAAGTTCAATCCACTGAGTACACACATGAGCCAGTAAAACCTTTCAAGGTGATAACTATTCAGGTTGCTACCAGAGAGCCAAGGCACAGTTCCAAAGGCACCAGTAAGCCTATTCACAATTGAAACAAGAACTGTGCTCAGAAAATATCCCATGGCCAGTGAGGCCCATGACAGAGCTGTGGCTACAGATCTCATGCTCAGTGGTGCTTCTGTGAAGAAAAATTCCATCATACCAGCCAAAGTGAACAAATCTGCTGAACCAAGAAATGAGTACTGTAAAGCCACCCAAAGAAATGTGATTGGTAGAGGTTTGGCTGAATCCAACAAACCATGTTTGTATGCAACTTTCTTTCTCTTCATTTCCACTAAAGCTGCCACAGCCATGGCCACAATAGAGAGGAACAACCCTGTCCCAATTCTTTTTAAATGAGTGATACCACTTTCTGTTTTGGTTATTTTTCTAGCAAATGGAACAATAATATGGTTATATAGTGGTGCAAGGATCATAATGAAGATGACTGGGAAAACAGGCAGAGAAGCTGGTGGGACCTTGAAGGAGCCAAGCCTAGTGTCCATAGTGGCAGACTGTTGTACTGAGAAAGTGGAGAGCTGAGCAAGGCAACAATTTAGCATTATGGTGGACATAAATATTGGAAGAATTTTTATTACTATCTTCACTTCTTCCACTTCCTTTGCTTTGCATTCAAGCTTTGCATGAACTGGCTCCATCGCTGCTCCATTAAGAAACTTGAGACTTTCTGTCAAACTCTGACTTTGGTCTTTCACCTTCTTTTTATTGTTACTCTCTTCTTCCTCGACAATTTCAGTTGCATCAGATGGACTTGTCGCCATACTTATTATTGCATTAGTTGAATTCTTAGCTCTGCATTTGTTGATAATTGCAGCTGTAACAACCTGCAAGCAAATATAAAGTTGCTCCTTTAGCTTTCTTTCAAAATTCAACTTCACTCACATACAAAAAAAACAAATATATACCACTCTGATTTTATTTATAAGTCCATCTTAAGAAAAAATTTTGATCCTTATTATAAGTTTACTTTTAGAATAATAAATGAGATTTTTATAATTTTTCCCCTATTAAAAGTGGAGAGAGAAGGGGGTGAAAAACACCCATTCATAAATAAGGGCACTCTTTTAGCCTTTTTTTTCAAAATTCACCCCCCACACACAAATATTTGTGTATACATTTCCTCTAATCCTTAATATAAGATATATTTAGATAGTTGATCTTGGTCTTAAATTGAAGAATATCCTACATAAATATAAGACATATTTTTTATATTTGTCAATATCTTCCTAATTTATTTTTATTGATGCTCTCTCAATAATAATCAAGGAGGAAACAGAATAAGGGAATTAAGAAAGATGATTAAGGTATTTTAGAAAATATATACCATATGAACTAACAAAACTAACTTAATTTAATTAAATTAAGTAAATAGGTCTTATATTTAGGAATAGAGGGAATATATAAATATAGAGGAAATCACTAGAAGCTCCCAAGGTAGGAATGTAATAACCAAAAGATCTTACAACAAATGAATAATATGGATATATTGTCATTTCCTTAACTGGAATTTATCGTTGCTTACTGCTCATTTATTGTTGTAGGACTTTTTAGTTATTACATTCTTTCAGGGTGATTTTCTCATATATGTGTGTGTGTGTGTGTATGTGTGTGTGTGTGTGTTGTGGTATACCAGAACATACCTTGAATACAGTGGTGATGGGACTTCCAGTAGGAAGTTTGGTCCTGTAAGTGCCAGATCCAAGGAGAAAAACTGGGATGGAGACCAGAATTGATGCAGTTGCAATCCCTAAACCCCATTGCCAGCCTTTGTTGTCTTCAATCCAGACCACAAAAGTTACTGCAATTAATGCTCCAAATGACAGGCTAAACACAAAGTAATTGAAGAATGTAGATCTTTGCTTCCTTCCCTCTGAATTAGCTTCATCAAATTGTTGAGCCCCATGAGGAGGAAGTGAACCTTTTATTCCTCCCACACCTAATGCCACCAGATAAAGGCCTGTAAATAGCATCGCTGCTTTCTCGTCATGAGCTTCCTGGCATCGGCTTTTGCCGTGTCCCTCAACACAGTTTGGTGGTTTGAGTGATGGTATATGAGCTTGTATTGTCAGTATTAATAAACCCTATTTCAAATTAAAAAAAAAACAAAAATATATATTACAATACTTACAGGAAAATTTACTAGTTACTGGCATCATATTATTGCAGAATACACTTTCATATTGGAAGAAAACTTAGTTCGACTTCAGATAAGTATAAAAGATGATTTTAACAATATTTCAACTCAAAGCAACAGTTCAATAAATCATGACCATTATATTATGTGATAATCGGAGATATATTTTAAGATTGATTGTCAAAATAATGTATCAGTGAACAACCTATATTAGAAATGATCATGACTTGATACTACTTCTGGTTAAAAATTTTATCCTATATTTAAGATCAGAGGTAGTATAAGCTAGCTTTATGATGCATTTGACTACGATAGCTTTTTGTTTTGGTTTCATTTCTTCTTCAGTCATTTTTCGTCTTAACTTGTGGGTTGGTTAGGGGATGAAGAAGGTCATCAACATGTGGGACTATCTTATAGTACCATGCGTTCAGTTGTCCTTATATTGACCATGTGGTGTTCACGTGCCTACCATGATGTTACGTCTTTTGTTTCTCCCTTCCAAAATTATCCTTTAAAAAGTTAATGTGGCGATTATATTCTTTCTCCTAGATCAGATAAATGAACAGCCTAGAAGCACCACCTATACCGGTTAACTGCCTTGTACTAGTTCTGTCTACTTTCGGTTATCTGTAACTATTACAGTGTATGCCGTAGAAAATTTGAAATTAGCTTTTCTTCTCCTTTCTAGTTTATTATATTTAGAGTGTGTTTGAATTAATTTTTTAAGACAGACGTTAGAGAACGTCGAAATTCTAAAAAAAACAAAAAAAAAAAAAGATGTGAGAGAGAGAGTGGCGCGGGGCCCATAAATATAAAAAGGACCAATGAGAGAAAGAGAGGGGATAGAGCCCACATAATGAAAACAGGAAAAAAAAAAAAAAAAATTCACATGAAACCAAGATTTCACTATAAAAAGGGCTTTTGAGAAAATAACGAGTGTTTGGGTGTTTTTATGTAAAACCATGGTTGTGTTAAAAACACTTTTTGTCTCCTTATCCAAACACACACTTATACTTGGACTAAATCCAAGAAAATTTTCATAAGTAAATAATAGTGTATTATAGTTTAGGGTTAAGGAGCAAATTTATTAAAAAAGTTTTAACGAAGGAGGGTTTGACACAATGATTTTTTAAAAGGGGAAAAAATACACATAAGGAATTAAAAGTGGAGCATTCACCAGCATGAAACCGTTAAATTTAACCTAACACCGTTAGGGGTTTTATTCTCTTATAATTTAACGCCATTAGGTCAAATTTAACGGTTTTGTGCTGGATGCTCCACTTTTAATTCCTTATATGTATTTTTACCCCTTTTAAAACATAATTGTGCTACGTGTTCCTTTCTTAAAACCTTGTTGGTAAATTTACTTCTTAACCCTATAGTTTAATCTAGCGATGGACTTGTACCATGAACTCAATTGCAGCGCTTATCAGATAGATGGAGAAGGTAGTCAGATAGGAATCTGCGAAGAAACCACCAAGAACAGCAAGTAGGAAGGCTGTTCCCATGAAGTTGGTGACAATGTTGGCAGACTTGGATGGCGAGAAGTGCATAAACTCTGTCAAATACAAAACAAGGTTGCTTGCATTGGCCAGATATGCCAGGTTTTCCAGTACTTCCACAACTGCATGTAATTTCCAATGTGTAAAAATTAGATACAGATACACACTTATATATATATATAGCACCTTTTGTGGGAAAAAGAAAGATAAAAAGAATCATGTGTAGCTAATAGATATCTCAATTTTCCATGCACTTTTTAATGACCAAATACTTTATAGTCAACAAATTAAATAAGATCGAGAAACATAAAATATGGACTTATTATTAGAATGCACAAACCTAAAACGAAGGAGGCAGCCCGCATGTCACCGTGGCGTCCTCTCAAGGCAGGCCTGTTTTTCCAATCTACGTAACCTTCCCAAACGTTGGACCGAGCTTCAATATCCTATCACAGTTTCTCAGTGCGTTTAGAACAAAGTGATAGTGCTTAATTAGAACCTAAGATATATACAAGGGAAAGTGGAAACTATATGAAGTTTAAATCTTTACCATGATATAAACTTCTCGATCGTCTCCTCTTTATTATTTTACTCTGAATTTGGTTGCAGCAGCGGTGGGGGATGCTTGAGGTATATAACACTACCAGATCCAGAAATAATGCTTCTGTTCTGGTGGAAATTAAAGTGATAAACATCATTGTATTTATAAGCTCAAGAAATGGGGTTTCCCACAGAAAAGGAAAGATCTAGACTTCGTGAAAGCGACCATTTACTCTCTCTCTCTCTCTATATATATATATATAATCTCTTTAGTTTTTACCTTACATTGAAGTGGACAGTTTCTACTGCTGTCATTGTCCTTGTTGGTTGTTGTCCATTTCAATGGGAGAGGGGAGAGTTGAGAAAGAAGATAATGTAGGAACCAAATCCCTTTTTGTGTATGCACCTTGTGTCTTAGGTCAGCCTCTTGTCACGGGGAACTTTACGGGCCCAGACTAATCCCAATTTGAGATATGACAGGACCATATTTTCAGGTGGCATCCCTAACACCTAACGTTGCTGCATTTTCAAGTCTTGAACTCGAGACCCTTGATTAAGCTAAAACAACCCTTTGTCAGTGATCTAAGTGTTCGGTAGTCAGGAACCAAATCTTTCACCAATATGTCTTTTAATGTTCATATCTTCCAATTAATTAATTAATTAAATTCCTCTCTTTGTATTGTTTTGTTGCTTTATGATAGGACATGATTTCGATATATGGAAAAGCTAATCATGACAGTTAAATGAAATTAGTTTAAAATGAGCAGCATGTAAATTAAGCCGGTGTTTGCGGATGATATTGTTCCAGGAGAAAGATGTTTTGCGTATTGGGAATTAAAGGTGGCGTTAGATTATTGCATGAACAAAACCATGCAGTGTTAGATTGGTTCACCATGCTTATCAGGGGAATATGGATATGATGAAGGCATCAGAAAGATGAGACACAAATTTAAAAGAAGCAAGTGGGCAAATTGATAGAAGTCATAATTATATGATGCTGAGCGTGAACAAAAAGTTATAAAGAAGCTTTTCAAGTATGTCCCACCAATAGAGTGGTAAATCCACTGTGACTTAATGCTAATATTGACAGATCAATGCTTTGTCCTCTACGCTATCTTCCTCTCTTAACCATCCTACATCCATTTTTTCCTAACCTACAGAGATTTAGATAATTTTTTCGACATCTTTAAAACACAATCATAAAAATTCTTAATACACAAATTAGATATCAAGACTTGCGATTTGTAGCCATCAGAGCATTTATGAGCTCAAATGGTCATGTGAGGTTTGTCTCTTTTGAGGGTGTCTGATGAGAGCTATAAGCTTGAATGAGACCTACGGATTGAAACTTCTCTATAGGGTCATTTGAGTAGGAACCCTATTGGCCACTCTATGGTATTCCAATTCCCTTCAAGCAAGAGTAACAAGCAAACATAAAAACATGAGTCCCATATCCTTGATCTTAAAAACATGTGGTTGTGGATAAAGCAAAGAAATATATGCTACGTGGATTATTTTTATTATTATTATTATGGATCTTCATCAAGATCTCTCCAAGTTGGGTGGCCAGGTGCATCCAAGTGATGGGCCTCACCACTCCTATTCCCACCATGTACTCTATTCATTGGAACTATGTAGTGTATATGTAACGCATGGTCCTCTTATAGTAGGAAGCTAAGTTATTAGATCGTAGACAAGCATTAATATTTTGACCCCAATAAAACGGAGGACTTTGTGGAAGATAGAAGAACACGGCAAGGGATGAATAGCCTAGAGAACTGTTTGTGTTTCTAGAGCTATGCCGGTGTCCGTATCAGTGTCTCTCACTTTCACAGTATACCCTCTTGTGGATATAATTATAAGCTGGTTTAACGAGAAAGTTAAATAATATTACCTCCGGTCCTAAATATAGGATATAATTTGTAGCGCAAATTGCGCTACAAATTACGTCCTATATTTAGGACCGGAGGGAGTACTATCTCCAGTCTTAGATATAAGACAAAATTGATTTTTTTCAGAGAGATTAAGGAAGCTGAATGAATTACTTAATCATATAATATGTTATGTATCCTTAGATCATATATTAATTTATTAGTTAAACTAATTATTTTGAAGAAAAAAATATAAATATAAATATAAATACTCTAAAGTAATTTAATTAATTTTCTTAATTTCTCTAAAAAAATCAATTTTATTTTATAATTAGGATTGGAGGGAGTACTATTATAATTATATCTATATCTATCTGTTAGGCAGAGTCAATTCCGTCGGGTATCAAACAAGAGCCGATCTTTTAGGTTGTGAAAATGATTAAGAACCAATCGTTGGTCTTGAAGGAATTGTAGCTCTCAGAATCACAAGGACGGGTTATTATTATACCCCGCTACTGTAGAGAACCCTTTCGCTCAGGTCAGGAATATATACTCACTACAATATATTAGAATATGGGCTTAGAGGCCATTCTTTGAACGTATTGTGCCAATAATTTCGACCTTTTGAGGTCCCAAAATATTGGCACCTTCGTTTTTCTCCAACTTGTCATTCGTCTGCTGGAGAATTATTCAACAAATTATACGAGCATATGCTTTAAAAAAATCGCTTGTGACGTTAACTAATACTTTTTTTTAATATAAGAAATATTTAATAAGTTAATCTTGATCCTAAATATAAGACACAATTTTCATATTTATCAGTTTTTTTTTTCTAATCTACCCCTATTAATACTCCCTCAACAATAATCAAGGAGGAAGGAATGAGGGAAATAAGGAAGTGAATAGGGTGTTTTAGAAAATACATGTCATATTAAATAACTTGACTAACTTCTTTAATCTAAACAAATTAAATAAATATGTTTTATATATGGAGCAGAGTAATAATCTACATGTCCTAAATAAGAACTTCTGGCAGTACGTAATATTAGCTCATGCTGGACAAAAATGGAAAAATGGGACTTCATGAAGAAATAAATAAACCCCCCCAAACTGAATTACAAAGTAGTCTTTTAGTCATTTTTATAAGGAATATTCTTTCTCATATGAGCGATTTTTATAAAGAATAAATTCCTTTTATCTGAAATTTTAAGCTATTCTTTTCATTTTTGACTTCGTTAAATATAAGTCACTCATTATCTCTTTTCTATACATTCACTCATTATCTCTTCTAAATCTTATTTATAAATAAGGATATAATTGGAGTGAGAAGTATATGTTGTATACATTTATTTCGTTTAACTAATATTTTAAACCGTCTTATTTTAATGATTGGTACTTATGAAAAGGACCGGTGAGAGTAACAAAAAGTGGGATCTGTTAAATATAGAAGTGAGAAGTGACCACAATGGATGGGTATCAATCTACACTGGTTCCGCAATTTCTTCAGCTTAAAGCTAGTTTAAAGTAGAAGTTTTGTATCATCATCAATTAAGAGTGTAGCACCGACCACACAAGCTCGATGGTTTCTGTCTTGCATATAAGTAGTAATGATTCTGACTTGTGAGTTGCTTATTATTTCTATTCTTTGATTCCTGAAAACATATAATGGAGGTAACTGGTGAGAGGTGCTGATTCTGCAGAAACTAACCAATGAAATATGAAAGGCAAAGAGTGGTACTGGGATAATATGGATGGATCTGTGAAGGGATATGCTTGTCTGAGACGTCAGAGTTGTCAGATTCAGAAAGAGAAAGGTGATAGAGAGAGAGAGAGAGATTTAATTTGTGGAAGAAGGTGATTCGATGAAGGTATTTTCATGCAGTGTTTGGTAGAGCATTGAGGTGGAAAGTTGAGGGAGGAATTAAAAAAGACTACTAGTACTAACCATTCTGTGAACATCTTCTTCATCATGATCATATATATATATATGCGATTCCTTCCACTTAGAGTGGCTTTCACTGTTGGAATGTCTCCTGATATCTGAGTCGTCAATATATATATATATATATATCTCCCTGTGGCTTCCTTATCTCTTAATATTTATCTTAAAAATCAAATCAAGAATTTACTTGTGGTGGTGGTGTGGTATGACTTATTTTCTATTCATGAGAGTGAGAGACACCTGATCATTTTATGTTTATTTAAGTAATTTTTTGGTGTATAGCAAAAACTTGTTATAGTGAACCAGCATAGAAACTTTGTTTGAAGTGTAACATTTCCATATCAAAGGTTTAAAATTGCTATCAACTTCGTCTCAAATGTTTTTTAAATTAATTTTTTACATATTTAAGAAATTATTCCATGTTATTTTAAATGTTACATGTGCATACCATAATTTTTTTATTATAGATATTGTTAATTTTGATTTTGAACCGGGTCTAGGTTCTCTCAAAATTATTTATCTTATTTTCTTTTCAAAATCCCTTCTTCACCCTCAGGTTAAAAAAAAAAAAGATGGTTTAGATTTCATATTTTATAAAATTTTATTTTAAATATAAATAAATAAATTTAAGCTTTTAAAATATGATCTACACAATTTATAATTGCAATACAAACAAATTTTTTTTAAAAATAAAATTATAAAATACTTTAATAATAGTTTTAAAAAATATAAAATTCGAACCATTCATTATTTAATCTAAGGGTGAAGATGAGATTCTGAGAAAAAAATGAGATAAAAGATTATGAGAGTATAATCTTTTTTTTAAACCAAGGTCTTTAAATTGGGAAAATCCCTTAAAAATACCACCGAATTAGCGAAATCCCAGTTTAATGCTGTGTCAGTACTGATGAACAGTGCTCGGGGTGCGAAAAGACGATTTTTCCCTTCAGCTTTCCCTCTCCCTACTTCAGAATAACAACACGAAACTCTTAATTAACAATTTTTAATTCTTGATTAACAATTCCAGTTTTTTCTTGCTATACTTGTGTCATTCCACTCTTGTTAGATACATATACTACTTATAATTAATTAAAAATATAAATATTTTTTCCCAAAACAATATAAATCTTACTACAACTTAGATATTTCTTTTTATTTTTGAAGTCAGATCTGATAATACCCACGGAATTATTATCATTTAAAACAAATGATGTAGTATTTTTTTGAAAGCTGACTTGGTTAGTTATGGCCCAAATGTCTTAGGCCTGAAAAACAGTGATGTATTGTTGTCCTTGCAAAAACACTAATGGCTCAAATTTGGAACCTCCTGAATGTTATTGGCAGCCCAATGCATTTTCTTTTCGTTCTAGAGATAACAATTCTGAATGAAACCCAACCACACCCAAAAAAAAAAAAAACTTTGTACCAGTAATTTTTTAAGGGTCTTTTTTATTCGTATTAATTATTTTTTACAACACATGATATGATACATATATTCTATTATTAAATATAAGAAAAAATTGGCTCTTTTTTATATTAAAGAAGTTATTTAATCTTATATATTATTAAATTATATATCAGTTTATATGTAGACAAAATAGTTTAGAGACAAAAAATAAATAAAAATATTTTAAAGTAATTTAATTAACTTCTTTAACATATTCAAAAAATTCAATTATGTCTTATATTTAGGGTTGGATAGAGTATTTTATTTTAAAAAAATTACACTCAAATCTTAAGAAAAAAGGTCAATAAAAAAGTGGTCCTTTGAAATTATAAAAAAAAATAATCCTATAAAATCATCCATATCCATTTATAAAATTGTCAATAACCCGATGATGACTGTACCATTCTGACTTCAGTATAATTTTTCCTTTTATTTTAGAAACCCCTACTGGAGGCTTCCCTCAACCTTCAGGAACTCGCTCGGCTTCCGTCCACCTTCAGATCCTCACCCGTTATAAACTCCGAGTCGTTCGAAGCCAGAAACAGCACCGCCTTCGCCACCATCTCCGCCGTGAGCTCCACCCCCTCCATCCTGGCACTTTTTCGACAGAACTCTCTCGCCTGCTCTGAGCTCATTTCTAGCGACTTACACAACAATGGCGTCGCTAACCCCGTCGGTGACACGCTGTTCACCCTTATCCCACGCTCCGCCAGCTGCACACTCGCCGCCCGCATCAGCCCCACCACAGCATGCTTCGACATGACGTAGTCTGTTGCAATCGGAAACCCGTGCTACCGGCCACGCTTGCCGTGCACACTATGCTCCCTCTCACGCGCTTCTCCAACATGGCACGAGCAGCGTGCTTTACACACGCCGCCATCCCGCGGACGTTGACCTCAAATAAGCCGTCCATTCCAGAGAAGTTAAGGTCAATAAGGGTCTGTTTGGAGGAGCTCGCTACACCAGCGTTGCTGAACATGATGTCGAGGTGTCCATAAATGTTGACCGTCGATTCCACGAGGTGTTTGACTTGGTCCTCGTCGGCCACGTCACAGTGGACGTAGCAGCACTTATCGGTTCCGATGGACACCGCCACCTGGTTTCCCAGCTCGTCTTGAATGTCTGCAATCACCACCATACGTGCACCCTCATTGGCAAATACACGCGCCGTCGCTTCTCCAATTCCACTAGCTCCGCCCGTCACGATGGCTACTTTTCCGACTAATTTATGGTTGTTGATGGGGTGACTTGATGAAGATTCTGGGGCAACCGCCATGTTCTTGGAGGAAATTTTACAAAACGATGATGATAAGCACTAAAGAGGCGATGTTAAGTGATGATCTCCGGGAATTAGAATTTATAGAAGGTGTCAATAGTATTATATGATACTGATCTGTCCTTATTTCCTCCAATATGATACTGCACTCTCTTTTTAATATTACAGCCATTGTTTTCAAGATTGAAACGGCAGAACAATGTTGACTAATGCTTAAAAACTCACCCATGTGGACTCATTTGATTATTTTATATTATTTGGCTTATTATTATTTAATCTATTTCTTGTTGCTTAAGACAATCAATTATCAAATTCCCGTCACATCTGAATCATATCCGACTTTCCTATTTTTATATATTTGTTATTATATTCAGCTTATTTTCTATTGAATTATTGTTCTTGGTCCCCAAGTCACTGTCCTTATTGATCAATAAAATTAGGTCGGTTTTGGTCCCATCTATTTTTTGTTTTTCGTCTCTCTACTCCAACAAACAAGTGCATGGTTTCAATTATCAAATTTCATTCATTGGTCATCGTGAAAATTGGTCGCAAGAAGATTGAGGTAATTAATCTAGCTAATCTTTATGTGACCATAGCTATGACCAGGCACGTATACGCGTTCTGGTTGTGATTTTGTCAATTCCAGCAACATATAGGGGTTAGAAAAATAAAACTGACAAACTATTATCGGATGAAAAAACACAAATAGAATAATCAGGGACCGAAATATAGGGGAAATGATTGTCTTTATTGATTTTTCTCTCTATTTACTCTCTCCATTGAGTGTATCTACCATGAAATCAATTTTCAATGATTGAGATTTATCATGATAGATTTTTATTATAATGTTACTCTTTATATATTATTAAATCTCAACCATTGAAAGTTGATCTAATGGTAGATACACTCAATAAAGGATAAATGAAGAGGAAAATAAATGGAGACAGCCATATCCCGGATATATAGTGGGGGAGAATGATAGTTATGTCCAAATTAAGAAGCAAATTAATACTCCTTCTGGTCCTATTTATAAGCAATTTTCTTATTGATTGCTCAAAACGAACTGGTAGTTAAAAGCAATAAGTGTGTCAAAAATTCCATATTTTTTTCATATATGCCCCTATTTATGAAAAGAGTATAGGAGAGAGAATAGATAAAAAGTATGAGAGATAATGAATATAAGATATGAAAGAGAATGAACATTTAATAAGGGTAAAATAGAAAAAAGAAGTTTATATTTTCAAACAAAAAGTGAAAATTGCTTATAAAAGAGATTAGTCCTATAGGTCCGGGGGGAGTAATAGCTAACGGTACTTTGTTGGTACCAATAAGGCATTAACAAGTCTTAAACTTTCCACAGAATAATCAAGAAATATCTTAAATTAGTGTGATGATAGTCAGAAGACGGTGAAGAAAGAAAAAGTAGGATGCATGCATAAATGATTTCTGGCATATGATACTTGAGGGGAAAGAAAGCATACAAACCATGAAGAAACAGATAATAACGAAGCCCTAGCTCAAAATACAGTCTTTACTCGAAAGCAGAAAAACACTGTGGGCCCACCACCAGGTGAAGAATCAGATTCAAGAAAAAGAGCACTTTGACCTAGAGTTGGTTTAATAACGTAAGTTCCTACTAGATCCCTTTTATCTTAAGTTTAAGTATTAAAGAAGACACTTATGTTGAAAGGGACAGTTACAAACCCAATATATATATATATAAAGAGAGCTTTGCATGTCATAAACTAGTAAAGCTTCCATCGATCTTGAGGTCATGACCGGTGATAAACTTCGAATCGCTAGAAGCAAGAAACAACATCGAGTTAGCTACCTGTTTAGGCTTGAGCGCTATGCCCTCCAACCTCGCGTATTTCTTATAACGTTGTCTTAAATCCTCCTCGCTAATTCCAAGTGCCCTGAACGCCAATCACGTCACCAGTCCATTTGGTGACTCGCTGTTCACCCTAATCCCATGCACCGTTAGCTGCACACTTGCTGCTCCCATTAGTTCCACCACCGCGTGCTTTGACATGCAGTAATCAATCTCAATCCAACTCTTACTATTGTGCTACACGTCAAGATATTCGTGCGTACTATGCTCCGCCTCACGTGCTTCTCCACATCACCAAAGCTACGGGCATTACACGAGCAACCATCCAGTGGATGTTGATCGCAAATAATATCTCCATTTTGGAGAAATCGAGGTCAAGGAAGGTCTGGTTACATGGGTTGAGAATACTAACGTTGCTGAACATGACGTCGAGTTGTCTATAGATATTGACCGTTGATTCCATAAGGTGCTTTACTTGATCCTCGTTTGCCACGTCACAGTGGAAGTAACTGCACCTGTCGGTTCCAATGGACACCGCCACCTGGTTGCCGAGGTCGTCTTGGATGTCAGTGATCACCACCACACATGCACCCCGGTTAACAGAGTCACACCGTTGCCTTGCAAATACTGCTGGTGCTGCTACTTTCTTAGCTAACTTGTGGTGGTTTTCATTGTTGGCGCTATGATGATGTGCGTTAGATTCTAATGCGGCCATTGTTAGGGGATGGTATTTTGAAGGAGGTCATTATACTATCGTTTAGTAGCGGTTAAAATAGTGTATTTATAGCGGTTGCAAAAAATGCTACAAAAGCCAATGTTGCAAAGGGATTTGAACTGCTACATACAACCGCTACTAAATTTGTAGCGGTTCCTTCCAATCACTACAAGATGTGTATGTAGATAACATATTATCTGAGAAGCTTGCAGTGGTTAGAAAATCACTACAAATGTTGGCAATACAATTTCGCATAATGGGAAATGAAAAATGAAAATTTGTCTCCAATTTTGTAGCGTTTTGCAAACCTCTACTAAGTAAAAATAGGAATTTTTAAAAATTGGCGCTAAAACCTTTATAGCGGTTATCAAATGGCTACTAATATAGGATGAAATTTTAAAAGTAGCACAAAAAATTTAATCCGATTTTGAGTTTGAGTTTGTAGCGGTTTCAAAACCACTACAAAATGTTAGGAAAATAAAAAATAATAATACAATAATTTGAGTCCATTGTTGTAATATTATATTGAATAATTTATTATTGAAGTAATTTAATTAATAGGAGTTATTATTTGAGAATAATGATTAAATTAAGTTAGATAAGTATAAACTTTATATAAGTAATATTGAGAAGGGAAAATCCCTCAAAAAGAACTTTTAAATTAATAAAAGACGCAAAGGTGTTCCGAAATTCCATATCCCAGATCAGTGCGAGTGTCTGAACTGGAATATTAGAATTCGAGACAAAATGACGTGCGTGACCCTGGAAGTTTTGAAATTGAAAAGCGTTGAGGGAGGCGTGATAATGGTGCTAAAACGCATTCAGGACCATTCATCTTCTCTGTCGTCATCGGTGCCGTTGGTCGACCCTGGATCCGTGGCCTTGGATTGCTATAGTCCACAACATTTAATATTTTGTGTTTCTCTGAACTAAATCCTGTTGTCAAAAAATGAGAAGTACCAAAAGTTAAACAATATCAATAACTCCGATGCCATGAGTTGAGATAAACTAGAAAGAAAATATAGTGAAATCTTGAGCACTCATCATCTTCTTCTCGGTTGCCAACAACTCCGATGTCATCACCCCCAACAACTCGCCATCTTCTTCTTTTATAGGATACTGTGTATATGAGCTAAAAAACAGGGATAAACAGAGAAGAGATTGTTAAGAACACTCAAGTGATCATAAGAAGTAATGAATAAGTTTGGAAAATCACTCGAATTGTCTGAGTCTTGACCCAATCACTTCCTGGGAAAATTTAATAATGATCGCAGCTACCGACAATCACCGCCAACGACTTGTCATCTTCTTCACAGTTATCATCGACATCTGCTTCATCATTGACATGATTCCCAACTCGACATTAGGCCTTACCAACACATCGTTACATTTTCACAACATCCTATTAGACTTTTACAACTCGAGTTTGCCATTTACAACTCGAGTTCATATCATCACTGGAGGGTAACCGGTGAGTGATTAGCTTATAGGATGCAGAACTCGAGTTATGAATTGATAACTCGAGTTTACCAACACATTCTTACATTTTCACGACATCCCGTTAGACTTTCACAACTCGAGTTTGCATTTTCACAACTCGAGTTCATATCGTCACTGAAGGGTAACCGGCGAGTGATTAGCTTATAGGATGCAGAACTCGAGTTATGAATTGATAACTCGAGTTGACCAACACATTCTTACATTTTCATGACATCCCGTTAGACTTTCACAACTCGAGTTTGCATTTTCACAACTCGAGTTCATATCGTCACTAGAGGGTAACCGGCGAGTGATTAGCTTATAGGATGCAGAACTCGAGTTGTCCATTGATAACTCAAGTTCACCAACACATTCTTACATTTTCACAACATCTTATTAGACTTTCACAACTCGAGTTTGCATTTTCACAACTCTGAATGCGTTTTAGCGCCATTATCACGCCTCCCTCAACGCTTTTCAATTTCAAAACTTCCAGGGTCACGCACGTCATTTTGTCTCGAATTCTAATATTTCAGTTCAGACACTCGGACTGATCTGGGATATGAAATTTCGGAACACCTTTACGTCTTTTATTAATTTAAAAGTTCTTTTTGAGGGATTTTCCCTATTGAGAATATGTAGGTAATAAGGACTTATTATGTTGTCTACTTAATGTTCATCATGATGGAAGGAATATTGAAAATACTGAGGAAACATCCTTAAATTTTTGGACAAAAAGAAAAAACAATTAGTATCAATATTATGAAAAGGAAAAAATGTTGAAATCGAAGAATGAAAATTTTTTTTACCATATTTCATCACCTTACTTAGCTCTCCGGCTCCTAAAAAAAATTCAGATGGGAGAAAACAAGAGAGAAGAAGGGTGGAAAGAAATGGAAGAGTGTTTGAAACGAGGTATGGTGGGGGTATTTATAGAGATCTGTGTAACATTTATAGCAGTTAATATGATTGTTTTTGTAGCGGTTGATATTTGTATGGTTTTTGTTTGATTTTGTAACGGTTCTATAGCCGCTACAAAAATTAGTCTGAATTTTTTAAGAAAAAATATAATTAAGGTTTACAGAACAAAATTATAATATGTTTAATCATTCTTCGTCTTCATTCTTACAAAAATTGTGTGAAGAAAATGTTAGTATGGTATTATTTTGTACAAAAATTAAATTTAAATGATATGAAGTTATAAAACGCACCGAACTATGGGTAAATTGTCATCGCCTTTAGGGAAGAATTTTTTAAAATTGGTGGGCTGGAATGTCTCACTCTCGTAGGCGATGTTATTACCATCACCCATGTCGTAAAGGTCTCGAGGCTTTAAGTGAACCACCATGTTCCAATCCCTGTGCCTCTCATTCTCAACATAAACCTGGTGTGCCTTTGAGGCAAGAATATATGGCTCATCATCTTCAGATTGACTAGTGTGAATTGACCAGGAGAAATTTACTAATTTGATGCCCAAATCGTCAGTTGTAAGTCCTCGGGAAGTTTTCGTATTTACCCACAAACACTTGAACAGCGTCACGGTGAAACAGCCTTGGAATTTAGTTCGACGATATCAAGAAGCTTTCTATAGTAAGGGACACCTCCGAACTGCTTACTGCCATCACTGCTGCTTGCTTAACTCCTTGTCCCAAAGGTGCCATAAACACCCGAATTTTGATTTTGCAATTTTTGATCTCGTAAAATCGTACAAAATTTGAAACCATTATTGACATTGTATGCTATAAACTTTTTTACATGGTCAAGAAGGCCGATTATGAGAGCTCTAAAATCTGACAAGTGTGGGTTGTGGTCATTTTGTATTCTATGTGCAAACCAACTTGGGAATTCTCTGTATACCTTTTTGTCAACTTTTAAAGGATGTTTGTGTACAGGTCCTGAATTGACGTTGCATATGACTTTTGAATTCTCTACAATTAATCATGGGAAGGTGATCATGTAATGTAACTAAAAAATATAAGAAAAGATATAGAATAACATATGAATATATAATTCTTACTGAAAGAAGGGTTCAACTTGAGTGTAATTAATCAAGACATGCTTATGTGCTTTCAACTTTTCAGTTGCTATTAGTTACTTCCTCCAACTGGTTTACCAACACGAGGGATTAACAACTCTTTTGATAATGGCTTAGGTTCAGGACAATCGTCTACATGAGATGTTCGGTTGAAAATCGTCTCAATTTCATCAAAGTACCTTGAGCAGAAATACATGACCTCATCCCCTATATAAACTTCAGCTATGGAACCTTGTGGCCACGCCTTATTCCTTACGTAAGATTTCAATTTCCCAAGAAACCTATAAAGTAAAGAAGAAAAAATGACACTAAATGATGAAATGGGTGACTAGCAAATTTAGAAAATAATGCTGATGCACATATGTAAAATGAGTACCTCTCAATATAATACATCCATCGATATTGAACTAGGCTAGCAAGCTTTGTTTTATGAATAAGGTGGACTGTCAGGTGAACCATCACAATCATCTCCAATTCACAAAGCGTAAGAATGATTTGGACTACAATTGATCAAGCTCCTTGATAATCAAAACCTTGGAATACAACTTCTGAAAGAAAGAACATAGCTCCACCACAAGATGGATACATTGGGAGGTAGTGTATTCTTTATAGCCAGCAAAAGTAATCGTTGCATAAGAACATGTGAGTTATGACTCTTCAGTCTAGCAACCTTTTGATCTTGCATGTCAATACATTGTGAAATGTTGCTTGAATACCCATCAGGAACTTTTACTTTCTTCAATATCGCGAGGAAGACTTCCTTGTTTGGTTTTGTGAGGGTGAATTTTGCCAGTTGAAATTTGTCATGCTTATTTGGCCACGCGTCTTCCCGAACTTCCATGGCTCTTAAATCTTTCATTGCTTGAAGATGATCTTTTGGTTTACCGGGTTCGTTAAGCAGCGTGTATAGCATATTGTCGCATACATTTTATTTAATGTGCATGACATTAAGACTGTGTCGAAGTAAATTAGATTTTTAATATGGAAGAGTGAAGAAAATGCTTATCTTCTACCATTACTGAGGCACAGAAGGAGAAGTCCTGTTACTTTTTCACCTTGTTTTTACTGCATCGTCACTTTTTCTAAACTTGAATTCAACATCCTTAAGCTGCTGTAAGATATTTACACCGGATAAAGTTTGAAGAGGTCCTCTTTTTTTTTCAGTTTTCCATTAAAACAATTATATTGCAATCTAAACTTGTGCCTACCATCAAAAAACCTCCAATGACCCATGATGCACCACTTTTAACTGTGGAGAAGGCGTACTAAGTTAAAGTCAAAATTTCAAGCTGGACATACCTTCCCACTATGCACATTCTACTTGGATAA
Organism: Inga laurina; assembly: GCA_963855925.1. Lineage (NCBI taxonomy): Eukaryota > Viridiplantae > Streptophyta > Magnoliopsida > Fabales > Fabaceae > Inga > Inga laurina. The sequence continues at coordinate 42,345,638 of OY979713.1, forward strand.
CGTTTTAAGCCCAGGAAAGTCACTTATCATCCATATTAAGGCTGGAAGCAAGTTGAACAATGTCTTCTCATATGTGTCATATGTCTCGATGCTGATATTCCACAAGTCCAACAATTCCGTAATAAGTGATTAGAGATACACATCGATGTCATTACCTAGTGCTTTTTTACCTAGAATGATTATAGACAAAATGAAAGAGCTTTGTTTCATACACATCCAGGGGGTAAGTTGTAGGGAACTAAGATTACCGGCCAAATACTGTAACTTGTGCTAAGATTCCCAAATGGATGAAAATTGTCAGTTGCCAAAGCAAGCCGAACATTTCTAGGGTCAGCCACGAAAGATATAAAGTCTGAGTCAAATACTTTCCAGTCTTCTGCATCTTGTGTATGTCTTAATTTACTATCTTAATTCTTATCAACTTTATGTCACCTTATGTACTTAGTTGTTTTGGACGACATAAACAATTTTTGTAAGCATGACTTCAAAGGAAAGTGCTTGAAAATCTTTACAGGTTTCTTCTTCTGCTTTTCCCCCTTCCGAATTGTCTTGTACCTTAATGTGTGACATCGCTTACAAGTCTCCCTACTAGCATCATCTCCTCGATACAACAGACAATCGTTGGGGCATGCATCAATTTTTTGATAGTTCAAGCTCAATCTGTTAATAATCTTCTTGGCCCCGTAAAACAATGTAGGAATCTTCGCTTTGGGGAACACATCTTGTAATAATTCCAGTAGCATCGACATTTCCTTATCTGTGACTCCACACAAGTACTTGATATGATACAATTTGATCAAGAAAAATAATTTTAAGTATTTTTTACAACCTTAATATAAAGGACGATATGCTTCATCCATTAGGTTGAAAAAAAACCCTAGCTACTTCATTTGTCAAGAACATAGGGTCTGAATCCTGCACTTCTTTATTAAAGTTGTCGTCTTGAAAACCAAACACATCAGCACATCATCATTAATAGGATCATCTTGATCTACTTGAACTCCTACTTGTGAACTTCGAGGAAGAGCATCATTATATATCATACTGACCTTCTCACCATGAACTCCCCAGAACGTATAGTCTTCCGAGAAAGGCTTCACAAACAAATGTTCCTTAACAACTTGTCGTGTATGCCATTTCTTGAACTTCATCTCTGACATGGATATACGATCTTACCATTACAATTGGCTTGAGAGTATGCGAAATCCAAGAAATTGTTTAATCCATACAAATATGCTGGAGAATTGTATGTCAACTTGATCCATGACTTATTCATAGCTAGTGAAAAAATTTAGCAAAGAAGATGAGTGAAGAAAGAATGACGCATACCTGGAAGCTCAAATTCAAATTCTCTAACGTTCAACAATTTGTAGTGGTTAACCAACCACTACTAAGTTTCAATTTATAGCGGTTTTGGTGGCATAAACCGCTACAAAGTTTCATACTTTGCAGCGGTTTAGTAGAATAAACAGCTACAAAGTTTCATGACCGTTGGCGAGATTTCAGATATTCAAATTTTAAATGTGTCACACTTTATAGCGGTTATGTTGAAGAAACTGCTATAAAGTTTCATGACCATTGGTTGAATTTTAGATATTCAAATTTCAAATGTGTCACACTTTGTTGCAGTTACCTTGAAGACACCGCTACAAAATTTCATAACCGTTGGCGGGATTTCGGATATTCAAATTTCAAATGTTTCATACTTTGTAGCGGATATGTTGAAGAAACCGCTACAAAGTTTCTTGACTATTGGCGGGATTTTAGATATTCAAATTTTAAATGTGTCACACTTTATAGCGGTTATCATGAAGAAACTGCTACAAAGTGTCATGACATTTTGTGGTGGTTATCTTGAAGAAACCGCTGCAAAGTTTCATTTTTGACACTTTATAATAGTTTATGCCATGTAACCGCTACAAAGATTCAGACTTTGCAGTGGTTCAATAATAATAACTGCTATAAAGTGTAGTTGTTTATTTTCTTTTCCCAAATTTGTTTGAATCGGTTTAATAGAAGCAAGAAATTATATAAATGAAAATACAAATGTCCAATTTTTTTACAACTGTGATTAGAAATCAAAATACAATTATCCTAAATCATAAATAAACCTAACTAAGATATATAACTAACTATCTAGAGCCCGATCATCAGGTTTTCTCTCAAGGGGCAAGATCACGGGGTTGACCATCAAGTCCTCTCTCAAAGGGGCAGGATCATGGGGTTGAGGAGAGTCAACAGCACCATTATCATCGGCAGGAGTCAGCAGGTGGACAACGAACCTAGGGATATCCTCGTCAGGAAACAAATGACTCCATGACTTAGACAACATGGAGTTTGTGATATCCCGCTAATGGGTTTATTGAGCATAGAAGAAGTCAGCCAGCACCTAAATCTATCAGGCAACCTCCTCAAGAATGTCTTGAACGATCTCTTCCCTCGGCCTTCTAATGCCAGAGGTCTGTACTTTAGAGGAGCCAGCCTCAGAGGCGCCACTCCTACCATAGACCACACTAGGTCCAATGCTTAACCCCATACCCCTCACGCCTTTGGGGTGCTCAACTGGGCCTAGACTAGCTTTCAATGGTGCAGTGGGATCCACAAACCCCTGTGACTCCTAGGTCTAGGTCTCTCGCAGCTCAACCTGCGACTGCTGAATCTGCTCCTATCATTTTATGAAACAATAAATTATTATTAACAATAAATTAGTTTTATAAACAATAAAAAAATAAATTATTATTATAAATTCCATTTCCAGGTTATGTTTATTATGTTTTTGTGGAAGATTTTTTTTTGTACTCATTTGGTTCATGGTTTTGAAATATGGATTTTAACATATTAAATTATTGTTCATTCCCTTCCATTCTGATGTATGATGATTTTACATAGTGGCTACTGGCAAATTAATTTAGGTCTGAAGTTTTCATTCCCTGTGTATGTTTTATTTTTCATGTTGAGGTCTTATTCAGTAGATGAATTATTTTGGTGATATTTTTTGGCTGGTTTATTGCCAATTCTAATAACCAGCAATTATATTGTGTATGAGAATTGTATTAGCAATGCATGTTTTTGGTGTTGGCGAGTCTCTGCTTGATGTTGCAAACTGTGGAATTCCTATGTTTTGACATATCTGATAGTAAGCATTAAATTTAATTTCAGGCACGAATGCATTTGACTCCAGTTCTGGATGATTGATTCTTCTCCACTCACTAACAACTGATATAGCAAAGAAAGCTCCATTTCAAGTGCTAAGTCTGGCCCTGTCCATTGTACATGACCTGTAAATTTGAAGCCAAATAAAGCTGGAATATGTGACTTTTAAACAAGACATCCCTTGTGCAGAAGTTAGCAGTCACCTCTCTGAAGAACATGCCTTGTTATCTGGAGCTACAATCATTAAGATTAACCTTTGTAGTCATGTTCATTTTGCCATTTATGCATTGAAGAAGAAGCTTTATATTGTTTTTCTCTGTAATGGTCGCCTCCTAGTATGTTGTTGAAACTCTGTAGCCTTATTTGAATTGGCAATTTATGTACACAAAGAAGCTACTTGTTTATTCAGTGAAAGGAAAAAACAGCTTTGTAATGTTTTTCTCTGTAATGGTCACGTTGTAACATTTCAACTTTTTAAACCAAATTTAACACATTGATTAAGTAACCTACCATGGAAATAAAAAGTTAAAACTCAAACAATAAAAATTTCCATGGTAGAAAGTTCTAAACAATAGTTTAAAAAGCCAATCAAGGTAGAAAATGGGAAAACTTAACAGTAGGATGTCAACCCCAATTAATAGAATATAATCAAAACAATTTGATAAATCATTTTCTAAACACAGCGAAAGTAAGTACTAGGAATCCCTGAGAAACAACTGTACCTCGGACATTTGAAAACCCAACTATGCAACAGTCCTTCCATAAGCCCAGATAACAACTTATTAAATTTCTTAATTAAAATCCATTATCACAAAATCACAACAATAGGGGGCTCCGCTCAATAATAACAAACATTTATCGAATATCTCAATCAAACACCAAAACCGTTCATTTCCAAAACCAGAGTTCACAATACTCAATTTATATAGAATTCTCAAATCACGATTTAAATAGTTCCTAGGTCATGGCATTACATATGTAAATAGGAATGACAAATGATGACATGTGCAAGTAAGAGGAACCTTAATGAGAGCCTACAGCTAGACTCACCCTCTTACCAACTTCCCTGTAGCCCTACTCATATCTCACCTGAAAAAAAATATAAATATAGCAACCATGAGATCCAAAGATCTCAGTAAACATTGGTTATTCAGAAATATACATGCAAACCGAGATCGAGAACATACAGCTTGGAAAATCAAGTTTAGCTTATAATAATTAATTTATATTACTCTTTACATAAAACATTTAACAAACTAGTTCTCGATTCGGTTATCAAAAACCCCTTCCAAATAGGTTTCAAAATGCTTGAAAATCACAATTCATTTTCCAAATATTGTTCGCAAGAGATTTCACAAGAAAACATGTGTCAACCTTGTTACAAAAAAATAATTATACAACAACTTTATCGTATTCAAATCATAAATCACATATATAACATGCCAAGCAAGTGATTGATGCACATATCATCCTTATTACCCCGAACCAGCCTTATAACCGCTGACTGGAGTCATAGGCTAACACATAGTCCAACAGAAACTCATCCATTTAACTGGATTGTCTCAAGCTCACCAGTTCTTAAGATGTACCTGGCCAAAGGTGCAGAGCTCAAGTCTGGACTATGACTCCCCTCCTTAAAAGAATAAAACTAAGGAGGTGTCACATGTCCCACAGCTCCAATGAAATCCCGGCCAAAGGAAAACATGGAAGAAGGGGCCCTGACAAGTGCCATCCACTGTGCACCGAGTGATGGCGTACCACGTGGTATTAACTTACACAAAATCTCCCATCACCACTCCACAACCATCCACTTGCATCAAAGGCAATCAATCACAATCATGGCATGTATATTCGAGTTCCAAATCATGAGTATGGCCCCAAACAATATCGATAAAAAAATATACATCATCTCAATAATCATGAAGATAATAATACTATTTCAACTTAAGGAACCATAACAAATGTATTCATTATCTAAAACATAACATCATTTCCAAATCTTTCCATTATCACACACAAGCATGCTTAAACAATTTCCAAAATACCAATCCATGAGTTCTAATATACACAAGCATGCTTGAATAGTTTCCAAGTATAATATTAGTTTCGATTAAATATACAATTCCAAATTAAACCCTCCATAGACACAACAAATCCCAAAACAATTTAGTGTGTATATATATATAGTTGACAAGTATATAAAAGAATAACCAATGTTACCTCTATTCCAAGCTTATTATTACCAACACTTGAGTGCTTCCAATTTGCCAACATCAAACAATCTAACTTCAATCTACATAATTATTATATAATTTCTCATTACTCAAATTGTCAAATAAATATTCAAGATAATTACTTAGACTTAAAGTCTCTAACTCTACCTCTAACTTTTAAATCTCACTTATAATGTCTAATTCTTCATTCTAATGCCAATCCTATCATTTCTAAATTCCAATAATTCATTTGAACTAACAACTAACTCAAAATAATTCAAATTGATTAAAATCCCCAATTTCTCCAACTTAGGGTTCCAACCAAAATACCCATTTCCATTTTACAAGCTTAAACAACATTATAAACCGATTAAATATCAATTCTACCTCCAATAAACTTAACTCAACCATTAAACTCAAGCTTAATATGTAAAAACTATCATCTTCAATCATAACATTTCTCTAACAATCAAACCCTAATTCTAAATCTCTCAATTAATGTAATATAAAAATTCTAAACCGATTAAATGTCAATATTTACTCACCTCTACAAGCTTATGGTTCCCATTTGTTGAAACCCCATACTTGCTTCAAGCCCTAATCTTCAAACTTGCTTTTCTCCAATCACAATCTATACTTCTAGAAAGCTCTCAATGAACAGAAAAATATTTAGGAAACAAGCGTGGTTATTGGGGAATTTTATGGGAGAGAAATGAAGCTCAAAGGCATCTCAACTTCTCCATTAATGGAGCAATGGAGCTGCTGGACGAACACCGAAAGACGGGGCAGTGAGGCGCACAGTGGAGAAGGAACTAACAACAATATGAATTATAAAATAGTGATGTGGGTCCCACTTTTTATTTTTTTATATTATTTCTTTCTCCTTTTCTTTCTTTCTTTTTTTTTCTTTTTATTCTTTCACTTTCTTCTTCTCTTTCTTTTTTTTTTTCTCCAAATTCCACTTCTACGTTTTTCTTCATAACATAGAAATAATCATAATCATTTTGGTATTAAAATATTTTAAATACCTTTATTTAATCCCTCCACATCTTATTAATTTATCTCTCCCCTTTTTTTTCTCTAAATTTATAATATGAGATTATTATCATAAAATTTAATCCATTTATGATAAACTCTTTATACTCAAATAATTATATGGTAATTTCCCATTCCCATAAACTAATCTCATTAAATTCAACTTATTTGTAATAAATATACTACTCAAAATTTCCAATCATATTTTATTATTCCTATTTTTTTTATCTCAAATAACGCATTAGTTTACTCTACACCTCAAATGACTTAATAAATTGTTTCCTAATAATGCTTAAATAATATGAGTAAAATTGGGATGTTACACACATCCTACTATGTTGTTGAAACTTTGTAGCCTTGTTGAATTTCTAGTTTATGAAATGAAGAAAAAGGTGATACTTTATTCGTTCAAATACAAGAGATGGTTCTAGTTTATTCATATAAGCAAGCCCTGGTGCGTCCGCAATTAAGCCAAGTGCCGTCAAACCAGAGTGCCGTGGCACGGGTGTGTTAACAATTTGCTTATGCAAGTTTTTCATTGTCTCAGCAGCTTTTCTTCAATTAGTACCATATCGTACTGCATCGCTTGCCATCGGACCAACGTATTGGTGAGTGTTTCGGAATTTCCCAAACCTAGGTTTCATCTCGTAAGTCGTAAAGGTAAACCAAACACACACTGACACTCACTTGACAAATTATAACAGCATAAGTGTGTTAATAACTCGAGGGGCTCCACTGACAACTCAAGAGGCCTCCACTGACAACTCTAGGGGCCTCCACTAATAACTTTAGGGGCCTTCACTGACAACTAAGGGGCGTTAATTAACAACTCTAGGGGCCTTCACCGACAACTGAAGGGGCCATCAGTGACAACTAAAGAGGCGTTCATTAACAACTCTAGGGGCCTTCACTGACAACTCTAGGGGCATTCACTGACAACTCTAGGGGTGTTCAGTAACAACTCTAGGGGCCTTCACTGACAACTAAAGGGGCGTTCAGTAACAACTCTAGGGGCCTTCACTGACAACTCAAGGGGCCTCCACTGACAACTCTAGGGGCATTTACTGACAACTCTAGGGGCGTTCATTGACAACTCTAGGGGCGTTCATTAACAACTCTAAGGGCATACACTGACAACTCCATGAGCCTACAATGACAACTTGACGTCCCTTCGTTGACAACAAAATTTACATCGCTTCAAACATTCAAAACATGACAGTGGTTTACACAAATGTCAACATTACTGCATAAATATATATTAACAACTCCAAGGGCATACACTGACAACTCCATGGGCCTACAATGACAACTTGACGTCCCTTCGTTGACAACAAAATTTACATCAGTTTCAAACATTCAAAACATGACAGTGGTTTACACAAATGTCAACATTACTGCATAAATATATATTAACAACTCCATGGGCATAAACTGACAACTCCATGGGCCTACAATGACAACTTGACGTCCCTTCGTTGACAACAAAATTTACATCACTTCAAACATTCAAAACATGACAGTGGTTTACACAAATGTCAACATTACTGCATAAATATATATTAACAACTCCAGGGGCATACACTGACAACTCCATGGGCCTACAATGACAACTTGACGTCCCTTCGTTGACAACAAAATTTACATCAGCTTTAAACATTCAAAACATGATAGTGGTTTACACAAATATCAACATCACTGCATAAATATATATTAACAACTCCAGGGGCATACACTGATAACTTTAGGTTCATACATTGACAATATAATTTACAACTCATTACAACCTTCTATAAATGAAAGTGGGATACCAAGCTATATTATATCCAACCTTCATTTACAGTTGAAAATACATGCACAAGTAACACAAAAGTGACATACCATTGCTATAGAACTAGTATGGATTTGTATATATTCATATTTACACAAATACTATGACATGCACTTTCCAAAAAGTAAAAGAACCAAAACGAGCATGATTTATCAGCTTGGATTAGGACTCTTGCAGGTCTTTACAGTGTGGCCAGCTTCATTACACCTGCCACAATGATAAACCCTTTTGTCTTGAAACTGAGATTCAATCCCTTTTCGTTTTGGCCTTCCTGGGGGCCTTCTAGTAAGTGGTGGTCGCAATAAATTCTGAGTCATCAGCTGTGTCACTATAAGGGCTTCAGCACGTGGACAATCATGGTTGCTACAGGCCTCATGGCCGTTGCATATATTTTTTCTTGGGTACAAACTTTGTAGCATTCATCGACGTACGAGTACACACTACGATGAACTAACTTGATTGCTACACATGCATGTGGACAAGGGATTCTGCTCATCTGCCATGCAAGGCAAGTGCATGTGTGCCCTATGAGGTTAACACTCAAATGGATGACTCGGCTGTCACACACTGTTGCAAATGAAATCATATCATCACCATAATATTCACATTGCAGATTTTCAGCTCCCTTGACTTGTTCCATCAACTTAGACTCTATATTCGGCCCAATCCCATTCCTCTAATTTCTCATCGCTGCTTTGCACGCAACCATCTTCTTGGCTAATTTTTCTCTATGCTCATGAATGAAAACATCAATATTGTGCTTCCTCTCTTTCAATACCCAAGCGTTAAATGACTCCGTAACATTTGATGTTAATTTATCCCATCTTTTGTGAGGAAACTTGCTTTGCGCTCATCTTTCAATGTTTCCTTCAGTCTCAACCCACATACCTAACTCCAGAGAAAACAATTTCAGCTTACCTAATGCAACATTATATTCATGTTCATGTCGTACATATGCAATAGCATCAAGAATTTTAATTGCATCTTCTTTGCTGTTTGAAGAAGTCCTATCCTTTACTCTTCTAAGCTTGACAAACTGTGAACTAAAGTTTTCCTTCACGTGCCGGTAACAAAATGCGTGTCTCTGAGATCCAAATATACAACAAACAGTACTCATGATGGCAATATTCCTATCTGACACTATTGTGATCTCCCTTGTATAATGATATCCTTCACAATCTTAAGAAACCAACTCCAATCATCATGTATTTCTCCACTGACTATACTATATGCCAAGGGAAATAATTGATTATCAGCATCATACGCATTAGCTGAAACCAGTGTTCCCTTGTAAGGACCACTGAGGTGACATCCATCTATATACAGTATGCCTCGACACCCTTGTAAGAAGCCTTTAATCGAGCATCCATAAGCAATGAATAGCCTCTCAAATCTGTCACCCTCAGAGAATTCACACCGGGCTACCGTGTCTGGATCAGTCTCTACAAGCCCATCACATATCCAAGGAAGAGTCATGTATGAATCTTCGACGTGGCCATGTATTTCCATCAATGCTCTTTCTTTTCCCCTGTACGCTTGACTATAATTTAGACGCACCCCATAATCTCTATACATATCTCTCATAACCTCATTTGCATTCTTGTCTATGTTACACCTCAAACTGTCTGCGATTATTGATGAGGTTAATTTGGATCTCTTTAAGTGAGGTACAAGTAGATTATCCTGTGCGTCATGTTTGTGGTCACCTTTGAAAGTCCTTATAGTGAGGAATTCTGTATCTTGTCGTTCACCCATTAAATATGCTCCCAAGTACCATAGATATCTATCAACCATGCATTTGGCAATGATCTTTTCCTTGTTGTTTTTTTACATATTTATATGCAAACTTGTGGGCAATTCCATACTTGTATAATGTTTGTCGAAGGCCATCCCAATGACAAAAACTTATCCCTCCCCGATTATAAGATCCTACCACTTTATAGAGTTCATTTCAGGTGTTCCTATTGGCACCATTTGGACAGCGCATTGCAATGCAGGAGAATCTTCAATAGACATATGGCTGATCCTCCATCCCAACCTTCTAACAAGTTATCAAACCTGCACCACATTGCAAAGTAAAACATGTTACTAACGACAAGCTTATTTGCATTCGTTCACAAGCTTTTTCTTATAACGATTTTACACTTACACATATTGCTCATCACTTCGATCATCCTTTATTGCCATTGTATTATCATCTTCATTTTGTCCTTCATCTACATAAACATGCCCACTTTCTCTACTATAATTGATTAAATGTTCAATTGCTTCATCATCTAGTATGTCCACAAATGTTGTTTTATCACACGGCAATGTGAACTTCATAACAAGTCCTCCGCTCTCTTTTCCCACAATGAAGGATATTATTGTTTTAAACTCTTCTAAACTTGTTCCTTCCTTAATGGTTCTAGATCTGACGCTTCCACCAACATATGTTAAATCACCATCTCTACTGACTTCAAACCTTCCCCTTATATGAAGGAAACATAGTAGAATCTTGCCGGACGTCGTAGCCATCTCCGCTGTCTATTGCACAAAAAAGTTGTCATTAATAATGTCAGCAGCCTTAGTAACAAATGCCACATCCCCTATTAACAACACTTTCTTACTACATAATCAACACCGCCAACCACACATATTTCACACCTTGTTCATTAAATCCCACTTATAATGACTGAAAACGACACAAAATACTGAAAAAACATTCCAAACTTTTCAGCCCCATTCCAAACACCATTACACCATAAGGAAGGAACATTTAAATATGACATCTAGTTGTTATTAACAAGTTATAGAGCCTCCATTGACAACTATCGCTGCTGCCATTAACAACTCTTTTTTCCCTACGTAAATTAGGTTATGTAGCCCCTAACCTTTGACCCTCATCTTCATTCCTTACCTCTTCTATTGCAGAAACACACCACCATGAACCAGAAAACATAGCATAATGACTAAAAAAATATAGCACACAAAATCATACCAAAATGCATTGAAACCTTAGCCATAACATATCCATTGCATTTACAAGACCTTCCTTTATAGCTTGCAAGCATATGGAGGACAATTCCCACAAAAATCTTGACCAAAACAAATATTAATAAAAAAACCTTTAGTTGTCACAAAAATCATTTAAATATGACCTCTAGTTGTCATTAACAACTTAAGGCGCCTCCATTGACAACTATTGCTGCTTGCATTAACAACTCTTTTTTTCCTACGCAAATCATGTCATGTAGCCCCAAACCTTTGACCCACATCTTTATTCCTTACTTCTTATATTGCAGAAACACATCACCATACACCAAAAAACAGAGCTAATAACACCAAAAACAGAGCATACAAAACCATACCCAAACACAATGCAAACTTTGTCAAACCATATCCATTGCATTTAATAGATCTTCCTTGTTAATTTGCAAGTATATACAGGAGCCATCAAAAGTAGATAACTTTTTTCCATTTTTATGATCAAAACGAACATGACTCAACAAAACCTAAAGCTATGTTTACCAATTAAACAAAATATGTGAGTCAGATGCAATAATCAAGACAAGAAAGTGGATGCCATGAATTCCCTACCTTAATCTTCAACCATGGATGCTGATCTTCGCTGAGTTTTTCCCGCCTTCTCCAGACTTCTTCCGGACGTAATATGCGTGATTCACAGCATTTAATCACATATTTTATTGTTTGTCTGACAGGGGCAATTGTGACTTTTCTCACTTGGATTTTATTACAAAATGGTCCCTTAGGACTTGAGGGTAATTTCATATTTTTCCGGGACCATTTCTTCGTATTTTAGCTTCCATGGGACTACAGTGTAATTCTCCCTTTTATTTACTGATGCAACGTTGAGTTGCTCCCTTGTGGCTTTCTTACATGCTTTCTTCTTCTCACGTCTAACAAGACTTTTTTCTTCTCTATGGGAAATCCCTGTATAGTAACTTATTATTGTTCATGCTTAATGGGTCTCGGCATATGCTATTAATTTAATTTAGAAGTTTTTGCATGGCCATCCTCTTTTGGATGTCCCAAATAATTTGCAGATTAGTACTCCTCTATACACCATTACTTTTTTATTAAATTACCTTGATGCTTTTCGGGAGGCTCTTTATTATTGCCTTGCCAGCTACCAAAATTGGGATTTGCCTTTGGTTAGCTGCCTTGTGGTCCGTTGCTCGTTCTTTTTTTTTCTTAAACCGGTGTAGTTTTGGGTTAAAATGATGGGGTTGAATTTTTTTTTAAAAAAATGATGTCTAGCATTTTGAAGTATTTTTCTAGATATATCTAGTATCTTAAAATATTTTTTAAGTAACATGCAGTATCCTAAAATAATTTTTAATGCTTTTAACCTCTTAAAATATTTTTTCAGTTATACGCAGTGTGTTTTAAGACTAATTGCAATTCTACCCTTAATGTATTTTTTTAGTTCCAAAAATTACTTTAAAATATTTGTTAGTGTTTTTAACCATTTAAAATATTTTTCAGTTGTACCTATTGTTTTAGAAGATTGACTATAATTTTACCGTTAATATATTTTTCTTAGTCATAAAGAGCACCCAAAACTTAGGATACTAATTTATTGATTTTCACTCACTCTAAAATAGTTTTTCAGTAGCATCTAAATTTTAAAGTGATTTTTGGAGCTGAAAAAATACTTTAAGGGTTAAATTGTAATCAATCTACTAACACACTAGATACAACTGAAAAAATATTTTAAGGGGTTAAAAGCACTAAAAATTATTTTAAGATACTGCATGTTATTTAAAAAATATTTTAAGATATTAGATACATCCAGAAAAATATTTCAAAACATTAGACATCATTTTTTTAGAAAAAATTCAACCCCATCATTTTACCTTCAAAACTACACCAAAATGATGTGGTTTTGAAAGAAAATGATGGGCAGCGGACCGAAGCCAAATCCGCACAATTGACGCTCTCAGTTCACTTCAAGAAGCCCATCAATTAAGGGGAGAATGTGTTTCCACTAACCTTCTTCTCCAAGCCCTCTTCACTTAGGGGCTGTTTGGTATGAGGGATTTGGAGGGGAAGGGAGGAGAGGAAAAATTTATATAACTTGAATTTTAAAAAATTAGAAAAGTGGAGTTGGAAGTGTTTAGTTAATTTTTTTACTCTTTTATTTTACATCTTATCTTTATTAAGATTTTATAACCCCTTTTTCTAATTTTTTAAAAACTAACTCATAAAAGTTTTCCTTCCCCTCCCTTACCTTCCATTTCCCCTGCCAAACAGATCCTTAATGTCTTAACCATTAGATCATGTGTTAATGGGTGAGATTCAATCCTATGTATTAAATAATATTATAATATTAACTATAAAAAAATATGTAATAATAATATTATTACATGACATTGAATTTCACCCATTAAAACATGACTAAATGATTGAGACATTAAATAAAAAGAGGAGTTAGCAGAAAGATTCTTTACCCCAATTAACCTCTCCCTTGATGAAAGTTTAAAGTTAGCTTGTAATAACATTCACTTATTTCCTTTGATTGTTTTTTTTTTGCCTGTGAGAGCAAATTAAATCAACATTTTGAATTGCGTGTAGAGAGAAGTATTAATATCACGCTAAAAAAGATGCCGCATGCTTCTATCGCTTTAATGAGGAAGAAGCTTTATTTTTTTTTTAATTCATAATATGGCCAAGCTAGCTTAGAGAGTGTATACACCAAAACATACTAAACATAAAAAAGAATGTAATGAGTCCTCCCTCATGATGGGAATACACCCAGGGTGAGGAACTTGTAAGACAACTAAGCATTGGACTAAATTATGGGCATCCCTCGCCAAATAATCAGCACATCGGATTGTATCTCTCGATGTATAGCGGAGTTCAATGTCCCATTAAGAATAAAGTAATTCCCTAACTGCGTTAATTTCCAATCTAAGTGGGTGATGTAGACCACTATCCTGCATAAGCAAGTGGTATACTGCAAGTGAATCTGTGTAAGCCACCACTCTCTGAAACCCATATTGTCTATACAGTTGAAGGCCTTGGTGTAAAGCCATAAGCTCAGCAGTAGTCGGCGAGAGAAAGCCAAGGACCCAATATCCTCTATGATCCCAAATAAGTCCCCCACAAGCTGCATTACGGTGAATATCCATTGAATCGTCAGTATCTAGGTGAACATATCCCTCCTATAGTAGCTTCCAGTTATGATCGTCCCCAACACTGTAGCAAAAGATCTGGTGCTTCAGGTTGTCCGCCACGCTGGATTCCATGAGTTGATACAGGCCACCATGAATAAGTTCATTCGGTTGAGCTCGGACTCCTTCCATGATGCCCTTACATCTGTTTTTCCATAACAGCCAACATATGATGCTGAATATGCGAACCCAAGGCCACCTATTGAAATAAGACTTGCCTAAAGAAAGTGACAAATTATCTTTAAGCCATACCTATAAATCAGAATGAAAGAAACTAAAACGAGAGTTAGGTGAAATAAAATGTGACCACACTGCTCTCGCAATCTCACAGTCCCGAAGAATGTGTATAATGGTTTTGTCTGGTGACACTGAAAAAGACACTCCTCACTAACTGATAGACCTCTCATAGCTTGAAGTGAGTTAATAGGTAGTCTCTCATGAATAGTCTGCTAGAAGAACATCTTCACTTTCTCCGAAACAGGTAATTTCCACACCTTCTTCCACCAAGCCGAGCCATTCCCCTACCGCTGAGTAGAAAGAAAAGAATACGCAACACAGACACTAAAGTTGCCGTCTGAAGCGCTTCTCCAGCAGAAACGATCATCTCCAGTTTGACATGGCGGGGGAAACTGCCTTATAAGATTAACCACCCAATCTGGTAGGAATTCCCTCCATCGCGAAATGTTCCACTCTCCATTCGGTAAAACAAAGTCTCTTACCTTAGCAGCTGGATTTAAACGATGAGAATTATGATCAACAAATTGAATAAGGGGTTCATCCAGTTTAGTCCATAAATCCCACCAGGCATTGGTTGTATTTCCACTGCGCAGGGTTCGACCAATTCCACTATAGAAAGTATCCCAAACCTTAGTGATACTCTTCCACACACTAGAGGAATTGGTCTTCTTACAAACCATGGGATAGTCGCTGTTGCCGCATCCATTCTTTCCCTTTAGACAACGAACCCAAAGGGCTTCTGGTTGGGTTAATAAACCCCAGCAAAGTTTCATGATGAAAGCCATGTTTTGCTTCCGAAGGTCTTTAATACCTAAGCCCCCTCCTCTTTAGGTTGTTTAATTTGGTTCCAGGAAATAAGATGCATCTTTCGACTCTGTTGATCTTAATTCCATATGAAATTTTGGCTAACTATCTCCAATTCCTCCAAGATGGCTTTAGGAAGCAGCATTGTTTGCATATGATAACTTGGCAATGCTGACAAAACCGCCTTAATCAAGACCGTTCTTCCTGCCATAATGAGATGTCGTCCCTTCCAGCCTGTCAATCTCTTCTTTGCCTGCTGAATAATGGGGAAATAAATAGCCTTGGTGATCCTGTGATAAAGCATCGGTACACCAAGATACTTGTCAAGATCACCAGTAAGTCCCACTCCCAAAGATTGAGTCAACTTAAAAGCCCTATTAAAATGGACATTATGGGAAAAGAATGCTTTGGACTTAGTCAAGCTGACTTGATGGCCTAAAACTTCACAAAAGGATCTTATAATGTCCCGCATAAGCTCAATCTGATTTTGGGTAGCCTCCCAAAACAGGATAAGATCATATGTAAAGAAGAGATGGGATATTGGGGGAGTATGGTTATTGAACCGAAGACCCTTCCAATGTCCTTCCCTAACTTTATTGTTAATCAATTGACTTAGGCGCTCCATGCATAGCATAAATAAGTAGGAGCTCAAAGGGTCACCCTAACGAACTCTTTGAGAAGGCCTGAAATCCGAAGATTCGGATCCATTCCAAAGGATCTTCATGGACACCAAGGAGGTACAAGCCATGATAAGATTCACCAGCTCCTCCCGTATCCCAGCACAAACAAGAGTGGACTGTAGAAACTTCTAATCAAGACGATCGTAAGCTTTCTCCATGTCAACCTTGATTGCAACCATTCCTCTTTTTCGTCGCCTGTTCTGCATAGTATGAATAGCTTCTTGCGCAATGATAACATTCTCACTCCCCTGACACCTAGCTGTGAACCAACATTGCTGTAGTTGGATCAAATATTGCATCGCCTTCTTCATTCTTTCTATAATGATTTTCGTAATAACCTTAAAGATGACATTATAGAGAGAAATAGGGCGAAATTCCTTTAAGGTTATAGGATTATCAACTTTTGGGATAAGAATAATGTTAGTATGGTTGATATCCTTAACCTTTTCCGATTGATGCCCTTAACCTTTTACGGTTGATGCCAAATCTCTCGGACGAGTGCACAGACCTTGTTCCCTATGTGAGTCCACTGGGTGTGGAAGAAATGTGCTTGAAGACCATTCAGGCCAGGAGCTTTGAAAGCGCCAATAAAAAATGCTGCATTTATTACTTCGATATCCTCCACTTCTTTGTGAAGCAAGATATCATTAGTTGGGTGTAGCGAGGGAAAGTTGGCATACCAATGTGTGGATTGAGGAATATGAGGATCCCTAGTGTAGAGATGTGCAAAGAACGTGGCAACCATTTCTCTTAACTTATCCGGTTCAGTAACCCAATTTCCTTCATCATCCTGAAGGGCTTCAATTCTTTGTTTTTTCCATTTAATCAACGTTGATGTATGGAAAAAGCTCGTGTTCTTGTCCCCCCAAGCCAGCCACTTGCACCGAGAGAAAAGCTCCTCCTGGGCACATATCTTACTATAGTCTTTTCAAAGCTGCTTCTCAAGTTTGTAAAGGCCAATAGAGGGATTAGTTTGTCTCTCTCGATCAATGCCCTCTAATCTTCTGAGAAGATGTCTTTTTTTCCTAGGAAGACTACCAAGAACCCTAGCATTCCATTTGGAGGCCTCATCCTCAAAAATCAACCTACCTTAATTCTAAGTTCTATTCTCCCAAGATTTACAGACCACGTCAGAAAAGCTATCTTCCATTGCCCATATTGGATGGTAACTGAATCGGCGCTTGGTACGTTGAGTTGGGGAATTAGCACCATTTGTGACCAGCACAAGTCTATGATCAGATTTATAATGCAGGTGGTGAAAAACCTTTCCTCGTGGATGATTGAGCTCCCACTCAAGATTGCCAAACACCCAATCTAGTCTTTCTTTAACCCCCTGCTTTTCCCATGTAAAGCGTTCGCCAATAATAGGGACCTCTAACAGACTTAAGCTACTAATACAATTAGAAAATTGTGTCATAGCCTAGAGAGAAGGTGCAATACCTCCTACCTTGTCCGCAGGGGTCAAGAAGGTATTAAAGTCCCCAATTACCATCCAAGCACCTTCAATAGTCTGTGTAAGATCTTGCAAGGAACTCTATAAATTTTCTCTTCTACTAATCCCTGGTTCCCCATAAACAAAAGTAACAAAAAAGGAATCATTCATTCTCTTGTCTGATACTTTACAGTGGATCGGTTGAGTAGTAGAAAACAAATAATCAACTTGAGTATTACTCTCATCCCATAAAATCCAGATGCCTCCCGCAAACCCAGTGGCCTCCAACCTAATCCAATTACTAAAGCCTAACTTACGGGTAACGGCCTCCGCCTTATTACCACTAATACGAGTTTCAATTAAAGACAAAATATCAATATTATTGTCATGAACTAAATCTTTAACAATGCGGGGAAAATACTTGCTCCCCGCACCCCTACAATTCCAAAAGGCAATTATCATAGGATTGATAAGACTTGGAAACAAAAAAGTGATACTTACTAATCACCAAGAGCTTTGTCAACACGTGAGAGTTGTTTCCCTAAACCATGTTGGCTTCCTACAGCAAGGGTTGCTTCCATAAAGTCATCTCCAATGTCATCGTCTAAGGAAGTGGAGTATGGAGGCAAAAGAGCAGTATTTGGTGCACCACTCATGTTTTGCTCACATATTTCCTGAGTAGAAGTAGCATTGGGATTTATGGCATTGTTTTGGGATCCTTCTATCAATAATAATTGTTGAGATTCTGGCCCATGAGGATGTTGGGGTAATAAAATAGAGGTAGGCCCAACTTGGGTTAAAGATCCACCCACCACTACATGCTCTCTACCACCCACATGTGGCTTGGATAGCCCACTGGAATTTTGCTTTCTTTCCTGGCCCAACACGTTTTTTGCTCTTTCAATTTGGGCCCTTACCCCTTGTCCTGGCCCATCATGTGAAGGCCCCATCCCATTATTTTTGTTTTTTTACTCTTTTCCCTTCCTATTTCCCTTCTCATTCGGTCATCCTTGTCATCTCCCTGTACATTAGCTATTCGGCCATTTGACTTCCCAATTCGGCCTACGTCATCCTCATCATCAACACTAACCTACTCCTCTAACCCCAGATGTCCTATCGCCATTCCTTCATCACCCCCAAGGTCGGTGAAGATCTGAAATCTTGAGACTCTACCGGCGATCGAACCAACACCGTCTCCTTTCTCCATCACGGTACCCGTTTCCATCGCGGGTTTCTTCTTCTCCGGCTTGACTCCGTCTTTCTTCTTCAGCCTGGTTCGGTTTCTCTCTCCGTCGTACTCCCGTTCCTCTTCTCCGCTGTATTCCCGCTCCTTCTCTCCGTCACACTCCCCTGCTGTAACTTCCTGCTCCAAAGCCAAGACCGACGGCCATTGCCCACTAGCATCCACTCTCCAAGGGGTTCCTCGATGCTGGATTTCGGTTGAGGCATTGATGTATTCCGATTTGGTATACTGGATTGAGAATGCCCTAGAGCCGATTGGTTCTTATCTCGGTATGTCCAGGTACACTGATCTTTGTGGTGGCCGTAGCGGCCATATGAAAAACATATTAGGCCCAGTCCCTCATACTCCACTTGATAAACTGAGTGGGCTGCAATCACTTGTGAGACAAGTTTCTTCTGGAGATCAAGCTCGACACAGATCCTGGCATACTTGCCTCTCTCAATTTTCGCAAACTTAGACGCAATGGCAGATGGGGTAAGCATATCTATTTTTATTATTCTGCTAATGTAATTCCCCAGTCTTGTAATGAATTCCTTATTGTAACACTGTATTGGGATGTTAGGAATCCTGATCCAGGTGATTATTCATCCAAGTGGGTTATTGTAAGGGTCAAAGTTAGGGGACCATTTTTGCACCAGAATGGTGTGCTGCTGCACCACCCATGGCCCCCCGTATAATACTTGCTGATAGAGCTACCCCCACCCTTCTTTTTGGAGAAAACGAACCAGAAAGTAATTGTTGGGCATATCCACAAGGTCAAATTGGGAGGTCCACCATATACGGCTTAAATGCGTCTTTAACATGTAGACATTGTATTTTTTGCCTAACACAGTTAGGATCAGTGTTGTATTCTAAGGGCGACACCAAGCATTGTATTCTTCTGCCGTCACAAGGACAACCGGGTGGATCTGCATAAGAGCTTATACCTCCTCAGTAAGTTCTGGTAGGTCCCATTCCATATTAATCGTGTCCGATAATAGATCCTCTTGGTCCATACAATCACCTCCATAAGCAATGCCATTAAAACCAATAAGGGAATCCTTATAGGAGGTAGTAGTAACCAGAGCCATCTGTTGGTGGGAAGCGTCATGTTCCATGGAGATATCATTCTCTAGAGAGAGTTCATCCGGCGTAGAAGTATCCATTGTGATGTGAGAAGAGTTATTTCTTGTCTTTTTATTACTACCACTGGCTAGGACATCAGAAGGCCGGTTTGGTGGAAGTTTCCGGTGTTGTTGGTCATCCATGTTGAACAGAGGTGAGGATGGTGGCGCACTGTTCAGGAGAGAGCAGTCCGTTCACTCACTTTTTTTTTCCTATGGAAGAGGCTTTATTTAATACTCTACAATTTAAACAAGGTCTTGAACTTGACTTCGGTCTTGATGTCTTCTTATACAGACAAATGAAAATATATATATATTAGGAAATTTTCTTGGTAGTGTTGATTTTATAATGAATGCCTTATTTTCTAGCCTCCCCTACAAAATAAGAGTTAAATATTCTTACATCCCTTCTATTTTGCCTTAATTATACAAATCTCTCCTCTATTTTAAAGATATACACTTAGGTCCAAATCATTGATACCGTTAATAATATTTCAAAAAGATTCTAAAAACATATTTTAAAATTAAAATTCGTATTAAAATAAATTTTATTTACTAATTTACCCTTTGCCCTTTCAAATTCCTAATTCATTTTTGAACATTTGCAAATTTCAAAAAAAAATGGATGCCATTGAGAATTGTAATAACAAAAAAGTACAAAGTTATTTGTTCCCCCCCCTTAAATTGCCGTAAATACAGTTTGGCATTACAACATGTTTAAAGTTTTCTTTAATTATTTTATATGATCAAGAGCTTTCTTTTTATTTTCCTGATTTTTTTTACAAATAGTTGTTTGGTTAACATTTATAAATGTTTGTAACAAAAATGTCACACTCTTATTTTAATTTCACCTTTATCAGAGTATTTGTGGAAAACGATATGTGGTTCGGTGGGCAACACAGGAATAATATAAATATACTGATAATATGTGCATGATTATAGAAAATCCCCATAAGGGTTCGTACATGATACTTACAATTAAGATAGCTGCACAAGGTTACTAGGGTGTCTAAACTCATCCCAGTGAAACGAAGACATCTTTTTGTCTTCGTTCCACTATTGCAATCCCTTCGTACGGTTCTCTTCTTTGTTCTCAGCATATTTTTTATCTCCTCCTATCAAAATTTGTGGGTAGGGGAGGGTGAGATTCGAGAGAATCTCAGTAGAAAAATAATATCAATATGCATGCAAGATAAGTGCTTAAT
Source organism: Inga laurina (assembly GCA_963855925.1). Classification (NCBI taxonomy): domain Eukaryota; kingdom Viridiplantae; phylum Streptophyta; class Magnoliopsida; order Fabales; family Fabaceae; genus Inga; species Inga laurina. The sequence goes on from OY979713.1 coordinate 42,366,747, forward strand.
GCACAATATGCTTGCATTACATAACTCATGCTCACACAATGACATATATGCGTGCTCAATGTTTCAAACAACATACTTATGGTCATAGCATAAATAGAAACAGAGCTTCAATCATTCATATATGTTTCACATAATTAAGCAAAGCAATAACGTGCATCAATACACCAGCACAAATATCAAATACACGCAAGAAAGGCAAACTCCCTACCTCTTGTCTTTTCTCCTCGATTTACGTGCCAGCAACTCAGGCTCTTAACTCGGTTCTACAATTTCAAATGTACCAATTAGACACTTTCATAGTGTTTATGAGGGTTATATGAGTCTATTATGAAAATTTACCAAAATGCCCCCGAGACCTTTGCTCGGCCCCGCCGTACTGTCCAAATGTACTTTTCCCAAAATTTTTACATGGGCTATTCTAACATATTTTCGCCTAAGCAATCCATTTCCAGAATCAAAATTATAAAATTCACAGTCAAAAGACAAAATTGGCCTTAGCAACTCCACTTTAAGGTTTCAGGGGCATTTTCGTAATTATTCTTTTTCGGGCTTTTCTGAAAAAGTGACCGACTGTAACCCTATCTAATTTTCCTATTGAAAATCCTCAAATCATTGAAAATCTAACTCTAAGGCCTATTTCATGCTTTGGCCAAAATATACAATTCCCCGGGAAAATTGGGGTTTTCCAAATCCTACTCCACAGAAGTGTTCCTTGCTACTCCTAACCACTTTATTAACTATTATATTAGGTTAAAACTACCATTTGAACCCAATTTCGAAAGTATAACCCCTAGGCCAACCCATTTCCAAAAATTAAAACCAATGACAATCCGGTGAAATTTCACCGATTAAATTGTTCACAGCAGCTAGAATAGTCAATATACAAAGGTTTGGATTATTGGAAAGCCAACTCAGCTGGATTTCCTTGTCTTTCAAAGATGGCATGTGATATTCTTAGCATTCCAATTACTACCGTTGCCAGTGAATTAGCTTTTAGCATAGTATCTCAGGTTCTCACAAAGTATCGATTTTCTCTTCTTCCAGATAATGTTGAAGCTCTCATTTGCACTCAAAATTGGCTTCTTGGTTTTTCCATAGGATGGTAATATTTATAATCATATTTTTTCATTTATCTTTTTTTTATATATATTTAATAAATCTTTTATGTTTATGTCATTACATGCGGCAGAGGATTCTGAGATAGCGAAAAGGGAAACCGCTCATGTCCCTATTTTTTTAGCTTCAGACAATGTTTCAAATATAATTATTGGCGATTGAAGAATGAGGAAGCAAGATTATAAGTTTTTTTGTTGTTTTGAAGAATTAGATCCAAGAAGATTACAACTTTCTTGCTAATTATTATTATATTATATGACTTGTATCCCTCATTCCCTTTGAATATACTTGTGCCATGTCTTGCCTGATGAGTGATGCATGATTATTGATTTGCATGAATAGATAGCCTCAAACTGTCAAACATTGTGAAATTCATTTATATGTGTGAAGGACAAAATTAATTAGTAAACTGATGAGTGCATGATTTCATTTATTTCATTCATTTCATTCATCGGATATGAGATGACTTCAGCCAAATGACTTAGTGAGTTAATGAGCTATTTATGTAATTAGAAAAAAATTAATGGTAGATTGGTAGTAATTAGTAAGGTTATGTTTGTACAAGATGAATTAATATTGAATGCAAATGATTTGTGATAAGGAACAAACAAATGAAAGGTCCATTGGTTGGTCTAATTCGTCCAAACTATTAGGGAAGCAAGTTGGGCTTCAAAACAATGGACAATGCATCTGTTGGCAACAAAAAAAAAACAATAGACAATGTATCATATAACCCAAAATAAAATAAAAAAACGACCCAGACGCAAAACGACCTAGACCACTTAAAATGGCGGGCTGGCAGGCGCCTAATCAGGCTCGGGCTGCCATTATTGTAAACAGGTTGTTTTCAACCCAGCCCGATTATGGCCAACCCGTCAGGCTCAGGCTAGCCCAAATTGCCAGTTCTACCCACTACCCAATTGCTTCTTCCAATTTTTTTTTTTGTAAATCTTCACATATAATAAAACATAAAAAGATTGACCTAAATGATTTTTAAAGTTATCATAAAAAATCTTGCTATTATTGTGTCATTCCACTCTTGTTGGCTACATATACTGTTTATAATTAATTAAAAATATAAATATTTTTTCCCAAAACAATATAAATCTTACTACAACTTAGATATTTCTTTTTATTTTTGAAGTCAGACCTGATAATACCCACGGAATTATTATCATTTTTTTTAAAAAAATGATGTAGTATATTTTGGAAAGCAGACTTGGTCAGCTATGGCCCAAATGTTTTGGGCATTAAAAACAGTGATGTATTGTTGTACATGTAAAGAACTAATGACTCCAATTTCGAACCTCCTGAGTGCTTATGGCAGCCCAACGCATTTTCTTTTCGTCCTAGTTAGAGATAATAATTCTGCATGAAAACCCAAAACAAAAAAAAATTCTATCGGCATTTTTTTAAGAGTCTTTTTTATTCATATTAATTATTTATTACAACACATGATACATATAGTCTTCTCACCTCCTAAATATAAAATAGAATTGATTTTTTTAAAGAGATTAAAGAAACTGAATAAATTACATAATTATATCATATATTATATATTATTAAATTATATATTAGTTTATATTTTAGGCAACATAGATTAATGACTGAAAAAATAAATATAAATATTTTAAAATAATTTAATTAATTTTTTTAATATTTTAAAAAAAAATCAACTCTACATCGTATTAAAATACCAAGGTGTGTTTTATTTTAGAAACCCATGCTAAAGGCTTCCCCCAACCTTCAGGAACTCGCAAAGGCTTCCGTCCACGTTCAGATCCTGACCCGTTATAAACTCCGAGTCGTTCGAAGCCAGGAACACCACCGCCTTTGCCACCATCTCCGCCGTGAGCTCCACCCCCTCCAACCTCGCGCTTTTTCGACAGAACTCTCTAGCCTGCTCTGAGCTCACTCCTAGAGACTTACACAACATTGGCGTCGCTAACGCCGTCGGTGACACGCTGTTAACCCTTATCCCACGTGCCGCCAGCTGCACACTCGCCGCCCGCATCAGCCCCACCACAGCATGCTTCGACATGATGTAGTCTGTTGCAAACGGAAACCCGTGGCTACCGGCCACGCTTGCCGTACACACTATGCTCCCTCTCACGCGCTTCTCCACCATGGCACGAGCCGCGTGCTTTACACACGCCGCCATCCCGCGGACGTTGACCGCCAATAAGCTGTCCATTCCAGAGAAGTTAAGGTCAATAATGGTCTGTTCAGAGGAGCTCGCAACACCAGCGTTGCTGAACATGATGTCGAGGTGTCCATAAATGTTGACCGTCGATTCCACGAGGTGTTTGACTTGGTCCTCGTCGGCCACGTCGCAGTGGACGTAGCTGCACCTGTCGGTTCCGATGGACACCGCCACCTGGTTTCCCAGCTCGTCTTGAATGTCTGCGATCACCACCATACGTGCACCCTCATTGGCAAAAACACGCGCCGTCGCTTCTCCAATACCACTAGCTCCGCCCGTCACGATGGCTACTTTTCCGACTAACTTACGGTTGTTGATGGGGTGATTTGAAGTAGATTCTGAGGCAACCACCATGTTCTTGGAGGAAATTGTACGAAACGATGATGATAAGCACTAAAGAGGCGATGTTAAGTGATGATCTCTGGGCATTAGAATTTATAGGCGTCATTAGTATATATGATACTGATCTGTCCTTATTTCCTCCAATATAATCCTGCATTCTCTTTTTAATATTACAGCCATTGTTTTAGACTCTTGCCTTTGTTTTCAAGATTGAAACAGCAGAACAATATTGACTAATGCTTCAAAACTCACACATGTGGACCTCAATTGATTATTTTAGATTATTTGGTTGATTAATCTATTGCTTGTTGCTTAAGTAAATCAATTATCAAATTGCCGTCGCATCTGAATCATATACCACTTTCCTATTTTTATATATGTTTGTTATTATATTCAGCTTATTGTCTACTGTATTATTGTAATCTTGGTCCCCAAGTCACTGTCCTTATTGATCAATAAAATTAGGTCGGTTTTGGTCCCATCTATTTTTTATTTTTCGTCTCTCTACTCCAACAAACCACTGCATGGTTTCAATTAACAAATTTAATTCATTAGTCATTGTGAAAATCGGTCGCAAGAAGATTGAGGTAATTAATCTAGCTAATCTTTATGTGACCATAGCTATGACTAGGCACGTATACGCGTTCTGGTTGTGGTTTTGTCAATTCCAACAACATATAGGGGTTAGAATAATAAAGTTGACAAACTATTATAGGGAAAAAAAAACACAAATAGAATAATCACGGACCCTGGATATATAGGCGGGGAGAATGATAGTTATGTCCAAATTAACAAGCAAATCAATGACAGCTCACAGGAATTTGTTGGTACCAATAAGGCATTAACAAGTCTTAAACTTTCCACAGAATAATCAAGAAATATCTTAAATTGGTGTCAAGAGAGTCAGAAGACGGTGAAGAAAGAAAAAGTAGCATGCATGCATGAATGATCTCTGGCATATGATACTTGAGGGGAAAGAAAGCATACAAATTAAACCATGAAGAAACAGATAATAACGAACCTCTAGCTCAAAATACAGTCTTTACAGAGGTAATTAAACCCGGACCGGTTACTGAACCGGTCAGGGTATTGGGATAAGTGTTAGTGAGTTAGACTAAAGCCAAACTAATAAACCGGTGAGAAGTTAAAAATTTTAGACTTATAATATTAAATTCTAAAAGAAAAATAAAAAAATTTGATTTTTTTAAAATAAAAAATAAAAAAAATCCAGACCGGACCGGACCAGTCTACCGGCCCATTGGGCGGTTTCTGGTCCGAACAGCCAAGTCCAGTATGAGTTCCATTACACTGGTCTTTACTCAGAAAGCAGAAAAACACTTTGCCAGGTGAAGAATTCAGAATCAAGGAAAAGAGCACTTTGACTAGCAGAATAAGGCTTGTTAGATCCCTTTGGTCTCAAATTTAAGTATAAGAGAATACACTTTTATTAAGAGGAGCACCCACAAACTTAATATTAAAAAAAAAAAAAAAGAGCACTTTGCATGTTATCAACTAGCACTACCGTTGGCGACATACTGCACGCCAATCGCGTCACCAGCCCATTCGGTGACACGCTGTTCACCCTAATCCCACGCGCCGCTCTCCTTAGTTCCACCACCGTGTGCTTCGACATGCAGTAATCAGTCTCAGTCCAGCTCTTACTACCGTTGCTGCTCGTGCACACTATGCTCCCCCCACGTGCTTTTCCACCACCACCCGAGCTGCGTGCATTACACACGCGGCCATCCCGCGGATGTTGACCGCAAATAATATGTCCATTTCGGAGAGATCGAGGTCAAGGATGGTCTGGTTATACGGGAGCTGAGAATACCACCGTTGCTGAATATGACGTCGAGGTGTCCATAGATATTGGCCGTTGATTCCACGAGGCGCTTCCCTTGATCCTCGTCTGCCACGTCACAGTGGAAGTAGCTTCACCTGTCGGTTCCAATGGACGCCGCCACCTGGTTGCCGAGGTCGATGTCGGCGATCACCACCATACTTGCACCCTGGTTAGCAAAGAGTCGCGCCGTTGCCTCGCCAATACCGCTGGCGCCGCTACTTTCCCCGCTAACTGGTGGTGGTTTTCATTGTTGATGCTGTGATGATGTGAGTTAGATTCTGAAGCGGCCATTTGTTAGGGGTTGGTATTTTGAAGGAGGCGTGACTAGCTTCTTATAATATCAGTCCTCATACATCCACCGACTCTCTCTTTGGTATTCTCTGCAATTTGCAAGAGGATCTTTTCAGGACTATGAATCTCTTATCCTTGGTCATACAATATGTGGTTGTAGCTGAGAAGAGAAATCCTAGGTGGATTGTTGATCAGAGGAATCCGAATTGATTCATCCAGTTCGTTTTTCTCCAAATTGTTATTTGTCTGTCTAATTAAGTCCCTCTATTTTAACTTTTCTGCCACTAAGAGGAAACATATATATAGTTATATATATACCCACTGAATTACAAATGAAAAAAATATGGAATCCCTTGGTGACAACAATGGCTGGTGTTAATGTACATGACTGGTTCAGCAATTTCTTCAGGACTTGAATGAGGATTTTTAATTTGTGTCATCAACAATTAATAGTGCTGAACTGATGAACTTGACCTGTGAGTTCCATATTTCTCTGTTAAATATCTTGTTTTCCAGAAGGCATAATAGTTTTCATCCTTGTTTAGTTGTTTACGTACCTCAAGAACGACTTGCTTTTCATTTGATTTGACGTTTATATTGTTTTAAAGTGGAAAACTAATTAAGCTGAACGATTCCTACATGCTCTCTTCTTCTCACGTCTAACAAGACTTTTGTCTTCTCTATGGGAAATATAGGAAACTTGTCATTGTTCATGCTTCATGGGTCTCGGTATCTGCTATTAATTTAATTTAGAAGTTTCTGTGTGCATGACCATCCTCTTTTGGACGTCCCAAATAATTTGCAAATTTGTAATCCTATATACACCATTACTTTTTTAATAAATTACCTTGATGCTTTTCGGCAGGCTCTTTATTATTGCCTTGCCAGCTACCACGATTGACCCTCTCAGCTAACTTCAAGAAACCCATTCATCAATCAACGGGGAGACTGTGTTTCTACTAAAGCTGGTAATATTCGGTTAGAATCATATGGGCTCGGGTTTAAAAGGATCTAAGTTGACAAACCCACAACCACTGGGTTGTCGGGTTAATCCGCCCAACTCATATCATTTTTTTAAAATTTTTTTTATTTTGCATTATTTGCCCAGCACGAGCAGTGACCGCCGATTGAAACTGGAAGAGTGGAAGGAGGAGACAATGTCAACCGGCGACTTGGAAAGAGCAGGGGACGACACAGAGCTTGAAGGTTGAGGAGTCGGCGACCTAGAAGGAGGAGGGGGTGACGCCGAGTCACTAACCTGGAAGGAGGAGGACTAGATGAGGCGAGGAACACGCCGATGGCCCGATGGAGATGGCAAGGCAAGGTCGGCTACTCGACCGATGGAGGTCGGAGGAGGCATCGAGGTGAGACGTGAGTCGCAAGAGTGAGATCTGAGGACTGAGATGTGAGACTGTGTTTAAGTGTGAGAGATGACAGTCTGAGATTGAGACTCTGAGAGTGACACTGACTCATGAGACCAGGCAAAGCCGCAGAGGCAGTAGGCTAGCGAGACGCGCGAAACTAAGAGTAAGACACTTAGACTGATTTGGATTTTGGGTTTGGGTTGGCTCTTTGGGAGTTGGGTTACACTTAAAAAAAAAAATATGGGTCAATTTGTCAATTTGATAGTCCAACCTATAACGGATTGGATTCATATGAGTTTGGATCTAAAAGAACCGTTTCTAAGCGTTCCCACTTTTTCAGAACCCAAACTGCCCATTATTGTCGGGTTGGGCGGGTTTAGCCCATAGTTTAAACCCGTATTACTGGTTCTAGTTTCCACTAACTTTCTTTTCCAACTCTTCTTCACTTAGGGGCTATTTGGTACTAGGGATTTGGAGGGGAAGGGAGGAGAATGAAAATTTTAGTTAATTTTTCTTACTCTTTTATTTTACATCTTATCTTTATTAAGATTTTACAACTCCACTTCTTCAATTTTTTAACATCTAACTCATAAAATTTTTTCCTCCCCCCTCCTTTCCATTTCCTTCCTGCCAAACAAACTCTTAATGTCTTAACCATTATATCATGTTTTAATGAGTGAGATTCAATATTATGTATTAAATAGTATTATAATATTAACTATAATAAAAATCTACAATAATGATATTGTTACATATTATTGAATTTCACCTACTAAAACATGATTTAATGATTGGGACATTAAGTGAAGTGGGAAGTTAATGGAGAGACTCTTTACTCAAATTAACGCCTACCTCAAGAAAAGTTTAAAGTTAACTTGTAATAACATTCACTTATTTTCTTTGTTTTTTGGGTTTGTGAGAGAAAATTAAATCAACATTTTGAATTGCGTGTAGAGAGAAGTATTAATATATAAGGAAGGTAACATATATCACGCTAAAAAAGATATCACATGCTTATATCGCTTTGATGAGTAAGAAGCTTAATACTCTACAATTTAAACAAGGTCTTGAACTTGACTTCGGTCTTGATGTCTTTTTATACAGACAAATGAAAAATATATACATTAGGAAATTTTCTTGGTAGTTCTGATTTTTTTATGAATGCCTTATTTTCTGGCCTCACCCAAAAAAAAAAAAAAACTCTCACAACCCTTTTGTTTTGCTTTAATTATGTAAATCTCCCATCTATTTTTAAAATATATACTTAGATTCAAACCGTTAACAATATTCCAAAAAGATTTTGAAAATATATTTTTTAATTAAAATTTGTATTAAAATAAATTTTATTTACTAATTTATTCTTTACCCTTTCAAATTCCTAATTCATTTTTGAACATTTGCGAATTTCAGGGGAAAAAAATGGACGGCATAGAGAATTGTAATAGCAAAAAGGTACACAGTTAGTCCCCCCCCCCCCAAACCCCCCTAATGCCCGTAAATCTGTTTGGCATACCAACATCTTTAAAGCTTTCTTCTAATTATTTTATATGATCAAGATTCAAGAGCTTTCTTTTTATTTTTCCTAATGTTTTTTACAATTAGTTATTCGGTTAACGTTTGTAAATGTTTGTAACAAAAAATGTGTTTAAACATTATTACCCTTTTATGTCCTAAATGTAAGATAAAATTGATTTTTTTGGAGATATTAAGAAAGTTAACTAAATTACTTTAAAATATTTATATTTTTCATTTTTTCTCCAAACTATTTTGATTAACTTATAAATTAATATATAATCTAAGGATATATGATATATGATATAATTAAATAACTTATTTCGCTTCTTTATTCTCTTAAAAAAAATTAACTTTGTATTATATTTAGGACCGAATGGAGTATAAATTTAAATTATTTATCATATACGATAACAAAGATATGTGTTTGAACTTTGAAATATGTTTTTATCCATTTAAAAAAACCAAAGTAAATAAATTTCAAGAAATATGATAAAAATTAAAATTATAAAATTCTATAGTATAATCAAAATTAATAAAGTTTAAAAAATATTATAATTTTGAAAATATGTATCAGATTATTTTTTGATTGTATAATTTTTTCTTGGAAAATATAAATATTTAAATAATTCTTTTGTTAAATAGAGCTATTTTGGTAAAAAAAAAAGTTTTGGATTTAAACTTAATGGTCTAACGATTAGATAGATAGAAAAGGAATCTTAAAAATATAAGGAAGATTTGTGTAACATATATTTTAAGTTTAAAGGAGATTTATATACATTTTAAAAATAAAGGGGAGGTTACAAAGAATGGTGGGTTATCTTAGACATCTTGATAGGGATCAAAACACCGTTGCTGATAAATTGGCTAGGATATTCCATCAATTAGTAGGGAATTTTCACATTTTTTATCGACCATCACCTTTTAGGGAGGAGGAGGTTGTTGATGAAAAAGGGTGAACTATATTTATTTGTTGTAGGTCTTCATTATTGAGACAATGTTATCCAGTTTCAATTCAACAAAAAAGAATAGAAAGAAGATCTGTGTAATTAAAATAAATCAGAAGATTGATCAAAATATTTTAATAAAAAAATGATTCATTATATTAAAGTGGGCTGACTTGATACATGATGGACCAAATGTTTTAGGCCTAAAAAGAAGCTATGTTTCTATGGTAGCCCAATCTATTTTGTTTTCTTTCTGGAACAAACAAAAAAAGGCGGACGTTGATTGAAGTATTTTTATTTACATAAAATGACAATTTATAAATATTAAAAAGAAATTATAGTTTTGCATCAGTAGAGATAAGGATCCTATTAGAAAGCAGCTGATTCAGTGTTTGTCTATGACTACTATAAAGAGAGACCGAGGTAAAAAAAAAAAAAAAAAAACCTAAGATATCCCTAATATCACTATCAATAGGTCCTAGTCTTTGGAGTTTATAAACATTCTTTGGTAGAAAAAACCTATCAATAGTAGATATGTAGGTAGGTCGAGCTTTGAGGGATCTCATACTTGATAATCCATGATAATGAAGCCCTTAAACATGACAAGTAGAATGGTGATAGGGAAGAGAATTTTCTTAGCCATCTGAACCACTAAAGTGGAGTTGCATTCAAGCATATTATACCAGTACAAAAAACTTGGGGACGTTGCTTGAATTTGTGCAGAACAATAACCCAGCCCTGATTAGGTAGATCTCGAGTCAACATCCTGATATGCAAGATCAGAGAGGTGGAAGGATGATGATCAATATGGTTAAAAGCCATTTGTGTAAAGCGAAACATACCCAAGATCTCATTAATTACCTTGGGTGGAGGAGAAAGCCTACCTTCATGGACAGCCAACTTCCGCTTAAGCCAGATTACATTGATCACAAGAATGATTCCCTGAATTAAGTCATATTGATCGTCCTGTCGAAGCTGGAGTATAGTTTGCTTAAGCCAAGCCACAAAATGATTATGAGAACTATCTGGAACATGCAAGGAGAGATAACCAAACCAAATAGATTTATCACAAGGGCATAGATAGAAGATATGCTCAATAGTCTCTTCTTGATCACATCCAAAGCAGCAGCAACCAGTAACAGGAAGATGATGATTTCTAAGAATATCCATGGATGGAATTTGCTTTGTTCATTAGCTTTCAGAGTAAAAGTAGAAATTTGAAAGGCAGAGAGATTAACCATAGGAATTTCCAAAAAGAGTCTGGATTGTTAATGGAAGGGTAATGACTGCACAAACTCAAGATGAAACCTTCTTTTGCTGTGTAGTGTCCATTTGAATTCCCTTGTCATAAAAGTTTGTCTAGTACTTGTAAAAAGGATATAGGAGTTCTGAGGATTGCATATGCCGCTAAAGCAGAGTAGTTCTGAATGACTAATTGCTTATTCCATTGGATAGGCATCCAATTAAAAGAAGTAAGCAGTAAGAAGTCCAATACTCGAGTCAAAGCTGCTTGAGTAGAAGACATTCATTGCATGGGCCACCAAAGAGGGCGGTTGAGAGAAATGTCAGAACCAGAACCAACTGACCAATTTAGGCCACTAACAATAACCTCAGAAACCTCTAATATACCTTTCCTCATCTAGGAGGAATTATAAGGTTTTTTCAATAAAGATCCCTAGCCCTGATTAACATATTTAACTTTAAGGGTAGAGGCTAACATAGAGGACTCAGGTGGAGATATAATCCGCCATACTTGCTTGGCTAGAAGTGATTCATTAATGCACTAAGCAAGTCTAATACCCAATCCTCTTGCATTTACTGGCTAAAAGAGATGATCCTTTCTGAGAAGATGAATTTTGTTTGTATCCCCTTACGAGCCACACAAAAAAAAAAAAAAAAAAAAAAAAAGATTCATAGCATGTCCATTTGGTTGCAAAGGTAATTCGGAAGTTTAACCCATGAAAGAATGTTAATGTTTGCTACCAAGAGGATAGATTTGATCAAGGTTAGGCGAGAAGCTTGAGAGAGCAATCGAGCTTTCCAGGCACTCGTTCGTGATTGAAGTGTTGAGCCAGACAGCAATAACAAGTTTCAAAATATTTTAGATCAGAAGGTCTAATTTACAAGATGGGATGATATAGTATTCTGTCTTGTTCTCATTTTAATTTTGATCGCATGGCTTTAAATTATATGTTTGAATCCCTTAAATTTTAATAAAAACCTAGATTATTTTGTTTCTTGAGTACCAAAACCTATAGTTTAAGGGCCCGTTTAGATTAACAGTGGCAGAAGTGATTTTTTTTCAATTTAACTTTTACAAATTTAAGATAGGATAAAACTCAGATTGTAAATGTAATTTATATTTGGATTGACAGTAGTAGAAGCCTATCTACACTGTGAAAAACATATCTTAGTGGCTTCTTCTTAAAAATAGCTTTCGGCCTAAAAGCCCATTTGAAAAAATACCAATCAAAACACCTTAATTTAGTCCCATCGTGCTTTTTCCTTCCTATTGTGTTTTTCCAGCCCCCACTACCTTCCCAAACAAGCCCTAAAACTATAGGAACACATCAATATTTGAGTGTCATGTTGGTGTCGAGGATGAAAAACCCTCCTTTATGTCACATGTTTGAATCTGACTAACCTTACCAAAAACTATAGGAACAAAATTAAATGAGAAAAAACTATAAAGACAAAATATTACATTAACTCTTACAAGTTTTACCAAACAATCAAGGAAGTTAATCTTATCAACATTATTATGATATGTCAACTTGACAGTTTACCAAAAACAGAAAAAAAGTTAACTTGACCAGTAAAATTTAGTTTAGCCCGTGAAGAACAAGCTTATAAACTAAAAGTTATATCCTATAAAGACTATCTTAACCTTGAATTCCAAGACCCCCCAATGTAAAAAACACAAACGTGGCTAGTTAATCAACTTAATTAGATTTAAACTAAAATTAAATGAAATTATTTTTTATTCTAACACATTTATTATTTGAAAGAATAGCCGAACAGAATATAAAGTGAATATTATACTTTGTAATTTAAAAGGTTTTCGCATCTATTATCCCTTTGTCTACCACACGTTTTTATTTTATCCTTTTTTCCTCATCTATATTAGGCGCTTCTCAATTTTGCTCGTTTGAGAAGGACTACTATTAAAAGTTATTTATAATAAAAAGGGAGGGGTGAGAACTTGAGATTTTGACCTGAAATAAAAAGAACTTGAGATTGCTCTGGGAAATACATTTTCTATTGAAATAGAATAGCAAAAGCTAAAAACCCAAAACACCCCTTTCGCACTCACCCTTCACGGAATGGTAAAGATGCCGTCGACCTTGAGATCGTGACCTGTGATAAATTCCGAATCGCTAGAAGCCAGAAACAGCACCGCGTCCGCCACATGTTTGGGCGTGAGGTCCACGCCCTCCAACCTCGCGGTTTTTCTATAACTCTCTCTCATATCCTCATCGCTCATCCCGCGGATCTTGCGCGTCAATGGCGACACCATTCCATTAGGTGACACGCTATTCACCCTAATCCCACGCGCCGCCAGTTGCACACTCGCCGCTCGCATTAGCCCCACCACCGCGTGCTTTGACATGCAGTAGTCTGTCCGCGCCTTACCACCAGCGCTGCCCGTCACGCTAGCCGTGCACACTATGCTCCCTCTCACGCTCTTCTCCGCCATCACCCGAGCAGCGTGCTTCACACACGCCGCCATCCCGCGGACATTGACCTTGAACAAAGTGTCCATTTCGGAGATGTTGAGGTCAAGGATGGTCTGATCAGAGGGGCTGATAATACCGGCGTTGCTGAACATGACGTCGAGGTGTCCATAAATATTGACCGTTGAATCCACGAGGTGCTTCACTTGATCCTCGTCCGTCACATCGCAGTGGAAGAAGTTGCACCTGTCGGTGCCGATGGACACCGCCACCTGGTTGCCCAGCTCGTCTTGGATGTCGGCGATCACCACCATACGCGCACCGTGATCGGCAAAGAGGCGAGCCGTGGCTTCACCAATACCACTTGCACCCCCGGTGACGATGGCTACTTTCCCGGCTAGCTTGTTGAGGCTGAGATTTAAGGTAGACTCTGAGACGTCCAGGGAGGAAATTGAAGATGCTATAAACACTATACAGGCTAATTCAAGACTTGGATCTGGGAATTTTGAAGGAGGCACCACCGGTTTTATATTTTATAAACTCAGGGTGCGTTTGATTTGACGATTGTGTGAGGCAATGGATTTGTCTACCGTCGTTTTCCTTCCTAAGATCATTCTTTTTAATCTAGATCGTTGGATTAAGATCTTAACGGTTCAGATTTTTTTTAATATAAAAATATTATTATTATTATTATTATATTTTTATAATATATTAAATCTAAACCGTTGAGATCTTAATCCAACAATCCAAATTGAGAAGAGGACTGTAAGTAGATGGAAAGGAAGAGGATCATAACCAAATTTGTGAGGGAATCAAGTGATTGGGTAAAAAATTTCACTATTTACTGACAAAACGATTGGATAAGGTTTTGAGGCGTTTATTATAACATTTTGTTTGATTGGCATATATGTGTTTGTTTGGAATAGCTTATTTTTTGGTAATAAGTGCTTATAAATCGTAATTCACGGTATATGAAGTAAGTATATGAGAAGGGAGCTTGTGTAATAAGGACTTATTTGACCAAAAAGAAACCCAACCAAACACACACATATTTGCGTAAGCAGTTTTTTTTTTTTTTTTTTTTTAAGCTTGCAAATGTAGTGGGTGTTTGTTTTACCGATTGGGCCTTCAATAGGGCGATTCAGGGAAATAATCAGGCTTGAACAATGTTTTGGCTATTTGGAGATGTTTGGTTCAGCAATAGTGTTTGAGGTAAAAAAAAGTAAAAGCTTCGACAGTTATAAGCCTCAAAATGGAGCTTATTTTTACACAAGCGATGGCTCCAACTGTATTTTCATATCTTTGGGAATCAATGAGGTACTCAAAATCACTTCTAATCACAAAATTTCTTTTATGAAAAATGTTCTAAATAATTTTTTCTTTCTTTAGATAGTAATCTTCTACTAATTAGAGAATATTTTGGGATAAGAATTTAGACAAGTTTTGAGTTTTGTCAATATATGACCGTAGAAATGTAGAGAATAATTATTAATTAATATTAATCAGTTTAGATTTATTATTTAATTGTTTTATGATTTTAAAATCAATTTATTTTATAAACATGTCATAAACTATTTTTTATATGGTGTTTCATCGATTAAATTTAGTTTAAATAATTTATTTGGATTATTGGAGGTATTATTGAGGTTTTAATCAGTTTATTTTATTAGATTTTGAGCTATGTGAAAATATGAGTTAGGATTTAATATTTAAATTAGAGTTTGATGTAATTTATAAAATTTAAGCTTGAAGTGCACAATAGAAAAAAATTTTGGAGTGCGGTAAAATAGGTTCGAAATATTACAAAAAAATGCATAAGTACAATTTCGACCAGATTGTACAGGATTTTTGATCTAAGTAGTTCTGTTATATTTTAGTTTATCAAAAACTTTAAGTTTGTATAATTTCTAATTTATTCGCATTTTTATTGCCAAATTTTCAACTTTAATTTTTTCACTGTAGAAATGTAGAGAATAATTAATAATTAATTTTAATCAGTTTAGATTTGTTATTTGGTTGTTTTACGATTTTATAATCAATTTCTTTTATAAACATGTCATAAATTAATTTTTATATGGTGTTTTTACCAATTAAATTTAGTTTAAATAATTTATTTGGATTATTAGACGTATTATTGAGATTTTAATCCGTTTATTTTATTAGATTTTAAGTTATGTGAAAATATAATTTATAAAATTTAAGCTTGAGGTATACAATAAAAATAACTTTTTGAGTGTGGTAAAATAAGTTCAAAATATTACCAAAAATGCATAAGTACAACTTTAATCAGATTGTATAGGACCTTTTATCTAATTAGTTCTGTTGTATCTTATTTTATAAAAAAACTTTAAGATTATATAATTTCTAATTTCTAATTTATCCCCAATTTTTATTGTAATTTTATTATGTATTTGACCATTACCAAATTTTCAAAATTAATTTTTTCACTTTTCATAATTTTTAAAATTTTTTCTCTTAAATATCACAAAAGCCACTTATACAAGAGTCAAACTAAACACCTTTCATTTTTACAAAAACACTTATCCAATCACTAATCCAAAAATCAAAATAAAAATAAGTCACTTATCCAATTATCAATCCAAACACACCCTAAAATTTTAGACATGTTTGTTGACCATAAAAATCAATAACCACAATGGTTTTGGATTGTACGTTTGTTTTATATTTAAGTAGCCGGAGACATATCTGTATAAAGAAATTGGGAGAGCTTATCCAAGTGAATGGTTCAGATTATTTTTCAAAAAACAGGTACCCATGTCAATGATATATATCAAAAGATTGACCAATTCCATCAAATTTGACACCCAACGTTTAGCACTTGAATGGAAGTCACATTCAAGTTCAAACTTCACTTTCTGGTTGGCACATCCATCACTTTCCACGGAAAAAATTACACACAAACCCCACAGAAAGGGGCCGAGCACAAAATATATAAGCAGTAACATCTGAGTCTGATTTGCTTCTTCTTATCTTAACTATGATCAGAATGGGATTCATAGGAGTCACTTGAAGAAGGAGACGTGGCAATTTCTTGTTCCAGCAACTGTAGCACCTGCTTCATGGATGGACGCTCATCTGGATTACCATCTGTGCATCTTGCTGCCACATCAATCATTGCTTCAACACTTGCTGCATCTGCATCTCTACAGCATCTTCTGTCAATCAATTGCTCCATCCTCTTCTCTCTCAGCAACATGTTCATCTGCATATATTTTTTGCCTCTCAAATTACTCACTTCACTTTCTCCTTGGAATCATATTCATGAGCCAAAAACAAGGTTAATCTAAATCTTACCCATCCTACAACGTTTAGTCCCTGCTTTGCAAAGTAAGTATCTGTTGGTCTCTTTCCTGTCACAAGCTCTAGCAGTAATACTCCAAAACTATACACATCTGACTTCATTGTAGCTCTACCACTTTCAAGATACTCTGTTTCACACAGTAGAGCATTACAAGGTTTGAGTGTGTTCATGTGCAAGTTAAACTATTCTAACTGTAACATGTGTTTGTATGAAGTACCTGGTGCCATGTAGCCAAATGTACCAGCAACTACAGTGGTAACATTGGTATCCTTATCAGCCAAGAGCTTTGAAAGGCCAAAGTCAGAGACATGAGGCTCCAAGTTTCCATCAAGAAGGATGTTGCTGGATTTTAAGTTGCTGTGCGCAATTTTTGGAGAGCATTCATGGTGCAAATATGCCAAACCCCTTGCAGATCCAAGGGCTATCTTCAAACGAGCACTCCAATTCAAGAATTGTTCTCCACCATTTTCTGAAGCAGAGCAAATATTCATCAAAAAACAATTAGAGAATCACACTGCAATTTTGAAGCGTTCTTGCTTATAGTTCAGTTTATAACAGAATATAACCAATCCATATGAAATGAGTCATACCATGCAATAGATAATCTAAGCTGCCCATGGCAAAGTAATCATGGATAAGGAACTTAGAAGAAGGAAGCTTGCAGTAACCACGCAGATTCACTAGATTTATGTGTGAGACGCTGCCCAAAATCTCCAAGTTTCTCTCAAAAATCTGCTCAGATCCAACAAGATTTCTGTCCATCCTCTTGATAGCAAATGTTGCAGAATCATTCATGACCATTCTGTAAACAGTACCCAACCCTCCTGATCCTACTTCATCTTTTTCATCAAGAGAGTCCAGCTTGTCAATGAGGGTGGATGATGGGTATGGCAGATCACCATGGAAGGTCATAAGTTTAGTGCCTGTTAAGAATACGAGGTTGAAGTTATGTAATCAAAAAAGACACAAGAAATAGAAACCTCTGTAAAATTTTAAACTCCCACACTTCATACTTGATTCTGGATCAAAATGCTTCTTGATGTTTTTGTATCTGCGAGCAGCTCTTTCCTGCTTTGAAAGAATACAAGTCCAGAGGAATGAAACCATTATCACAAGTGCAAGGGCCAAAGCAGACATGGCCCCTACTAGCAGCACCTTCATGTAATGTGAAGATCTTTTGGGAGGAGGAACTGCAAAAATTTATAGATAGAATTGATCATTATTACAAACAAATATAAAATATAGTAACAATCAAAGAATCAAAAGAAATGTTTTTAGAAAGGAAAAAGAAACCTAGAATCTGACTTGCCTGTAGCTTCATCACTTGCAGCATGAGGTAAAACCACAGGGAAGCCAAGCGAAGTTCGACAAGGTTTATCAACTTGCCGCCCACAAAGATCCAAGTTTCCTGTAAAGCTGTTCAAATGAATTGAATTGAGTACAATCACAATATTTACTTTACATGTGAAGTTATATGTTACAATTAGTTATTTCGTTTGGGTAATTCTAAAACTTCCTTCATCAACTTATGCGTTACTACTCTAATCCTATTTATAAATCATTTTTAATTAATTCTTACATATCAATGAGAGTTAGTTAAATCATTAACTATGGGTTAAACTTCCAATTTTGCCCTTATCTATTATTAGTTCCAAAAGTTAATATGAATAAATTTCTTTTATTTATTGCAATTAATAGGGGTAAAAAAGTACAAAATATATTTACTATCCTAAAACTGGACTTATAAATAGAACCAAATTTTTTTGTCAAAAAGAATTTATAAATAGAGGAGTAGTAGTAGTATATTGAATGACTCTAGACCTGACTAGTTGACTACACAATTTTGGGCAAAATTACTTACGAGTTATGTCCGAAGGTGCTTAGCACTCCAATGTCAGGGATTTCACCAGAAAAGAAATTGGTAGACAAGTTCCTAAGACAAGCAGGATCAGTATATACCATTAACGTCAAGAAAATGTATATCATATTAAAGTTATCAATATGCGACAGAGCTATTCATTAACTGGACTCACAAAAGTCTCAAATGTGTGAGGCGGCCAATAGATGAAGGTATAGCACCCTTCAATGAATTGCTTGATAAATCCCTGCATTCAAATTCTGTATTATACCCTAATTCCTAAATTTGATCCTTTTCTATTTTGGTCAAAAAATGTTTCAATGGTAACCTTAACTCAGGTAGCTCCAGAGAAAGCTAGCAATCAATTCAAAGTACTCTATAGGGTATAAATGACACAGCAATGTGGAAGAAAATAGATGAGAGGTCTTACAATATGGTCAAATAAGAAAGGTTTCCAATATTTGATGGTATTCCGCCTTGCAAATAATTAGCCCTCAAGTACCTTTGATCAGAATTAATTGAAAGTTAACCCAATAATATAAACTTAAAAGGGGGGGAAACAACAGATACCGGCGTTGTAACATACAATGCTCTTAGCTCAGTACAATTGGTAATTTCAGAAGGAATAGTTCCATGTAAGCTGTTCTGATGTAGTGCCCTGAATCATTACCCTTACAAGTCATTAAATAGAATAAGGATGAACGAGGTGAGGGATTTCAGATTTTCATTTTAATTTTTAAAATTTTGGGAGGAGTGAGAAGGGGGATGAACAAGGCTGTACTTACAGTCTCTGCAGTCTACTGAGTTTGCCAATGCTAGGAGAGATAATACCTCCGAGTTGCATGTAGGGCAGATTTCTGAAGAACCAAAGACAAAAACAAGTGTCAAAGTAGGAAAGAAAGTCAAGAGAAATCTAGAAAATGTGATGTTCACATACATAGAGCGAATTCGCTGTTCGCCAGGATAACAAGTGATACCGGTCCATGAACATGGAGACTCATCAAGATCTTGCCAGTTGCTAAGAACATTATTAGTATCATTCAAAGCGCTTTTGATTTCCAACAATGCCAGACCTATCAGATGAAGAGGAGGAGGAACCATTCAAAATGTTAAAGTTGAGAACTTTAAACTCACATTGGGGTTAGCTGAAGCTCAAAACAACCCAGAATCCAAATATTCAACACAAATAGAAAACCAGGGGAAGAAAACGCCATGCTTGAATCTTAGTTTATGTTCTTAGATGAGCAACCATACACGCAAAAGGACTAAACTTTACAGTTACTTTACAATGCTTACGATCTTGAGTGAGAGCAAAAGAGGAAGGGTAGTAAACGATGACAGAAATCACCAGGAAAACCCAGAAAACGGCAACACTTTTCATTTGAGTCTTCTAAATGATCTCACTCACTGGGTGTGAGACAGTAATGGGGTGATGATGATTGTAGTTAGTAGCGGAGAAGACGAGTATAGTTGTGAACTTGTGAGTTGTGATGGATTTTGAAGACAGGAAAGGATAACTTTTGTTTTTATGATTAAAATAAAATATATGGTAATAATAATTACAGTTTCAATTTCAATTTGAATCTGAAGAGAGAGGGAGAAGATGAGAGTAAAGGACAGCGATATCGAAAGCTGACAATAAAAAAAGGAGCAGAGTCCAGAGTGGCAGAGTGGTGTAGCCGTTGTAGAGCGGGAAATTCAAAATGGGGCCTTTTTCTTCTACCACTCTCTCGCGTAGCGTCAGAAGGATACTTGGGTTTAAGTTTCCTCATATTTTTTTTTTTTTTTCAGAATTTTATCTCCACAATCAGGTTTTAAAAAAATGGAGGGTTTAAATTTAATATTTTATAAAAATATTATTTTAAACATAAATAAGTAAACTTAAACTATTAAAACCTTATCTATTCAATTCATAAATGTAATACAAATACAAGTAATGAAAAATTAATTTATAAAACACTATAATTATAGTTTTAGAAAATATTAAATCTAAATCATTTAATTTTTGATTTAATGGTAAATATGAAATTCTGAGAAGAAAAAGAGAGAGAAAATTATGAGAGTATCATCTCCTAAGATACTCAAGATGCCTTGAACCAATAGGTAAAAGTGTTGACTACCATGTTAGCAGTGAAAAAAGTCTATTTGGTCTTGTTTCCATTCAAATTTTGATGCTTACAAAACATTGGGGGCCAAAAATAGAAAAAAGAAAAACACAGTAAAAAGTTGGGTGTTTGAATAATTTTTTGTAAAATCATGGTTTGAGATCAAACCATAAGTTAACAAAAAATTGGGTGTTTGAATGAATTTTTACAAAACTATGATTTTGTCTCTAAACCAAGGTTTTGTTTCATCATCCAGACACACACTAATATTGCAACAAACATCCAACCAAAAGGAGTCAATGGAGCTTCAAACACGGAGCCTATACAGTATTTGTTTGGGATAACTTATTTTTTACTTATAATGTTCATTTAGGATTACTTATTTTTTACTTATAAGTGTTTATAATTCGTGATTTACGGTATAAGAAGTAAGTATGTTAGAAGATTTTTGTCTCGACTTACATAATAAGTGCTTATTTCTCATAAATACGCTATTCCAAACACTCACATAAATACTTATAAATTGTGATTTACGAAATACGAGATAAGTATGTGTGAGGAATTTTATCTCAACTTATATAATAAGGACTTATTATTCAAAAATAAATGATACCAAATATGCTTATAATAGCATGGCTTCAATGGCCGACATGGTTTTTATAACACCATAATGTGTTTCTTCTTAGTTTCTTATTAGCTCTAACCATTTGCACTTAATTTTGAATTCCGCCAGTTTTTGTCTATAAAGTATAAACTATGCACCGAGTCTTATTAGAGAAATACTTCCTCATATTTTTAATATAAGATATATTTAGAGAGTTGATTTTGGTCCAAAATATAAAATATAATTTTCACATTTATTAATTTTTTTTTAATTTATCCTTATTGATGCCCAGCTCCATCAATAATCAAGAAGGAAATGGAATGAAAGAGTTAATAAAGATGACTAAAGTGTTTAAGAAAATATATATTATATTAATAAATTTAATTAAATTTCTTAATTTTAAATTAGATAAATATATCTTATATTAAATATCAAGGGCATTTTTTCTTTTGGCCTTCCTTTTTGTTTTCGGCTTTGGATTTGTTGCGCACATCTCACATTTTACGACTAGGCAAATAGATGTCCAATGTTCTCTTTTGTTTTTAAAAGCAAATTTGTTAATAATAATATGAATCCATCATAAATAATATTATTAAGGGAAAATTTTATTTAAATCCAATTAAAATACCAAATCCATATTTAAGTTTATCAAATTCCTAACCAGATCAAAAGATTTCATTAGAAATTTATGAATTTGTTAATTTTATCAATATCTCCTCGTATAATTTTCTCTGCATCTTCTCTCTCCGTATCATTCTTTCTTTCTTTCTTTTTCCTAATAAAATCTCTGTCGACTTGTCTGGCCCATTCACGTCATATCCCGCATCAATTCAGGTTTTAGTTTCTTCTTCAAGTCTCGCCCCAAATCTAATCATGTGATTTCTTCCCCTTCATTCTCTTCCTTGACCTCCTTCTCACTCTCTCTCCCTGTATGAGCTAATAATGTGATATCTACCCCCGATCCATACTCCTTGCTCACCTAAATTCCCAGTCCCAAAAGGAATGTTGTCGAAGGATAGAGTGACGTTCCAATCAGCGCCGCCTTGGCCACCGCCGTATATCATATGAAGCTTTCACACAGAAGAATAAAAACACGAGAAGATTCATCGTCCTGTCAAAGCAATGGTTTTGAATTTTAAAAAAGCAACGATATTCTTTTTTTCTTTTTTTTCTTTTTTGGTTTTTATACTACCAAAGACACGTCAATTTATTTAAATGGCTCGATGGATACATGTGGAATCCTTCTTGCTTACATGAAAAATAGAGCTTTCATATCACTACACTATAATATTATTGATAATACAGACACATTTTAAACAAGCAAAAGCTACTAAAACACTCCGAAGTGTACGCGAATCATTATTAAAACGATTTAATTTCATTAAAAATTTAATTTATTTATCGCATCAAGGATCTCGCAGAACATGACATGGTAGCTAGAAATCAAGGCCCCATAACTTAGCAAAGTGAAAGCAGCTGCCAAGGTCTCGAAGGACACAACTTTCTCGTAACAATCGAGTTACTAAAAAGAATCCTTGAAACTTGGAATGCTTTTCCTATAATTTACTGAAGAAAACCTCAGCCCCATCTTCTGGTTTTTGATGTGGTAGATAAATTATGCCCGCTTCTGGATTCACCAGTTCCCACCTGAAATTAATTAATACTTACAGTTCATCAATATTAATGAAGCAATTAATTAAACTTCGAAATAGTACTATATCCTCAAATGAATTTCCAGACTGATATATATATATATACTTGTATCCAGTAGAGAGATGATGAAGCAAAATTCCAAGTTGAAGTCTCGCAAGCATATTGCCAGCACAAATTCTCTTTCCACTCCCAAATACTTGGAACGTTCCTGGCTTCGCTGGCTCCTAATTAAATTCACCACCACATATTATAAAGTTACGACGAAAAAGTTAATTATTATGTACAGCAGAAATTAATGATGCAATTTAATTTGCATATATGTAACCATACGTACGTTCCATCTGTCAGGGTTAAAGCTCATAGGATCCTCAAAATTTTTTGGGTCTGTGTGTAAGTAGCGAAGCCATACAATTACATTCCATCCTTTCGGAAGTTTGTAACCTGCAAACAAGAGGATCGATGTTGACCAATTAAGTATTTATTTAGAATAGCTTATTTTTAGGTAATAAATGCTTATAAATCGTGATTCACGGTATATGAGGTAAGTATGTGAGAGAAGTTTTATCTCGACTTGTGTAATAAGCACTTATATTTAAAAAATAAGTGTTCTCAAATATACACTAACTCAGCTAATTAGCTTAGTGTATATGTATATATAGGCTACACGAATGGACTTAATTAATTGGGGCCTTTAATATATATAATGGAAAGCTGGTTGAAGCGATGGACCTTTTGTGCATGCTCTCTTTGTTCAATTTTGCTTATTGAAATATGATAATTTAAATTAATGATTTCCTCAACATTAAAAAATGAAAATTGCGAGTACCTTTGTATTCAACTTCTCTGATAATCCTTCTGAAAGACAATAGTGCAACGTTTCCCATTCTTATTGTTTCTTCTACGACCTGTTACAGTGTCGTATATCAGAATATTCCAAAGACCAAAGACGACATTCACCAATCTCTTTGTAAAAACGAAAGTCACTATAATTCATTATTTATGTTATATATATTTATTGATGATAATTATAATTGATTAGTATTTTAATAAATAAAACCGACCATCTTCGTGTATTTCAACTTGGAGATCTCTTCAACTGTGATGAAATCCCCAGTTTTGGTCTTTCTGAAGGCCATGTTCTCTTCCTGCAATCGCAAATAAAAGGCATGCATATAAAATAATATAAATTTATCAAATTAAAACCTTTCTCAATTGTGTTGTGAACATATTATGTGAATCAGAACGCAAGTTAATGATTAAGCAAACGTATATACCCGTAGCTTGTGAAGGGCATTAGGGAACTTAGCAAGAAAATAAATAGCCCACATGGAGACCAGAGAAGTAGACACGTATCCACCAACAACTAAGCTCACTATGTTGTCGATAACTTCGGTGTCACTCAAGCTATTCCCTTCTTCATCTTTAATCTGCATCAAACCGTCCATTAGATCAGCAGTTTCTACCACCTTCATCTTCTTCCTATTCTGCAACTCCTTCCCAAAAATCTCCTCAAGCTTCTTCCTACACTTCAATCCATGGCGGTATGCAGTTCCTGGAAAGTTCAGTGGGTAGGCTCTCACTCCTTTAACCATCCCCTCGAAAAGCTCACCCATGGTGTCAAGCAGATCACCAGGCTCGAAGCTCCCAAAAAGTTTCCCTATGTTCTCAAGTGTCACCTGCAATAATATAATTCAACCATTTTAATCAATCAATTGATTCCTTGTTGGTTATTTGTCAAACTTTTCTAATGATAATTCCGGCTCATTTGATTTTTTTTTTTTGAGACATTAAGAAAATTAAAAAAAGTAACTTGATCATAATATAAACTGTATGTTAATTGATTATATATTAGATGTCATTTGGATTAAGGATTGGATGAAGTATTAGTTTACCTTTTTTGTTTCGAGATGGGCATTGATACGACCCTTGTGAGCCCAGGAGTGGAGTGCCGCCACGAGGCGAGGCTGGACGAGACGAGCGATGCGGCGGAGAGCCTCGGGGCTGTTGATGGCGTTGGTGACGAAGGAACGGACCCTTGCGTGCTCCTTGCCGTGAACTGCCACCAAAGAAGTGGGGCCCATAAGCTCCACGGTGGGCCATTCTAAGATGAACTTGTCATCTGATTGGAACACAAACTTGCTCACCAATGGTTCACAAGCTATGATTGAGGGTGATCCAAACAGATGAGTCCTGAACAGACCTCCTTCCCCATATCTGTTTTATTAATTTCCCCAAAAATCAATCTCAATAAAAATCACCACAACATGTTTTTGTGTTTACGAGAAAGAAGGAGAGAAAAGAGAAATTAATGAACATACTTGTGTCGCTTGGCGTTGATGTAGTCGTCGGGGCGTCGGAGGAATTTGAAGTACCAGAGGAAGTTGAGGGTGTCGCCGATGAAAGGGAGGCCCAAGTGTCCAGGTGGCAAGCTCTTATTGTCTCTGCCACGTAGAGCAACGTACCAAAGTTCATTCCACCACCACAACACAAACCCTAACAATGGCAGACATCCGAGAATGACACCTATCCACTCTGTCGTCGTCACTCGCATTCTTTTGATGAGGTTAATGCTTCACCTTGTATCCTGCTACTCTAACTTAATTGGCATGATAGATCTTGCCTTATCATATATAAATATAAACAGCACAACGCACCAGTTAGCTAGCTGCCTAGCTTCTGTGGCAGATTCTTCAGGGACGATTCTTTCATTCACACTTCGCTAACAGACAATTGATTATATAATGATTATTGTGATTAGCTTTCAGGATAAGAATGTGTGCGCGTTTGTGGCTATCACTCTAACATGACTCACCAGGTGATTCAGATGTCGGGTGGAGATTTTCAGATTGGACGATTCCTCCAATTCCAGTACTGCCAACAATCAAATTGTATAATAGTCTTGCTACTACTCCCACTAGTCACTAGTCATTAATGTACAAGCTAATTCGAAAGTTGATCTTAGTCTTAATGTAAGTTTTAATTTTTTTATTTGTCGATTTTTTCCTAATTCACTCCATTAATGCTCCCTCAATAATAACATATGCAAATAATTAAGGAAGATGATCATGGTGTTTTAGAAAAAACATGACATTTTAACTAACTTAACCAACTTCTCTAATCTAATTAAATTAAATAAATAGGTCTTGCGTTAACCTTTGTATGGATTTCAGGCAAAAAAAATACTATATGTTTGGATGGAAAGAAAATTAAGAGGGAAAGAATATTACTAGGAGGAAAACTCCCAAAAATAGTACTAGTACTTTTTTTTATCATTTTTAAAAGTTTTTCTTCTTAGGGCTTGTTTGGTAACGGGAGAGGGGAGGGAAAGTGAGTGAAGGAAAAATATTTTGAGTTGGATCTAAAAAATTAGAGAAGTAGAGTTCAAATTTTTTGATTAATTTTTCTTATTATTTTATTTTACATCATATCTCTATTAAAATTTTGTAACCCCTTTTTTCCTATTCTTTTAAATCCAACTAATTAAAATTTTTTCCTCCCCCCTTCCCCTCCAAATCCCTCGTACTAAACAAACCATTAGTATTTTCATCCCTTTTCCCCTCACTTTTCTTTACATCTAAATGTAATCTAAGTTACTTTCTGAGTTCTCCTCAAACTAGGCGCGTGGGAGTTGAGAGTTTCTCTCCGTGTAGACACGTGAGAGAGTTTAGTTTCTTTGAGTGTAACTAAGTTTTGGTGGGAAGGGGGTTGGAGGTACGGTGGTAATTAGCGATAGTGACTGTGATCAGTGGTCGATGACAGTGTTTTGGAAGTAGCCATGTCAGCGACGATAGAGAATTCTGAGGGAGTCACAATTGAATATTAGCTAATTTGGAATGAGGATGATTCCAAAAATGTTCTGATTGGGAAAATTCTGACGGAGAAAGATTTCAGTAGATCGGCAGTCGAGAATATAGTGCGGAAAGCGTGGAATCTGTTGACTGGCATGGATGTGGTGGCGATTGGCAGGAATGCTTTCTTCTTCAAATTTTCGGATGATATGGAATTCAATCGCATAGTGCAAGGACGGCCTTGGTCGATCTAAGGTACTTTACTAAACCTTATTGAATGGCGTAAATTCATGTCGATTAAGGACTATGATTTTAGTAAATGTCCAATATGGATTCAATTGCATGATGTTCCTTTAAAAGCAATGAATCTTTCCAATGCTCTCTGTTTTGGTAATCGGATTGGTGAGGTTGTGATGGCTGAGGATCCGTAGTAAAATAAGAGTTTGTTGAGGAGTTTTGTACGACTGCGTGTACTTTTGGATCTAAGGAAGCCATTAGTGGAAGGTTTTTGGATTCTGAAACTTGATAAAAGTAATGTGTGGGCTTCTGTTAAGTATGAGAAGCTCCAGGACTTTTGTTGTCACTATGGAAATGTTGCGCATAACTTTCATGACTATAATAAACAGAGGCTTGTGTCCTATGCTAATCTAGACAAACCTCGTTATGGTAATTGGACAACTATTACAAAGGTTAGAACACGGGAGGATGCAATGGTAATAACCAAAAAGGAGTGGTCTGAGGTTAATAAGAAATGGAAAAAATAGAAGGAGGAGAGGAATAAGGAGAGTACTAAAACTTTAAATGTGGAAGATGTTTTTGCTATTGAAATTAAGGTTATTGGTGGTAGTGTGAAGCCTTGTTTTTTCAAGGAACAGGTCCTTCAGGAGGAGGAGGAAGGGAATGATGAGTATAAAGTTAAGGGGAAAGCAGTTGACAAAAACTCTGGTTATGGTGTAGGCAATTTGACTACAGTAGGTCTGTTTAGTATTAAGGAAGGGTCAAGTGGCTGTAACGAGAATGAGAAGAGTAAATATATGTCTGAAGCTGATGTGTCTTCTCATAACTATATGAGGAGAAGTAAGGAGATTAAAGAGTCAGTTGAAGAAAGGGGAGGTGAGAAGGCCATTATGGTGTATGTGGATAAGGAAGTACTGGAAATTGCTAATGCTATAGGAGATTTGAATTTGAAGAGAGGGGTTGTAGAGGAGCTAGAGTCGAATGTGAAGAAGAAGAAAAGGGTATGTGACAATTACCAGAGAACCCTGAACTAATTTCTACCTTTGTTAGATATTTGAGAAGAACTAAAACAAAGGCTAGAAGATCAATATTAATGAAAGGGAAAGGTGTAGAGAGTGGTAGGGCTGGGGGAGAAAAGGATAAGGGAGAATGGCGGAAGGTTGGAATGATTGAAGAAACTGAAGGCATGGGTGGCTAGCCTCAAACAGCCCCTATAGAGCCATGAAGCTTATTTCTTGGAATTGTCAAGGTTTGGGGGCTGCCTTGACAGTTAAGAACCTAAAAGAATGTAATAAAAAGTATAAGCCCTCAATAGTGTTTCTTATGGAAACAAGAATGGGACACAGGAGATTAAAAAGGATTAAAA
The DNA here is from genome assembly GCA_963855925.1 of Inga laurina. NCBI lineage: Eukaryota > Viridiplantae > Streptophyta > Magnoliopsida > Fabales > Fabaceae > Inga > Inga laurina. Next base: position 42,394,972 of record OY979713.1, read on the forward strand.
AAGCATTGGGGTTGGAGAAGGAGCTATATGTGGAACCTAGAGGTCAGTTAGGTGGTTTAACTCTTTGGTGGTTTGAAGATATTGATTTGGATGTTTTGTACCAGTCTAAAAACCTAATTCATGTTAAGCCGAATTCATCTTAAATGAATGACCCAGAATATATCACGTCTGTGTATGGGGCACCAAGAGTTGAAGATAGAGAGGTTGTTTGGAGAAGGCTAAAGTCATTGGCTAGGGGTGTGAGGGGTTCTTGGTTATGTGTAGGAGACTTTAATGAAGTGGCTTCTTAATTGGAGAAGGAAGGAGGAAGGCCTGTTTCTGTGGGAAGAATCTAGAATTTCCAGAAGGTTATAGATGAGTGTGGCCTGATTGATCTTGAGTTCAAAGGTTCAAGGTATACTTGGAACAATAAAAGAGTTGGAGATGGCAATATTAGAGAGAGGATTGACAAAGGTTTTGGCAATGTTTTGTTTCATGAAAATTTCCATAAGGCTCAGGTTCTCCAGTCTGAACCTATAGGATCTGACCATCACATGATAATTGTGGATTGTTGTTACCATGATGAGAAAATGCCAAAGTTATTCAGATTTAATGCTACCTGGGCTAAGCATGATCAATTCATGAATGTTGTAAGGGAAGATGGGGGTAGAGAGGAGCTCAGTTCTATAAATAAAATGGATGAATTCAATAGAAGATTGCGGAAATATAGGAAGAAGCTAGTAGATTTGAGTCAGAATGCCTTCCTTAACAATAGGAAGCTGATTGAGGAGCTAAGAAGGAACCTAGATACATGCTATGAGGGTGTATGGACTGAGGGGAAGGCATTGAAAGTGCCGAATATTTTGAAGTTAATAGAGGAAGCATGGGATAGAGAAGAGATATTTTAGTGGCAGAAATCTAGGTTAAACTGGATTAATTTTGGTGATAGGAAGACTAGATTTTTCTATAATGCAGTGATCCAATACAGATTAAGAAATAAAGTGTTAAAGTTGAGGACAAATGATAAGAGTTAGGTGGAAGATGCTGCACAGATTAATGGCTTGTTTGAGTAGTATTATGTGGATTTGTTCTCAGCTAGAAGGACCAGTCAAATGGAGGAAGTGCTTAAGTATGTGAATTATGTAGTAACTGATGAAGAGAATGGACTGCTCACTAGGCTTGTGATTGATAAAGAGATTGAGAATGCCTTGTTTGCCCTTAGAGCAATGAAGGCCCCAGGACCTAATAGGTTTACTGGCCTTTTTTATCAATCTTCATGGAATGAGATTAAGGAGGAAGTGTGCAGTATAGTGAAAGGTTTTTTTTAAAGTCACATTAACCTTAAAAAAGTAAGCCTTACTCATATTACTCTAATTCCAAAGGTTGATAAGCCTAAATCAGTCAGTCAATTTAGTCCAATAGGGCTATGCAACATGTCTTACAAGGTCATTGCTAAAATCATGATTGCAAGAATAAAGAACATAATGAGCAAATACATTTCTAAACAGCAGAGAGCCTTTGTAGCTAATGGGCTAATTCAGGACAATATGATTATTGCTCATGAGGCTTTTAGATATTTGAAAAGAAGGAAGAAGGGAGTAAGAAGTGATATGACTTTAAAAGTGGGTCTAAGTAAAGCTTATGATCGTGTGGATTGGAGTTTCTTAAGAGAGATTATGCTAAAGATAGGGTTTAGCAGAATTTGGGTAAAGTGGATTATAGAGTGCATTTCATCTATAGAGTTTAATTTGCTAATGGCAGGGAAGAAGGTGGCTCACACTAAGTCCAAGAGAGGGATTAGGTAGGGAGATCCCTTATCTCCCTATCTTTTCATAATTGCTGCTGATGTGTTATCATTGATGGTGCAGCATTGTGTGAGTAATGGTGATTTAAAAGGAATTTGGTTGTCACAAGGTGGTCTAATCCTCTCGCACTGTTTCTTTACTGATGATGCTTTGTTATTCTTGAGAGCACAAAAAGAGATTTGTTTAGTCTTAAAAGCAATTCTAGATATATATATATATATATATAGTGCAGCACTAGGGTAGGAGATAAATTTGGATAAATCTTACATTTTCTTCTCGACGAATACTGATTCAGATGACATAAAGATTATGGTGGAGGTGTTAGGGATTAAAGCTACTAGTAGCCCTTGGAAGTATTTAGGACTTCCACTGCTATGGAGTGGGTTAAAAGTAACTGCACTGGAATTTATTAAGGAGAGAATCAAGAAGAAGTTGCAAGGGTGGAAGCAAAAGCTCTTGACTTTTGCTAGGAAAGAGGTGCTAATCAAAGCTATAGCAAATTCAATTCATGTGTACTCCATGTCCAGCTTTTTGTTTCCTCTCAAAACTTGCAGAGAAATTGATAGTTTCATTGCTGATTTCTGGTGGGGTCAGAATGAGCATAATGGCAAGAAAATTCACTGGAAAAAGTGGAAGTTAATAACGAAATATAAAACAGAAGGGGACATAAGGTTTAGGAGTTTTCATGACTTCAATAAAGCCTTGCTAGCAAAAACAGTATGGAGAATGTTACAGAAGCTAAAGGAACTGTGGTGTAGAATTTTAAAAGGAATTTATTTTCCTAAATGTGGCTTGATGGATGCTGAGAGGGGAGGGGAGGCTTCGTGGTGTTGGATAAGTATAATTGAAGGAAGATATCTTCTAAAGAAAGAGCTGTTCTGGAGAATTGGTAGTGGTAATGATGCCAAGATATGGTGTGATAGGTGGATACCTGGTTTGCCTAATGATAAATTGCAAAGTAAGCTAGTTAGTGAAGAGGATAAGAAGATAAGGGTGGCAGATCTCATAGTGGATAGTGAATGGGATCTGAGTAGTACTGAACACAAAATCTCAGCAGAAGAAAAAAGATGTATTTTGCAAGTTAAAATTGAGCATACTAGTGGGAAGGATAAGGCTATATGGTAGAAGGGTAAGGATGGAAATTACTGTGTCAAGTATGGCTATCATGTGGCAAAAGGTACTGGGAGGAAGGAGGTAACACAGGGTCCTAGCAATTCATATCAGGTTCTAAAAAAGCTATGGAAATGTGTTTGGAGCTTACATATCCCCCCCCCCCCAAAATCAAGCACTTTATATGGAGAGTGCTTAGTAATGCAGTAGCAACAAAATCTGCATTGTTTAGGTGTGTGCTCATAATGAGATATGTCCAGTATGTGAGGAAGAGCTTGAGTCACTTGAGCATATGTTACTATTATGTCCTTGGGCTAGTAAGTGATGGTTTGGAAGCTCTCTGTAAGAATTGATAAGAATCAGGTAACCACATTCAGAAAGTGGTGTGAAGAGAATTTTCTACTAAAGAAGGACGTAGATGAAAAGAGTAAGGCTCTTATGGCTGCCATCTGTTAGGGAATATGGGAGGATTGTTGTGATGTAGTTTTCAATGATGAGAGGTTTGAAGCAGAAAAAGGAGTAAATATGGCTTCCATCATAGTAAATGAAGTGTGGAGTGCCAAGAGTGGTTTAAATGGAGGTATAAGGAAAATAGATAGTATAAAAGTAGAAAGGCAGCCGCAGTGGAAGCCACCATTGGCAAGGGAGGTAAAAATCAATATTGATGGTGATTTTTTAAAGCGAACTTGGGGTGCTGGAATAGGAGTTGTCTGTAGGAACAGTGATGGTAATTTTGTGGATGGTATTAGAATGAACATGGTTGCCTATTTTGCTTTCCAGTCTGAGTGTCTTGCTCTTAGGGAAGCTTTCCAAGTTGCTGACAGATTTAGCATGCAAAAAGTAACATTGAGATGGATTGTGAAGCACGCTTTAGGCATGTGAAATTCAATTTTGGGAAAGGAGGGGAATGGCAAAGTGAGCAAATCTTGTCTAAATTCCTTGATCTATCTTCAAGAAAGGTGGAGGTTGAGTTCTCTTTGGGGTCTCGCCAAGGAAATTGTGCTGCTGATTGTTTAGTAGCTGTAGCTAGCATAAGGTTAGAGCCTAATGGGTGGCTGGAGACAGTGCCAACGTTCTTGAGGAAGGTTCTACTAGCCGATATAGTTTGTTTGAGGAAAGAAGAGAAGGTTGCACTCAGCAACTAGCTCAGTGAGAAGGTGTTGACTAAGTTGGATGATACTGATGACTGAAGTACAAGGTTGTTACTTTAGCTTTTTTCTTTACTTGGTTAGCATTTTTTTGATATTGTTAGTATGGTTTTTTCTGGTTTAAGTGGCATATTAGGTTATACTTGTCAGTGTTGTTTGACTTCAGCTATTAGTGCAATGTACTTTTTGTTGAGATTAATAAAATTGACTCTTTTTCGGCAAAAAAAAAGTAATCTAGGGATAGGGGAAGTGATATTTAATCCTACACATTCCAAAAAGTATTTTGTTTAATTTCTGGCTATATTGATTGCGTAAGAAGCAAAGCATGTTCACACTTCATTCTCCAAAAGTTCATGGCTCATTAGTGTTGTATAGTAATTCTCGATATAATCATACAGACATAGGTATATCAGTTGATTTATATGATTCTCAATATGACACACGTGCTACAATTTAATTATCAAATTGGAGTCTTTGCTTGTGATTATGGGGCTCACAAATATGAACAATGATACATCTGTTGGAACCACTTTCCCTAGTGGCCCTCATCTCATCTGAAGCGTTCTAAGCTGGTGATTTTTAAATAAAAATATTATTTTAAAAAAAATATTAGTTAAAAGAGTATCTTTATTTTAGATTCTCTACCCAATAAAATAACTTTTTTTTGAAGAAATAAAAAGTAAAAAAAAAATTGTACCGTCCAGATGAGATGGGCATCCCCTATCCTTTTGATAGACAGGGAAATAGATTCCTACAACCGTTACGTCAGCATATTTTAAAGGGAGAATTTCAGTCAAAGACTGTACGACCAAATTTATTTCAGTTGAAGACCAAACCATTATGAAATTTTATTGCAGACCCAAGAGCCAAAATTAAAATAAGTTTTGTACGTAAAAAGACAATAATGCCCCTTACTTTTTTTTTTTAAAAAAAAAAGGTTTGATCACTGTCGGAGCTCCAACGACCAGTCACAGGCAGCTGCCAAGTCGAAGCAGCAACCGCTAGCTAGCCATTGAAGCTTCAGTGCTAACTGGCTGGAGCCCAACCACCGAAAATTAATGTGTTGTTCATAAAAGAATTCTAATTATTCATGAAGAGTAGAATACACTTGCACATGCGACTTGTTCTATTTATGAGGATTTTTTCTAGGAAGAAGGTCCTCCCCACAATCATTCTGCCCTTTAATTATTCTCACCCATACTAGCCCCCAATCCAGCTCCATCATGAAAGCCCAATTCTGTTGTTTTACATGCGTCATCCCTAAGCCTCCCAATCTTTGTTCTTGACACATAGTATCCGAAGAAATAAGGTTCATCTTTCTCTACTCATTGGAGGATTCCCAGAGAAAATTGTGAGATTTATTTTCAATGACTTTACAAGTAGCTGCCGATAGGTTTATTTACTTGAGTGTACTTTTGATTATTTGTCTATGGTCATATTTAGTAGAGCTGGTGATATCAGTTGAACCCATAGATCCAACACACCATACCCCCACGGGTTGGCCCTTTTTTATTTTACTTTTTAATTAAAAAACCTATTGTCTAGAGCTTAATATATAACACATAACTTTGTTTTATATTAATTTTTTATCGTTTATATTAATAGAATAATTACGCATATTATATTGTATTTATATTAACAAATTTTGGGGTTAATTTAACTATAAAATTAGGGGTGTAGGAGTTCATATGTATCGCAATAGCCTGCAATAGGCCACCCGAGCCCGGAAGAAAAACGCCCTGCCCAAGAAAATGACCCAAAATAAAATTGGGCATTTTCAGGCGAGGCTGCTTGTGGGGAATCATGTACGATTTGCTGCTCAACCTAAAGGAAGGAAAAAATATAATATATGTGTGCGCGCGCGCAAGTTACTATGCCATCACCCGAGTTCTAATTTATTTATAGCAAGGATCTCCCTCAACATGACATAGTAGCTAGAAAAAAAGGCCATATGACTTAGCAAATTGAAACTAGCTGCCAAGGTCTAGAGGGACACCCTTTCTCGTAACAATCGAGAGACTAAAAGAATCCTTGAAACGCGGAATGCTTTTCCTATAATTTACTGAAGAAGCCCCATCTTCTGGTTTTTGATGTGGTAGATAAATCATGACCGCTTCTGGATTCACCAGTTCCCACCTGAAATTAATACACACAGTTCATCATTATTAATAAAGCAACTACACTTCGAAAAAGGATTACCACTTTAGTCCTTATTATAAGCCCAGTTAGTAAAAAATTTACTTATATCTGGTAGACAGATGATGAAGCATAATTCCAAGTTGAAGTCTCGCAAGCATGTTGCCAGCACAAATTCTCTTCTCACCACCAAATACTTGGTATGCTCCTGGCTTCGCTGGCTCCTGAATTCACCACCACAAACAAATTATAAAGTTACGATTAAAACATAGTTATTACAACAGAAATTAAGGTTGCGATTTGCAGGCATATATATATATATGTAACCATAACTTCCATCTGTCAGGGTTAAAGCACATAGGATCCTCAAAATTTTTTGGGTCTGTGTGTAAATAGAGAAGCCATACAATTACTGTCCAACCTTTGGGAAGTTTGTAACCTGCAAATTAACAAGACGATGTTGACCAACTCAATTAATTAGTATACATATAGCTGCACATACGAATGGACTTGGATGTCTTTAATAATGGAAAGCTTGTTGAAGCGATCGACCTCTGTGCATGCTTGCTTTAATTTGGTCAATTTTTTGCATATTTAAATATTGTCTTGTGTATATATTAATGCATTCCTCAAAATCTGAAAATTAAAGTGCAAGTGCCTTCGTATTCAACTTCTTTGATAATCCTTCTGAATAACAACACTGAAAAGTTTCCCTTTCTTATTGTTTCTTCTACCACCTGTAATTATATATAGTATATCAGAATATTCCAAAGGTTTTCACAAACGCTTCCCAGCACTACATATTCTCTTTGAAAATAAAGAAATTTGCTATAATTCATTAATGATGATTATTTTTTGTGGTATAAAAAGTTAGATGAGTTGGGTTTGGTGGGCTCACCAAGGCCAGGGTATTCTCCTTGAACTCAAAAAGCGCTTACAAAGGTACTGACAGATAGCCCACCAACAAGGTTTTCACATCGGTGGAATTTGAACCTATAACCTTATCGTTATGAGTTAATCCTTTTACTAACAGGACCAACCTTTGTTGGTCATTAATTAATGATGATTGTTAGTTACAATTGATTAATACTTTCATAAAATGTGACTAAAAGACCATGTTTGTGGATTTCAACTTGGAGATCTCTTCAGCTGTGATGAAATCCCCAGTTTTGGCGTTTCTTAGAGCCATGTTCTTTTCCTGCAATAATGCAAATAAAGGGATTAATTATTACTAGTATATGAATCTCTCAATTGTACTGTTTGTTGTGCACATAATGAAACAGATCAACACAAGTTAATGAGTAAGTAAACATATATACCCGTAGCATATGAAGGACATTAGGGAACTTAGCAAGAAAATAAATAGTCCTCGTGGAGACAAGAGAAGTAGTCAGATAACCACCAACAACTAAGCTCAGAATGTAGTAAATTAGCTATGCAACTCTACCGATCTGCTGCGCCTCTAATGCCGCCCCTCAAATTTTCTCAACTTTCCAAATGTTTTTTTTTTCTTTTCATCATTAGATTATATGCAAAATAAGTGATATTTTAAAATCTTATTAAAAAAATAGTGCAGTTTTCAAATTTTTTATACTATTTTTTAAAGAAAATATACTCCAAAAATGGTTCCATTTTCTAACTATAAAAAGAAACAAGAAAAAATATTTCACAAAAGTCAGGAATATTGAGGGGCAGCAGACGCCCAAGTTAATAACTATTACTATCTTCAGTCATAAATATAATACCTAGTTGACCTTTTTGTAAAGATTTAGAAAGCTAAATAAGGTAATTAATCATATCATATGTTGTATATAATTAAATTATATATTAGTTTATAAGTCAAACAAATTAGTTTGGAGAAAAAATCATAAATATATATAAATATTTTAAAATAATATAATTAGTTTCCTTGATCTCTTAAAAAAATTAATTAGATTTTATATTTAGAATCAAGATGGAATGGAAGTAGTATATGGAAATGTACGTGGTAACTCTTTTATTTCGAGATAGGCATTGATACGACCCTTGTGAACCTAGGAGTGGAATGCGGCCACAAGGTGAGGCTGGACAAGATGAGCGATGCGGAGGAGAGCGTCGGGGCTGTTGATGGCGTTGGTGAATAAGGAACGGAGCCTTGCATGCTCCTTGCCGTGAACTGCCCCCATAGCATTGGGGCCCATAAGCTCCACGATGGGCGAATCTGTGATGAACTTGTCTTCTAATTGAAGCACAAATTTGAGGGTCTTCCAAACAGATGAGTCCTGAATATACCTTCTCCATCTCCATATCTGTTTTATTAATTTCCCCAAAAATCAATCTCAATGAAGATCATTAAATTACCATAACATGCTTTTAATTTGTTTTTAAGAGAAAGGGAGGAAAGAGAAATTAATGAACATACTTGTGTCGCTTGGCGTTGATGTAATGTGTTTGGAACAGTGACGGGAATATTTAAAAACAGCTTTTCAATCGTGACTTACGGTATATGAGATAAGTATGTGAAAATAGTTTTGTCTTGATTTACATGAAAACCAGCTTAAACGCCATCCAAACGTCCATCCATACACTCACGTAGTCGTCGGGGCGTCGGAGGAATTTGAAGCAACAGAGAAAGGTGAGGGTGTCGCCAATGAAGGGAGGCCCAAGTGTCCAGGTGGCAAGCTCTTACTGTCTCTGCCACGTAGGGCAACGTACCAAAGTTCATTCCACCACCACAACACAAATGGCAGAAACCCTACAATAACACCTACCCACTCTGCCACTCTCATTTTTTGGATCCTGCAACAGTGTAACTTGGCATGATACATAATCTTCCCTTTGTTATAAACGACAGGACGCTTAAGTTAGGATCTGTACCTTTGAAGCACGCACACTTCACTAACAGACAAGTAATTATATGAGTAAATTGATTAAACTCCCATGGGATTGAGCTGTATAGGGAGGAGATTGTGATTGGACGATTCCTCCAATCCCAGTACTTCCAACTACAGCCCAATTGTGTAATAATGTTCTAGCTGCTACTAGCTAATATTCAATCCCACGCATTACAGCAGACAATATTTTGTTTAATTTCTGGCTATTGATTACGTAAGAAGCAAAGTTTGTGGGCTGTGCCTGTGGAAGGTTGCATTATTAGAGTTGAAGTGTAATTCTCAATATAATTATACGTAGTTTTTTTTACCTTGTAATGTAATTATACGTAGTTTTGATTTATAATACTCAAAATGATCATGTACACGCTACAATTTAATTATCAAATTGGAGTAGTCCTCGCTTGTCATCATTTTAAATATTGTTTTTGGTCAAACCATCATATTTTAAATATAAATGGACATATGATAGCTCCGTGCTTGCATCTGAGATCAAGCTTACGCAAACATACATGCATGTGTGTGTGTGTGTAGAACAGAGTCCCAATCAATCAATTAGATGCATGGGTCTGGTGCTGCTCTACTTTTATATGTTAAATAAAAGAGTTAGATTAATTGTGTGTACTGTTGATTATTTGTATCCAGTCGTGTGGACTCAACGATTCATACATGCACTCATCAAATGTTAGCAAGTTGATAATCAGGAGGGAATTTGTTGTGGCCTTGCATAGAAGTTCAAAGGAAAATTATATACTACATCAGCCCTTAGTATAAAAACTAGTTAATTAATTTTGAGAGATTAAAGAAGATAAATAAATTATTTAATTATAATATATGTTACTTGGTCTATTTGAAATACTTATAATGTATGTAATTTTATTGTATATTAATTTATAAGTCAGACAAATTAATTTGGAGAAAAATGATAAATATAATAAATAAAGTGAAAAAAGGTATTATATTTAGGAGAAATTCACTTCTAAATTAGCTCTTATATTTAATACCAAAATTAGTATCTTATAAAAAAAGGTAAATTAGATAACCTGTCAAGGACAAGTTAGGACAAATAATCTAAGAGGTCATCACCGACAGGGGTTAGGTCTATCAGAAGGGGTTAGTTCCGCACAACATGATGAATCAAGATTTGAATCTCTGCTGGCAGAGATGCCCACACTTAATGCTACACAATACCTTAAACAAGATTATCTTTAATAGAAGAATACATGTGCCTAAAAAAAATGCAGGAGCTCATGACAAAAAAAGAAGAAGAAGAAAGAAAATTATCTAAAGGCTTGTTATGCATACTATTTAGAGGCCCAAAATCGTATACATGACCCCAAAAAGCTAGTTGGGTTTATTATAGTTAGATTACCATTGCCCATTAGGCCCATTGATGTTTCCGACCAAGAACTAGGAGGAAAAGCGTTGGTCTTTTCATTGTAATTCTCCTTCCCATCCTTAAAGATGGAGGGGACAAAAAATGTTCTCCTATTTATAAAGCATATCATTAAATTTTTTTATATGAATATACAAGTTTACCCATAATTTATTATTGTGTTGACTTTGTTTTCATAAGGTATAATAAAATAGGGATAAATTTGAAAATTTTTTAAATTTTATGTTAAAGTTAATGAAGTTTAAGATTTTTTTTATCTAAATAAAACATACTAAAAATGAATTATAAATAGGATTAGAGAAGTATTCTTATTATAATTGTCATGATACTTGTAATCCATTTTAGAATTTTTTTTTTAAATTATATATATTTAATACATCTAGTTATCATATAAAATAAATAAATATTAGGTCTCTTTTAATATTTCCAAATAGTTTTTTTTTTACTAATTTTGTAAATGAATTTTCTGTGATTATAAATTTTAATACTCATACTACGTGCAAATTAAAATCAAATTACATACACACAGATATATCATAAAATTTATATGTTTTTTCATTATACATCAAAATGTGCTTTTTAATTATAATATTTGAATAAATCTCACTTTTCCGAAATATCTTTTTTTTTTAAAAAATATTATCCAAATATATAATCACATTATGATAATTGATTTTTATGCCAACTTCAATTTACAAACTACAATTTATATGAAAATTTTAGTTTTGCAAATGTTGATGCAAACAACTATCTAAGATTAACACAAAAAATAGAGTGAAAAATTATCCCATACAACACGAGTTGGGAATTTTAAGTTGAGTTTGTTCGGCTTAACATGTTTGGAAAATCATGCAAATTAATACCCTTGACCTTATAAAATGAAATTAGTCTCTTTCACTCAATCAAGATATAGATTTTTTTTATTATACTGATTAAGGAAATGTTTCTATAATTTGTATTAAAACGAAGACTTGACCGTATTTGTTTTAGATAAAATGTTAGTCATAGTCTAGTTGAACGGAGAATGTTTACATAATTCAGAAAAACAATAATGAACATGTTATTTTAAGTCCACGCAAAGGAGCATCATGACAAGAAATAGATATCTAACCAAGAATAAAATAATACTGAAAATTGAAATGGGAATTTCTAAAGCACGCACCTGAATTTGTATGAATAATAATAAAGCCACTTTTTAAAGAATTGCATCAAAATGAATTAAACTGCCCAAAAATTGAGGAGATTCAAAGTAGCTATGCAACGCTTATGGATGGCCAACAATCTGTCATGGTTCCATTTCCAACCTTTTTCCAATATTCTTAATTAAATGTACTATCCTATGAAGATCCTCAAGTGAATCTTTGTACTACGTCTATATATTTGTCTTTAAAACGAAAATTTATCAATAATAATAATAATATTCACACACGTTCGTTTGCGTTCTTACGAGTTAATTCCATACCTACGCTCTAACGTACACAAGAGCTACTCCCATGATAATTTTATGAGTTAACCAACTAGAAATTCTTCTATTCATGTGGTTAATCCAAAAAATATTATAAAAGGGAGAATGATAATTAAGGACCATCAAAAAAATTAATGTCAAATGTGGAACTTTAAACTGTAAATATAGAAATTTGAGTTGTAAAATATGGATTTCAGTTATATAATTGTACATAGGTCTTCATTGAAATTTAGATTAGTTTTCTCATAGATTCCTTAATTTCCAATCTCCCTATTATAAACTGTATTGGTGAATGCCAACAAAGCCAAAAAAAAAAAAAATGAATTTTAGTTCATGAATTTTTTAATTATTAAATTTATTCATGAATCTTAACTTTAAACAACCCAAGGCTTATAATTTGTTGACTTGTAAGTTGTAACCACCAGTTCTTCTAGTTTTTAATTTGAAATAACACAGTTCTTACATATAGTTTCTAAATTCAATAAATCAGAAGAAGCAACATTCATGAACCAATAATTGAGAAGTGTTAATTATATTTTCAAACATTTAATTATAAAAAGCATATTATGGGGTTTTAATTATAAAATATGGGTCAAGAGAACAGTTTCAATGGGTTAATAAAAGCCTTCATCCAAAAGTTCCATGTCGCGCTCATTGAAAGTTCATTCCAATTCCCAAAAAGGTTATTTCCATTATATTTACTTTCCATCATCTATTTTATCCAGTTTGCACATTTGGATTACCACATCTACAATAAAAAATTCAGATTTGATTGTTCTTTCTTTACATTCGAATAATGTTTTTTGTAATATCAAATCTAGATAATTGATTACACGTCTCACAATCCAGATTATATGCAACAAAAATGAAGTGAATCAAACTAAATACACAGCAGAAATTAAGAAACTGCCCTCACTGCAATAAAGGCTGACAATACCACAAATCCTAATGACCACAAAATTCGGTGCTTTTTTGGATGAAAGAAGAATTTCATTAATATGAAAACTGTACAGCTACAAAAGACAGAGTAAAAGAGAACAAAGAGACAGCTCTTTACATCAATGACCTAAAAATTGAAAAACTTGTTTGAATATGGCTGACTATGGATCTAGTATGTGCAAGTGTTCCTTCAATGGTGAAGGTTTCATCTGTGAAGATCCGGCGGTTTAATGGTAATGCCAATTTTCCAGGATTGTTCGATAGTTGGGTGTCTCAATATATGATGACAAAGCCATAAGGAGATATGTGTTTCCAACGCAGTCCTTGTATTAATCTGATGGCAAAACCTTTTTCCAAACCGAAGCTGCTAGTGGGCAGTCCCGTAGAACATGGTTAATGTTCTCTATGCCACCTTGACACACTGCACATCGTTGGTCTTGAACCATTCCCCGTCTATGTGTCTGTTTAGATTCGTGGTTGAAATTACTTTTTCGACATGATTTATAATATATGAAGTAAGTATGTGGTAGAAGTTTTATTTTGACTTGCATAAACATACTTTTTAAACGTCAATTCAAATTTTTAGATTCGTGGTTAAAACTGCTTTTTCGACATGATTTATGGGGAAGCAGATCTTCTCATCATCTCATTTTCTCATCATCCCTCATGAACCCATCTAAACCGTTGATTTGGAAGAGGAGCCATTTGGACTGTTGATTAAGAAGGGGAAAGAAAAGTGAAAGGAGTGATAACTTGATGACGTGGCTCATCTTTTATCTTTTAGATTGATTGGACGGACATGATTTAGAGATTATGAGGGATGATGAGAAAATGGACAATGAGAGAAACCGAACCCGATTTATAGTATATGAAGTAAGTATATGACAGAAGTTTTATTTTGACTTGCATAAACATACTTTTTAAACGTCAACTCAAATTTTTAGATTCGTGGTTGAAACTGCTTTTTCGACATGATTTATAGTATATACAGTAAATATGTGATAGAAATTTTATTTTGACTTATATAAACATATTTTTTAAACGTCAACTCAAACAGACTGTTTCACATTTGTGAGCATGCGGTCTTTTGGAAGAAGTAAGTGAGTGTCCGTATCCTTTGGGCAACTGGGAGATTCCACACATTTTTCCACTTAGTTTCAACATCATTCCAATCAAAATTCGGTGCTTTTAAGGTCACTGATATATATATATATATATAACTGGCGAAGTGCAATAAAAAACTGACCACTTTTTCTCTGAATGTGAACAAGAGACTAAAATAATTGAATCTGTTGCAAATTAAATTAGGCCACTAATTTAGGAACTTTCACAATAAAGAATGGGGACAACAGATGAGGTGCATATTGACTCTAGTGAGAACTCAGCGCAACACGTGTTAAAATTATATTCGTCAGAAATAATGTCCCTCTAAGTAGCTAAAGTTGCAAACGCGATCAAATCCATAGTCTCCCATTGTTAGATAAGCCTTTCATGCCACTAAACTATAATCATGTTGGTATATCCACATTTCTATCCCCAACACGTACTACACGTTTGACAATTGACACACGACGCTTTTTTGTACCACCCACGACAACCTTATCCCCACTTGGTATTCCTAACGTTTTATGCTTCTGAAAATTACCTTCCTTGCAATGCTATCCCAACCAATGTTATTAAAATTGGATTGTATGGCCGATTCAAATAAAAAAATAGCGTCACATAATCAATTTGATCGGTTCCATATTTTTTTATTTAAGAAAATAATTTGATTTGATTTTTTTTCTTCAGAGTTTTATATTAATACCTTTAGAATCTTCATTTTCTCACCGGTTTGGCCCCAAATTAGCTCTAATTTGTCTCTGATTTGAGCCATCGACCATCGACCCAATACTTTGACCTGTTCAGTATCTAATCCAAGTTTAATAACCTTGGTCCCAACTCTAACCAAATATACTTTCTCAGCATCGACCATATATGACCCCTATTCCCTTTAATCTTGAATCATTAGTTTGCTCAAGTGCTTGTTTGAAATCACATTTGAGACTTCCAAAAATGCTTATTCACGTGAATCAAAACAAAACTCATCTCACATACTTATCTGGTATATTGTAAATCATGAATGAAAATCTATTTTTAAAGGCTCTAATCATTATTCTAAATTTACTTTTCCTTTTTTTTTGGAAGGAAACTATAGAACATAAAGATCTCATTTATTTAAGAGGATTTATGTTTATATTCCATTTATATAATAGTAATAGTTCTATATATATACTCTGGACTAAACATGTATCACTTGTTCCCCATCCTCAAAATTGAAGGGTGTGAATCCAGTCCCATTAGTTGAAGATGGAGTTGAGGGCTTTCTACTAGAACATGATAGCTTCGTTAGGTGGTGAGTTGTCGTTTGTGTGGCAATGGGCTTTTGGTCATCGATGACAACGCGTGGGTCCCACAAACCACTAACTTCCACACCATCCCCCGGGCCAAGAGTGAGGCAGACTGCCAAAAATTGGACTCAACCATGGACGTGTATGTCACTTAAAAAAGTTTTTTACTGGAAATTTAGTTGAAATTTCTTTACTATATAATTATTGCCTTTGACGCAACCACTCTCTCTCTCTCAATATCCCACCGTTGAGCCATATTTATCCTCAGAGCAGCAACAATGGAGAAAAGTGAAAGGGAAAATATGCAGAATAATAACGAGAAAGAGAAGCAGGTGAACAAGGACGACGATGATCCTAAGATCAATTACAGAGGTTGGAAGGTCATGCCATTCATCATAGGTACGTAGGAAGGAAAATACTCTCTGTTTCTTTCTGTGTCTCTGTTTCTGTCAGTTTCTTACAATTTTTGTGGCTGAATATTTGAAGGAAATGAAACATTCGAGAAGCTAGGAGCCATTGGCACACTATCCAACCTCTTGGTCTATCTCACTACAGTTTTCAACCTCAAAAACATCACAGCCACCAACGTTATCAACATCTTCAATGGCAGCACAAACTTCGCTACCCTGCTCGGAGCTTTTTGCTCCGACACATATTTCGGTCGCTACAAGACCATAATTTTCTGTACATTCGCATCCTACGTGGTATCAACTCATCAGACCAAACCCCACCGAAAAAAGATGAGGTTTTGAGTGATGAATTCTGAGTTATGACCCCTGTATTTTGTGTGGAGCAGGGATTGCAGGTGATACAACTAACGGCGGCGTTCAAGAACCTGCACCCACCTCACTGTGCAAAAGATAGTATCACATGTAAAGGACCAACGGTGGGGCAAATGGCGTTTCTTCTGGTGGGTTTCGGGTCATTGTTGGTCGGAGCAGCTGGGATCCGACCCTGTAATTTAGCTTTCGGAGCTGATCAGTTCAATCCGAACTCAGAGTCAGGGAAGAAAGGGATCAATAGTTTCTTCAATTGGTACTTCTTCACCTTCACTTTTGCCCAGATGGTGTCCTTAACTCTCATCGTTTATGTACAGTCCAATGTAAGCTGGGCTATTGGTCTGGCCATTCCCGCAGCTTTAATGCTCATATCATGTGTCGTCTTCTTCATGGGATCTAAAATGTATGTCAAAGTTAAGCCTAATGGAAGTCCCATTACAAGTATTGTTCAAGTCATTGTGGTAGCCATCAAGAAAAGAAGACTCAAACTTCCATCTCAGTATTCTCTGCTCTCTCTCTTTAACTATGTGCCTCCCAAGTCTTTGAATTCCAAGCTTCCCCCTACCCATCAATTCAGGTAAATTTCTTGTCTTTTCTTTTTATATGCAGTAAGAGGGTGAGCCTTGCCAACATAGTTGCCATGTGTTGGGTTCAAATACTAGAAACAACTTCCTAAATTGTTAGAGTAAGATTGCACACATCTATCCGGGCTTGTGGACTAGCCGTCCTTTTTTTTTTTTTGGGGGTTTCCTTTTCATATGCTGAGAAACAGAACAGGTGGATGTAATAATCTGAATTCCGAAGTATTACACTACAGGTGTCTGGATAAAGCAGCAATTATGACCCCAGAAGATAAAACAAACCCAGATGGATCTCCAAGTGATCCATGGAATCTGTGTAGCTTGCAGCAAGTGGAAGAGGTGAAATTGTTGGTGAGGGTGATACCAATATGGGTGTCAGCCATTTTGTACTACGTTGTTATAGTACAACAGCACACAATCATGGTGTTCCAAGCACTCCAATCCGACAGGCGCTTTGGACGACACAGTAACTTCAAGATTCCAGGAGCAACCTACTATGCGTTCCTGATGCTGAGCATGACCTTGTGGCTACCCATCTATGACAGAATTATCGTCCCTTTTCTCCGGCGGCTCACCGGAAAAGAAGGCGGCATCACGCTCCTCCAGAGAATGGGAATCGGAATATTCCTCTGCATATTGAGCATGCTAGTTTCCGGCATCGTGGAACAGCACAGAAGGTCTCTGGCTTTAACCAGCCCCATTGGAATACAACCCAGAAAAGGAGCAATTTCATCAATGTCAGCTTTTTGGCTGATTCCTCAGCTGGCTCTAGCTGGACTTGCAGAAACATTCACATCAGTGGGACAAGTTGAGCTTTACTACAAACAATTTCCAGAGAACATGAGAAGTATTGCTGGTTCACTTTTCTACTGTGGGATGGCTGGGTCTAGTTATTTGAGCACGTTGCTCATTTCAATTATTCATAAGGTCACTGAGAAATCTGCAACTGGGAATTGGTTGCCTGAGGATCTGAACAAGGGCAGATTAGATTACTTCTATTACATGATTGCAGTTCTACAAGTTTTGAACTTGGGCTACTTTCTGTTGATTTCAAAATGGTACAAGTACAAAGGAACTGAGACCACTAATAGCAGTAGCCTTCAGCTCAATCAAGTATCAAAACCATCGCAAACATCTACAAACGGTGTTTGATTAGTTTGATGATTCAGATAATTCCAAGAAGGATAACGTCTTAGTCAACGTAGAGTATCTGAAGTAGTGTTTCTTTGAGCCAAAAGAAAAGAGAGCTATAAAAGACTTTGCTTGGTTTAGATATGTCCGTATTAATTCTGATAGGCCTGGCTCGCTAGTAAATAATTGTGCGGTGATGCACTTTTCGACAATCGATGACTTGAACGAGGAGAGACAAAAGTAGAGTCAGACATTAGATGTTAGTAAGATCAAAAGTTTTCTAGAAGCAGATGAAGGTAGGATTGATTGCAGTTTCTGTTTGCCTCGGATTCTTTTTCTTAAATATCAATCATCAGTCAACCCAACCATGGGAGTTTTCATTTGCTTCATGACTGTGTACCTTTCAATTACTAGTTGTCATTCAATAATCTGTTAACTTAGTGCATCAGTGTCACTCACTTATTTGAGGAATTACTCTGCATTTAATTTCTTCCCCACTTGTTTGACCATGTGGCCACTAGTAACTATAGTTTTGGTTCAAAGTTGGTTCCCCAAATTAATTAAAAATTGATTGATATCAGTACTCCATTAATGTCCCTCAATCAAATTTTCCCCCCCATATTCTTTTTCATCCTTTTTTTCGTCTTTATTTCTTTTTTTACTTATCCTCTTATAAAAGGCATTCCTGAAAAAAGTTTCTTTCTTACATACTTATTACTTTTAATTATTTTTAACCAATTTCTCAAATCATACCATTTAATCAAAAAGATCTTATAAACAGGATGAGAAGGAGTACTATCTTCTATCCTTGATATAAGAATTGGATAATTAATTTATAAAATTAGTTATCTGTAACACATGTATATTTAATATACTTAAAATATTCTATTTGATCATGTACATTAAAATTACTTTTGATGAAAATTCACATGTTATAAATGTCTAATAAGAATTTCATTTATTTAAAAAACAAATATATATATATATATATATATAGAGAGAGAGAGAGAGAGAGGTCTTATTCTCAGTAACACATCCGTGTAATAGTGTTATGAATTATAGTTAAAAAAAAAATCAATTGATGGATGATTGATTGATTAAAATTTGGGAATTGCATAAAATAATAAAAATATGAATTTTCAAAATTAAATCATATATTTATAAAATTTAAAAGACTCAACAATTTAAAAAAAAAAAAAAAAAAGGGAAAATTGTTTGTTAAACACTTGGAGGGTAAATCTGACAGGTTTATGTTATGATGAATACTGGATACGAATTTAAACGCAACATCACTGAATGATGTGAACAAATAAATTACGTATTCAAAGTCTCTCGGATTTTCATTCAGAGGATTATGACTGATGATGGGTCACCACACTAAAGCCGAAAAGAGACTAATGCAAGATTATAACATTAATATTTGATTTATTACAATTGCTCATACACCAAACATCTTTTTCATAGTAGCTTTCCAGTTTTCACATTTTGTTTGGTTAACCACTTTAATCCCTTCCAAAGTCACAAGTCATGCATTCCATATTATTAAAAGGATCGCACCTTGTCTCTGAAGGTATTGGTGAGTCATACAAATTTTGCTGTCTGGCTTTTAGTGACGTGGAAACCAGAATAAAATATTTAACCTTAAGCTAATGGAAATTTCAAAGGCTAAACATATTTAAAGTGCAGCTCTTTCTGAAGATTGGAAGGCGTATTTAACAACAGTACGATGAAAATAACCAAGGGCAGAAAAAGCACTCGTTTAAGTGATCAAAGGTCAAAAACAGAAAGCACGGTAAAAAGATATCAGCGTGTTTGTTTGCCCGTTTGGAGACGCAATCGGCTGATTGAGTGTGCCAATCGGCACTGTACAGTGATTTTTCATTTTCTTGATGTTTGTTTCGGCTATGGATCAACAGAAAAAAGTTAAAAAAAGTACCCATGGAAATAAGCTCTGAATTGAAGCTTACGGGAGTGATGGAATCTGTTTGGAGGAGTATTTTCATATTTTTGGGATAAATGAGATACTCAAAATCACTTCTAATCACAAAGCTTCTTTTATAAAAAATGTTCTAAATAATTTTGTCTTTCTTTAGATATTAATCTTCTGTTAATTAGAAAATACTTTGGGATAAGAGTTTAGGTAAGTTTTGAGTTTTGTCAATATATGACTGTAAAAATGTAGAGAATAATTAATAATTAATTTTAATCAGTTTAAATTTATTATTCAGTTGTTTTATGATTTTATAATCAATTTATTTTTATAAACATGTCATAAATTAGTTTCTATATGGTGTTTTTACCCATTAAATTTAGTTTAAATAATTTATTTGGATTATTGGAGGTATTATTGAGATTTTAATTGGTTTATTTTGTTAGATTTTGAACTATGTGAAAATATGAGTTAGGATTTAATATTTAAATTAGAGTTTGATATAATTTATAAAATTTAAGCTTGAGGTGCACAGTAGAAAAGACTTTTGGAGTGTACCAATTTAAATTAGAGTTTGATATAATTTTATTAAAATTGTACCATTACCAAATTTTCAAAGTTAATTTTTAAGAAAATTGTGAAAAAATCTCTCC
Organism: Inga laurina; assembly: GCA_963855925.1. Taxonomy (NCBI): domain Eukaryota; kingdom Viridiplantae; phylum Streptophyta; class Magnoliopsida; order Fabales; family Fabaceae; genus Inga; species Inga laurina. Next base: position 42,415,284 of record OY979713.1, read on the forward strand.
GTGTGTAGATATCTTCCCAGGTCTCATTGACAATTAAGTTGCGAATGAGGACTTTTTCACAATTATCCCTTCATTTTTTTATTTTTCATAATTTTTTCAATTTTTTTCTCTTAATTAATATAAAAGTTACTTATGCAAAAGTCAAACCAAACATCCTAACTTTTACATAAGTTACTTTAAGTTATTTATCCAATCGCTAATCCAAACATTCATCATTTTACCAATCTAACTTTTTTCCAATCTTAAGATTCCATAAGTTTAAGTAAAAATAAGTTACTTATCCCATCGCCAAAACAAACACACCTAATAAGGGTACCTCACACTCACTTTGAAATATACTCATCATTACATTCTACTTCTCTCAGCTGACTCAGCACATTAAAGTGTGCCCCACTTTACAGTATCAGTCTGCAACTGAGCAAGCATATTATATATATATATATATATATCTAGACTGTGTAGGCTTGCTGAATTGTGTCAATGTCAAGCCCCTTCAATCTCACAACTGATTCTACATGACCTTTTAGTGTATGCAATTCTCTCAACCTGCACACAATAACTGTGACTTAGTTATTTTGATCCAAACAGTTTTAGTTGGATTTGCAACATGGATTGCCTTGACCATGATACTTGGATTTAAAGACTATAACAAGCCTTCACTTAATAAAACAATGAAGTGTGAGCCTACCTTGCGATTTCAGCTCTCCTTTTAGCTTCTTCAGCCATTTGATTGAGTAAATGAGTGCGGTCGGAGAACTTTGTGTCAGGCACTTGTAATCCATGTAAGGTTCTCTGGGCATGTGCCCATTGAAGTTCCCTTTGCTCCTTCCCAAAGTCCTTCTGCCTTGTGAATGCAATCTACATATTATTCACAACAATTAAAATCCATGAGCACAGAGCCACAAATAAAGTGGTATGTAGATAAAAAAGTAAGAAATTCAGAGATATAGAGACATCAATTGACCATACACAATGCAATGAGAGAGACTTCCAGAGAAAGGGAGTGTTACGTGGTTATCACAGTTAGAGTTAGTTAAGCAGATTATTAGTTAGCTAGAGATGACTACTAAGCATAAATAGAGGATTAGTGAATGTATTGGGGTGTCTTATTCTATGCGCATTCATGGTATCAAGTCTCACCCTCAGATTGTATGATTGCATAACTGTTCCAAATCTTTCTTTTTTTTTAAAGATGAGTCACGAAACTCTACTAACCCTTTGCTCAATGACAAGATCCCAAGCTCTCCCACTCGAAGCATAACGAATGAAGAACTTGATGAAATCAAGTGGGATGTAAAATATGATGTTGTATAACCATATCACTCCTGCCCAACCCCAACCGATTCCTTCAATTGCAGCAAAGCCCCAGTTTGCATATACTGCAATCAAAGTGGCAATCTGCAACACAACAAATTCAGCATCCACAAACTCAGGCAAATGAGAAAAAGAATTGGCACATGGGGATTCTGGCTTACCAGCTGAGCAACCACAAAAGCAGTCATTAACAGTATACCAGGACGCTCAACATATGACCAGCCTCGAGAACGAGTCACAAATATAAGGGCCTGACTGATAGTGCTCACTTGAAGATATATCGCTGAGGCTAGTTTTCGGAAATCATCATGAGCAGTTTTTTCAAGAGATGAGACCCCAAATACTCGCTGAAAGGTTAGCAGCAGGGAAGATAGTCAATAGCATGTGTAACAAGAAGCATGAACGTTGGTATGAGCTAAGAATATTCTAAAACGCTGAAAATCATCAATAGAAGATATACCGGGAAGAAATTTGTTTTGTATGCTGCCCAAAAGAATATCACTGTCATCATTGCCAAGTAACTTCCAAGTACAATGCCAGTGGTAAATATCTCTGTGAGCTTCCAGCTATCAGGCAGAGGAGAGGGTTTTACTCTATCTTTTGAGATTGTCATGATAGTACCTATATGTCATACATGTTTTAGTTATGAAGTTGAAGGCATGTTGTGGGGGACAATCAGAAAGTGAAACAATGACAAAGAAATGAGATAACAAACCATCATTTAGGATGGCAATGATTAGCACCATAAAAGGAGGAAAGTCAAACTTCCATATGAGGGCCAGCAACATGAAACCAAGCTGTAACCGTACCAAACATATAGAACAGGTCAAGAATTTTTTCACAACAGTCTCACCAAAATTTTATCAGACTATATATTATTTCCTGGTAAAACATAGATTAGAGTCACAAAACAGTTCACATACCACAATACGGATAGTAATTGAGACTGCATAAATCTGCATGAAAGAAGAAACAACTTAGTTTAACTGGTACTAATATTATGCATTCTGCTAATAATGCCCCCTATGGCCCAGGCAAAACAAAAATTTGCCAAGAACATTAAAAGTATAAAGAGAATAGTGGAGTATTGAAATGACAGAAGTAACAATGAGTAATAATAAGAAAAGGAGGAGATATGATCAATAGCAGTTCAATTGCTCACTGTATAATTTTTCATTCTCTGGAAGATGGCTCGGCTTGTCAAAACAGCGCTAATAATAACACTAAGGCCAGGTTCTGTTAAAACAATATCAGACGCACTACGAGCAGCATCAGTTGCATCAGCAACAGCTATACCAATGTCAGCCTTTTTAAGAGCAGGTGCATCATTTACTCCATCACCAGTCATTCCACAAATATGTTTCCTCGCTTGCAACCGTTTCACGATCTCATACTTGTGTTCTGGCCAAATATATGTTTAGTTATAACCCAACTAACATGACCAGAGGAAGCACAAAATATTCAACTAGAGGAATTGACTAGTACTTTTCCGTGCCATCATATGAAATTTAATAAGCAAAAATATCAATAGCAAAATTGCAGTATTCAACATGGAAAAGAGCATACCAGGAAAAACACCAGCAAATCCATCAGCTTTTTCTATCAATTCATCAACGGGTAGTGCAGAAATGGACTCATCCTTATCCTGACCAAGCAACGCAGATGAGGGATACATGTTGGTCCCCATTCCCAAACGACGGCCAGTTTCCTTTCCTATGGCTAGTTGATCACCTGACAATAAGATATATACATAAAATTGAAGAGTCAAAACAATGAACAATGTTATGGTTCTATTGGAAATTAGATGTACTCAAAGTCAACAAGAGAAATCAATTGGAACCGGTTACAATATTTCTTAAGTTCTCTCCCTCTAGTGATCTAGTTGTGAAGTTTTCTCAGATAGTAGGTGTGTGCTTAGAACTCAATCAAATTCCATATAACTTGATCACTATATTCTACAAGTTTACTTAATCAATATGTTTTCATAATGTTAGAATAGCAAGCAAGAATAGGACTTAATGTAACAGTACTAAGATTGCATCAGTGGTTTGCTAGATGCAAAACCTTGCCCCAAAACTTTCAAGAAACTCATTAGCTATAGAGAACTGAACAGTAACTTCAGCAACATTATACATGCAAATGAAATGTGTTGTGTATAAGATAGACCTGTAATCATTTTGACATTTACTCCGAGGTTTAGGGCCCTCCGTATTGTTTCAGCACTGTCATGCCTTGGTGGGTCAAAGAGAGGCATTAGACCGATGAACTGCCATGGGCCTCCAGAGCTCTCCTTCCTTCCTTCTGGAACTTCCTGCACAAAAAGATAAAAACCACATGGTAATCACTTCTTCAGTCTGACATTCAAGTAATACATAGGGATACAAACTCATAAAATGGTCAAGCAAGACGAGAAAGCATGCAATGAATCAAATACCTGGTATGCTACAGCAAGAGACCGTAAACCGCGCTCTGCAAACTTATCTATCACTGCATGGACTCTGCGTACAATATCTGACTTATTGTGTGCAAGATTGAGAATCTAACAACAGTCATGTTACAGAAAGAACATAGCAAATTCAATATGAGACCAAAAATGAGGTAAAATTATGTAAACAATGAGATTGAGGATAGATTACCTGCTCTGGCGCACCTTTGCTTACCCTATGCATTTTACCTTCACCATCAATGTAAGTTAATGCGGTCCTCTTATCAGTAGGATTGAAAGGAAGAAAATGTACTTCTTGGATTCCCACTCGTGCCTTTTGTAGCAGCAAGTTCAAAAATAAAAATATTATCATAAACTGAACACGAAAGACAAATATGATCGTCCAGATATATAAGGCTACAACCTCATATTAAGAACAGTAAACAATTGCTTGATCAATTTCACTGACCTCTTTTGGATCAGCCAGCATCCCAACTATGGCAGAATCTATTGCATCTTGATTCTCAAGTCTAGAAGCTCGAGCTGCCATCAAAACAACAGTATCCGGATCCACTCCTTTTGCAAAAACCTGGTATGTAAAAATAAAAATAATTAGATCAAGAGGTTAACAAATGAGTAATACCATTCAGGATCCAACCTCAATAAGAATTTTGTCAACAGTTAGCTTGTTTAAGGTTAGAGTCCCAGTTTTATCACTGCAAAGCACATCCATGCCTGCCATCTCTTCAATGGCTGTCATCCTCTTAGTGATAGCTCCCTGAAACATTACAAACCATTAGTCCACTAATTTATATGAATATCCACAAAACATACTCTAGGAGAGACTTGCCACGGGAACCTGACCTGCTGAGATAACCTGTGCGAACCAATAGCCATGGTCACTGAAAGAACTGTGGGCATGGCAATTGGAATTCCTCCAATGAGAAGTACAAGAAGGTTATCGATTCCAGGACGGTACTCTCGGTCTTGGATTGGATACATAACAATAATCTCAACAATCATCCCCACAGCAATTGAACATATGCAAAAGTTCCCAATCGCAGTCAAGACCTAAATGGCAGCACACAAAAAATAACAAATGAAAACTGAATTGCATTAACAGCACTAGGATGACCATGAAAAGGATCGCCTAATGGCTATCATGTTACCTTTTGGAAGTGACCCACTTGATTAGTGGTATCTACAAGGTGAGCAGCTTTTCCAAAGAAGGTATGCACACCAGTGGCAATGACCACAGCCTCAATCTCTCCTTGTTTGCAGGTAGAACCAGAGTACACACCATCACCAGGACCTTTTGTCACTGGCAAGGACTCACCTGTAAGTGCAGACTAACAAGCACAAAGCAGAGTTGTCATTGAACCATTTAGAACATAATAAGTAAAACTTGAGGTAAATATTGTATATAAACAATAAAACAACCAGAAAGCCCACCTGATCGATTTTCAGAGGATCCCCTTCAAGAAGACGAGCGTCAGCTGGTATAATATCCCCCAGTTTAATACTGATGATATCACCTGGAACGAGGACCGCAGAATCTTGCTCACTCCACCTACCATCTCGAAGAACCTTAACAACGTAGAAATTGGAAACTTTGAGGAGAACAGAAAGGAAGGAACGAGATTGCATCAATAATTAAGCTAAACTAGAGTTGGCAGCCATAAATACGGAAGGAATTGAATGCTAAATTTGACACCTTTGCTTTGGGAGCAAGACGAGCCATGAGAGCGGCAGCAGCATTACCCGCATTGTTTTCCTCGATGAAACTAATAGTCGAGTTGATGAGAAGCAGAGTGATGATACCCACAAAGTCTTGCCAGTCAGGTGGCTTCCCCTGCATACAAAAATTTAAGGAACAATTCAAATTCAAGTCCTCAACAACAAATGCCTCCAAGTCTTAAAGAAGTTTTGCTGGAAAGATTAGACACAAGAACTCAGAAAGCTGAGCTGAACATACTAACCCCTCCATTTGCAAGCGCAATTGCCATTATGGCAGCAGCCTCCATAACCCAAGACAGAGGATTCCACATAAAACCCAAGAACTTCAAAAATTTGCTCTCCTGAAAGATAGTTTACCAAGAGAAAAAATACAGAACTTTTACATTTTACGTGTCTTTCACTGAAAATAGCGCAAGGAGAAGGGAAAGATACAGATAGGACAAGTTAAGAACCTTTTTCTCTTCAAGCTTGTTATGCCCGAAAATGGTGAGCCTCTCCTCAGCAGCCACAGAGGTGAGACCTTCTCTGCTACATCTTAGATTCTCAAAAACTTCCTCAATGGGTATATTTTCCTGCAATCAGAAAGACATAGAAGAGAACACAAGACACCCATCAATGAAGAGAACAAACAGGTTGCAGCCACCTAAAGCTTCGAGTAATACAGATCTTTTACCAAATCCACAGCTTCCTTCAACACAGCCTCCAATACTTGAGACTTGTCCCCCATCTCTTCTCCTCCTCCTCCTACTCCTAGTACCGCTCACTCTTCTTTTCCAGCTTTCTATCTGGCTGCGAAATCGTTCAGAAAAATCGCAAGCGGCGAGAGGTGGTAGAAAATAGAACCGTGGAAAAAAATATTTAAAAAAACAGAGAGAGGAAAAATGAGAAATCAGAGGAGGCCAGAACAGAAACACTGTGCTATGCAGCCAACCCAAGGAGAGGCACTGTGCTCTGTGGATTGGAGTCGTAATCAGTAATGGCAGTCCATTAAGAGTCTTACAACTCTCAAACTCACAGCTTTTTTGCTTCTTTCGTTCTCCTTTATTTAATTATGTATATTATACATGATATATATATATATATATAATTGTTTAATCTTTATTTGATTATGGGTGTACTATCAACTATGTATGAATCATCAAAAGACTCCTGATTCCTTAACGCAGAGAAAACATTAAACAGCGTTTGCTGGCTAATCTTGATGGGGATAACATGCTGCCACGTCCAGGAGCATGCACCGCGTGCTTCATCCGTGTAAAAATATAAATATAATCATGTAATTCCGCGAATAATTTAATTTCCAGAATAATTTCCAGCTAATATATATTTGTGACTTGTCGGAAGTCATTGAATACAATTACCTGAAGTTTCCTTTTGAAATCTTGTCATTTGCTCCTATCTTTTTCTTTTTTTTTTTTGGATAAAGGCTTGTTTGAGAAATCTTGCAAAACCTTGGAAAGTGTTTTCACCTACGACAACTTCTCTCTTATATTTATTTCATACACCATAAATTAAATTCAAAAAAATATTCCAAACGCAGTTAAATTTAAAGTATGAATTATAGCTTTTGTGTGGATTTTATAGGGCATCCACATATTTGTTGTTTTAAAATCCATATATACGCCTAAACACAAGATTTAAAATAGCTCAAGTTTGTATGTATGAATATAGAAAGCATTTTTGTGACAGCTATTCCGATTGAACCTGATAATATTTGAATTCAATTTAGTCAAACAGTCTTAAAAAAAAACTAAAATCATTATATAAAATATTAAAATGACACGCAAGTGAAATTAAAACGATATAAAAGCCACTTTGATAAATATAATGCTATGTAAAGTTTAGGGATAAAGGAGAGGTCAAGAACAGAGTCAGCAACTATATCTATATCCGCCCCATTCCATGTCTCTGCCTCTCCAGTCTTCACATGGCTTCTGTCACCCCTTCTCAAAATTAGTACAGTAACAAGCTTGTTTGGGATCACGATTCAGATATTTAGTGAAGGATTTGGAGGGGAGGGGAGGGGAGGGAAAATTTTTATGAGTTGAATTTTAAATATTGAAGAAGTAGGGTAATAAAATTTTAATAAAAAGAATATATTGGATAAAAGAATAAGAAAAATTAATTAAAATTTTTTAACCCCACTTCTCTAATTTTTTTAAATCCAACTCAAAAAAATTTTTCCTCCGCTAACTTTCCCTCCCCTCCCCTCAGACCAAACAAGCCCTAAAAGTGTTTATTCATGTAAATATAGACAAAACACATCTCATATACTTATCCCATATACCATAAATCATGATTAAAAAATTATTTTTGAAGATTATAATCGCTATTTCAAGTAAGTAATGAGTTTATTACTTTTTTTTATCAATTTAATGAGTTTATTACACAATGTTTATGTTTGAATTTTTTCCTTTTAAATATATTAAATTAATTTCATTCCTTAATACAAGACACTTCTAACTACTATACTCTGTGAGGATTAAAAAGAGAAGCTAAAGTAGCTTGTATAATTAAAATGAGGACTTGTTTAGAAGAGAAGAATTTAAGGATGGCAGTGGTATTTATTATGCGCACAGTCGCACACTTTAAACCCTGACTTAATTTGGATAAGTTGCTCAATATTTTTTAATTTTATTGATCTGATTAATTTGATCTGAATCCAGGGGAAGCAACGAATTCTTTGACCACGAAAAATAAAACTACATGCCAAAATAATAACTAGACAAGAATTTTGCTTATTTCTAAATACAGACAAATATCTCGACAAGTAGGTGTGAGATTTTAAATGCGTGTGGTCCATTTGAGAATCTTTTGGTGTTAAAAAAATAAAATAAAAAAATACACCTCTGATGTTTTATTTTTATATAAAAATTTTTTTATCCCTTGATTTTATAAAGTAGTGTTTTAATCAGCTAATTCTAACTTAACTTAATTTATTACCTATAAATGGCAGCATTAAAATTTTAAGTATTGACAAAATATTTCAAATGATAATGTAATATGTTTAATATTTTTTTAAAATAACAATGATTGACATAGAAATATCATTTAATACTAACAATGTTGGCTTAGAAGACTGAAATGATGCTTTATAAAAATAAGGGATTAAGCAGAAATCTCGTATAAAATTGTGGAACCAGAGATATATTTTGTCCTTAAAAAGGTTGGGTTTTAACACTTTTATCTAAAAAATACAAAGATAATTAAGCATACATTCGTTTTGTAATAGTACACTAGTTGCATAAATCATCAGTATATCTCATAAATATGTTTTTATATGACTAATTCACTAGCTTTTTTTTCTGTAAAAAAAAAAGGACTAGTTCACATTCAAAAATTATCAAATTCAATTGAAAGCGTTTTTTTCATTCACTCTAATGTGTTTGGATAAATTCTAAATCGTGGTTTTAAAGGTCTTTTTTCATAAATCGAGATAAAACTCATCTCATATATTTATCTCATAAATAGTAAAAATTATTCTCCAAAAATTAATCCAATCACACACTAAACCACATGCCAACATATGTATATTAGTAGTATTCCTATAAATTGATCGTGTGCGCAAATTAACGCAGTACATAATTTTGGAACTGTTAACCAGTGGAGAATCAGACTAGCCACGTGTGTGGTAGTTATTGGTAGTTGGGCGAGATGAAAACTTAGGCTATTAGTGTTAGTATTAGGGGAACAATTTGGGGATTAGAAAATAATACAAGATAAAAAAAAATTATAAGGTTTAAATATAAATGAAAACATTGGCCAAAAAAAAATATATAAATGAAAACAAAGTAATTTAGGGTTATAATTGAACCCTTTTCCTTCGTTGGCTGAACATCTTTTTATTTTTTATTTTGGGCCGACCGCTGGCTCTGCCTCTACATGTACCTGTAAGTGAAAGTGTACTATCTCCGTTTTATATATAAGTAGTGTTTATATTTATTTTATAAATCTATAAATATAATTAATAGTACAACCTCCGATCCTAATTATAAGATAAAGTTGACTTTTTTTGGAGAAATTAAGGAAGCTAAATAAGTTACTTAATCATATCATATGTTATGTATCTTAGATTATATATTAGTTTATTAGTTAAACTAATTAGTTTGAAGAAAAACTAAAAATATAAATACTTTAAAGTAATTTAATTAGCATCCTTAATTTCTCCAAAAAAGTCAATTTTATCTTATAATTAGGACCGAAGGGAGTAGTATATTTTTTTTCTATAACACATGAAAGAATATGTTAAAATTAATCGTTTCTTTAAATTTGTAAAGTTGAAAAAACTTTTAAAATCCCAGCTATCTGACTATTTCTAATGCCTAATAGCAAAGGTGCGTAACATTTTTCCATCACAGTCTTCCCGTCTCGATCCCGAGTAAATCGAGACGAGATTTTCCGTCTTAAAAATTTTAGGACGGGAAAAATTTGGAATCGGGGATGAAGCTTTTAGATCCCGAATATATATTTATATATGTACATTTTTTAAAAAAAAAATATTTAAGAAAGTAATACCAAATATAAAATAAAATATTAAAATCCCTAACACTGTTAAAGTAATATCTATTCTTTTAGTTTATTTAGTTAATTTTATTTATTATTTATTAAATAATTCAATTTTTGGCTATTATCTTTGTATTTTCTGTTGCTGAATTGACAACTTTAAACATATATTAGATTAATTATATATTTGTATTGAACTAATTTGGTACAATATGATACTACCTCTGGTCCTAAATATAGGACAAAGTTTGTAGTTCAAATTGCACTACAAACTTTGTCCTATATTTAGGACCGGAGGGAGTATTAGACAAATTATATATTTATATTAGACTAAAAAAAATATAAGAAAAATTCAATATAGGGAATTATTTTTAAAAAGAAAAACGAAATCCAAGATCGGAAAATTCCCAATCCCGATCCTAAAAAATTCCCCTTTAGTCAAGATGGGAAATTTTCAAAATCGGGAATGAAAATCATTTCAGAATCCTTCTCGAGATCGGGAATGAGATTTCATGATCCCGAACATCCCTGCCTAACAGGCTTTGCAATTAATTAATGTTATGAATTATACTTACAATCCCGGACAAAAAAAAAATAAAGAATTACAATTACAATCAGTCAATTACCCAAAAAGAGCTCAACTTTCTTCAGAGAGATGCCTTTTACACAACAATAATTGAAGCATGAATTGAATTCCAATTCATTGCATCATAATCACGCGAGCTATCACAGTAAAAGGTTAACCTCCATTGTAGCTTTATTCCTTCTAACTTTATTATTAATAACAAAAACATGCATCATCACTTTAAAATATTTTTTAATACAATCAATATCTTAAATTAATTTTTAATGCGTGCATTATATTAAAGTATTTTTTTAGTAATATCCAAAATTCTAAAACAATTTTTAGTACAATTTCGCCTTTAAAAATCTTTCTCAATAATAATAATAAACACCCTAAATTTAAGATATCGAGTATTTCTGAAAAAATATTTTGAAATACTAAATGTACTAAAATTAGTTTATATGACACTAAATACCGCTAAAAGAATATGTTAGGGTGCTGGATGATAAACAACTATTTTATGATATTGAATGTTATTGAAATAATATTTCAAAAAGGTGAAGCAAGAGTGCTGAATGGTAAAGAACGGCAAATCATATTAGCTTTCATAGGTTACCAGCAAATCAACAACTATTTGATCTTGATTAATCTTGTCTGATTCGATAACAATTCTTTTTATTTACCGCAAATGATTTTTTTTTTTTTGTTTCACATCAATCAACTGTTTTAATTTAAATATGCTCACACCGAAGATGTGAAAAAATCAATAGATATGTCATGCAATATTACAAGAGCACGAAAGTTACTGTTTTACCTTTTTTTTTTTAAATAATAGATTTGTGATGAACTTGATATTTAGTCAATTATCCTGTAATTATTTTGGCCAAAAAATGCAATAATTGTCATTTATGCTGTTTATGAAATAACAATATCTTGGCCCAAAAAAATATTTGCCTGCTGTGGCCCATGTCAATAATAGCACATGTCACTGACGGTGGAGTATTAATTAGTTAAAAAGCTTCAGAATTCTATGGGCCAAAAATATGAAACATTTATTGGCCAAAAAAAAAATATATATATATATATATATATATGAAACATTACCCCCATGGCCAAAAATGTCTCACCAGAGAAAAAAAGTGTACATATATCGGTCTTTTACATAATTTATTTTGGATAGTATGCTATTTCTTCTTTTTATTTAATCTGATGGTATCCTATTTCTAATCATATACTTTTCGGCAGAAAAAATTCCAAATCATGTACTCCCTCTGCCCCCACAATACAAATTGCTTCTAAAAGAATTATTTTATTCATAATATAATAAGTTAATGACTTTCTTTATTTTTTTATTTTCTTTAAAATTTCATTTAATATAGGTAAAATAAAAAAATCAATTAAAAATATTTTTTTCGCCTGTGTTTAGATTTAATGATTTTTTTTTTGTGTGTACAGGTTAAAGTGATCCATATTGGACTAAATAAAGACAAATATTTACAAAAGTCAGAGAATTATTAGAGTTAGGCACAAGTGTCGAACATATAACAAAAGAGATGAATGGGAAGAAGAAAACAAAAATTGATCTCATAAAATCCTATGTTAAATCAAAATACTCATATCTTTGCTTTTTACAAGGAGCAGTATTAGGCTCCTGTGGTGCTTTACGGTGCCTTTCTTAACACTTTCCGGCATTTTATTAGCGCTTTCCGGTGTCGTGTGAAGCTTTCTCTCTTGGATGTGTCGCGCGACGCTTTCTGGTCTCACAAATTGTTGCCTTTCTCGCTTGGAGGTCTATTGCTTTAGCTCCTTCTTTTACACCGCCATTAATTTCCTTCACCTTTCTTCCTCTGCTTTGTTCCACCCTCTTTGTTTGGAGGTTCGTTAGCTTATCTCCATTGGTTCTCTCTTCTCATCTTCATCATTGCACCCTTTTCTGTAACCCCTTACCTTGAAAGCTATTAACATAATTTGAAAATGTGTCATAAAGATCATTTGGAGACCAAAGAATAAATTTTCAACACACTAGCAATCCCGACTTTAAGACATGATTTGGTCCTATGATAAAGTGTGTTTTCAAAACTTTTCAAAACATGATTAACGTGGTTTCATTTCCACTTTACCAAACATGTTTGACTTGCTCGGTTCGGTTTCATTCATAAATATTAGAGTACTTAACGAAATTTCCCTACGTCGATTATACTCAAACTAGTATGGTTTACAAGGCATAGTTGCCTGCTTAGTTCCCACACCGGGGATCACATGAACATTTATAAATCTATGGTAGATACGCCTACCTCTACTACATTGATCTTACATATATACATGTACAACTTATACATTTATGATTTATCCAAAAGATGATAACCAACACAAAGCTCTAAACTCCTGATCGTGAGCTCCAGCCGCGCTTATTTACCCTCTTCTCCTTTAATCCGCTTGCCCTGACTGTAAGTTAGTCATTGAAAAGAGTGAGATTCATACGAATCTCAGTAGTAACGCTTTCACTTATATGATATATAATTTAATAAAGTGTGTAAGCAGTTATCACAAAGCAGCATCCATAATAGCAATCACAGTAGCATACACAGCATCATTCACATCCGTGACTTTTGTCACATTAACGACAGCTCTCATGGTTGTATTCACAATAACGACAACTTTCACAGCTGTATACATATTCGTCATACCACGTGGCCTTCACGACACTTTCGTTATATTCAAAATAATGACAGCCCTCACGGCTGTATACACATTAGTCACACCACGTGGCCTTCACAACTGCTTTCACAGCGATATACGACAGCTTGCGCAGCTATATACGACGGCTTTCTCAGCCATATCCGAAAACTTTCACAACTATAAATGGCAGCTTGCACAACTATATACAAAATCATCACATTCACGACAGCTTTCGCTGTATTCACATTCGTTACAATTCAATGATAAGTATAAACATACAAAACATTATGTATGGTATAAGAGAAAGAGTCACTACCTTATTCTTTCAATTGATGCTTGGGCACAGGTTTCTCACACTCAAGGCAGATGTCAACTCCTATCAATCAGAATTAAAGATAATGAGTTATTCCTTATTTCAATTCTTAAATAACTACAAAGCACTTGGGATTGGTTATCATTTGAGTCCCTTAGGTGGCTGTGATAAGCTTAAACAAAAGTCCAAAAGGATTGGGAAGAGCTAGATCATAAACCACCTTTCAAAAGTTTAAAATGCTAAAACTGGGGGTTGGCCGCGGCAAAAAACATGTCAAAAACTTTTAGGCCGCGACCAAGTAAATTCTTGTTTCTTAGCCAAACTTCCAAAAATCATAACTAAATCTACAAAAATCGAAACTGTCATGCAAACTAGCTACCATGTACAAAGTTTTTGTTGACAAAACTTCCAATTTTTCAATCTAAGTTTTCAATGGTTCAAAATTCACAACCAAGACTACTCCTCACACAATTTTTCGCATAAAATCCAATAGAAACATCAAAACAACCAAATTTTTTATTCCTTTCCCAAGTCCTGTTTTGGGCAGAATTAAACACAAGTTGCCAAAATTTTCAAACTTTCTATTTAGGTCTCAAATCAATTCTATTATCTAAACCACAACACAAGACATCATTATCATCAACAAAACACCATAAACTCTCTAAAATCTTATATTAACGAAAAAGTAGGGCAATTGCCACAAGCCAAAATACTCAACCAATGATCATAATATACATGTCAAAAAGTTACTCTTACTCATCTCTACCTCTTTCTCTAACTTGTTCTTAGATTCTCCAACCACTAGCTTTTCTTGAGTACACAAAACACCACCTATTAAAAATCTAAAACCATACAAATGAAGTTTTCATCAAGAAAAATAAGATTAGAGAAGAGGTTTTAAGTAATAGAGACCATCTACAAGATCAAAATGCAAGAGGAAGAGCTCACCTTGTCTTTACTTCTGTCTCTTTCTTCTTCCTTGAGCTTACACAACTTGAGAGCTTGGAGAAAGAGAAAATGTGTGAAATGATCAAACCTTTAGCCCTCCCTGGCCTATAACCGAACTGGAGAGGAGAGAGAGAAGAGAGTTGAAAGTTTGACTCTAATTTACTTTTAGTTGCTTAGCTCATATTGTGCCATGTGTCTCAATCCTATGGTTCCATCAAAAGCAAGTAACTATGTAGTATTTTAACCAAATTCCATTAGTCATTTAATCATACCTCTTATTCATTTGGTTGATAGTGAATTTACTCTTCGGTTATTGATTAATTGGCCGATAAATTTTTTTCTTCCCGTTTTGCCCTTAACTATGACAACCTCAATTAGATTGCCACTTGACACATTATTTAATCCCTTTTTCTCCTTCCATGTGCCATTCCCATCTCTTTTAATGCAACTTAAGCTTTGTCACCATGATTAAGCTTAAATATAACCTTGAATCACATTGGTTCAACTGGGTGGCCTATGTCCTCCAGGAAACGTGTTGCAACACTCGCGGTTTGTTCTTGCTCGGTTCTCCTTGGTTCTGTTGTCGCTGCTGGTAGCATTTGCTGACTTTCTTTTGATGGTTGCAAATCTTCTTTGAAGTCGAAGCTGATTGCTATCATGTTGTTTAGTTTTTTTCTTGTGTGTTTGTAGTTGTCTATTTGTTTCCCTCATTGTTTTATGTTGTTATCTTAGGCTGCTTGGATGGCTTCTGCCTCTCATGTAATGCTGCCAAAGTTTAATGTAATCGTGTGTTTGTTTTGATCTTTCAATTTTTTTTTTTTTAAAAAGGAGCAGTATTAAAGTAGAAGCTTTAGGATGGCAGATCAAGAAGATTCCACAGCAAAAAAGATATCATTGGACAGATTAGCCACCTTCAAAAAAACAAAAAAAAGGTGATGCTTTAAATTATTGTATGGGAAGTGAATGAATCATCCATGTTGTGGGTGGGGCCACCCTCGTGTAACCTTACCTTTCCTCTGCTTTTTATCTGGAGCCCTTTCTTTTCCTACTTTCAGCTAGGAAAGACACAACTTTTTACTCCTTACACAACTATACGTGACCATAATCTCAATTATTGATCCCCCTTTCTCCAAGGATTTGTTGACTTTTCTTAATCTGATTTGGACCACGTTTTTTCTTACAAAACGCATGTACCATATTACTTATTTTAGGATCAAACACATCATTTCTTCTTGTTTATTTAGGGCCCACTCCAGTAGAAAAAATTGTCTAGTCTCGACTCTCAAACTACGCTGGTATTTAATGCGATAACATTTCCATGCTTAAGTTAGATACATTTGATTAAGGCAATGGAGAAAGCGTGAAAAATTATGTTTACGTAAGCTGAAATAAATTTTTTTTCATAAGCTTATCTCATATACTATAAATTATGTTGGAAAAATAACTTCTATCGTTAATTCAAACAGACACTAAATTCGAATAATCTTATACCAATTGAATGTATCTAATACAAATTGATCCTCTCCCAAAAAGTAATTTGTATTAATACTCTTATAGTGTATTAATATATCAACCAAAAAGTAATTTGTATTAACATATAAAATAACTCTTATTAAGAGTAATTTTGAGATTTTACAAGGAAGAATTAATCCTAACTAACTTTTGAACAAAGTAATTAATTAGTGTTTATAAAAAGAACTCGAGGAGTATATACACTGTCACAATTAGTAAACCAGGTCTATATTTTTCAACCAGAATGGAACAGTCCGTGCGAAAAGAAGATTGGGACGGGGTGGGGAAACCAGACAGGGGGTGGTTGTCAAGATTTGGACAAAAATGAAATTAATGAAACAACACAAGAGAAGGAGGCTTAGGTCAGTGGTTTGGTCCATGCATGTGATTCTGTTCTCTTCTCTCCTTTCTTTCATTTTTTTTCTATATTGCCCTCATCGCCTCAATCAATCTTGTGCGGCTTCATATTAAACTATCACACCCACATATATAACTCTGCCTACCTCACCAATTCCTAATATTATCCATCCACCTAAGTTTTATTTGGTATAAGCTCTAAATGTGTGACTATGAGCTCTCACACAGACTACATTCGCCTAATAATACCCCATTAAAAATCACCAACGACAACGATTTTATAATCTAGTGATATGAAAATTCTCTAGTAAATGAGAGATAAATGGTTTGATCCCTCATGCAATATCAATTTGTTAGTGTCTTGCTATTTAATTAAACCTATGGTTAGAGAGATTTAGTGCATTACTCATATTAAGTTTCATTACTTTGTTTTTCTTATAATTCTCTCTTTTATTCCACATGGCATACCAAATATTACCCTCAAAAGGGCACCGCCTTAGGGGAGGCAATGATGGGCAAAGGAAAGTTGGGAGGAAGCACGTGGGGGCACGTGAGTTCATTTAATAATGAATGATGCAGGGTCTTGCATTGACCCTTTGACCCCATCGGATGGACAACGATGTGCCAGACTGCCAGCCTTGGGTTGTCCCGTCGTGCATGAATGCCACATAAAGCAAACTTTTCAGCAATACTAATATTTCTATGAGCTAATATCTATTTTTGTCTTGGAAGTTGCCAACAAAATTTATCTTGAAAATTTTTATAGGGGCAATATTATCCCGAAAGGATTCAAATCTAGACGGATGTGCCCAATAGATATTGGAGGATCAATAGTTCTGCAGCTAACATGTTTATGCTGTCTTTTTGTTTATCAAATCTGGCTAGAAGTGTAGCCTTGTTTTATAATCAAGCTTCAGCTTGCCATCATATTTTCCAAAAAAGAAAAAACAAGAAGGAAGGATTCAAATAAGAAACCCAGAAAATAAGAACCAGAAAGACCTATTTTCGAGCAACCAAATAACTCAAATAATTAACAATCAAATACAGATAAGAAACCATCTTGAAAATGAAGAACCAAAAAAATTAATCAGGAATGAGAACAAAATCAATCACCCGAAAAAGTGAACAAGGGAGGAGAAAAAAATCATACAAAAGCAATTACCCAAAAGTATAGAACCTATTCAAACAAAATCATGCCTCAAACGTTAAAACCATTTTTCATAAAGAAAATCCAAGCAACCAAAGTTAATTGAAATGGTCGCACAAGAAAATCACAAGGGGAAGATAGGAAGCATTATAGGTGGCTGAAGAAGAAGAAGAAGCTTTCTTTCCTAATTAAAATATGCAAAGTAAAAGGAAAAAAATAAAAAAAGCCGACCCATGATCTAGCGGAGGTTCTACTGTCCCTTTCCGTATAGCTACCTCATCACCCACTTCACAGAGTATGCCGCATCTGTTACGCCACTGGCATCGGAGAAGAAGGACTCTGTTGGTGGCGATGATGGGAGGATTGTTGACAAGTTTTTGGCAAATATTATTGGTGGTTGTTGGCGATGTCGCAACACTTGGGTCGAAACATGGTTAATTTCCTCCCTTCCTTGAGTAGAACTCTCTAAAGTAATTTGAAGAGTTTGAAATCGATTTCTGGAATGCTGTAAAAAAAAATGGAACGGAGCTGTTGTAGGGAGAAGGAGCAATTGAGGAGAATTTTGTCACAGGAACCCCACATGTGGCTTATAAAAAATGAGGTGGATCTGATCTGGCCAAACCACATCAGTAAAATAGGGTTAACTAACTTTTGACCATTTAAACTGTTAAATTGGGGTGATATTGCACCATTTTTTAGACTTCCAAGGTGACATTACCCCCTAAAAAAACTTTCAGAACAAAATTATTCTTTTCTTATAACTTCCAAGACAAAAATGCAGCTTAACCCTATTTTTATTGAACTCTCCGTTTTCCAATGAGATATTGTGAGTGAACCCTGTACAGTGATGCACGTAGTGGGGGGACCAAGTTAAACCCAACTTAGGCCCAGCAAGGCTTGAAACTTTTTCTTTTTGGATTATGAGCATAATGGACTAGAAGCCTATGGAAGATTATGAGCATTCTCACATATTCGCATCCTTTTGTTGTTTTCGACTTTAGAAGCAGTGCAGTGTGTGGGGTCTAGATATGATCCCCAAAGTGAAGCATTTTATCTGAAGCGCCTTACAACCGAGACGAGAGACGCATCAGTTACATATAATTGTAATGATTAACAATTAACGGTTACACGATTGTGGATTGTCAAATTTGATAATGAATCATTTTGCATGACATGAAGGTCTATAAAATATATTTATAAACTCTAAAGTGCCAAGGCCCAAAATAAAATATATATGATTATATAGTGAATTCAAAAATTAATTTACTTAACTAAGTTTCTTAATCTAATCAAATTAAATAAATATATCTTGTATCAAGATCATAGGGAGTATAAGAAGTTGCATTAACAAATATTGACTCAAACAAGTGTACCATTTCCCGGTTTTGCACGGGGGTTGAACAGTTTAAGCCGCAAAAAAGCATCTTCGTCTTTATGTTGCAACCGAATCATTTGGATAGTTCATGGACAGTTCTTCTGTCTTCGTTGAGCAAATCTATGGACAGTTCTTCTGGCTTGAAATGATCAACTAGTCTGCATTTCAAGCAGAAGCTCAAACACTTCATTTACACTTCCGTTTGAGGCATATCCTTCCATCATTACATTCCATGAAACAATATCTTTGCATGCCATTTCTCTGAATGCAGTTCCAGCCGCTTCAATTGGAGACCGAACCATGCAAGCTATAACAGGTATAGGCTAATTGTTTTTCTGCTTACAGACTGAATAATGAATATACCAGTTTTTTTTTTTTTTCCCCTTTCTCCTCTCCCGTTTTCATTTTGTAAAGGACTTTTCTGAATGTAAGAGAATATAGGGTTGTTCCAAGTCCATGGAAGAAACTTGTCACGGGGGATCCATCAATGGCCACGATTCTGCGGTGTCAGTACTCAATAATGGATGCTATAAAATGGAATCAAGTGCTTGCAAAAATGAGCAACGGGACACTGAAAGCAGCAAAGAATATATTTATTCCATCTGTTTATCTAATCATAATCCTAAACCCCCAAAAATATTGGTGTGCAATTCAAGAAGCCCACATGTTCAATATAACATTCCCCTTACACGATGCACTAATAGGTTCAATAAATAAGCAGTCACTATAATGAAGACAAGTGTGAAGAGAACACAAGCTTGTCTTT
This sequence comes from Inga laurina, assembly GCA_963855925.1. Taxonomy (NCBI): domain Eukaryota; kingdom Viridiplantae; phylum Streptophyta; class Magnoliopsida; order Fabales; family Fabaceae; genus Inga; species Inga laurina. Next base: position 42,434,925 of record OY979713.1, read on the forward strand.
GTCTCAAAGGCGGCGGCACCACCTCCTGCAGCACAGAAATGCCAAGCTGGAGCAGCCATCATCTTTAGGTCGATATGAAACTATAACGGCTGAACCAGTAAAGGCAAGTGCATTTTGCAATCGGTTTCACCTTGGGCAAGACTATTAACAGTTAACAAATAAAGGTAAAATTAAAAGTGTCTCCTTCCACGTTTCCTTGTTTTCTCCTTAAGGTTATCAACCGCACAGGCAAAGCAAGCGACAAATGCAAGAGGTAAATAAATAGGACTTTATATTAGGATAATATAAGGCAAAGTTCAAGGGGCAGTGATGATTATGAAACTATTTGCCCTTCTATAAGAAATGTTTTCTGCAGAGTTTATTCTTTCAACAGGAAAAGAAAAAGCTTTTCTAGAAAGCATATAGGTTCATCGCGGCACTCATATTGTTTATGATCTCCAAGGGAACTCGGTTTCATGGTAGATTATACATGAAATTAAGCCGCAACGTACAAGTACAAGACAAAAGTTAACTATGGTTTAAACACTAAAGAAATAGTGGCCAACTTAAGCTGACAAGCATGGGGACGGTAAGGAAACAAGAATATTTTTCCTATAAAAACTGCAATATTCTGCTGGAAGGTATTCAACATCGGTACTAATGGCACATAACAATGATCCAGACACATCCACACACAACCCTACAAAATTATGACTCTAATCCAAAGAACTGGCCCCGGAAGTGCCAGAACACAGAAAAATATAGTACAATGTTTGCTCGAATACCTATACCCATATCATATGTAAAAACGAAAAATTTATAGTTGTGTCCAGATGTAACCTGAACATTCGAAAACACGACCACAACTTATTCAAGTATCTAGCTTTGGAGAATTTTGATCATCCTACCAAATTATAATTCAAACTCATCCTCAAGCTTCAATGCCTCCGCAGCAGCCTCTTCCTCCTCATCGTCAATTACAAAATATGGATTGTGCGCCTCAGGCTTAAACTTGTAACCGGTGAACACATAGAATGAGAGAGTGGCCAACTCTGCACATACCACGCTGGTCCAGGAATACTTATAGGAGGTTATAGTCTCCAATGCATATACCACAACCCTTGTGAAGTAAATGTAACATATAACGACGATGTAGTAATGTCTGAACAGAGTCAATTTCATCAAATTAACAGCAGCCTTGCCATCAGTTCTTGCAGCCTCACGCAGGTTTTTGATGGACCACACAATAGGAAATAGAACAGCACAGCAGCATACAACATCAACAAGCAAAAAGATCTGTTTCCAAGTAAACCAATCCTGGCCATATGGTCCAGTCTCATCGATGACAACCTGAGCGATGTTGGCAACAACTTGCAGCGGGATGACAATTATCAAGACCTTCTTTTCCTTGTCCTGCAGGTATGGTTTCAAGAACGACCATCCGGTGCCAATCAATACAATAAGAGTAAATAGAGAGATACCCTTTAAGAAACTGAAAATGTAAAAGAGGACATCCCATCCGTGGGCACTTCCAGTTCGCTTGATATAGGATTTATCTTCGGCCTCGCATAAGAGATTCAAAGCCTTCAAGATGACGACGGCAAGCATAAAGTAATGGATGCGGAAAGCAGTAAATCGCTTCTTGTAGAGGATGCAAATCCAGAGGCCAGCAAGGGTAAAATAGACCAAAAAGAAGAGGAAATAAACCCTGGGGAGGATAGACCTGCCGGCAGACAAGTAATCGCGGACGCCTCTCTTTCCCTCAAGGTTGTACATAGCAGATCGAACGTCCATAGAGATTTTGAGCTGCTGGTCATAGCAGTTGGCGAAGACAAGATTGTACTGATCGGCGTCCTTTTGGACGTATTCCTTGCTGAAGGAATCATCGGTTTTGAGGGAATTAAATGTATAAACAGGCTCAACGAGATCGGACTGAAGAACGCAGGAAATCTCGCGGTCTTCGAGTTGCTGAAGGACGCGGAGCCAGGAATCGAGGGTGCAGAGGAAGAAGCCAACCTTGGAAAGGTCGAGCTTGGAGTCGGAGAGGGAGATCTTGGAGACACTGAGCTCAAGGCGGCCGGAATGAGTGAAGCCAAACTGGTCAAGGGGAATGAAACGTTGGTCGTCGTTACGGATCTCGGTGAATCGGATCTCGGCGAGTGAGGGGGAGAAGGCGGCGAGGCAAAGCAGTGAGAGAAAGAGGGAGAGAGAAGGCAAGGAGGAAGCCATGAGTGATTCAGATCGGAAGACCAACTGTGGGGGAACTCAGATCTGACCTTCGCTCTATTTTGATCACGACCTCGACGTGGAGCAGCAGCAAGCAACCGACTCGGTAGAAAGTAGAAACCAGAAATTGAGAACACCTATAGTCTTTCTCCACACGGTTTGACGGTAGACTTTTCCTTTTTCAGCGGGAAAAAAAAAAAAATCAAACTATGACGCCGAGTCTTAACTTTTTTGATGGGCCAAGGAATTTCTCTGGTTGTTATTCAGGCCAGGACAGAAATTCTCCTAGATGGAACAAGAAGGAATTTCTTGGTAAATTGTAGGCAGCAAAACCAAGGGCAGCATGCTTAAAATATTGATTTGATATTTTAAAAATGTGCAATTATTTTTGCTTATTTATTTATTTATATTTCATCTGCATATATGTGAATCATCGCAACAGAAGTTCATAAAATAAAATAAAAAATACAACGAGAGTAATTCAGAAGCTTGTCACTTGCCAGGAAATTCGTCTTCCTCCTAAATATAACACTAGTGTTGTTCTATATTAATTCATCTATTTGTTATGATTAAATAATTTAACTCGTTTTCTTAATTTAGTCAAAATGATTAAATAGTTCTTGTTACAAGAACCAGTAAAGAATAGGGTTACAGTGTTGCCGACGTTGTGGCAACAACTAAAAGTCACATCCAATTAAGACTTGATAGCCTATGGGAGCTTGAAACCCATCACTTCAAGATTGATTGGATTACCAGGTCAAAAAAATATTAAAAAAAGATTGATTGGATTAGTTCGTGATTGGTGAAGTTCATGGGATATAGAGTCTGGTTCAGTGATCATCACTCTCACACGTGTGTAAGTTCCAAGTAGCATATAGTTACTTTCAAATTCTGAGTATTTTTATCTTTGCCTACTCACTTATTTAAATTTTATTATTGCAATTCTACAAATTTTAATTGAATTTGAATGTTTTTTAAAAAAATAAACATATATCTAATTTTAAAAGAAAGAAATTAAAAAAAAAAAAAAAAAAGCAAAACCAAAAACCTTCATGAAACTTCAGACATGCAAACGAATCTACGCATTACTTTGGCAAAACACGTGTTTATAATACATGATAACACGAAATTTACATGCTTTGATATCTTTTAGAGTGTCCATCATTCGAAACAAAGGTAAAAACATTAAAAAAAAAAAAAAATTCGAATTTTAGAGAATTATAAGAGCTAGCTGCATCAATTTGAATTGCTTCAACAGGCATGTACCCTTCTAAGCTCCTGAGCGTTGAACCGGTTTTCTGCCCATCTTGGGGGAAATGACATTAACCAATGGAATAGTCAAAAACAAATTACAAAGACAAAAATATACAAAGAATATGTGACAATTTTGAGGCTTGCAGCAAGTGCCTCGTAATTTCTGCTGATAACCTATAAAGCGTAAACCACCTTTTGTATGAAATCCTGCCCCCAACCCTGACACCCAACTCCAAACTTATAAGTAAATTAGCATGCTTCAAACACTCTAATACAACCAAGGCCTGCCCATAGCTTGCTTTCATGAAGATATCACACAAACATATTTCCAGGCAGAGAAAGTGATGAAAGAAAAAGAAGATGAAGAAGGAATTGAGTCAGCACCAACATTACAAAGAAGAAATCACTCCATACTCAAACCACCACGGATTCACCACTAATCCCATCATGAAGCTGAAGCGAACCATCCTTCATCAAGTTTAGGCTCAGACTCTTGAATCTCTCCCTGGAATATTGCCTTGATGCTTTTCTCCAGTCAGTTCCAGTTTTCATCATGGCCACAAACTCCTCATGACTAATCCGGCCATCCTGTAAAAATCAGGACGATGAAAATACGCAATTTTCAGAAACAGTAATCCAATGTCAGTCATTCAATGTTATTGAACTCCTTTTTCCACCCCCTTCCCTCCCATGTATTTTTATCTTCTTAATGCAATCAGATTCAACAACAACAACAAAGCCGCAAATAAAAAACCAATTCTGGAAGATAGAGTGTGAAAGCCAAACCTTGTCCGTGTCAACCTCGCACATGATGTCTTTCAATACATCAGCTTCAGTCTCACCTGACTCATCAGTTAATGCTTCACGTAGCTCATCTAACTCAATATACCCACTGCCATCTTTGTCAAAGAACATGAATGCTTTGCGGATATGCTCATCATTCTCCATTTTCTGCAGGTGAATTGTCACAGCTACAAACTCTCCATAGTCTAGTACTCCGTTCCCATCAACATCAGCCTAAGCCATTCAAAGCAAACAAAACCATCCTAGGATCACAAATATGTTATTACAAAATACAAATGCATTTGAAAAGCCCAGGGTTGGCATGAATGGATTTTAAGAACTTTTTTGACATAAGAAACTCACTAGAATAAAAACAAAAACTAGGTTTGATAGTTTGTTCAGCCATAAAATTTAATATGACTAAGAGGTCACATTGGCTTTTCAGTGCAATATTGCAACATAAATAGCCAGATTCAATTCTACAGGATCAAATTAAATTGACTTAAAATTGGCGTTTATAAACTAAATGAAATGATAAGGAGCAATTCCATTACAAATGGTATATGACCATAGCAACTTACCACTTCCATCAGCATCTTTATCTCTGGCTCAGCCAATTGTGAACCAACCTTCTGCAACCCGGCCTTGAGTTCCTCATATGTTACTTTGCCATCTTTGTCAACATCCATCAATGTGAACATATCCTTCATTATTTCTACCTCTTCAACAGATAAATGTTCAGCAATTACCTGTAGCATTTATTCAAAGAAAACCCATACCATAAAGACATACATTAATTATCTCATATTAATTTTCATCACGCACAAACTAAAGTCAGCAATCATGCTTGAACTAATACAGATGCTTACCCTGAGGGCTTTCTTTTTGAATCTATTCATCACAGAGAACTGCCTAAGCCTAGACCTCACAATATCTCCTAGTGGAACATTTGGAGCTTTCTTTGCATTTTGTAGCCAGGGATGTTCTGCAAACATATATATGGACAGTAAATATAAAAAATGCTTTCGATCTTGACACAAGAACCTGCAGAAGTTGAGCGACCAAAGGATTCAACCATATCACAATTTCTCAAGAAAAAGGAGTGGGCCGCAGAGAGGAACAATGAAATAAGGGTCCTGGGAATGAGAAAAATCCCTCTTAGCAAAAGAAAAAAAAAGATATACTGATTATTTCATATTTTTAACTGCTTAAGCATTTGTTAATTTCTGTATAGGCTTGTAATTGGGCTTGTCCTTGTCACCAAAATAGCTAAAGCTATTGACACAAACTCATATATCCTTCATCTTTCTAATTAGATAAGAGACTTCTATTTACCAACATTCCCCCGCCTCCTCTTTTTTTTGGATTAAAAAATAAAAAAGTCCTGAGTTTACTTTTCTATGTGCCTGGGCTTGTTTTCTGAGTCTTAGAGGCCTCAGTGTCACAATCTTCTTCTCCTTTTTTTTCTTGTCGAAGATTTCAGTGATAAAAAATTTTGAATTCTCCGCTGATTCATCTTATTCAATCTCACCTTCAGATACAAAAAAGTGTTAATGTTGATAGATTCGCCTCTAAATCCTGGATTCTAGGATCTAACAATTATTCAAAGCTCAAATAAATGATAAGTAAGAGATAAATTATTAAAGATATTAAAAATATAATAAAACAGGATAAGGACAAAATAGAGTTAAGATATAATGCATGTTTGACATCACTTAATTTTTAAGAATAAGCACTTATTACGTAAGTCGAGATAAAACTCCTCTCACATACTTACCTCGTATACCGTAAATCACGATTTATAAGTACTTATTGTCCAAAAATAAGCTATCCCAAACGAGCACATAATGTTATGTCTCAACACATTCTTATTATTACGAGGCACTAAAATAATAGTCAACTCCTAAAAGATTAAATACCCCAGAGAAAATAATTACAAAACCTCATAATAGAACGAAATGACAGCTATCTCATCACACAACACCTCCCAACAGGCAAAATTAAAACTAGAAAACCTATCTTTCAACATTATGAATCATGCGTAGACTAGGAGGATGGTGGAACTAAATTGTGCCTAAGAGTCGACAAATATTGAATTTAATCATTCACATTAGACACTAGAACGAAACCTCACCGAAATTTTGGCCTGTAAACATTTTGTGCAGCAAGCTAGCACTTGGAGAAGGAAGATACCTCTCAATGACCACCAATTAACACCCCTCAATGTACCTAATATTGACACTACTTATAATTACTGAGACTGGAGACTGCAAGCTATCCTGCTATTGGACAGATAATTATTGATAGCCTGAAAATATTTCAGTGTCTCACATTTAGCGTACTTATAAATCCCTAGTATAATGATACCCTACAAAATGAATGTGACAACTGCAACGTTCCACTCGTTCCAACTTATAGATCATCTACTCGGGGTTGTGGGATGATCGATCGCAAAGGGATGAAATGCTAACCAAAGCAAGATATTTAGCGGTTATTTTGTGCCATCTATTCAGAATATTCCATTCAGTCCAAATTACAAGTGGCGTAGTCTTACCAAGCACTTGTTCAGCTGTTAAGCGCTTTTTAGGATCTGGTTCCAGCATCTGTCGTACCAGGCTTTTAGCACTATCCGAAATCTGAGGCCAAGGTTCCCTCTTGAAGTCAATTACGCCCCTCAGGATCGCCAAAGCAACGCCTTGTTCACTTTCTGCCATGAAATATGCAAATGTCACCAAGATTGAAATTTCCGTTACCATATCCACCCACTACAGAAGGCAGCAAAAATTTCCAAAGCAGTACCTGCCCAAAATGGAGGAACCCCACATAACAATATATAAAGAATCACTCCGGCGCTCCATACGTCAACCTCTGGTCCGTAACTCCTCCTCAAAACCTCCGGCGCCATATAGTAAGGACTCCCAACAATCTCCGAGAACTTCTCTCCTAAGAGAAAAGGAGAAATTAAGATTAAAAAAAACGCAGCATGAAGAATCTAATGAGTATTAACCCAAAAGGCAAAAGCTAACCGCATACCAGGCTTGAAAAAGATAGAGAGCCCAAAATCGATGGCTTTGAGGGCAGAATTCTCTTTCTTATTAGCAAAAAGGAAGTTCTCAGGCTTCAGGTCCCTATGCATAACCCCGTTGGCATGGCACATCCTTACAACCTCTGCAATTGTTCTGGCCACGTTCGCCGCCGCTCGTTCGCTGTAATGTCCTCTAGCCACAATCCGATCAAAAAGCTCGCCGCCCTCGCACAGCTCCATCACAAGGTGCACGTTTTCGTTGTCCTCGTAGGTAGCCTTGAGCTTCACGATGTTAGGATGATCCGGTAAAGTGGACATTATAGCAACCTCGCGCCTCACATCCTCAATATCCACCGCCGTCCTCAGCTTCCGCTTCGAAATCGACTTACAAGCTAGTGCTTCCTTCGTCTCTCGGTCCGTACAGAGGTAGGTGATCCCAAACTCTCCTCGACCCAGCTCTCGACCTAGTACGTATTTGTCGCTGATTCGGGTTCGGTGACTCAGTGGAATCACGTCCTTCAAGACCCGGATCGGAGCCGTCGAATGGATAGGTTCTTCTGAAAATGGATTCGCTCTTCCTTCCTTGTTTTTCTTCTTGGCTGCCTGGTTAGAGTGGTGGTTGGACTTGTCTTCTACGACGTCTGCTTTCACGCAGCAATTTCCCATACTGATTTCGAACTTCAAAGCACACGATCGTCCCTCCTGATTTTCTTTTCGCGACAAAATAGGGTTTTCGTGTTTCGTGGGGAGTAGATGGGTCGGACGGCGCCGCCCGCTATCGGACGGCGGAGAGAAGGGAGGGGGGAGGGAGAGAGAACGCAAGGCCGGTTTCAACTTTCAAGTGAGAAAAAAATATGCTTTCTAAGAATTATTAAAGAAATAATCAATTCAACCAGAAGAAAATTAAAATAATGATCCGTTTTCAAAGGGAAATCAAAAATCATTTTCTCATTCTTTTAAATTTTAAACTCTATTTAAAATTTAAACACTTTCAACTTAAAAAAATAATTTAATCCTATCCTCCTCCCCCACATCAAACACTCCCTAAAGGATAAAGGCACTAGTCCTCGTATAAAGTACTTAGTTTTATGAATTCTTACGATTTCAAATTAAAAAACTTGCGTTACTGGTTTGTTTTTCTCCATCCGCGAGTATTAAAATTAGCTGCCTACTTGGCAAAAAAAAAAAAATAGCTGCCTCATTGTTTTTTTTTTTTTTGGCCAAAGCTGCCTCATTGTTATTAGCGTTTTAGAAATGAATGGTTAATATTATAATATGATATATATACATGCGCTGATGCGCATATAAATTAAAAGGGTAAAAAATATATAATTGAATTTTTTTTGTTCTGAAATATATATTTTTTAATCTGTCGGCAGAATGCAAATAGGCGATTCTAAATCCTAAAGCATCATCGGTTGACTCTATATTCGTAGGGAGGGGGAAAAAAAAGTATCATCGGTTGATTTGGACCAGGTTCTTCACCGCGTGGGGCTTTGTGATTTGCCAATTAGATATCAAATTTTTAATCTCATGCTGTAAAAAGTGGTGTAATTGGGTACGTGTATATATATTCTGACAACCAAGAAAAAAAGACATGTGTGTATATATAGTTTGTGTTTGAAATAACGATATAAATACTTAAAAGTAACTTTTTAATCATAATTTATTATATATGAGGTAAATATGTGAAAAGAGTTTTATTCCAATTTACGTAAAAATAACTTATAACTATCATGACATCAATCCAAACATACACGTAATCAATATGTGTGAGTACTCTTTGTATCATCAAATATAAATTATTGCAAATCGGCCTCCAGTCTTAGATTTAAAGCAGATGCTAAAATAAGATAAAATAAGAAGTGATGATGGTTTCCAAAAAAAAAAGAGGACAATTAGATGTAGGACTTACAAGTTACAATAGAAAAAATGCGTACAGATCTATTACCATAGGCAAACAATTCAGTGAAAAATGTTTTTTTTTTTGTTAAAATTTCAACTTACACGTAATAACAAGTGATCGTTTATGTCCATGAGGTAGGGTAATAAATTTTTTTATATCAACATAATGTCTCTCATCTTTATTTTTAAATCTAACTCATTCAAAATTTTCTTATGTTTGTTTTTCGTTTTTCTCAAATTAAATACAAAAATATTATCACCCTTTATTTACGCAGTTGAAAAATCCAGTTGACATGTAAATTGCACTGAAATGATTTAATATTTTGGGCTGGAGAAAAAAACGGGTGGGAAATTGAGATGAAAGTGAGGTGAAGTGATTCTAATGGCCATTTGTTCGGAGCACGCGGGAATTAAAACAGATATTTCTACCGACCAATCGCACAATGAACTTTGGAACAGTGATTGATTTGGAATAAACACTCGGAATATACTCCTCTTGTTCATAGTTTAAGTGCTTTTTCAGAATAATTTTGGGCATGTTTGTTTCAACGATTAGATTGCTTATAAGTTGTTTTTCACGTAGATCGAGATACAACTCCTCTCACATACTTATCTCGTATACCGTAAATTACGATTGAAAAGTTGCTTTTAAGCATTCCAATCGCTCTTCCAAACGAGTATTTTGTATCCCAAATATAAGTCATTTTGAATAACTTAAGCATAATTAATTGCTTTATTCCAAATATGTTTCCATTTTGAATTTTTTACAGAGTATATTTTTTAAAAAAAAAATTATTGTATTTAATAGTGATAAAGATAAAAATTAGAACGAATTTCAGATAATTTTAATGATATAGTTAAATTTTAATGATTTTAATAAATTAGTTAGGAGTGACTTGTGTTATAAATGGTGATGAGCACACATTGAGGAGTAGATAATTGGATCAAAAGTAGTGGAGATGGTCGAGTCGCATGTCCTATTATTATGCAATATAACTACCAGAAAACGACATCGTCTCGCTTGGCCTGTTGAGAAAACAAAAATTCTCCAAGCTGGTGGCTTCTAGATTTTCGCCGTCCAGGTCGTTCAATGTTTTTATTGCCTGAATAATCAATGGCAATTTATTGCTATTTGTTTTTATTGTTCTTTTGTTTTTTTGACCTGGATTTTTATTGTTTTTTGTAAGTTGTAAGTTGTAACGCGTTTCTCATTTATTTATTTTGCCAAACAGCAGCGTTCTCATTTGGTATGGTTCATTTTCTGTACTTTTTTAAAAATACTAGCTCATACTACACTCATTATATTTATACACAGCTCAAACTCATAATCTTATGTTTAGGAAAAAATTTTGTAAAGAAAAATTCATACAAGGCATCAATTAAAACAAGACAAGTCTCTCCACACGTTGCACGAGAGAGTATTATACCTGAAAGTGTTAATTGTTAGATAATATGATTATCAAAATATTACGTATGAATTAATTTAATGATGTGATTACTCAACCTGATTTTGTTGAATGAGTTTTTAAACGGATATTACAATATTGCATATATATAAAATTGATTGATTGTCTTGGCTCAAACACAATGCTAGGCTCATTCAAACATCGAGAATAATACTGAACAACTTGACAAAATTATAAATGTTTTTATGGCTCCTAATAATGTAATACTCCCTCCGGTCCTAATTATAAAATAAAGTTAATTTTTTTAGAAAAATTAGGGAAGTTAATTAAATTACTTAAGAATATTTTTATTTTTATTTTTATTTTTATTTTTTTCTTCAGACTAATTAGTTTAACTAAAAAATTAATATATAATTTAAATATGTATATAACATATGACATAATTAAGTAATTTATCTAGCTTCCTTAATCTCTCCAAAAAAAAAGTCAACTTTACCTTATATTTAGGATTAGAGGTAGTAAATATTACATCTAATTTTGAAGTATTTAATGACCTGTTCAGTTTTTTAATCAAAACGCGTTGGCGTTGCTTTATTCGACAAATATGCATAATATAAGCTAAAAACAAATCTCACATATTCCTCTTCTATCCCATACCGTTAATATGAAGATCAGACTGGAAACAGGATTTCTACAACTGCCTCACTGCAGAGAACCAGAAAATTAAATTAAAATAATTAAATAGAATTTACATTTAAAGCATTCATGATAATGACGTGTTATGTATGATTGGAGAATCTGGCTAATTAAGGTGGTATTGGTCATAAATGGGAAACCAATGGCCCATGTCGATAAGCTTGACGAGGTCAGCAATAAACGGAGAAGCTAAAGTCTAAAAGCGCATTAATGGATTCTTACACAAAGATAAAGCATGTGTGACTCACGCTGGATTAATGTTACTGTTTACTCCGCTGATATTTATAAACAATTTTTTTATTACGTAAAATAATTTGATGGTTAAAAATAATAAATATATAAAAAATATTTTTTTTTTCATATACGACTCTATTTATAAGGAGATAATAGGAGAAAAAATAAATAAAAAGTATGAAAAATAATTCTTAATGTATGTAATAAGGGTAAAATAGGGAAAAAAGCTTACATTTTCAGAAACAAAGTAAAAATTATTTATAAAAAAGATCATACCCATAAGAAAAAAAATTACTTATAAATAAAACCGGAAGAAGTACGATATATGCCCCTCTCATATCTCAATTATCCAGGTCTAATATATTCCTGTTTTTGGAGGTGATTTTAATATATTATTAATAAAATAAAAAACATCATAAATATATTTTAAGATCTTAACTATTGTTGCACTGCATTGAACAGAGTGAGAAAGAAAATTAATACAGGGATACAGAATCATCGGAGAGGAAATGGACAACGTTCAGATACGAGGATGTCAAAGTCAACAATTTTAATTTTTTTTTGTTTGGGTCTGGGTGATGACGCGTTTTTCTTCCTCTAAGTTTTGATTCTGATGATCAGCTTTTTCTTCAATCAAAGGTTGCAGACCAAAAAAAAAAAAAAAAGGATGGTAGCTGCTGGCTATATATAATCTTCGTTATCCCCAAAGTCCAAACCCACCCTTCCTTCAACGCAAAGAACAGGTTATGCATTGTATTTACGCCGTTTTCTTTATTCGGGTTATTTTTTTAAAAATATTTTATTGGGGACTTGAATAGTTCTATCACGCAAGTTCAACGAAAGTGAATTTCTTGTTCTGATCAATACAGTAATATTCACTAACCCGAGTGGGTTAGGTAGGAGGAAATTTGACGCGAATATTTTGCCTTTCTAAAAAGTATGTATTCGCCTTCTCAACAAACACTATTATGTGTTTGTTAAACGTTCACACTGGGTCGTGCCAATACTATAGTATGCTTATGCTGTGTGCCTCGTTAATGGAAGGTGACAAAAAAATTGTACCTTCACATTTATGCGGAGAATTAAAACAATTCAATTTATTTTATTTTCTTAATCTATCTAAATTAGCGCTTATATTAGGAATAAAATAGAGAAATTATTTTGTTTTATTACAGGCAAGCTATTGATATTTTCTGCGTATTCAAACACATTAAGGAAAAAAAAAAGTGTCACTCCTACATGTTTTTTTTTTTAAATAAGAGGTAAAACAACATCAATATTGAATTATTGATATATACATATATACTACAAAGTCGCTTGAATAAATCAACATTGTTATGAATATTAAATATGTGGATGTCCATTGACTCATATTACTCTTCCAGTCAACTTGACATAAAGAAGACAAGGACATAAAGAAAAGCAAAAGAAGACAAGGACATAAAGACGATATAAAGTAACTATGGTCATTTAAATATAACCATGGTAATACAACCAGGGTTAGATTTATGCCTCTATATAAAGGGCTGTAATCGATTGTTTCAATTGAACTGAATGAGAACTTCTCTCTAACATCTCTCTAGAAATTCTATCAATTTTCTCTGAATCCTATCAATCTTCTCTCTTACTTTTATAACACGTTATCAGCACGAAGCTCTAATAGAAGGTATGATCTTCTTATGGTTTCTTTAATGATTATATATATCCTGTTTTATTTATAGATCTGGGATAATCTGAGCCACTATATGGAATTAGAGAGATACTTTTACCGATTGTTATATAATATCGGGTTCCATGGTTAAGATTGGAGATCGTTATTGTTTTATATACAAGTTCTTTTATATTATTATTATTATTATTATTATTATTATTATTATTGTTATTATGGCCAGAAGCCATATACACATATGATTCTTGAAATTATGACCAGAAGTCATAATGTTTTAATTTCTTATAATATGGCCAGAAGCCATATCCATTCTTATTATATAGCCAGAAGCTATATACATTTTTCATCTTATTATATAGCCAGAAGCTATATATATTTTATCTTATTATATGGCCAGAAGCTATATATATTTTTATCTTTTATCTTATTGTATGACCAGAAGTCATGTACAACTTTTATCCTGAAGATAATAGTTAATTCCTCATCTTGAGATTAAATGGCCCGAAGATATACATGGCCTGAAGTCATGAAATTAAATGGCCCGAAGCCATACATGTTTTAATTTTATTATCTTGCCTTATGAATAATTATCTTTATGAATTTACAGTTATTCTATTTACAGTTATTATATTGCATATTTACATTATCATATTTTAATTATTTTCATTTATTTCTTTAATTAGTTTGAACAATGGCAAACATGGCAAAACTTGAAATTGTGGCTCTTGATATTACCGGGAAAAATTATTTATCTTGGAAGTTGGATGCGGAAATTCACCTAAATGCCAAAAGTCTGGAAGACACGATTAAAGAAGGGAATAAGGCATCCAACAAAGATAAAGCCAGATCCATGATTTTTCTTCGCCACCATTTACATGAGGATCTAAAAACTGAATATTTGACAGTGATGGACCCACTTGTCCTGTGGAACAATTTGAAAGAAAGATATGATCACCAGAAGTTGGTCATTCTTCCAAAAGCTCATTTTGATTGGATGCATTTACGCTTGCAAGATTTTAAATCTATAAGCGAATATAACTCAGCTATGTTCAGAATTACTTCTAAATTGAAATTATGTGGAGAAAATGTTACTGATGATGATATGTTAGAAAAGACATTCTCCACATTTCATGCATCCAATTTGCTCCTGCAGCAGCAATATCGTGAAAAAGGTTTCAAGAAATATTCTGAGTTAATTTCTTGTCTCCTTGTGGCTGAACAAAATAATGAGCTTTTGTTGAAAAATCATGAATCCCGTCCAACAGGCTCAACTCCATTCCCTGAAGTGAATGTAGTAACTAATGAATTTTATCGTGGCCGTGGCCGTGGCCGTGGACGTGGACATGGACGTGGACGTGGGCGTGGCTACAGCCGTGGGCGTGGTCGTGGTCGATATCATGGAGGTTCAAATTCCTACCAGAAGTGGGAAAAGACTGATAAGAACCAAAAAGAGGAAAGCAGTAGGCATAATAAATATGCTGATAATCCATGCTATCGATGTGGTGGAAAGGGCCATTGGTCTCGTACCTGTCGTACACCAAGGCACCTAGTTGATCTTTACCAAGAATCAATTAAAAATACTGGTAAAAGATCAAATGTTGAAGTTAATCATGTTGATCAGGGCGAGAATTCTGAGTATGGCGATATAGATAATAACTATTTGGATGTTGCAGATTTCTTGATATAATTTGAAATGTTATATTTTATTTAAAGTTGTTTCTATCATATGTATTAATTTTATTTATGTTTTTATGAAGAATGAATTCTATTGGCATCAATCCTGAAGATTTATGTCTCGTTGATAGTGCAACAACCCACACCATACTCAGACATGATAAATATTTTTCTTCCTTGGTAATACGAGAAGCCAATGTTCAGACTATATCTGGTAGTATAAATTTAATTGAAGGCTCCGGAAGAGCTAATATTTTGTTACCTGAAGGAACAAAATTATGCATTGATAATGCATTTTATTCTACCAAGTCTAAAAGAAACTTACTGAGTTTCAAAGATATCCGCAGAAATGGATATCATTTAGAAACAACAACTAAAGATAATAAGGAATATCTTGTCATTACAAATATAGTTGCTGGTAGAAAATGCATATTAGAAAGTTTTCCTATTTTTTCTTCTGGTTTGTATTACACATGTATAAACACAATTGAAACACATACTATTGTGAACCAGAAGTTCAATAATGCAGACCAGAAGTTTGCCAATACAAACCAGCAGTTTGATAATGTAAACCAGAAGTTTACTAATGAATTTAATGTTTGGCATGACCGGTTAGGCCATCCCGGTTCAATAATGATGCGACAAATAATTGGGAATTCATGTGGACATACCCTGAAGTGTAAACAAATACCACAATCCCATGATTTCTCATGTGCTGCATGTTCCAAGGGAAAATTAATTATTCGCCCCTCACCAAGCAAAGTAGAAAGTGAGTCTCTCACATTTCTAGAACGGATACAGGGAGATATTTGTGGGCCAATACACCCACCATGTGGACCATTTAGGTACTATATGGTTTTAATTGATGCATCAACTAAATGGTCGCATGTTTGCTTATTATCTTCTCGCAACCTGGCGTTTGCGAGATTACTTGCTCAATTGATCAGATTAAGAGCACATTACCCTGATTATCCTATCAAGAAAATACGTCTTGATAATGCTGGTGAATTTACATCACAAGCTTTTAATAAATATTGTATGTCCCTTGGAATTGATGTTGAACATCCTGTAGCTTATGTTCACACGCAAAATGGACTTGCAGAATCATTGGTTAAAAGGTTGCAATTAATTGCAAGACCTTTACTTATGAAATCTAATCTACCAATTTCTGCTTGGGGCCATGCCATTTTGCATGCAGCAATGTTAATTCGCATTAGACCAACAAGTTATTTAAAGGTTTCCCCCTTACAAATGGTTTTTGGTCAGAAACCTAATATTTCCCACATAAGAATTTTCGGGTGTGCGGTATATGTGCCTGTAGCACTACCACAACGCACTAAGATGGGCCCACAAAGAAAGATGGGAATATATGTTGGGTATGAATCTCCATCAATTATAAAATATTTAGAATCATCTACAGGAGATTTATTTACGGCACGATTTGCCGATTGTCATTTTGATGAATCATTTTTCCCAACATTAGGGGGAGAAAACAAACAGCTGGGTAAAGAAATTAGTTGGAATGAATTATCATTGGCTCATTTTGATCCTCGTACAAAACAATGTGAACTTGAAGTTCAAAAGATAATTCATTTACAGAATTTAGCTAATCAAATGCCAGAAGCATTTACTGACCCAAAGAAAGTGACAAAGTCACATATCCCAGCTGCTAATGCTCCTATTAAAATTGATGTCCCTGAAGGACAACCTGCTATGAATGAATCCAAAGCACGCCTGAAGCGTGGCAGGCCTATCGGTTCCAAAGATAAAAATCCTCGAAAAAGAAAAGGAGCAAAGAATATAGATGGTCAAGTCGAGGATAATGAAGAAAAATTAGTAGCTCCAGAAGAGCCATCTCCTGAAGAGATATTATCTCCAGAAGAGAATGTTGTAGTCCCAGAAGAGACCCAGGTACCTGATATATGTGAAAATAATGAGATCTCAATAAATTATGTTATGAATGGAATCCGATGGGATAGAAATGAAGTCAACGTTGATGACATCTTTGCTTATCATATAGCATATGATGTAATGAATGATAATGAGGATCATGAGCCAAAATCTATTAGTGAGAGCCAACAAAGAAAAGACTGGCCCCTATGGAAAGATGCCATTAATGCAGAATTAAAATCATTGGCAAAGCGAAAAGTATTTGGACCTGTAGTCCTTACACCTGAAGATGTAAAACCAGTTGGATGCAAATGGGTCTTTGTACGAAAAAGAAATGAAAAGGGCAAAATAACTAGATATAAGGCACGTCTAGTAGCCCAAGGTTTTACGCAAAGACCTGGCATTGATTTTGAAGAAACGTATTCACCAGTAGTGGATGCGACTACTTTTCGTTATTTAATCAGTCTAGCAGTAGATGCAGGACTTGATTTACATCTCATGGATGTTGTGACTGCCTATTTATATGGATCACTTGATAGTGATATTTATATGAAAGTCCCTGAAGGACTTAAGATGCCAGAAGCATCCAATTCAAGTTCTCGAGAACAATACTCAGTTAAGTTAAATAAGTCCCTGTATGGCTTGAAGCAATCAGGGCGCATGTGGTATAATCGCCTTAATGAATATTTGTTGAAAGAAGGATACAAAAATGATCCGATATGCCCATGCATCTTTATGAAAAGATCTAATAATGAGTTTGCTATAATTGCTGTTTATGTTGATGATATCAACATCATTGGAACTCCTGAAGAGCTTCAAAAGGCAATTAATTGTTTGAAGAAAGAATTTGAAATGAAGGACTTGGGAAGAACAAAATTTTGTCTTGGATTACAGATCGAGTACTTCAAGAAAGGGATCTTTGTATATCAAGAAACTTATACAAAGAAGGTCCTAGAGCGATTTTACATGGATAAATCTCATCCATTATGTACCCCAATGATTGTAAGATCTTTGAAGGTGGATAAAGACCCATTCCGACCCCGAGAAATCAGTGAAGAAGGTGATGAAGAACTACTTGGTCCAGAAGTACCATATCTTAGTGCTATTGGAGCACTAATGTATCTTGCTAATCACACACGTCCTGATATATCATTTGCTGTTAATTTACTAGCAAGATACAGTTCTTCACCAACACGAAGGCATTGGAATGGAATAAAGCACATTTTTCGTTATCTCAGAGGTACAACAGACATGGGGTTATACTACTCAAATGTATCCAAACATGAACTGGTTGGGTATGCAGATGCCGGATTTTTGTCTGATCCACATAATGGTAAATCACAAACGGGCTATATATTTACATGTGGAGGTGCAGCTATTTCATGGCGATCTATGAAACAGACTATATCAGCCACATCATCTAATCATGCAGAAATTCTAGCAATACATGAAGCAAGTCGAGAATGTATGTGGTTGAGGTCAGTAATACATCATATACGTACAACTTGTCATTTATCTTCTGGCAAAATGATCCCAACAATCCTCTATGAGGATAATGCTGCATGTATCGCTCAACTTAAAGAAGGCTATATCAAGGGTGATAGAACGAAGCATATTTCACCAAAATTCTTCTTCACTCGCGACCTTCAAAAGGATGGTGAAATAGATATCCAGCAAATCAGTTCAAGTGAAAATCTAGCAGATTTATTCACCAAGTCACTCCCAGGTACAATCTTTGAAAAACTTGTTCATGATATTGGTCTTCGGAGATTCAAAGATTTCAATTGATATTATCAAGAGGGGGAGTCGATACACGCTGTACTCTTTTTCCCTTATCTAGGTTTTGTCCCACTGGGTTTTCCTAGAAAGGTTTTTAATGAGGCAGCACTCAACGGTGTATCAATGAATGATGCACTCTTTTCTTTGGCTAGGTTTTTATCCCACTGGGTTTTTCCTAGTTAAAGTTTTTAATGAGGCACATTCATAATGGACATCCAAGGGGGAGTGTTATGAATATTAAATATGTGGATGTCCATTGACTCATATTACTCTTCCAGTCAACTTGACATAAAGAAGACAAGGACATAAAGAAAAGCAAAAGAAGACAAGGACATAAAGACGATATAAAGTAACTATGGTCATTTAAATATAACCATGGTAATACAACCAGGGTTAGATTTCTGCCTCTATATAAAGGGCTGTAATCGATTGTTTCAATTGAACTGAATGAGAACTTCTCTCTAGAAATTCTATCAATTTTCTCTGAATCCTATCAATCTTCTCTCTTACTTTTATAACAAACATCAATAAATAGCAAGTGGGCTTGTTTTAAGTTTTTCAGTACGTGACGTATAATTATTTATGGGATTGAAATTGTACACTCGTTTGCGCGCCTAAAGTGTGTCGTATCTTTTATGGCAACCCTGCAATCTGCAGGCCTTTCCAGATGGATCAATCTCCTTGTTCCTGTTTTTATTTTATTATTTTTATTCCATGCGAAAAAAATAGCAAAAGTGAAAATTACACGTTACTGCCATAATTGCGGTGAATGATGACTTTGCCAAAAGACACAACTTTTCTCATTTCATCTCTCCCCGTCTCTTTACGCAGTTCATGGAAGACTTGCCACTTTTAACTATTTGACAATGTACAACATATGCAAGGCAACGAATATAAATAAGGGCTTGGTGCAATTTTAAGAACGAATTTTTATGAAATGTGCATCTGGCATCACGAAATTTTTTTTTTTTGTATAAAAATGTATATGAACTTTATAAAAAAAGGGGCAATTTTAATAATACTGTTAACTAAGTGCTAACAGCCATTAAGTCATAGTTTAGAGATACATGTGTCATTTTTTATCTCCAACTCACAACATTTGACTGTATTATTTGAAGCCTTCAAGGCACCATGCCTAAATGTTTTCTCCAAGAAGGTGTCTCTCTTCCTAGGATTGACTTTTGTTGGGAATTGGGTTTGGTCCACCCTTGGTGGATCAGACCCAAACCTATTAGCCTTGGAGCCAAAATGAAATACCCAATTTTTTGAGTATTTGTTGACAATATTCTGGGGCCTAATTGGTAATATTCTCTAGGTTAAAATGAAGCAAGTGGCTTCTAACAATACTGAAACACATGAGTATGGGTCATTGGGCATTGAATTTGTGGATGATCAAGCTCATATGAATAATCCTCAAAAGGATCTTGAAGAAAATGAATTCTTTAAGGAGATCCCAATGACGATCTCTTTCTTATCCTTGAAAAAGATTTTCTAGAGCCTATTCCAGCGGAACCTCAAGCGGGCCTACTTTGATTCTGGACTAAAGTAAGTGCCCTCATGTCCTGATGAACCTCAAAATTTAAAAGAAGAGGTCAACCAACCCTATTCTGCTACTATGACTGAGAAGATAGCAGAACTTGATGCAAACAAAACAGTTAGAATAAACGATATAAAAATCATATACTCAGTCATTGCAAACTATGTAGAAAGCAAAATTGACAAAAAGAGTGCAGAGTTCTATGTGAGTGTAATGATGAAATATTGCGCAGCTGTAAGGGCAAGGGGCACCTTCCCTATGACTATTTCTTGGGTTGATGCTATGACAAAAACAACGAGATTCATGAAGAAAAATAGAAGATTTTTTAGGAAACTAAGAAATGTCATCATTGAATACTGTTGTTTTGATATTTACGTGGTGTATAATGTTCCCGTTTCTTTTATGTTGATTGTATTGAGAATATGATTCTAAGTGTTATTGTTTGTATGTTTTATATATGGACATGATATTTTTCATGTAATGAACTATGTTCGTTAGTTAATGCTAATTTTTAATTATGCATTATAATACCATGCATCCCTCATGAGTGGGAGCTAGCAATATGCTTTATCTAAGTGTGAGCTTTTAGAATTGAGCATCCTGATAATAATAATTGAGCATATTATGTGAAGCACTTGTATGAAATTCTTGATAGTTGATAGTGACATTGCTGGAATTTGTGTGATGGGAGGTACAAACATAGTCTCCTGATCATAGACCCAGTAGTGTTATTACCTTTCTAGTCAAGAATAATACAAGTACATGACATTGTATACTTCAATGTGCTATCAAAGGAAATTCTTGGTTCAAATCATTTGTGAATAACCCTATAAGTGGGATGATTTAAGTGACTAAGTTAAGGAAGGTTGCCACAAACAAAAATGTTAATTAATAGGCTAAATGAGGACAATTGTGATAGTCCAGCAAGTAAAGCAACACGGAAAAAAAATTTATAGTAAAGGGAAAATGACCGTATTTCCGTTGCAGTTATTCCACTATGATAAATTTAATACTGTGTATGAGGGCAAGGCGCAAAGCTTAACATTTTATAACTCTTGTTGAGGATTATTAATGATATGATTATATTTGTTTGATGTTGCATAAGTATGAAGTTTAAGAATTTGCACTATGAATGGATAAGTTGCGAAATCAATTGAATCAATTAAATAGGAACTTTGAGATCCTATGTATGAACTAATCAAGGTTGTGAATGATCAAATGAACCCCGTGACAGAAGAAAGACAATTAGATAGCTAATTATCCGATGTACTCCACCACTATATGGAGTTATTGAAAGGCATAATGAAACATTATAAGACATAATTATGTATGTGATGATTCAAGTTAACTCACCAAATGTGAGTGGGAGAGTATTGAGGTCCACTTTTGGTGGATTAGTACACGATGGATTAATACATATATTTATTTTTATCAAGTGTGCGTGGTGGTATTGAATTTAACCATGTGCCCTCTAAAGTGGTCACTTCTACACTGTATGAATTATGGTCAAAGTGCAAATTGGATTTGACTTTCCGTAGACCATAAGAGTGCAAACCATTAGGGTCAGTTGTACATTTCCATTGTAATTGTAAGTGAGTGTTCATTATAGTGACGTCTTCATTTTTCATAAGTGAAAAGATGGGATTGTGCATGAAAAGAACCAAAAGCTACCACATTTATTATGCATTAGTTTCCAAATAAGGGTGAAAATATGACCATGTGTCTCTCTATGAGACATATAGACACGGCAGTACAGAAAAATGAAAATGAGTGGAAGCTTAGAAGGGTCAATAAAGAGACCTAAACATGAGAAGCAAGAAGCTCCAATAAGAAGGAGTAATTGAGAAAGAAGTTCATGGCTGCTCTAGAAGATAAAGTCGAGTTTTGTACAAAATTCCTGCTAAGGCAGACTGGAAGAAAGTAATGGAAGTGATGATTCATTGAAAAAGAATCATTGTTAAGAATTAGCAAATACAAGACTCATTTAATTACAAAGGGGTGAGCATAACAGGAAGGCTTTCATCTTACCTGTTGTGCATTTTAATCAGACCTATTCTGACAACAGTTTACTGTTTAAGTTTAGATATACATCAAGAGGATGTGAAACCTACACCTTTAAGTGGTGATATGGATGACGAAATCCATTTGCAATGACAATTAGATTTCACTAGAAGTGGTATTTGAGGTTTCATAAAAGGATAACCTTATATGTAACAACTATCCAGACAATAATGCATAAGGTTTCACAAGAGCGATAATCTAATGTAGTTTTTTCAAATGGTTGAAGAGAAATATTGTCAAGTAATGTTTTGATATTATCCTTTTAAATGGATGATATACTATTGGCCGGAAATAGTTTGAATCTAGTAATACATGTTAAGAATAATACTCATAAATTCTGAAAAGAAGCATATAGGTGAAGCAATGCATGTTCTTGGATTTGAGATCCAGTGAGATAGCTTAAGGAGAATCCTCTCTGTAACAAGAAAATTATATTAGGAAATTCTTGAGCAATTCTATATGAGTGAATGCAAACCCATGGATACTCCAGTGGCTTCAGCAATGATTTTCAGCAATTATGTCATCTCGATAAGAGTGTAGTATGTCGAGATGAGATCAAATAAAACGTAATATAAATATGGATCGAATCATAGACGCTCGCTTCCATGATGCTTGTTGCCAGACAACAAATTCTTCAACACTGACGTCATGAGAGATAAATGGAGTAGAAGAATTTGGGTTTAGATACTGGGAGCATCTAAACTTATGTTTGTACAGTGTTAACAATAAGATTCAAAACGATGTATGCTCTTATAGTGCAAGAGTAACATCGTAGCATGTGACTCATACCACATGTGCGAAAGAACCCTAAATGGGGAGCAAGTGAATAGATCTCTACTACATTATTGTGTGAGTCACAAGAAGGTTAAACACTTCTATGCTGTCTCTTGACCTTGACGTTATCATGAAGGTATACTTCAGCGACTACTACCTTAACATTTGTCCTATGATCACGACTAATACGATCCAAGGTATTATATCAGGAAAGTGGTTGACGCATATCAAAATGATATATGAGTGAAAGGAAGATTAACTGAAATATACACACCTATGCTGGTGTCTGAGACATGTCCCTTATGATATTAATTTTTGGTAATTTCATAGTTGTGAACACTAAGCATATGAAAAGGCAATCTAAGTTTTATCTTGACTTTAGAGGAATTAGATCTGCCATGTGAAAGTGTTTATTGGTAAACCTAAGATATGAGGCATAATATTAAATTCAAACTACACAAAGAAAGGTTGTCTTGTGTTGGTCCTATGAAAGGGATTTCTAGTATAGACACCTAGGAGACGTCATGCTCATGCGGTCACGGCAAAACACCTAGTATGAAAGAAGGATGAGAGAAAGACAAGGCTCACGGTATCCAATCCACCATGTGTGAGTAGGAGATGTTGGGAATTGAGCTTGGTCCACCCTTGATGGATTAGGCCCAAACCCATGGCCAAAATGAAATACCCAATTTTTTGGGCATTTACTGACAATATTATGGGGCCTAATTGGTTATATTCTCCAAATATTCAAAACAAATGGGGGGAACAATTATACGCGTGGGCTGTGATAAAAACTGACTCTCATTCCCATTTCAATGGACTGTGTGAAAAAGGAAAACTTCCCAACAGAATTTTCGCTCTTCCCTTCAGTGCCATTTGCTATGTTTTATAGCCGAAGTCCCAAATGACCCGGTTTGTGTGAGTATCTTGAGAGTACTAAACGACATTCCAGGTACACCCGAAAACCTATAACTTTAATACTAACGTTGTGAAGTTTAGAGATGCAATGGATACATTATCCATTGGGTCTCTAAACCTCACAACGTCGGTATTAAAGTTAATCCTAGGAAGGTGTCATATCCACTGCATCTCTAAACCCCGTAACGTCGGTATTAAATTCAATCCTAGGAAGGTATCGTATCCATTGCGTCTCTAAACTTCACAACGTCGGTATTAAAATCAATCCCAGGACTATCTATTGCGTCTCTAAACTTCACAACGTCGGTATTAAAGTCAATCCCAGGAAGAGAGACACCTTCTTGGATGAAACATTTAGGCATGGTGCTTCAGAGGCTTCAAATAATCAAGGTATTAAAAACCGGACCGGTCAGTAAACCGGTTAAAGTAGTGGTTCAAGGGTCAGTGAGTTAGATCGGAGTCAAACCGGAGTCAGATCGGTGATAATTAAAATCAATTAAAATAGGTCAAATATTCATATTTTGATTAAAAAAATATTTAAATATAAATATAATTGATATTTTCCCCCATCTCTAAGTAATATGTATTTTTTAATGAACAATCACACCCACATGACACGTTAAATTCATAATATTTGTTTCCAACTCTTTTTTTATTTTTTTCTCCTTTCTTTGCTATTCTCTCTGCAATCACGTGAACATCTAATTTCTTTCTTTGAACACGCACAAGCATTGTCAGATAAGACTGAAGGCAATACTGGAGTGCAAGGGTTTTTCCTTTTTCTCCTCTCTCCTTTCTTTCCTCCATTCCTCCTCTCATCTTCCACAAGCACCGGTGAAGACAACTGCGGTTGCCATAGATTGGAGTGCCAACAACGATAACGGAGCTAGAAGGGAAGAGGATGCCGATGCTGGCGTCAGGAGCACAAGCATCGACAAAGTTCGATTGTGACGAACGCGGATGATTTTTTCAGTTGCCGCCATGGATGTCTCATTTTCTTCCTTTCTTTTCTTTTCTTTTTATTTTGTTTAAGATACCGAGCAATCCCCCAACTCGGCGGGTTACCCGGGTTCTTCCCGGTTCACACCAAGTTCAGCCAAGTCATCCCAAGTTAATTTCTTCCGAGTTTGAGGGCTCAGTCGGACCAGCAAGGTGGACGGTTTACCGGGTTCCAGTCCAAACCTGCCGGTCCAATCTGGATTTTAATACACTGTAAATAATACAGTCAAATACTAATGAGTTGGAGGAAAAAACTGAAGCTTGTACATCATGCGGGACCCTCAAAATCTAACTTAACGACTATTAGCATTTAGCACTGAGTGAACAGTATTGTTGAAATTGCCCCTTTTTTATAAAGTTCATGTATATTTTTATACACAAAAAAACTTAATGGTGCTAAATACCCCTTTCACAAAAGTTCGTTGATAAAATTCCACCTTTGCCTTATAATGCTTATATTTTTGGACTTTAATAAGAAACAATATCAACACATATTTCATTCTTCTATTATTATGGAGGCTAATTATTAGTAACTTAGTATTTAAACAAAGATACAAAAACAGACCAAATTACCAAAACACTAGTTCAGCTAATAACTTCTAGTACAATACTCGAAGCATGTTTTCAACCAAATATCCCAACCACTTATTAAAGGATTTTTAGTCGGGGTTTGTAGTTACCCTTCCTAACACAGGTATCTTCCTTAAGATTTGAACTTAAGATTCAAAAGGATATAGTGGGGCCTAACAATGCTAGACAAATTGTGTGTTGGTTTCATGTCCCCCCCCCCCCCCCCCTTTGTGTGCAAGGTTTCATGTGATTTTTAAATAAAGGCATACAAAATTATGCATTCCATTTAGGGCCTAACCAGCGGGCCTGATAAATTGGACCATAACCCATCGTAGAAAAACATGAAAGCTCTATTAGACCCAAAATACGCAGAATCATTGTTAAAGTGTTTCCCCTTTCCCTTCATTTGCGAAAAAAACAAAAGCTTCAGTTTTTTATAATTTATAACTAGATAGAATTGATATGTGTGTGTGTGTTACATACATGTGATGATATCTACTCAAATAAAAAAAAAAATCTCTACTCCAACCACAATCAAACAACTCGACCAATGCAACTAATTATTTACTTCCTATAGGTTTAGTTTTGACCTTGTGTGATAAATTAATCTTTAAAGTTTAATCAAATGTGATTTAGTCTCGTAGGTTTCAGTCTTTTTTTCCCAATAAGTCTTAAGTTTCAGTCATTGTACCTTTTGGTTGGACATTTTATGATTCAATTACAACCTTTTTTTTCTTTTGGATACAGATTCAATTACGACTTAATCCTTAGATGATCGAATAATATAGACACTGGGCTTAAGGAGCGAGCCTAATAAGTTGGTCCATCACGAATCACAGGGGAAAAAAAATTAAAAAACATGTCGAGCACAAAATATAGAGATTCTGCAGGAAAAAAAAAAATCTTTCGATATTTAAAGTGCTTTCCCCTTTTACTTCACCTGCGAAAAAACAAAATTTTCAATTTCTCATAACTTATAAATAGATAAAATTCATAAATATTTTACATATGTATGTTGATGTTTACTCCTTTGGCCAAAAAAAAAAAAGAGGACATTTACTCAAATTAACTATTTTTTTTGTGTAAAATATATTTTCTCCTCTAAACTGCACATAAACAAGTCAACCAAACGAGCCCAAAATAAGGTCAGTTTAGTGCATGTTTGGGAACACTTATTTTTTGAATATAAGTGTTTATTACGCAAGCCGAAATAAAACTTCTCTCATATACTTACCTCGTATACCGTGAATCACAATTTATAAGCACTTGTTGCCCAAAAATAAACTATTCCAAATGAGCACTTAGTCCCTCTTGCTGGGATGAACTACTGAGCTCATGGATGAGTTCAACAAGTAATTCGATCCGGTTAAAGGGTATGGTCATTGGACAGAAATTAAAATCAGGCTCTGTGTATATAAAAAAAAAATAAATTTTAATTATTTACTGCCTATAACTCAATGTTCAAAGTTTAACTCAATGCAATTTAGTGCCTCCAATTTAACCATTTTACCTGTTAATCCACACGTTTTATGTTAGTTTCTAAGAGACTAGATAATATTCTAAAAGTAATGAGAACAGATGATGATGAAATGCCTAAATTTTAAGAAAATGAATTTGACAAATTGAGCTTATTAATTTGGTTGTGTGTATATTTGGATGTTTCAAAACAAATCTACTTCCAACTTAAAAATGTTAAAATCATATCATTTGTATTGAAATTGTACTTTTAACAGCTCTTGAAGTTAAATATATCATATGTTTAGTGCTCGTTTGATATAGTTTATTTTTAGGCAATAAATGCTTATAGATCGTGATTTATGGTATGCAAGGTAAGTATGTGAGATGTGTTTTATTTCGATTTACATAATAAGTGCTTATTGATCCCCAATAAACAATACCAGACACACACTTAGTCAATTGTTCTTATTCAAATTTCAATACTTTTCATGAGTATTGTTGAATTGCACTGGAGCATCGCTCACATGATTTTGTGTTTGTTTGGGATGGTTTATTTTTGACTTATAAGTGCTTATAAATCGTGATGTACGGTATACGAGATAAGTATGTGAGAGGAGTTTTATCTCGGCTTACGTAATAAGGACTTATTGTTTAAAAATAAGTTATGCCAAAACACACAAAATCGGTGCAATTAAGAGTTATCTTTGCATGCAAAATATCAAATTACGTTGAGGTTTGTCAAAATACAATCATTAATTAATTTATTCACATATTTTTTGCGCTGATATTCACTGATTTGATGAAACAAGTTGAGTTTGAATTGTTGACAACATAATAACCTTCTATTTATTGGTAGACGGATAAAATATAAACCATGAGTGTATCACTGCTAGACTTTTGAGAGGTTCTTTGGGCATGTTCCATAATTAAGTATGTATGGGATCATGATTGGGGATTTTCAAAGTGTTTATGTATGTAAATCGAGATAACACTTTTCTCACATACTTACTTTGTATACCGTAAATTACGATTGAAAAGCTGCTTTTAAAAGTTCCAATCGCTATTCCAAATAAGCACTTATCTGATAAAACAAAGTCGAGTTTGAATCACGGACAACATAATAACCTTCTATTTATTAGTAGATGAATAACATATGAACCATGAATGTATCATTACTAAACTTTTAAGAGGTTCGTTGAGCATGTTCCTTGGTGTCATTAGAATCCATTTACAGGGTGCCTAACCATCGTGCATGTACCAAAATGAATAACACACTTCCAATGTCTAGTTCTCTTCATATGGTCCCTTTTCAATATTTAGCAAATATATCACCCTGTATATGATAAAAAAAAAAAATGACATGAAGTGTAAATTATGATCCAGATATATTGTTATGATAAAAGAATGTATTAAATTTTTTTATTTAGAAAAAAGTTACAACCTCATTTATATTAACAAGCATGCAATTCGACAAGTTGTTTTAATAGCAATATTAACTGAAAATTGCATATAGTGAAATGATGCATTTTTTTGGATCCAAATTATTTCCAGGTTATTTTAGATTTGAGCCTAATTTTTGTAGGAAGTGTTAAAGTTAAGATTCTTCTAACAAGCATACCTTCGAAATTTGAATTTGTGTTATTCTTTTAACAAAAGTGAGATTGTTTATTGTTTCTATCAATATCTTGTTAATATATATTAAGCATAGATGATAATCACCTGTAAAAGTTACAAATTGTGTAATAAACTATAACTACAAAATTTAAAATTTAATATATATTTTTTCCAATAAATTGAAGCATAGAATTATGCATCAAAGAAATAACATGAAATAAAAAGAGTAAAATTATTTAGGTCTTAATTAATATTAATCAGACTCGATATAAATAGTTAATTTTTCCTCGTCAAATTCTCCTACAGTCACATCTCAACCCCTCCCCTCCGGTGTGGGTAGGTGTATCTGCGCAAAGCCTAGGCAAGTTAACCCGAGTTTCAGTTTTCGCCACCGTCTTGGATTTTGTCGCCGATAATTCTTCGTGGCCGGCTCCGGCAGGCACTTCATCTTCCTTTCAATTCTCCTTCTGCATTTGATTACAATCCATCTCCGGCCTCAGGCTTCGGGTCTTTTCCTACAGTCCCAGTAAGCGTTTTCCACGCTCAACTTTATCGGTGTGAAATGTTTCCGTCTTCTTTCTATATCTTTTCCATCATATTCTTATTCTTTATAGCTTTTATTCATTTGGAGACCTCTACACGCGCAGGTTTTGTATTCATGCTCTTAAATTGGATTTATTCATGAACTCAATTGATGGGGCATAAAAAGAGAAACCCTGCCCCACGTTCCAAACAATCTGCGGCGGCTTCTCCGGTGACACAACCTGCCATCGGCGGAGCCGCCAATGGCCCTACTTCAGCCGAGTCGGAGTTGTGCATGAGTCCCAATCACACTATTCAAAACGCGACTAAGATCGAGCTGCCTCCTCAATACGAGCCTTCAGCTTACTCCGCAATCAAGCTTGAATGTGAAAAAGCACTCAATGCGCTCAGGCGTGGTAACCACACCAAGGCACTGAGGCTTATGAAGGAGTCGTGTTCCAGACACGAAAGCTCGGCTTCCTCTGCCTTGATTCACCGAGTTCAAGGTACAGTATGTGTCAAAGTGGCCTCAATTATTGATGACCCAAATGCAAAGCAAAGACATTTGAAGAATGCGATTGAGTCTGCCCGAAAAGCCGTTGAGCTATCGCCCAGTTCTATTGAGTTCGCACATTTTTATGCAAATTTGTTATATGAGGCAGCAAATGATTCGGCTGAATATGAGCAGGTGGTGAAGGAGTGTGAAAGGGCACTCGACATTCCAAATCCAATTGATCCAGCGAAGGAGAGCTTGCAGGATGAGAGCCAGCAGAAAATATCAGCTGCAGAGGCCCGGGTAGCACATGTCCAGCATGAGTTGCGGCAGCTAATTCAGAAGTCAAACATAGCTTCCTTATCAACGTGGATGAAAAATCTGGGTAATGGGGAGGAGAAATTCCGCTTGATTCCAATAAGGAGGGCTACGGAGGATCCAATGGAGGTGAGGTTGGTTCAAACTAGAAGGCCAAATGAGATAAAAAAGGTGACCAAGACACCTGAGGAGAGAAGAAAAGAAATCGAAGTTCGAGTGGCTGCTGCAAGGCTACTGCAGCAAAAGTCAGAGGCACCCCAATCCCAGAACGAAGTGGACAGGGATGACAAGACATTGGATTCATCTTCAGGATCCGGGCAGAGGATAAGTGAGAGGCGGAAGTATGGTCATGTCCGAAAAGCTGGCTCTACATCTGAGAGGAGAGATTGGGTCCGTATATATTGGAATTCGTTGAGTATTGATTTGAAGAAGGAGTTTCTTAGGATTAGGGTATCTGATCTAAAATCTCACACTGGGTCTTCAAAGGATACTTTGCTAAGTGATATGGTAGCAGAAGCTTTGTCGCATGCTGAGGCTAACAAAACATGGAAATTCTGGCTTTGCTGCCACTGTAGTGAGAAGTTTTCAGATTCAGAATCTCATATGCAACATGTTGTGCAAGAACATATGGGGAATCTATTACCTAAAATGCAGAAACTTTTGCCTCAAAATGTTGACAATGAATGGATTGAGAAGATTCTCGACTGTTCTTGGAAACCTCTGGATGCCTTTGCAGCTGTCAAAATGCTTGAAGCAAAACCCAAAAACTTTTCATTTCCTGAGGAGCACCATCATTGCTTTGAACACACTAATAATTCTTTACCTGAAAAGGGACATAACCTTGATACCCGTACGCCAGTTAGAAGTAACTATTGTAAATCTGAGGAAACCAATATTACAGAAGGTGTTGGAGTTGAACAGTCTGTAGCATATTCCCTTGTAGATGGTTGGCCATTGTCAGATGACTCCGAGCGGGCAAAACTTCTTGAGAAAATTCATGCAGTATTTGATATGCTTACTAGACACAAATATCTTGCTGCTAGTCATCTCAGCAAGGTCATACAATATGCCATGGATGAGATACAAGGACTTGCTGTTGGGTCTCAGCTTTTGAATCATGGTTTAGACCAATCACCAACTTGCATATGCTTTTTGGGAGCGCCTGAACTTAAGAAAATTCTCAAATTTTTGCAGGAATTGTCTCATTCTTGTGGTTTGAGTAGATATGCTGATAAAAGTAGTAGTCCCACAGACGATTCACACAATTCAAATCAAATTCCCGAGATTAAAGAGAAGATTGTTCTGAATGGAGATGCATCATGCCTTCTTCTAGATGAATGCTTAGTGCCTGTAGAAATCACTCCTGGTGCAACTAAGAGTGCTGCATTGGATGATGTGATTACCCAATCTTCTAATGATGTAGTTTTACACAATGCGGATCCTTTCTTATCCTGGATGTTTTCAGGTTCATCTTGTGGGGATCAATTGACCTTGTGGATGAGAGCGAAAGAAGATAAAAGACATCAAGGAATGGAACTCGTCCAAACTCTTGAGAAGGAGTTTTATCACCTGCAGAGTCTTTCTGAGAAGAAATGTGAGCGATTGAACTATGAGGAAGCATTGCAGGTAGTAGAGGACCTTTGTTTAGAAGAAGGTAAGAAGAGGGAAAATTTTACTGAATTTGTTCAGCGAAGCTATGAATCTGTTTTGACACAGCGGAGAGAAGAGCTCATCGAGAGTGAGAATGATGTCATGTATGTTAGCAATAGATTTGAGTTGGATGCCATAACAAATGTTTTGCAAGAAGCAGAGGCTATGAATGCTAATCAATTTGGTTATGAGGAAAATTATACTGGTGCATGTGACTTAGAATCTGGTGAAGATGATGAATGGAGAAGGAAAAACTATTTGCATCAAATGGATGGCTACATAGAAATAGCTATTCAGAAACTGAAGGAAAACCTATCTGTGGAGGTCAGTTTGTTGACCCCAGTCCATTTTAACCAGGTGAACAGAAAAATGACCTCCTTAATGTTCTGACTTATTTTTATTTTGCAGCTTAGCAAAATTGATGCACGGATCATGAGAAATGTTTCAGAGATGCAGCAGTTGGAACTGAAGCTTGAGCCTGTTTCTGCTTTTGATTATCGTACAATATTACTGCCTCTAGTGAAGTCATACCTAAGGGTTTGTATTTCAACTTTTGAGACTTGTACTGCTTTTTCACATTTCAATTTGCTATCTTTATTGCTGTTATACACTTTTCAGGCACTTTTGGAAGATTTGGCTGAGAAAGATGCAACGGAGAAGTCTGATGCAGCGAGAGAAGCATTTTTGGCTGAGCTTGCTCTTGATTCAAAGAAGGGTGTTAAAGGGGGGAATGATAGTGCAAAACATATGGAGAAAATAAAAGATAAGAAGAAAAATAAAGAGAACAAAAAAACAAGGGATTTGAAGGTAAGATCATGAATGCTGAAATTTGTCCACATATTGGGTCACTGTCCATGACAACCATCTATTGCCTGTCTTGCAGGCCGCATATGGTCATGAGCAGCACATTCATGACACCACTACTCCTGAGTTAGTATATTTTTCCTTATTTATCTACCTGTGATCATCTTTGCTATCTTTGAGAGACATTGCAACTTTTGTAAATGCCTTTGATGTGCTTCTTCTGCAGTTCCTATTCTGCCGCATGTGATAATGACCATGATTCCATTCTTGTTTCTACTATTAGTGATGAGTTGGAACAGCTGGAAGAGGAGGTTAGACGTAAAATTGAGTTAGAAGAAGAGGAGAAAAAACTTGAAGAAACTTTGGAGTTACAACGACGAATAGAAAATGAGGCTAAACTGAAACACCTTGCTGAGCAACAAAAAAGGTCGTCTGGGACATATTTGGTGAAATCTGATGACAAAGTTCTGGAGCATCGGGTAAGGGCTTTTGCTGATGGTCCAGAATTACATGAACATATGAGACAGCCTATGCTGGTACGTTCTCTTGCTTGAGTTTCTCCTATACATGGTATGGGACGTAATTTCTGGTTGCCAGTCTTTAAGTTACTGTTGCATTCGAGAATTGGAAGGCAGATGTCCATCTTAGGGAAATTTTTAGATAAGAATTAGGCATTATGCCTCTGAACTTTTACTTTTCCTCAGGAGCAGTTACCAAATGTGAATGGTTACCCAAGCAATTTAGATGGTGTGCTTATTGCCACACCAAATGGTTCTGCAGTACCAGACACATCTTTACTCGATTCCGTTAATCAAGTGATTCATCATCTGCATCCATCGAATATTAAGCAAGGTTGGTACTCTTTGTCTAAGATCTTTTAACTTGCAGTATTTGCCTTTTTTGTCCAAGGTCCTAATCTCGTGCTTCTTTCTCTAGCAGATCTGTCTAACAAAGTAGTTCCTGAGAATGGCTTTCAGTTGGCTGAGCAGCGTACAGGAAAAAAGGGTAAACGACATAAAAATGCTTCCAGATTGGTTGATGGAAAGTTTGAGGCTGGCTCATTGGATAAAGAGAACGTTGGTGTATATACTGATAATCATTTAAGAGAGCAGGTTAAATTCCACAACAGTCAAGATGCTAACAACGGTTAGTTTTAACCTTTTTCCAGGTCTTATTTCCATATGTTGGTTTCGTTACCTTTTGTCTTGGGTTTGTCTGCAGTTGATGTATTGCCTCATACTGTAAGAAAAGCATTTTACTGTTAATTATCTACTAATGTTTTTGGGTTGATAGTTTGTGGTCTATATGCTAATGACCCAGGAAAATGCACGAGGATGCATGATTGCTTAACAGTATTCAATAAAAATATGTATTTAAAATATACTTTCTTTAATGTACGGCAGGAAGCATCTTCAAGGCTTAGTAGACTGACATTCAACATTTAAAGTGGGGATGGAGGGAGAAAATAGTGGATTTAGTGTTCATTGGTGGTATCTTAAGAAAACAGCAATCTGGGGGCTACAGGGGCGATTTTAAGGGATGGTCAGTGGCTGTTTGGGAGCTAAGAATGTTGTCTATGGGAAGATGGTTTTGAAAATGATAGGTTTAGGGGGAAAATAACGCTAGAACTTGTTGGTTTTTTGATGGGATTTGATAATTAGTGGTGTTTGCCAAAGAAATCAGGTGGGCCTGTCTAGAAAACTGATCTTTGACATATTATAATTAGTAAATTGCCCACAATTATATGACAACCCTAATACTGAAACAACTTGATCTTTAATCTTGCCTAATTCTTGATGTGAATGTGTCTTGCATCATCTGTACTGCTAAATTAGGTCCAGAATCAGATCTGACTGCCATTATATTTATATTTATTAGCATTGCTTATGCTGTTCTTTTGGCTGTTAAGACTCTGTCAATATTCCTAAATGAGGCATCTATTGAAGATATTATCTAACATATGGAAACTAGATATCATCTGCTGTATGGAAATTAAGTGTCAATGTTCTGCCATCAGGGCAAGGAGACAATGGATTAATGGCTCTAAAAGAGTTGCAAGTGGATCATGATGAGGAGGAAAGGTTCCAAGCTGACTTAAAAAAGGCTGTTCGCCAAAGTCTGGGTATGATTCTTGTATATGACATGCTGCTGCTATTCCATCCATATTTGTTATTATTATCATCTCCATACATCTTGCATAACTTTGCCGTGTGATTGGTTCTTTCCTACTTACTAGTAAAACTCAGGAATTGAGTTGGCATGCATAAGAAGAATGGAATCTACTTTACCATCACGAAGTTACAAACACAACACATTTATTATAATTTGAATGCCAGTTTCACTTGTATTCTACTAATATCTGGTCTGACCTGAGTAATTGAGGCACTGTATGTTTGAATGTGTAACATGTCTGCTATATACAGTTATAATTTCAAGTTGTACATCTATTGTGAAGCTCAACAATTGTTTGCACTTCCATTGGAACTCCAAGTCCAACTTTCTCGTTGACTTGATAGTTAGAATTTTATATCATCTGTAGTTGATAAAACTAATTGTGTTTGTCACATTGGATAAAATATCATTCACTTTCACTGATAGTGTGCTCAAAATGCTTGAGGGACCCATTGCTTGCCGTAGGGGTGAAGGGCTAAATGTTATGGGATTTCAATTGCCCTTAATTGGAAATAAGAGTTAAAGACCATTTTCTTGGGAACCTAGGGTCCATGCATAACCTTTGATTTGTTCAGTTTCTCTGCTAAGAAACATCAATACTGCCATAATTTCTTACCGGGCTACTGGTGGACCTAGCCTTGATTATTGTTGAGCTTTTTATAATTGGGCAAACCTGTTTGCATTATATTAGGTCACATGCTTGATGAAAATTTTCTGGCCCTTTCTCTTCAAAAAAATTATGGATTTTGATGACTCTCTGACCTTGTTTGAGGCACTGCTTATTCAGACACATATCAAGCTCTTCAAAAATTGCCTCTAGTTTCTCGATTGAGAACGCCTGATAGAGCTTCTTTGCAAGTGGATAATATTGGTGCTTCACTGGAGGAAAACGCAACTGAGGATGTTGATGGAGGCACTTTGCTTGGTACTGGGCTGAAGAATGAAGTGGGTGAATATAATTGCTTTCTCAACGTCATAATACAAGTAGGTCCTCAGTCCCAACACCCCCCCCCCCAAAAAAAATGTGATGATATCTTATTCAATCAATGTACAATATATTTTATGGCCTAAAACTGCCCCCTCCTGTATGAGCTCAGTCATTGTGGCATTTACGACATTTCCGCGAGGAATTTCTTAGTAGAACGAGATCAGAGCATGATCATGTGGGCAATCCTTGCGTTGTCTGTGCGTTGTATGAAATCTTTACTGCCATGGAAATTGCGTCAAAGGATTGCAGGGGAGAAGCTGTAGCCCCTACTTCTCTGAGAATTGCTCTAAGCAACCTATGTCCAGATAGTAACTTCTTCCAGGAGGTAACACCATCAAGTATGATTGGATCTTTTGCCTTGAAAATTCCTAGTTTTTGAGCATGACATAAAAGACACAATGTATTTATTGTTTGGGCAATGTGATTTATATGCTGACTTTTCGCAGGCTCAGATGAATGATGCTTCTGAAGTATTGGCAGTGATATTTGACTGCCTTCATCGATCATTTACTCATGGTTCAAGTGTTCCTGATACAGAATCAGTGGAAAGCAATTCCATGCGATCTTGGGATTGTGTAAACGGTAGTTGTATAGCACATTCAATCTTTGGAATGGACATTTTTGAACGGATGAACTGCCACCACTGTGGTCTTGAGTCCAGACATCTGAAGTACACTTCCTTCTTCCACAATATAAATGCCAACTCCCTTCGGACCATGAAGGTATCTTTAGACCTTCAATTACTTAAGAAGTTTTTCCCCCTCTTTTTCCTGCTGATAGAAAGATGAGTTGACAATTATGCTTGTTAAGACCTTAGATGGATCTCCTTCCTTACTCTGCAGGTAATGTGTAGTGAAAGCCCCTTTGATGAGATTTTGAATCAAGTGGAGATGAACCATCAGTTAGCTTGTGATCCAGAAGTTGGCGGCTGTGGCAAGCTAAATTACATCCATCACTTTCTTTCAAAACCACCTCATGTCTTCACAACTGGTAGCTTGGATTTTTCTTTTGGAATGTTGGTTTTTTCCCGTTTGCTGTGCCTTCTTGGGCCTTTTTTCTTACTTATGTTGTGTATGTTCAGTTCTAGGCTGGCAAAATACATGCGAGGGTGCTGATGATATCAAAGCAACTTTGGCAACACTGAGCACCGAGATGGATGTCAGTGTTCTTTATCGTGGGTTAGATCCAAAAAACATTCATAGCTTAGTCTCAGTGGTAAGGTTTTTTTCTTCTTTCTTTTTTTTTTTTTTCAGGGTTAAGATTCAATTTTGAGCATTTGAGTGATCATTGTTGTGAGATGTCTTTTATATTTATACTAATCTCTCTCTCACTCACACAAACTGTTAGGTATGTTACTATGGGCAACATTATCATTGCTTCGCTTATAGCCATGAACATGAACAATGGATTATGTATGATGATAAGACAGTCAAGGTAAGTCAAAATCTTTGAATTGATAAATTCATTTCTTTAGTTTTACCCTCCTCATGTCTAAAATTTTTCATTATTCTACAGATAATTGGTGGGTGGCCTGATGTTCTTACAATGTGTGAAAGAGGGCATCTACAACCTCAGGTTCTTTTCTTTGAAGCTGTAAACTAATTTTCTCAGGGGAAGTGATAACGTCTTTTTTGGGACTGGAGAAAACAGCTTTTGACATGGTTTGGTATTCAACTGGTTCCGAGTGAAGCCCTGTTCATGTAAATGCATTGCTGCTTATTAGACAGAAGTGGTATAGAGGGGCAAATAAAATAGCGAGTTTACCGAGAGGCAACAAGTTTTGATATACGTAGATCAATTTTGATGCTTGATATGGAAGCAAGGATGGATTCAGGGGGGTGGGGGGTGGGGTCAAGCGAATCATGCACCAAAATTTTTTTAATCTTAACTGGATGAATTTGGATGCCGAAGAGCTGTGGGGAGACTTTACATAATTGGTCCATTTTGGGAGTATAATGATCATTTCTTGCTTATATTGAATAAGCAGGCTGCATTTTTGGGAAGTAGCACCAGAATATGTTGGAGGGGCTATAGGAAAAATACATATTTGTTGGTGGGGAATATGTTTTATTTCCAGTGATTTTTCCCTGCCTCCTCCCCACAAACAAACCAAAGTGATTTTAGAGAGGATCTGTATAGCTTACAAACAATTACATATATTTTTTTTTTGAGGAAATGTCATCTTGTTGCTGTTATGGCTGAAAAGGAGAGTAGGTTGCGGATCTATATTCTATTTGATTAGCTTCTCTCTCTTTTCATGAATTTTGATACGTTCAGGGTTTTGTTATGATGCTGTGAACTAAACAGTGGCATCCTTGTTCAAATTCCCCTTTTCCCCAATAGGGTGATGGATTTGTATTCTGCCTAAGCACACTTGTTAGCTTTATTGTTCTGATTAAGATGCAAATTTGCCCTGGAAATATACGGTGAGGAGCAATGTTATTATGAAAATGTTTTTAAGTTCAATGTCACCCCAAAAGTTTTAAAACATAGTAATCTTATCCCATATCGTTAGAAAACTAACATTAATCGTTAACTTTTTAACGGTAAAGGGTAATATTGCTCTATTTTAATACTTACAGGCCAACAATGAACCTAAAAAAACTTTCAGAACAACATTGTTCCTCAGTGCAAACTTTGGGAATAAATTTAACACTTAACCCTTCTGTTAATGATATACTTCCATTACACCTCACCGGATCACGTCCTTGTTCAAGTTTAGACTCAATTGCTAACCTTCATGAAGCCAAAGCATAATTAATATCAACCTTATATATAATAACATTTATATAAAGATGTGTTGTTAGCAAGTTATATGATAATAACAACAATTTGAATCACACGATGTCATTGCACTCTATTAGCAACCAAATTTTTAGTTGAATTGTTAACTTAGAGGTCTCATACAATAACATTTATATTTATATTTGAATAATAATTAATATCAACCTTATATATAATAACATTTATATAAATATGTGTTGTTAGCAAGTTATATGATAATAACAACATTTGGATTACACTACATCATTGCATTATATTAGTAACCAAAT